>CM057458.1:351713333-352941666 GCA_016271365.2 Neoceratodus forsteri
CACCAGCACCAAGCAAACCCAGCCCAGCACTGTCAAAAAAAAAAGAGGAAAAGAGAGCAACATTTTAACTTGGCTTTCTGATAAACATGCAAACCCTGGCCTGTCAGCACGACTTCCTGCCCTGAAAAATGGAAAGTGGAAGCTCTCCCACTACCTTTGAGTTTGAATTAATGGGGCACTGCAAGAAGTGAAGAGGTAGGTGATAATAAATAGAGGTGTCTCTAGCTGTTGAAATTATGTGTTTTTAGTTACGGTCTGCCCCTACTCTACACTGTTTGCCTAGGACAGACTTCATACACATTGCTGGAAGAAGCCTCCTTACCTCAGGCTGGGGCCAGCAGGGCAGCAAAACAGTTCCTTTGTGGGTCTGGGATAGGTGAGTCCCCAGCTGCAGTGTTGCAGTTCCTAGGACGCCAGCCCAGATTCCATGGGACACACCTAGCTGCAGGCCCTCCAACATTTCACAGATCAAAATAGGTACACTTCTATGTTGCAGTGAGCGGGGTATCCCCAGCACGCATAGACCCTTAAGTCCCTCCTGTCCTCAAATTACTATGTTATATGTTACTATGTCACCATTCTCTACACATACCTCTGATACAGCATCTAGACTAAGGGACTGCAGCTCAAGCTGTGAGCACCTTTGTTAATCCCACACCAGTGACTATAGGGATTCCTCCAGGGGAAGTTGATACTGTCAGGCAGAGTTAGCTGTAATCTCCCCTATAGCCAATACTCCTGCACCATTGACTGTCTACAGCTAGGGATTCCTGCAGGGAGAGGGTGATACTGTCAAGCAGCTTACTGTGTAATCTCCCCTAAGTACTCCTGCACCATTGACTGTCTACAGCTTGGGATTCCTGCTGGGAGAGGTTGATACTGTCAAGCAGCCCAGCTGTGTAATCTCCCCTATAGCCAATACTCCTGCACCATTGACCTGCACCATTGCTTACAACAAGCCTTAGCAAACTTCCTGGCACCCCCACGAAGTATCAACTACCCATCCCAGCCAGCAGAGTATCACCCCCATGGCACAGATTTTGCACCTTATCCCATCAGTCACCTGCTAGAGAGAGACGGATCCATTGTTGGGAGATGTGCCAGCCTATGTCAAGGATCCGGCGTCCGAGATGTGCTGGTCAAAATGACAAGAGTACTCCACTTCTGCTTAGATGCTCAGACTTTTGTCTTGGACATGTGGCGGCAGCACACCGGTGAGGGAGAGGTGACACCGACCCAGACCGGCGGTTTAAATATTAATTTCTACCAGACAATCAAACACTCCGCCATGGCTCGGGCTGGGAGTTACTCTGTGAACTACACTGCTCCACCATCAGGGGAAAGAGCAAAGTTGGTGTCCGGCAAGCACTCTTAGCTGCAGCACCACAGTAAGAGCAGCACAGTGATGGTTTCTATGGGGACACCGGGATGCTCCCTGCCTTGGACTGTGCTGGCTGAGCGCTCCGGCAAAAAAGTAAAGATATTTGGAAATATATTAACTAAACTTGGGAGGTGGTAATTCAGTACATAGTACGATCCAGGCAGGATCCGATACCAGTCTTAAAAATATGGTATTGTACTGCCAAAATGGTACAGTTGGAGGATCTGCAGCTGAGCAAGCACTGAAATATAAAGGTAACTGGGTCAGCTTTCAGTTTCTACCCATAACCAAGGCCTCAATTTTTCTGGGGCACTTTGGGATTGAGTTCTGCAGCAGGATTACCATTTGCCACATAACTTCTGCTGCAGTGGTTTATAATTTCCACTGAAGTTCTGGGCACCAGTGAAGTGCTGCACTGTAACATCAGCTCATCATCCTGACACCACATCCATCACAACAGCTATGGCAACTGGGATGGGGAAATGTGCAAACCACTAGCTCACAAAATAGACCTGCAGACTTTTATAAATATATATTTTTTAAGTTAAAAATTCTGTTTACGCCACTGTGAGGTTACCTGAGGTCAAACAGCACTTGTATAGACAAATCATTTATCACATAGGTCCCCACTGTGTATCACTTGTCTATACAATAGAGGTGGACACAGAAGGCTGCTGATATATCAGTTTATCAGAGTAACTATATGTATGAATCGGAGACCACAGATTTATACATATAGCATGTTCATCATCATTGATTTATAAATATAGTTAGTTCATCATATACTCGTGGCTGCAATCCCCCGCCCACCCCCTGGCACTACTAACAAACACTTTCCTTTCCCCTAGTCACCCATTATTTCCCAATTCACCATCTCTTTTCCCTACACACTTTTCTCCATTCATCATTGTTACAGTCATGCTTCTTTTTCAAAACCCTTTCTATTTTAGTTTTTTGTACCTTTTCTTTTTCTTTGTTTTAACTGCCATCAGGATCTCCACTAACTGTTTATGAACACAGTCCCATACCTAGGATCTTTAGCTGCCCTTCACACTCCAGAATTTAAAAGCACTGCTTCTTGCCGGCCCGGTGGTGCAGAGGGCTGAGGCGCTGGACGCTTCACCTCATGGCACACAAGTGACCCGGGTTCGGTAACAAGCCTGGGTCACTGGAGGTTCACATGGGGAGGGGGCGGAGCTGGATGGAGCTGCCGGCAAGCAACTCTCCTCTCCAGGGGTGGTGGAGTGGCATCCCTCACCCTATGGTTGCCCCCTGGTGGAGGCCAGGAGGCAGCGCAGGCAGGGTGCCTGGCACTAGGCCAATGGGGTGGGTGGAAGGGGGTCAATACCGGGGCCATGAGATGCAAGCACGTCTCCACGCGCATGCGTCCTTCTCCTGGGGCCCTCGGGAGAAAATGGCAGAGAAAACACTGGCAGCAGGATGATACCTGACTCCCCGCTGGCACCACTCCCAGACTGGGGTTAAGGGAAGCCCCAGTAATTCTGGGCGATGGGGCTGGGGAGCCAGTTAGATGGGGGCTGTCGGGGGAGCGCAAAAATAGGAGTAAAAAAAAAAGCACTGCTTCTTTTACAGAAAGATGACAGTCTGATAATACCCCCAGCCAGTCGCGACTATATTTTGCCCTTTTTATTTATTTCCTCAACAACTGTGGTACTTTTCTCTGCCTGGGACCTCTGCTCACTCCTTACTCCTCTACTAGAGCTGAAACCTGGCCAGCACACTTGCTCGCCCCACATGGTCCACCACAAGGAAAAAAAAAAGAAAAGGAAAATAGATGCTCAATTAAATTAATATCCTGAACCGTGACCGCATCAACACAAAACCTAAGCCATGGTCAGACTGCCTGCCCTCTCACTCACTAACAAGGCCTGGCATGTTATTCAGAAAAAATGTACAGTACCCATAGAAAATCAAACAAAACAAATGCACATCAGTGCATCAAGGAGGTCCAGACATCAGAGCATCTTTAGCAACCCCCACCAACTAATAAACGATAGGCGTAACAACACAGAACCACAGTATAGCTTCATAACCGTGGGGTTTTTTGTAAGATTTTGACATTTTCAGCATAGTTTTCTATGACCCATACTTCAAGAACCTTGCAGGTAAATTATTTTCAAATTCTTCCAGAAAGGCGATTTTGCGGCGTGACTATGAAATCACCTTTCTGGCCAGATTTGAAAAATGACAACGTTCATGAACTGGTGTAAAAAATGGTGGTGTTGAAAATTTGGGGTCAAAATATTGAAAATGACTAAAGATATGAGTGAATGTTGAAAAAGTGCAATGTACCTTCATAACTTTGTTTTTTTTTTTTGTTTGTTTTTTTAATATTTTAACCCCAAATTTTCAAAATAGTCTTTCTGTGAACCTGATAGGGGAAATGTTTCAAACCCTGCCTGAATGGTGATTTCATGGAGCAACTATAAAAATCACCTTTTTGGGCTGGATTTGAAAATGTTCACCTACCTTGTTCATGAGGTAGGGTCCAAAAGATAACCATGTTAAAAATCTGGTGAAAAAATATTAAAAAATGAAAAAGCTATGAGAAGAAGTTAAAAACACATTGAAATACTATAAATTAACCACACTTTCCTTGTTTCCTCAGTTCCTGGGCAACGCTAAAGATGAAGGACATGTTTTCTTACTAACATACTATTTGCCAGCAGATTAGGCCTTACGGTCTATCGAGTCTGCGCGAACTTTAGATCCTTAGTTGGGTGCCGAGACCCTCCCATCCCTTGTGCTCCAGAAACCCGTATCATCCATCCCCACCCCCTGGGACAGGACATCATCTGATACATCCACTTTCTGTGTCTGTCCCATCCTCTCTTGAAGCCCTCCACTGTGGATCTCTGAACTAGCTCACCAGGCAGTGCATTCCAAGGGTCCACCACCCGCTCAGTGAAAAACCTCCTCCTCTTTTCCCCTTATCCTTCCACCTTCCAACTTCAAACCATGCCCTCTGGTGTGATGCCTCCCTGCTTTAGTCTAAAGATCCCTCCATGTTTACCCTATGTTTCCTTGAGGTACTTGAGGCCTCAATCATGTCCCCCCTGTCTCTCCTCCTCCAGTGAAAACAGGCAGAGCTCCTTAAGTCTGTCCTCATCGTCAAATCCCCTAGCCCTCGTATCATCTTTGTTGCCCTCCTCTGTACCCTCTCTAGGGCTGTATGTCCCTCTTTAAGTTGTGGTCTCCAGTACTGTACACAGTACTCAAGGTGTGGTCTAACCAGTCCATTGTACAGCGGCAGAATCACTTCCTTGCTCCTAGAGGTGATCCCCTTACGATGCATCCCAACATCCTGTTTGCCTTGCTAGTGCCTCTCCTGCACTGCTCAGAGTTATTCATACACGCATCCACCATGACCCCTAGGTCTTTTTCCCTATTGAGGCCTCACAGCCTCCCTCCCAGGGTGTACCTGTGTTTAGGGTTTCCCCGACCAAGATGCAACACCTTGCACTTGGTGATATTGAAATTTAATTTCCATGTGTGAGCCCAGCTTTCCAGGGTGTCAGGTCCCTTGCAGGCCAACCTCCCTCTTCTCCCTCAACTACTGCTCCCATCTTGGAGTCATCCGCGAAGAGACTCATTTCACACCCTATACCCTCCCTGATGTCCGATATGTATGCATTAAACAGGATCAGACCCAGGACCGAGCCCTGCGGTACCCCACTACCAACCTCTCTAGGGTTCGAGAGCTCCCCACAGACCACTACTCTCTGAGTGCGTCCAGCTAGCCAGTTTTCAATCCATCTGACCATCAAAGGGCCTACTCCTAACCCCATCAGTTTCTCCACCAGACCATTGTGGGGACAGAGTCAAACGCCTTGCTGAAGTCCAAGAATAATACATCCACAGGCTTACCCTGTCCAGTTCTGATGTTACCCATTCATAGAACTCCACAAGGTTGGTTTGACATGATCTACCTGGCACAAACCCATGTTGCCGACTATCCAGACCTCCCACCTCCTCCAAGTACACCCCAATCGTTCCTTTAGTGTACTTTCCATTAATTTTCCCACCACCGAGGTCAAACTGATGGGTCTATAGTTACCTGGTACTTCTCTCGACCCCCCTTTATGGATTGGTACCACATGTGCCTCTCGCCAATCCCTAGGTACCCTCCCTGTCTCAAGTGACCTGCTGAAAATCTCCGCCAGGGGTGCAGCCAGTATGTCCGCCAATTCCCATAGTACTCTCGGATGAATGCCATCCGGCCCAGGAGATTTGTCTTTCTTTCGGGCCTTGAGGGCTAACCACACCTTTTGGCAGAGATAGCATCATCCGTCCCCTCCACCTTACTGGCCTTTTATCTTTACCCAGATGTGACACCCTGGGGTACTCTCTCTCTTGCTCCATTTTTGTTGCTCCCTGATCCCACTTACTGATGTTTCTATCCCTTCGTGCCTTGCTTTGTAGATATCCCATCCCCTCCCTAGTGAACACAGAGGCAAAGTACTTGTTAAATCCTCTGCCTGGTCCCTCGCCTCTTCCACCCACCCTCCTTCTGATCTCAATCTGCTGAGATGGCCCTTAGTTTTTCTCTTGCTCCCCAATGTACCGAAGAACCCCTTTCCTCCATGTATCCCCTGTGCCAGCCGCTGCTCTTTACTGGACTTTGCTCCCCTCGCCATACGGGTGACTTTTCTAGATGCAAGCTGGTACATTTCCTTATCCCTATCCCCTCTTGTTGTTTTATATTTTTTGTAGGCCGCCTTCTTTTCTCTGACTGCTACCTGTACCTCACTGGACCACCAGCATGGTTTATGTGACCTTGCTCCCTTACGTTTCAACTTAGTGCAGATCCTGACTGCCTCATGAAGTCCCCGTTTTATGACCTCCCATCTCCTTTCAACACTTGTCATTGAGGTAATCCCCATCAAGTGATCCTTGAGAATATTTCCCATGCCCATGAAGTCTGCCCCCCGAAGTCCACTGCCAGTGTCCTAGATCCCCCTCCCCCATGCTTAGTTGAAACCAGACAGTATTGTGGTCGCTCCCAGTCAGGGGTCTTGTACAACCATGTCCCTTACCAGATCCCCATCTGCCAGAACCACATCCAGGACATGCCCTCCCTTGTGGGCTCCATCACATGCTGTGTTAAGAAAACATCCTGGAAGCCATCCAGCAGCCTCTGCTCCTTGGCCACCTTAGAGGACATGGTTCCCCAGTTTGTACCTGGCATATTAAGGTCCCCCATCAACACCACTCCTTCCCCTTTTGGTCCACACTGGGCAATGATGTTGTCCAGCAAACCATCCTCTAGAACCTCACTCATCCCTGGGGGCCTATATGCTACACCCAGCTTGACCTTATTTCCTGCTGAGGATCGTAAAGTGACCCATAAGGCCTCCACGTTTCCCTCTGCCTCTTCTACCCTAGCAATTTCTATGTCATCTCTAATGAACATAGCCACTCCACCCCCTCTGCCCTCCTTTCTATCCTTCCTGAGCATAGTGTACCCCGTACCGTTTAGGTCCCAGTCATGGTTTTTGTTGGCCCACGTTTCCGTGACCGCCACATCCACCCCGAACAGCATGGCTCTGGAACTCTGGCAACTTGTTTCAAGCTCCTGGCATTTACTAACATCAACCCCACCCTTATCCCTGATTCTCTTTGTCGAACCCACCCAGATTCCTTATACTTCCATCCTCCCTCTGCTCCTCCTGAAACCTCCATCCCCAATCTGTTTACCCCTTCCCCTTGGCGTGAGGCTACTCCCTCATCTGGAGGAGAGGGCTTCTGGTCAGCCCCTCCTTATCCCTTCCCCCTCACAAGTTTAAACCCCACCTTTCTTGTATGTAGTCAGCCATCCCTGTTTAGGACTTCCTTCCCTAATGGGGCAAGATGAAACCTGTCCTTGGCATATAGTCCCTTATCCTCCCAAACTCCATTCCAGTTCCCTAACACCCCCAACCACTCCTTCACCCCACTTCCTGAGCCAGTCATTAACCTCTGTGAGCTTCATTTTTTCTCCACTGAGGCCTTTGGTACTGGAATATCTCGAAAAGGAAATGTTGCATCAATTATCCCGACAGACTCTGGCAAGTTCTTGGAACCTTGCTTGGATTTCCAAATGCTATTTCCTCTAGATCATTAGTTCCCAAATGCACAGAAATCCGGTTTCCCTCCACAATCCCTAACCATTTCATACACCATAAACTTTGCTCTGTGCAGTGTCAGCCCAGGGATACACACTACCTTCACCTGGCTATGGCATCCACCCCCCTGTCCCTCCCACTGGATACCCCTAATCATCGAGTCTCCCAATAGCAGAACCTTAACACCGCCATCATGCTTATGGTTACCTCCACTATGCCCTCTCAGCCCCCCTTTATTCATGATCTCAATTTCGTGGGAGTCTTCCTGCCTTACTAGAGACCCCTTGTCACCCTCCTTTCTGCCTCCCTTGCTTTTGCCCATAACTCAAACTCCTCTGAATAGGTGTCCCTTTAACCTCTCTTATCTGAACCATTTATCCTGGCCCTGATGGTTTCTCCTTCCCCACACGCCATCCTCCCCTTGTAATAGTACCCCTGCCTCAGAGGAGCTCTCTGTGGGTCCCCTTAGCTAGGGCCCCCCATCCTTGGTACTGACCCCCCTGCTGAAAGGGGCTCCTCTCCCACCTCCTTGTCTCCCAGTTTCTCTCCAATCATGCTCTCCTCTCTCATGTCTGGAATATGTTGCATCTCCCCATTTGCTTAACATATATGTTTCTCCTCTGGGACTATTTCTATCCTTTCCATTGCGGTCTGTGATGCCCTATGGGTATCAGACTCCCTCCCCGCCTCTGTATAAGTTTCTCATTTCCACCAACCCCTTCCTCCCCCTCTAGGTTGCTTAGTAGCTCAAATTTATTCGACACTCTATGTCAGCCTCCATCAAGTAACCCGAGATTCCCCTGACTGCACCTCTAAACTGCCCCTCTTCTTCCCCTCTTGCTCTGTTCACCTTAGGAGCTCCCTTCCCACAGTCTGCTGCTTTAGGCTTCCACACAACAGCCCCTCCTGACTCTTCCCCCTCCACTATCTTTGTATTCAGAATGTTCACCCCGTACGCTTTCCCCTTAGCATCAACTTCCCTATCTAAGGGTCCTCTGTCCCTAATATCCCCCCTCCTGCTTGCTGTAACATAACGTCCTGTAATTTCAGGCGTTGCCCCAGCCTCCCTCAGCCCCACCCTTCTGCTGCCCATATCCATACCCTTATCCTTGGACACCCCCAGCTCCCCAGCTTACTCCTTAACCAATATACCTCACTCCTGATACAAGATAACTGTCTACAGAGTGGGCAGCCTCCCTCTCTCAGGCCCAATTTAGAATTATTGCCATCCCACAGCCTGTACAGCCTACAACCCTTCCAAGATGCCTGCCATGGTGGAATATGGCCACCCTGTTTATCCCCTCTGTTTATAATGGCACACCCCTTTCTCAGTCCCTTTCCCTGGAATACAGTTTCTCTATACTGACTGTAGTTATTTACAAACCCAATTTCAACCCCACCAATAAAGTTCCAAAGTCTCACAAACACATACAGTCCAGTGTGTGTTGGTCCCACTAGAGTGTGTGTAAGCAGACATCAGGTACCGATGATGTCACAGGCCCACCAGCTGCTGTTGCTTCAAATCTCAGTCCTAAAACAGAAATACTCAGCCTTTCAATCCCAACCCCCAGTGGTTTTTCAGTATTTAAGAAAGCCTACAAAACAGGGTGGGTGCGAGGGCTCCTACCAAACAACACATTTAAATTCCCTCTAATTAACCCTGACAAACAACTGTCCCCAAACCTCAAAAAGTTACAATATCACAGCCCAAGTAACAGTTCTAATTCAGGGTAATAATTTTTACCATATAGAGCTAATTTCACTTACAAACTATTCCAATATTTCAGTTAAAAACAGAATATAAACCCAGAGCTCTGTCCAATCAACCTGCTGCTGTGAGTTCCCAAGTGAACAATGGAGGCCAGGGTAATTCCTGTTTAAAGACAAGGTAATTGCAGCTAATGTCCCTTCCCCAAACACCAGGCAAACAACACATTTAAATTTCCCTCTAATTAACCCTGACAAACAACTGTCCCCAAACCTCAAAAAGTTACAATATCACAGCCCAAGTAACAGTTCTAATTCAGGGTAATAATTTTTACCACACAGAGCTAATTTCACTTACAAACTATTCCAATATTTCAGTTAAACAGAATATAAACCCAGAGCTCTGTCCAACCAACCTGCTGCTTTGAGTTCCCAAGTGAACAATGGAGGCCAGGGTAATTCCTGTTTAAAGACAAGGTAATTGCAGCTAATGTCCCTTCCCCCAACACCAGGCAAACAACACATTTAAATTTCCCTCTAATTAACCCTGACAAACAACTGTCCCCAAACCTCAAAAAGTTACAATATCACAGCCCAAGTAACAGTTCTAATTCAGGGTAATAATTTTTACCACATAGAGCTAATTTCACTTACAAACTATTCCAATATTTCAGTTAAAAACAGAATATAAACCCAGAGCTCTGTCCAACCAAACTGCTGCTGTGAGTTCCCAAGTGAACAATGGAGGCCAGGGTAATTCCTGTTTAAAGACAAGGTAATTGCAGCTAATGTCCCTTCCCCCAACACCAGGCAAACAACACATTTAAATTTCCCTCTAATTAACCCTGACAAACAACTGTCCCCAAACCTCAAAAAGTTACAATATCACAGCCCAAGTAACAGTTCTAATTCAAGGTAATAATTTTTACCACACAGAGCTAATTTCACTTACAAACTATTTCAATATTTCAGTTAAAACAGAATATAAACCCAGACCTCTGTCCAACCAACCTGCTGCTTTGAGTTCCCAAGTGAACAATGGAGGCCAGGGTAATTCCTGTTTAAAGACAAGGTAATTGCAGCTAATGTCCCTTCCCCAAACACCAGGCAAACAACACATTTAAATTTCTCTATTAACCCTGACAAACAACTGTCCCCAAACCTCAAAAAGTTACAATATCACAGCCCAAGTAACAGTTCTAATTCAGGGTAATAATTTTTACCACATAGAGCTAATTTCACTTACAAACTATTCCAATATTTCAGTTAAAAACAGAATATAAACCCAGACCTCTGTCCAACCAAACTGCTGCTCTGAGTTCCAAGTGAACAATGGAGGCCAGGGTAATTCCTGTTTAAAGACAAGGTAATTGCAGCTAATGTCCCTTCCCCCAACACCAGGCAAACAACACATTTAAATTTCCCTCTAATTAACCCTGACAAACAACTGTCCCCAAACCTCAAAAAGTTACAATATCACAGCCCAAGTAACAGTTCTAATTCAGGGTAATAATTTTTACCACATATAGCTAATTTCACTTACAAACTATTCCAATATTTCAGTTAAAAACAGAATATAAACCCTGAGCTCTGTCCAACCAACCTGCTGCTGTGAGTTCCCAAGTGAACAAACCCTTTCTTCACCAAGTATATTTTCAGTGCTGAATTCTTTTTGGGTGAGTGAGGGGTGGAGGGATTGGTCATGACTGACCACAAAAGACATCCATGGATGGTTTTCTGTTTTTCAGGTGTAAACAAAACCAAACAAGAAAAACAGCACAGTAGGACAGAACTGGATTGGTGGGTTGTACTGAGCAGCGGGATGAAGCGGGGGAACACATAAAAATAGCTGTCAGAGCTAAACGGGGTTGGAGGGTGATATTGAGCAGAGGGGTTGAGAGGGTGGGACAGAAGCAAATGGCAGAAAAGGGCAGAATGGGGTTGGCGAGGGATACTGAGCAGAGGGATGGAGTGGGGGAACAAAGTAAAATGGCAGGGCAGGGCAAGCCAGAATGGTATGGGATCATCTGATAATGACACAGCGCAGGTAGTTGCTGGACAGTGTCATGCAGATGAAAGATCAAGTCACTGTGTGATAGAAGTGGCTGACTCTCTCAACTACACAAAGGTTCCACCCATCACCAGCAGAACAGAGTCATGATCAGCCTCACTGATCATTGGCCTGTCACTGTCAAGCCCTCTGCAGCCTAAGCCGCATTGGATGCAACAGTAACATGCCTCGGAAGCCAGCTACTGTAACAATATGTTTGCTTCACATGCACACAAAAACATAACATGGAATGAATGCCTTCTACATTACCATTCCACCGACCAACCCTTTCATGCATACTGTACTCCTGCACACAGGGCATGCTCCAGTGTGCTGAGGCCAGCAGTCCCCCTGTGCAGCTGTTGTACATAAGCATCCTGTACTGTACACCACATCCTGTGTGCAGTTCCCTCCTGGGGCCGGGCCCTGATGTTATGCATATATAGCACAGTGTCTGCCAACCAGTGGTGGGACAACCTGCTGCAACACTGCTGGTGATATGCTCGCTGAATCCAGCCCATCGTGCAACATGCAATATATAGCAAGTTAATCACTCAAAACATTTTGACAACTGATCATTCAACAACAGCATGTCTTCCCTGCTAACAAGTACTGTATCTGGTTCTAGTACTGTATAGGTAGACATTTTGTGGCTCAACCTTGAGATGCTGACTTGGTTGCAGCCACTCTTATTTCCTGACAAAGTGCAGTTCTTCACACCTGTGATGTATTCAGAGATTCTGCTGGCTCAGGTTTGTATACCAGTATTGGGAACTGCACTGAAGTCTACTACATGACAGTGAAAGGAGCTTTCAGTTGCACAACCAATATTTAAGACACTCATACAAACAGCTTTCAAATGTTGCAACAGTTGATTCAGTATAACATCGATTGACATGGCTTCCTTTTTTAAGTTGGGTGGTTTTTAATGTTTTAATAAAAATTTGTATTAAGTTTTCAGCAATATAACATAGAGGATAATATATGGGGGGGGTGTGTGTAATGAGATTTACACACAACTGAGTTGTGGGATGTTATATAAACACCCTCAGGGTTTATAAAATGTACACCACAACGAGGATGTGTGTAAAATCGAATTTTACACACACCACCCCATAATTTATTTTTTATAATTGCTGGCATGCGCTTTTTCTCCTCAGCAATTATAGAAAATAAAATAAACAGATGGGTTTTCAGGCAACCGCAGACCAGTCGGAAGTCTGAGGCGGTCTGGCGGTTCTAGAAGTTATAGTGCTCCACTTGTTTCCTGGTTTCCTTTTTTGTAAGGGTTCGTCAGTGGAGAAAACTACTGTCTTTTGTTTTAAAAAACTTACCGCTGTGAGTGGCGGTGAAGTCTACGGTTCATCAAAGAAATTGTACAAGGAGACAATGAGCTGTGAAGGAAGACTGCTACTGACACATGTGTGGTTTAAGGGAGACCCAGTGTGTGTTTGCCATTATAACCAGCTGGTTATAACAGCAAATTACAGCCTGGTTTCCCTATGGGACAAAGCACTGGTCAGTAATTATAGAAAAACAGTGATTTATAACAATGATTTGTTTTATTTTTGTAATACTGTATATTGACTGGAGAAGTGTTTCTGAACAGTTATATTATTGTGATCAAGAATGTATTCCTGATAATGCTGAAATCAAATGCCATTAAATGCGTGAAGATATTTTGCAAAGCTCCATGTAGCATCAATGCACATGAAAAGTCTTGTTTTATGTTTATAGTTATTCGTATAATATTTATGTACTTCTTTATAATTATTGAATTTTTGGGAAGATTATAAATGAATATATGAATAGTCATGAAAAATGCATAACCACTTTACAGGGTTACTTTAGTTGTTAAGCTATCTGAATTTTGACCGGATAACCTGGCATAGCTCAACTATGCATTTTGATGATCTTATAAAAACCTTATTAAGGTCTAAGGATGTCACACTGGTAGTAATAACCCAGTCCATTTGGGGCCTTAACTTAAAAATAGCACCCTGGATGCTGGCCCATCCGTGAAGCAGCAAAGCTGGCTTATGACGCCAATGAAGGGGTTCGTAAATTAACCAGAGGCATCAGGGGCCGACCAAGCGGAAGAGAATCAGGCATCTAGAAGATGATCTTCTCCTCCAGGAAGGTCGGGTGCAAGGTGCCACTGCTATATCAGAACATCACACTGCCCTCTCAGAGAGGATCTGGTACAGTCAGACTAGGAATGCTGCCATGTAAGTAGGCAGATTCAAACTACAGAAACAACAAAATACAGACGCAAAACAATCTCTTTAGTACTGCAAATATATTTAAACACTTTGGTGAGTAAACAGGCTAATGCTGCCTCACTGGGACCACATGGATACCCTTCATGAATTTATCTTTAAAACATTTGGTATGTTTTTTTCATAAGCTAAATTTTAAAACATAAATTGTAATACTCATTTGACTGATCAACAAAGTTTTGAATTGACTTGACTGGGTGACAACAGGTGGAGATGCAGTAAGCAGCTTGTGGGCGGGCGGATGCGGCAAATGCCAAGACACTAGTATGCCCGCATGTGCATGTTCCATGGCATCCTCAGCACCAGCACCTCAGGGAGGTGGGGTTGAAACTCAATGTGAAAACCATAGATCACAGTAGTATGGGGTTGGTGCTCCCAGGCCCTTCCATCCTGACTGGCCACATTATTCCCTCACATGATGCACCTGCAGAGGAATAATGTGGCCAGCCACCTATGCCCCCGTGGAATCTACAGTGGAGCAGGAGCTGCTCATGGCCCCCTGGAAGGCAAGGTGAGACAGAGATGAAGTCGACAGGGCTGGGAGACATTTGAGGCAGGTGGGCAGCACCAGGGCCATGGGGGAAACATAATTTAAACAAGCATTTGTTAATGCCAAATTTTGTCTTGCTGGCATTGGCACTGGTAGTGCAGGTGTTAGAGAGATGTATAATAGGAATGGCAATGAAGTATGGAACTGAAGCCAACCCCACCCTGCAGAGACTAACAAGCATTGAGGCAAGCCTTTGGGTTGTCGGCTACAATGCTCATGCCATTTCACCTCACCCTACCCTGCAGACTCCAACAAGCCTTGGGGTCGTCGGACCTTATGCTCACCCCATTCAATAAGGAAATACGTTGAGATGGGTGCAGTACAGGAGAATGGGGTGAACTTTGGTGCTGAAGAGTCCAAGGCACACCTTGATGCCTGTCACTGGCTGCAGGGTGGGGGTGGAATGGCATGAGCATTACAGCCAACAATCCAAAGTCACACCCCTGACACCTGTCAGTCTCTACAGGGTGGGACGTTATGGTTAAAAACCCTAATGCCCTGGGCATTTGTTTATATTTGCACTCCAAATTTTCAACATGGGCTTTTTGTGACCCCACCTCATGATAGCATTTGGGACCTTCGCTCATGAACAATGGCACTGTGATTTTGTTAATCTATCTAGAACGTTGATTTCCCCACAGCAACCACACCATTCTGCACCAGATGTGCGAAAACACATTTTGGGCAGGATGTGAAAAATGACAGCTGTACCATTCATAAGGAGGTGTGACGAAATGGCAATGTTGAAAATCTGGAGTGAAAATATTAAAAATTCTCGGACTTACGGGTGTGCATGGAAACTGTGCAATGTACGCTCGTAACAGTCATTTTGTGGAATTTTTCACCAAATTTTCAACATAGGCATTTTGGGACCTCCGCTAATGAACAGTGTCACTGTGATTTTCTTAATCTGTCCCAAACATTGATTTCCCACAGTGACCGCACCATTGTGCACCAGATGTGAAAACACATTTTGGGCAGGATGTGAAAAATGACAGCTGTACTCTTCATAAGGAGGTGTGAAAAAAATGGCAAAGTTGAAAATCTGAAGTGAAAATATTAAAAATTCTCGAACTTATGAGCGTGTATTGCGCAGTTTCCATGCATGCTTATTTTATTTGGAATTTTTTATCCAAATTTTTGGGAGCCCACCTCATTAACAGTTACACTGTCGTTTCATTAATCAGTCCTGAAAGATGACTCTGCGTAGTGACTGTGAAATCACCTTTCAGGACCGAATAACGAAATGACAGTGACTGAGTTCATGAGGTGGGGTCCCAAGAACCCCATGTTGAAAAATTTGGAGCCAAAAGTTGCAAAATGGCTGGGATATCCACCAAGTTGAAACTCCCCACTGATGCCATTATACAGCTTACCGTGGCTTTCTTCAGTTCGCGTTGACTTTTGCTGCCCAGACGCCTCCGCCTCCACTGAAGATCATCCCGCCAAGCTCCAGTGGTGGCATGGGGTGAGGGGGTGCAGGGTGTTGGGTGCACAGAGGGTGGGTGCGGGTTGGGAAGAGGGCATCGTGACCACAGGGACCTTTTTTCTGTGTTTAACGGGGGGGAGGACATCATGGGTTTTCACAGGTTTGCTTTGGGCACACTGGGTGGGCCCCAGTGTGCCACCTGTGTTTTATGGGGACAGGGACTAAAGCTGACAGGGATTGGGCCCCGTTGGCAAAGAGAACACGCCTGTGTTTGGGAGGACATGAAGCTGAGGGGGACTGGGCACCCCTGGCAGACAAAACAAGGGGAACATTATGCTGACAGGGATTGGGCTCCCCATCGGCAAATGAACTGGGAAGGGGGCATGCCAACAGGGGGATTGGGCACCCCCAACATCAGTTTTCTAGGGACTGTGAGAGGCAAACGGCGGCAGCCACTGCCATGTTTATTGAAATGTTTCAGAGGGCAAGGCTCACCCTGCAATGACGGGGCGCTCCCCCAGTGTGGCAGCAAACTTCTTTCAAGTTGGTGGCATGCTTCTCAACTGATGTCATCGACAGCATGCTCATTCATTGGTGCCACAGACACCAGCCCAAAAAGCAGTGGTGCCATGGCCTACAACACTGCCACACCTCCACAACCTGCTACTCCAGCAAGCTGCACAAAATGCTGCTTGCGCCTGCACAAGACAACATAAAAATAGCATTCGGTTGACTCTCTGCCTAACTGGCAGCCAGTGCAGCTCAGTCGACATCAAAGTAATACAATCTGACCTTCATATACAGACCAGAACCTGTGCCAGCCAGTGCGTTCTGCATTAGATGGAGGTGTCGGATGTGACTCGCTGGTAGGTCTGGATGGAGCCCAATACAGTAACTAGCCCAGTCTTCTGAGATGCACTGGCACTCACAAGCACATTTCTCTTTCAATGAGAAACATCTTCTAGTTTCCTTCAGTGAACAATACAGTGAATTCTTAGTATCACAAGAAACATAGCTATCTTCTTGTACATTGTTTTGGTGTACCCTCCCATACACACAAAGTGTGTGGGTATTTTTCTGGCTCCACAGAGTCCAGCCTTGCTGCCAGCCACCACTGCACTCCCCTCTGTCCCTTGGGGCTGGTATCCAGACCAGAGATGGAGTGAATAGGGAACCCCAGAATGTTTTAGGTGCCTCCTACGCACACTGCACATCAAAGGCAGATGCTTGCTGCTGATAGAGAGCACATCAGTCCTTATGATAAATTGGGGCTTCACCCAATTACTGCCCTGACCGACCAGATACTTAAATGCACCCATGCACAGACAACACAAGAGAACAGAATAAATTGCTTAAAGGCAAGAGCCATTCAAAATAGGATTCTGGGGCCAGTGCCCAAGGACTACAAAGCAGGTAGACATCTTGGTCCACTCTGACCCCATCACCACAGCAACAGGGTAAGGGGTCAAAAGCACAGCCACCCAGGCTCCAGAAGTCTGTCTGGGGCTACAGGGATGCTGGAAGACATCATTATTCACCTGACAGCGAGGCACCAATTAGCCAGTGAGTGGCAGTTAGACAGACCCTCCCAAGAGACTGACAGAGGGTTTTTATTATTGTTTTGTTTCCATATAGCCTTTTCCCTTCAGCTGACTTGGGCAGGGCTAGTTGGTTCTGTCCCCACCTCCCCCACAATCGGCCTCCACCTCCCCCAGTATTCACCGATCCAATAACCCCATGGCTTGCCTCCAGTGACAGGGCCGGGAAGGGAGGGTTATCACCCCCACCCAGACATACATATCCAGTGTGGATCCGGTGGTCCAGTGGTGGTGGGTTGGGGTGGGTGGGTAGAACTTTCATGGAACCTGAGTCTGCCTATTTCTACTTTTCTCCTTGGGATCCTGCCATGGTGGCATGTGAGCATGCGTGGAGGCGCGTGCATGCCACGGAACTGCAGCCCCTCTCTGTCACTTGATCATCGGCACTACCCCAGGCCTCCACCTGGGGGCAGCAAAGGCCAAGACGGTATGCCTCCCCACCTCATGAGAGGAAAACAGTCCTCTGGATGCTCAATCATTTCTCCCCCACCCCCAAGGCTGATCCCATGCAACCCAAGCTCGTTCCCGAACTTGGGTCGCCAACGTGGCAGGAGGTAAGACGCACAGCGCTTTAGCTTTCCATGCCACCAGACCGGCTGCTGTCAGAGGGTCTTGTTCCAGAAACTTTCAGTCCTGCATAAAAGACAGCTTGGAGGCACAGCTGCTGCTGAGTCTACCAGTGTGGGAGGCTTGTCTGGGACTTCTACACCCAGGGACCAGGAGGTGCCCACTGGGCTTGAACAGCCACACATCAGAAGAAGATAGCTACATGCCAAGAGAAAGAGAGCTACTAAAGTCTGCAGATGAAGGCATCAAATTGCAAGGGTAAGCCACCCTGCAGCTGAGCCTTAGTGAGTAGGTTCAGGTTCCAGTTGATGAATTCGCTGGGTTTCTCACAGGTGATTACCTCTGTGACCCATAAGTACGGTTATTCCTTGGACCTAGTCTTTCTTCTGGGTATGGAGACCTCTGATTTGGTGGTGGAGCCAGTCAGTTGGTCGGACCATCACACCATAAGGTTCAATTTCAGCCCCTCATAGGCCTACCCCTACAGAGATGTTCCGGTACTGCCCTTTAAGGAGTTTATCCCCTCCGAGGGCCTACTGGCAGTGCTGGACCGATCGGGGCTACCGAGGAATAGTGGTGACCCAGATACCTTAGTCCGGGGTTATAATGACGCTGTGACTGAGGCTCTGGATTGTCTCGCTCCTGTCTGTGTTCGTCCCCTTACCCAGCGCCCTTGGTCCCCTTGATTTGATGGGACCTTGAGAGAGCTGAGGAAAGTGGGATGAAGGCTGGAGCGTTGCTGGCGCAAATCGGGCCTGGATGCAGACAGACTTAGATTGTTAGCCCATTACAAGGACTATCAATCAGCTATCTCCCATAAGAAGGCAGAGTTCCTGTCCAGGGAGATTGCTGCAGCACAAAATCGACCGGCTTCCTTCTTAAGAAACCATCTCTCGACCCAGACTGTCTTGCTAACTACAAACCCATCTCTAACCTTCCCTTTGTGGGTAAGGTTATTGAGAAGGTGGTCACACTGCAGCTGGAGGATCATTTGAACATCCACAACATCTACGATCCTCTCCAGTCCGGTTTCCGGAAACGGCATAGTACCGAGACAGCCCTTGTTTGGGTTCTCAATAGTAGCAAGAGATTGGAGGAGCCATTCCATCTTGGTTCTTCGATCTCTCGGGCATTTGACACTGTGGACCATGGGGTGTTGGTTGGTGTCAGGTCAATCTGTGAACTGTCCAATACAGTCCTCAGATGGTTCCATTGTTTTCACTGGCAGGTTTCAGAGATTTGTCTGTGGGGTTTACACCTCTGACAAGGTCTTCCTGCCATGTGGTGTTCCGTAAGGCTCTGTACTGTCCCCCATGTTGTTTGTATATGCTGCCGTTGGGAGACATTGTAAGATGGCATGAGCTCAGTTTTCACTGTTATGCAGATGATACTCAGCTCTACCTGTCCTTTGTGCCCGATCAAGGGGGAGCTGTCTCGTGTTTTAATGACTGCCTTTCCGAGATTGAGGATTGGATGAGTGCCAGCTGGCTGAGGTTGAATTCAGATAAGACTGAGGTTTTGGTGGTGGACCCGGGCCATCGGGTATGAGCTTGTTCCATGATGTAACTTGGGCCACTGGGGGAATGGCCCCATCAGTTTCTCCAAAAGCTTTTGTCTGAAAATAACTGGCGAAATTCCCTCAGCATCTTCTGGAAGGCCAAAGACCACTAGATTGTTTCGCAGACTTCATCCTTCCAAATCTTTGAGTTTATCCTCCAAGGTGTGTAATTTTTGCCGCAGAGAGACAATTTCTGGATCGGCCTTGTCCCTCCACTGCTCCAAGGATAAGAAGCGGGCCTCCACATCGCCTACTCACCTGCCAAAATCCCCTAGATCCGTGCAAAGATACTTAAGCTCAGAGGTAAGATCCAGTATACCATTTTTAAGCGGTTGCAATTCGGCAAGGAATTTCTCCTCCGATAGTAGGGTAGGCACCGATGATGCAGTTGAAGAACGTCTGGCAGCATCCCCTTGGCCTTTGGCTTTCTTGGCCAATTTGTCTGATATCTTGGGGGGGGGGAGCATGGTGGGGCAAGGCCTGCCGCAGCTCAGCTTCCATTTTTACCAATTTCACAGCCCCAACCAAGCACTGACCAAAGACCAGAACAGATTACAAGTTGAGTGTAGCCAACCAAACCAAGAATAGCCACTTAGTGAAGAAAAAATATATAATATAACTCGGGCAAGCAGGAGCCAGAGTGAAAAGCTGCTGCAGCTACAGAAGCATCACGTGACTCCTCCAAGCAGTTTTAACCCACTGAACCACCAAGAACCACTGGGGAGTGACCACTGGACAGTATGGTTCCAGTTATAGATGGCTAAAGAGGAGGGGCATCTGGCACAAGGGTGCTGGATTTGAGGAATGCCAGTTTTAAGATGATAAGGGAAGTGGTACAGGGGTTCCTGTGCAAAATTCAACTGAGTATGAACACACAACAAAGGTGGGAACTGACAAGACAGGGGATAGTGGAGGCAACAGAAACTTGCTATAGGGCCCAGACTAAGAAGGCCAGGGGAAAGAAACCCAGCTGAAGCAAAGGGGTGTTAGACAAGGTGAGGAGGTAAAAGGCTGCTTACAGGAGAAACAGAAAATCGGGGAGGGAGGAATATCTGCAAGAAGCAAAATAAGTGACCGGGGTATAAGCAGCCAAGGCAGCAAGAGAACTTGGGCTGGCACAGGGCATAAATAAAGGGGAAAAATTACTTATTTAGGTACATCGGGGAGAAAAGAAGCTGTAAAGACCAAAATGTAAGAATTAAGAAGGGGGGATAGGTGGAAGGTGGGGTAAAAATGCAGAAGTGCTCAATGACTACTTCTGTTCAGTCTTTACAAAAGAAAGGGAGGGGGCGCTACCCATAGTAGGAGGGAGGATAGAAACAGATGGGGGGAGAAGACAGACAGAGAAATCACAGTGGGGACGGTGCTGGAGGGGTTAAGAGCATTGATGATGGACAAGGCACCAGGACCAGATGGAGTACATCCAGGAGTGCTGAAGGAGCTGGCAGAGGTCCTGGCAGGACCCTTGGCAGAATCATTTAATTCATCTCTAGACACAGGATGTGTACCCCATGACTGGAGACTGGCTCACATGGTTCCCCTTCACAAGAGCAGACCCAAGGACGAACCGGGGAACTATAGGCCACGAAGTCTAATTTCCAGTGGGGAAGCTAATGGAGACCATCCTAAAGGAGAGGCTAGTGGCACTACTGGAAGTGAATGAGATGCAGGACAGGAGGCAGCATGTATTCGTCATAGGCAGGTCATGCCAGACCAACCTGGTGGAATACTATGACTGGTTGACTAGGCGAATTGACAGAGGCCATGCGGTGGATGTCCTGTACCTAGACTTCAGTAAGGCCTTCAATTCAGTACCGCATGGGAGACTTGGAAGCAGGCTACAGGGCACAGGGGCAGGAGCAAAACTGGTGGGGTGGGTGGGGAACTAGATAAAAAGATAGGCAGCAGAGGGTGATGGTAGGTGGGGAATACTCATCCCCTAAGCCTGTGACAAGTGGTGTTCTACAGGGGTCGGTGTTGGGCCCAGTGCTGTTTGGCATATTTATTGCAGACATCTTGGAGGGGAATCAGCAGCAAAATCAGCCTATTTGCGGATGACACCAAGATGGGAGCGGTGGTGGATGATCAGGTTGGGTGGTGGGGGCTACAGAAGGATCTGGCAAGGCTAGAGGCATGGTCTGACAGATGGCAGCTGGGGTTCAATGTAAAAAAATGCAAGGTACTGCACTTTAGAACAAAAAATCCGAGGAGAAGCTACCATCTCGGGGTGTGTGGCTGGAGGTAACAGAAGAGGAGAAGGATCTGGGGGTGTTCGCCACAGGAGCAATGAACAATTCCACCCAATGCAGAAAGGCAGCAGCAATGGCCAACAGAATGCTGGGGTGCAATTGCAAGGAGCATTACCTCGAGAAGAAGGGAAGTTATTCTACCATTATACAGATCTTTGGTTAGACCCCACCTGAAATACTGCATGCAGTACTGGTACCCGAACCTACAAAAGGACATTAGGCTGCTGGAGGGGGTGCAGTGTAGGGCAACGAAGATGATTCAGTGCCTGGGGAAACTGCCATATGAGGTCAGACTAAGAGAGTTAAACATGTACACACTGGAACGGAGGGAGGGGGACATGATTGAGACCTTCAAAAACATGAAGGGGATAATCAAAACAGACACAGAGGGTCTATTCAGGAGGAGGGTCGAGAGAGACACTAGGGGCCATGATATGAGATTGGAGGGGTAGATTCAGGAGGAGATGAGGAGGCATTTTTCACGGAGAGGGTGATGGCAAAGTGGAACCCACTACCGGCTGAGGTGGTGGCATTTAACACAGCGGATTGCTTCGAAAAGGGGTGAGACAGGGAAAAGGGGAAGGTAAAGGGAGTGAAGGGGAGGGGGTGGGGCAGCTGCTGAATAGGGAGCTAGCTGCAATCTCGAGCAGTCTAGATAGACCAGGATGGCCATTTGCTGCTCGCAACTTTCATATGTTCGTAAAGACATGTACAAAGATACAAATAAACAAAGGCTGCTTATGACACTCAAATCCACAGACATTGTAGAAATGGGACAGTAACATATTAGGGACCTGCTCGCTCTCTGGGAAAAGCATATGGCTGTCACTTGCTTTCACTTATGCCTACAGCTAACGAAAACCGGCGGTATAGCACCTAACTCCCTTCATGGAACCACGGATTAACAAGGCTGTTTAATCCACTGCTACGCACTACTGGGAGACCAATCAGGTTGCAAGCTCCTCACAACTATGTTATAAGTAAATATAAGCAATGTTCCCTTCTTTAGGTCTAATCTGGGGCATATTCTGATATCCTTGAAAAACAAAGCCAACCTTTTTCTAAAAGCAACTACCTACCTTCTTCTGATGATGATTCTTGTATTTATGTATGTATGATACCATGTATGATTCTTGGCTGTGTAAGTAAGAATTCTTTCATTTTATATAAGAATGTTGGACTCACAAGATGGAATCAGAGCAACAGTAGTAGCCATACATCTAGTCTGTCCACTGTCCTTCAGGCAGTCTCATCCTAATGATGGGTCACATACTTCAGATGTGCAGAGAATAGTGAATTATTATTATTATTTTGTTATGGTCTGGGCTTTCAGGAGAGGAACATCCTCTGAGAATCCAAAGACCTGCTTGCCTACCTGTTTCCCTAGGCACATTACAGTATGTCCACTGCTTACCTCAACTCCTGCCCCCATTTCCATAACCACACTACTCTTTCAGTAATAAAGTGTTTGCTTATATTGCACTCTATCTGATTCCTCCCCTTTAGTCTAAGATTATGTTGCCTGGTCTGACTGCCATATAAGCAAAAAAAATTCTCCAATGACATGCCATTTACCCCATCCCTCACCTTCTGGCATTAGTTACATGACTGATGTTGACATCTGTAATCCAGATCCTTTCTTCATGTATTTAGCAGTCTAGAATGAAAACATTTTGGCCACTGAATGAGTTCCACAACTTCCCTCGTGCACTACTACCATGGCACTGGGTCTGAATTTTATTGTCTTTTCAGGCAACTCCATCCTCTCACCATAAAGTGGATGCCACCCTCAGCTCTTGATTACTGCTCCCTTCTACAAAGATTACTTGTACTGGGTGATGAGGTCAGTGTTGGGTAAGTTACTTTTTCTATTAGTTTTGGAAACTTGTTCCAGGAAGCTCTGTGCAGTCACTAGCAATGATGGAGAAGTACTGGGAAAAGTAATACACCTTACAGTTACAATTACTTATGTCTTTTTATGCAAAAGTAATACATAACTATAACTGATCACAATTATTTGAAAGTAACTAGTAACTAACATATTACTTTCAAATAAATGTCATCTGTTATAGTTTTTTATTATTTTTGTATAAAAAGAAATAAGTAACTGTAACTGTCAGGTGTAATACTTTTTCTAGTATGTCTGTCATCCTTGCTGTGTGACTGCAAGAGTTCCTGATCAAGTTTCTAAAATAAATAAAAAGTAATAGAAAAAGTAACTTACCCAACACTGGATGAGGTGATCCTTCCCTGGAGACCACAGGTTGGGTCTTCCAAGTTTACAGTTAAGGAATTTCTTCTCACAGGTGCAGACATTTTTCGCATCAGTGAATTCAATGCAGTTTCTTGTCTTGCACTGTTACATACACAAAGTTTAAGATCTGCAGTAGTTGCTTTTTCAAAATACATCTGTAGTTGGGGGTCTCAGATATGATGTTTGAAATGGTGCTGAATAGTGAAACTTTATTTTCCCTTTAGGTATGATGGATAAAATGAATTGGCATTGCCCCCACACACACACACGTGTATGTCAGGGGTTGTTGCTTCACTGATTGCACGTGGGGCATAAAGTACCTATATATCAGAATCTAACTATGTTACAGACATATTCAGGAATTAAAGTGTTAAGCATTAAGAAATGACCAGGGGTTGGGTTACCATCAGTTAACCTATCCTTCTGGGATAACGAGACCCATGGTAAAGCCAAATGATTTGTACCCCAGGGTTAGACTAACAAAGGTAACCCAACCCTTGAGTGCCTTAACTGGTATAGAACTAACATGTTTTTTAGTTTGTTTTTTTTTCAACTCTGTGTTTATCCACGGACTACCAACTTTCCCCATCTGGCCAGGCTCCTCTGCCCCATCACCCACCTTCCCTAGGTACTTACACAGCCTATTGTTTCCCTATGGCATGCCTCCCACGCTCCCAATAGGGCCAGGATCAGATGTGAAAGCAGGTGTCTGGTTGGCGGAGTGGTGCCTGCAAGGGATTAGATGTCATCCTGATAGTTGCAACATTTTCTTCCTTTGCAGATTGCCGGTATGCAATGATGCATGCACATACATGCGCTGGTAAGCTGGTGTGCTTTCAATGTCTGTGGGGGCTCACCTCCCCCATTGTGTGCCTCTGCTGCACTACCACCTGGCATTCTATTGTGTATAGCTCTTGTATTAGATATATTTTTTTCTTTGTTGTTCTACATTTTATATCTCCTGTCTATGTAATTGCGAACTGTATGTGTATGTGCCTCAGGACCTCCTTTGAATGAGCTTGCTCAACAGAGTCTTTCCTGCAATAAACTTGAAAACTTGAACAGCAGGTGGCAGACAAACAGCAGATGATATAATCCCTTGCTTGAAACTGGGGGGCTGTCTATGGGACGTTCATCCTACCGTCACCTGGCCAGATCCAGCAACCTGAATCCATTCCCAAATCCAGGTTGCCAGAGTAGTGAGCAAAGTGCTACGCTGTACTGCCTGGCCCACTCAAATTAATCTTTCTATCTGTTAGATTCTAAGTGTTCTATTGTACATGGTGGTTTTCAGCAGTTAAGCTAACCCTTTACAATGGAAGTCAGAAAATCAGAAAGCTCCAGTTCCAGCCATTGCTTAATATTTATTATCGCCATGCTCCCAATTTATTCCTCCTATGTTTCCCTGCCCAGCTGCCCCCATGATTAATGTAAGCACAAACAAATCTTCCTCCACCCAGCAGGGTGGGTGAGCAGCTGCATTCAGAGCCAGTCCCAATGGTCATCTGGCAGGGAGGTTACAAATATCAAGCATCCAGTACCCTACACTTTGGAACCAAGCATCTCCCCACCATGTTGTGCGCCGATCCAAGCGCGGACCTCATTGGGATTATGGAGCTCCCAAGCAAACCCAGTCTCCCAGATGACAGTGCAACATTTTGCTCCTGAGCCACTGAGCTGGCCAGTCAGAGGGCTGTTTCCACTGTAAATGTTAAACGAGGATTTGCCACATCTACCACCTCTGAAAATGAAGTTAGGGACAGCTTTTGGTGCCAAGAATAGCTGCAGTTGTTCACAACCTGCAAGGTATACAGTGGTAGCCACAGTCACTTTCAACAGCAGCACACAGTGGCACGCTGTGGCAAATCCTGATACTGTAAATGCCACATTCATCTGAATATAGCATTGAACAAAGGTATCAGATCACAGTGCACCATAATGTACGATGGCGTTGAAGGTGGAGGTGGCTGGCACTGTATATGGGCTCCCAGGATTAACCCGAACACACAAAACATGTTTGCATCAAAGAACATGCCTTATAGGCATCTAAAGGCACCCCATCCAACTGTTGAAATCAGGCTGCAGTTTTGAATACAGCACATGATGTAACAGGTGCCACTAGACACAGGCACAATCTGTAGTAGCATCCAGTTATTGGAAAATCGAGCCACGGAACTCTAGAAGAGCTGGGCAATTTTATCTAACAAGAAAATAGACTATACAGAGAAAAAATCAGATAACATTTAACTTTTCAAATAGCTTGTTTACTGTTGTTTCTCTACACTGTTTATTGGCACCTGCTGAGTCTGAGGAAAACTGCAGTCTACTTCTAGGCATCAGTGCTTACTGTAGCAATCAATGCACAAGTCTTCTGCAATGAGGGATGGTACCAAAATACAGGTTACTCACCTGTAACAGGAGTTCTAGGAATGGTATATGTTGTTCATCCACATTTCTTGGCAGGTTCCTTGCCGCTTTAAATCTTGCCGGAAGGTCTTCAAGCTGGCTCCTCCCACCCACCCGGGTGGTAAAACTCTCAGCTCCGCCCCATGACGCCAGATCTGGCCCGCTGGAATCCAGGTTGTGCGTCGAAGCCAGGGAGGCCGGGTGGGTTGTGTGGATGAACAACATGTACCATTCCTAGAACTCCTGTTACAGGTGAGTAACCTGTATTTCTAGGGATATGGATATGTTGTTCAATCCACACTTCTTGGCAGACTCCTAGCAGTTCTCCGGGAGGAGGGAGGCAAGGCGCACACCCCCGATACTTACTTGGGAAACAAGGACTGGAGAACCGAGGTCCCAAAACCAGTGTCCCAGCGTGACTCAAGGTCGATGTGGTAATGAGTAATGAAGGTGTGTGCTGACTTCCAGGTAGCAGCCCTGCAGATTTCCTGGATAGGGACGTCCCTGGAAGCAGCCACCGATGCAGCGATATGGCGGGTAGAATGAGCTCTTATCCTCTGGGAGACTCATGCCCGCCAACCTATAGAGATATGCAGGAGGTGACCCACCTGCCTATCGTCTGCTTGGCTGCAGGTCTGCCAGGTGCGGCTTCAGCGTGGGTGACAAACAGATGGTGAACCTCTCCCGAACTTCAGCCGTCCGCTCCTTATAATAGCGAGCACTCTTCTAGGGTCCAGAGTATGGAGCCTATATTCGACCTCGAGGTGTGACTGGGTGGGAACACCGGCAGAGTCAACACCTGGTTAAGGTGAAACTCCAACACCACCTTCGGAAGGAATTTCGGGTGAGGTGCAGGACAACCTTGTCCCTGTGGAAGACCAGATAAAAGACTCGATGGAAAGCACCTGGAGCTCTCCCATCCTTCTGGCTGGCGTGATAGCACCAAGAAGGCGGTCTTCCACGACAGGTGAGAGATGTCACACCTGTGCATCGGTTGAATAAGCTTGCCCATGAGCTTGTAATACCAGCAGTAGATCCCATGGAGGTGGAGGTTCTCGCACCGGAGGGGATATGTGATCAAGGCCTTTGAAAAAGTGCCCAATCACCTTCTCCAGCACCACCGACTGCTTCCCGGCCCACTCCCGGTAAGCAGAGATGGCTGCCAAGTGCACCTTAAGGGTCATCAACCGAAGCCCTTGCTGAGAAAGGGACCACAGGTAGTCCAGAATGCTTGCCAAGGAGCAGGAGAAAGGGTCCAGGCCCTTGCCCTAACACCAAATGGAGAATCTCTTCCATTTAAGGCGTACCATTTTCTGGTCGACTCCTTATGGGAAGCCTCAACAACGTTGAGGACCTCGTCGGAAAGACCCAAGGCCTGGAACTCTAGCCGCTCAGGAACCAGGCCGTCAGGTGCACGGATTGAAGGTCCAGATGGAATACCTTCCCCTGATTGACTGAAATCAGGTCCGGGCAGGCTGGAAGCCGCCTCGGGAGCCTGGAGCTGAGACTGAGGAGATCTGGATACCAGAACTGGCGGGGCCAGTCTGGGGCTACCAGAATCACCTGCGTCTTGTCCCTCCTCACCTTGAGAAGCACCTTGTGGATCAAGGGAAATGGGGGAAAGGCGTAGAAGAGGCCCGGGGTCCACGGCTTCCAGAAGGCATACCCCTGCAGCAAGCCCTGCTGAGGGGGCGGGCATGAAACAGTCTCAGCTTCGCATTCTCCCTGGAGGCAAACAGGTCCACCTGAGGCATGCCCCAGTAGGAGAACAGATCTTGTACTACCTCAGGCAGGAGAGACCACTCATGGGACGCAGTTCCTATCGGCTTAGGGCATCGGCCAGAATGGTGGATGCTCCTGCCACATGGATGGCAAGGAGATCCGCCTCCAGGCTGCGCCACGAGGGACCAAATGTGGAGAGCTTCCCTGCACAGAGGCATGGGCGCGTCCCACCCTGGCGGTTTAGGTAGTACATGGTCATGGTATTGTACTTCTGGACCTGGACCACTTGACCCCGGCCTATAGCGGGCAGAAAGCGGTGAGGGCTAGATGAACGCTTGAAGCTCCAGCAAGGATGATGTGGCATCAGGACTCCCGGGGACCAGAGGCCGTGTGCTCTGTGCTCCCAGATGGGCACCCCAACCCATCAGAGAGGCGTCGGTTGATGGAGACACCATCGGCTCGGGGCAGACAAATGGGATGCCCTCCTGCAGATGAGCTGGAGCGATCCACCACTGGAGCGTTCCACATCTCCTGGGTCACTATCAGTGGCTGATCCAAAGGACCAGAGTGCTGTGACCATTGGCTGGCCAGTCCCCATTGTAGGGGACGCATGTGCCAATGGGTCCAACGGACCATGCTGGTGCAGGCCGCCATGATGCCCAGGAGGTGCAGGAAGTCCCAGGCAGGGCGCAATTGCCCAACCTGAAATAATTGGGCAAAGGAGGAGGCAACATCAGGGGAAAACTGGGGAAACACAGGGAAAACGGGAACAACCTCGGGGGCTAACAGGTAAGCCCCACAGAGGGATTATAAATGTGCAACAGGTTTTACTTAATTTCCTTACTGAGCTACTCCTTCTGACACTCTTTAGGAGTTCACCAATTGTGTTACACTGCATCTGTCCTCAATATGCTGTTTATCTACTGTTTGTAACTAGGCTATAGGAGTCCCAACCAGTTTCGGGTTCTGTAAACTATAATCATATTCACCTACCTTTTCCTCTCTGATTTTTAATTTAGCTCTATCTGTGTGACTCCTAGTCACACACTGTCTAGTGTTCTGTTTATTTACCTGCTAAACCATGCTTTCTTTCTTTTATACTTTTTATCTATGGAATATATGAAATGTAGCATATACCATATAGCATACATCACAGTTAGAAACAGCTGTCATGATCACACCAAGGTACAGGATATAATTCACAAAAAAATATATAGTGTTCAGTGTTCCACCTGACAGTGCAACTCACAACAGTAGGGTATCATAGGAGGTAATTCTCTGGTATGATAATAATGTAGGATATACCACTCTCACCTGCATATAACAAAAACAAGCTATTTGCCATTATTTCTGCCCCTCGTAGGAGACCTAAGTAGTGATGGGGGAGGGTTGAACAAACCCAATGAGTGAAGACTAAACAAGGTTAACACACAAAGATTGCCTTGACTCAATTACGTTGCATTACACCCCTACCATAATAGTTAGTCCTGCTAACAGGCAGGGAGGCAGGCTATTAAAAGCATATTGCAATAAGTTCACAAATTGAGTGGGGAAAAATCCCCAAACAATGAGGTTTCCCTTAATAGGCAGGAAATTCAATAACAAACTTCAACAGTAAATTCCCCAACATGGCTTGCAATACTATCGAAAACAACCTCGACAGCGAGTCCCAATCAGAAACAACAGTCTTACTGAGATGAGAAAATTTAGCCCGGGGAAGAAAGGTCCCATTTACCATTTAGATGTCTCACTATCAGTCATTTGTGTCCGATTTGGAGCCTGTATCTGAAGCAGTCGCCTTCTTAGAATCTGATTTTTGGGCCTCTATTAATTTGTGTGATAAGGCTGCAGCTGCTTTAGGGTTGTTTAATAATAATAAATAATAATAAATTTATTTATAAAGTGCCTTTCAACTTACCAAGGCGCTGAACACATTAAAACCATAACATCAAATATAAATCCAATAATACATATAAATAAAATCATAACATAATAACATCAAACATTAAAATCAGTTAATAAAATATGAGTAAGATCTCAGCACAGTAAAATTAACCTATGAATAACCATCCAAGAAGGCCATTTGCCACAGATGAGTTTTCAGATTATTCTTGAATTCCTCCACAGAAGTGCACTCCCGTAACTGGCGTGGTAGAGAATTCCAAAGAGTGGGTGCAGCATAAGAAAAAGCTCTGCTGCCAGAAGATTTTAAACTCACTCTAGGAATCTTTAACAACCCCTCGTCGGCCGAGCGGAGCGATCGGCCGGGGTAGTAAGGCACCAGAAGTGCTTTCAGATAGGCCAGACCCTGATCGTGAAGGGCTTTAAAAGTCAATAAAATGATTTTAAAGGTGATCCGCCACCGTATAGGAAGCCAGTGCAGTTCGCGCAGCACTGGGGAAATATGACAGGACCTACTTGTCCCAGTCAGAACCTGGGCTGCAGCGTTCTGCACCAGCTGTAGGCGACAGTTTCAACCCAGAAAGCCCAAAGTATAGAGCATTGCAGTAGTCCAAATGCGAGGACACAAGGTGTGGACCAACGTTGGCAAAAATCAGGCGGAACAAGGTGCCCAACCCTGGCGATATTCCTAAGATGGTAAAGGAAGTCCTGACAACAGCTGACACTTGAGACTGTAAGGTCAGCCTGTCGTCTAGGACAATCCAAAACTCGCACCCATTCAGAGGTCGGAAGTGACACGCCACCAAGAAAAATTCCAGAGGCGTGCCATCAGCGACCTCTCTATCTGACCACCCGGTCCACAAACAGAACCTCTGTCTTCTCTGAGTTCAACTTTAACCAACTAGAATCCATCCAACCCTGGATTTCTTCCAGACAGTTGTTAAACACTGCGAGAGCTCCATCCTGGTCAGGTGCAAAAGACAGGTATAGCTGGGTATCATCTGCATAGCAGTGAAACTTCAGCCCATACACGTCTTATAATGTCTCCGAGGGGCAGCATGTACACTGCAAATAACATGGGTGATAGCACGGAACCCGAGGCACTCCACACAACAAAGAAGTTGGGCCAGAAGAAAAAACTCCTGACACAACTCTTTGTGATCTCCCAGTGAGGAATGAGGTGAACCATTGTAAAACAGTTCCCGACATTCCACAAATTTGCCTCAGGCATGCTATCAACACCAGGTGATCCACAGTGTCAAAAGTTGATGAGAGATCAAGGATAACCAGAATGGAACATCTCTTCTGATCTCTCGCCCTCAGAAGATCATTAAGCACCTGAACCAGCGCAGTCTCGGTGCTATGTCTTTTACGAAAACCGGACTGGAAGGATTCGTAGATATTATGGATGGTTAAATGGTCTCCCAATTGGGCTGCCACTACCTTCTCAATAACCTTCCAATAAAGGGAAGGTTAGAGATAGAGTCTGTAGTTTGAGAAACAGTCTGGGTCAGGTAGCTTTCTTCAAGAGAGTGTCACTACGGCCTCTTTCAGGGAGCTAGGAAACTCACCTGACTCAGGAGCACCAGACTATTTGCACCAGGACTTGTCGATTATATCAGTACAACCTAAATAATTGGCTCTTATCCACACATAACCTGGAACTTTGCGGGCTGTGTTATAGTCTTCTATTTTGATCGGTTCCTGTTAGTGCAAGTCATTCTACTGGTTTTAACTGACTTTTCCCTCACATTTATTTAGGCTGCCGGTTCCCTTACCTGCTCATGCCTATCGATTGGTTTTGCTCACTCTCACAGCTCACAGCCTTGTGCTGTTACAGTGTTTATTTCAACTAGACTAAACACAGATTTCTTCATTGTTAAGATTAGTGTTACTGATGTATTTTGCTTTTCACTACCTCTCTACCATGTTTCTCACCTTCCTCTGCCTTCTCCAGTTCACCCTCCTGCTCCCCACCCATCCACTCCCTTCCTCCACCTCAGCTGCCCTCCAACCTCTCCTTCCTCCACTCCCCCTGTCGATTCCCTCCCCAACCCAATGCCCTTCTCTCCTACTGTCCACCCTGGCCTTCTTCTCTCCCCTTCCCCCTCTCTCAACTTGGAGTTTCCGCACTGTGCCCATCTCTCCTCTCACTTGTTCCCTTCCCTCCTATCCTCCTCGCTCCAAGAGAAGTCTCACTCTATCTGACTCCTTATTCTCCTGCTCCTCCTTCTGTCTGGTGAATGTGCAGTCAACCAGGTCCCCATCACCACTCACTATGCCTCTGCTACAGCCAAGGGCCTTAGCAGTTTTCATCTCAATGCCTGAAGCCTTCTCCTAAGCTCAACCTCCTCTCTGTTTGGACCATACACCATTCCTTAGACATCCTCTGCATCTCTGAGTCCTGGCTCTCCTCCAGGATTCCAGACTTCAACCTGTCCTTCCTGTCTTCCATGTTTTCAGGCAGGACAGGAAACTATGGTGGAGTCATAGCCATATCGTTTACCACAGCCTCTCCTGCACCCTAGATATCAGGAGGCTCTACCCTCCTCACGAATATCTCCTCATCAGGCTGTCATTCCCCTCATCTGTACCCATTTCTACTGTTGTTTCCTATGCCTCACCCAAGATCTCTCTTGCCTCACTGACTGACTGTCTCTCAACGTCGCTTACATTCTTCCTCTGGTGAACTCATTTTCCTTGGGGATGACAACATAAACTGGCTCCCCTACATCCAGATCGACCACACAGAGGAATGAGTCCTAAATTTCTCCCAGGTTATCTCTTAATTCACCACACTCTGTTGGACTGAATTCTGTCTTCCACCCAGCCACACTGTTGCAGCAGGCATCTTGCCCTACTCTTTCAGCAACCAGTGCATAATGTTCAGTGCCAAGAAAATCTGGCATCTCCCTCTGCCCCAAAATATATCTGGTTCAGGTGCCTCCATTCGTTGAACATCAATGCTGCCTGAGTGACTTTGCTGCAACAGATTGGTCAGTCATTCCTCAGGCCCTAACATTCCGGTGGCCCTGTCCATCTTTCATTCCAAATTCTCCTCAGTCTGGTTCTTGCATCCCCCCCACCCCCAGAAATCCAGGGTCAAATCTTTCCATCTCCCATGGATCTCCACTGACATCATTAATCAATGCAGGTCCCGTGATCTCGCCTGGGCCTGTTTTAAATTATTAAGGGCAATGTAAGAGGCTTCTACTCTGCAGAAAAAAAACAAATGCAGGGAGGCATCTGTGCAAGAGCAAAGGCACTCAACGTAAAGCATAATGTGGTTAAAAGCCAGGAAGACAGTGTCCTTTTCTCTTTGACTACCATGAAACCAACAAACTATTAACAGTGGGTAAGCACAAAAGAGAATGGGACTACAGATGACTGAGAGATTTAACTGGCTATTTTGTTTTGAAATTCTTGTGCACTTCTTTTGAAAGTACAGAATCAAAGCAGCAAATATTAAAGAGCTACTATACTGCCTAAAACTAATATTAGTTTTTAAAAGCAACCAACCATTACCTTTTATATCTGAGGTATTTTTCTTTTCCCTTTGGTTTATTAGGAAACTGTTTACCTGATGTTAGTAGGTGTGGGTGTAAAGTGTGGGACAGCACTCTGCCTGGCAGCTGACATATCTGTTTCTATCCCCACTACATCCATGGACTCTCACTGACTGACAGCACTTTTGCTTGGGATTAGCCACTCAATAGCTGCCAGGTTAACCACCTCTGATGTCACAGTCGATGAGATCACAATGCTGATGATGTATTTGGGGTGATAAAGATAGCTATGTCAGCTGCCAGGCTGAGAGCTGTTCCATATATCCAACACGATATTATCACATATAAGATTTTATAATAAGCAAAAGGAGAAACAGAAGTACTTTAGAAATGAAAAGTTACAGACGTCCACTTCTACTTTGACCTAGAAGCCTGGGTAGCCCTCTACAAGCCCCATGTCCTCGGTTTCTCTTTAACGTAGCTAAAGCCACATATCCCGAATGCAACCTACCACCTACTGGGATACTCCTTGCTACGTCAGGATAGACCAGGCAAAAAAAAAGGGTGGTGGTGTGGCCCTCTATTTCAGGGAACCCCTTTCCGCCTCCTCTGTCCTTAACTCTGACCCCTACCTCCCCAGCAGGTGGCTCATAGCCGAGCTGACCCTGGCTCTGCAAAGAGATCTATGTTGGTTGCTACTACAGTCCTCCAGCAGGGGGCACACCAGGTCTTATTAACCACCTGGCAGACCTGGGTAACCTCTCCCCTCCCAGAGACACCATTCTCCTTGGTGGTTTCAACCTTAATTGGTTAAGTGCCTTAGAATCCGACTACTCGAACCTGTTAAAGCAGCACAACTTAGTTCAAATCATCTCTGTCCCTACCAGGCTCAACACTGCACACAAAACCACTCTCTTCTAGACTGGGTGATCATCATCAGCGAGGACAAGGTACTCCAGTCAGGAACCTTGCCCCACTTCTTTAGTGATCACTCCCCATGTACATCGTCTGGTCACCAAGACCAAATGCCCCCCAAACACATATCCTTCCATAATTTTAACTGCCCCGACACCTCCACCCTCCTTGAGGAAATAAGGGCAGTAACCTGATTACACTTTACTCCCTTTCAGATGTGACAGCGGTGGCGGTCTTCTTCAGAAACACCCACCTTCTGATCCAAGATCAACACTTCCCATTTAGTACCCAGAGAGTGAGGGGTGGCAGTACTTGTTGGGTCTCAAGAGAATGTCTGCCCATGATGAAGGAAAGGGACAGAAAGTGGGCTGTCTACAAAAAGGCCCCCTCTCTGAAATGAATACAGGCACTTGAGAAACCAGTGCAAGCAAACCACCCAGGTACTGAAGCGTAACTTCCTCCGCAATCAGCAAAGGGACAACCTTGGGGATCCACACCACTTCTGGGGTGCCATCGGTTCCCTGCTTAACCCTCGTACCCGCAGCTTTAACATCTATCTAAGCTCCCCCTTTGGTACTCTAACTGATCCTGTAGAGGTCACCAAAGCCTTCAACAAAACGTTTACCAATCTTACTGCCCACCTCAGAAAACTATCTACCCAACTACCTACCTGTCCTGTATCTGATCCTAGCAACCAGTCCTCCTCCTCCTCTCCACTGGCACCCCTTTCAATTTGAGGCCATCTCCACCAAACACACCACCAAACTCCTTAAGAGTCTCCCCAACCAGGGCAGCCCTGGCAGCCATGGCCTCTTCCTTCAATGTTTAGCTGATTTCCCTGCCATCTCTAAACCCCTCACCTTTATTTTTAATCTGGCATTGACCACCTCTACCATGCCAGACTCATGGAAGGCTGCCAAGGTGGTATCGATTTTTAAAGCAGGTGACACGATATCCTCGGATAACTATAGACCAATCTCCCTGCTTTCCCACCTAAGCAAACTCCTGGAGAAAACTGCTCATCACCAGCTATCTGACCACATCGGGAAATATAACTTGCTGTGCAGCCAACAACATGAGTTCTGCAAGTTCCATAGCACCACATCTGCCCTGGCCCATTTTACCAACCATGTCCATAGTAACAAGCAGAACATACAAAGTTGCCAGCAGATAAAGGCCTAGTGGTCTATCAAGTCTGCTTGAATGTGCAGCTAGCACCCTTATTCTGCAGCTGTTCCTCCCACCTTCCCCTCCTTGACCCTCCCCTTGCTCTGTCCCATCCCTTTTGAAGCAGCCCACTGTTCTACTAGATACCACTTCTGCCGGTAGCAGCATTCCACTTAGCTACCACCTCTCCGTAAAAGTGTCTCCTCATCTCCCTCCTGAGCCTTCCTCCCTCCAGTCTCATATCATGGCCCCGGTGACCCTCCCTCCTTACTTTGAACAGCCCCTCCATACCTGTCTTGTTTATTCCTTTCATATGCGTGAAGGTTTCAATCATATTCCCTGTCCCTCCTCTCCTCCAGCAGTACCGTTCAACTCCCTCAGCCTCTTCTCGTATGGTAAGTCCCCCAGCCCCTGGATCATCTTTGTCACTTTGTGCTACACCCCTCCAGTAACAATGTCCCTCTTCAGATCACGGGCACCAGTACTGCACGAGTACTCCAGGTTGGTCTAACCAATGATCTATACAGTGGTAGAATCACTCCCTACTCCTCGAGGATATGGGGAAAGTCACAGATGCTGTATTTGTGACCCAACCAAGGCCTTCAACCTGGTCAGCCACCCCTGCTACATGCCACTCTCCACCAACTTGGCTGCTCCACAGAGACCTCACTGTGGTTTCGAGCTATCTTTCTGGACGATCCGGTCAGTATGCATTGGCCCGGCCATCTCCCTTGACTTTCCTGTCTCAACGGGTGTCCCTCAGGGCTCCATCCTAGGCCCCACTATTGTTCTCCATCTTTATAAACTCCCTCCCCTCTGACTGCCTCACCTGCAGAGCCCTACTGTACACCAATGATCTCATCTTCTTCCACAGTGACAAGTCCCTAACAAACATATCTTCTATCCGGTCCCTCAACTATGGTTCAGCCTACAATTGGTTCTTGTCACATAGACTCCTGGTCAATGAAAAAAACAAACAAAAGCAATGCTCCTTGGGTCCAAACCCTACCTCTCATCTCCAAGTCTGGCTCATCCCCCTTGGTGCTTACACTCGACGGCCCCGCACTACAGAATGTTCCCAACTTCAAATACTTAGGCGTAACCCTTGACCCTCCCTCTCTTTTACAGAGCATGTTAACTCCATTGTACACCAGCTAAACCAAAAGCTCAAGGCTGCCTAGTGGCTAAAACAGTTCTTGACCCCTGAGGCCCGCTTAGCTATTACCCAAGGCAACCTGCTTCCTATCATCGACTGCAGCTCCCCCATATATTCCCATGTATCCTCTGCCCTGTGCACACGTCTAAACTCAGTCTTCAATCACATGTCATTTCGCACTCCTGGCACCCTACTCTATACACTACTGCAGCCTTTACCAGGTGCTACGTTGGCTCTCACTCTCACCAAATAGCATGCAGTTTCTTTGCTTTCTGCTAAACCAAAAGAAAAACAGTGACACGTACAAGGGGCGGAGCCTCTGCTTTAAAAAGAACTGCAACATGCCAAGATGGCTCCTAGAGCTTCACTAAGACACCAGCTTACAACTGAACAGCTAACTGAAAAGCAGGTAAGCAAAAATAAACTCTATAGAAAGTAACAGAATGTACTAAAGACTAAATGAAAAACTGAGAACTAAACTTTAGTGCGCAAACAAGTAAAAAGTGTGTGTTTATATATATAAAAAAAGTGTAAAACACCTTCAAGTACAAAGGGGTGCATTGTAAACAGAATAATAGCATCACAGTGATGATTTGTTGGGCACTTGGCTTCATTATGTTTCTTTCTCTTTTCCTATTAGTGAACAGAATCTAGAGGCTTCTATAAGAAAACTAAATACATTCAAACTGAAAATAAAATCGAAGGCCATGCAAGCAGGTAACAATACATTGCCTACTCTTAGAATACATAAATTGAGACAAAGACCCAATCAAAAGCAATGTGTTTAATTGCAGACTGGTGTATTAGCAGACAGAAATAAGAAAGCACACATTGGAAACAGAGCTAAAAGATTTACAAAAGAAATATAAAGGTAATAATTAAGACAACATAAACCAGATGAATGTATCTTTGATAAACAACTAAAACTGTATTACATTATAATCTATAGAAAACTAAGCGACACATCGATTCCAGCCTGATGTAAAGAAAGTTAAAAAAGTTGTCATTCACACTATAAAGTGGGCCTTATTCATTTTATTTACTTTTATTAAAATCTATATAAAGTGTTTATAAAAATTGTTTCTATAAAAAAAAAAATGCATACTAAAGAATATGTTTTCTAGCAGACATCAGGCTATGTAACATTATTTATTCTGTCAAGCAAAGAAATAATTAACACTGAATTTAAGAAATGTTGTTATAACAATAACATGTACTGTAGATGTGGTCCTGATATATTTTATAAAAAAAGGAGTCTACTTTGAAGTATAATGAACCCATTTTTTATGTTTGCTTGCGCGCATGCACAAGAAACGTTATGCGGCAGCTTAGGAGAGAAGCGGGTTGTGGAGGTGTGGCACTGTGGCAGCCAACAGGGGCACTGTATTTGGAGGCTTGCCACTGGTGGACCAATGCAGGCCCAGTGTCCTGATGACACTGGTTCTGCAAAGTGCCACCAAGTTGAAACGTTTTCGCTGCTGCAATCAGGGGCCAACTCATCACTGCAGCATCAGCCATTTCGCTGCAATGAGTGAGCAACCCACCATTGCAGGGCGGTACCTTGCTGTCCGCATGCCCCCAACCCAGTACATTTGCTGACGGGGGAGCCCACTCCCCATCGCGATACTGGAACCCCTCCCCCATTTGTTGTGTGCTGAGGAGATGCCCAATCCCCCTCGGCATCATCGCCCCAACAGTCTTTCTTTGCCAGCAGAGGCCCTCCTACCAGCATAATGTCCCCCAAAAATGTGTTGTGTGCCAGCAGGGCTGCCCAATCCCCCATCGGCTACAGCCCCCCAAAAAAATACTCAGGTGGCATGCTAGGAGCCCACCCCAGCATGCCAAATGTCCCTGTTAAAAAAAAAAAAAAAAAAAAAAGTCCCTTGATGTTTTCCATTTTTTTTTCTTTAAACTTGTAAAACGGAAAACAGTCCCTCGTTGAGTCTGGTGGCCCCTCCCCCAACCCGCATCACCCTCTGCGCACCCTGCCTCCCCACACCCCCTCACCCCATACTTGCCTCCGGAGCCCAGCATGACGATCTTTGGTGGACAGAGAACATGTCTGCACTGTTCAAAGCCGACCGTGAACTGAAGAAATGCCGGTAAGCTGTATTATGGCATAAATAGTTTTTTTTAACTTTGGTGCATATCTTGGGCATTTTTGGGAATTTTGGCACCAAAATTCTAACATGGGGTTACTGGGACCCCTCCTCATGAATTCAGCCACTCTCATTGCGCTATTCGGTCCCAAAAGGTGATTTTCCAGTCACTGCGCGGAATCACCTTTTGGGACTGATAAATGAAACAACAGTGCCACTGTTCATGAGACAGGTTCTCAAAAAACCTATGTTGCTAATTTGGTGAAAGAAATCCAAAAAATGACTGTTTTACGAGCGTGCGTTGCGCAGTTTCTATGCACGCTTGTAACTTCGCAAATTTGTAATATTTTCACTCCAGATTTTAAACATTGGCATTTTTCCACACCTCCTTATGAACAGTACAGCTGTTATTTTACACATCCTGGCCAAAATGTGTTTTCGCACTTCCAGCGCAGAATAGCGCGGTTGCTGTTGGAAATCAGTTTCGGATAGATTGAGAAAATGACAGTGATACTGTTCATGAACAGAGGTCCTAAAATGCTTATGTTGAAAATCTGGTGACGAAAGTCCATAAAATGACTTTGTTACAAGTGTGCATTCCACAGTTTCCACGCACCCTTGTAACCTCGTAAATTTGTAATATTTCCACGCAAGATTTTCAACACTGGCATTTTTTCACATCTCTTTATGAACAGTACAGGTCATTTTTTATATCATGGCCAAAATGTATTTTGCGCGGTCGCTGTGGGAAATCAGTGTTTGGGACAGATTAAGATCGAGTGAGTGAGAGAGGGGGAGTGAATGAGCTCAACTGAGCTTTGTTGGGACTGCTGCGGATATCTTTGTGGGCAGAAAAGGCACCAATGCAGGCAGGAGTCCAGTAGAAAGGGCAGTCTGCAGCGCGGGAGAAACAGAGCAGGCGAGTGAGGAAGGGAGTGGCGAGCTCAATGGAGCTCTGTCAGGACTGCTGCGGTTTCTTTGTGGACAGAAAAAGGCACCAATGCAGGCAGAAGTCCAGTACCAAGGGCAGCCTGCACGCTGGGAGAAACAGAAGGAGTGGAGTGAGAGGGGCAGTGGGCGAGCTCAACGAAGCTCTGTCGGGACTGCTGCGGATTTCTTTTTGGGCAGAAAAAGGTGCCAATGCAGGCAGGAGCCCAGCACAGAAGGGCAGCCTGCAGCGCCGGGAGAAACAATGAGCGAGTGAGAAAGGGGGAGCGAGCAAACTCAATGGAGCTCTGCCGGGACTTTAGAGTTGCCCACCCTCCTGCCCAGGGTCCTCTGTGGTTCTATATTACAGCAGGGTCTCTGGGGTGGAGACAAAACAATGATTGGATACTTTAGGATTGCTGTAATAATACAGATTTAGTTGTTCTGTTTATTTCTCTGACCTAAGTACTGAGCTATACTGTTATGATCGCTGTAATAATACATATTTATTTGTTCTGTTTATTTCTCTAACTAAGCTGAGTAATACTTAGAGTGCAATAGGATTTCTAACTGGGCTAAGTGAAACTATATGAGAGCCGAGAACAAAATGTATTTTAGCTGAGGGGTGAAAAATGGACAAGGAGGCTTTAGGATTGCTACAGTAATACAGTATCTAACGGATGAGATTTGAGACCGAATTACCCCAGTCGGCAAAGGGTCAGTAGGGGGACTAGTGTTGGGGGGAACAGGAATTTGAGTAAATGGAGGCCTAACAGTTGTAGTAGGGTACAGAACCTGGGAGTAAGAGCCTGTAACATAAGATGGGGGCCAAAATGGGGCAGGTGCCACATGTCAATAGGGCGGGCATCTTTGGAAGGGTGGTGGGGTCTACAGGGTGTGGGTCCTCCATGATCCTGGACTGGGCTTGGCGGATGGCTGGGTGTATGGCCTGTAGATGACTGGCTAGTTTGAGGGAGGAACTGTGAAGGTTAGGGAGGAGTCTAAGTGGCAGGGCAGATGAGTATGAGTGGCATCTTGGCTGGGGGAATAGGGGATGGCAGGGGGACTAAGGAAGAACAACTAGGGACTGAAATTGACCCCAGTGTCAGAGGCACTAGCAGAATAGAGTGGAGAAGGGAGGGGGTGCCTGAGGCGAGGGAGGGGCCTCCTGTTAGGGGAAGAAGAGACCATGAGGAGTACCAGGGGAGAGAGCAGATGGCTGCAGATAGGGAGGGAGGGACCAGGGTTGGGACCAGGGGTGGCACGGAGGGGAACAAGTAGGAGGGGGGAACCGACAGGGGGAAGAGATGTAGGAGTGGTATTGACTAGGAATAGATTTCAGCCTCTGCTATGAAAGAGAAGCGAGGAACATATTGAAGGGGGCAAGCGGGCATGAGAGGGATGGCAACAGCTAGGGGAGAGATAGTGAGGATGAAAGGGTAGAAGGGGCTAGTAAGGAAGGAGGGTGGTGGCTGGAAGAGAAGGCTACAGGAAGGAAGCGGATGGGAGGAGCATCACTATCAGGGTAGAAGGGAATGAGGGCTCTAATTCAACAACAGCAGGGACAGGAGGGGTTGGAAATCAGCAGGGGAGGAGGGGAGGTCAACATGGGAAGCCCAGTAGGAAGTAGTCAGGCTGGGAATGGGACCAAGGGGGATGGTAGGAATAAGGCAGAGAAAAGGGGTGAAGCAGAAGTAGGGGGTAGAGATACAGAAGTCACAGAGGGTGCAGCTGGCGGGGGTAAGGGGCAAGGAAGATTGAATACTGGGGTGGTGGAAGGGGCATTAGAGGAAAGAGGATAAGGATGAGAGTGCAGCCTAGGGATTCCATACTGAGCAGGGGTGAGATGGGGTGGATGGGGGGAAAGGCACAGCCATATTTGGGTTGAAGCTATCCCCAGGTTGACTACAAGAGGAGCAGGGCAGGCACTGCTCAAGTGTGCAGCAAGGGGGAGGAAGAAACCTCATTTACTGTTGCATGTGGGTACAAACGACTTGGCAGTGGAGACTGGAAGTAGTGAGGGGGAGGTTCAAGTAGTTGGGCAGGCAATGTGAGGGGTTGGGGGAGTCTGTGTTATTCTCGGAGGTACTCCTGGTACCATGTGCAAGCATGGGGAGGAAGGGTAGGAGTGAGGAGTTCGAAGGGCTAAGGAGTTGGTGCCACACCAAAAATTATGGATTAGTGACTAACTGGGGTAGGGTCTGGGAAATAGTGAGGTGCGTAGGGACAGGGTACACTTGAGTGGGGAGGGAGTATAAAGGCAGGATTAGAGGGTATATCTCTAGTAAGGTGGATTTAAACTAGTGGCGGGGGCCAAAAGACTGGGTTAGTAGAAAGGTCTGGACAGGGGAGCCTAATGAGTTCCTCCTTAGATATAGGTAAAGGCGGAGGCGTAGTAACCCTGGAGGGGTGGGCAGAGTGGTCTGGTGTAATACAGAAGGCACCACTACCTGTAAGAATAAGGAGGAGAAAGGGTGCAGACTACCTGGAGGAGGACACAGGCCAAGAGGAGAAGAGTAAGGAGAAGGAGGGGTACGGGTGGAAGGTGATCTCTCTCAATGCAAGAAGCCTGGGGAACAAAATTGCAGAGCTTCAGGCACTCCTTTCAGAGGGGAAGGTGGACACTGCTGCAGTGACAGAGACCTGGGCCACAGAGTACCATGACTGGGGCTTGGCAATCCCGGAATACAGGTTATACAGCAGGGACCGGGGGGTTGGAAGAAGGGTTTGCACAGTATGTGAGGGAAGGGATTAAATGCATAAGGGATGAGGGAGAAGAGGAAAGGACAGAGGTGCTTTGGGTGCAGCTTCTGGACTCCAAGGCAGAAAACTGAGGCTGGGAGTGCTGTACAGACCACCAGCCCAATCCGAGAACTGGATGGGGAGTTGGCAGAGCAGATAAGGAGGGTGTGTACAAGGGGATTGTGGTGATTGTGGGGATTTTATTTATCTGTCCTCCTTGCCCTGGTCAGCACTCCTTTGGGTCCCTTTCAAGGTCTTCCCGTCTGCTTCTCCGTCCTCTCACTAGCCTCTTACCTCACATTATGGCTCCTACTGGGTAATCCGGCATATCCCTTTTGCCAGACGGGTCCCCCTCCTCCAAGAGGGAAGGCACCAGTGACAGGATCCAGCACACTATTCAAGTTGGCCCAGGGTGCCACTGAGACAGGACCAGCTATTGAGGCTTGGCGGCAGCAGGGGACCGGAGGGACCATCATCCGGTCAACCAGGGCAGTTTCCTGGGTTTTCTCCCCGGGAGTGGTGTGCCACTGACGTCAAGGCCTATGCCAACGTCCACCACTCCCCAGCTATTTTCAGCTCAGGCAGCTGTGCTGTGCTCCCAGCTCTGCCAGGGGCCAGCAGGCGCCGAGGTGCTTTCCCACCCTCCCCCCAGAGAAGGCGAGCCATCCTGGGATGCTTCCTTTCCTTCCCCCCTGGCTGGCCCTCCAGCGACCTGAGTCTGTTTCCAAACCCGGGTCGCCAGTGTTGCAGACAGAAGTGGGGGATGTTAACCTACCATGGGTTGACTGGAGCACCCCAACCACTAGCAGTACCAGGGAGCATTCCAGGATGGCCTTCTGACGCAACTGGTAAGTGGGCCTACAAGGCTTGGTAGCACTCTGGAGCTAGTACTGGCAAATGGCGAGGCAGTGAGGGAGAAAAGGGTGGAGTACCCACTAGCAGGTAGTAACCACCAAACAATGTGGCTCGTTGTCACGCTGGGCAGGGAGACAGAAGGCATGGGCACCAAGGTGGTGGACTTTATTAGGGTGGACTTTGGGGGGATGGGAGCAATACTGCAAGGGAAACTCCAGGATATAAGGCCGGGGATGGATGCAGAACAACAGTGGGGAGCCATAAAGACTGGGCTAACAGAGGCACAGTGCCTGCACCAGGGCAGAAGTAAGAAGAGCAGAGGCAGAAACTATGCTGGCTGAACAAGGAAGTACTGCACGGGGTGAGGGCAAAGACGCTGCATACCAGAAGTACAGGAGAACAGGGAAGTGAGAGGATAAGGAGGCATTCGGGAGTTGGTCAAGGGAGGTTGCCAGGAGGGTGAAAAAAGCTTAGGCCTCCAGGCAGTTAAGTTCCACACAGGGCATAAAGGGAGGGGAAACTGACTTTTTTAGGTGTAAACCCCCTGCAAATGGGGGTTCCCAGAAGTCTTCCAGGAGCTTGCAGGAATGCTCCAAGCCTGGAGGTGTTCGGCATCTAAGCTGTTTAAATGTGGTTCCAAGTGAGTGCTATTTGAGCCTCCACGTACTGGCTCTTTAGAACTGTCTGCTGCAGACATAATTCATTAGAAGAGTTGTGTGTTTCAATGCCTGAGTCCGCCCGGGCTGCTGTCAAATCGCTCCGTTTCTGGCGTCGCTAAATCATGAGGAGCTCTTTCAAAGGTGTAACAATCTGCCAGGAATTGTTTAGAGTAATAATGAAAATATAGTTTGTCTAACCTGCTTTTCTTTGCAGTCTGAACTGTTTTGCCTAGCCCTCCTTTCTGGTTTTGAACTGCTTAACTAGACCAATCAGTATGGGGGACCTTTAAAATGGAGCCTGCTGCTGGCAAATCAGAACTTGGACTCTCATTGTGGGAGGCCAGCCACCTATGTACTGTATGGCCAGTGCCTCTGGGAAATGTAGTTTGGACCTTGGCGCCTTTTTGAACCAACAGAGGAGCCCTATTGTGGTGACAGCCGAACCAGCAAACCGAACTGGAGGAACTCAAAAATGCCCTGCTCCGTTACTGGAAAGCTCAGATCAGTAGTGACAGTGAAGAGGGCCCTGCTTCTGTCGGCATGCAGTTGTGCGGGAAGCTCATGGGAGGCCCTGAAGTTGGCCTGCAGCCGTTTGTAGTGCCAGTTCAGACTGAATCCAAGTTTTGAAGAGAAGGAAGCAGTGTGTAGAACCAGGCTTGCCCATAGAAGACCGAAGATTTGCTGAAGTGCGATCGGCCTGTCGGGGACTGCTGATGCTGTGTGTGCTCCCAGGTAATTTGGAAGTGTTTGTGATCGGGATCGAGAAGTAGCTGCCTGGTATAGTACTTTCCTTTTACATATAAATGTGAGTAGTGCTTGTGGGGGATCGCAATGTTATTTCCCCTTTTTCTGTGAGCTGTGTGCTAAAGCTGGAAGCAGATCCCAGCTTGAGTCAGACTAAATCCAGCTGCTATCAACTGCAGTTGGGTCCAGCCACAAGGACCCTGTCTCTATACCTTGTTTTTCAGGCAATCCAGCTAGAACATTCTCCATCCAGCTTTCAGCTTTGGTATTAGTACAAATCTGGGTATCTCCTGCAGCCTTTATCAATTACAAGTGTGTCATCTGATTATTGCTGTTTCATTTCTTCACAAACTGAGCCCCAGGGCTCCGGATTACAATTGTGTGTGAATGTTTTCCATCAAAGAGCCCCAACCAGCTGCACCGACCCTGGCTAGCCCCCCACCATCCTGGGTACCCAGATAGTGACATTTCGGACCCTATATGCATGCACAGTACTGTGATTTGAATATTTCCAAACCAAATCAACCTGATTACCCCCTCCTTGTTACTGCCCCCTCTAATAAATCAGATTTGTTGTTATTGAACTATACGCTATCTGTGGTGTCAGTACATGTAGAAAAAAGCATTGCATTGTGTTTGTATATATTGCCTAACCTTGTTTTACAGGGGGTCCTCAGAGACGTGCTGCAAGACATCAGTCCTGAGGGTAAATGTTACTGTATGTGTAAGAAGTGTGCAATTGTGGAGTATTGGGAAGGTAACTCCCGAGTATTGTGTGGGCTACCAGTGGAAACAAAGGGGGGTCACAGTGTCCCAGAGGGCTGTACCCGAGCTAGTCTGACCTATCAACCCCTGACCTCTGGGTGGAGGCACCCACCACTGGACCTAGGCCCCTCAACCTGTTAGTAGCCAAGCCGGCGGGGGTAGTAACCCTAGGGATAGCGCCACCTAGGGGTTACATAGGTATGTCAGGGAAAAGAGGAAGTGCAAGGAACATATTGTGAGGATAGAGCAGGGAGGGATTGGGTGGAAAAGCGGAGGAGCAAGTGGAAATTCTAAATGAATACTTCTGCTCCATTTTCACTAAAGAGAGGGATGGTCCACTACCAGAATGGGCTGGGGGAAGGGGGGAGGAGGTGACGGACAAAGTGATCACAGGAAGTAGGGTGCTAGAGGGGCTGAGGGCAGTAAGGGTGGACAAAGCACCAAGTCCCGATGCCATCCACCCCAGGGTGCTGAGGGAGATGGTGGAGCTGTTGGCTGAGCAGCTGGCAGATCTGTTCAACACCTCCCTGGAAACGGGGTGTGTGCTCCAGGACTGGAGGGTGGCCCATGTGGTGCCCATACACAAGAGTGGGCCTCGGGAGGAGCCAGGAAATTATCGTCCGGCAAGTCTTGTGTCCATAGTGGGTAAGCTTATGGAGGCGATACTGAAGGAGAGGCTGGTGGCATTCCTAGACAGTAATGGCCTCCAAGATGGGCGGCAACATGGGTTCGTCTCAGGGAGGTCTTGTGACACCAACCTAATATAGTATTGTGACTGGGTGACAAGGGAGTTGGACAGGGGCCATGCGGTACATGTCCTGTACTTGAATATCAGTAAGGCCTTTGATACAGTGTCTCATGGGAGACTGGGGGGGGAGCTGATGGCAGTGGGGGTGGGAAAAAAGCTGACTAAATGGATAGAGAACTGGTTGCGGGGAGGGTGCTGAGGGAGGTGGGGGGGAAGCTCTCAGCACCCAGAGAGGTGACAAGCGGGATGCCGCAGGGGTCAATGCTGGGCCAGTTGCTATTTGGGCTCTTTATCTCCGATATAGCACATCAAGTGGGGAGCAGGGTTAGTCTGTTCGCACATTATACCAAACTGGGGGCAGTGGTGGACAAAGAGGACGGATGGGAAAAACTGTGGGGACCTAACCAAACTAGAGACATGGTCAGTGCAGTGGCAGCTAGATTCAATGCAAAGTGTAGAGGTGATGCATGAGGGCTAAGAACCAGAAGAGGACTATTGGTTGGGGATGGGAGAGAGAAGAAGGACCTAGGGGTATTGGTAACTGGGAGCATGAACAACTCGGCCCTCTGCTGAGAGCAGCAGCGAGCAAACAGGATGCTGGGGTGCATTGCAAGGGGTTCTCATCCAGACACAGGGATGTGATCCTACCTCTCTACAGACCATTGGTTAGAACCGCACCTAGAGTACTATGTGCGCTGGAGGCCATACCTGAGGAGAAATATAAGGTTACTGGAGGGGTGCAAAGGAGGGCAACACAAATGTTAAAGGGGATGGAAGGAAAGGAATATGAAGTTAGGCTGAAGAAGCTGAACATGTACACACTGGAGGAGAGGAGGATGGGGGTATGACTGAAGTGTTTAAATACCTGAGGGCCGGGAGGTAAATAAACCTAGCACCAAGGGGTGTTTAAACTGAGGCGTGGAAGAGAGATGAGGGGCAAGGACTAAGGTTGAAAGGGGGATGTTTCAAGAGGGAAATGAGGAGGCACTACTTCTCTGACAGGGTGGTGTCTAGTTGGAATGCACTGCCAGAGGGGGTGGTAACATGTAGGACAGCCAATAGCTTTAAGGAGGTGGGATAAGCAAGACCAAGAGTCATGGTGCAGGGGCTGCGACAAGCAGGGAGGAACTGAGGGGAGGAGGCTGGGGCAGCTGCAATCTGGGGTGCTAGCTGCACACTCCGGCAGACTTACATAGACCAATTAGTGTGTTCTGCTGGCAGTTAATCGTTCATATGTTTGTATGTATGTTCGTATGTAAATCACAGTGACTCTGTTCATGAGCAGAGGTCCTAAAATGCCTATGTTGAAAATTTGGTGACCAATGTACATAAAATGACTGTCTTACAAGCGTGCATGATGCAGTTCCCAGCACCCTCATAACCGCATATCTGTAGTATTTTCACTCCAGATTTTCAACACTGGCATTTTCAGACCTCCTTATGAACAGTACAGCTGTCATTTTCACATCCTGCCGAAATATGCGTTTACATCTGGCGAGAATACCACGGTTGCTGTGGAAATCAATGTTCAGGACAGATTCAGAAAATCATATTGAGTGTGTCCATGAGCAAGTCACAAAATGCCTATGTTGAAAATTTGGTGAAATAATTCCACTAAACGACTGTGTTACATGCATGCATTGCACAGTTTCCACGTACGCTCGGAAGTTTGAGCATTTTTAATACTTTCACTACAGATTTTCAACATTGCCATCACTTCACACCTCCTTATGAATGGTACAGCTGTCATTCTTCACATCCTGCCTGATCTGTGTTTTGTACATCTGGCGCACAATGGCACAGTCGCTGTGGAAACTCAAATGTTGGGATACATTGACAAAATCACAGTGCCACTGTTCATGAGAAGAGGTCCCAAATGTTTTCATGAGGTGGGGGCCACAAAATGACCATGTTGAAAATCTGTACTACAAATACCAACACATGCCCGAGGCATTACGGTTTCTAACCATAACGTCCCACCCTGTACAGACTGACAGTCATCAGGGGTCTGCCTTTGGATCGCCGACTATAATGCTCATGCTATTCCAACCCCACCCCCCACCCAGCACCCACTGACATGCATCGAGCTGTGCCTTGGACTCTTCGGCCCCACAGTTCACCCCATTCTATATTGTACCCATTTCAGCGTATCTCCTTATGGAGTGGGGGTGACTGTAAAGCTGAACACCCCAAGGCACATCTCAACACTTGTCAGTGTCTGCAGGATAGGGTGAGGTGAAATGGCATGAACATTATGGGCGACAACCCAAATGCATACCCCAATGCTTGTCTGTCTCTGCAGGGTGGAGGTGAGGCTGGCGTGAAGTTCAATACTTCACTGCCATTCCTACTCTGCATCTGTCTAAATCCTGCATTTCCAATGCTAATACCAGGAAGAAAACATTCGGCATTGACAAATGCTTGCTAACTTACAGATCCTGATGAAGCAGTATGTTAAACTGTGAAACATTGAAAAAATCAAATATAGTGATTGAACCTTACAGTGTCTTTCACTTTACTAAAATTCTAACCGGTGAGTGGGTTGTAACACTCCAAAACTGTTTGCGTAGTACTGAGGTACTTTTGGAGCACGATCCCTCCCGGTGATTCTGTTTATTATCCTTTGAGACCCCAGGTGGGCCACACTGCCTCACTGTGGTTTCAGTTCTGATGTTTCCCCACCCCTCCTTCTTGCCTGTTTGCTAGTGCTTTTCTGAGGCACTCTCCCATTTTGACAAAATCAGCCCTCCTGAAGTCCAGTACCTTCACTTTTGTAAGGCTTGATTCTATAGCTGAGTTTATCGTGAACCACACTGTTTGGTGGTCACTTGTTCCCAGATAGCTACCACTTCTAGATCTGAGATCCTCTCTCCATCCCCATTTGAGAGTACCAGGTCTAAGACTGCTCCCTCCCAGTGGGCTCCAACACTAGCTGTCTGAGGCATGCCCTTTGAAGGCATCAAGAATGGCCCTGCTCTTGGATGTGGCTGCAGCAAGGTGCTCAGTTAACTTTGGCATATTCAGGTCCTCCATCAGCAATATCTCCCCTTTCTCTGCCATCCCAGGATGCCTTCTATCATTCCTTGTCCATTTCTTCCCCTGAGAAGGGGTCTGTATACAGCCCCTGTGCGGATTGTGGTGCCATTTCCAGTCTCCAGCGTGACCCACAGTGCCTCCTCTCCTCTCTGTTTACCCTTTAGTGGAATTCTATAGCTAATTTACTGAATTCCTCCAACTCACTGTAATCAGTATTATATTTATTGTACTCTGCTGTATCTGTATGTAACTCTTTTGTGCCATATTGTTGGCCCGGGTCATGACTGAAAACAGTCTTTCGGATCAGTGCACCTATCCGGTAATCAAAGACTTGAATAAAGTAAATAAATGAATAAATAAAATTTGTATTATTTTTCCTGTCTTACTGTTTTGGCTCCACTAGTTCTTTATGTAACCCCCCTACAAATGGGGGTTCCCAAAAGACTTCTAGGAGCTTGCTTGAATGCTCCAAGCCTGAATGGTGTTTGGCATTTAAGCCATTTATCAGTGAGTGTTTTTAGAGCCTCTGGTACTGTCTCTTTAAGAGCTGTCTGCTTGCAGACATAATTAGTTGTATGGGGGACTGTGTGCTTCTCTGAGTACCCTCGAGCTGCTGCCAATTCACTTCATTTTGCAGTCACTAGGAGTGCAAAGGACCTATCTGAAAGATGTAACTGTTTGCCAGAAATTATTTAGAGTAATAATGAAATTACAGTTTGTCTAACCTGCTTTCTTTGCAGTCAGAACTGTGTCTGCTAGTTCCCCATTCTAGTTTTGAACTGCTGAACTGGACCAATCAGTGTGGGGTAAGCTAGCTCTAAAATGGTGCCTTGGACGAATCAGAACTTGGACTCATAATCTGAGCCAGCCACAAGAGGATTGTATGGGCAGTGACTCTGGGAGATGTAGTTTAGACTTCAGTGCCTTTTGGACCAACAGCAGCAGTCTATTGTGGTGACAGCCAATCCAGTCAAGAACTGGGAGGAACTCAAAGGAAATGCCAGGTTTGTCGGTTGGAGTTCAGTTGAGCTTTGGCAGTGAAGAAGGAAGGAGCCCTGTGCTTTTCAGTGTGCAGTTTAGTCAAAAAGCGTGTGTAAGGCCCAGAGTTCCGGTCTGCAGCTTGTGTAACAACTATTGGACTGAATCCGTCCTGTGAAAAGAATCAAAGGATCTCTGAAGAGTAGAAACCAGGCTCACCTGTAGAAGACTGGAGAAATTGTTGAATTACACTCGGTCTGTCAGGAACTGAATCTGCTGTGTGTTCTCCCGGGTATTGTGCAGTAATTGCGATCGGGATACAGATGCAGCCTGCCTGTGTAGTGCTTTCTTGTATATGGATGTGTGAAGAGGTTTGTGTATCCTCAAGTGAGCCCTGCTGACATTGAAGGACCCTATCTTATTTGGAGGTCGTGAGTACTAATTCCAGGGTCGCTCCCTGTTGAATTGCCACATTAAATCCAAATGGAATTACTGTACTGCTGACTGTTTAATTCTCCTTTTCTCTGTGTGAAGGGCCTACCAGCTGCCACGGTTTGGACTAGCCACTAGGGCTTGGGTACCCAGGGACAGTAACTGAGAGGGATAGGCCTGTGCACAGAGCCATAGTAGATTATTAGAGTGATAAGCTAATTAACCTGATTTCCCCTGTCCTTGTTATATCCCCTAAATAAATCAGAGCTGCTTGTTTCAGCAAAGTTATACTGCCTGAGGTATTTGTCTATGTTAAAGTACTGTACTGTGATTGTTGCACTGTATCTCATTTCACAGGAGGTCAGTGCGGAACCAGACCTGGGGTAAGTGTATACTGTGAAGGTAATTCTGATATATTGTGTGGGCCACTGAGTACTGGGAAGAAGAAAGGGGGTTGCAGTGTCCCAGAGGGCTGTGACCAAGATTAGTTTAACTATTGCAAACCCTGACCTCTGGGTGGAGGCACCCGCCATTGGATCCAGGCCCCTCAACCTGTTGGTAGCAAATCAGGCAGGGGTAGTAGCCCTGGGATAGCACCATCTAGGGGTTACATCTTGGGCTCACCGCTGAGATTGTGTGTCCTCTAGTGGCCATATTACGAACCACTGTTAAGAAAAAATGGGTACCCGACAGAAGTGGCTGTGCACCGGCTGGTGGAGTGGTGTACTGGGAGGAGATCGACCCCCAAAATGCTATGCTTATCCTGGACATCCCCTGGGTATCAATACGGACTGTGCAGGGAGTACTTTCAAGGTGGAAGGTTTACAAAACCCTGTGGTGGTGGGTCGCATGCTAATCTGCTCACCCACACTTTCCTGCCCTAGTAGAGGTTTAAGGATCCCATAGATAGCTCAAGAGTGCCACAGACCATTACCCCAGAGGGAGCCCTCACTGCTTGGAGAGTGATAACTAGGACAGTAAAGACCCGGGGAATCAGCCCCACCACTATCTGAAACTTTTGAGGAGAAATTTGCTGAATGGTTGCTGGGAGGGGAAAACTGTGGAGGACTTGAAGAAACTATTCTTGCCACCTGGGGTGTTCCTCCCCAACACCCTCTCCTGCTCCAGTGCCCGTAATGGTGGCTGAACCAATGCAGACTCCTATTTCTGCACCTGCCATTAGTCACGACTCTTACGAAGGTTGAGGATCTTCTCTGGCACCCTCCCACCCCCAAGGAGGATGACTAGGAGACCTGGATAGACTATGTTTGCCCCCAAGTGCTAGAATGGCAATGCTCGGGAGGCGAAAGCGAAGAGGGGTTAGTGAGAGCCTCCGAGGTCCTGCCTATGCTACCATCCGTACTAAGCGGGCCAGTAACCCTGAAGACTGCACAGGCCTATCTTGAGGCCTTGGAGAATGTGTATGGGAGCCCAGATTCTGATGAGGACCTATGGTGGAGAGTAAGAAATGCACAACAGTACCAAGGGAGTTGTTGTCTGTGTATCTCTCGGCTGGAAAAATTGTTGCAAGAATGCCTCAGAAAGGGTAGTTTGCCAGCGATTGAACTGGACGAACCAGACTGGACAGAATCCTAAGTCCCCCTTCTCAGAACTGCTGTTGCTTCAGTTCGCCTGGCAAATCGACTGGAATCCCACCCTCCTATGATGAGTTAATGAGAGAAATTCGGGAGTTGAGAAAAGAACTCGGGAGGTACCTGCACCAACAGCTGGGGCTCGACCCGAGTGACTGAGGTGTGACCATCAAGTGAAGTTCAGGGGCAGAGGTTGACAGTCAATGAGTGCTCTGACAAGGAAAAGATATGCCACAATGGGGCGAACTGTTGAGAGAGATCCGGAATTCAAAACAGTCCTTTATGAAAGCCACGCCTGCAAGTACAGGCCCTGACCTATATCCGACTCGCATCTGCTATGGGGTGAGGTACCACCATTATCTCCTGCTGATAACAGCTCCAAACTCAATTCCTTGACCAAGGAAGTGGAAAACTGACGAGATGTCTCCAAATACTTATCACGCCGTCAGACAGAGATGGCACCCAGGTTTCCAGTTAGTAATACCCCGCCCTGGCTCCCAGTGTGGCGCCTCGGCCAGCTCAAACTCCAGAAAGTATGTTTTGCTATAATTGTGGGAAAGATGGGCACATGAAGAGGAATGCCAGTCCCCAAAGACACTGACAAAGTTGCATATAGGCTACAAGGAGAGCTTAGGAGAAGAAATCAGTGGTTAAGAGTGCGCGACATGGATCCCAGTGAGGGCACCAAAAGTACTAATTCACGTCCTTTTGTGGCAGGTCAGTTGCAGGCCCCCTACCGCCTCTCCAGACTGGTCCAGAATAGTGGGTCCCTCCATGGAGACCACTGTAAAGGTGAATGGGTGTCTACAAGAGCTTGATAGACAGTGGCTCCCAAGTGACAATTATGTTCCAGGATTGGTATCAGAAGCATTTGTCAGACGTACCCTTACAGCCATTAGAAGGACTGCATGTATGGGGTTAAGTGAGAAGGCCTACCCCTATTCCGGGTATATCCGAATTTGGCTGTCTTTCCCCACCTCCGTGGCTGGAGTGGCAGAACAAGTAGAGACCCTAGCCATGGTGTGTCCCCACTGGACTGTATGATGGTGTCCTTTGTTGATTGGAACAAATGCTCATATGTTCGGAGCTGCTTTGATTGTGTTATAAAAACAGGGGTCAAAGACTAGTAGAGCTTTAAGGTTCGGCTTTTAATTAAGAAGGCCTGCAGGGCACAGAGATGCTGAAAAAAACAGAACCAGAGGAACGGTCGGAATTGTATGGAAGAGAAGGATCCTGAGTCTCTGATCCTGGCGCCAAATGCCCAGTGTACCTTACGAGAGAGGTCCGTATCAGAAAGGATGTTAAGAATAAAATTAATATTGGATGCACCAGGCGATGGGAATTGCCAGAGGGACTGCTGGTCCAAGCATAGTATTTTGCCGCTAGAGCCCATGCTTATGCCAGAAGGGTATGGTCCAAGTTCATAATGTGTCTAGAAAGAGACATTCGAGTAAACAGAGGTTGCATCCTGGCTAATGTGCATTATTGAACACTGCAGTGCTGCAACAGCAAGAGTTCAAGGAAGAATGACAGAGTAACGCCTGACTTGTTTGATTTGGCGACTCCGCTGCCAGCTGAATGGAAAGTGAGGATCAGTGAAAGCTTGCAGAGAGACCAGGTCTTTTCTTTAAAGGAATGGGATGGGGATGCGTGCAAGGAGCTGAGCACAATATCCGGCTGCATGGCGAAAGACCATTTACGTAGCAGAGATCTCGACGCCTGGCACCTGCTGACTATAGATGATGTGAGACAGCATCTGCAGAGGATGTTAGCTGCTGGTGTAATACAAAGTCAGAAGCATATGCTTCCCCATTGTGGTAGTGAGGAAAAAGAATGGAACAGTAAGGATGTGTGTGGATTATCGCCTTTAAACGGCGGACTATCCTGATCAGTACACAATGCCCGCATTCAGGATGCTGGACTGCCTAGCAGGGAGCAAGTGGTTCTCTGTGCTGGATCTCCGCAGTGGGTACTACCAGATCCCGATGGCCAGAGGACCGTGAGAAGGCAACTGTCTGTCCGCTTGGCTTCTATGAATTCAGCAGGGGATGCCTCAAAGAGTTTCAGGTGCCACAGCACTTTCCAACGATTGATGGGCGTGCAGTGGGGACATGAACTTACAGAGTGCCTGGTATACCTAGATGATGTTATTGTGTTTGGCAGCTCACTGGAGGAACATGAGAGCAGATTATTTAAGGTATTGGACTGACTGGAGACTTTGGCCTTAAACTGTCCATTGATAAGTGTCAATTCTTTCAAACATCAGTAAAGTATGTGGGACACATAGTATCCACCGAGGAATAAGAGACCGACCCAAGTAAAGAATTGAGGGCCTTGACCACCTGGCCACAGCCCAAAATCTAAAAGAACTGCAAAGATTCCTGGATTCTGTGGTTATTATCGGTAGCTTCATCAAGGACTATTCAAGGTGATCAGCCCTTTACTTAACTACTCAAGGTATCCCCAACCCACAAAAATACCAAAAGTCAGCGTCCCTCAAGACTGAAAGGGTGTATTTTCATCCGAGTGAGTATTTGGGGCCCATTGGACTCTGATTATTGAGACTGCTTTCGCGAGATCATATATCAACTTAGCCATGCTCAGTGCTGGCCTATGCCGATCCAAAAACCTTATATCCTGCACACTGATGCTATTGCAAGGAGTTGGGGCTGTGTTGTACCAAGAGCACGAGAATGACTGAGACCAGTGGCCTTTGCCGGTAGAAGCTCTGCCCTATCGAAAGAGAACTATCCTGTACATAAGTTAGAGTTCTATGCTTTGAAGTGGGCTATTGTTGACCAATTCCGATGAGTACTTGTATGGGGCTAAAATACCTAGTAAAACGACAATAATCCTTTGACCTAATGCAGACCTCAGCTAAGTTGGATGCCACCAGCCATAGGTGGCTTTCTGCATTATCTACATATGACTATGCTCTGAATACAGAGCAGGTCTGAACCACATAGATGCTGATGCTCTCTCCCGAGGCCTGTTCCCCAGAATGATTGGGTCCGATTAGCAGAACCTGACATTCGGGCACTCTACCCAGAAGTTTGACAGGGAGGAACAAATGTCACAGGACGCAGTGGACTGCATAGTGGATTGCTTGGGAGCCTCTGAGAATTACATACCTGCGCTTTTGCCACTTTTCTGCAACCAGACATTGGTGCACTGCCTCAGCTGGACAATGACAGTATAATCGGGCTCAATCCGCGATCCATAATCAAAGCAGCTTTAGAAGCCCTCTATGCAGGAAAAGATGTGTCCAAATTCGCTCCACTGATTTGAGAGACTTTGCACTGTTATACAAAGAAGGTCCTAAGTTGAAACGATCAATAAACTGTTATACAGAGGAAACAGTAGACAGAGGACAAATGAACCAAACAACAACTAGTGCTGCCCACTGCTTCGAGGACTCAGTACTAAGGTCCTTGCACAACCACATAGGGCACCTTGGTATAGACAGAACACCTGACTTGGTGAGATCCAGATTCTATTGGCCTAGATGAGGGGCTGATGTGGAGCAGCACAGTTCGAACTTATAGCAGTCGCTGCTTGCAGAAGCTTTGCCCCAGAGGGCTGCCCCTTGTTAACATCTGCACAGTGCACCCATGGGCTGGTCATGTATTGATTTTCTGAGGTTGGAGTCAGATCAAAGAAATATCAGTAATGTGCTGGTGGTCACTGACCATTTCACGAGATATGCCCAAGCTTTTCCCCACCAAAGACCAGAAAGCATCCACTGTGGCCAAAGTACTTGCTGAAAACTTTTGTTCACTATGAGATCCACAAAGAATCCATTCTGATCAAGGAGAGACTTTGAAATCGTCTGATGATCAAAGATGCTTTCTCTGTAGAGGTCACGAAAGTCCAGAACCACCCTTACCACCCCCAGGGGACCCACAGCCTGAGCGTTTCAACAGCACTTTTACATAGATATGCTAGGCACCCACCACCCAAGGACAAGCCTAGATGGAGCCAACAAATTAGCACCTATTGTTACTTATAACTGCACCAAAGTGATGCCTGGATTACCCTACACTTGATGTTTGGAAGAAGCTCGACTACCACCAGTAGATGTGTGTTTTGGGGTCTCTCGATGGGGTTCAAGCTGACAACTATTTACAGTATGTAAAAGTTAAAAGCCAGCTAACTCATGCTACCAACTGGCTCAAACCATGGCTGCCAAAAGAAATCTGGCCAACAAAGAAAGTGTATGATAAAAGGTGGCTTTAGGAACTCAAGGAGGAGATCGGGTGTTGCTAAGAAATCTGGAACTGCATGGCAAGCACAAGATTGCTGACAGATGGCACCATCTCCCTCACATTGTAGTGGGCAAACTAGATGATCTGCCAGTGTACAAAGTAAGGCCTGAGAATAATTCAAAGATGTAAAACAATGCATAGAAATCATTTACTGCCCATTGGACAAATCTTAATTGAGTCTGAGCCCCTAGAATGCCCCCTCTGGACCAGTGACTAGAGCTGCTAAGAAAAGATCAAGAAAGTCTGCCTACAGAAGCAAAGTTAAAGTGTTCCCCTCCACAAGTCCCAGTTGAGCATGACTGTCAGTCCATATCGGAAGAAAGTGAGTGACTTTGAATACTATCCTTCTTACGAACTGGTCAATTGTTTGGGGCAATCCCTAATCAATACTGGAGACAAAGCTGGGCCTTCTGGACTGTCTAAGCCCCCAGCTTCATCCCTGGAGCCAATGCTCTCAGAAAGTGAAGTGCAAAGCATCAGATCAGATGAAATGGAATCATAGTGCATGGTTGAACTGTTTGAGCTTTCAGTGGAGGAAAATGATAGATTGGGGCAGACTGGTGATACACCCGAACAAGAAAGAGTATTTTGAGTGCCCTGACAGTCCACTGCCAGTGTCCAGCTCTCCATGCGAGGCAAATGTTGTGGACTCAGAAACACTGTAACTCCTGGAGCTGAAAGTGCCCCAAGTTCTAGCCTCTACCCCATGGAGACTCCCCTGACAAGTGAGGACAATGCTGAAAATGAGGCTCAGAGTGCAGAGATCTAGCAGTTCCCCTAGAAAGACTGGTCGAGCTGTAAAGCCTGTGGTGCACCTCAGTTATGATTCACTTGGGAGGCCTGTGGACTTGCCTCTCAATGTTGTCCATAAAGAAGTGTATGTGTCCCCGAGCTCATTGCCCAAACTGAGCATCAGTGCTAACTCAAGTTACTTTATTTGCCCTCTAAGTATGGTGCCCTTGCCATCCAGCCCCAAGGTAACTGATAGGAAGGTCCCCCTCTCTTCAGGTTTCATGTACAAGGTAATAACTTGAGTTATGGTACAATGTGTATGTAATACTGTGTAAAGAGTGGCGTACTGCAATGTTTCAGAAATGTGTTCTTGGTAAAATCATATATTGACTGATGATTACATATAGCGAGCCTAATGCAAATGTATATGGTTGCAGTTGAAACTTATAGAACTTACTTGCTTGAAGCGGGCGTCAAGCTTTCCCAAACCAGGAAGGTGTTACACAATAGGGGTTCCCAAAAAGACTTCTAGGAGCTTGCTTGGATGCTCCAAGCCTGAATGGTGTTTGGCATTTAAGCCATTTATCAGTGAGTGTTTTAGAGCCTCTGGTACTGTCTCTTAAGAGCTGTCTGCTTGCAGACATAATTAGTTAGTATGGAGGACTGTGTGCTTCTCTGAGTACCACTCGAGCTGCTGCCAATTCACTTCATTTTGCAGTCACTAGAGTGCAAAGGAACCTATCTGAAAGATGTAACTGTTTGCCAGAAATTAGTTGGAGTAATAATGAAATTACAGTTTGTCTAACCTGCTTTCTTTGCAGTCAGAACTGTGTCTGCTAGTTCCCCATTCTAGTTTTTGAACTGCTGAACTGGACCAATCAGTGTGGGGTAAGCTAGCTCTAAAATGGTGCCTTGGACGAATCAGAACTTGGACTCTAATCTGAGCCAGCCACAAGAGGATTGTATGGGCAGTGACTCTGGAGATGTAGTTTAGACTTCAGTGCCTTTTGGACCAACAGCAGCAGTCTATTGTGAGTGACAGCCAATCCAGTCAAGAACTGGGAGGAACTCAAAAGAAATGCCAGTTTTGTCGGTTGGAGTTCAGTTGAGCTTTGGCAGTGAAGAAGGAAGGAGCCCTGTGCTTTTCAGTGTGCAGTTTTAGTCAAAAAGCGTGTAGAAGCCCAGAGTTCCGGTCTGCAGCTTGTGTAACAGCTTGTTGGGACTGAATCCGTCCTGTGAAAAAGAATCAAAGGATCTCTGAAAGTAGAAACCAGGCTCACCCTGTAGAAGACTGGAGAAATTGTTGAATTACACTCGGTCTATCAGGAACTGAATCTGCTGTGTTCTCCCGGTATTGTGCAGTAATTGCGATCGGGATACAGATGCAGCCTGCCTGGTGTAGTGCTTTCTTGTATATGGATGTGTGAAGAGGTTTGTGTACCTCAAGTGAGCCCTGCTGACATTGAAGGACCCTATCTTTATTTGAGTGTAGTGAGTACTAATTCAGGGTGCTCCTATTGAATTGCCACATTAAATCCAAATGGAATTACTGTACTGCTGACTGTTTAATTCTCCCTTTTCTCTGTGAAAGGGCCCTACCATGCCACGGTTTGGACTAGCCACTGGGCTTGGGTGCCCAGGGACAGTAACTGAGAGATAGGCCTGTGCACAGAGCCATAGAGTAGATTATTAGAGTGATAAGCTAGTGAACTGATTTCCCCTGTCTTGTTATATCCCCTAAATAAATCAGAGCTGCTTGTTTCAGCAAGTTATACTGCCTGAGTTTTTGTATATTAAAATGCTATGCTAGTGATTGTTGCACTGTATCTCATTTCAAGGAGGTCCCAGTGCGGAACCAGACCTGGGGGTAAGTGTATACTGTGAAGGTAATTCTGATATATTGTGTGGGCCACTAGTGGGAAGAAAGGGGGGTTGCAGTGTCCCAGAGGGCTGTGACCAAGTTAGTTTAACTATTGCAAACCCTGACCTCTGGGTGGAGGCACCTGCCATTGGATCCAGGCCCCTCAACCTGTTAGTGGCAAATCAGGCAGGGGTAGTAGCCCCTGGGATAGCACCATCTAGGGGTTACATTTAAATACTTGAGAGAGAGGAACTGAAGTTTAAAAATGGGAATGAGCAGAGAATTCTACCTCTTGGCAGTTCAGGTAATCAGAGAACAACATGCAACAGTACAAAATGAAAGACCTGCACCCACATATGCACACAGACTGCCATCGAAACAGGACAGAACAGCACATTAAAATAAATGGATCCTACACATGTCAGTCAAGCAATGTGGTTTACCTAATTCAGTGCAAAATGCACATATTGGTGCTACATAGGAAACAAAGGCAACCATTGCAAACCAGAATGAACCACAACTGACAAACAATATTAAACCACATTATTAGCACACAAATAGTACAGCATTTTCCCAACCAGGCCATTCCTTCTTGGACCTGTCTGTCCTAATACTACGAGGCAACTTCAAAAACACACAGGAGAGGACACGGGATTTAAAATGTACTGTATGTAACAATTTAACTCGCACTGTAATGGGCTCAATCAGGACATTGGATTTATGACACTGTGGAAAACTCTATTACTATATGTAACTTTATAGAAATACATTTTTCTGTTTTATTTTTCTTTCTGTGATCCCCCCCGCTCTTTATGTATCTCAGGTCATTACTATCCTCTGTTCCTGAATTAAACATTTCAAGGCACATATTCAGCCTCTCTTACAAATATCTTAGCACGTCCTGCTAAGCATCCCCCCACAGTTATGCCTGTTCATATTTCTTTGCCCACCCACCCTTCCATCCTTCTCACCCTTCCTTTTAAGTCCTTTTAAGACTTCTCACTATCCTGTCATGAGTTATTTTGAAACAATGCATCATACAGTGTATGTAACTTCAACTTCTTTTGCCCAGTTTGCTTTTGTACCTGACGAAGGGATCTGTTGGACCTCAATAGTTTGTGTACTGTACCATCTTTATATAAGACATATGTTGATCCAATAAAAGTATCAAACTATCCAGCAACTACTGTTATTAGTAGAACACCATTTTGTAGCAGTGGCATAAAATATGAGCAGCATCACCATGAGAAAATGATACAGTGAGCATATACACTGTATATATGATGTATGTTCATACTGGAGTGCTTTACGTGTTGGTGATGGAGGCAATGGCTGCCAAGTAGGTAGGTACTCAGTGGTAATGTACCTACTGACCATGTGACACGTGGTGACTGCTCATAATTATGTTATAGCACTTACTATCCTATTGGAGGACATGCCTGTACTAGCTGTCCCCCCACCCCAAGTCAGCTATTTTCAGTCTCCATCCCTGTTACCAGGACAAAGCCTGTACAATGGGCTGCTGAGATCTTTGTCTCTGTGTTCCACCGTAAGCCCATAGTTGTACTCTATTTAAGGTTTTTGGCAGTAGCTTCAGTAGCTGGTTACTTGATATTCTGTACTTATATTCCGCATTATGTCTCTCTGTTTGCATTACCATTGCACTGTTTGTTTAAATGTTCTCTGAGTTGTTCTTATTGTGTACATTCCTTTCCACGAAGTGTGAACTGCAGAGGTGCCAATTCCCCTTCTGTTGTACTGTACATGCCATGTACTTGACATGGAATCTTTACAAAAGAGATTTCGCTAAGGGTTTTTTCCGAACAATGAAATAATATGTTGTAATAGCTCAGTTTAAACATGTTGTTACCTGTTGCTGCAATCTGTACAGTTTATTTTCCCAGGATTGCATAACAGATGAAGAATCTTACTTTCAGTGGGGACATGCTTCTGTCCAGTTTTACTGCTCAGAGGCAGGAAGCACAGATACTCTAGGCCAGGTACTGTGTTTAAAGGGAACATAAGCTTTTTTTTTACATTTATTTATTATAACAGGAAATTTTGGGATGTGTGGGGACTGTTTAATACCCGCAGTTCACTGTTTTGTGCAGTGCTTTTTAAATCGGGCCATTTTTTTTCCTTATTTAGGGTCGCTTGTCAATGCTGCCATTTTCCCACTAAATATTCATTTTTGTTTGCTTGCAAGCATGCATGAAGCAAACATATTGTGGCTACTCAGGAGAGTAGAGGCTTCAGAAGTATATCAGTTTAGCCTCCAATGAAATACCAAAAATCACACATACCCCCATAATGCAAAGCACCATGAGCTGTATATGCAAATCACCACAGTATATTATGCTGGTTCAACTTTAAGCAGAAATGCATGGTACCAAAATGTCTCTCACACAGTCTGCAAAGGATGTTAACAGAAGACACATACATGTGTTTCATCCTACTAGGACTCATCCGTGTGCCTCGTCTGTTTGACACCCCAGTGGAATGAACCAGCTACCCTAAGATGGTCTATCTGGGTTATGTAGCCTCCAATGCAGCTCAGACTGCAGGACATCCATCACTAACAGCCCTATGAGGTGTAGGCTGATCATGACGGTGTTCAGCCTGGCTGATGGACAGAAACTTTGTGTAGCTGAAAGAAGGCAGCTGCACCTATCAGAGTGCGACTGTATCATTTCACTTACATGATGCCACCCAGCAGTCAGCTGAGCTCCATCACAGTCAATCTGCTCCTCGTCCCACTTCCCCATGTCCTGTGGTCATCTGTAACAGTTTCCATATGACTCATCAAAACTAAAAGTCATGCATAAAGTGGGTCTTCACTGTTCTGCCCACTGAGAAGGCTCTTTTGCCAATTGCACTCCACATCACCCACAGACATCTCAGCCTGTTCCCAACCCCTACCTTCATCGCTGACACTTAGATTTCCCATTCTGCATTAACTGGAAGTGGGTGGGTAACCACATACATTATGTGAACAGCTGCATACAGTGGCTCCCCCCTCCAAGCAGCTCCTGTAACCCTTCCCAAGGAGTGGCTCCTGTATCCACCCCCTACCCATGAGCAGCTCCTGTCACTTCCCCACCCCATGAGGGACTCTTGTTTAGTCCCAATCGGGACTTTCCAAATCTTTCCTAAATAAATAGTTTAAACAGTTACATAGCACATCACAGGTTTCATCCACCACCTGCAGTGTCTCCTCTCTTATGTGAACAGCCTAGTGGCTCCTTTCTCCTACCAAGTGACTCCTGTTTCCCTCCTCAAAGCAGTGGCTCCTGTCACCCCTCCATGAGCAGCTCCTGTCTTTCTCTCTCACACATACAAACACACACATGGTGAGTGGCTACTGTCTGTTCCTGATTGGGCCTTACCAAATCTTTAGATTTTCTTTCCCAAATATGTCATTTGTACAGCAGCACAGTAAGCAGCAGCTGTAACCCTCCTCCCCACCTGGAGTGTTTCTGTCTTATGTGAACAGCCACATGTAGGAGCTCTTTTCACCCCCTACCCAAGTGAGTGGCTCCTATCACGCATACACACACACAAACTCAAGAGCAACTCCTATCACCTCCCCCATGAGTGGCTCCTGTCTGGTCCCAGGGCCTTTCCAAATCTTTACACTTCCTTTCACAAATACATCATTTGTGTAGCTGCACAACACACAGTGACTTTCACCCCCCCACCTTGAGTATCTCCTGTGTTATGTGAACAGTCACATTTAGTGGCTGTTTTCATCCCCCATCCCACCCCCATGACTCCTGTCCCCCCAAGCAAGCGGCTCATGTTCCCCCCACTGTGAAGGGCTTCTGTCCACCCCCACCCCAATAAGCAGTTTCTGTCGCACACACATTTCCATGAGTGGCTTCTGTCTGGTCCCGATTGGGCCTTTCCAAATCTTTAAACTTTTTACAATAAGTCATTTGTACAGCTGCACAGAGGTTTTCACCCACCCACCACCTCGAGTGTCTCCTTTCTGGCCCTGATCAAGCCTTCCATTACAGTTGCACACAATGGCTCCTTACCTACCCTCTCCCATCCTGTCAAGTGTCCTCTTGAGGAGTGGCCCACTGCAGCACAACTGGCTCCTGTCTGGCCCTGGTTGGACCTTTTGTTACAGCCACACACAACAGCTCCTTTCCTCCCTCCCCCCTTGCTGGACTCGACTCCCCTTGGGCCCTGGGCAGTGTCCTCCTTTTGTCTTGTGCACTAATTCCTGTTGCGCCTTTTTGAGCTTTCCTTTGCAGCTGCATGCAGGGGAAGATGTCTCTGCAAGGTGAGGTGAAGAAGTAAGAAGGAATAGAGAGAGAGTGATCTTGTTACTGTGCGGAACTGCAGGCCCCCAAGACAGGTAAGGTGGCTGTTTGTTTTAATTTTTCATCTAGGAGGGTTACCTACTGGGCTGCGAGATGGGGAGGGCTATTGATTGGGCTGTGGGGGCAGTGAGGGTTACTAGTTGCAATGTGATGCTGGAAAGGGCTACCACCAACTGAGTTATGAGGGTAGTAAGGGGTACTGGCTGTGCTGTTTGGGTGGGGAGAGCTACCAACTTGGCTGTGGTGGTAAGGAGGGCCACTGACAGCTGTGGAGGTGGGGAAGGCTATCGACATGCTTGTGCTGTGAGTAAGGGCAACCTAATGGGCTGCTGGGGTGGGAAAATCTACTGACTAGATTGTGGGGGTGGGTGGCTACCTACTGGGCTTATAATTTTTGGAAGGGCTACCAGCTAGGCTGTTATAGTAGAGAATGCTATTGCCAACTGTGCTGTGGTGATGGGAAGGGCCTAATGACTGGGTTATGGGGGTGGGGAAGGCTGACTGAGCTGTGGGAAGGGGAAGGGGTGCCAGACTGGGATGTAGGGGTGATGAGGGTTAAGGTGATGGGCAGGGCTACCAACTGACCATGGAGGTGGGGAAGGCTACAAACTGTTATGCTGCTAGGTGAAGTGTGGCAGGAAGAAAGGAGCAGGTGGGTAGAGAGAGTTATCTCATGACTCAGCTGAGCTACCAACCACACAGCCGACTAAGGTGGCTATGTATTTTTTTCATGTAGGGTCAGGGAGGGCTACCAGCTGTGATGTGGAGATGGGGGGGGGACTACTGACTGGACTGTGCGGGTTGGGGACTACCAACTAGACTGCAGCTGTAGGGAGGGCTACCGGCTGGGCTGTTGTGATGGAGAGTACTTGTAATGAATGACTGGTGGGTGGGCTACTGACAGGGCTGCTGGCAGGGGAATGGCTACCAAATGGACTGTGGTGGTAGGGAGGGCTGCTGACTAGGCTGTGGTGATGGGTATACTATTTCTCCCCTACCCTCAAGTGCATACAAGTTCAGCTTACCAAACCTTTCCTCATAAAGCCTTCTCTGCATTCCATGTATCATTTTGGTGGCTCTCCTCAGTGTAGTTTCCAACGATATCTGTCTTTCTTACTATAAGGTCTCCAAAACTACACATAGTACTCTAGGTGCAGCCTTGCCAGGTACCTGTTAAAGAGCAGGATCACCTCCTGCCTCCCACTGGTGAATCCTCTTCCAATACAGCCCATCTAGTGCCTTATTGCCCTGGGCTGATGTCTTGTTTTGTTACTGATTATTTTGCTAATTCCTCATTATGCTGCAAGAGACCCCTAGCCAATACTCTGTTTGGGGTTCTCTTTGCCAGTAACAGTCTTACATTTTTCACATTACATTTGAGCTGCTAGACCTTGGACCATTTTTCCATCCTCTGCAGATCTCTTCTCATTTTCCTAATCCCCTCTTCTGTGTCCACACTGCTACACATTTGTGTGCCATCTGTGAATAAGCTAATCTTTCCCTGTATGACTTTGTAAAAGCTTCTTAGCTGTTCAATAAAGATTTTGCTTAGCTACAAAACAGTAATAAGATGCAGATATAGGAAAATCCTATCTTATATAACTAGTTACTAGAAAAACATGGACTCCTGAGGCTCACAACAGCATAGCTTTCATAAAAGCGTGTTCAAAAGATGGCACTTGACCCTTCTTAAGTGCCTCTTCCAAGGAGAAACATTGCAATCTAGCAGACAAAGCATTACATTCAGATGGACAGGGCTGTGGTGGGAAAAGTCCTGTCTCCCAACTGTTTAAAGTGGGACCTAGTGATAACAAGCATATTCACGTCAGTGGGGTGGAGAGGACAGCCTGGACTATATAAGATTAAGAGCTTTGTTAAGTAGTCGGGACCCAAACTGTGTAGGGCTTTGTATGTCAACAATGTAATCTTAAAAGTGATGCCATCAAATTAGCAGTATATATGGAACTGGGTGATATGCTTGGAAATTTTACTTCCGGTAATCAGATAGGCATTCTGCCCTGGCTGCAAGCAGTGCACCAACCTTCAAGACAGCCCTATGTGTAAGACTTGTAGTATCATGGGTATAAAGCTGTGTAGTAAGTGAGTCTAGATATCGCAGGGTCACCAGGTCATCATACTCTAGGTAGGGCCTGATCCAGGTGATATTCCTTAAATAAAAAGTCCACTGAGGACAACAGCCACCACCTGATGCTCTAGGCACAGCTTCTTGTCTACATGATACCCAAATCTTTGACCCTGTCTGTGACTTGCAGGATCCTTCAACATAGATGGACCCAAATGTAAGTCACCCATCTAAGCAGACTCAGTCTGACTTGGTTCCACTTGCAGTATCTCTATCTTCCCTAGGTTAGGCTCAGCCAGATGTCAGCTATTCAGTTAGAGATTTCATAAAGGCATCTATCCAGCACAGAGATCACATCATAGCTGCCAAGAGTGCAAAAGACTGGTACAGGTGGGTATCATCTGCATAGCAGTGACACTCCACCTGGTGCATTCTAATCACTTTTCCCAGTTGCAGTATGTATATGGCAAATAGCAGGGGTACTGAATCAACCCTTGAGGCACACCACAGTTAACTGCAGATGGCTTAGAAGAACAAGTTCCCAAGGCAAACCATTGTGGTCTGCAGGACAAGGATACACACTGCCTCAATGTTGTCCCAGTTAAAAGTTCTCCGTATTGCCTCAGGTGACCCATCCACACCCCATGATCCACCAAATCAAACACCAATGAGAGATCAAGTATAACTACAAGAGAGCATTCTCCTCTATTGCTTGCCAGAAAAAAGTCAATCAGCATCTTGACAATCATTCTCTATGTGTTATGCATGACCTGAAACCAATCTGGAATAGTTCATAGATGTGATAGTCTCTGGATGTGCTTCCAGCATCACCACCATTATCTTCTCAATTACCTTCCCCAAAAAGAGGAAGTTTGAGACAGGTCTGTAGTTAGCTAGGAGGTCTGAGTTCAAAACGGTTTCTTTGGGACAGGCTTCTGCGCCACTTTGATGCTAGGGGAAGCAATCTCCTCCAAGAAACACCATTAATCATTGCAATCACCAGACCCAAGATCACCTGACAGTCCGCCTACAGTTGGGTTGGCCCAGGGTCCAGAGGACACAAAGTGGGACACAGCCCCAAGATCACACCTGGCACATCAACTGAAACTGGCTGAAACATACCCTAGACTGGGATGCACTCTTCACTGTCACTTACTCACCACTGCTGGCTTCTGACAGACTGCTTGCAGAAATCCCCACCCTGATGCATAGCACCCTGTCCAGGAAGAACTGGCTAAACTTCTCATAATTTTTTGAGCTAAAACTCCCCTGGACTGCATACAGGGTGGATGTAGCATCCTGTCTACACTGTGGAGCAACTGAGATGGCAGGTTCTTACCTGAAGTGACTGCCCATGACAGGAACTTGAATTTTTATTTTTTTAGAGTCATTTCTCTCGAAACTCATTATAGTGAGCTCTCAAATTCAGTTTATCCTCCATCATACCAGACCTCCTCCAAGAACATTCCAACATCCATCCTGTTGCCTTCATCTGGCGAGCTTAGTCGAATACTGCAGAGAACGACAGCAGAAGGTCAGCATGTGGACACCAGGAGGTCAGCAGATGGACATGGAGGATCCGAACCTCTGAGCTTTTGATTCACAATTCTCTGCCTTAACTTCATCTCTACTTCCTTTCCTTTGAAAGTCAAGGTTTGGAGAGATCTGGAAATCGAAAATAATCAGAATTTTGTACATTTCACACATCCTCCCATCCTTGACGTCAGCTCATGTGCTCTTCCTCAGAGCTACACATACAATAATTGCCATGTGAGAATAACTTATTTAGCAATTTCTGAATTGGAGACTGTCCACTGGTAGACAGTTGCAGCCCATGGAACTAAGCCAGCACTGATACCAATTCTATACATAGAAAATACTACTAAGCTCCTTATAGTATGCTGAATACTTGGTTTCATACTAGATTTTTAGGAGACTGCAGAAGACAAACAAGTCCATGTGAAGCTGTCTCCCCACTTACTTAACAGTGGTTATTCCATAGATGCATTTCAAATAACCCATTTATTTGTATGAGTGGCTGAATGAACTTTGGTAACCTTACGAGTGCTGAAGGCATGAGTTGGGTCCAGGGATCATTCAGCCACGAATACAAACACATGGGTTACTTGAAACCTATCTATGACATGAGCGATGTATACAAGGAGGGTTAGCAATATTTCTTAGTCATTTTTATATTTTTACAGTTTGAACGTCATTTTTTTTGTGCAATTTTTTATTGTGATGTCTTTTACAGTCTGGTATTGTACCATGTCTATGAATGGTTGGTTGTAATGGTTATAAGAATACCTGGAATGTTTAGATATAAACAATCCTGATTGGCTAAGAATGATGTCATGATTAATAATAATTGAAATTATTTTATAGTGTTTTACTGGCTGTTGAGGGATGAATGGGTCTGTTTTTTTATTAGTCAATAATTTGATGTTATTGGTTGATGCATGCAGTGTATCTATGTGCATGCACGACATCATTTGGAGTGTTGCGCCTGAGGAATGAAGGTGAGGTAGGGCACTGCATGTTGGAGGCTTGGTGGCCTGGATATAGCATTGAGGCGGTGGAGTGACGTATTTAGAGTGGTCACAGAGTTTTGTAGTGGAGGTGGTGGAGAAGAGGCGTTTGTGAGAGCTGACAGTTACGTGTTTATGATCAGTGCATCTGTGACATTGAAAATGATGGGACATTTCACTGTGCTACAGATATTTTTACTTCTATATATGTGAATAGTGTGGCCTTGTAGTAAAGATGTTTATTACACCTGTATTTTTTGTTGATTTGGGGTTGTGGTTTTATCTAAATATAGCCACTGCAATGCTGTGTGATCACTTCCTGCTACGTACAAAGCTATTCATTTTGCAGTCATGCTGTGTAAAAGAAAAATCATGGAAACGTGCAGAAAAGTTACAGGGGTTTGGGTGTTGGGGATATGATTGGTAATGATGTGCTTAGCATGTGTTACCACTGTAGCTTGTTTCTGATTCCAGCAGATACAGTACATATATATATATATATATTTTTTTTTAATTAAATGTAGGTCTGGTAGAACAGTAAGTGTGATGACATAAGCAAGTGAAAAATAAATGAAGTTTATGACCCACTGTTAGAATAACTCATTTATTTTTCACTTGGGTTAATTTGTGGTGAAAATATTTGTATTTATTTATATTTTAACATTGCTACCCACATTATATACATTTGCCTACAGTGTCCATTAATACCTAAGATATTACGTCTGAAAGTTAGTCCAAGTGCAGTTAAGTATAAATCCTTTAGAATATCAAAAAGTAGGAGGAGATCCTCTATTGTTCTTCTTCTTCTGTGCAGGCTAAATGAACCCAGTGCCTCAAAAAACTATCATTATAGTCCATATTAGTATTACCCATCCTATTTATTATTTTTCATTACTCTTCTTTGCACTCTAGCTTGTTTTTGTCAGATTCATTTAGTGGCCCCCACAACTGTGAACAGTAATCAATATGAGGCATGAAATATGTTCTATACAGTGGAAGTATGATGTCACTAGATTTATGGATGAAGTTATGGGGAACTTGTAGCATCTAGGGTACCTTAAGCATTAGAAAGAGGGATAGGGAAGACTGGATGGGCCACAAGGCCCTTATCTGCTGACATCTATGTATAACTGAATAAAACACATTAAAATAACACACCCCATGCCTGGCCTGGTGGCGCTGAGGTTGAGGTGCTGGATGACACACCTCACTCCGCGCCAACCTGGAGTTCGGGAGCGAGCCGGGTTGGCAGGAGGAGCTAGGATTGGCGTCCGATGACAGCTCTCCTAGTCCTGGAGAATAGGGTAGGACTCGTGTCATGCTCTAGCAGTCTCTGGGGACGCCCAGTGGTACTGCAGACACACACGTGTCTGGGGGGAGCACGGCAGACGTCTGCATGGATGTCATTGCACGTCCATGCTCCCATTGGGGAGAAAAAGTGGAAAAAGGGCTGGGCGCGACCGAGCAGCTTGATGGCCGCGCCCTGCAGTACAGGGAGGACTGTCATGGAATCGCGCTGGGGGGGGGGGGTGCACACCGGTCCGGCTGGTAAGGGATGGGGGTGTCCTCCAGCAGATCGGCCACGGCCGTGCCAGGCCCCCCCATCATGCGAGTGAGCCTGCTGCTCTCCCCTTGGGCAGGGCCAGTGGCTGGATGCCCCCGCCAGTAGGCACCGCAGCAAGGGCGCTAAATAAGGATGAGATAAAAAAATAAATAAATAACACACCCCACCCAAACAAATATTCTGTTCCTTTTCAGTTTAATTTTGTTTTTTAGCACCTCTTAACAACATCAATCTGCTAGTTTAAGTTCCCATTTTAGTGGTTAAACTGTGTATGTACTGACACTTTTAAATTCTATTGTATTTTATAACCAATTTACCCTGGATAGAATATTTAGAGACAGCAAGCAACTCACCCATCAAATAAAGTAATGAAACATACTGCTGTATAATTATTTATTGTAGTCACAAGTGTGTCATTACATCCCCAATCTAATACTGTTAATAGTTCACCATATTTTTATGAATTCCATGGAGGCAAGTGGATGTAATATAATAAGCGTACATTCAGTTATTATTTCCTCCTAATTGTGATATCACTTTGCTTTAAAGGTTGCTGTCACCCATTTTGCATCATATTATTTCTAGCTGAAAACCCATGTTTTTATGCTTCCTTTCTTTGTAAAAGTGAAATGCATGCTAATGGTGTAATTATACCCAACCTTGTTTTGTGTCTGATTCTTTATCTACTCTTATTGCATACCTCCTGAACATTAGGGACACCCCAAACAATCCAGCCACTTACAATGCAACAGTCTCCTGTCCCCCCACTGCATCATAATCATAACTAGGTAGACTGTCCAGGAAAGATGTAGTGGAGTTGATAAAAGACTGCAAACAAACACTTTTTTGTTTGACAACACCAGTATGGTGGGCTATTTTTCACTTTTAAAAAGAAAAACAATAATCTGAATCAAACTATCAGCTATATTAGCAATCTCTAAACAATGTGACCAATCATAACATGCATTTTTTTTAGATACACTTTAAGGCCTATGGGGCTTAATAGATGAGAGAATATCTTCATTAATTCAGTATCATTTCCCCCACGCAATCAGGTTTCCAAACTCAACACATTACATTTACTGCCTTAGTTAAAGTTATTAATGATTGGTTTATTGCCCTCAATCAAAATGTGGACCTTAGCGAAGCATTGGATACTGTGGACCACAATATTCTTTTGAGTAAACTCGTAAATATTGGCATAGACCCAAATACAGTAGCATGGTTCAGAGAGTATCTTATTGGAAGACAACAACAGTTAAAGATGGAAGGGTTTTCATCCTCCTCTGCCCACATTTGCAAAGGTGTGCCACATAGATCCATATTAGGACCACTTTTTTTCACAATTTACACTAATGAACTTGATTCTAGCATTGTAAAAAGCACAACTACACCTATATACCTCCACAGTTCTATGTTTTTAGTCCTACCCAATTATGGCTACGAAAGTATTACAAGATGAGTTTGTTAAACTATGAACTGATGTGTGTGCATCAAGGCTCATGTTAAATGCTTCAAAAACTAAGTACTGTATATGGTATTCTCACTTAAGCTTGTCCTGCCTCGCTCATCAACAGGCATTACAACTTTAACTGGTGACAGTCTAGAACTGGTAGACTCCTGCAAGTATTTGGGCATGTGGCTGGATAGCAAGCTGTCCTTCAGTATGATATTGACAAGCTTTGTAAAAACTTGCACCAGAAACTACTGGGTTCCATTTTGGAACAAATTTGTTTAGCCCTGAGACTAGAAAAGGCTTGTTCAGCAGACCTTCCTGCCCTACTAGAGTATGCTGATATCATATACAGGAGCACCGCAGTGTCTCACCTATCCAGACTAGATGTGCTGTACCATAGGGCACTCTGATTTATCTCTGGCCTGCGTGCCAGAACACATCACTGAGACCGCTACACAGTAGAGGTTGGACCTTGCATATGATTAGAAGACTAAGAAACTTACATATGGGTTCCCTCAAAGCAATGTGGAATTTATTACCATTTCATGTACCAAATCTTTCAGAAATCTACTGGATCATATAATCCAAGAAAATGTAACATCATTCTGTTTGATGTCCCAAGATGTCATTCAAAATTTGGTAAAATGGCCATTAGCTGGGCTACCCCTACTTTTTGGAATGCCTTTCTAGATTTGCTCAAAATGAGTTTCTGTGCTAGCCCCTCTTATTTTAAGGCCCTTCCTGGTCAATTTTGTGTCAATAAATGTGAATGCCATTAGAAGAAAATGATGTATATTATATAGATTACATAGATTACATAGACAATACTGAGCATAAAGACATTAGTCCATGAGCTGCAAGTATCATCTAACTATATCCTTTTATATTCTTCCTTTCCAAGAATTTATCTAGCTGTGTTTTAAATTCCTGCATTGTACTGCTTTCCACAACCTCTCCTGGTAGCATATTCTAAATTTCTGTTACCCTTTACTTAACCAGTATTTCCTTCTATTTGTTTTATATCTATCCTTAACCAGTTGGTAACAATGTGCTCTAGTGTCATATATTTGAGCCCTTTTAACCAAGCCCAGTAAGTCCCATAAGTTAGTTATATATCACTGTATGTTCAATACTGTACTTGTTAGTAGCTCTCTTTATATATCATGTCTGCTGTAAGTCATATATATCAATACTTCTGCTATTCTTATCTTTGTATTACATTATATCTGTTAACCAGTGTTTAAAAATTGTTTCTCAATTTCTGTAGTTTGTGAATTTGTATAATTATCCATAGTATGTTATCTGTCCTATCCAGGACCTCCTTGTAAATGAGCATGGCTCAATGGAGCTTTTCCTGGTAAAATAAATAAATACAAATATTGACAGTGCCCCTTTAGCTATTCATAAAAGTTTCAATGTAATCTACATACCATTATTTGCTTTCATAATAGTAATAATAATCAACTTTAGAAAATGGGTATGGAGATTTCCTGGCCTGTGACTGGCATTTATGTACTGGGAAATAACAAGTTCCTAAGCCAGCCTGCACTTTCACAAAAAAAATCACTATGCCAATTGAATTTTCAGAATCTTTCTGCCACCATGTTTTTCCCTTGCTTAGCAAGATTTAGCTCACTACATCTGCTCGCAAGAAAAGCAGTGAGAGAAGCGTGGGGACAGGTGAGTCAAGGAGTACAGCAGCAGAAGGCATAGGCAGTGGGAGACAACAGTTTTTAACATGGCAATAGTGGACAGTGCTATCGGAGCAGAAAGAAGAGGGCAGCGCGCTCCTCTCAAGGAGTAGAAAGGGGAGTGGGATGATGAGAGAACGCACAGCAGGACAACTTGTGGTTGGGGCTGGGGATCACGCTATGGTGGAAAGAACTCAGGAGCTTAAAGTTTCAAAGAAAAAAACAAAACAAAAAGAAGACAGTAGGGAACAGAATCTCCAGGTTAGCCTTAGGAAAGAGACAGAGTATTGGAGTGCAACATGGTTGGGGTTTAGGCAGCAAAAATAAAAAAAAAAAATATATATATATATATATTCATATACATACATACACACATATATATATATATATATATATATATATATATATATATATATATATAATATAACAGGATAGATGGAGTTTTGTGAGTGCGTATGGAGGACATTTTCAGGGACCAAAAGACAAATGCTTTGAGAAGGGGTGATGGGCAGAAGACAGGCATACTCAGCCACAGTATGTGGTGCATGTTATGCAGATGCCCGGTATTTGGTGAGTTGGGAGTCAGACAACATGGCAGTTGCTGCCTCAAATGGGGCAGAACCACATGGTGACTGCCATCTTAGGACTGAGCACTGGTATGAGCCACGTGGGCGGACACCACCTTAGAGGTTTGGGGATAGAGCCATGTGGCCACTACCATCTTAGGGCAGCTTTTGGGGACAGGGCCGTGAGGCGAAGGTGGATGCCATCTTGGCTCAGCACAGGGGGCCTAGGAATTGCCATCTTGAGAGCACATGGCATCTAAGGAGACTTGCAGGCCAGAAGGGTGCATGGCAACAATAAGAAGCTCCAAATTAAGGAAGAGGCAGCCTAAAGGGGTAACTACAAAAAAAATAGTATAATTATCGGATCTGGTTATGGTGAACACCTGCATGTTAGCTTCATGGAAGGTCGGACACATTGTGATTTCTTCGCTGTTTCTAAATGCATTTCAGGACTTGTTGCAATGTACCTACACTTGTAAAGAACTTTTGGTTTTTATGATACGTTACAAAATGTCATGCAATACAGGGATGATAAAGACTGATATAATACAGACAGTAATATTAATTTTATAGTAAACACAGTACTATTCAGCACATTACAGCTGTATGACTATCCTTGGAAATCACAACCAGCAACACCTTTTCAAATAACTAATAATGTTTATTGCCTACACAGTGGGGAGGTTATAGTCCTCTAAAACTAAAACTAATAATAACAATGGAGAGGACAAACATGGAAAAAGAACAAACTGATTTGCCTATGGGGCCTACAAGGAGGCAGGAGTGGTGGGGGACCTTACAGGGAGTAGTCTATCAGGTGATGAAATCAGTTGCTGCAGACACAGGGGTCAGGCTGCAGCATGAGTACGCCAGCATGGGTCACAATGCTGGGAGGGAGGAGGGGCCAAGCAGGGGAAGAAAGGGGTATATCCAGTGGTGCAAGTGGTAGACAGAAGTACAGGAACTCAGGCACTGGCAATTAAAAATACAGAATGAAGATCTTCAATCTAAAGGATAAGCGGTGTCAAGACCACAACTATCTAATTTGATGCTACTAGATTCAGTTAGAGATATTAAAGTATTTCTAGGAAAATGGCATTGTTGTACAAGTTAAATGGTGTTATGGAAACCCTAATAACAGATCACAGATCCAGAAACTGTCGCTATGTTGCTGGTTTAAGAATTTCAGTTTTAGTGTCAGTGGGACAGGAGTGAATGCCCTATCTAGTGCCACCACCACATGCAAAATTCAAATGTGATGTGTCAGGAACTTCGTTCCTGCTGCAGAAAAAGGTACAGGAACTGAGTTCCTGTGCATTCCTGCTCACTTTCATCTGGGTGTATCTAAAAATAAAACAAAATAAGGGGTGGGAAGGAGAAGGCTAATGGCTGTCATGTTATTATGTTTGAGTTGATAGGATGGCTCCCAGAAAATGTAATCAACCACTAAGGAGGACGAGGTCCAACAAGCAAAGTCTATAATGAAGGAGGTGCAAGCGATGTTGGAAGTAGCCAAGGAGAAAGAGGAACCAGAGCAGAAAGGAGGGAAATGTACGGGCCAGGAACAGGAGGAGGACCCAAAAGAGGACAGCTGAGAAAGGGGCAAGAGGGAGAGGGGCACAAGAGTAAAGGAGACATGGTGGATCTTACGCCAACGGAGTTTGAGGGAATATGTGGAAGAGATAATTGGGGCAGAAGGGGAGCAAGGTTTAGCGGAGTTACAGAGGATGTTGAAGGAATTCAAAGAAAGGAGAGCAAGGGATGGACAATGAGTAAGGGTAAGGGGATGGAAGGAGAAGGGGAAGACGAGTGGGGATGTAGGAGCCCCAGGGGTTATGTTAGGTGTTCACGTCCCACAGCCAATGAAAGGAAAAAATATGGAAGAGGAAATACATGGATGTCTTTGCTTTGGTGGATAAGGAGGCCACCAAAAAAGTATGAGGTGGAAGAAAGGATAGGGAATACGGAGATGGCAGCTGCTTTAGCCATACTGGGGAGAACACAGGAGAATAAAGAGTTAAAGGAAAAAATTTAGAGGTATGGCTGACATGATTTACATATTTTAGTGCAATCCTGCTGCAAAAGCAGCCAGCATTAGCCACCCCATTGTTGGCATACTCATTGAAAGTGCACAATATGTACAAGATGAGCTGGGAGGGGTACGGGTGGCTGCAGTACAACAAAAAAATTTCATCACAGAATGGCGGCACATGGGTATGTCCAGTGGGACACCAGACATCCAAATACTTGGTTTGAGACCATAATGGTACAGACAGCAGGAGTCAGGGTAGGGGGGAAAGGGGAAAGCTTGATTGAGCAGAAAATCTGTTGGCACTACAACAGGGCACAATGCACATGGGCAAACTATAGATTCAAGCACACCTGTGCCAGATATGCAGGGCTGCAATCAATATCTCAGTGCAAGGGGGGAGGGGACAGATTTTGGAGGGGCAACCCATGGGCAGACAGCCCTTTTGGAGGGGTATGGGACTCCCAGGTGGGAGTATGGGGACAGAGGGATCAAGGTGGGGGTGTTGGCTTTGAAGGGCATGAAGAAAAGGGGAGCACAGGGTGGGTCCATGAGGACCAGGTCTCCAATCGAGGTAGGACACAGAGAAAGGTTTTTTTAGGCTGCCAGGTGGGGAAGCGCAGAAGTTCTTGGAGCTGCTAAGAATAGCGAGGGGAAAAGCATAGGTTGGTGCTGTTGGTAATGCAGCAGCTAATGGGACATTTGAATTTTGCATGTGAGTGGTGGCACTAGATAGGGCATTCACTGCATTAGTTGGCAAACAATGGAAAGGGGTCTGCAAGCCTATCATGGAATAGATATTGTCAAGGACATGAGAGGACTTCAGTATGGGAGAAAAGCTACAGCAATAGTAGGGTCACGTTTTGGCAGGGGGACCAGGTATACAATATTAATCTGGAAGTGTATACAGATGCAGAGAGGGTGATGGGAGCATAGTTCAGGGGTAAGTGGTTAGCATAGCAATGGCAAGAGGAGGGAAGAAATTGAGGACTGACAATCCTGGAGATTTTCCCAATATGGGTGGCAAACAGTGGTTTCGGGGAGCAACTGAGGAACCAGAAGGTGGTATTCTGGTGTTGACAGTGAGGCAGTTGTGGAAGGGTTGAATAGGCAGATGGGCTCCAGGGGCAGTGATGAAGGTAATTGGGCAAATGGTATTGGAAGGGCTGAGGCAGAATTCCTCATTTAGAGGAGACAGATAGGAGTCCAGAAGGTAGAAGGAATATTTGGAGTTGAGGCCATTCATTAATTCACTGGATGGAGTGACGAGCAATGGTAAGACTGTGGGGAGAGACAACTATGGCTGAGGGGGAGTAGCGAAGGTGCAATAAAGGGGAATATGGGGTATGCAGTGGTCTCAATTGTTGCCGCTGTTAGATGACTTAAGAGAGAAGCTGCTAAAGCTGGATGGTTTAATTATTCATTTGAGGGGCAAAGACCTGGGAGAGAGGCAGAGGGTGGATAGCAGATGGGAAATGAACGATATCTGAACACCTTGGGGGGGAGAATAGTACCAAGACAGGTTTGGAGGCAGACGCGCAATAGTAGGGCCATGGATGGGGTCAGGAAGTGTCAGAACAGAAAGGTGTGGGCCACAGTTACGGATTTAGGGGGAGAGTGATAATGGGTAGAGACAATTCACAGGAGTGTTCTGGGCTGTATTAGCCAGATGGGGGTACAATTGATGGATGTAGAGCTTGAAGGGTTCAACTTGCAGTCAGAAGGGACTTTGGAGAAATGAAGTAAAGGTGCTACATGGAAGGGGGAAGCTCATCATCTTTCACAATAACTGGAGATGGGCTAGTGGAAGAAAGAATGGAAGGGGGTGGGAGGGTGAAAAGGGAACAGAACAAAGGCAAAAGGGACTCAGGGATACTGAGTAGGGATAAAAAGAAGGCACACAGACTGGGTGTGCACCTAGAAGTGTTGGTGCCTTGGGCATTTGCACCCAGGGGGCTGAGAGGTAGATTGGGTGTGTACCTGAGTATAGTGGAGAATAAGTCATGTAATAAATTGAAGTATATTATGGAAATACAGTATATGGATGTGGTAAAAGAGAAGAAATGTACGGAAGATGACAGCATTAATAAAAATGCCAACTGAGCACCCAATAAGATGATGTGTTGTGTATTATTTCAAGAGAAGGAATCCCGGGACAAAATGGGTTGCTTATTATAAGGTAACCACTGTTGTCAAGGGTCACCTGACTTAAAAGCTCGCCAAACAGGAAGCGGGGGGGATTGTGGGATAGGAGAAAGAATGCTGGAAAGAACGTCAGCACAAAAGAGAGCAGGGAGATGAATGAAGGGAGATGATTGGATGGAGAAGAGCCCACAGGAAAAGAAGGATTAAAAGAAGGAGTGAGAGTAAGCTCTCTATTCTTATTTGCTAGTGGTTTTTCTTCCCCACCTAGTAAGTAGACTGAGGTGGGGGACATGGGGCTACTGAAGATAGACAGTAGTAAGTAGCCAGTTGGTTTGGATATGAAAATGGAAGAAAGAAAGGAAGGGGTGGGGAGGAACAGAATAAAGATAAAAGAGGCCCAGGGGATACTGGACTGGGACAAAAGAAGGCACACAGCCTGGGTGTGCACCTAGACATGTTGCGCCTTGGGGTTTGCACCAGAGAGCTGAGAGGTAGATCAGGTGTGTACCCGTCTACAGTGGAGAATAAGTCATGGAATACATTAGAGTATATTATGGAAATACAGTATATGGATGTGGTAAAAGAAAAGAAATGTATGGAAGATGGAAGCATTAATAAAGATGCCGACTGAGCACCCAGTAAGATGATGTGTAGCATATTATTTCAAGAGACGGGATCCTGGGAATATGAGACTTTGCCTCAGTGACCAAGATCCCAGTGCAAACCTTTGAGTAAATAATCAGTAAGTTCCTAAGTTTTACATAGGAGTTACCAGACTTTGTTACTCTGGGATACTCGTGGACCTACACCAATTAAGAAATGTGGTACCGTCATTCTCAGTCCAGCTGCATAGTATTGTGGTGACATCTTGTCCACCCTTTCTGCCCACTGGTGCTTCTTCATGTTACCAATAAATTGTAATGTGAAAAAAAGTAACATTCTCATTACAGTCTGTGTTTCAAATGCTTGTCAGTGACTAATACTAAATCAGTAATGCCATGCTATTCAGGTTATATATGAAATAAATACAATGTAACTTACAAAAAACACCAAATCAATACAGGAATGTAAATTAACTGATTGGAGAGATTTGTCATCCCCGAAGATGGTCATGTACAGTACAGTAGTGTACACCTAAGAACAAAGTACTGTAGGTGAATAACACCTATTATAGTATCCACATACATAGTTTTGACAGACTTTATCTGAGTGGTGCAATTCCTCTTTATTACACAGGATGGTGCTGTGATTTAACAAAGACAGTCGATCCCAGCTTCCTTCAGTTCTACATGTGAAACTGAAACAAAATTTCACCACATGCTGAATCTCTACTTAACCCATTCTTAATTAAGAGATTTGTTCACTATTTCATGTGTAAACTACAATAACAAAATCTATTTATACAGACTCCGCAACGAACTGCCGCTGGGAAATTTTCCCTAATTCTACCCCCTACTGCAGATTGCATGGGACTGTGCCAAAGGGCTTGAGCCCATAGGCACAGTTTGCTTTTTATCCTGATGCTATCAAAAGCTTTCTGTCAGCTATTTTATAGATCAGTCTGCACATAGGGCAGAAAGAGCATAACAATCAGGCAGGTTTGAGTCTGAAACTACAAATCCCACCTGGCTATGTGGGGCATTTGATTACTAGCATGTGCTGTGTTGCCTTGGTTCTGTGTTCAAGCCTTATTTTGCATCACATTTTAAAACTGTAGTTCCTTGCTGCAGTACTGTACCTGGGACAGAACTGGCTTGGGCACAACTCGTGAGGATGCTCTAGCTTTGGAGAAACCAGCAGAGTAACAGCTCTAATTTTCTAGACTGGGGGTTGAGTCACTCCAAATCATTTAATTGCACAGTATATGCAAGACCTTTGTACAGTGATAAAGTATACATTTGTAAAAGGCATCATTGAATATTTAGGCCAGAAAAAAATAAATCTGTTGCTCTTAGAATATTTCTGGGCATTTTCCTAGCATATCTATCAAATTTTGTTTTTCTCTACAAGCCTAACTACGTAGTTATAATAGCAAAAAAATTGTATCTTTTCATGTTCCCCTCCGACTGTTCATCATAATCTATTTATTTATTGATATTTGTTGCCCAGGTAGGCCCACTGAGTCTAGAAGCCCCTTTTTCAGGGGCGACCCGGGGGAGGGGATACAGATGGTAACCAACTGAAATTGAACCAGATTAAGCTGTTGGTGGTATTTTTAGTGAATGGGGGAAATTTGGCCAGGACACCAGGGAAATTCTCCTACTCTTCGAAACAGGGCACTTTTAGCCCAGAAGGATGGCGAGCTCAGTTGAGTCTGAGCAGCGTAAGGAGAAGCAGGTCGAGATGGAGGCCTCTGAATCAGCAGCGGAGCATCAAGAGAATACAAATGGAGCCCAGGAGGGTGATAAGGATACAGAGTCTGATGACTCATGTGAAGGATTTGATACAGACAACCCTCATTGCAGCCCCTTAGGGACAAACCCTGAAGATATTGTGATCGCGGAATCACAGCTTGAAAAAGAGCTGGATGCAAGAAGAACAGTCTTATTCCAGTTACCGGCAGATAATGAGGAGAAATTCTAAGCGGAAAATACCCGAAAAGTGAGAGGAACAGCGCGACAGGAGTTGCAGTAAGGGATCAATGGAAGAAAAGAGTGGTGGTGAGGGAAGCGCACAACAGGACACCATCGAAGAGCCAACTAAGCTTTTGCCCACACAAGAAATTATTCGGCAAGCCTTTGTAGTGCAGGATGCACTCATAAATGATCAACAGTGGTCTCTGGAGAAGGCCTTGTGGGACGCTGGATGGCAGAAAGCATCAGGGGTGGCTGGATCCCTGACATGGATACTACCTTCCTGGAGACAAGGGGACCACTAGAGAGACAGCTGGGAGTGGAGATGGGAGCTCATGGAGGCCAGGAGTATCAAGTACAGGACAAAATCATTGAAATGTCAACTGTGTTAAAACAAAATGTGACAGAACTAGTCCATGAGGGTGAGAAGACAAATGGATGCATGAATATCATAAAGGGGAAACTAGGTCTGCAGCTGCTCTAGATATTACAGTGGCACAGGTTGGCAAGGAGGGAAAGAGTCAAACAGGGGCTAGAGGCACAGGGGGTTTTCAGGCAGAAATTGATAGGTGACAAAAAGAAAATCCCCAGAGTATTGATCAGGGGCAACACAGACAGGAACATAATGATGAACATCCAAATAGGCCCAACTCCCCCAAAACCCACAGGATCCCCACAAGAAAATATAGAAGAGATGCCAAGAGGAGCCCCAGCAGACCTCCAAGACCAAGGTTTGCGGATCTTTTTCATCCGCTACACCAGCCCCAGAAGAAGCATAGAGAATAGATACAGGGGAGGACTAGAGTGCACCCTGATAGGTTTATATGGGAAAAAGCTATTAGAAGATTCCATCGTTGACTAGCCTCAGAGGCCTACACCCTAATTCATATATTGGGAGAAAGCGTTTGATGTAAGTTTCAGATCCCCCATGCTTTAGAGTGGTTCTGGACAAAATATAACCAGCTAAAATTTCCCCCTTTGGTTCCTTCATGTGCATACCACTGACCAGACCTATGATAAAATTCATAACGATAATGTTCCGTAATAGGGGTACATGTAAGCAACATTATACACTGGTTGCAACACAGATGTGAGGTTTTGAGTGCCCCAGAGGCTATGATAGACGAAGAATACTTTTGGACAAGGGCATGGAAGTTTAGAGTGAAATTGAGGCAAGAGGCAGAGGATCAATACATTTGCCAAATAGCTTCTTCATTGGCAGGGACAAAGGAGTCCTGTTTCATGCAGGGCAGCCATAGAGTGTGTCACAAATGTGGGATAAGTCACATTTGCAAGTGTTTGCAATGTGGCATATGCAACAAAGCAGGGGTATGCATGCAATGTGCGAATCAGGCAAGAAGTAATTTATGTGATGACCACGGTCACATATTCCAAAGTTGCCCCATGGCAGCTCACAACAAGATCAGGAACATGAACCAGGATGACATTATTAAGAAAGCCGAGCAAACGGCAAATGCACCTCCCTCAGCACATCCCCCAAATGAGGCTCCCCCTCCCACCTCCCCTTCTAGTAGGGATTCAGTTAATACAGAAATACCAGCAGACGAATTTGCTACAGAAATGGAGCCAGTCTCAGCAGAAACGGAGGCCTCAGCACAAGCGGATGTACCAGGCCCAAGCAATACAGGAAAGTCGGGGATAGCAAAAATGATACCGGGGCTAGAACCTCAGAGCATGTGTCTTGGATACATTTAATCAAGATAAGGGCATGGGTAGCAAGCAATCTTCCCCAGAGTGGAAAACTCCGTTCCCCAGATGACAGTTTGAGGCTGCAAAAAGAGACTATGGCAGAAATTGACATGGATAATCCGTACAACTCTTTGGGGTCCTCGAGTGGGGGGAAGGGGTCGATGGATTTGGGTGATAAGGATTCCAACACCTCCTCCTTTCATTCAGTACCCCCCGAGCTTGAAAGGGAAACCCAGGGAAAAAAGGGAAGGAAAAAAAGAAGAAAAAATGATTTTGAGATACTCTTGTGTTAGAAAATAATAAATAATCATTACTGTTTTCTATCATCTCCCTAAATGTGAACAGTTTAGTAAATGACAGCAAAAGAAGGGCTGTTTTAACTTACTTACATGACATGAATATGGAAGTATGTTTTTCACAAGAAACATGGTTTTCCACTGCCAGTTTATGCTCTTTGGCTTGCAGGGAATGTATTTAGGGACCTACATATTGGTCATTTGGGAAGGACAGGGCTGATGGGGTGGGTATATTTGCAGGAACATGGTTTAAATTTCAGAAAATAGTGGATTTAATATTACGGAGAGTTTTAATTTTGGATGGGATCTGGAAAGGAAGGCCAAGAAGGTTTATTGTGGTATACAGTCCTCAGACTAAAACTGAGAGAGTACAGTTATTGGAAAAATGTAAACCTTTTTTGGCTACTGCAAAGGATATATATTTGGCGGGAGACTTTAATTGCTCCTTGGAAGTGACTGAAAGAAGGGCACAAGGTAAAATAAAATCTACTGTGATACCAAAGCACTAAGAACTTGTATTGAGCAAGCTGGTTTGACTGATTGTAGTAAGGATGCAACACCACAAATTTAAATATACATTTGCAAAAGGGACACTTTCATCAAAAATAGACTACATTTTCTTATCTAAGCACATTCAAATTCAAAACACGATAGGCATACCATTGGACTTTTTGGATAATTTGGAAATTTTTTTCAAGAGTAGAACCAGTAACTGAGGGGGTACCAAGACAGAATAGGTGGAAATTAAACACTGAGACGATAATACTGCCTGAAGCAAAAATGGCAATATTAGACATCCTAATATCAAGAACATCAGTGATCTCATTGTATGAGGATTTAGGGAGGTGGTGGCTGGATACTAAAGTGGATATCAGAGAATGGTATCAGAAATTTGGGGGAAAAAAAGTGAATGAGAAAAATGTGAAATACATTTCATTATGGAACCAGTTGTACAAATTATTAACTATTTCTCCTGAACAAAGGGTGGATATTGGGGAGCAAATCTGGCTGGTGAAGCAAGACATGTTAGAGGCACGATATAAAAGGGCAAATTCATTGTAGGCAGAACTAAGCTATGGGACACAAAAAACACCGATGAGCAACCCTTGTGAGGCCTGAAAGGAGAGGATGGAGACTGTGCAATTCTCGGCCTTATGGAATGAGGAAGGGAGGAGACAAGAAGGATTACAGGGTATATTACCTAGAAAACAATTAAATGATTTCTCACAAAGGGAAAATTTAGGCATAACAAGAATGGGAGCATATCTAGAGGGGATACAGGGCATGGATCTAGGACAACAGTTCAAGGGGATAGAAGACCGAGATTCAGAAGGTAGAAATTCTACAAGCCATAAGGCCTTAAATTAAATATTGCCCTGGGCTGACGGATCAAAATGAATGGCACAGACTCTTTCCAGACATCATGGCAGTAATACTGGGGAAGGTTTCTAGATTTTCTTAAACCAAGACACAGTACCAACGGAATTTACAATGGGACTAGTGATGTACCTATTTAAATCAGGAGCTAGAGAATGCATTGGAAATTTGAAATCAATCTGTTTACTAAATGCTGATTTTAAAATGTTGGCTTTTATTTTACAAACTTGGTTAAAAACTATAGCCTCAGAGGTCATTCACCTAGTACAGACTTGTGCCCTACCTGGCAGACACATTCAGAATAACCTATGGATTATGAGGGACTGTATTCATTATTGTGAGACACAAAGGATAGGGGCTTTTATTATCACTGGACAGCGAAAGGCCTTTGATACAGTGAGCCATGAGTTTTGTTTCAAGCATTAGAGGTGTATGGTATGCCCCCAAGGCTAAGAAAATGGATACAGATACTGTACAATAACGCTGTTATAACATCAAACATAGCAGGGCCACATGGAAAGCGATTTGTGATTAGGAAAGGGTGAGGCAAGTGCCCGTTGAGCCCGATATTGTACCGTTTGCTCTGGATCTTTTGTTAGGAAGATCTTACTTAACCCGGACATCTAGGGAATCATGGGATCACCTGAGCAGTTGGAAATAAAAATAATAGCGTACGTGGATGATGTATGAGCAATAGTCAAAAGTGAAGAAGAGGTGGGACATATCCTCCAGGAAACAGAGGGGTATGGCATGGTATCTGGTGCTAGCTTAAACTTACAGAAAAGTAAAGCTATGGTACTTGGAGGAGGGATGTATGATAAACAGGAGGTACATCGGATCGAAATCATGACCACTCCTATAAAGATTTTGAGTATATTATGGCCCAGGAGATACAGGGAAATTGAACTGGGAAAAATTAGTTAGAGATAGGGAAAGGAAAGTGAACCAATGGAAGGGTGGAAAATATCAAAACAAAAAGGGTTCATGTTATTAAACAGTTCTTCATACCCATAGTTTTGTATCTAAGCGCAGTTTTTCCCATCCCTACCTGTTTAGAAGTAAGATTATTTCGAGTATTGTTTCAGCTTTTTGGTGGGGGGAGTCGGCTGAACTCGGTACAGAGAGAGTTAACATATCTACCGATAAAAAAAAGGAGGGTTCTGGATGATAAATCACGGGATTTTCTTTCATTGTATGTTTTGGGCAGTGATTTTTAAAAATGTATTTTTGAAATGAATTTGGCAAGGAGTTGGCTAGCCCAAAACATTAAAGCGATTTTACCTTTACGGGTAAATCAACCAGTCCGATTAACAGAAGCGAAAACAGTATCAGAATATTTAAAAAAGTTTCTTCAAAAAAATGTTTAAATGGAAGGTGACTAAACAAATGATTTTACAAATAAATAGGAAAGATCTGTATCAAGAGGTGTTAAGAAGTTTAGGGCCCAGAGGTACCCAATTTTAAACACTATAGGGATGGGAAACATACGGAGGTTATTAAACAAATCACTGACCCAAGAATTCCCACAAGGCAGTATTGGGATTTAACCCAAGTGTCTGGTGCAGGGATGGAACCCACAGCCTTCTGATCTTCCGGCCTCTGAGGCAACTGTGCAACCTGCTGAGCCACCGACACTGCTAACCTAATCTAGTAAATATTCACGCACAGCTCAAAGCAAAAACATTTTTTTTTTATTTAAATAAGAAGGAGCAATACTAAGGCTGAACAAATTGCTGAGGCTTAGACTTTTTATTTTATTTACATCAACTGGCATTATATGCCTCAGAAAAACAAACACAATAGGCCTGTAGTCTATCTGTAAATTTGAGCCTTCCACCAGTGCAGCAGTAGGGCTCCCGTCTGTGGCCCGGTGTCCCAGGTTCAGGAATGGACCTGGGGTCAGAGGACGGCTGGGGGAGAAGGATGGAACATCTAGATGATGGCTCTCCTTCTCGGGGAGAGGGGTGACTGGTATAATACTGCTCCTGGCGGAGGCTGGGGATTGGTAACTACCAGCGCCAGCTCTGTGGGGAGCTGTGACAGATGTTGTGCTATGGCGCCCATGTCATTGCACACTTACTAGGGGTCAATGGGGAAAAATCAGAAGTTCTACCTCCGCTGATGACATCTGCCGCATGAGTGGACCTCACGCTGCTGCCTGGGCTCCTGGTCCCAGCCATCTACCCATCTCCATCAGGGGGGGTTAGAGGAACCTCCCAGTGGCCCCTCCCTGGGGAGGCAAGCCAAGCATATTCAGGAGCCAGCAGCTGTGGTGGTAGCACAGGGCCGAGCAAGGTGGGCAGTCGGCAGATGGGAGCAAAAAAAAAAAAAATCTATTTAAGAAAAAACATTGTTAATATATCAATATAATAGAAATGTATTTCTAAAGTACTGATGCATTCAAAATGTATTGATGGAACTTATTCATACTAGCCTGAATTTTAGCTTTCATTTAAACTAAAGTTCTAAGCCCCAATGGTTCCCAAAATAGACTTTCTACTGACAAATCTTTTAAAGGCCCAGATTTGGACCATAAGTGAAAGGAAAGTGGTCAGCATGGCTGTGTCCTGTTGATACCGTTTCATTGTGTTGATCATTGCATCTTATATGACAGACTAGCATAACTTACAATAAATTTAGCCAAACTACTAAATTTGTCTGACAAGTTGGTAAAATTTGAGTCTAAATATGACTTAAGAAGCTCAGATAAGGACTTTTTTAAGGTGCCAAGCCTTAAAAACAAACATGGCTAGAAAACTTTCTCTTTCATAGCTGCACAAGTATGGAGCAGAGTTTTTTTATGGGTTGGCCAAGCTACAAAAAACTTGTGTTAAATACTGGCACAAGACGGAACTAGCAGTACAATATAACTGCAATGATGACTAAGCTATATGGAAGTATCTGTATGTATGATTTTTAAGAGTTTAAATGATTTTATTTGCTGTAAATGTAAAACTTACAGGAGCACCATGGAGATGGATTTTATACTAATGGTGGCATTTGTACTACCATTCCTGTATAAAAACAAGCATTTGTCAATGCCGAATGTTTGCTTGCTGGCATTGGCATTGGTAGTGCAGAAAGTTACAGAGCTGCATAATAGGAATGGCAGTGAAGTATTAAACTGAAGCCAACCCCACCACCACCCTGCAGAGAGTGACAGGCATTGGGTTTGCTTTTGGGTTGTCAGGCATAACGGCCACGCCATTTCACCACACCCCACCCTGCAGACACTAACAAGTGTCACGGTGTGCCTTGGGGTCTTTGGCCCTTATGCGCACCCCATTCCATCAGGAAATACGGTGAGATGGGTGCAGTATAGGAGAATGGGGTGAACTTTGGGGCCAAAGAGTCCAAGGCATACCTCGATGCCTCTCACTGGCTACAGGGTTTGGAATGGCATGAGCATTACAGGCCAGAATCCCAAGTCACACCCCTGATGCCTGTCATTCTCTACAGGGTGGGGCGTTATGGTTGGAAACCCTAACAGCTCAGGCATTCGTTGGTATTTTCACTCCAAATTTTCAACATGTTTTTTTTGAGACCCCCAACTCATGAGCAGTGGCAATATCAGTTTGTTAGCCAAAAGCTGCTTATGTACAGCGACTACGGCATTTAGCACCACAGGTGCAAAAACACATTCCGAACAGGATGTGAAAAATGACAGCTGTACTGTTCATGGGGAGGTGGGAAAAATGGCAATGTTGCAAATCTGCAGTAAAAATATAAAAAAAACTGGTGAAGTCATGGCGTGCATAGAAACTGTGCAACGCACACCCGTAATGTAATTAGTGTGGGCATTTTTTACAGCAGATTGTCAACTCAGGCATTTTGGGACCTCCGATCATGAACAGTGTCACTGTGATTTTCTTTATCTGCCCCAAACAATGATTTCCCACAGCGACCATGCATCTCTGCGCTGAAAGTGTGAAAACACATTTCGGCCATGTTGTGAAAAATGACAGCTGTACTGTTCATAAGGAAGTGTGGAAAAATGCCACTGGTGAAAATCTGGACTGAAAATATTACAAAGTCACGAACTTACAAGGGTGCGTAGAAACTGCGCAATGCTGACTCGCAACACAGTCATTTTATGGACTTTTGTCACCAAATTTTCAACATAGCCATTTTAAGACCTCTGCTCATGAACAGTGTCACTGTGATTTTCTTAATGTGTCCTACATTGATTTAGCACACCGACTGCACCATTGTGCGCTACATGTGCGGAAACACATTTTGGGCGACATGTGAAAAATGACAGCTGTACTGTTCATAAGGAAATGTAATAAAATGGCAATGTGGAAAATCTGGAGTGAAAATATAGAAAATTTGCAAACTTATGGCGCGCGAGGAACGCAATACTGCACTTGTAAAACAGTCATTTTAGAATTTTTCACCAAATTTTCATAATAGACATTTAAGACCTCTGCTCATGAACAGTGTCACTGTGATTTTCTTAATGTGTCCCATACATTGATTTCTTTACAGACTGTGCCATTGTGTGCTATATGAAGGAAACACGTTTTGGGCAAGATGTGAAAAATGACACCTGTACTGCTCATAATGAAGTGTAATAAAATGGCAATGTTGAAAATCTGGAGTGAAAATATTGAAAATTTATGAACTTACGAGCATGTGTAGGAACTGCGCAATGCACGCTCGTAAAACAGTCATTTTTAGGAATTTTCCACCAAAATTTCAACATAGGCTTTTTGAGAGCCCACCTTATGAACAGTGGCAGTGTCATTTTGTTACTTGGTCTCGAAAGGTGATTTCACGCGGTGACTGCAAAATCACCCTTAGGGCCCAGTCACTTACCATGACAGTGCAAAAATTCAGGAGGGGTCCCAAAACCCCATGTTGAAAATTGAGCCCAAAATTCCAAAATGCCTGAGATATGCAAAAAGTTGAAAAACCCTATCATTATACATTATACAGATTACTGGCATTTCCTCAGTTCGTGGTCGGCTTTGAAGAGTGCAGACGTGTTCCCAGTCCACCAAAGATCGTCGCGCCAGAGTCCGGAGGTAAGTATGGGGTGAGGGGGGGTGTGGGGAGGCAGGGTGCGCAGTGGGTGGGCGCAGGTTGATGCAGACACAACGAGGGACCGTTTTTGTTTTTCAGGTTTTTTTTTTTTATTACGATGAAGCGGGACGTTTCCCACGCTGGGGTGGGCTCCCAGCATGGCAGAAGGATGGCTGGTTGGGAGGGGCGCGAAGCCGAAGGGGATTGGGCACCCCGTCAGCCATAGCATCTGTTGCCATGCTGGGGTGAGCCCCAGCATGGCACCCCTGTGCGGGGAGACAGAAGCCGACGGGGGATTGGGCACCCCTTGACTATACAACGTGAAGCCACGCTGGAGTGGGCACCCAGCATGGCATATGGACCTGTGTTTCGGGGAGGGCGCAGCACAGCCGACGGGGGATTGGGCACCCCTGTCGGCTATACAGTGTGTGGGGAGGGGCAGCACGCGTGTGTGTGTGTGTGTGTGTGTGTGTGTGTGTGTGTGTGTGTGTGTATAGGGGGAGCGCGCATGAGCAGGCGATATCTTATCTCTGCTCACTGAAGCATAGCTCCCCCTTTCAACTGTACGCCACTGCATTTTGGAGCTGTCATAGACAGCTCCAGCAGGCATTGGAGAACTGCGGCCGCGCCTGCAAACACACTGACTGAATTGGAAGAGGGCTGACACACCTCCGAAAACTCGGATGATGGCACTATGTTTCTTGCACATACGTGCAAGCAAACATAATAAAGACATAGAAACATAGAAGTTGACGGTAGATAAGGACCGCAAGGCCCATCCAGTCTGCCCATTTCTTTTTCTACCTTATAAATGTGCCATCGGCCTTTGCTCTGTCAGTGGCCTATCTATTCATAGTCATTTGTATTGCTCCCTTATGCCTATCCCATGCCTGTTTGAAGCCCTGCACTGTATTCATAGCCACCACTTCTTGTGGTAAGCCATTCCATGCTTTCACCACCCTTTCTGTGAAAAAGAATTTCCTCACATTCCCCTTAATCGGCCCCCTCTAATCTCATGCTGTGTCCTCTTGTCCTGCTATTTTTCTTATATTTAAACATGTTAGACTCTTTCACCTTGTTAATGCCCTTAAGGTGTTTGAATGCCTCGATCATATCTACTCTCCCTCCTTTGCTCAAGGGTATACATATTGAGCTCTGTTAGTCTGTCCTCCATATGTCTTCTGATGCAGTCCCTGTACCATTTGGTTGCCCTTCTCTGGACTGCCTCAATTTGGTTAATGTCCTTGTGAAGGTGTGGCCTCCAATACTGCCGCAGTACTCCAGATGGGGCCTAACCAGTGTCTTGAAGAGGGATTATTACCTCCTCCTTACGACTTGTGATACCCCTACTAATACACCCTAACACCCCCTAGCCTTACCTACTGCTTTAGAGGTCTGCTTGGATGATTTGAGGTCATTGGTGATGATGATGCCCAAGTCTCTTTCTTCCTTTGTGACTGCTAGCAACTCCCTCCCAGCCTATAGGTGGCTTCAGGGTTCCTCTTCCCTATGTGTATGATTTTGCACTTCTTTGCATTAAATCCTAGTTGCCACTCTTCTGACCATTTTGCTAGTTTATCCAGATCTCTTCTCATTCTGCCCACCCCATCTGGATCATCTACTCTGTTGCAGATCTTGGTGTCATCTGCAAACAGACAAGCCTTACCCTCTAGTCCATCTGCAAGGTCACTAATGAAGATGTTGAAGAGGACTGGCCCCAGGACTGATCCATGGGTACCCACTTGTGACTTGCATCTCTTTTGACTGTATACCATTTACCACCACTCTCTGTTTTCTGGCGTCAACCAGTTTGCCACCCAGTTGACCAACTTCGACCCACCCGAGCCTACCAGCTTATTTATCAATCTTCTATGTAGAACAGTGTCAAAAGCTTTGCTGAAGTCAAGGTGGCGACATCAACTGCTCCCCTTGGTCCACCACTCTGGTTACCCAGTCAAAGAAATCTATGAGATTAGTTTGACAGGACCTTCCTTTGTAAACCCATACTGTCTTGGATCCTGTGCCCCATGGATTCCAGGTGTTGCACTATCCTTTCCTTAAGGGTGCCTCCATAATCTTGCCCACTACTGAGGTAAGACTGACTGGTCTGTAGTTCCCGCCTCCTCCTGCTACCACTCTTGTGGAGCGGGATCACATGAGCCCTTCTCCAGTCTTCTGGGACCTCTCCTGTGCTCAGAGACTCACTAAACAGTTCTGCTAATGGCTCTGCTAGTTGCACCTTTAGCTCCTTAAGTACCCTGGGATGTATACCATCAGGTCCCATTGCCTTATCCACCTAAGCTTAGCAAGCTCTTGTAGGACCCTTTCTTTTGTGAAGGGTAGTGCTCACCTCCCTCCCCCGTGTCCATGATGCTGAGCTTAGGCCCTGCCCTACCTTCTCTTCAGTAAATACTCAGCAAAGTATCTATTTAGGATAGATGCCTTTACGGGTCCTCCTCCTCACATGCTCCCTTTTCTTCATTAAGCTTAGCAATACCCCTCTGGACTTTCTCCTTTCACTAATGTATCTATAGAAGTCTTGTCACCTTCTTTTACTGTTCGTGTAGTGTTTCCTCAGTTTAGTACTCTGCCTGCCTTACTGCCTTCCCTGCTTCCCTTAGGGCAGTTTGGTATGCCTCCTATCTTCATCCCACTGTGTTCCCTTATATTTCCTGAAGGCCAGCCTTTTGGCTCTGACCTTTTCTGCTACTGTATTTGAGAACCAAAGTGGTTTCCTTCTTCTTTTGCACTTCCTTTTCTGTCTAACACAATGGAATATTGCTTCAAGTGTTGCATCCTTAATGCTTGCCCACTTTGCCTGTACCCCCTCACCTGTGTTTCTTTTTGCCAGGGCTAGCTTAACTCTGTTGGCCATCTTATCCAAGTCAGCTCCTCTGAAGTCCCATATTTTTGCCTTGGAATGGGATGAGTTAGATGTAGTAGCCAAATTGAACCATACCATGTGATGGTCACTGGCCCCCAGGTGACCTTCTACCTGGAGATCTGTGATCCCTTCCCTGTTAGTCAGTACTAGATCTAGGATAGCCCTGTCTCTTGTGGGTTGCTGTACCAGTTGTTTTAGGCCCTCCCCCTGCAGGGACTCCACTATGTGTCTAGTTCTGGCAGATGTTCCTGCTGGTATTGACCAATCTGTATCTGGCATGTTGAAGTCTCCCATTATCAGAACCTCCCCTTTAGCTGTCATGTTTTGTATATCTTCTAACAGTAATGTGTCTATGTCCTCCCCCTGGTCTGGGGCCTGTAGACAACCCCAGTTCTTATGGCTGTCCCATTTCCTGTTTCCAGGGTGGCCCACAGTTCTTCTGGCTCCTTATGTGTATTCTGAATTTCTGTAGCTTTGAAATTTTCATTGACATACAGGCCACTCCTCCCCCCTCCTTTTGCACCTCGGTCTCTTCTCAGACAATACATAGCCAGGTACTGAAGTCTCCCAAGTGTGGTTACTGGTAAACCATGTCTCACTAATTGCTACTATGTCCAGTTTAGCCTCTGACATTGTGCCTGCAGGTCTGGGATCTTATTTCCCAGGCTGTGAGCATTGTGTACATGATTTTCCATTGGCCATATTTTAGTGTGTTAGTTGTTGGGTGAGGTTTGGCATTACCCGTGCATCGTATGGGGAGACAAACCTTTTTCTTACCTGGTGATGCAAATAGACGGCAAACCGCTGAATTCCTGTTTGACCACTAGCTGAGGAGGGAGGGTGTTCTTCCATTCGGCGTATGGGGTGCACCCCTCTCCCCATTTGCTAGTTTAAATATTCTGCAAAGACGTCAAACTTCTGCCCCAATGCACTGACTCCCTCCTTAGTCAGATGCAGTCCATCAAATTTAAAGAACTTTTGCTCCCAGAACTGTTGCAGTTCCTACAAATCTGTGTCCTTTTCCTGGCACCAGCCCTTGAGCCACGTGTTTAGCTTCCTATCTCCCTTCTCTGACCTTCCCTCCATCTGCTCCCTCTCCCAGACTGGCAGGATCTCAGAGATGGAGATGCAGACGAAATAGATGATAGTTTGTCACCCAGCCTGGTCAGGTGTTCCTTGGTCTCCACAACTGACCGGCTGGCGAGATCATTAGTCCCTATGTGTCTAGGACATCAATGTTTTCTCCTGCTTTGTGAACAATTTTAGTAATGCGGTCAGTGTCTCTCCATGCTGATGTACCTGGAGACATCCTGACCATTACCCTGGCTGGAGATGGGTATCAACTCCCGAATCATGGAGTCTCCTATGATCAAGTTTTTGTTTTCTTTGCTTTTTTTGTTTTGGTTCCTGATTTGGGTGAGTTTTGTTGTGCTAGCTCCTGTGCTGCAGCGTCCTGCTCTGCAGTGTCTTCTGCCTCTTTGTTTGATTTCAGAGATAGAGGCAGATACCTGTTTGTAGTGTTTATATGGTTTTTGGAGGTAATATGTTGGCGAGCAGAGAGTGATGGGGCACCCGATTTGCCCCTCCTAACCACCTGCCAACCTCCTGGACCAACTACCCTCTGCGGTCGAGGTTTTTCTGTTGGATGCTGGGGAAATGGCAGGTGGTTCTTATAATGTATTTCCTCTTGAATATGAAATTTGAGGCGTGCAATCTCTGCCCATGCTGCCCGGAGCTGAGCCCTAAGATCTCCAAAGGCCCAGCATGTAGGACAGTGTCCTAAATCCTGTAAGACTGTCCTTCTGAAAATTGTTCCACAGTACCTGCAGTTAATGATATCCATTCCAGATAAGCTGCTGGGTTTATAACCTAGTCAGAGTAATTACAAGGGAAAAAAAGGAAAAAAATGCAAGTAATGGTTTGATTGTGTTTTGTTTTACTTGTTATAACAAGTTAAATTACTAGTGCCCCTGTAAATGAGCTCACCTTGTGGAGGCCCCACTGATCCACCCCTTCCTGCTCTGCAACAGGAAATGTCACAACTGTGGTACCCTATAGAAGGAGTGTAGTGTGGGGTGGTTGGGGATGGGGGTGAGTGGCTGGGCCCTTCCCCTGCCGAAAAAAGAAGAACCACGGACGCAAGAACAAGGAGGTAAGAGCAGAAACACTCAGTCAACAACAATGCAGTAACCCTGAAAGCTTATCCTAATGTTAGATAAAACTGTAAAACCTGTAAAGCACCACCTGTAATAATTTCAGAGAAGATATACGCTGTAAGAAACACTTTGCTACAGAGAAAAAAAAGCAATGAAATGTTAGCAACAAACAATAGCAATCCCTGTGAGTAAAAATAAAACACCACACAGTAAATCTGCTTAGCCAAAATAAGTCTTAATCCTTTTCCCTTACTCTGGTAAGTTTCTCTACTCTGCCTTTCAAGCAGTCTTAGAAGGAAAAGAGCTCAGGTGAAGCTAGGTGCCTTGGCCAGCAAACCAAGTCTTCTACCTCAAGATATCAACTAACCTGACCTTTTAACCCTTCTTTCTGTTGGAAATTACTGACAGTTTGCCAGCTCCACCCCCCACATACACACCTAATCCTTTGGAAGAGCTGTGGGAGGAAAGCACTTTGCTCCTTCAATGTGAGAAGGAAACTGAAACACCTCTGAGACAACAAACCTTTTCAACAAACAAACAAACAAAAAAAAAAACAAGAATAAAATAAAACACAGTGTCAAACAGTAATTTTGCTTAGCCCAATGATAAAAAAGTCACAAAAATGTAAGCTCCACCTGTAATAATTTCAGAGAAGATATACCCTGTAAGAAACACTTTGCTGCAGAGAAAAATAAAGCAGTAACAGAAGATATACCTTGCAAAGGACAATTTGAATCAGAAGATTACAGCAGTAATCTGTTAGCACACACCTGTAGGTACACCTTGTAATAATGCAGAAGAAGGTATACCAGCAACAACAATTTGAATCAGAGAAAAATAAAGCAATGAAATGTTAGCAACAAACAGTAGCAATCCCTGTGAGTAAAAAATAAAAACACCACACAGTAAATCTGTTTAGCCAAAATAAGTCTTAATCCTTTTCCCTTGCTCTGGTAAGTTTCTCTACTCTGCCTTTCAAGCAGTCTTAGAAGGAAAGAGCTCAGGTGAAGCTAGGTGCCTTGGCCAGCAAACCAAGTCTTCTCCAAGACTTTTACTACTACTACTACTGATACATATTGATATATATCAATTCACAGCAATATAGTTTTAATTATGCACTTTTAAACATTATGTTAATTATGGCCGGGTAAAATTGCATTGATATACCATATATTGACATTTAATGATATGTAATAACTCACGGTAACTGCGTCAAAAAGGACATAGCCATGTTGACCTTAGGCTTTAATTAAAAAAAAAAAAAAGTTCCTAGCCCTTACATTTCCAAAGTTAACCCATTCTAAAGATATTATATTTTAAAAGGGTGAACTTTGGACTATTATGATTAAAAACTATTTTTTTCTTTATCTGTCCCCCAGTTTGCCACCTGCTCCTTACTGTTAGTCATTTAGGGCTGGCAGTACAGCCTAGAGGTTAGACGAACGAGGTGTGAACAAGCTTGATACATCCGGCAGACCAGACCTGAGTTTGATTCTCACAACATCCACTTGCATACTGTGTGACTCTGAGTAAGTCACTTAACCGCCCAGTGCTCCCAGGTCGCCCCTGAAAACAGGCACTTGTGCCTAGTGGGCCTAACCCGGTTACCAAAGACTAAAATAAAGAATAAATTAAAAAAAATTCCCGGAGACCTACCATGCCGTCCACCATTCCCCCTGCTACTGAGGTCAATAGATCCACATGGACTGGTGCACGTTTTTTTTTTCCTTTATTTACACTCCCAATCCTCAAGGACACCCACACCTTCACTGGTGCAACCACTAGTGGCTTCATAAACCACAGCAGTCACTTGGCACTCACCACCCTTTAACCGAGGAGCAAGATTCCTAGCCCATCACAAGGGGCTGCTCTTCCACTGGATGCTGAGTGCCACCCTCCCCAGACTGGCCCGCACAGTTCTCAGGAGCCCTCCTCTGCTCCCCAGGCTCACTCTTTATTCCAGGTCATGAGCATGGAAGTGTGATGTGCTTCCACTGAGCAGCCTATATTTAGAAACTTTTTTTTTTTTAATTAAATCAAGGAGTCTGGTACAGTTTCCATGCATGGATACACATTGATTTAGATCAATAAACAATGAATCATAATGCTACTTAGTTTAAAATGTGCCACTAAAAAAGCAGATGTCCAACTTCTTTATAGAGGCAGACAACGTTAATATACTATAAGCCGCCACATCCAAAGATACAGTACTTGTGGTGTTTTATTTAAGAACGTCACTTTTGTTTTCTAGTTTTTAGCTCCCAATTGCATGATTCGGCAGGGGAGCCTTGACTCTCCTTACTGAATCAAAATAAACCGTGCCTTACAGTATTACATTTCTAAAGCAAATAGGATGCTGGGATGCATAGGCAGGGCATCACCAGCAGGAAAAGGGAGGTCATGATTCCACTATACAAGACACTAGTGAGGCCCCACCTGGAGTACAGTGTACAGTTCTGGAGACCTTACCTATGTAAGGACATAGACAGGGTAGAGAAGGTTCACAGGAGGGCAACAAAGATGGTACATGGATTGCATCACAAGTCCTATGAGGACAGGTTGAAGGAATTGAATATGTACTCCCTGGAGGAGAGGAGGGAGAGAGGGGACATGAAGGAGACATACAAGTATCTTACAGCAAGGAACAGGGTGCAGGAATACACTATTTTTAAGTGAAAAAGATGTTCCAGGACTAGACGGCATGGGATGAAGTTGGAGGGAGGACGATTCAGAGGAAATGTGAGGAAGAATTTATTTACAGAATGGGTGGTGGACAAGTGGAACACCCTGCCTGAGGAAGTGGGGGGGGCTGAAACAATCATGGGATTTAAGAATGCATGGGATAAACATAAAGGAATTCTGGAGGTCAGGGTAAGGGACAACAGAGTTCAGGAAAACATAAACTGAAGTTACAAACTCAAATGGGCAGGCTAGGTGGGCCATATGCCCTGATCTGCCGACACTGTCTATGTATCTATGTATCTAAAGCAGGCAATGCATTACTAGTATTATTTTTCTCTATTTCTTTCCTCTGCCCCTGCCTATCCTACTAATTGACCACCCACCAGATGGCCTCAAGTCAGCAGCATTAATTTAAATAAAATAAAAGCTACCGCCACCCACTGTGCCCTACCACCTCCTCAGACAACTGTTCAAAGCACTACTGGGACAAAATTATAAGCACTTGGGCCCAGCAGTGAGACAGAGAATGAGGAGCTTCATACTACTTTGGACTGGTGAAATAACTCATTTGAATCTGCAGTTATTTTTGCTCCACACTGGCTTGGCTCTCTTCTGCTCCAACCAACTACCGATCCCCATTGTCCCTACCAAAATAATACATTTAAGGTAGCAGGTAGCAACTCAGGGGTGTCTGGACAGGGTGAGGAGGGTAGTGGGGCTGATGGTCAGGAAGAATTTTACTATATTTAATTATGCTGGTGAGGCAGATGTAATGACAAGAAGGGTTGTGGTGGAGAACTACAAAACATCACCCAAAGCAATTTTCTGTCAAGGGGAGGAAGGGGAGAGAATGCTGCTGCCATTTGGGAAAGGGAAGGGGAATAGGAAAACCATAGATTATCCCAAACCACTTTACAACCCAGGAGAGGGAAATGGGCTACATGACCATTTGTCCCAGTAATTTGGTTCTACAACAACTTGCCCCAGACTATTGGCTCCAACATCAGTTCATCCCCAGACAATTCGCCCCAGCATAAACATTATAATATAAACTCCAGGTGGGCGCAATTCACCTCCCAGATGAGGTAAAGTGTTTGAGGATTGTAGAAGTGGAAGTTGTACTGTAACTGATGTTGCAATACAGTACAATATGTAGTAGGGGCGAAATGTCTGAGAATGAATTGACATGGGAGCCGATTGATGCCGGAGCTAAGAGTCTGGGGCGAGCTGTGGTGGAGCAAAATGACTGGGAAGAATGATGTGCCCCCAGGAAAAGGAGAGGAAAACTGCAGCAATTAGGTGGATGGGTGAGATGTGCAAGATCACCTTATTACCCTCCAGTTTATTACAATAAGTATGAAGTAATAGAAAAAATAATATGCATTAGCTACCTATTACTTTTTTTACAAAGAAATAAGCCACTGTAACTTATAACAAATATTTAAGAGTAAGTTGTAACTATCAATCATCACTATCCAAGGTACTCCAACACTGGCATCTTCCACACTGGGCAGGACTTCCATTATTGAACCTTTTGAAGTTCCTTTGATGCATGCAGCGATTGTGCTGTCCTATTAGTAGGATTGAACTGGGGTACCAGGGGCCCACAAGGCAAATGTCTTTGAAGGTACACTTGAAACCCACAGAAACCTAGCAAAATGTATCCTCCACATCCACATCCGTCTGCAATCTTCATTATCGACTCACTCCTCTTCCTACTCAAAGGACCCACATCACCTGGGACCCAACAGAGTTTTCCTTGTTCCTATGTAGGCCAATCAGAGCCTGCCCAAATGGTCTACTGAATTATTTTCATCTCTTTATCCTTTTCTTTTATTTTGCTGTTTTATTTCCCTCCACTGCCAGGTCCTCCTCCACCTACCAATACTTTCTGCCCACTCTAAGAGTCCTCCAATGGGCCAACCTGCTGCCAGCCTCTCTCAATGTTCCTTCCAGAGCTCCAGACTGTAACCCATTTTCCCTGTGGCTATGACCCCAAGCTGAGAGGAGAATTCACATTGAGTGGTACAGATTTGGTGGAAGGAGCTGGTGAGTATGGGAGGAGCTTGCAATGCTCTGTAGCATTGGTGGTGGGGTGGCTTCATTTGCCTGGAGGCTGCTGAGTTATTTTATTCCACTAAGGCTCTCCTCTTACCCTTTCCCTAGGGTGTTGGTCTGAAGAGTGACCTGGCATAGTGCCTAGTAGGCTGTTAGAAGGGTGAGCAAGCCCCACTCAACCTTCGTAACTCGCCTGCCCCACCTTTTTATCACTTCCCAGACGATCGGATGAATGCCAACATGAGACCAGTCTAGTGGATCATGCATTACAGTACTTTCTACACGACACACCCTCTTCCTTGGCCACTGGGATTAGTCATACAGAGCAGGGCATACCTTCCTACTCAAGGCAGGATACATCCAAAATGGATACCAGAAATCCCACCTTGCCAGTTGGCACCAGAAGTCCCCAACTCATGGCACAAACCTGGGTCACCTAAATGGTAAAGATTTCAGCTACCACTGTTACAGCTTGCTGCCATTTATCTTGTTTCTTCTAACTCAATTACTTTTCTCCCATCTCATCAAGTGTTGTCCATCGCTAGAGCACAGTGGTACTGAAAGCTGTGGCACAGTAATAAAACTACAGGTTTTGCCAGGCGAGTTTTATTTTACAAAGTCTTATCAGTAGGTAAACTTAGATTCCAGTTCTTCTGCGTGTTTATGAGAGTCATATTTTCTTTTATAACATTCTGTGTGTGTGTTAGTCTTAGTTTTTTTCAACCTCAACTAGTATAGTATCCAGTCAGTCACATTGTTCCTTGACAGCAACCACGTCTGTCTGCTTTTAGTTGTATTATTGACTTCAGCGTCAATCAGTTTACCTATTGGGTAAGAGGCTTGCATTTGCAATTGAGTTGTTTTGGTGATACAAGAGTCTATATTCTTTTAGGCAGCAAATATTCTAACATACTAAAATGCCAGCAGAATAAACCTAGCAGTCTTTCATGTCTGCTCGTTTGGTCAGCCCCACCTGGGAGCTGACCTTGCTGCCCTCGTCCTCTCTGGCTTCTCCTTCCCAGTCCTGGATATTGTCTCTGCACTGGATTTTGCTTCCAGAACATTTCCCCTGTACCTGTCCACCCCTGTTGAACCGCTTCACGGTCTCTGCCTCCACCAGCCCACTGGGTAGTGCATTCTATGGCTCCACCACCTTTTCAGTGAAGTAGCACCTCCTCCTTTCTCCCTGAATCTCCCCCAGCTTCCACCCATGCCCTCTAGTTGCCCCCGTTCCTTCAGAGCACCCTGACTGCTCCTCCCCTATTTACCCCTTCATGTACCTGAAGACTTCTATCATGCCCCACGGTCCCTTCTCTCTTCCAATGTGTTCATATTTAGCTCTTAGCCTCTCCCATAGGTCCTATCCCCAAGCCCCAGATAATTTTGGCTGCCCTCCTCCGGACCCTCTCCAGGAGTTCAATGTCCCTCTTTAAGTGTGGCCTCCAAAACTGCACACAGTACTCTAGGTGCGGCCTTCCAAGCAGTTATACAGAGGAGTATCACTTCCCTCCTTCTGAAGGTGAACCCCCTAACGATGCATCCCAGCATCCTGTTGGCATTGGCCACTGCCCTCCTACAAGTCTCAGAGTTTTTCATCTTGACATCCACCACTACCCCCAGGTCCCTCTCAGCCATCAAGACTTGTAGCATTTCCCCCCACAGGATATACACTTGACCCGGGTTTCTGGTTCCCAGGTGCAGTACCTTGCATTTGCCTGCACTGAACCTCAGCTTCCACCTTCTAGACCACCTTTCCAGAGCCTCCAGGTCCCCCTGTAGGGCCACCCTCCCCTCCCCTCCTCCCCATCCACCACCACCCCCAGTTTTGAGTCATCCACAAAGAGACTCATTTCCTCCTGATACCCTTCCTTATGTCAGAGGCGTAGGCGTTGAACAGGAGGGGCCAGGACCGATCCTGAGGGACCCCACTAATGACCCTCCATGGGGATGAGACTAACCCGCCAGCCATGACCCTCTGGGTTCGGTCCTGGAGCCAACTGCCTATCCATCTGATCATCTGGTTCCAGCACCCCATTTCTCCCAGTTTATCCAACAACCCCCCATGAGGAACAAAGTAAAATGCCTCGCTGAAGTCAAAGAAAGAGGGGGCGTTCACGGTCTACCCAGGTCCAAGGCACTCGTCACCCCGTCATAGAATTCCTCAAGGTTTGTCTGACATGTTTCCCTGGGACAAATCCATGCTGTCTATCATCCAGGCACCATGACTTTTCCAGGCCCCCAGCCTCTCCTTTACAGTGCTCTCATCACCTTGCCTATCACTGATGTCAGGCTGATGGGCCTGTAGTTCCCTGACACCTCCTTGATCCCCCTTTGGATAGGCACTATATTGCCACCTTTCTGTCCTAGAGCACCCACCCTGTCCCTCAGAGATGCTGAAAAGCTCCACCAGGGGTTTCGCCAGGACATCCGCCTGTTCCTTCAGCATTCTAGGATGTAATTTATCTGGCCCCAGTGCTTTCTCCATCTTAAGGGACCTGAGGGCTTCCTCACTCTCTCTGCCGTGATTGCCACCTCTGCTACCTCGTCCCCTGCTTTGCCTTCCCTCCTGCCAGTGATGGCCCCCCACCAGACCTGCCAATCGGTGGGGTCCCCACCCCAGTTTCACCGTCTCCTCCCATGTGATGCAGCCCCATTTTTCTTGGTGAAAACTGAGGGAAGTACTCATTCGTACCTCAGCCTGCTCCCCGGGTCTTGTGCCCATCCCTCCTCTGTTTTACATGAAAAGAAAGTACTGGTGTTACGAGTACTAGAGTCTGCTTAGATAAACACTCTGGCTCTGTCTCAGCTTTGTTCTGCTTAGTTTTGGCTTAACAGATGGGGCTGGGTCAATTCTTCTTCAAAAGCTGAGCCTTTCATGGGGTCTCTTTCTAAGCAAACTGTTGCATCTGATGAGAAGACTGTTTCTTCTTCAACTCAGGTTTTGTTGTAAGTACTGGCTTTTTGTCATGTTGAAAATGTTATTGTATATTCCTGAGGTCTTTTCACTTAGGAAAGCTAAAGACAAGGCTTGGACTAAGGCCGAAATTGTAACTGTAACTGTTGCAGAGACTGGCAGACTTAACAGACCAAAGCAAAATGTTTACCTTTGGGCAGTTAGAGAAGCTAAGAAAACATCAGTTGAGACACTGCTTTGAGAAGTCTATTGCAATTTTTCTAGAAAATTTTGGCAGACTGTCAACAGCCTGAAGGTGCAGAAGCAGAAAAGGGCTGCGCAGGGAACCTAACAGCTTTCATAAAATCTCTAGCTCAAAAAGGACATTGATGTTATTAATCAGTACTTTGTATCCTTACATGTTCTCCTCATTGCCTTTCAGGATAAGCGTGGTCCATGCCCGTACAGTAATATAATGGTATTTACTCACCTGGTAAAGGTGATTATCCCTACAACTTTTCTAGTGCTCAGACATTCCTCACAAATGTGTTGTCCTCCATCCATCCTATTGGCTGATGCACAATCGTAAATTTTGGACTGCCAGATGCCAAGCCCCCAGCCAGGATAACTGTGCCCAGTGAGATACGTCCTAGCAGAAAATGAGAACAGAAGAAGAAACAAGCAGGAGCACAAAAAACAAAGGGCCCCCAAAACAGTGACTGCACTGCAAAGGTTACTTTCAGGGAAAATGGCAGCCAAAACAGTTTCCTCACAACAGGTAGTCGCCATATGTAAAACATCTTCCATCAGTAAGAATGCTTACAATAGTAGTTAGTTAGAGCAAAAAGTTCAATAATATGAAAAGAAGGCAAAACATATTGGAACTGCAGGCACTAACTCTTACTAAAAATACAGGGGAGAATCCTCAACTGATTCTGGCCACACAGGTTCCTGCTTAGTCTGTAATTGGGAGGGACTATGTGTCGTGGGTGCAGTAATAAGATCACACAAACAAAGCAGAAATGTGATTGAACACACCAAAGGTATGTCTAGATTTATTATAAATAAAATAAAAAAAAAATAACTCATATTTATAATTTTCTTGCACTACAGTTCTTCAGTTCAGAACGTGCAGAGATACAGCAGTTTATAACAGTCCAGAAATTTTGCTGTTTCCAAAATACAGCTTCAGCAAGATCAGCAGTTCAGCAATACAGCTTACTTACTTGCCCTGACTAGAAAAAAAAAAAAAAGCACTGTGACGTGGATAGCCAGTTCTGAGTGCTGTATCATTTTTTTATATATAAAATGTATTACTGACTGTCTCTGCTGAAAATCTGGTGCTTTAGGAGTGACCTCGCTCCTCCCCTCCCCAGGTTTCAGCTGAAAGATGAAAGCCATGAGAAAATGCTGAAATAGCAAGCGAGATCACACACACATCGGTTTTAGATACCAGGTGTTACATGGCAGCCCAGAAGCTATTACAGACTTTTCTAAGTTAATTATAGATGTTGTTGTTAAAAGGGAAATCATATCCATTTTTATGACGTTGGAGGGAAACCCAAGTTATTACACAGCGGTGCGAAGTTGTAAATGCTTCTGTGAAGCCTGTGTGAGAGATAATGCAGCATAGATCAAAGAAGTGTCATTTGAAGGACATGAGTCATGCTGAGGATTGCAGATTTTAATTCTTGAAAAAGACATCCTGTTTTTTATTTAATATATTTTTTTATATATTCTGACAGAGGAGGAACTAGGTGACCTCACACAAAAGGGATTGCAAATACAGTTTGCTTTAAGGAATATTCTGTTTTAGTTCACACACATTTTTATCTAGACTCTGACAAAGAAAGATCGGTGAACACTGTAATCAGGTATTTAGAGAGAGAGTCAAATCTAAGTACTGTATGTAGGAATTTGCACTGTTTAAACCTTGTTCTTTTAAAAGATTTGTATGTCTTGTGATATGAGTTCTGTATGTTGTGTTTTACATATTTTTATCTATTTTAGTAAAACTCTTTTTAGAGCATATTTGGTCTGTCTCTGATTTCTTTTTCATTTGTAAGAAAAGTGTATATGGTTATAGCAGGCATGAGGCATAAGTTTGAATGGTGGTACCAAACTGGAAAGAGAAGCGTTTTAAATCTGAGGTCTTGATTAAGGTTTTAGGGTTCATCTCTGTATACCTGGTTAGGTGCCCATAGGCAAAGATATCTGGCCCCCCAAAGACAGAAATATCTGAGCCTGTGCATTAGGTACACTAGCAAGAGGTTCTGGTTTGAATCCCTCCAGAACTTGAGACCAAAGGTTGATCTAAATTCACAAAACAGACAAGAGGGTTACCTTGTTCTGTTAAACTGTTCACAAGACTGCGCTCGGAGGTTGGCACTTTGGGAGTAGAGGGCCTGACCTGCTTAGTGGGTTTGTGACAGATTGGTTGGCAGTGGTGGCATAATTTTGGTATTACAAGCTTCTATTGTTCTATGTCAGCTGAGACAGTAAGCTCTCTTGCAAAGAAAGAAAAAGGGCAGAGTTTTATTTTAAAAAGGAAACAGAACTATATATCACTTGACATACAGTCGAGTTCCTACCCGTTTTATTTTTTTTTCCGAAAGTGCAAGTCAGAGTAGCCATAGTCAGGGAAAAGGCTTCCAACTACAGCAGGTACACTGTAGATTACTTGAAGCAGTTGTGCGGGAACAGAGGAGTCCTGTTTGAGGTGACAGCCAAAAAGCAGAACCTCATAGAGGCCCTGATGGTAGCAGATACCCAGGGCAGCAAGTCACAGACCATGACTGAAAGGGACCAGACCTTGAGTGTGGCAGGACTAGAGGCCAGTGCTGTGTCCAGATCCGGTGAGGATGACAGCAGGGCCACTGTCAGTGAAGGACTACAGCAGCAGGGGAAGGTCACCAGTATCCTGAATCCAGAGGTACTCAGGCTGCAAATTGAGTTGCACAGGATGGAGCTGGAGTTCCAGGAGAAGAGGGAGCAAGAGAACCGAGAGGCAGAACGAGAACACCGAGAGGCAGAGATGGAACAGCGAGAGGCAGAGCGACAACAGAGGGAGGCAGACCGTGAGGAGTGTGAGTGACAGCGAGCTGCAGATGAGAAGAGAGAGGAGCACCAGTGGCAACATGAACTGGAGAAGCTACAACTCCAACCAGCGGCACCAGAGCAGGTAAGTGGCTTGGGTTTAACTGGGACTGCAGGACTGGGTTACAACTTGAACTCCAAATTAATAGCCGAATTTAAAGAGGGGGAAGATATGGATGACTTTTTAAATTCTTTTGAAAAAGTTTGTATTCAGGCTAAAATTCCTAGAGTGTCCTGGAGCTTCTAGCTATCCCCGCTACTTACCGGAAAAGCTCGGGATGCATTGGGTCAAATGGACAATGAGGACAGCAATGATTGCAGTAAGATAAAAACACTGTTAAAGTGATACAGCACTGTTAAAAAAGTTTGAATTAACTGCTAAATCATACGGAGCTAAATTCGTGCAGCTCAGGAGAATCTCTGATATGAACTACGAGGAGCTAGCCATGAAACAACATCAGTTTTAAAAGCGTTGGTGGGAAGGAATTGAGGCAAACTCTGTTGATAAAATTGAAAATGTGATTTTATTAGAACAGTTTTATTGGGCTTGCCCAACAGAGCTAAAACCTGGCTAGAGGACCGAGATCCCAAAACAGTGCAAGAGGCTGATGAACTCTTGGACTGCTATGCAAAGAGCAGACGTGTTCTGAGAGCGAATGGAGTGGGTGTGGCAGCACAGAAAGGGAAAAGCGTGCCTTCAGGGCAGCTAAAACCCTCACTGTCTCCACCAAAACCAGTTAGCCCCAGGTTTCAGAGAAAAGATTTCTCTGAGAAAAGAAATTAATGTTGGTTGTTTAAAGAAACTGGGCATATTGCCAGACAGTGCCCCAAAAAGGTGAGCAATACACAACAGGGTGCTAGAAAAGAAGTCGTTGTTTGTGTGTCCCTGGAAGCATGCCAGTGAACATGAGGGTACACATGCACCCAGTCATGGTAAATGGTGTGCAGATGCAAGGGTTAAGGGACACAAGGGTATCCCTGACGTTAGTAAACGGGGATCTGGTAGAGCCTGGTCAGCTTATACCCAAAAAATACGTCACTGTCCAAGGGTTCACTGGTGAAGAGAAAACCCCTCGCTAGTGTTCTCTTAGACTGGGGTGAAACAGGTGGAACTGTGCAACAGGTGGCTGTAGCCAAAACATTAGCAGTGGATGTGATCCTGGGTAACAATCTCCAGCAGGGGATGGTATGTGCAGTTACCCGTAGCCAAGCAGCAAGGGAAAATTATAGCTCCCTGAACCCCATGGAGGTCATTGCGGAAACCACCGGGAGGCCGGTTCCCAGCCTGTGTATCCTGATATGGAGACTGATAAAAAGGGGTAGAAATTTCCCCGCTAGCAAGTGACCACACAGCTATTGAAGATTACTCCAAAGAGGGAGGGATGACCCATTGTCAAAGGGTTGGGATTGACAGTGATCCTGAGGCCCTGCGATGAGTGCTAGGGACCCTAGTTTAGCAACTGAGAGGGACCTGTCCCATGCCTTGGGAATGTGAGGGGTTCGCAGCTGCTCAGAGAGTGACCCTAGTTTAGAGAAGCTGAGGGCTTGGGCAGACTCTGACGGAGCACAGGAAGGTGATGGCCGACACAAGGTTTATTGAGAAAATGGACTTGTGCATACTCAGGCAGTACAGACAAAGGGGGGGATGCTAGGCAGGCAGCTTGTCATTCCCAGGGGTATCGTGAGCAGTTGCTCAAAATTGCATGATTTTCCCTTGTCTGGTCATCTGAGAATTGCGCGCACTATGCAGCGCTAGCCCAGAATTTCTACTGGCTACTTCACCCAGCAGGTGAAGTAGTATTGCAGGTCTCATCACCAGTGTCAAGAAATAGGAAGGCAGGAAAAAAACCCAAGCAGCCTCATCCCTTGTCCATAGTGGGAGCCATTCCAGAAGGTGGGAATGGATATTGTGGGGCCTTTAAATACCCCCAGCTCCTCAGGGAAGAGATTCATCCTGACTGTGGTGGATTATGCCACCCGGTACCCACAGGCAGTCGCCCTATCCTCACTGAGGACTGACAAAGTGTGGATTCCTTACTTGGGATTTTCTCCCGTGTTGGGTTTCCGGAGGAGGTTAACACCGATCGAGGGGGTTCCTTCATGTTGAACCTGATGAAATGTTTATGGGAGAAGTGTGGGGTGGTGCAGAGATGCACTACACCGTATCACCCACAAGCCAATGGACTTGTGAAATGATTCAATGGTACCCTAAAGTCAATGCTCAGGGCGTTTGCTGTGGACTTGTGGAACGATTCAATGGTACCCTAAAGTCAATGCTCAGGGCGTTTGCTGAACAGCATGGGAGGGACTGGGAGAAAAACCTTCCCCACCTGTTGTTTGCATACAGGGAGGTGCCCCAAGAGTCAACAGGATTTTCTCCCTTCGAACTCTTATATGGACGCCGGCTACGTGGGCCCCTAGACTTGATCCGGGAGGACTGGGAAGGCAAGCACGCCACCCAGGGAACGCCCATTGTGGATTACATCCTTAGGTTTAGGGAAAGGCTGAAGGAGCTTATGGGGACAGCCCAGAGCAACCTGGCAGCTGCCCAACAGAAACAAAAAGTGTAGTACAACTGCAGAGCCAGAGCTCACTCATACAGGGTGGGTCAGGAAGTCATGGTCCTTATTCTGGTCCAGAAAGACAAGCTGCAAGCTGAGTGGGCAGGACCGTACAAAGTGGTTAGGAAGGTAAATGACGTGAACTACATTGTGGAGTTACCTGACAGAAGACAGACAAAGAATGTACCATATCAACATGATGAAGCCATATGCAAATAGAGCTGACATGGTGTTTGCAGTGTGTAGCCATGGGGAGGGGACGGATGAAGGAGACCCCCTTCTGGATTTGCTGGAAGAAAGTAAGTGGGAGTCCTCTGTGGAGGCAGTAAAATTGTCCCCCAGCTGGCCCCGGACCAGATCCAGAAAGTAAAGGAGGTTTTAGCAGACTTTATCCCATTGTTTAGTGCCAAGCCTGGACTAACCCCTTAGCAACACACGATGTAGAGACAGGGACACAGACGCTCATACAGCAGACAGCATATCGGGTGTCAGAGGATGTCAAAAGGATATCGGAGGAAGTGGAGGAGATGCTGGATTTAGGGGTAATCCAGAGATCCCACAGCCCTGGGCCTCACCAGTAGTCCTTGTGCCCAAGCCATATGGCTCAACACGTTTCTGTGTGGACTATCGTGGACTGAATGTAGTCACAAAGTCAGACACCCACCGATGCCCTGGTCGGACGAACTCCTGGACAAGTTGGGAAGGTCAACCTACCTTACGACTACTGACCTGACAAAGGGGTACTGACAGGTAGAGTTGACAGACAGAGCTAGGGAGAGGTCAGCCTCCATCACTCCAATAGGCTTATTTGAGTTTAAAGTAATGCCTTTTGGAATTAAGAATGCCCCGGACACTTTCCAAAGGTTGGTGAACCAGGTGGGAAATGGTGTTGAGGAGTATGCCGTGGCGTACCTGGATGACACTGCCATCTTTAGTACCAGCTGGGAGGAACACCTATCCCACCTCAGGGAAGTGTTGGACAGGATACAGAGGGCCGGGCTCACTGGCAAAGCCGAGAAGTGCCAGGTGGCCATGGGAGAAGTGGCATACCTCGGGCATGTGGTAGGCCAGGGACAGCTCCATCCTAACCAAATAAAGATAGAGGTGATCCAGGCGTGGCCCAGACCAGAAACCCAGAAGCAGGTCAGGAGCTTTCTAGGGACAGCAGGGTACTACAGGAAATTTGTACCCAATTACAGTGCCTAGCTGCTCCCTATCTGCCCCTGACAAAGAAAAGGATGCCAAAGAAAATTACCTGGGGGTCCAGCCTGTGAGGAAGCCTTTTCCAGACTAAAGGAGGCACTGTGCAGTGCTCCTGTTTTGACAAGTCCTGACTATAGCAAAACCTTTATAGTTCAGATGGACGCCTCAGACATGGGTATTGGGGTAGTACTGAGTCAGACATCCAGCCAAGGGACAGATCACCCAGTAGTGTACCTGAGTAGGAAGCTACTTCCCAGGGAGCAAGCGTACTCCACGGTGGAAAAAGAATGTCTTGCCATAGTGTGGGCCCTAAAGAAATTAGAGCCATACTTGTATGGGCAGCATTTTGTGGTGCAGACTGACCACAACCCCCTGGTTTGGCTGACGCAGATGGGGAAAAACAATGGCAGACTGCTAAGATGGAGTCTAGCTTTACAAGGATATGATCTAAATATCGTACATAGGGCTGGAGCGACAAACCAGAACTCAGATGGGCTGTCTAGGGTCTATGAGGATGAACTGATTTGGGAAGCTCATCCCATGTAGGGATAGAACCCCCAAATTCAGTCTAGGTGGGAGGAACTGTGATGTGGACAGCCAGTTCTGAGTGCTGTATCATTTTTTTTATATAAAATGTATTACTGACCATCTGTGCTGAAAATCTGGTGCTTTAGGGTGACCTCGCCCCCCAAGTTTCAGCTGAAAGATAAAGGCCATGAGAAAATGCTGAAACAGCATGTGAGATCACACACACACCGGTTTTAGATACCAGGTGTTACATGGCAGGCCAGAAGCTATTTACAAACTTTTCTAAGTTAATTATAGATGTTGTTGTTAAAAGGAAAATCATATCCATTTTTATGACGGAGGGAAACCCAGGTTATTAAACAGGGGTGCGAAGTTGTAAATGCTCCTGTGAAGCCTGTGTGAGAGAAAATGAAGCACAGATCAAATTAGTGTCATCTGAAGGGCATGACTCATGTTAAGGATTGCAGAATTTAATTCTTGAAAAAGACATCCTGTTTTTTTTTTTTATTTAATATAAATGTTTTCTATATATTCTGACTTAGGAGGAGCTAGGTGACCTCACACAAAAAGGGATTTGAAAATACAGCTTGCTTTAAGGAATATTCTGTTTTACTTCATGCATACTTTTATCTAGACTCTGACAAAGAAACATCAATGAGCACTATAAATAGGTATTTAAAGAGTCAAATCTAAGTACTGTATGTAGGAATTTGCACTGTTTAAACCTTGTTCTTTTAAAAGATTTGTATGTCTTGTGATATAAGAGTTCTGTATGTTGTGTTTTACATATTTTTATCTATTTTAGTAAAACTCTTTTTAGAGTATATTTGGTCTTTCTCTGATTTCTTTTTCATTTGTAAGAAAAGTACATATGGTTATAGCAGACACGAGGCATAAGCTTGAATAGTGGTACCAAACTGGAAAGAGAAGCGTTTTAAATCTGAGGTCTTTATTAAAGTTTTTAAGGGTTCATCTCTGTATACCTGGTTAGGTGCCTGTAGGCAAATATATCTGGCCCCACAAAGACAGAAATATCTGAGCCTGTGCATTGGGTACACTAGCAAGAGGTTCACAGGTTGAATCCTCCAGAATTTGTGACAAAGGTTGATCCGAACTCACAAAACAGACAAGAGGGTTACCTTGTTCTGTTAAACTAACGGGTAGAAAGCAGCGCACCTGCTTTAACAAGGTCCTCTCGGAGCCTAGGGCTGTGACCATGGGAGTTCCCCAGGGATCGGTACTTGGACCTCTCCTATTCTCACTTTTTATTAATCAACTCCCACGGGTGACCTCTCGTTGCCAAGTCATGCTTTATGCAGATGACCTTGTGCTAGTGGCCCATGCTCGTAATGCTGCTGACCTTAACCAGTGCCTATCTGAAGACTTCAGCAGAGTCTCGGCCTGGATTACCAACCACAGACTGGTATTGAATCCTAACAAAACTCAGGCCATGCTCTTTGGTTCCACGGCCAAGTTAAAAGCCCCATCAGCTATGCTCAAAATAGCTTGTGATGAAGGCCCCCTGTTGCCAACAGCGAGCTCAATTAAATATTTTGGGGTCACCCTCGACCCACAACTTGACATGGGAAGCCATATCCAAAACATCTGCAGAGCCACCAGGTGTAAGCTTGGCCTTGCCTACAGGGCCAAATACAACCTGACTCCGGGAGGCGAGGCTGGCACTTGCAGTGCTTCTCCCTCCCTTAGTTATGGATACCACCTTTCCCAGGTCACCTCAAATCCATCTTAATTGGTGGAACACGGCATATAATGATATCTGTCGGTTTGCACTTGCTGCTCCCAAACTCACCCACCGATGTGAGCTCTATGACAAACTCAACTGGCTCCCCCTACGGAATTCCTGATCCTTGGTGTAGGAAACTACCAGGAAAGTGCTGCCACGGGCATACCGTTAGGACTGGCGCATCCTCCTCCAAAACTGGGCGCCATCCCCTACCAGCTCAGGTCACAGACCGCCCCGAGTTGTAAAGTTCCCCTACTCGGACCCTTATGGGGATCGTGACTTTGCCGCTTTGTGCCTAGGCTCTGGAACTCCATTCTCGACTTCTGGCTCTGTCCCTTCCCATGGGACCTTCGCTCCTCCCTGTGGTCCCACCTAAAACAAGCGACAAGATGTGACTGCTCCTAGTCTCTGTAATGTAATACTCTGCAGTCCACTATTGTCCACTCTGAGTCCATGATGGTCTATGAAATATGTATTCAGTGATTCTAATGTCTATGTCCTATAACAATTTGTACTATGTGTGGCAGTATCTCTGCCCTTATACAAGCGTTGTTATAGCTGTTTTTTACTGTATCATGCCGTTTCGCCAATGTTGCCATGTATGTATACTGTATGTTTTGTGCTCTCCCGGGTCGTTCCTGAAAATAGGCATACTACTTGTCTAGTGTACTTACCCGGTAAACAAAAGCTAAATAAAAATAAATAAATTAAAACTGTTCACAAGACTGCGCTCGGAGGTTGGCACTTTGGTAGTAGAGGGCCTGATCTGCTGAGTGGGTTTGTGATAGGCACAGCTCAGTGAGTTAAGGGAACTGGCTCCCTGCCATGGGTCTGTGTTTGATCTCAGCTTCAGAGATTTAATTCAAGGGAGACCTCACCAGGTTCAATCCCTAACTTGATCTGCTCAAGAGGTCTCTAGGCAGCTGTTAAATATCCAGCTAACTCCTCTCTAAGAAGCTGGACACACCTCTAATAATCAAAATTTGAGGAATATTCTTTACAGTCTGATTAAAACATTTGCTGGAATAACAGACTAGATACATTTATACAAATAATCAGTTAGCTAGCAACTGTTTTGACACAAAGATATAATCTATCTAAAAATCCTTAATAAGGTAGAAGAGGGCGTTAAATGAGGTGTAGCTCCTACCTCACAAGGGCAATAGACAGATAGGGATACAATAAAACAAGCAGCATAGGAGCTGCTGACTTCCTATAGGACACCCATAGCACCCAGCTAGAAGGCAGTGAGTGATTGGTGAGTGCACAGGAGAGGAAGAAAAGGAAAGGAAAATGGAACTTGACTAGCTACAGGTTTTTATATACAAAAACAAGCTTAAAACAGACTAGCGTACTTGAAATGCATTTGCAGCTTTGTACATGAATGTTTTACACATTTAAACATTTTAAACGGTTTAAACATTGTTCTGAGTGCTACACTAAGTAGCAATAAAATACAGGCAGACACAGCTTTCTTTTTACTGAGGTTGCTACCTTTATGCCTTCATTTTCATGCCTATAACCACATCCTCTTTCTTGTCTGCGTAACTATTAAGCGGGGGTTGGGGTTTACACAGAACCATACAGAGTCTGCGCTCTACCTAAACTGTCCTCTGGGCTTTTCTTTCACACAGAGGAACTTAAACAAGGTCTCATTTACAGATATGTGCTTTTTACTTACATTATAGCAGGTTTCAGCACATTTTACATTGCTCAGCGAGAGCGCACAGTGAACTTGACCCAAACTAAATTCAGGGTCATTTTAACAGATATGGGAGAGCAAATGCAGCTGAAAGACAACTCCTCTGTCTTTCACTAGCAGTATCACGGGCTCTCTTAAATGGGGAAATGCCAATCCAATACTTTTATTTGAAACTATTTGGAAGTAATAACATACTTCTTTAACCTCACAGTACAATGTGCACAAACAAGTATGGGCAGGAAAACAGAAGACAGAAACAAAGGAAGAGATTTTACAGCATAAGCATAGTGAGTGGCCAACTTACTATGTCAGGCCAGGGTTAGAGAGATGCTGTTGCGCAACAGTCTTTATAGAAACATCATTTAGAAAAGAATCCACACATATGTACACTAACAGTGCTATAGTGGCAGAGAAAAAGGGCCTTTTACCACACTCTGAGTACTAGAAAGGCTGCAGGGATAATGACCTTTACCAGGTGAGTAAATACCATTATCCCCTGCAACCTTTCTAGTGTTCAAGCTGCCTCACAAATGGGACTTTTGTAGCAGTACAGTGTATGCCACTTGTAACAGACTAATTTGTCCACTACCGAATTGTCCATTACAAGCGGCGTCTGCTATATCCATTTAACATCAACAGCACTGGAAGCATAGCGTGGGTAGCATAGCGCAAAGTAGTGATTTTTTTACAGTTCAATTATGCTTTTAGTTAGCTATTGTGATTATCCTGGCAAGCCACACCAGTGTACTTTATTGAAAACACAATCCTACAAACAAGCAAAATGAACCCCACTAAAATAAAAAAGTGCTGTGAACTGTGTATGCTCATGTTGGCTCTTAAACACTTTACTGTTCGGTCTGTTCAACTTGTTCTACCTGGGAATCTTGAGAGGGGCTAAGGTAATCATTGATGCTCGTTTGCTTACTGCCCATGTTTGTGCACCTCCTCCACATCGATTCTGTCATGGAAAGCTGGTCCCATTTCAGAACAATGTCACCCCTCTGTTCGAGTGCACATCTTAGGGTTAGCAAGGCGCTCCTCACATCAACAGGCGTTACTTTCACTTCCTCCTCCTCCTCCTCATCTTCCAGTCTCCTCATCCTCCGAGTCAGCATTTGGCCGCATCCCCTCAACTGCCTCGCTGATGTCATCAATATCACAGGTAGGTGCTTCATCACCTAGGCGACAGATCACCTTCAGCTCCTCCTCCGACTGTGGATGCTGCTCATTTGTATCCTTGGGAAATTCCGGTTCTTCAGCAACTGTGCCAATGTCATCATGAACCTCAAAGCCACCTTTTTGTAAGTAAGTCCAGCAACCTGCCTCGTGTAAGGGTAACAACGCCATTTAAAGCTGTAAATAACACCCTGATCTAGAGGCTGCATTATGCTGGTTGTGTTAGGAGGCAGGAAAATTAACTTGATGTAACATAGCCCAGTTACAGGAGGGTAGCAGCTGCAGTTATCAAAGAGAAGTGCGATCTTGTGTGAATGTAGACTATGGTCCCAATTTCTCAGCCAGCCTGTGAAAATATCATCAGTCATCCATGCGGTCTTGTTTCGGTAGATGACCGGGAGATGCCTAACACCACAAAAGCAATGTGGCTGAGCACTCTTGCCTATCACCACAGGGATCTGTTTTTCTGAACCTGACTTGTTGCAGGTTAAAAGCACCGTAATTCACTCCTTGGCTTTCTTTAACCTGAGTGGTGCTTCAAATTGAAACGCGAGTGTGCCATAACCAGCACATCTGAAGTCCAACCCAGTCTCATCGATGTTAAAAATGTTGTCCGGGGGCTGTATCCTGATAGAAGCTGTGGCAACACATCTCTAAGCCAGGCATCAGCTGCACAGCTGTCAGCATCTAACTTCTCCCCATGAATTCGATGGAAGCATATATTGTTACGTTGCTTCCATCGACTGAGCCAGTCATCTGTTGCCTTAGACCCCATTTTCCCAAGAGTTGCTGCAAGGCTATCTGCTTTCTGATGCAGGAGAGGTCCACTAATCAGTGCCTCCCTGCCACAAGCTTTGCTGAACCACCTTAGCAGCACCTCCTCCACATCTGTATCTTTGCCATCCCTTTTGCACTTACGCTCTGGGTTCTGGTTGCTGTGCCAGTCGGCAAGCAATGTTTCCCAATTCTTCAACAAATCAGAGATTGTAGATTTTGGAATCGAAAAATGAGTGCTTAAATCTCTAACACTAAGCTTAAGAAGCTTGTCAATGGCATTTAATGTCTCTATTTTCTTACAAAGGGGTAGACAAGTTTGCTTACCAGACAGCATTTTCACCAACAGCAAGGCACAGCTGCACAACAAAAAAATGGACATAACTAGGGGGGTTTAAGTAGGGGCACTAATTGTTCGATTGCCTGATTGATAAAGTACATGCAAATGGGCACAAAAGTGCCTCTCTGACAGCCCCAAGCGTCCGTTACAAACGGAATCACAGGACCGTTTTAACCATAGGTTTTTTACATTACAGTAATAGAAAAATGCGTTTGGCAACATGATTTTTTCCATTACAGCAGGATGTCCGCTTAAATCGAATCTGTTACAAGTGGAATATACTGTACCAGGAAAATCCCAGGTGACAATATTAAGATAATGTTACAGGGAACCTGAAACAGTCTGAAGCACAGCCTAACCAAATGTAGCTCTGTCCACAGACGCTATGTCCAATCTGTAATGCTGAACAAAAGCATGTACAGGGGGCAGCTAGCCACTGCACACAGGTCCTGTACATAGGCACCCCCTCTCACTGTCCTGGTGGAATGTACCTTAACACCCGAAGGTGGTCCAAGGCCCACCCCTTGGTAGGTGGCCACAACAGCTGCCCTTATCTACCTAGCTAGTATTCCTGTACAGACAGCCAGATCCACTTTATTTCCTGAAAAGAAAATGAGCATCCCATCTAACTGGCGGAAACTTTTGGGCATGGTGAGATTAATTTTTATTAGGGATACCATGTCAAGTGGATGAGAGGCCACAGCAGGACCACCTCAGACTGTGAGCAGGGCAGTTAGGGAATACCCAGTTCCAGCCCCTGGCCCACTAGGTTAAGCCTCACCCTCACAGTCTGCCTCTGCCTGTCTCCCACAGGATACTGGCAAGCCATGTGCAATGCCTTAGCACAATTTGTGAACTGCTTGTCATTGCAACCCATGTACTGTTGAATTTTTTTTTGTATTCTGTATGTATAATTTACCGTAACTTTATCGTGTCTTCTTGTGTTAATGTATCTGACGTGGAACCTCTCAATGAGTATCCGCTCACAGGTGTCATCTAAGACTTCATTAAATAAATAAAAGTGGAATGGTGATACCACCTTCGGGTGCAGGATGAAACTGTGCTGAGAGACACTCGGACATTATGGAAGGTAAGGAACAGTGCTTGGTACGACCGCGCCTGCAGCTCACTCACCTGTCTGGCTGAGTACATAGCCATCAGAAAGACTGCTCTGAGGGCCATGTAGTATGGGGAATCGGAGACAAAAAAGGCTTGTGAAGGCCTTCCAAGACCAGGCTAGTTTGCAACAGAGAGCAGGGGGGTCTAGTATGGGGCAATGTAGTCTGCACTGCCTGCAGCAGTCAGACTACCTCTGAGTGCGAACCTATCTGCCTCAGCCCGGGAAGGGAGGCTCGCATTTGCAGAGATAACCGAAGCCTGTACCCTCAAGGGAGAGTATGCAAGGTCTTTGTCTCCCTCCGCCCATTGAGAAAATCTAGAAGTTGGAGAAGGTCTGCCACTGAAGAGGACAGGCCTTTTGTAGTGCACCACTTACAGAAGATTTGCCAATGTCTGTGAGAAGTCGCATTTGTTGCTTGTCCTCTGGATTGTGAAAGTCGGCCGACCACTCTGGGGTATCCCCTATGCAACAGTCTTTGTCTTACAGCATCCATGCTGTCAGACTGAGGATGTTAGAGTTGTGAAGGAGTGGTCCTTGGCTGAGGAGATTCAGGCAGTGGGGAAAACACCAAGGGGCATCAAAAAATATTGCCCTGAGTAGAGAATACCATGATCTCCTTGGCCATTCAGAAGCCATCATCATAACTGTGACTTTGTGGGCCTGATCTTGAGAAGCACTTTCGTAACCATGGAAAGTGATGTAGTTGAATGTTGTAGTGGTACACCATCAGATCCCCTTGGAATGATCTCCAGCTTCCGTTGAGGAACTGAAGCCCCTTGTGCCTAACTTAGTGATTGCAACACCTCTCTCTGAGCATTGCCCTGCCTCAAGTTTCCTCTTGGTTGTTGATGTATGTCATGGAAAACTTGGTTGTCCATCCTGAGCAGGACTGCCTGACCAACAACCTGAGGAGCGAAGAAAAACAAGCACAGTACACTGCTCTCATCCCCAGCACACTGATGGGCAGATGAGCTTCTGGGGAACCACCTGCCCCTCCACTTACGAGGAATGCCAACTGTGCTATGCAGGTCGCACACTACATAGTGGACACCTCATTAGAAATCATGAAGTTCGGTGCCAGAGCCACAGTCCTTACCAACTGTGCCAGGTGAGTCCTATGGCTAAAGCTGTGGCAGGCAGATGGTGAACCCAACACCATGCTCCTTAGCCCATTTATTCCAGCCTGGCTCCCCCGCCTAGGAGACTTCCATCTGTCAGAACCATTGCCGTAGGCGTCATTGACAATGGCATGCCTTGAACAAGACTGTGCCTGTTTGTTCACCACAGCAGACTAATCAGAATGTCTGAGCCCAGACGGAGTCTGTATTCAAAGTTCTGGGTCAACTGGTGTCATGCGTCTTGAACATGTCTCTGGAGTGGGAACATGTATTGCCTAGCCCATGGCACCATGACTATCACTGACGCCGTGAGCCCTAGCAGGTGCAGTTATACACATGCTGGCCTGTTGGGATGCATTTGTATCATACGAACATACAAATGTGCCAGCAGAAACAGACCTCCTGGTCTATCAATGACTGCTCGAGTGTGCAGCTAGCTCCCGTAAGTTGCAGCTGCCCCACCCCCTTCCCTTTTGTCCTCCCTCAGCTGTTCTCAGCCCCACCCACCCATACTCTCCCCTGTTCTCTGTCCCATGCCCTTTTACAGCTACCCACAGTTTTGCATTATATTACCCTCTCTGCTAGGGCATTCCACCTCGACACCACTCTCTCTGTGAAGTAATGCCTCCTCATCTCCCTCCTAAATCTTCCTCCCTCTATACTTAGCCGATGCCCTCTAGTGTCCCTTCCCTTTTTCAGTTTAAAAACCCCATCTGTTCCATCCTTGTTGATTTCCCTCAGATACTTGAAAGTTCCGATCATGTTCCCCCATCCCTCCTCTCCTCCAGGGTGTACATATTCAGTTCCTCCAGCCTGTTCTCGTAGCCCTTCCCCTCCATTACTTGCATCATCCTCGCTGCCCTCCCCTGCACTCCCCCCAGTAGCTTAATATCCTGCCTCAGGTATGGCCTCCAGAACTGCACACAGTACTCCAAGTGTGGCCTGACCAGTGACCTGTAGAGGGGCAAGATCACCTCCCTCCGCTTGGATGAGAACCCCCTCGCTATACACTCCAGCACCTTGATCGCCTTTGCTGCTGCTTTCCTGCATTGGGTAGAATTGTTCATGCTCCCTGTTACCATCACCCTTTGGTCTTTCTCCTCCTCAGTGATCCCCAGCTTCACCCCCCAACCAGTATTCTCTCCTTGGGTTCTTTGCCCCAAAGTGCATAACCTTACACTTCTTTACATTGAACCCCAGCTGCCACCTCTCCGACCACTCCTCCAGTTTGGTTAGGTCCCCCTGCAGTTGCTTCCTCCTCGTCCACTACTGTACCCATTTTGGTATCATCTTCGAACAGACTCACCCTGCTCACCACTCCGTGCACGATGTCAGAGATGAAGAGCACAAATAGCACCAGGCCCAGCACCAAGCCCTGAAGCACCCCGCTCGTCACTGGTCTAGGTGTTGAGAATTCCACCACCACCACCTATTGTAGCCTCCCACACAGCCAGTTTGTAACCTAGTTTGCCATCTTCTCCCCCCACTCCCACACCAGTTAGCTTCCCCCAAAGCTGCTCATGAGGTACTGAATTGAAGGCCTTGCTGAAATCCAAGTAGAGGACATCCACTGCATGACCCCTATCCAGCTCTCTTGTTACTCAGTTGTAATATTGTATTAGGTTAGTTTGACAGGACTTCCCCGATATGAACCCATGCTGCTTCACATCCTGGAGGTAATTGTCCTCTAGAAATGACACTAGCCTCCCCTTCAGTACCATCTCCATAAGCTTGCCCACTATGGAAGTGAGGCTGACCGGCCAATAATTGCCCGATTCGTCCCTTGGGCCGCTTTTGTGTATTGGCACCACATGGGCCATCCTCCAGTCCCAAGGCACACATGCTGTATCAGGAGGTGCTGAACAGATCCGCTAGTGGTTCTGCCAGCACCTCCGCCATCTCCCTCAGCAACTTGGGGTGGATACCATCTGCCCTAGTGCCTCATCCACTTTAGTGCCCTCAGTCCATCTAATACTCTACTCCCCTCAAGCATTCCATCCGTCACCTCCCCCCCCCCCACTTAATTCCCTGTGCTAGCCTTAGCTTCTCTGAGGCCTTAGCTTCCTTCACCTCTTGGACCATCTTGCATACTTTTTTTCCAATTGTTTAACCAGGAATGGCACACTAAGCAGAAAGCTTGTTTACAGGTATGACCTGGGAGCACAGGGAAGTTAAGTGACTTGCTCAGGGTCACACAGTATGCAAGTGGGGGCAGTGGGATTGAAACCCATGCCTCCAGGTTTGCAGGTCAGAGCCTTAAACCACTGTGCTATACTTCTCCATGTCCTCCTCCTTCTCAGTCCTTCTGAACCTCTGGTATGCAGCTCTCTTTGCCTTCACCCCTCCCTCACCTCACTGTTTATCCAGCATGGTTTCCTTGCTCTGCTCCTCTTACTCTGTAACTTGGTGCAAGCTTCCGTTGTCTCTGTAATCCCCTGTTTAATAATGTCCCATTTCTGCTCCACTTCCCATCCCTGGTAATATGCCCTCAAGTTTCCCTTTCAGTATCTCCTGGATCCTCCCAAAGTCTTCCCTCCTGAAGTCCACCACCTTTGTCAGTGAGCCCTTGACTCCCTGCTCATTGTGATAGTAAACCACACAATTTGGTGATCGCTATCAGCTAGTGGGTCCTCCACCCTTAATTCCCTCACTGCCTCACCATTCGACAGTACCAGATCTAGCGTGTTACTTAGCCTAGTAGGTCCAGTGACCAACTGTGTCAGGAGTCCCTCCTGGATCGCATCCAGCAACACCTGCTCCCTAGCACTGGAGGTGACCGGAGTGCTCCAGTCAACCCCTGACAGACTGAAGTCCCCTACGATGACAACGTTCCCCTTCCTACATACCCTCCTGATTTGTTCTGCAAACTCCCTGTCCAGCTCCTCTGCCTGGGACGGTGGCCTTTACACCATCCTGAACCTCAGCTTTCTACCTTTGGGAGTCCAGGAGCTGCATCCAAATTACCTCCATTCTCCTTTCCTCCCCCCTTTCCTAGTACATTTGATCCCGTCCCTCACATAGATTGCCATCCCACTCCCCCCACCCCACCCCACAGTCCTTCCTGTACAATTTATACCCTGGGATTGCCAGATCACAGTCCTGGTACTCGGTGGCCCATGTTTCCGTGATGGCCACAATACCCACCTTCCTCACTGCCAAGAGTGCCTGTAACTCAACTGATTTGATACCTAAGCTTCTCACATTCAGTGAGACCACCCTCCATTCTGTCCCCTCCTTCCTTTCCATGTTTCTCCTCCTCCTATTCTCCCCCCATGCAACTTCCCAAATCCCTTCTCTGCTAGCTTAGGGTGGGTAGCTCGTTAGCTCCTCTCTTGGGATCCCAGGCATACCAGCTGCCTGCCTCTGCCCGCACCTAGTTTAAATCCACCTTTGTCGCCATATGCCACTCTAACTTCCTGCTTCCCCCCACTTAAGTGCAGCCTATCCCCTGCATATAGATCATTATTGTCCCAGGTTCTGCCCCATCCACCCACTACCCCATACCCCTTGGATTGACACCACTCCCCCAATCATGTGTTGAATTTCCCAATCCTCCCTTTCCTTTCTGTACTCGCACAGGATACTGGGAGCACCTCTGAGAAGGCCACTGACTCCCCTATCTCCTCACACAGCCTTCCCACACCCTCAAACCTCTCCTCACTACCTCCACTGTCTTCCCACCAGGTCATTTGTCCCCATGCACCACTATATCGGTTTCCTCCTACCCCTCCTTGCACACTTTAGAATTGACTGCCCCTCCTGTCTGCATTAACCCCAGTTGGACTCCCACCCATAGCGACTATGCCATTCCTTTGCTGCCCCATCTGATCCCTTATGTATAGGTCCCCCCAATACCAATATACCCCTTCTTCCTTCTTCCTCGCTCTCATATCCACCCCTTCTACAGGTTCCCATTTCTGAGAGTCCCCCATATTAGAAACTCTACCATTCGCTCCAGCGGCCCCCCCCTTCCACCCCTGACATATCCCATTCCCCTTCACAGCTTGCTCACTATCCTCCACCTTCCCATCTCTGCAATGACCCTCTCCCCTCCACCAGTATTGCCCCTCTTCCTCCTCTTCCTCAATACTGTCCCTTGTGCAATCTCCTCCTGTTCCTCTCCTGCCCCCTCCTGGAGCCCACTCTCCTTCTCTTCCTCCCCTCAGTGTTGATAGTACAGCAAACATATTTCCCACCCCTCTGTCCTGCTATGCATTTCTCCTCCCTCCTGACCTTTGTCCCCCTCTGTTGCTAGCCATGACTCAGGTCATCCTCCATCATTAGGCCTCCTGAACAGTTTGCTCCGCCCCTCCCAAACCCCTCCCTCGAGCCCATTGTTCCTCCCATGTGGTGTCCTCAAGTTTCTCCCGGGTGAATGCCCACCTGTCCTAGAATCTTCCCCCTCATCCTCTCCAGCTCTCTACCAAGCCACCCCACCTCATCCTCAAGCCTTCTCAACTTGTGGCAGATTGGACACCCTCCCAGCCTCCACAATACGTTCACCCATACCGCTACCCCACAACTATTGCATCGCACAATCTTACCCATGGCTAGCACTACCTATTAATGAAACAAAAGATGATACAGTTCTATCTGTACTAATTGTACCAGTCTAACGCCGTACCCACTATACCTGCAGAAGGTGCCAGACAATATTCACAAAGATACCTACAAATACCTGTAAGTTATACTACCAACTATACCTACACAGTTCTGACCAACAGCTCCTGCACTTCCTGTTATGGGACAGGATATTCCTGTATTCCTCAGTAGGAAACATGTAACCCCTAGGTGGAGCTATCCCAAAGGCTACTCCCCCTGCCTGTGTGACTAGGTGCAGGTTAAGGGGCCTGGGCACTGAAAACAGGTGCCTCCACCCGTAGGACAGGGTTATTGGTTGCGTAGCTGACCTGGGTACAGCCCTCCGGAACACTGTAACCCCCCCTCTTTCCCCTCTAGTGGCCTAAGCAATGAACAACAGACAGAGTTACAATAACCCCTAATCAACATACAAATCCCCACTCTGTTTGCACTTTACCACCAGGGCTGATTCCACCAGTTCGACCCTGGAGACCCCATACAAAATAAGGTTAGACACAGTAGGTAGCAACGGTACAGAGCTTCTTGTACAAAATGGAACTACAGTCAAGTTAAATGTAACAAGAATTAGATCTGATTTATTCAGAGGAATGAACAAGAGAGGGGCGTAATTTGGCTGATTAGTTTTGTAACTGATTCAATCATGCAATCATGTATGCACTTTAGAGTCCTTTCACAGTCACACACTCTGGGTACCCAGTTGGAAAACAGGTGGGCTAGCCTGACACGTTGCCCGGGGTAGGCGGCGTTGTGGCTGGTCGGGGCCCTGTGATGGAAGAAGGGCATGCACAACCACACACAATCTGTAATCCGGGCCTGTAGGCTCAGTTCGTGACAAGAAAACAACAATTGAATCAGATGACAACACTTTTGATTTAGCTGATGTTGCAGGGAGCTACCCTGGTGTTTACTCATGCTACCCAATATGAAACACAGGAGGGATGAAATGGAGACTGCAGGTTGACAAGCTGGCATGCCAGGAGAAGCAGGGCCCACACAATTCACCGAGGTGTCATTCCTGTTCGAGATGTTGAGCAGGGGGCTGATCCCCCAGCAAGTCTCTCGATCAATGGTGATCTGTGCATCTGAAGTAGCTGACTGGGCCAAGGTGGCAGGACCCAGGCTGGGTGAACAGTTCGGATTCAGTTTGATAGGTGCTGCAGACAGCTCCCAGCAAGTGTGACACACTTAAGTCGTGGGGAACCAAATCATGACCCACTTACAGCACATTTATAATAAAGCAAAACACAATACCACAGGTCGGATGACAGTCTAGTTGCAGTTTCAGTTTTCCTGAGCAAAACCATGATCTCTGTGGTGATTCAGACGTCCTGACAGGCCAATCGCTTACAGCAAATCTTCGGTCTTTTTCAGGTAACAGTGCAGTCACAATTCGGTATTTCTGGTCACAAACCATCTCGGATTCATTCCGATTAATTTCAGTAGCAGATCCCTCAGCAGGAAAGATGAAGCAGGCAGGCTAGACACAGCCTTTCCACCAGTTTCCTGTGCTACCATGCAGGAGCAGCTGCTCGAATGTCTTGAGCAGTTCACTCTCTCAACTCCAAACTCAGACTGACTCTCTGCTGCAGGCAGCACTGGGACTTCCTTCTCATCCAGAAAGGGTTTGGTTGGTTGATTCATCTGTCTGTCAAAGCAAGGGCTCCCCCTCCAAGTAAATTTAGGCGCCAAAATGAAAAACTACAATTCCTACAGAAATACACTCCCACAGGACCCCTGGGGACAGACTCCATTTTAAGGTCCCCAAAAGGTACTGATTGGTGCAATATAGAAACATCCATGCTGCAGAGAAAGGCAGGTTAGACAAACTATAATTCCATTATTATTAGAGCAGCTAATCAGCAAACAATTACCAGTTCTAACAGAGCTCCCTCTGCACCATTAGCGATGGCAAAACAGAACAATATTATTGCAGCTTGGGCGGGACTCGAACCTGGAAACATTCAGCCCCTACCCAGATTAATTATACACTACAAAAATAATGTCTCTTAAAGGGACAGGCATGGAGGCTAACAGGGCACTCTCATGCAAGCACTTTTACACCTGTAAAGACACAGAACACCCGCCTGGCAGTGGGCATTTAAACACATCCAAGGAAGACTTTTGGAAACCCCCATTTATAGGGGGGGTTTACACCCTTCCCTGCCTGGAAAGAACTTGGCATCCGTGTCAAGTCCATGCTCACAACAATGTTATTTGAAGACATTATACTTTTACAAAATATATGCTTCATTACCATTTCTATACGTATCCAAAATAGCTAATACATAAGATTATATATATATATATATATATATATATAATAGCAACAGTTATGCAGTTTTCATACAGACAATAATGATTTCACTATGACTCACACAATAATATTACTGTACTCATTCATGTTATGGTTTCTTGCATTCTAAACAACATAGATGGGGTCCCATCCCTATCAGCTAACTTGGGGCTAGATGGGGCAGGGGCACCATGTCCTGAAGGATGGACAATCAACTTGGAAGTAGCGGAAAGGCTCAGTTTGGGTAGTGAGCTCTTTGAAACATAGATACCCTTGTGGACAACATTTAAAGAAGATTTACTGGTCTTCCAGGGGAGTCGTAGCCTAGACATATTACGGGTTTAACCACTCTCAGACTTCCTTGGGGAAACAGGTCCAGTGTCTAGAGTACCAGCATTTGCATCAGTCTCTTCTTCAGTAGAAAGGGGTACCTCTGCACTAGGCAAAGTCTCCAGTAGCAGAACATTATCAGCTCCTAGCACGGCAGATTCTGTTTCCACAATACTTTGCTCATTATTCTCTCCTGAAGAGGGCCCAGGTTGCTCATCCTGAAGGAACTCTTGGTTCATTGAATTTTGTGGCACTGAAAGGGTGCTGTCAACACTGTCATATTGCTTTGCAGGTTCTGGTGTGTCACCAGGGAGATTTTCCACAGCAGATTCCTCCTCAGGTAATTCAAACAGTTCTACTAGGCACAAGGAATCTGCTATTTCAGATGTAATGTTCTACACCTCACTTTCAGGGGGCACTGGTTCCAGGGACGAAGCTGGGGGGTTAGGCATCTCTGAAGGCCCAGCTTCATCCCCATGATTCTGCAGAGGATTGCACTGAAACAACTGGCACAGCAAGAAGGATAGTAGGCATTGCCACATTCACTTTCATCAGAAATGGACTAACAGTCATCATCATTCAGGGCCTGCCGGGGGGAAGGCCTTAGGTCTGGAACAACAGGGACAGGTTGACTCTGTCTCTTTTTGGCAGCAACATGAGTCACCGGCCCGGGGGAAGTGTCGGGTGTTGGTTCAGCATCAATGATCACTTGACTGATGGGCAGTAGGTGATTGTGGTGCATGGTTTTGACAGCTCCAGAGTTGTTCTCAGGGCGCACTTTGTACACAGGCAGTTCATCCAGTTTACCAATCGCTATGTGTGGAAGGTGAGGCCACCTATCAGCAATTTTATGCTTTCTATGCAGTCCCAAATTGCGCAACAATACACAGTCTCTGGGCAGTAGCTCTTGAGCCTTCACTTTCTTGTCGTGCCTCTCTTTGTTGGCAAGGTTTCTCTTGGAGGCCATTGTTTGAGCCAGTTGATACGTATGGTTCAAATGAACTTTCAGTTTCTGTACATACTGTAAATAGTTCTCAGCTCAGACCCCATCCAGGAAGACCCCAAAACAAACATCTACGGGCAGCTGGGCTTCCCTCCCGAACATGAGACGACAGGAAGAGAATCCGGTAACATCACTTTTGGTGCAATTGTAAGCATGTACCAAGATGCTAATCTGCTGACTCCATTAGACTTGTCTTTAGGATGGAGAGTACCCAACATGTCCAGAAGCATTCTGTTAAAGCATTCTGGCTGGGGGTCCCCTTGAGAGTGAGAGGGAGTGTTTCTGGACTTTCGCACCCCCCATAGGGAGAGAATTTCTTTGATTAGTCTACTTTCAAAGTCTCTTCCTTGGTCAGAATGGATACGTTGGGGTGCACCATAGTGGACAAAGAACTTTTCTACTAGCACCTTGGCCACTGTAGAGGCCTTTTGATCCTTGGTCAGGAAAGCTAGTGCGTATCGGGTAAAGTGATCGGTTACTACCAGTACATTGCCAATGTTCTTTTGATTAGGCTCCAGACACAAGAAGTATATACAAACCAGTTCCATGGGGGCACTGATAGTGACGTCGACAAGTGGGGTATCTTTTTGGGTAAAGCTTTCCACTGGAGGCAGTGACTGCAAGTTTTGACATGATTCTCAACATCTGCCCCCATTTTCGGCCAATAGAATTGGGATCATACTAAGTCAAGAGTCCGGTCAATACCGAAGTGTCCCATGTGGTTATGGAGGGACCTCAGTACCAGCTGTTTGAAGGCTGTGGGTAGGCCCAACTGCTGCTTGTCCACTTGACCTTGACAATCTACTGTCTCTCTATATAATAACTGATCTCGTGACTTTAGTCTGGGGCCTTCATTGAATAACAGTGCAGTTCGTAAGTCAGTAGAACATAATTTAGACACATCCTTCCCCGCACGCAGGGTATCAAGTGCGGGCTGAATCATGGGGTCATGGGATTGATCCCACTGACTGCTGTCACTATCAAACTGGGGCAAAGCACTGATATCTAATGCAGAAAAATGACAATAAGCGGCAGTTAAGCAAGTATCGGGGGGGGCCCAAACAGCCCACCAGGCAGTCCACGGTGTCTGCAGACAATTGTTCATCTTGTCAAACTTTTGGCACAATGCTTTAATAGAAGGTTCAAATAGCCTCACCCAATGGTCTTTGTAACTTGGCCGCCGTGAAAAAGCTGTCAGCATCAATATGGTTCCGTCCAGGCTGGAGTTCAACCGCATAATCGTAAGTTGACAAGGCAGAAAGCCACCAGTGCCCAGTGGCATACAACTTGGCTGAAGTCTGTACATACGTTAGAGGATTGTTATCTGTCTTTACTAATATATTGGCCCCGTAGAGGTACTCATGGAACTGATCAACTATGGCCCACTTTAGAGCGAGGAACTCCAACTTGTGCACAGAGTAATTCCGCTCGTAAGGTGTCAAGCTGCGACTGGCGAAGGCCACAGGTCTCAGGCCATCCTCATATTCTTGATATAGTACAGCCCCAAGCCCTTTCAGACTGGCATCCATGTGCAGGACGTATGGTTTGGTGGGATCAGCATATGCAATGACTGGGGCATGGGTAAGCTGATAGATGACTTCGAAGAATGCTGCCTCGCACTCGGGGGTCCAACAGGTTCCAAAAGGTTCACCTGTTCGAAAATACACCTTGTCTTCATCTTTGAGGAACCCCTTCTTGTACCTGCGGTTGGTGGGAGGACAGCCTTGGCTAAGATTAAGGAGTGGCCAGATTACCTTCTTATAGTCTTTACTGAATCAGCGATAGTAGCCACAAAACCCCAGAAAATGCTGCAGCTCTTTCAGGTTGGTGGGCTGGGGCCAGGTGGTCAGGGACTCTACTTTACTGGGGTCTGTCTGTATCCCCTAAGTTGACACTATATGTCCCACATATTTTACAGATGCTTGAAAAAAATGGCACTTGTCTATGAATAGCTTGAGGCTGAATTCTTCCAAGCGATTAAGGACTTTGAACAGTCTGGCCTCATGTTCTTCTAGCGTGCTACCGAAAACAATGACATCGTCTAAGTACACTAAACATTCTAGCAGATTCATGTCTCCTACTGCACATTCCATCAACCTCTGGAAGGTAGTAGGGGCACCTGAAATCCCCTGTGGCATCCTCAGAAATTCGTAGAACCCCAAAGAACAGATGAAGGCTGTTTTCTCATGGTCCTCCGGGGCCATTGGGATTTGATAATATCTGCTGCGGAGATCAAGAACTGAGAACCACTGACTCCCATTCAGGCAGTCCAGGGCATCCTGTATATGGGGCATGGTGTATTGATCTGGGACAGTCCATCGGTTAAGGGTCCAGTAATCCACACATCCTCACAGACCCATTTTTCTTGCGCACAACTACGATGGGAGATGCGTAGGGGCTTCTTGACTCTTGAATAATTCCGGCATCGAGCATCTCCTGTAGGTGCCACTGAACATCGTCTATATCAGCTGGAGCAAGGCAGCGGGACTGCTCTCAGAAAGGTCTGTCATTGTGCAGCTGAATATTATGCTCAGCACCATGGGCACACCCCACATCCCATTCTTTAAGCGAAAACACTTGGTCTCTCTGGACAAGTTTCCTACTGATCCAAGTCTTCCATTCAGCAGACAAGGGGGAATCACCAAAGTCAAATAGGTCTGGGGTCACCTCCTCCTTCTCACCAGAATATTTGTTGCTGGGTAATACTGCAGTGTCTGTACAGTGTACTGTAGCTAGTGTACACCCTCTGTTCTCAATCTGACACATTTAGAATCTGGACCATCACTCATCGTGCATAGGCATGTGCATGGGCAGGTAGGATACTGGGTTTAACCAACAGCCCCTCTGGCAACTTTCCTTCACCTGGTGCGTCCGGCATTATTATTTTGTTTTTCATGTCTCTTCTAAGACAGACTTCTCCACGAACAGTATACTGAGTATTGGGTGGCAATATCAAGGAATCAGGGTCCTTCTTCCAGACAATTCCAATGGGCTCATCATGGTCTTCTGCCACATACTGCCTCTGTAGGTCATAAGCTTCTTGATCAGAGCTGGAATTCTCTTTGCCCGACCAGTCTGTCTGTCTCGTTTCTTTTGGCATAACTACACTAACCTCCCAAACATGTGGGCATTGGTTCCAGTGAGTAGGGGGTCCCCATCATATATCCCTGTAGGAGGGCACACCAGGGCCAGCATCTCTACTTGTTCATCTACACCAGTTACAGCCACAGGAAGACAGCCAGAGCATAACATATCCTAGGTAGGGATAAGACTTGTCACTCAGGCCCCACACATGTAGGCCTTCTAGAGATTGTAATGGCACATCAGATAAGTGTTTGTGTAACCCCTAGATGGCGCTATCCCAGGGGCTACTACCCCTGCCTGATTTGCCACTAACAGGTTGAGGGGCCTGGATCCAATGGCGGTGCCTCCACCCAGAGGTCAGGGTTTGCAATAGTTAAACTTACTTGGTCACAGCCCTCTGGGACACTGCAACCCCTTTCTTCCCACTAGTGGCCCACACAATATATCAGAATTACCTTCACAGTATACACTTACCCCCAGGGCTGGTTCAGGCACGGGACCTCCTGTAAAATAAGATACAGTGCAACAATCACAGTACAATACTTAACATAGACAAATACCTCAGGCAGTATAACTTTGCTGAAACAAGCAGCTCTGATTTATTTAGGGGAATATAACAAGGACAGGGGAAATCAGGTTAATTAGCTTATCACTTTACTATCTACCTATGGCTCTTGTGCATAGCCTATCCCTACTCAGTTACTGTCCCTGGGTACCCAAGCCCTAGTGGCTAGTCCAAACCGTGGCAGCTGGTAGGGGCCCTTTCCACAGAGAAAGAAAAATTAGTTTAAACAGTCAGCAGTACAGTGATTCCATTTGGATTTATTGTGGCAATTCAACAGGAGCGACCCTGAATTAGTACTCACGACCTCCAAACAAGATAGGGTCCTTCAATGTCAGCAGGGCTACTCTTGAGCTCCACGCAGTCTCCTCACACATTTATATGGCAAAAGAAAGTACTATACCAGGCAGGCTGCTTCTCTATCCCGATCGCAATTACTGCACAATGCCGGAGAACACACAGCAGATTCAGTTCCTGACAGACCGAGTGCAATTCGGCAATTTCTCCAGTCTTTTACAGGGTGAGCCTGGTTTCTACTCTTCAGATATCCTTTGATTCTCTTCACAGGACGGATTCAGTCCTAACAAGCAGTTACACAAGCTGCAGACCGGAACTCTGGCCTTACACACGTTTCCGACTAAAACTGCACACTGAAAAGCACAGGGCTCCTTCCTTCTTCACTGCCAGAGCTCAACTGAAACTCCAACAGACAAAACGGCACTTCCATGAGTTCCTCCCAGTTCTTGACTGGATTGGCTGTCACTCACAATAGACTGCTCCTGTTGGTCCAAAAGGCCAAGTCTAAACTACATCTCCCAGAGTCACTGCCCACACAATCCTCTTGTGGCTGGCTCAGATTTTGAGTCCAAGTTCTGATTCGTCCAAGGCACCATTTTAGAGCTAGCTTACCCCACACTGATTGGTCCAGTTCAGCAGTTCAAACCAGAATGGGGAACTAGGCAGACACAGTTCTGACTGCAAAGAAAGCAGGTTAGACAAACTGTAATTTCATTATTACTCTAAATGGTTTCTGGCAAACAGTTACATCTTTCAGATAGGTTCCCTTTGCACTCCTAGTGACTGCAAAAATGGAGTGAATTGGCAGCAGCTCGAGTGGTACTCAATCAAAGAAACACACAGTCCCCCATACAAACTAATTATGTCTGCAAGCAGACAGCTCTTACAGAGCCAGTACCAGAGGTTCTAAAAACACTCACTGATAAATGGCTTAAACGCCAAACACCATTCAGGCTTGGAGCATTCAAGCAAGCTCCTGGAAGTCTTTTGGGAACCCCCATTTGCAGGGGGGTTACATTTGTCATACCAGTCCTGGAATACAATGGTCACTTGCAACCCGCTGTCAAGCACAACCTGAGCATGAACACCATTGACAGTCACAGTAGTCCTTATCGAAGGGCCCACCAATTTGGACCAGTATGGAGGGATGGTAGCAGGGACCTGGACAGATTATTTAGCCACAAAGAAGTTTGAGTTAGTATTTCTTGAGCCCTCACTGTGGTCATTTTGGGCACCCTTCAGCCACTGATTTGCTTTTCAGAGCTCCCTTGGAGTCTGTTTTACTACTTTTTCTAAGTCTTTCTGAGATCGGCATTCTCTCTTCATATGGCCATCCTTTCCACAGTTGTGACAAATGATAGACTCCAGGGTCATCCTTGGAGAGAACATTGCATGAGGGATGGAAGCAGCAGCAAGGGATCGGGTCCAATATCTGCTTGCAGTGGCAAGGGTGGTGCAACGTGTCTTAACAGTCCTTTTAGGTGGCAGTCAATTCTTTGATCTCAGCCTGGGAGCCACCCTTGGTAGAGGATGCCTGAGGGTGCACCCCAACCCCCATGGCAGTCACGTCCTGAGAGGGACCAGGGTCTTTGTCTGCGGTGGAGGCTTCCATAAAGGCACCCGTTTGTATTTTTCTGACTTCCATAAGCAGCTCATCCCTCCACCACTCAGCCCATGGCGGAATATCCTTAGTGGTCTCCATTTCAGAGAGGTCATCCTGTGTCGCGGTCACTCGGGCTGTGCCCACCCCAGAATCACAATCTCTTTTTTCACCTTCAACCTCCCTGAGTTCTTTTATCAGGCTGCAGTAGTCAGGTGGGTTATCTCTCCTATCCTGCAGCCTTAACTGGATAATCTGCAATTTAGAATGCTTGGCGTGTTGTAGTATGTGCTCCAGTCTCACACGGTTCAAGTCACTGGTGGATACCCCACCCTTTCGATAAGCTCTCTGCAGGGCCCTCTCTAGGTGAGTAACACATGCAGACAAACCTTCCCCTCTCCATTGTTTGGTACCTTTGCATTGTCACATCAAAGTTTCCTCTGACTCAAGTCTTCCGAAATTGCCTTAAGAGTGCAGACAGATACTTTTAAGGAGACGCCTCAGGATTTGTGGACCTCAGAAATCTAATGGCTTCCAGGGCTGGACCCCTCAAACTTTCCATGATTCTTTTTCACTTCTTGGCTTCTGCACACTGCCACTCAGGTACCAAGGGGGCAACATAGTCGATCCAGTTCTCCCAGTCATCCTCCCCCTGTGGGGTGGGGAGGCTACCTGAGAACATCCTCAACTTGCGGTACATGTCATGACTAATTGCAGGCACCGATGTGGGTGCAGGCACTGGAGCAGGTACTGGAGTGGGCGGAGGTGTGGGGGGAAGGTGCACTCCCTGGTGGCAGGAATAATTGCTTAAAGTTCTCTATGGTTTTCCCTTCCTCCAGCAACAACTTAGCACATTTCTCCTCAAAAGTCTCAGATAATGGTGGTGGCTCATCCTCTCCAGAGACTTTACTGTCTTTTGTTATCACTCTCCAGGTGGCTGGGACCCCTTCTGAGGCAACAGTCTGTGACACTTTAGAGCTGCTCACAAGGTCACTACACTCTACCAAGGCCATGAAAGTTTGGACAATCCAATCAGGCTGTCGACCCACCACCACAGCATTTTTTTAAACATTCAACTTTGAAGAGTGCTCCTTCTACAGTGTCCTTACTGGTACCCAGGGGGGTATCCAGTATAAGCAAAGCATTTTGGGGGTCGATCTCCAGCCCCATACACCACCCCTCCAACTGGTGTACAGCCATTTCTACTGGGGTAGCCATTAATCTTTAGCAATAATTCTTGATTTTGGCCACTCGAGGGCGCTAATCCCAGCGGTAGCCTCCAAGATGTAACCCCTAGGTGGTGCTATCCCAAGGGCTACTCCGCCTGCTTGTGTGACTAGGTGCAGGTTAAGGGGCCTGGGTACTGAAAATGGATACCTCCACGCGGAGGACAGGGTTATTGGTAGTGTAGCTGACCTGGGTACAGCCCTCCAGGACACTGTAACCCCCCTCTTTCCTCTCTAGTGGCCTAAGCAATGAACAACAGACAGAGTTACAATAACCCCTAATCAGCATACAAATCCCCAGCCTGTTTGCACTTACCACCAGGGCTGATTCCACCAGTTTGACCCTGAAGACCCCTGAAAAATAAGGTTAGACACAGTAGGTAACAACGGTACAGTGCTTCTTGTACAAAATGGAACCACAGTCAAGTTAAATGCAAAAATAATTAAATCTGATTTATTCAGGGGGAATGAGCAAGGGAGGGGCGTAATTTGGCTGATTAGTTCTGTAACTGATTCAATCAGGCAATCATGTATACACTTTAGAGTCCCTTCACTCTGCAGTCACACACTCTAGGTACCCAAGTTGGAAAAAAAGGTGGGCTAGCCTGACACGTTGCCCAGGGTAGGCCGGCGTTGTTGTAGCTGGTCAGGGCCCTGATGTAAAGAAGGAGCATGCACAACCACACACAATTTGTAATCCAGAGCCTGGAGGCTCAGTTCGTGACAAGAAAACAACAATTGAATCAGATGACAACACTTTTGATTTAGCTGATGCTGCAGGGAGCTACCCTAGTGTTTACTCACACTACCCAATACAAAACACAGGTGGGACGAAATGAAGACTGCAGGTTGACAAGCTGGTATGCCAGGAGAAGCAGGGCCCACACGATTCACCGAGGTGTTGTTCCTGTTTGAGATGTTGAGCAGGGGGCTAATCCCCGGGCGAGTCTCTCATTGATGGTGATCTCTGCGTCTGAAGTAGCTGACTGGGCCAATGTGGCAGGGCCCAGGCTGGGTGAACAGTTCGGATTCAGTTCAATAGGTGCTGGAGACAGCTTCCAGCAAGCGTGACACACTTAAGTAGTGGGGAACGAAATCGCGACCCACTGACGGCTTACAGCACATTTATAGTAAAGCAAAACGCAATACCACAGGTCGGATGACAGTCCAGTTGCAATTTCAGTTTTCCTGAGCAAAACTGTGATCTCTGTGGTGATTCAGACATCCTGACAGGCCAATCGCCTACAGCAAATCTTCAGTCTTCTTCAGGTAACAGGGTAGCAGGCCAGACACAGCCTTCCCACCAGTTTCCTGCACTACTACACAGGAGTAGCTGCTCGAATGTCTGAGCAGTTCACTCTCTCAACTCCAAACTCAGACTGACTCTCTGCTGCAGGCAGCACCCGGACTTCCTTCTCATACAAAAAGGGTTTGGTTGGTTGATTCCTCTGTCTGTCAAAGCAATTGTTCCCCCTCCAGGTCCATTTAGGTGCCAAAATGAAAAAACTACCATTCCTACAGAAATTCACTCCCACAAGACCCCTGGGGACAGACTCCATTTTAAGGTCCCCAAAGGGTAATGATTGGTGCAATACAGAAATGTCCATGTGTAACACCCCTACAAATGGGGGTTCCCAAAAAGTCTTCCTTGAGCTTACCTAAATGCTCACTGCCAGGCTGGTGCCCTACATTTTAGCAGTTTAAATGTGATTACCAGCGCCTGTATAGCCTCTGTGTACTGTCTCTTTAAGAGCTGCCTAATTGCAGTATAAGTAATCTGAGAGGGAGCTCTGTTGAAAGATGTAACTATTTACTGAAAATCATTTAGAGTGATAATGATAATGTAGTTTGTCTAACCTTCTTTCTTTGTAGCAAGGACTGTTTTGTTTGTCTCCACTATCTTGGTCCTGGACTGCAAATTAGACCCAACACTACTGGTGGGACCTAAAATGTAGCCGGACTACAGGAGCTGTCTGAATTTGAAATCTGTAGGAACTCTAGTTTGGAGCTTTTTTTTGTGCCTTTTTTGCAACTGAAAGGGGAGCTCTTGCTTTGACTGACAGCCAAACCAGCCAACCAAATCTTTTGGATCTTAGGGACGTCCCAGGTTGCTTGCAGTTTTTTAGTTGGTTCTGAGCTGGAAGCTCAAGAAGAAGGAGCTGAAGTAATTTTGGGCAGCAATCCTGAGTGGATTCACATGGGAAAACTGTGAAGGGGCTGAATTTTGCTGCATGTCTACTGCTGCTCCTGAGAGGTAGAGAAGAGAATTATTTTGGACTAAATCCAAGTTTGTGTGACTAAAGTAAGCTACTGAAGTGGGCCAGGCTCAACCTGAAGAAGACCGAATATTTTTGCTGAATGCGATCGGCCTGTCAGGAGTTCCAGCTACCCCTAAGCTCCCGGTGTGTGCAGAGACTTTGCGACTATGACCCGGGAGCACTTTGCCTAGTACAGTAGAATTCCCGTACATGTAAATGTGCTATGAGCTGCTAGTGGGTTGTGAGTTAGTTCCCCACTGTGTGAACTGCTTGCTGAAAGCTGTATCCAGCCCAAAATGGACAGTATCCGAACTTGTCCCCATGCGGTCTGGGCTTTGCCAGACTGGCCCAGCCAGACTACCCACTGCACAGAGAAGCCATCGACGAGAGACCTGCTTGAGGATCAGCCCCCTGCTCCACGCTTGAGCAGGAATGACGCCTCTGCGACTTGTGTGGGCCCTGCTTCTCCTGACATTCCAGATCAACCACCTGCGGTCTTGATTTTCGTCCAGCCTGTGTCCAGTCTTGGGTATCGTGAATAAATACCAGAGTAGCTCCCTGCAACAACAGCTTAATCTGAGTGTGTCATCTGATTGTCTCGTTTCGTTTCCTTTATGAATTGAGCCCTCTGGCTCCAGATTACAAATACTGTGTACTGTGCATGTTGTGTTTTCCATCACAGGGCCCCAACCAGCTGTAACCCCGGGCAACTGTCCTGGCTAGCCCATCTCTTCTCCACCTGGGTACCCAGAGGTGGACTGTGTTGGGGGACTCAAAGCGCATGCATAACTGTTTGATTGATATAACCTTTAAGCTAATTAACCTGATTTTGCCCCTCCCTTGTTCAAGTCCCCTGAATAAATCAGATCTAACTTTTTCTGCATGTAATCTGACTGTGGTTCCAGTTTGTGCTCAAAGTACTGTACTGTTGCTGTTTACTGTGCTTAACCTTGTTTTACAGGAGGTCCCCAGGGTTGAGCCAGAGGAACCAGCCCTGGTGGTAGGTGCAAACAGTGTGGGTACTTGTGTCGTGTACCAGGGGTATTGTGAAAGTAATTATTGTACAGTGTTCAGGCCACTAGAGGGGAAAGAAGGGGGGTTACAATGTCCCAGAGGGCTGTGCCCAGGTTAGCTTGACCACTACCAACCCTGACCAGGTGGAGGCACCCGTTTCAGAACTCAGGCCCCCTTAACCTGCTACTAGCCAAGCAGGCAGGGGTAGTAGCCCTTGGGACAGTGCCACCTAGGGGTTACACATGCTGCAAAGAAAGGCAGGTTAGACAAACTATAATACCATTATTATTAGAGCAGCTAATCAGCAAACAATTACCAGTTCTACCAGAGCTTCCTCTGCACCATTAGCAATGGCAGAACAGAGCAATATTATTGCAGCTCGGGTGGGACTCAAGCCTGGAAACACTCGGCCCCTACCCAGATTAATTATACACTACAAAAATAATGTCTCTTAGCGGGACCTGCATAGAGGCTAACAGGGCACTCGCATGCAAGCACTTTTACACCTGTAAAGACACAGAACGCCCGCCTGGCAATGAGCATTTAAGCACACCCAAGGAAGACTTTTGGAAACCCCCATTTATAGGGGGCTTACAAGTAGAAGATTGCAGGTTGTTGCAAGGCACTATGATACCTGTCCTACAAACAAAGGCCAAGCCCTGGGGTGGGCGGGTTGTGGGTGAGTGGGAGTGACCCCACAGGCTGTGTCCAAAAACAATCAGTAAAGGAGTTCCCAGGCAGTGGCTAGTCCAGCCACACCCACTTTCAACTGCTCCAAGCTTCCAGAAATTCAGCCCAAACAAAACTGAGTCACGGGAGCCAGAGCCTGCTGAAACCAAACACAAAGCCAGTGAAATGAATTGAAACCTGCCCTTAAATACCTTCAGCAGCAACTGAAAATCCAGCAACACCCAGTTTCAACTGCTCTAAGCTTCCAGAAATTCAGCCCAAACAAAACCGAATCACAGGAGCCAGAGCCTGCTGAAACCAAACACAAAGCTTGAGGGGGAACATGTGTAAGAGGGATGTGAGGAAATACTTAATCACAGAAAGGGTGGTGGGCTCATAGAACAGCCTGCCAAAAGAGGTAGTAGGGGTGAGGACTATGGGGAGCTTCAAATGTGTGTGGCATACCACTGGAATGATACAGAGTGCCAGGGCTCCCAGATCTGCAGGGATTCCTGTATTTTATGGGATTTGGAGCCATCTACAGGAACATTCTTCCCATAGACTTGCATTGGTTATGTGGGAAAATATAGCAATTAGGCTGCCATAGGAGATAATGCAATCTACGGGAAAACATAGGAGGATTGCCCTGAAGTTATGTGGAAAATGCCCAACCAATCTTGGAGCACTGCAGCACTAAGGATTGATAGAGAAATACCTGTGACCAATTAGAGCCCAGGGTGTAGAGTTAGGCTGGGAAAGTGGGGTAGGCTAGATTGGCCTACCGGGTTCGTTTCTGCCAATGCACTCTATAATTCTATGATTCTAGACATTGGCTGGAGTTTTAGATTCAGGAGCATCCTCAGGTTACCAGAGCCAGTCTTCCCCTTCCTGGATCTGCCTGTATGTGGTGGAATAGGTAAGGAAAAGCCTTTTCAAGTCTGGAGGCCCAGGCCTTAGTCTGTATTTTGTGTCATCAGAGATGAGAGAGACAGGACAGATAATTCAAACGGTCCATGGAATCATACGATTTTTACTAGACCACAAAGCAATGATGGCCTCTCCCCTGGTTTAGGGAGACCCCCATTCATCTGGGCATCCTTCGGGAGCATTCCTCGGGACCAGAACATGTGGGGGGAACTACACATATGCCTGAGACAAATTCGAAACATAACTGTATAGGACCCGACAGGCAAAGCTTTCTCATTTTGCAAAAAACAGAAGTTTGCACCAGAAGTCTGGACATCTTGTGAGGCTTTCTATGTTTAATGCATTAATTTGCATGATGGCACAGAGTTAGGGACTGTGCAATTGTCCTGTGTTTATCTCAGCAGGGAACTTCCCAAGATGGCCAACCTGTGTCTCCAGAAGGCCTGAAACCTATGTCATGTTTTCCGCGTGCAAGTCAATGGTAGGGTGCCACACACAAGACAGTAGCCAATCTCACAAGAGCGACTGTGGTAAGAGTTTGTTGTGCACTCGACTGTAGCAAGATGGCCTCTGTCCCATGAGATTGCGAGTCACAGGAACACTGGGGCAACATGGCTATTATTCTCATGAGATACCATGAAATTCTAATGCCTGGCCAATGCTTGATGTCCTAAAAGAATCATGGCAGAAAACAATGGCGCTGCTACAACTGGGGTTGTACGCTGCCATGGTATAGATGAGGAGCACACTCCAAGAGCCCTGCGTAGTGCATTTAGAAGGAACAAAGGTCTGGCCCTCCAACCACGAGAATATGGCCCCCAATAGGGTGGCCACAAGATCTTGAGCGATCATGAACGGCATGAGCTGCTGACACCTGCCTGTGGGAGGAAGCCATCTGTACCCAGAGAAGCTGTCTCCAAGATGGCCACAGACACCAAATAAAAAGATAAGAGGCATGGGAAGTTACTGTGGCAGGATTAAGTAGATAAAATGGCCGAGTAGCACAGCAACTGGCGCTGACCGGAATTCCATGCTGGCAGCGTAGGAATGTGATTTATGGTTGGTACGACCCCCAAAGTCAACAGGAAGGAAAAAAACAGGGCTCCTGACAGACTCTGGCCCCTTCTACAGCCTGGCATCATTTAAGGACAGCAGGTGGATTCAGGTATGTGGGCGCTATCCTTTTGTATCTGGGGTCCATGACCGAGAACTCTTGCAGCAACAGAATGCTGCCTTGGAAACATGGGGTGCTGAACTGTCAGAGTATTCATTTTATTTTATTCTTTTAGTAACCTGGTCAGACCCACCACCAGGAGCACTGGGGTATTATGTGACTTGCTCAGAGTCACACAGTATGCAAGTGGAAGACGTGGGAATCAAACCCAGAACTACTGTGCACTAGTAGGGGTGGGGGTCATGGCCATTAATGACTGTGAGCTGGATGCTACAGGAGGGTCCAGTTCTACCAAGGACTAATGATTGGTGGGCAGGAGTGGCTGATAGTGGCCATTACATGAGCTTGAACTGGATGCTGCATGAGGGTCCTGTTCCTTAGGTGGCCCCTGGGTGGGACACTGCAGGAGGGTCCCTACCAGGATTAGACAGATGCAAGTACAGACCTTGCTGGAGGATTTGGCTTTCCCTACTCGTTTGCCCCCACATTTTGTGTAATGCAGGAGCTGCTCATAGTGTCCTGTGCTATTAAGTACAGTATTATGTGTTAATGGAGAATCATAAATACATTAGTCCCACGCTAAAGCATCAACGTGATAAGGAATGCAAAAGGAAATGCAAATTGTTAAAAAAACAACTTGGTATCATTACCTAAAGGTTCGGAGCGATCTGTGATCATGACCAGCCTTTAAGGATGCACAAAGTAAACTGGACACCATTATCCTGGCTGGGGGCTTGTCCTTTGGCAGTCCAAAATTTACGATCATGCATCAACCAATAGGATGAATAGAGGATAACCCATTTGTGAGAAATGTCTGAGCACTAGAAAGATTGCAGGGGATAAATGTTATTACCCCTATCACTCATTCCAGCACTGAGGCACATCCTTTTAATTCGATCTGTTACAGCCTGTTGAAGTACTGAAGCTTCTCCTTGAATTAAATTTCAAGCAAAGCAGGGGCCCAGATGAGTTAGATCCAGCACTATTAAAATATACAGGGTGTTCCATAGATAAAAACCATTGACATATCTGTTTAATTTGTTGTTGGCTTTAGGGAAGGCACTATCAAGCTGAAAGCAGGCAAGCATTACTCCAATCCATAAAGGGGGAGCTATTGAAGACCCCAGCAACTACAAGCCCATGTCCCTTTTCTCTGTGCCAGCAAAAATTCTGAAACATATAGCACAGTTGTTAGCCTATTCAAAATGCAATACTGTGGCAAATCCATTTAGTCTGGTTTTCAGATTCTTTACGCAACCACATCTATCCTGGACTATGTTATATTAGCTGTTGATGCTAACACGATTACTGGGGCTATCTTTGTTGATATGAAGAAGGTATTTGCACAGCTCACCATAGGTTATTGTTGGAGAGAATGGCCTGATTACATTCCAGTACTTTAGCATGGATGGAAGACTATGTGAAGGACAGAAGTCCAACAGTAAAGCTCAGCAGACAGGTATCAGAACATCTGAGGGTTGAAAGGATGTACTGTATCACAGAGTCAGTGCTGAGGCCTTACTGTTCTCATATTACATAAATGCAGTGGCGGCTCTACACCAGGGCCCACCAGGGCACGTGCCCCGGTAAAAAAATGCTGTGCCCCAGTTGGTGCCCCATATGATGCAGAGCTTCCCCCCTAGTAACAATATATCAGTGCCTTGGCTGCCATGTGTTGTGCCCCAGCTGTGCCCTGGTAACCATTTGTGGCTAGAGCCGCTACTGCATAAATGGGACTGGGACCTGTGCTGGATCTTTAACTAACTTACAGTATCAAATATGCACCAAAGACACAGAGCAGTATACTGCTAACTCTTTCATTTGCACTGCCCTCTAGATTCCTCAGAATGTTTTTGATTATTTTTAGTCATTTCTATGCAACTCTAAATTTGATATCAACACTGAGAAAACTAAAATGATGCTCCCTTGCTTTCAACCAAAACAAAACCCTGTCCCTTATTACTCCAACCTAGAAACTATTACACTATCTGGTAGGAATATGAAAGTTATTGGCTTGACACTCTGAGTACTGGTAACTTGCATGTAAAACAAATAAAATCTGCAGGACTGAGTTTTTTTGTTTTGTTTTGTTTACAAAAATAAGACTTTCCTTAATTTGATGTCCATTTGCAAATCATCTGTACATAATCATGCCAGTAATAGACTATGTATTTTTGCTAAACGTACTGAATATGCTTTAAAACAGAGTAAAGTTTATTCTAAATTTACCTCATTCCAGGCTACTTTCGCTTTTTTTAATTCAGCTCCAAAAGGAAGGGAAGAGATCATATTTTTCCCCAAGGGGCTGGATGCATGATCCCTCTCCACTTTCTGATTAGCCGAGCTGCCCCCTGCGCTCTGACATTTTGTGAAATCATTATAGGTTGAGTGCTGGGGGGGGGGGGGTACATTCACTTGAATGGAGCATCTTTTTCAAGTGTAATTTCCTGATTATAAATCAAGTTTTGGTACCTATTGATGCCAGGGTTCAACTAACAAGAGCTGGAGGAACTCCCAATGAGGTATGGGAGCCCCTTGTTTAATGGTTCTACACTTGGGAAAGGTGCTCTTTAAGTGGGCAGATGAAAGTAGTTGCTTTATTCATAGAGCAGAGGGACACACTGCCGTATAAGCCCAAGGCTGAGTGAGTCACTGGTGAATGAATGCTGGCAGCAAACAGGCATGAGATAAACAGTCTGAGCAAGTCACTTAACCACCTAGTGCTCCCAGTTCACCCCTGAAAACAGGCACTTGTGCCTAGTGGGCCTTACCCAGTTACCAAAGGCTAAAATAAATTAAAAAAAAAAAAAAGGAGTCACCTGCATGGGAGCTGAAATGAAGGGGGTGGGTCCATGGGGCTAATGACATATTATCAATATGATAGAGAGAGGGAAGTTTGGTGTCCAGGATCAAGGCAGTGCACCCCATCCACTGCATGACTGGGACATTCACCCACTGTCAGCCCCATCCCGCCTCCAAGATCTTGAATATACAAAAAGTTGGCCTATTAGAAAAGCACACCCCATGAAGAAGCTGGAGTGTGAAGCTCATTTGGCCACTCACACACACAGCTCCAGCCCCTAGAGTCAGGACCAATGTTTGTTATATGGTATGCATACAGTGTTAAAAGGTTATCAGTAGTAGTAGAAAAATTAATTTTGCTGAAACGAGAAACTATAACGTAGGTGTTTGGGTGCCATTACTGTGTGCACTGGAATAAAGTCTTCTGCCACCGATGCTTCTTATTTATTAGGCTACCAGCTTTTCTCCTTTGCCTGTACACATAATACACAGTGCATATAAAATACTTACAGATTAAATCCATAAAACCCATTACCAAGTCAGGATAGTCACACGGTAGTCATCAAAAAAATGCAGAGCAGTTCTACTTGGAAAGAGAAAATCAGACTGATGACGGACCCTAAGTGCAAAAACAACAACCAAAGTATGAAAGGCTACCAAAAAAAGCAAAGCGCAATACAAAAAAACAGAAAGTAACACACCGCGGGAACTGACCTTTCGTTTCTAAAAACTACAGGAGGATGCACAAGATACCCTAGCACCACAGGCCAACATCATGCCATGCAACACAATCTGCTGTGTCTCAGAAATATAAATCTCATTTTGCATTTAATGCTGAGCACGAGGATGGTATTGTTTTAGGCTGGAATCTAATCAACGGCGCTTAGCAGCAGGACAGAATTATACAGTCTCAGTCAGCATCCATTATAGTAGAGGACTACTTAAGAGATCTTAAACATTTGAATATCAGGTGGATCCCTTCAGATACTGGTATGGAAAGCAGAGTTGCTTAACTAGTATCCAGGAAAATCAGATTCCCTCAGATACTACAATTATCCTAGATGTACACTGGATCAGAAAAGTCCTATTCAAGCAGAGTTAAGTTTTGTGTCGCTTAAAATCCAGTTAAATATTTCACGCTTCCACATTTAAAAACAACTTACTGCACACCTTCCCCCTACATATGCATATATCCCTCCCCCAGACATGGACAGGGTGTGGGAGTGGGGAGGGTCTAGGTTTGCTAGTGGGTAGGGGGTAAGGGCTTTGAAGAGGGCTAGGTCAGGTTAGGGCAATGTCTGATAAGGGGAGTAGAAGTGTTGCCTCACGTGTGAGGGGATAGGGCTATACAGTACATATTTAGGGGGAGAGTGTGTTGTACAAGTTTTAAGGGGTTTTCTTGGTGTTCGTGTACATTGTAATTTTATCAGACATGGGAAATCTGATGCAATAAAATTTGCTAAAATCTGATTGACTTGGTTTCTTGCAGGACCCAAATAATCTGGGTCTGTGACGAGGTGTGATGAGCTTGGATTATTACACTAGCCAATCACTAATGGAAAGAAGAAATCTGGTCTAGCTTTAAGTAAAGTTGTCCATTTATTGCATCCATATGTTGTCTGTTAACTAATGTTTCTTCTGACAGGATATTTAGGATATTCAGCACACAACAATATGTTTAACTGCAGATCTGTTGTCGAGTAAAAGTTACTTTTTGAGGAGGAGGAGGTTTATTATAATTGGCACCCTTCCTGTAGACTCAGGATGCCATTAGACACAGAGCATTAGGATCAAACTGCATCTTCATAAAATCAGAAAAATAAATAAACTCAAAACTTGAAGATCATAAAATTTAAAAATTAGCTACATTTATACATGTGATGGCTCTGGGTAACTACCACAATGAACAACAAGCCTTTTTACTCCTATGAAAATTAGTGATACCCATGCAATGGAATCTTAGTCATTCTCACTTGTTGTTCCAATCAGGAACACTTAACAGGGCTAGAGAGTTTTGTCATACAATACAATTAGACTATACAATAATCTTCCGCCAACCATCCACTACTCAGTGTAACACTGTTTTTGCTTTCAGATGAAGTCTTAGTGCTTGGTATAGTTTGATGTCATCATGCCATTGTAATGACTGAATTTTATTTTTTTTTTTATTATTCTTTGGTAACCAGGTAAGGCCCACTAGGCACAAGTGCCTGTTTTCAGGGGTGACCCAGGAGACCTGGGGATGTTAAGTGAGTATTCAGAGTCACACAGTATGCAAGTAGAGGCTGTGGGAATCAAACCGAGGTCTGCTGGATGTACCAAGCTCATGTATAGCTTGTTACTCTAAACCCTAGGTGATACTGCCAGCCCTAAATATGATATGCATTGCATAGTATTTATATTTTTATTTATATTGTAACAGCTCCTTGACTCACCTTCGCTGTGCCAGGGCCCTCAGTGTCCACCCTGCACACACCTCTGAGGGGCGCCGGCCTGGCTTCACTGGTGGGTGAAATACCTAGATAAGGAAATGGCACAGTGCCTCCACCTGGGGTAGTGATATGGGACACCTGTGAATAAGTTGCAGGTTACCATTCCGGGAAATACAATAACTGCCCCCACAGTATACCTACCCCATACACAGTAACAGGACACACTTTGCAAAGACCAGTAATACCAGATGTATAACATAAACCAACTTCAGTATTTTTGGGGGGGAGGGGGGAAAGGAAGAATATTAAGACAATAAAAACTGACTCAAACAATGTTACCCCAACAGTGCTCCCCACCTCCCACCTGTGGGTGCACCTGGCTTTTCCCAAATGCAATTACACTATACAGTCTGTAACAGTAGGTACCACACCAGGGGTGCAGAGAAGGTGACAGTCTGGTGGCTCGAGCAGGGTACTTGCCTTGGAGCCCAATACTTTCAAACACACAGAACTTGTAAACTTTACTGCCTGGGCACAGCTTTGAAATTTGGCACAGTCCGGCCCAGGACTTAACCCCCTTTCCTGACTAGCTAGCTAGCTAAATAGGAAATCTTCTGAGTCGCAACCCAGAGGTACTTACAGTTTGTTGAGGGGGTTTCGGAAGGCTGGCATTGAACTGTACCATGGAAGTATCAAGTTGGTGGTGCACCACATCAGCAGGGCTGGCTGAAGAACTGAAGAATGCTAGGCTTCACCTGTCAGGCCTTTGTGATCTTCACCTGTAAGGCCTTGTGGTCAGTGTTCACCTGACAGGCATCTTGATGTCTTCTACTCCAGTGCACCTTTGGTGGCCTGGGGATAGGACAGACTTGGTCCCTAAAACTTCTCTGCTTGGCTCCAGCTTCTTCCACAACTCACTCACAGCTGGGCTTTGGCTCAGTCGCTAGCCCCAGTGCATTCAATCTCTCTGGCTGGGAGCAAATCAGCAGTCTCTGAATTGCTGACCTCTCCGAGGGGAACACAGCCTGCCAGACTTTATTATCTGCTGCAGAACTGTTTTTTCAAAGCTGCAAAACTTACAGTCTCTGTTCTCTCTTGTGACCCTCCAAGCTCTCTCTTTCTGGCTGAGAACTCCAAATTCTCTTTCTCTCTCAGCAAACTTCTACAGTCTCTCTCTCTCTCTTTGCCACAGCTGGCTCTTTCAGGCGCTCTGCCTATTATTTTTTAGCTGGGGTCGAACAAGCCATTGAACTCTGGATGCAGGTCTTGGGCAAAGTAGCCCACAGAAGTCTCTCCTGCACTCTGTTCTTTCTCTAGACTCCTGAAGAATCTCCCCTTTGGTGGGCAAACAGTACCTCTTTTAACTTTGCAAAGTCCCTATCTGATTGGCTGCATGCACTCCTGGGCTTGTTCAATACCCCTTGACACTTCCCAGTGGCCCCCCTGCTTCAGTGGTTCTATGGGGGCTGCTATTACTATTTACATTGTGCCCCACACAAACATAGCCCCTTAACTTCATTTTAAGCACTTTCAGGGGCTGATAGGAACTTGTCCTGGCTCGCCTGGGCAACAGGAACCAGGACACCTTTTGTTTGGTGGAGCCCCTTTATCTCATCAGGCTTCTAAAACACAATCTCCCCTTTGGCACCTTTTTGAAGTTCCCAGATTTGGAGCCATGGCACCTTAAGTTTTATATTCCACCAGTCGCACATGTGCATACACAGCGCTGTACGGCCATCTTTTTTATTTACATTCAGACGGTTTAGTCACGGCAGTTCCCCAGACCAGTTAAACAGCTCCCAAAGTGCCCAGAGGCACAAAACAATATTTTGGACCTCAGCCCCCTTCTGGCATGGGGCTGAGGAGTGAGAGACTGTCAGCGGCCATGGCCACTGAATTTTCAGGGAGCCATAGTCCGAATCCCACCAGGGCCACTGCCAGGACACCGCGGTATATAAAATGTATAATCTGTTAAATGTTTAACTTATTCTGGTTGCTAGTGAAAATGGGCATTATTTTGCCTACTACACTTACCAGTATAATCAATAAAACAAATAAGCCAACAAAATAAATGAAATAAATATAAAAACAGCAATAACTTATTAATAAATAAATAATTAGACTACAGACTGGGAAGTTGGAAAAAGGGGACATTACTTCCCAAACGCTTGAGCAAACAGGTACATTTTCTGACCTGAGGCCTCCACTGAGTGGGCCTCCACAGAGCTCTTGGGAAGATTTCCAAAGGATTGGGCCTGCCACCTCAAATGTCCCGTTCCTCCAAGGTTTTTAATCTTGCCCTGGGAACTATGAGGAGGCCCTCCTCAGTGGAGTGAAGAGAGTGTGAGGATGTATAAGGATGCAGAAGATCTGCCAGGTTACCAGAACCCAGCCCATGTTGGGCCTTATATGTTAGTAAGCCAACTGTAAAGGAGATACGTCACTTGACTGGCAGCCAAAGCAGGTCAGGCAGCACTGGGAGACATGACATGACCTCAGAAGGCCAGTCAGCAACCTAGCAGGTGTTTCTGCACCAGCTGCAGGCTCCACGCATACCACCATTGACCCCAAAGTAAAGAGTGTTGCAGTAATCAAGCCGCAATGTCACAGACACGTGCACCAGTGTGGCCAGGTCACGGGGGATAAAAGATCTAATCTGGCTGACGTTCTGCAGATTGGTAAAAGCCATTCCAGACTACTGCTGACACTGGAGTCACAAATATCAGCTTCTGATCCAGGATGACTCCCAAATCTTTCAACTTTGTGGCAGTCAAGAGCCTAGAGGGGCTGAGTTGAAGCTCTGTCTCCCTTTCAGTGGCTGCCACTCCCTTGCAACAACCCAGCTTCACCACAAGTACTTCAGTTTTACCCAGGTTAAGTCTCAAACAGCTCGATGATATCCAGTCTTGGATCTCAGCCAGATACCTATTTAGCACATGATGTTGGGCACTCACCACCTCACTACCTCATAATTAGGCTGGACATCAAAACGAGACTAAAACAGCTCTATTGTCTATTTTTATTAAAAAGGCAAACCAGATATTAAACAAGCACCCATTTAAAGTAACCACCTGACACATTCAGGACCAAATAGGGTCCTTTATCAAAGGCTAGGGCATAATGGTAAATCCAGACTGTAAATAGAACAGTTACAATGACATCACAGTTAACGTCACACATTAAACATTTAAAATCACTGGATATCATTGGTAGTAATCTGAGATTCACAAATTGATTGTTATAAATGAAAACCAAAGTCAAACAAAATTTATTTGTAGTCATATTAAAATGCTAAGACCATTGAACTATTGCCCTAGAGTGAGAGTGTGTGTGTGTGTCCTCATTTGCAGTCATAGTGGGTGGTGGTGCAAAATACAGGTTACTCACCTGTAACAGGAGTTCTAGGAATGGTATATGTTGTCCATCCACACTTATTGCAGAGTTCCTTGCCCTTTAAATCTTGCGGAAGGTCTTCAAGCTGGCTCCTCCCACCCACCCGGGTGGTAAAACTCTCGGCTCCACCCCATGACGCCAGATCTGGCCAGCTGGAAGCTCAGGTTGTGCGTCGAAGCCGGGGAGGTCGGGTGGGTCATGTGGATGAACAACATATACCATTCCTAGAACTCCTGTTACAGGTGAGTAACCTGTATTTCTAGGGACATGGATATGTTGTTCATCCACACTTACTGGCAGACTCCTAGCAGTTCTCCGGGAGGAGGGAGGCAAGGCGCACACCCCCTACTTAGGGAATAAAGACTGAGAACCGAGGCCCCAAAACCAGCATCGGCGTGACTCAAGGTCGATGTGGTAATGGGTAATAAAGGTGTGTGCTGACTTCCAGTAGCAGCCCTGCAGATTTCCTGGATAGGGACGTCCCTGGAAGCAGCCACCGATGCAGCACTATGACGGGTAGAATGAGCTCTTATCCCTCTGGGAGGCTCCATGCCCGCCAACTTATAGCAGAGATCTATGCAGGAGGTGACCCACCTGCCTATCGTCCGCTTGGCTGCAGGTCTGCCAGGTGCGGCTTCAGCGTAGGTGACAAACAGCTGGCGAACCTCTCCCCGAATTTCAGCCGTGCGCTCCTTATAATAAGCGAGAGCCCTTCTAGGGTCCAGAGTATGGAGCCTATATTCAGCCTCCGAGGTGTGACTGGGGTAGAACACCGGCAGAGTCAGCACCTGGTTAAGGTGAAACTCCGACACCACCTTCGGAAGGAATTTCGGGTGGGGGCGCAGGACAACCTTGTCCCTGTGGAAGACCAGGTAAGGAGACTCGATGCAAAGCGCCTGGAGCTCTCCCATCCTTCTGGCTGACGTGATAGCCACCAAGAAGGCGGTCTTCCACGACAGGTGAGAGAGATCACACCTGTGCATTGGTTCGAATGGCTTGCCCATGAGCTTTGCCAATACCAGCAGTAAATCCCATGGAGGTGGAGGTTCTCACACTGGAGGGGAAATGTGATCAAGGCCTTGGAAAAAGCGCCTGACCACCTTTTCCTGCGCCTACAGACTGCTCCTCCCGCGCCCGCGGTAGCAGAGATGGCTGCCAGGTGCACCTTAGGGTCGCCGACCTAAGCCCTTGACTAGAAAGGGACCATAAATAGTCCAAAATGCTTGCCACAGAACAGGAGGAAGGGTCCAAGCCCTTGCCCTGACACCAAATGGAAAATCTCTTCCATTTGAAGGCGTAGCATTTTCTGGTCGACTCCTTACGGGACGCCTCAACAACATTGAGGACCTCGTCAGAAAGACCCAAGGCCTGGAACTCTAGCCGCTCAGGAACCAGGCCGTCAGGTGCAGGGATTGAAGGTCCGGATGGAACACCTTCTCCTGATTGACTGAGAGCAGGTCCGGCGAGCTGGAAGCTGCCTCTGGAGCCTGGATCTGAGGCTGAGGAGATCTGGGTACCAGAACTGGCGGGGCCAGTCTGGGGCTATCAGAATCACCTGCGCCTTGTCCCTCCTCGCCTTGAGAAGCACCTTGTGAATCAAGGGAAATGGGGGAAAGGCGTAAAAGAGGCCCGGGTCCACAGCCTCAAGAAGGCATCCCCTGCAGCGAGCCCTGCTGAGGCGGGCATGAAACAGCCTCAGCCGCATTCTCCTGGAGGCAAACAGGTCCACCTGAGGTGTGCCCCAGTGGGAGAACAGATCTTGTACTACCTCGCGGGAGAGACCACTCATGAGATGCAGCCCCTATCCGGCTCAGGGCATCGGCCAGGGTGTTGGAAGCTCCTGCCACATGAATGGCTAGGAGATCCACCTCCAGGCTCTTGACAGTGACCAAATGCGGAGAACTTCCTTGCATAGAAGCATGGAGCGCGTCCCCGCCCTGGCGGTTCAGGTAGTACATGGTCGTGGGTATTGTCCGTCTGGACTCGGACCACTTGACCCGGAGAAACGGAGCAAGGCGGTGAGAGCTAGGCGGACCGCTCGGAGCTCCAGCAGGTTGATGTGGCATCGGGACTCCCGCGGGGACCAGAGGCCGTGCACTCGGTGTTCCCCCAGATGGGCACCCCAACCCATCAGAGAGGCATCGGTCGATAGAGACCGTCGGCTCGGGGCGGACAAACGGGATGCCCTCCTGCAGATGGAATGGAACGGTCCACCACTGGAGAGCGTTCCACATCTCCTGGGTCACTATCACTAGCTGGTCCAAAGGATCGCAGCATTGTGACCACTGGCTGGCCAGTCCCCACTGAAGGGGGCGCATGTGCCAGCGTGCCCAACGGACCACGCTGGTACAGGCCGCCATGAGACCCAGGAGGCGCAGGAAGTCCCGGGCAGGGCGCGATTGCCCAACCAGAAATGATTGGGCAAAGGAGGTAAGAACCTCGGCCCTGTCCGCCGGGAGCCGTGCTCTGGCTCAAGAGAGTCGAGCTCTGCCCCGATGAACAGGATCACCTGCTTTGGCTCGAGTTCCGATTTGGCCTCGTTGATGAGAAGGCCAACTTGAGAGCAAACCTGGAGGGCCAGATCTCTGGACCGCTCCACCTCCCGTCTGGAGGGGGCTGCTATCAGCCAATCGTCCAGGTAAGGGTACACCCGGACCCCTCGGCGCCGCAGGAATGCTGTCACCACTGCCATGCATTTGGTGAAGACCCTGGGAGCTGGAGATAAGCCGAAGGGCATGGCTCGGAACTCGAAGAGGGATCCCTCCGCTCGAAAGCGGAGGAATCTCCGATGTGACGGACAGATAGGGATGTGAAAGAACGTGTCCTGTAGGTCCAGAGAGCAGAACCACACGCCGTGTTCCAGAGATGGTATTATCTGCGCCAGAGTGACCATCCTGAAGGTTCGAGACCTTAGGAACTTGTTCAGGTTGTGTAGGTCGAGAATGGGGCACTAGCCCCCCATCCGTTTTAGAACCAGGAAATACCTGGACATGAACCCCGGGTCTGAAGGGGGGTCCTCTACCTCCGTGATCACCTCCTTTTGGAGGAGGAGAGCGATGTCGGCTCGGCGAGCTGCCAGTGAGGCTGCGGACCCCGAGGCGTGACGGCTCTGAAGGGCGGGGCCTGCTCGAATTCCAGAGGTAGGCCTTTTCCCACCACCTCCAGTACCCACCTGTCCATGGTAACAGCGGACCAGGCAGAAAGGAAGTGTCTGAGCCGTCCCCCCACGGGAGGAACCAGGGGTGAGGTGACAGGGATGGGGGCGACACCCCTCAGCCCGTCACTGGGCAGGCTTGGAGGAAGGACCGGCCGAGGGACCACCTGGGCCTTTTCCTCCCTGCTTCCTGTTGGAGGAAGCCGACGGCTTGGGTTTGGGATGCCAACACGAGCCTGCTGGCCCTGACGTTGCTGGGCCGGGCGCGCCGCAGGTGCAGAAGGACGAAAGGGCTTAGGCTGTGGCTTGCGGCCTTTGTCCTTCTGAGCGGAAGAGACAGAGTCCAAGGTAGCATTGGACTTCTCGATCCTCTGCAGGTGACCTTCCACCCCAGGGCCGAAGAGGTCAGTCCCCAAAAAGGGAACATCCGCCAACTTGTGCTGGGTATCTGAGGTAAAGGTGGATATCCTCAGCCAAGCCCGGCGACACATGGCCACTGCAGCTGCCACAGACCTGGCACATGAGTCCCCGATGTCTAACGCAGTCTGGAGCTGCTGTTTTGCCACTGCCCTGCCCTGGTCCCGCACCTGCCTGACCGTAGTCTGCAGATCTGTGGGAAGATGAGGGACAACCTCATCCAGGGAGCCCAACAGGGCATGAGAAAAATGTGCCATGAGGACGCGAGCTACTGGCCGAGGCCAAGAGAGGACGAGCATAGACTTTTCGCCCGCATAATCCAATTTCTTGGATTCCTTGTCAGGAGGTTTGTCTACATCCCTGGCGTTCCCGGCACGCCGGAAAACGCTGTCGGTAACCAACCCCTCGGCCGAGGGGTGTTCAAAACGGACAGGGAACCGGTAGGGACCGCATACTTCCTGGCCATCCTGGCCGAAGGCGCAGGGCAGGAAGCAGGACGCTGCCAAAGTTCCAAGGCCGGACCCACTATGGCTTCGGCCACCGGAAAGGCCTCCGTAGGAGAATCCCCTCGGTCCAGAATCTCCCGTGAGGGGATACCTGGCCCGTTTAGAAATGGGTTCGAGCTTCATCCCGGTGGACTCCAAGATGAGTCGAAGCAACCCTAAGAAGGACGAAGGGCTATCGTCCACTGACTGCCCTCCCGAGGACTCCAAGTCCATGCGCTTGGAGAATAGTGAGAACCATCATCGGACTTTGAAGAGTCCTCAAAGAGCTGCCTCGGCCTGAGTCACCTTCCACCTGCCGAGATTTATCGGAAGTGAGTGACAGACAGCCTATGGGGCAAAACCCAAGGCCGACTGAGAATTTTTGGTCGGAGCCCCAACTAATGGCTGTGGAGGCGGAGGTTCCACCAGAATCGGGGCAGCTTGGAATTGGCCGAACAACCGCCTGGGAACAGGCCCTCGGGCACAAGGGGTTGTTTCGCCCTCCGTGACAGCCACTTAATGGCCGTGGAAGACGACTGGGTCGGCTTATTCCCGGTCAAAAGGAGCTGTTGCCACATGAGTTCCTCGTACCTCCGACGCAACTTGCGCCGAAGCCTCCCCTCGTCCGAGGAAGAGGAAGAGAGCAGCACCGCTTACCGCGGTGCCGAGACTGAAGAACGCCTATGGCGGTGGGATCGGTTGGACCGCGAGGATGTCCGAGACCGAGACCGAGAGTCTCGACTAGGCCGAGGAAGGCGAGGAGAAGTGTCGAAACCGCACTCCTCAGCTCGGACGATCCACCGAAGGCTCCGGAACCGGAGGCACAGACGAGCCGACGGGATCCTCAACTCCCACCGGGGGAACCGGGGAGAGGATTCTCAGCTTCTCCAGCCGACAACCGTCTAACGGGTCGAGAAAAATCTCGACCGCATCATTTGAGGTCTCGGTCAACTGGCCTGGCGGGGACACCGTGAAGCCAGTGGCGAAGCTGAGGTGGGCCGAAGTGAGAGCTGTCGACAAGGAGCGGGATCTTTCCCGCTCCCAAGAGCGTCGACGGAGAGACTTACTTTTGCTTTTTTTGGACCTGGAAAAAGGTCCTGAAGAAGTTGGACTCTCACCTTTCATCGAGAGGGTCAGACAAAGCTCCTTAAAAGAAGCCGAGTACGAGGCACCGAGAGAGAGTGGAACAAATGCCTCAGCCGAGGTAGAAGCGGCCCGCGCCGCCTCCTCGTCGAGGGTGATCATCTGCTCGAGCTGATCCGCCGAGCCCGCCGCCCCGCGGACACCGCCAACCGGGCCTCTTTAGATTTCACCAGTGGAATTCTTTTCTCGGGGCGCCCCAGTTGTAATCAGGCAGCACGGTCTTCAAGGACGTAGGCCGAAAAAGAAGAGTACAAATCGCAGGCCTGCGGGTCGTGCTCAAGACCCAGGCAGTAGACGCACGTGGAGTGCGGATCCGTCCTAGACATCTTCTGCCCGCAAGGTCACCTCCGGAAACCGGGAGTCGATGTGTCCATCACAGCCGCGAGGAGAAGAAGACCGAAGTCTTTTTAGCAAAAAACTTATTGATTTCGAACTTTCGAAGAATAAGGAACCAGTCTTAATCGCAGAGCGTTAAGGAGGAAACCTGAGCTTCCAAGCGGTAAGGAAGATCTGGCGTCATGGGGCGGAGCCGAGAGTTTTACCACCCGGGTGGGTGGGAGGAGCCAGCTTGAAGACCTTCCGGCAAGATTTAAAGCGGCAAGGAACCTGCCAATAAGTGTGGATGAACAACATATCCATGTCCCTAGAACAGTTGTTACACCACCAGCTAGCACTATTACAAAGCTGCATGTCACAGCTGGAGAAATCCTCCTCTGTAACAGTGTCATAATACAAATCAGTGGCGGCTGTTCTCAGGAGCTACTAGTAACATACTGGTTACGGCTGTCCACCAAATTGCAGCATGGCATAAGCCCAGTTGCTGCCATGTTGCAACTCAGTCTCAGTGGGCATCTTACACAGATGTCTCCCACTCCCTAGCTTCCTTTTACCACCATGGCCTAAGTGGGCCACTTGGTTCCATCTTTTGTGCCCCAACAGCTAGAGTCCCTGGCAAACGAGTGGAACCCACTGTTCCTCAGAAACTATCATGATTCCTGGCGTCCAGTGGTCTCCTTCCTCCCCCAACACCTGTTATTTTGCAGCATCCTCTCCTCTCTGCGTTTATCCTGTTATGCAAATACTTCTGGTGGCAGCCCTGAAACCCTGCTTACTGTGTGCCTGTAATACAGTATTTCCAGAAGGCTGTGACTGGTGTTGGGATCACTTTATGACCATGCAGGAAAGGGTTTCCTCCCGTTACATGCAGGCATATCTTGACAGGGTCACAATAGCTGCAGTGCTGTTAAGGAGTCTCAGTAACTACTTATTGTATCACTACAATCAGCATTCACATATGGGCCCACAATTTACATGTGCTGTTGGATAAGGGCTAACAGCCTCATTTGACAACATGTGCATTGGTCTTGGAGCTCTGCACACAGCTGATATGCAAATTACTTTGAACTTACCAAAAGGGTGCTCACTGTGCAAACATTTGGTTGTGCACTTTGGCTACTCTTGATTAATAGGCCAAACGTGATTAGGCCACTAACACCTCCACTCCCCCAACCCCCACCCCCCTAACACACAGAGAGTTGCATGATACTACACAATGGGGTAAGAGAATATATCTTTGGATAAAACAGTCATATAGTTGACAGATTTGTTTAACCCTACATTCAGAAGGTATTTAAAGCAGCAGTGCTTCTTAAGCCATGTTTACAGCTACAGCATTTTATTTTCTTTGCCGCTCCTTTCCGCTGGCGCTGTGTGCTGCTAGCGTTTTAGTTTACACTGTTGGCTCTTACAGCGGTCCGGTCACACTGCGGAGGAGGGCTGGACATTCCGTGGGGTGGGTTTGAGGACGGAGACAGCTTAGTAGCAGATCGAGTGTAGAAGAGAGTTTGCAGTGCAGCCTGATGCGCTCGATCCACTACATGTACCCACTCCTGAGTCGGAACCAAAAAAGGATCGGGAGCGCTCTTAAGTGTCCACACCATCGTATTTGCAGCACATCAACCGGTGCACAAGGGTTGATGCGCTACAAACACGATGGTGTAAACAAGGCTTTAAATGGTGAATATGTTCACCATACCATTTTACAGCAACAACGTATTCTGTATAGTCTTAGAATTTTTGCTGGGGTATTAGTTTAATTTTTCCAACCACCTGTAAAACGTTTTTCACTACAGTATTTGTATTCTCATTAGCGGCACATAGCAAGAAACAGGGCCACCCCAGCAGTTTCTAGTTGATATACTAGGGTACTGCTATTGTGCTTCTGACAAGCTTCTAAAATCTTCAAAAAGACCTCAAGAATAAACTGTATAGTCTAGTGGTTACAGTAACAGAATGTGAACCTCACTGGCAAGGACACCACTGAAAATGAGTCTTGGCTCAAAGGTCTGTAGCATCAGTCCTTCATTTTCCAAGAAACATAATTGATGACGATGGTGAAGAACCAAGAGACCCAAGTTTGAATCCCATTGCCATCACTTAGGTTTGACCTTAAGCAAACCCCTTATCCTTCCAGTGAGTCCTCTGCACAAGTGAGAAACAGGCCAAAGTGCAGTAGGACCCCACCAAAATGAGATGTTGCATCTCAGCCATATGCTGGAAATTTAAATTGTAAAAGTTAATATAGTTATTCCAGTTGGAGACCAGATTATTTTGTGTTTGTCTGAAGAAATGCGGCTTTAACTGAACATATGTAAAAAGAGAACAACCTTACAATCTGTTTTTTCTGGCAGTAAGTGTATATGGAGCCAGCGCACTGATGCAGCAGTAGCACTACCACTTGCAGTGCTGATGGCCCAGGTTTGGGAATGAGCCCACTGCATCAGAGGGCCTGCCAGGGGGAGGCTGGATGAGTGACCCATGGACAGCTCTCCACCTCTGGAAAGGAAGGATGGTAGCACCCGGCACTTGGGTGACACCCTGCAGAGGCAGGGTGTACACCAGGCCAGGACCACAAGAGAATGGGACGGCGGCAGCAGGCACCTGCGGGCATGTATGCCCATGCACTGATGTCACTGCATGTCTGCATCATGGGGGAAACCAACATAAGGTAAAACCCTCTGCAGCAGTGCTTCATGATGACCCTCGACCTCGGCCAAATGGCACCAGGAAGCGTAAGTCTCAGTCAGATTTCAGGTGGATCATGGTATCTGCCTTGGGAGCCCCACCATAGAGGGCAAGTTATGTGACCTCTGATTTGGGCAGCTGAATGGGGATGCCGACCAAGAAGCGAGTGGGACAGAGATGGCATAAAATCTGGCCACAGCCAGAGCAAAAACAGAGTTGGAAAAAAAAAGTAAGAGTATATGCTCCTGGGGATTAGAAAAGCAAAGAGAGAGAGTTAGTAGGTTTATTGAGTGCATCTTTTGCTACTCAGAGCTGGATTAGTGCTGATTAATTTTAAATGATCACTCTAAACAGTAAGATCATCATGGAAAGGGCTGATAAACAGTGAGATCATGTGGAAAGGGCTGATAAACAGTGAGATCATCGTGGACAGGGCTGATAAACAGTGAGATCATCGTGGATAGGGCTGATAAGCAAACTCCTAGAAAATACTCATCATTAAACATGGAAAACATAAGATGCACTGTTTCAATATTTAGGAGGACAAAAGTCTTCCAAAACATCTGAACCTTCTAACAGGTCAGATGAGCACACTTGCACTACCAGGGTATTTGCTAAAATAGCCAAAGGTACTGAAACTAGTGAAATCACATCTAGTTGCACTGCAGCAGGAGAGAGAGATGCTGCTTTCTCTGGAAACAATGGCAGAGGAGGGGTTGGAGCCTGATTGTTATTGGAGGGACAATAAAAGTTTCAACATATGATACACTTAAAAATCTCCTGCAATATATACTGGGTGTTTAGTTACTGCTAAAAGGACAAAATTACACTGTGAGCTGCCAAATGGTTTCCAAAATACCGAATGACTCAATGCCCCCAAAAATACACCCCACATACAGCACTGTAGTACTGTTATTTTAGACAGGCGGTTACTAGTGGGGTACCGAGGTTCAGTATTGGGTCCAGTCCTTTTAATGTCTTCATCAGTGACATTGCAGAGGACTGAAGGAAAAGTATGCCTTTTGCAGATGACACAAAGATCTGCAACAGAGCTGATACACAGGAGGCGTGGAAAGGATGAAAAGGGACTTGGCAAGGTTGGAGGAATGGTCAGACGATGTGGCAGCTAGGATTCAATGCAAAAGTGCAAATAATGCACCTGGGAAACAAGAACCCAGGGAAGAATACACAATGGGTGGGGAAGTAGTAACAACAACAAAACAGGAAAGGGACCTGGGGATAATCATATCAGATGACCTTAAGGTTAGCAAGCAATGTGAGAAGGCAGTAGGGAGGGCTGGGGTATACTGGGATGTATAGGAGAGGCATCAGCAGCAGAAAACAGGAAGTTGTTATCCCTCTGTACAGACAGTTGGTGAGACCCCATCTGGAATACTGTGTCCAGTTCTGGAACCCCATCTCCGCAAGGACATAGACAGGATAGAGGCAGTCCAGAGGAGGGCAACTAAAATGGTGCAGGGTCTGCAAGAGAAGCCGATGAGGCGAGACTAAAGGAGCTTAATATGTATACCCTTGAGGAAAGAAGGAGAGGGAGACATGATAGAAACTTTCAAGTACCTCAAGGGAATCAACAAAGTCCAAGAGGGTAGCATCTTTCAGAAAAGAGACTTGCAAGAACAAGGACACAATTTAAAGATAGAAGGAGGCGGTTCAGGGGCAATGTGAGGAAATATTATTTCACAGAGAGGGTAGTGGATGCATGGAACAGCCTTCCTGAGGAAGTTGTGGGGTCTAAAACTGGGGAGAATTCAAGAATGCATGGGACAGACATAAGGCAATTCTTGTGGGGGGCAGGAAGATATAGGCTGTTGGTTAACTAGGATCTGCGGCCTATCCTGTAGGTAGGGAAATGGGCAGACTAGATGGGCCTAGCGGTCCTTATCTGCCGTCACAGTCTATGTTTCATGTAGACAATGGTCAGACCACATTACCATCCCCACTACAAATTTATAAAACTGTACACCCACCTACCAACCACACTTTATGCCTGGATGCAGGGAAAGGCTGGTGGGAAATTCTGTGCTTTTCCAGGCTATGCATAATGCATGTGAGACTAAATGATCACACAGCCTGGCAGCACGCCTATGATCCTGATGAACGCAGGGTTGCTTACTGCTTTGTAAACCAACCTGCACAAGTTTATATTAGAAAATGGACAATGAAACTAAAAGTCACTAATGCTACTTAATGTTTCAGACAGTATCTAGTGCAGTGTGTTTCTGGGCTCTGTTCCTCCCAATCTTTCACGCGGTTGCCTGATTTCTTCGTATCCTTTCCACAAGGCAATCTAAGAAGACAACTGGCTGCTTTTGTGTTTCTACTACTCTCCTAAGTCATAAAGTGTCTGGATAAATAGATATTTCCATAGAGGCTATAACTAATATATTACTCATGCTGTACGGAATGCTCAATGTCATCATAAGCCATTAGCTTTTAGACAACGTTCATTTATAATTCATTTGCCAAGAGGAAATGGCTGAAAAACAGAAGAGTTTTATAGTGCCTTAAACTGTGCTGCAGCCCAGAAAAGGGAAAGATGCACAAAAGTGTGCATAGCTAGGTAAGACTTCACCTAGAGTTACACTCTGATAAGTTTACAAATGTAATAAAGGTCAGTGGAACAGCAACTGTAGCTCACTTTGACATTTGGGCAACCATACTAACTCTCCGCAGCCCAACTATTAGTCTGACTAAATATAAGATAAAAAACATAAGCAGAAAACCAACTAACAAGATTTCTGACTAAGATTTGGCTAGTGATTATTCTATGTAGGCTAGATGTGAACGATAGATAGACAGACAGACAGACATATATAGAGATTTTTTTATTTTACAATACATTACATGGTTGACCCATTACCTACTGATTTTCAGTGGTTGAGAAATGCTGCTATTCACTGCTAGTAGTGAATAATGGAGTGTGAATAATATATCAGGTATTGTGTATTATGCTTTTTTGTACACACCTGAGGTGTGCAATACCACATAAACCACTAGTGTGAAGCATAAGCAGTTTATGATGGTATTACACACTGAGGGTGTGTAAAAGAAATGAATAATGTAACACCCCATACTTTATTTTATATGATTGCTTGTGTAAAAACTGCCATTAGAAGACAAGTGAAGACAGTGGTGTGTAGTACGGGAGATGTTAAAATGCACGTAGAGAACTATGACTTGTTTATGTAAAGACATTTTGCACATAGATCCACATTTAAATGTGCAAATCGCATACTGACATGAGTTGTTCACAAAAAAAGAAAGAAGCACAGACTGTTTTTTTTACTTGTAAAACTCATGAATGCATTTTAAAACAGACTGAGCGGAGCGGACGGCTTTTACTCACTGTGTCTGCTTGCCATCAGCCCACTTTAGTATTATGTGTTATAGGTTCTGCTTTTACAAGGATTCATTTTATAAGGGTCTTTCTGCAGTTAAATAAGTCAGTGTGACTGTAATAAGTGTCAGGAGACTGACTGCAGTGAGACGTTATTCACTTTCGCAGCTTTTGCATCAACAATAATTCTACATGAAATACATTTTTGTTTGCAGATAATGGAAAAGAATTGTTGAAATGGTGCTATTTAATTTGTTTGAGTTCATTTTATTGAATTGGTTAAGTAGTTTGGAAGGAGGGCTTTGTGGGTCAACACGGAGGTATGACACCAAACCAATGTGACTGGCAGTGAACTGCTGCAACGGCATTGGGAAAGATTTTAGAATTAAAACATTTTTTAGAATGGAGTTCCTTCGGTTTTGCTGATTCCTTCTTCTTGGCTGCAAGAAAGGCATCATTAAAGCTATGATAAAGCTTGATTCTGTGAAATGATTTAGATGTAGACTGTTTAAGTGTGCTTTTCTTTATTTTACAAACTGGCTGACACCAAACACCATAATAACTAGCTGGTTTTACGGAATGGCACCGGTTATTACAGTGTTTAAAAATGGTGCCAGTCCAGTCATTAAACGGGCTCACCAGTAATTATATAGACAATAATGGATGGCATGCTGTACATTATGAACTTCTTTCTTTTTTTACACATCCGAGGTGTGTAATACCACATAAATTACGAGTGCGAAGCATGTGTAGCTTGTGGTGGTGGTGTAACACACCAAGGGTGTGAAAAAAAAAAATAATGTAACACCCCATGCTTTATTTTATATAATTGCTAATCAATTTAGTGCTGTGCGGTAATAAATAAAACATGGTTGTTGCCTTTTCTGTGGCATTTTGTTTCTGTGAGTGCAAGATAGCGGTGGCTTTTACTTTCAGATTGACTGTCTGTCACCCATACTGTAATAACCGGTCAGTTATTGCGGAATGAAATCCAGTTATTTGGTATTCAAAAGTGGTGTCAGTCCTGTCAACAAATGGGCTCACCAGTAATTATATCTCAATATGTGAACAAACACTGTTACCTACACAAGCAGCATATAACACCTACAGTATTTGCAAGCGACATACCACTACTCCTCCGTTCCTTCCTCAGGAACACCTCATTCACACTAAAACAACACCCACAAACACATTTCCACATTGAAAAGCTACATAAATAAAAGCCTAATACTTTATCATGTAATATACAAATTATAAAATGCTGAGAAAAATCCTGGTACCAGACTGGGCAGCTGGGGCCTTTATCTGTAGACGTTATCATGGCACAAAATCATGGGATTAAGTGCGGCACACACGACCACATGACTAACTCTGCCAGTAAAATATCACAAAGTAAAACAATAATCCCTCCTTCCAAATATGTCAGTACCAGTCAACTAACAATACAAAATCTGTCACTTTTCTAACTCACCACCTACTTTGGTTATATGTTGTGCTGCCAACTCCTCGAAATGTAACTTTGTTTCCAATTGCCACTCCAAGTGACTTCACAGTATGTCTGCCAACATCTGAATAATTAGACCACGTGCTTATGGCTTCACACAAGGGCGCGAGCAACTCTAAATATAAACAATAACAATTTTATGTGCTGCCTACTCGTCACTACCCACTCCTCTTAAACATGAATTCCGTGGCCTCGACATTAATAAATATCCTTGAATGGCAAAAACAGATCAAGCAAAGCGAATGGGGTAGGGGGCGAGGGGGACAACGGAGGCCAAGTAAAGCAAATTTGGGTATAAGGGCACAAACTACAAAGCAAACATGTAGTTTAAATATGACAGTGTCACCTATTGAGAAAAACAAAATAGGAATTTTTTCAATGTACCTACTCATTAAACACACCAAAGAACATATTTTAAAATATATACTGTTTTATAATTTTTTTCTAAAACAAGCAAAATAAGCCATTTTATAATAGCAATAAGGTACTTCAGGATATGGGTTGTTGTGGGCAAACACCAGTCTTCGGTCTTGTAACACCCCATACAAGGCATGAAATTATCACACAATAAAACACACCCTGTCATAGCTTATTCCTTAACTGGACATAGCTGCCTGTGTAGAACTCAGTGGTAATTTCAGCTTGTGAAGCAGGGGGCAGTAGAAGTCACTTGCCCTTTAGGCTTATGGCTCATCCTGCCCTCAGCTTCTCTCAATGGAATTACCACCTTGCTCTTCACAGGCACCTTTACATAATTCTATATTTATCTACCCAAAATAGCCCAATTGTGATGCAACATCTCATTTTCAGTGGGGCCCTTCTTCAACCCATTTCTGCAGCTGGGTGGCCTAGAATACTAGGAAGTTACATGACTTGCCCAAGGCACAACGTGTGTATCTGGCTCTAGGCTTCAACTTGTGCTCTCCCGGTCCCAAGTCAGTGCTCAAACCACTGGACCACACTACCTCTATAAATGGCAAGGCAATGCAATTTTATTTGTAGGGTGCCCAATCCCGGAGGCTATGGACACCTAACAATAGTCAAAACAAGACATAATAAAAACAGCATAAATAAATAATACAGTAATAATGCTAAGTATAAATATAGCAGTTTAAAATAAATTAAAAAGGGGGTCAGAATATCACAGCATGGACTAGCACAGGTTGTGCTCAAAAACTGGAAAAGCCAGGGCAAGAAGTGGCCCTTCAGCCTCTGCTTGAACACCTCAACTAAAGGAGCCTCCCGGACAGAGGATGGAAGCGAGTTCCACAGGGTCAGCCCAGAGACACTAAATGCATGATTTCCTGAGGTCTTGTACCGAACCCTGGGAATGTCCAGGAGGCCCCTCGAGGAGGAGCAGAGGGGCGAACAAAGGTCACTGGTGTCAGAAGTTCTGACAGGTACCCAGGACCCAGTCCATATAGGCCTTAAAGGTGAGAAGACCCACCTTGAAAGGACCTTCCACCTGACTGGCAGCCAGTGCAGTGCCCGCGGGACTGGAGTCACATGACTGGACCTCGAAGGCCCGTCAGCAACCAGGCCACCACATTCTGCACTAGCTGAAGCCTCATGGAGGGTCCCTCCCGTGACCCAGAGTATAGAGAGTTGCAGTAGTCCAGTCTGGAGGTCACAAAGCATGCACTAAGCGTGGGCAAGTCTTTGGATGGAATGAGGGGTTTAATCCAGGCAATGTTCCACAGATGGTAGAAACAACTACTGACAACAGATGACACCTGATCTTCAAAAGTCAACCTGGTATCAAGGATCACGCCCAGATTTCACACCCTCAGTGCAGCCACCAATGGAGCAGAACCCAGGAAAAGCCCTAAGTCAGCCCCAGGTGACAGTACATCACGTCCGTGACCAGGCTCGATCACCAGCACCTCCATCTTAGCCAGGTTAAGTCTCAGCCAGCTGGAAGCCATCCAGTCGTTGATTTTAGTCAGACACTTGTTAAGCCCATCAACCGTTCCCGATGTTCCGGGGCCAAAAGACAAGTACAGCTGGGTATCATCTGCATAACAGTGAAACTCCACGCTGTACTGTCGAATGATCTCACCCAGGGGTAACATGTACACTGCGAACAGCATTGGTGGCAAGATCGAGCCCTGTGGCACTCCACAAGACACTGGCATTGGTGAAGAGGAGAAATTCCCCATCACTACCCGCTGCACCATGTTTGAGAGATAGGACTCAAACCACCTGATGACAGTACCGGCAAGTCCACAAAACTCACAGAGCCGATCAAGAAGCACAATGTGGTCCACAGTGTCAAATGCTGAGGAGAGATCAAGGAGAACAAGAACTGACTTATCTCCTCTATCTCTAGCCCTGAGCAGGTCATTATGCACCCTCACTAGAGCTATTTCTGTGCAGTGACTAGCCCAAAACCAGACTGAAATGGCTCATAGATGTCTGAGGGACACCAGAGCGATCCTCGAGCTGATGTGCTACTAACTTCTGAACAACCTTGCCCAGAAAGAGCAGGTTGGAGATAGGATGGTAATTCGCCAGGACGTCAGGGTCAAGGGAAGTTTCTTAAGGAGGGGCCTCACCAGTACTTCTTTCAAAGCTGCAGGGAGGACCCCCTCCACCATAGAACACCTGGCAATCCTGGGTGAACACTAGGCCAGCAGCCTTGACACATCCCATTAAGAAATGAGTTGGGACTGGGTCCAGTTCACAAGAGGTGTGCTTTAGCTCTAAGATCACCCTAGTCACTTCTGACACCTCCACTGGCCTAAACTCTTCCCAGATAGGAAGTGCCTCCAAGACCCTCAGCCCGACCACTGCGAGGCGAATGCCTCCCTGGCAGGATTCCCGACTGGATGGCCAACACTCTGTCAGAGAAAAACAGAGCAAACTCCTCACACAAGGTGGATGACAATGCTTTTCTCAACTACAGACAGGCAGGATGCAAAAGTCTGTCTACAGTCCGAAATAGCTAAGATGGGCTGTTTTTCCCCTCAGGAATTTCCCTGGACAGGAATTCTGCCTTCTTACAGGAAATTACCCCCTGATACGCCACACAGTGGGCACATAGGGCCAGCCTATCAGCCTCCAGCCAGGTCTTCCGCCAGCAACGCTCCAACCTCCAACCCTTGATCTTCATCACCTTGAGGTCCCCATCAAACCAGGGGGTCCTCAAGGGAAAAGATTTGGGTCATATACGAACTGGTGCGAGATCGTCCAGGGCTTTGGAGACCACCCTATTATAAGTGGCCACCGCCTCCTCGGAACCCATCGCACATGCCGCATCAACCCGAGATAGGTCAGCTAGTGCCAACAGTCCCTCAGGGCGCACACCCCTTAAAGGGCAGAAGCTGACCATCTACACAGGGGGGAATTACTGGGGGGGCCCCCAAACATGAACCCCATGGTACAGTGATCAGACCAAGCGACCTAATCAATCTTGAGGTTATTGACCTCAAGACCTAGCTGGAACACCAGATCAAGTGTGTGGCCATGCTGATGGAGACTTTCATAGTTTATTTACCCAATATAGCACTTCTGATATTTAACATCTCAGTAGCAAAGAGGTCCTGTTTCTACCCACTACTCACTTAACCACCTTTAAAGAATCCTGCAACTGTATCTAGTCCCAAGGTGTGTTCTATTAATTGCATACATATGACTTTGCACTGACTGCAACAATTATGCATGTGTGTGCAATAATAAATGCTTTCTCGGTTTTCGACCGAATTTAAACCACAACCTGTTGGTTCAGTCTCTGTCTGTGGTACTCGTGAGTACGAGATAGGTTTATATTATTTCTGTTCTGTGTGGAACTTGTAAACGGTTCATCGGTTCGGTTTGAACCGATCAAGTTGCTAAAAAATCTTTATTTGAACTTTTAGAGTGTGGTTACCGGTTCTTATCGGTTCTAAAAAAGGATTTTATTGCGTTTTTTTCCACGACCTGTGACACAGTCAGGAACCGATAAGAGGGTCTTGCCTGGCGGATTGCCATTAAAAGGGTAAGTTTGGTTAGGACTGGCACAATGTCTGAGAAACCCAAAAGAAAAACCGGGCCCACTGGATTTCAACACTGCAGTGTATGTGGGGAAGTCTTTGCCAAGGCTGATCCCCACACCACCTGTGTTTATTGTCTGGGGTTTGACCACCTCAATGCAGACTGCCAGATTTGTAAAAATTTTCCTGCAGCTACCCTAGAAAAGCGAGTTGGTAGGCTCAGGGAAGAGGCCAAAAGTCCGCTGAACGGATGGCCAGCCTGGTTCGGTTCAACCGGAACCAGAAGGAGTGCCCCTCTGACCAGGGCGAGACTGGCAAAAGGAGATCCACCCTGAGGAATCGGTTCCAGCTAAGAGAACAAGAAAGGAAAAATCAGCTGGTGTGGATCCAAAACGTTCTTCTCCAACCGCTGAAGAAATAGCCAAAGCGATAAAAATTGTGCAGTCGCTTTCCCCGGTTCCGACCGAACCGGCACCATCAGGGAGGTGCTCGGTTCGGCCGGTTCCACCGGTTCAAGAGTATGAATTAGAGGAGTTTTATGAACTGGAGGAGGAGGAAGAGGAGTATGAGGAAAGTGAATGTGGTTTTGAAAGTCTGGATGTGCCCATTGACCCGGACATCTCCCCGGATAGACCTTCAGGAGTGTCTCCTCCTAGGCTTTCTGAGTCCCCCTCCCATTTCATGTTTTATAAAAAAGTGGCTGAAACCATCCAGCTTCCTATGGAAGAAGCTGTGGATGACCAGGAGGAGCCTGACTATGTGGAAATGATGGATATCCCAGAGTCTAGGAGGCTGTCTATTCCCTTACACAAATCTTTTGGGAAACAGACATCTAAGATTTTAAAGACTACTAACACCATACCTCCTGTGGATAAAAGAATGGACAAGAGGTATACATTGTCAGGCTCGGATATGGAGTTCCTTACACAACAATGCAGCCATGTTGGGGTAGTGCAGGCTGCAGCCTGTGATAAGGCAAATATTCCCTTGGCTTCACACCCCCCAGACAAGGACTCCAGGAGGATTGATGCCATGGCAAAGAAACAATACATGGCAGCATCCTTGGGACTCAGACAGGCCAATTATATGGCTTATACTGCTAGGTATCAGAAATCCGGATGGGACACTGTCATGGCTTTAGCAGAACAGGTCCCTGGCCAGCTTGCCAAGGAGCTGGAGCAGGTGGCTGCTGATGGTATTGAGGCATCCAAGGTGCAATTCCATGCTGCAGTAGACTCCAGTGATGTGTCATCTAGAGTCATGCTACATCTTGGCGCCAGCAAATGGCTTGGCTCAGATGTACTAGCCTATCACAGGATACCCAGACTAAGGCCATGGATTTTCCTGTTGTGGGTAATTCTCTGTTTGGGAGCAAACAGAGAATTACATGAAGAAATGGACGAATACAGGACCACCTATAGGAGTGCCCAGGCCAAGGAAAGGCAAGCCACTCCTCAGAGGCAGCATCCCAGGGGCAGGGGCAGGCCTTTTCACAGGCCTTTCTACCAAGCCCAGGCCTCCTCTTCTGCCTATGCTCAGAGGGGGTTCTTTAGAGGGAGAGGCAGAAGGGGTACAAGCAGACCTGCTTCCACCCCTCAGCCAAAACCCCCTGCCAAGCAGGCACCCTGATGGGTTTGCCATGGCCGATTCTCCTCCACCTGTAGGGGGCAGGCTGGCTTACTTTGTCCAGGACTGGAAGTCTCTAACATCAGACAAGTGGGTCCTGGAAGTAGTAAGCCAGGGACTGGTTCTCAGCTTCAAAAAATTTCCAAAGCTGAGAACCAGATCTTTTCCACCTGCAAATCCCTCAGAGGCACTTGCCTTAGAGGCAGAGGTCTCTTCCCTTCTGGCTCTCAGAGCTGTGGAAAGGTTCCACCTCACACCAGGGCAAAGGATTGTACTCCAGGTACTTCCTTACCCCGAAAAAGACAGGAGAATGGCAGCCCATCCTGGATCTCAGATATTTAAACAAGCACCTTTTAAAGCCAAAATTCAAAATGGTGACTCTGGGAATAATTCTACCCTCTCTAAGGCCAGGGGACTGGCTAGTGTCCCTGGACCTCAAGGATGCCCATTTCCATATTCTCATCAGAAGCTCCCATCGAAAGTACCTCAGGTTCGAGCTGCCCTCAGGCCATTACCAGTTCAGAGCAATGCCCTTCGGACTAACCTCTGCTCCAAGGGTGTTCACAAAATGCCTGGCAGTAGTAGTTGCTTCTCTAAGAAGGCAAAGGATTGCCATCTTCCCATACCTAGACGACTGGCTCATAGTAGGCCAGTCCCCAGACCAGGTCAATTTACACCTACAGATAACTCAGCAACTGCTCACCTCTCTAGGTTTCCTTCTGAATCTTTCAAAGTCAGTTCTAGAGCCTGTTCAGCTCCTCACCTTCATAGGTGCAGAGCTAGATACAGAAAGGGCCAGAGCCTTCCTTCCCCTGGTCAGGGCAAGGACCCTTATCACTCTGGCCTCCTCTTTCACCCTACAGGTGTCTCGACCAGCAAGGCATTTTCTGCAGCTCCTGGGGCACATGGCTGCTTCTACAGCAGTAGTGCAAGGAGCAAGATTTCAGATGAGGGACATTCAGTTCCATTTGAGAGCCTTCTGGTCTCAAAGGAAAGACCCTCTAACCAAATTGATCCCAGTAACTCGAACCCTGATCCAGGCCTTGCACTGGTGGCAGGATCTGAACAATCTGAGACAAGGAGTTCCCTTTGTCACTCAGTCTCACTCTTTAATCCTTACTACAGATGCCTCCCTCTTGGGGTGGGGGGCTCACTTAGGCGACCTGACCACCCAGGGGTTGTGGTCCCCTCAGGAATCTCTGCTCCACATCAATCTGTTGGAGCTCAGAGCAGTATTTCTAGCACTTCAAGTTTTTTCCAAGTCTGTTCAGAACAAAGTTATTCAGATCAGAACAGACAATACCACTACAATGTGGTACATCAACAAACAAGGAGGCAGTCGGTCTACGGCCTTGTGCACAGAAGCAATGAAGTTGTGGTCCCTGGCTTATTCCCTGAACACCTCCCTCTCAGCAGTACACCTCCCAGGCAAGGACAATATCCTGGCAGATGCTCTCAGCAGGATATTTCAGGGCCATCACGAATGGTCACTGGATCCCTTGGTCTTGGAGGTGATATTCTCCAGATGGGGCACCACACAGATAGATCTTTTTGCAGCCCCAGACAATCACCAACTTCCCCTTTTTTGCTGCAGGCCCCCAGTGTTGGGCTCAGTCCCCCTGGATGCCTTAGTTCTCAGTTGGAAAGGGAAGTTCCTGTATGCTTCCTTCCTCTCCTGTTCAAAGTGCTAGTCAAAATCAGGTCTCAACCCTGCAAAGTGACCCTGATTGCTCCAGACTGGACCAGACAGCTCTGGTATCCTCTTCTATTGTCCTTACCAGTCCATCTTCCCTGGCTCTTCCCAGGAATTACAACCTGTTAACCTGTGCTGGGGGTTGGTACTCAATCTCAAACCTCTCAATCTCATGGCCTGGCTCTTGAAGAGTTAGAGTTTGCTGATTTACACCTCTCCCAAGGTGCTATGGATATTCTAAAGGCTTCTAGGAAGCCTTCCACCGGAACTACTTATAATTCCAAGTGGAAAAGATTTTCCATATGGTGCTCTGGGAAGCATATTTCCCCAGAGTCTGCTGATCTGCCCACAGTCCTTGACTATATGGTCCATCTGAATAGCTTGGGGCTCAGACCAGCTACACTAAGGGTGCATCTGGCAGCTGTTTCTGCTTTCATTTCAGTAGGTAAGCCCTCTTCTGTTTCAACTCACCCTGTTTTCTCCAAGTTTTTTAAGGGATTGCTTCATACTAATCCCCCATTCAGGGACCCTGCCCTTGCTTGGGATCTTAACGTTTGCATTGCTCAGCTTATGTAACCCCCTTTTGAGCCTTTGTCCTCAGCAGAGCTTAAGTACTTGACTTGGAAAACTGTGTTTTTGGTGGCCATCACTTCTGCCAGGCGCATAAGTGAGCTACAAGTCCTGTCAGTGGAGCCTGACTTTATTTCCTTCCATAGGGATAAGGTGGTCCTCAGGACTAACAGGAAGTTTTTGCCTAAGGTGGTTTCAGACTTCCACCTTAACCAGTCTATGTCTCTTCCTGTGTACTTCACTGACCATTCCTCCTCTGGTGAGAGGAGGCTACACAGTCTTGATGTGAAAAGAGCCCTTAGCTACTATATGAACGTACCAAGGGTCATAGGTTTGACTCCTCCAACTGTTCCTCATTTATGGTGAGGTTGGTAAAGGAAAACCTGCCACTAAAAGATCCATTGCCAGGTGGATTGTCTCTTGTATCCAATTTTGCTATGAAAAATTAGGTAAGGTTCCACCCTCAGGCCTGAGGGCTCACTCTACCAGAGGTACAGCTGCTTCCCTGGCTGCTGCCAGGGATATTCCTGTCTTAGACATATGTCAAGCAGCTACCTGGAAAACAGTTCACACTTTTACCAAGCATTACTCCCTGGATAGCCAGGCTAGGAATGATGCTCGGTTTGGCACAGCTGTGCTTCGTAGCCTATTCCCTAGGTAGGTTCTGTCCCTCCTCCATGGAGGTACTGCTTGGTAGTCTGCTACTGTCAGAATACAGCAAGACTTCATGTTGTTTGAAGAAAAAATTACTCACCTTAGTAATGTTGTTTCTTCTAATGGAGTCTTGCTGTATTCTGACCTCCCTCGCTGCCTTCCCCTCTCAGAACCTCTGTTTTTGGGATCTGGGTGGGCAGTGGCAGTGTTGGCACTCAGTAGGTGCCCCTCCTTTTTTGTTATCACCCTTTTTTTTTAATTTTTTTGGGTGAGTGGGTGTTGTGTTATTTTATTTTTTGGGTCTCCTGACTTGAGTCTTTGTTTTGGGACCAAAAAATGTGTTATTATGTTGGTAGCCAGTTGGCTAGTGTAGGTTTACAGCTTCCACACAGGACCTCAGTAGCTCGTAAAGATCTGACGGTTTGAGTTCAAACAGCAACAGACAGAGTCTCAACCGAGCTCGAGCTCAGCATTCCATGCCTGGCATGGAAAGTTAACTCTTTCATCTCCAGGGCAGTTCGAAGGTTGGGACTCACTGCTACTGTCAGAATACAGCAAGACTCCATTAGAAGAAACAACATTACTAAGGTGAGTAATTTTTTCTTGCATTCCTTTATTCGTGCTAGGGAGAGTTTACCCATGGGGAGAATGAGCTTCCTTAATGTGGGCCGGCCGTAGCAGCATCTTGCCTGGTTTCCAGTTCAGAGGGTCCCAGTCGTCCCGAGAGCTATCAGGCCCTCAGTGCAAACCAACCCATTCCTTATGATTTTAATTTTCATTTTTTATGTTTAGGCCTCTGCACAGTCTATTTAGCTCCTGATCCTCCGAGCTAGAGTTATGGTCATAGATTAGGGCTCACACCCCTCTGAGCATACCGCTCCCTGTTATAGTATTTGTCTCCCAAAGTTATTTGGCTCCTAGTAGCTTGCACCACCATGCTTCAGTCACCAGCCTCCCAGGGGTGAGAGCCCCCGCAGTGACCCCTGACACCGATCACTCCCCCTCCCAGCCCCTTCCAGATACATATCAGTTTGTTAGACCATTCTCAGATTTTTAAATATAGTCAACCCAAATTGTATATTTGATCTGCAACAGTTGTTTAGGAAAAAAAAAAGTTCCTTTAGCTTCTTCAGCAACTTGCCATTTCAGTAATAACAGTCCTAGTCCACCACCAAATCCTGATTGCTTAAGCCCCAGAAAACGACTGCCATTTCAGGTGCCTCCTTCTTATTCCATCACATCTTGTAGCTGCAAAATCAAAACGCCCCGCTCCTCTCGAACCACTTGCCGTTCTGAGCTCCTATCCATGGGTCTTTTCTTTCCAATCTTGTTCCACAGAGCAGAAGTGTCCCCCTTTTCCCTCGTCCCTCGACCTTTGGGGCCAATAACTTTCCAGTTATTGTTTTGTAGTTGTCTCTGATTTTGTTCTATAGGTAAACGAGGTATATTAATATCCAATGTATGTAGAAACTCCTCTGCCACTTCTAGTTCTTGAAAGTGAATTGGGCCTTTCTCCATCATTATCTTTAGCCTAGCAGGGTATTCCACGAAAGCCTTATGGTTCTTCTGTTGCAACAACTTCACAACTGCCAGGACCTGCCTTCGTTTATTTAGCAGTTGGGGAGTATAGTCCAGATCAGAGTACAAACGGACATCTCCAAAGTGGATTTCTTTTTTCCCCCCAGGCTAACATTAAAACCTCTTCTTTTACCCTGTAGTCTAAAAAAGCTGTCACTATGGAGCGTGGTCTTGCCTTCAGGTCCCTAGGGCGAGGGATTAAGGATCTGTGGGTCCGAATTATATTTAGTTCTTTATCTTGTGGGAGGTTCAGGATCTCATGTCAAAAAGAACTCATGAATTCCACCATGTTTTTGGACTCTGTACCTTCCGGTAAACTGTGGATTCGAATATTGTTACGGCGATTTCCATTTTCGAGTTCCTCCAGCTCTTGCTCTAGTTTATTTGCCCTCTGTTGAAGATCAAGCAGCGCAGTATTGTGGGCATCTGTCATAAGAGTATAGTCTGACATCGTGGTCTCTAAACTTGTTGTTCTTTGTGCTAAGTCCAAAATATCTTGTTTTTGACTAGAGACATTTTTATCCAGGCGCAGTAATGTTTAATTCATTTTAAGGTAGAGTAAAGTTGTTTAGATGTTATAGTATAATCCTCCTCTCCTTGGCTTGCCCCCTCCACATCATTATGCAGTATTTCCATCATTGGCTGCACTAACGCTAGTGGGCCTAACTCTGTCAGCATCTTCTGTTGTTTACTCATCCCACCTGAGCAATTTTCCTTCTTTTTGTGTTTGGCCAGCATCAGGTAGTCCATTATTCTACGTTTGAACGACAGAATGGGTTTTCTTATTTATAGATTATAACGGATTTAGGTCGGGTTGTAGCGGAGCTGAAAAGCTAAGCTGCCATACAGGAAGTCGACCAGACCGGAAGTCATTTATCCCCCTACTTAACTGAGGTGGCTATCTTTTCTTTTTTTTTTTTTTTTTTGTGTGTAATTAAACTTTATTCAGGCTTTGTACCAATAAAATCAAACACAGTTCCTCAAAACTGTACAAGACCATTGAACATAGTGAGGAACAAGTCAAATACCAAAAGAAAAGGATCAACTTACATCAAATACTGATTGTATATAGTTATGTACAGTAACGAGCCAAAACAGCTCTGGAATTTGTCTTGTTGAAGTCTAAGAAATGTAGTAATCTTTTCCATTGTGAGAATCCTGAGGCAGTTCTTTACCCAGTGATCTAAGACAGGGATCGTCCGTTTTAACCATAATGAGTAACCCCCTTCAAAGTTGGCTATCTTTTCCTTGATTTGGGCCTTTGCTATTCTGATTGACTTCCCCGCTTCATTCTGATGTAACTGATGCAGTTCTCTGTCCCATTCCTCCTGTGATTCTTTGTACTTCCTGAATGCTGTCTTTTTCTCCCTAGCCTTCCCCATCACCTCTTTTGAGAACCGTAGTGTTTTTTTTCCTTCATTTTGTTTTATTTGCGTCACACAAAGGCTTGTTGCCTCTGTGATGGCAGTTTTGATTTCCCACATTGTTCCTCCACCCCTCCTTCCTGCCCATTTGCTAGTGCATTCCTTAGGCACTCTTCCATTTTGCCAAAGTCAGCCCTCATAAAGTCCAGTACCCTCGCTTTTGTGTGACTTGAGTCTACTGCTTTGTTTATTATGAACCACAGTGTTTGGTGGTGGCTACCCATTCTAAATCCTAGATCCTCTCTCCGTCCCCATTTGAGAGTACCAGGTCTAAGATTGCTCCCTCCTGAGTGGGTTCTGAAACTAGCTGTCTGAGGCGTGCCACCTGTAGGGCATTGAGAATGACCCTGCTCTTGGATGTGGCTGCAGCAAATGTGCTTCAGTTAACATCTGGCATATTCAGGTCCCCTGTCAGCAATATCTCCCCCTTTTTCTGCAATTCTAAGGATGCCTTGTATCATTTCCTTGTCCATTTCCTCCCCCTGAGATGGGGGGGTCTGTATACAACCCCCATGCAGATTGTGGTGCCGTTTTCTGTCTCCAAGGTGACCCACAGTGCCTCCTCTCCTTCCTGTTTACCTTTTAGATCTTACTTCGAGAGGGCTTTTGCAGTAAGTAATCACCTTGAGGACTGCCCTCCCTGGTGTCAGGACCACACGGAAACTTTAGCAAGCAGTGTCTGATGAGGAACACGCACCCAACATCACGTGACCGATGTCAGCGTGACACTATATAGTGGGCAGCCCCCACACCTGCCTTCCAGTTCTTTCCCGCTGTCGACTTGAGCTCATCGGACCTCACAGAGCCCGTCACTGCAGTTCAACCACCTTTTTTGAATAAGTATCTATTTTTTTCTTGCTTACTGTAAAAAAAAACTAACCTGTTTTGTACATGTCTTCTCCGTCTTCCATCGAGTTGCATAAAAATAAGTGCGGGTCTTGACGGCTGCAGCTACCGCTGACAAGACTGCCTCTCTGCCTCTTCTGTTTGAGGCCTGGAGCACACAGTCGAGGATTGTGAGGCCTGTTCCAGCTTCAGCCAGGCCACATGGCGTCTCCAGCAGGCACTTGAAGCCCATCTTCTGGAGAAGATGATGACATCCTTGGAGAAAGAGCAACAAAAATTAAGGCTCCTCTTCTTCATCGACTGACTTCCACAAACATAAGAAGAAGAGGGACAAAGAGAAGCACTGGGACCAGGTAGTCACCGTCTCACCTGTGGCCGCTCTTGGGTGAACAGCGACCCTCTTCCTCCGGAGGACTCCTGGTACCTCCAAGTCTGCCCCACCCACACAGGAACAGCCTTGGTTCCCCCCACCACCACCACTGGTTATGGCGGCTGTGGGTGCCTCTGCCGAGTCAGAGACTTCTGTCTCCCTTAGACCCATCTCCACCACTAGGTCTAAGCAGGCTGGCGGAGCCTATAAGCTGCTTGTCAGACCCTCCGACGAACGCCCGTCCTGGGCCGATGAGTCGGGCTCCAGGGACTCCAGTGCCTGCATGGCCAGGGTCAATGAGCCATCCGTTGGGTCCTCCGATGACCGTCCGTCTGTTACGCTCTCGTCGGGCTCCAGCGTGAGCCCTGGTGACATCCAGCTGGATGAAAGCCAGTTGCCGGTCTCTGGACAGTGTTCTCTGGTGTGTTCTTCCATGGAGATAACCCCTCTTCTCCCTTTGTGGAACTCCCTCCGCCCTCCCCAGACCAGTAGGTGCCGTAGTTCCTGGTTCACCCCTGGACCTATTGTCAGAACTTTCACAGGCCCCTTCCTTGGTTTGTCTGGCCTGGCCATCAGCACCATCGCCAGCCTTGCTTCCTGCCAGCCCAATGCCTGACTGCTCCTCCGGGCCCTTCCGGTTCGAATTTCAGGCCTCAGGGTCTCTCTTCAGCCCCCGCAGCTCCTCCGTCGGGCCACCCTTCTTCCGGTTACCCATTCTTTCATCAGGTTCCCAGGTACCTTCCGCCAGGCTACCAGACGTCAGGCTTCCCGACATTGGGGTACACTCCTTCATACCCGCCATGGGATATCCGGTTCAAGGTTTCACATGCTGGGATATCCATGATGAGAGTACCTTCGGGTTCCAGCCGGTCTACCAGCCACCTCCTCCCCAACCCTAAGTGGATTTTAGGGCCATTCTCTAGTCTAGGTGGTCCGAGACCAAATCTCAACTTATCTCAGAGCTGGACAGCCGGCACTAGGTGAGAACTTCCCCCTCGGTTTGCCCGGATCAGACTCCCATGTCTGCTTCCTCACTGGAACCGTGCCAGTCTTTGTCGGGCCTGAGGAAAGCTCCTTCGTTAGCCCTGATGTTGGATAGTGTTCCTGCTAGGACTCAGAAGGTCTCTCGCCCGGACATTGGACTTTCAGACTCAGAATCCGAGTCCGGGTCTTCCTCCTTGGCTTTGGGGTTTGAGACTCCCCCCTCCAGAGGAACCTAAGTCGAATGAGTCCCCCAAATCGCCTCTGGAGGACTCTTCTTTTGCAGACCTCCTGAAACAGACTGTGGAGGTCTACAGATGGAAATCCGATGCTCAGGACCCAAACTTCAGAGACTTGCTGAGCACTTGAGATCCAGGAGACTGCACCTGTCCTCACACCCCGTGGCTGGAGCCTCATGAGGATTTGGCTTCCACTATATTGATGATTCCTTCCTCCATTCCGGCTGTGGCGAATAAGGCTGATAGGACCTACTAAGACTCCTGAGGAAAGGATCACCTCAGTGTCCACTCTAAGGCTGACTTGGCAGTAATCACGGCAGCCCACGATAGGTCCACCGAGCCCAGGCACATGAGCACCTCCCCTCCTGACAGGTAGTCGAGGCAGCTCAATCAGTTTTGGAGAAAGTTTTATTCTTCCTTCACTGTCACCATGCCTGCCCTTAACTATGTGGCACACATGCTGGTGTATCAGAAGTCTCTGTGTCACCAGTTGGAGCCCATCATTGAGGCCATGCCAGACTTGGAATCCAAGACTGTATTAGCTGACACTGTTAGGTCAGCCAAAGTTGCCTCTTGTCACTTTCTGAGGGCCACCTATGATGCAGTGGACTCTTCAGCCAGGGGCACCGCTCCGGCTGCCTGTCTCAGGAGATTTTCCTGGCTCAGGGTGTCAGGCTTGGCACCCGATGTCCAGGCAGCTATCCAGGGTGCCCCCTTTATGGGTTCTGTCCTGTTTGGGGGGGATGCCCAGGATATTATTACCAGGCTCCAGGATAAGGGCAAGGCCCTGCAGTCGATTCACACCATGTACCACCTTAGGTCCAAGGCCAAGCAGTCATTTCATCGCCAGACCAAGTGGTAGACAAAACAGCAGCTTATAGCCAGATGCCAGACCAAGCGTCGGGCATCTTCAGCTGCAGCCACCCCTCTAGCCAAAGCTCAGAGAGCCTCAGGGGTGGGTCTTCCCAGCCCTTCCTCCACCTCTTGACTCGCGGGCTGCCCCCCCCCTTCCATTGGGGGAGCCGATGGGCGGAAGTTTTGGCAATCACGTGCTGGGGTGGGACGCGAGGCACCACAAACTCATGGGTCCTTCAGTTGATCAGACAGGCCACACTCAGGAGTTTCTCAAGAAACCCCCAGACAAGCCTCAAGGGGTGTCTCATTATCCAAAGGTGCACATTCCCCTCTTAAGTGAACAAACTGAGGCTCTTCTGCAAAAGGAGGCAATAGAGCCCATTCCGTCAAACCAGGTGGGAAAGGGGTATTACTCCCACTTCTTCCTGGTCCCAAAAAAGATGGGAGATTTGCGTTCCATCCTGGACCTCTGCGCTGTAAACCAATACATATAGTACAAATGGTTTTGAATGCTGACCCTCCCAGGTCTGCTGCCCCTCTTGCACAAGGGCCAGTGGCTTTGTGCCCTGGATATGCAGGATTCCAGGGCTGTGGTCTCAGTCCAAGCTCTCCCTGCACATAAACATGCTGGAGATGAGGGCAGTGCTGTATGCTCTTCAAGGCTTCTAGCATTTGCTTTGCCAGGGCCCACTATTAGTCCAGTCGGACAATATATGTGTAGTCTGGTACCTCAACAAGCATGGGGGCACTCGCTCATATGCCTCTACAGGAGATGATGTGGTGTGAAGTGGGCAGTTCTGCATCAAGTTCACCTCACAACTGTTCACGCTTTGGCATGCAAAATGTCCTAGGACAGTCTCAGCCACACTAGAGTAACAGCTCATGAATGGAAGCTCAAGCAAGAGGTGGTCGAACATTTTGACCTATGGGGTCATCCAGACCTGGATCTGTCGCCTCACCATACAGTGCAAAACTACCAGATTTTGCCCATTCACTCCCAGGCATGGTGCTTTCTGGTGAGACGTGCTATCTCTGTGCAGGACAGGGAGGTTTTTGTACACCTTCCCTCCGTTTGCAGTTCTGCAGAGGGTGCTACTCAAGCTTCAAGCAGAGGGAGCTCACATGATTCCGATTGCGCCATATTGGCCTCGGCAAGTATGTTTTCCGCTTCTTCAGCAGCTTGCAGCGGTCCCCCTGTCTCTCTCTGCTATGATCTCCTGACTCAGGAGTGGGGCATGCTGGTCCATCCATGGCTGAAGTCCTTTCACCTTCATGCATGGCACCTCATGACATAGTTGCCTCATGCTACAGAGTTCCTTCCAGAGTGGCTCAGGTTCATGTAGAGACCAGAAAGCCTTCTATGAGGATGGCATATGCCATCAAATGGAAGCATTTCCATTTGGGCCACTTCAAGGGTTGGGGACCCTTTTTCATGCCTTGTTCCTCAGGTCATGGAATATCTACTACACCCTCTGACCTAGGCCTGAGTTACTCTTTTGCTGAAGGGTCACCGTCGGCTATTTCTGCCTACCACACCTTAGTGGAGAGCAAAGCTGTGGCTCAGCTGGAGGTTTCCAAAACCTTCCTGAAAGGGATCCTCCACCTGAAACCTCTGATGTGCAGTCCCACGCCACTTTGGGATCTCGATTTTATTTTGGAAAAACTGACCTTGCCTCCTTTTGAACTGGTTGGTAGTTGTGATATGCGCTATTTATCGTAGAATGCGCTCTTTTTAGTTGCAGTCACTTCTGCTCAAAGGATTTCTGAGCTTCAGGCCCTGATGTAGTGAGTTCAATTTTTCAGAGACCGGTGGCTCTGCATACAAATTATCAGTTCTTATCAAGGTAGTTTCTGAGTTCACGTTGAACCAGTCTGTTCAACTTCCAGTGTATTACCCATAGCATTCCAATCGGGAGGTGATTCTGCATACCTTAGACTTTCACAGAATCTTGCGTTATTATACCAGCAGAACCAAGTCTGTCTGGAAAATGAACCAACTTTTTGTTTCCTTTGCACCCAAGAGAGAGGGTGCTGCAGTTTCCAGATAGTGTTTATCCAAATGGTTGGCAAACTATATTGTTTTCTGTTACCAGAAGTATGGTAAAACCCTTCGGGGGAGTTGTTAAGGGGCATTCTACCAGAAGCATGGCTGCTTCTACTGCTAGCTTCAGGAATGTGTCAGCTGCTGACATTTGTGCAGTGGCCACTTGGAGCTCGGTTCACACTTTCACCAAGCATTACGGTGTTGACATTGCCTCTAGGCGCAGGGCTGGTTTGGTTTAGCTGTCCTCCAAGGCCTCTTGTCCTAAACTCTCTGCTTTTCTGCAGACCTTTCCTGTCTCACGTGTTTCAGTTCCTTTTGATTCACGCTGCTTGGGACTCCATTCTTAAAGTGATTACCTACTGCAAGAGCCTTCTAGAAGTAAGATAGTACAGTTACGTAAGACCTTACTGTAACAGTAGATCTTTGAGAGAGGCTCTTGCAGTAGGTAACCTTTTTCCCTCCCTCCTTCCCCAAGTTTCTTTGCTGCTCTTTTTCTATGAGCTCATTTTGGGCTCCAGGAGCCTCTTTTTCTGTTCTTCTGTCGCTCCTTCTCAGAGGTCTCCGGTGGGAGAACTGGAAGACGGGCATGGGGACTGCCCACTATATAGTGTCATGCTGACGCTGGGTCACGTGACGGGGTGGGCGGTCCCCCACAACTGCTAGCAATAAAGTTCCTGTAGTCCTGACAGCAGGGGCGCAGTCCTTAAGGTGATTACCTACTGCAAGACCCTCTCTCGAAGATCTACTGTTACAGTGAGGTCTTACGTAACTGCAGTTTCCGTTGCTTTGTTCCCTTCCATTATGTAGCGAGCTACTCTTCCTCCTCTACCTCTTTTACCCTCCCTGTCCCTCCTGTAGATTATGTACCCTGGTATGTTGACATCCCAGTCACGGCTTTCTGTGTACCATGTTTCTGTGACTGCCACAATATCCAGGCATCCTTTTCCATCAAGGCCACTAGTTAAGGAAGCTTGTTATCCAGACTAGGGGCATTGGTACTCATCGCCTCCATTTTTGATGGCCTTACCCCTTTTAGCCCCATCCCTGCCCTTACTGCCTTTGCCTCCATTTACCCCGTCCTGCTTTCTATACGAGCCTCTCTACCTTGGTGTTTTACCTTGCTAACTACCCTGTTTTGTGGGGAGCCTGGGAATTCCCTGTTCCTTTCAGTGCCCCCCCACCGGCTAGTTTAAAAGCTTGCCAATGAAGCATTTAAACCTATCACCTAGGAGCCTGGTTCCCTCCCAGAAAGATGCAGACCATCATGCCAGTATAGGCCTGTATCCCTCCAGGTGGACTCCCAGTCCCCAGTGAAGCCAAAACCTGCTGCCCTGCACCAGTTTTTCAATCATTCGTTGAATCCCGTGGTGCGGAGTACCCTAGCCTCACCCTTGCCGTAGACAGACAGCACCTCTGAGAAGGTTACTGTGCATGCTGCTTGTCTAAGGCCCCTCCCCAACTCCACAAACTCCTCCTACACTACTCTGATCCCATTCCCAGCTAGGTCATTTGACCCTAGGTAGACAGTGATGTCCAACTCCCTCTCCCATGCAGCTGCTCCTGCAATCCTGAGGATTAACTCTCCCTCCCTACCTCCTCTTCCAGAACCAGTTGCTCTCTGCATCACAGCTGTTTTAACCCTTGCAGGGCTGTGGACTGATATATCGGTCCAAAAAAGTGAGTGAGTGCTACTGAAACAGGTAACAGAAGGCATAGCACTGACGGGTTGACTCTTTTTGAGAAGCCTCCACAACATGGAGAACATCTTCCTAGAGACACAAAGCCTGGAACTCTAGCTGCTCAGAAACCAGGCTGTCAAGTGCAGGGACTGAAGGACCAGGTGCAGAACCTTGCCCCTGAGACAAGAGAGCAGATCCGGCTGTAGGGGATATTGCCACGGAGGTCTGCTGAGGCTGAGGAGATCTGGGTACCAAAACTGGCAAGGCCAGTCCGGGACTACCAGGAATGCACCAGGGGCATGGAAAGCTGAACAGGACCATTCGGAGCTCTTCTGAGACCGTGAGGCGGGGCGCTGTTACTGGGGACTTCTGCCATGTTTGGGTGGCTCCAATGAGGTGATCTGACTATGCACTGGGAGGACTAGTCTCACGAGAGCGATGCACTATATGAAAGTAGCTACAAAGATCTACCCCTTCCTTTGTCTCCTGTATCGACATCTGCTATAGGTTGGCTGGTAGGGAGCCTCCTGTTGGGCTTAAAAGAAGTTTCTGGCATAAGGTATTGGGCTTCATGGCCCAGTACCTTACTCCAGCATGAGCTGAGTTTTGATAAAAGTAAATTATTTGAGTCTTACTGTTAAATTATTGAAGTGATTGTAGCTGGCTTTGTAGCCACTGCCAGCCAATCCCTTCCAGCTTCCTAGGTCATTGGCTCCGACCCCCGTGCTTGGTGTTTTTGTGATGTGTGAGCAGGGAGAGTGCAGGGACGAGCCCTATACAAGTCTTTGGGGCATTTTTTAAAAGTCATTTTATGAAGCTGTAAGCAATGTGAAAGGTAAATGAAAGCCACCACTCTACTAATAGGGTCACTGAGCGCAGGGGCGGAGCCGATGACCTAGGAAGCTGGAAGGGATTGGCTGGCAGTGGTTACGGAGCCAGCTACGATCCCTTCAGTAACTTAACAGCGGGAGTAAAAAAGATTTACTCTTATCAAAAATCAGCTCACGCTAGCATAAGGTATTGCCATGAAGCCCAACACCTTATGCCATTGGAAATTCACTTTAAGGCTTATTCCACATGACACACCACTGCCTCAGTGGCTGCTTCCAGGGATTTCCCTGTCCAGAAGATCTGCAGGGCATTTACCTGGAAGTCAGCGCACACCTTCATTTCTCACTACCACATCAACTTTGAGTCATGCCGGGATGCGGGTTTTGGGACCTCAGCTCCAATCCTTCTTCGCAAACAAAGGTGTGCACTTGCCCTCCTCCCGGAGAACTGCTAGGAGTCTGCCGGAGTGCAGATAGTGCACCATATCCACACTCTAGAAATGAGTGTTACTCTACCTGTAACTGTAGTTTGTTTGTTTTATTTATTTGTACTGGAAAGTCCATGGGCCACATACCCATTTTCATGATCACCAGTGTACATAAAAGACAATACATACAATAAGAACTTAATACAAACATATTATAATATACAAAGATAATAAACACATAAACACAGCATGTTCAATTAAAACATGTACACTTGCCATTCTTTGAGTGGTATATGGTGCACATCCACACAACCCACCGGACCACCCCTGGCAAGCGGCACATGGATCCCTTTTTCCAGTGTGCAAGATCTGACGTTACAGGGTGGAGCCGAGGAGTATACCACCCGAGTGGATTGGAGGTGTTTAACTTGAAAATGTTCTGGCTGAATTTAAAGGGGAATAAAGACTGCCAAAGTGTGGCTATGCATCATATACCACTCCTAGAACTACAGTTACAGGTAAATAACCCTCATTTTCCAAGTAGGCATGACTTCTGCCTGTAGGGCGTGTGAGCAGTAAGCACTCTGCACAGATCCCAGTTACATAATTTTTCACAGGGACAAGCTAATCTTAAGGACAAGCAGAAAATTCCTCACTCACGTGATGTACGAATGTCACCTGAACCAATGTGTTACACTCCCAATGTTCTTACAGCAAAATCCAGCTCTGTGGCAAAAGATCCTCAGTCTGGATGTTAAGAGAGCACTCAGCTATTACTTGGACTATACAAAGGAGGTCAGGTCCTCTAATTCACAGTTGTTTGTAGCATATGGAGAAGTCAGCAAGTGTAGGCCAGCATCCAAGAGAACAGTTGCTCACTGGATAGTCTCTTGCATACAGTTCTGTTACTGCAAGGCTGGCAAGCTGCCACTCAAGGCCTTAGGCACACTCACACATGGCAAATCTGCCTCTGTGGCAGTATCAAGGGACATTCCCATGCAAGAAATTTGTAAAGCAGTGTCATGTCGTGTGAGCAGGTTCTGAACTCCTGGTGGCAGCAGATTTAGTGAGGCTTTTTTAGCAAGTAGGAAGGTTTGGTATTTAATTCTGTTCTTCAGTTGCAGCCAACCTGCCCGAGCATAGAGTTCATAGGTGTATGTGAGTCTTGCAGCACCTGTGAGGAGGCAGCAGGCCTTATTTAATGCCAAAGAGATGCGGCGGAGGGCAGTGTCCGTTACCAACTCATATATGGCCAGGCCATAATCGATGAGGGAGACAACTGAACTATTGATGGCCAGGTTCAGGGCTTCATTTGTTAGGCTGTGTTTGTGATGGCAGGGTATCCTGATTCTGGAATTGATGGCCTTTGTGGTGTTGTCTATGTGCTGAGCATACCTGTAGGACAGGGTGGAGTCAATTGTGATACCCAGATACTTAAAGTGCTGTACGAGATCCAGTGTGTCACCACTGTCATTCTTGACAGACGGAGGAAGGCTTTATGCTTACTAAGGGAGCTTGAGTAGATCATGGTCTTTGTTTATTTTTAAAGTTGAGTACTAGTTTGTGTTCTTAAAACCAAACTTTGGCAGAGGAAAAACCAAGTTGGAGGTCCACTTGTAGGTGCTCGTGGTGAGGATTGCTGGTGAAAATGACCGTGTCATCAGCATACAGGAGCATACAACTTCAATCTACCAGATATGGATTGGAGCTTTCCTGCTGCAGCATCAGTTAGAAGTAGGGAAATCCTAGACTCCCTGCAGGGGGCATTCCTCAGGCAACTAGTTAAAGAACCCACTGTGAGGGGCATTATTGGACCTGGTGCTGTCAAACAGGGACAGTGTCACTGACGTCACAGTGGAAGCCACCTGGGGACCAGTGATCATCGTATGGTGTGGTTCAACATTAGGACTGGGCCAGAACCCAACCACACTAAAACGAGGGTCCTGACTTCAAGATGGCTGAATTCAAGAAAATGGGAGAGTGCCTCAAGGAAGCCCTAACAGGAATAGGGAATAAGGGTGGGGTAGAAGAAAACTGGGCAAAAATAAGGAAGGCCATTGAGAAGGCAACAAACCTCTGTGTCAGGCAGGTTAAGAAGAGCAAGAGAAGAAAGAGACCACTATGATTGTTCAAGGAGGTAGCAGAGAAAGCAAAGAAAAAGAGGCAGGCATTCAAAAGGTACAAAATGACTCAGAAAAAAAGAGGATAGGGAGAGTTATTAGGAAAAACAAAGGGAGGCCGTGAAGGCAGTTAAGAGAGCTAAAGCACAAACGGAGGAAAACATTGCCAAATCAGCAAAAAGGGGGGATAAAACATTCTTTAGGTACATAAGCGAAAAGAGGAAAAGCAGGGTAAGCATAGTAAGACTAAAAGGGGAAAAAGGGGCGGAGTGTAGAAGAGGACCAGAAGAAGGCTGACATGCTGAATAAGTGCTTTTGTTCAGTATTCACAAAGGAAGGGGTAGATGACAGGCCACAGATAGTGGAGAAGGGCATTAAGGGAAGAGAGGCGGACACTAGCCCTTTTATGGAGGAGAGAGTCCTCAGGGAACTAGAAAAACTAAAAGTAGACAAGGCAATGGGGGCCAGACAGGGTTCACCCCAGGATACTGAAGAAACTAAAGGAGGAACTGTCTGCGACTCTTGACGGCCCTGTTCAATCTATCACTGGATATGGGGGAAGTTCCGGGGGACTGGAGGAGGGCGGATGTGGTACCGACCTGTAAGCCTGACTTCGGTGGTGGGCAAGGTTATGAAAACACTACTTAAAGAAAGGATTGGGGTAGGATCTAAGGCAGCATTGGCTCACAGTGGGAACAGCTTGTCAAACAAACCTGATAGAGTTTTTTGACGGGGTTACCAGGGAGGTGGATGGGGAGGATCAGTAGATGTAGCCTACCTGGATTTCAGCAAGGCCTTTGACACTGTTCCACATAGAAGACTGGTAAATGAGCTAGGCAGTCTGTGAGTGAGTCCAAAGACAGTAAAATGGGTACAAAGTTGGCTAAGTAACAGAACTCAGAGGGTGGTGATAAAATAAGTTCACTTGGAGGAAGGTAAGATAACCAGCAGGGTACCTCAGGGGTCAGTACTGGAACCAGTCCTCTTCAGTATCTTTATTAGTGACATCACAGAGGGGCTGGAAGGAAAGGTGTGCCTGTTCACAGATGATACAAAAATGTGCAACAGAGTGGACACACTGGGGGAGTGAAAAAAATGAAGGAATATCTAAAAAATCTGGAGGACTGGTTAAGAGTTTGGCAACTGGACTTCAGCACTCAAAATTGTAAAATTATGCATTTGGGGCACAGAAACCCAAGGGCAATGTATCAGCTGGGGAGGTGTTGACAACCACAAACAGGAAAGGTCTGGGGGTCATCATACCTGATGACCTGAAGGTAGCAAAGCAGTGTAATAAGACAGTGGGATGCTGGGGTATAGGAGGGTATCACCAGCAGAAAAGGGAGGTAGTGTTACTCTTGTATAGATCAATATTGAGGCCACACCTAGCTTACTGCATCCAGTTCTGGAGGCCCCATCTCAAAAGGACATAGATAAGGTGGAGACGGTACAGAAAGGGCAACAAAACTGGTGCATGGCCTCACATCAGAAGCCCTACAAGGAAAGACTCAGGGAATTAAATGCGGACTCACTGGAGGAAAGGAGAGAAAGGGGAGACATGATAGAACTATTCAGCTACCGCAAAGGTTATCAGTAAGGTACAGGAGTGTGGTATATTGCACAGAAAGAGATTCTCAAGGAAAGAGGGGGCACAATATGAAGTTAGAAGGGTGGAGACTTAGAGGGGATATGAGGAAATATTTCTTCACGGAAAGGGTGATGGACGCCTGAAACAGCCTCCTAACAGAAGTGGCAGGTACTGAAACGATAACAGGTTTCAGACATGCATGGGATAGACACAGGAGGACCTTAGTGACAGGGCTGGGGAGGGGTAAGGCTGGAGTAATTTTTCTTTTCTTACCCCAGTATTCCTAACTCTATGCAGTATGCCTTTAAGTCAGATCTGCCCGGAGAGATGGAACGTTATGCTAATGATGGGACACCATTGGCACATGCCACTTGTCAAATGCTGCCCTTATCAACTGCCTACATTCTAACCTTCAGATTTCACTCTCCGCCTGTGAATACTACATGCTCGGAGATGCACTCCTCAACATCTTGTTCTGACATGAAAGGTTATAAAAAATATAAGTATTGCTTTATTTTTTTATTTGCTGCCTTTATGTTTTGTATTTAGCTTAACTGTTAGTGTTAGTTACATTTATTGTTTTTCTCGGTTTCTCCCGGTTCGGGATAACCGGAGAGAAACCAGGAACTTTTAGTTTAGTTTCTGGAGTTTTGTGACTCAAACTCTGTTACTTTATTTGAATTTTGTTTAAATAAACTTGTTTTTAGTAACTGCTAATACTGGTTACTGAACCGATAATCTCGGATCTTCCCTTGTCAATCTTCACCATTCATTACTGCTTGGGTAGTGCCAGAGGCACGCACCCACTACAGGAGATATTTTTTTTTTTTTTTTTGGAGTCGGCTCCAATGGCGCCGCCCCCGAGAGCGACCCGCTGCGTTATGCGCAAGGGGTGGCCGTTAGGTGCTGCAGACTCCTTCTCCATCTCAGTTCTGTTTCTCCCGCCGTAGAGGCTACACCTGCTACGCGGTCAGATACAGTTTGGGCCTTCTGCATCATCGAATTTCCAGACGCCTTCTCCTGTTTTTTCTCAACGCCATCATTGGTAAGACCGTTCTTTTTATAACTTTCTTCGACAGCGCCAAGAGCTTTTGCTGTTTTAGTCTCAATATTTTCGCATCATGTCAGGCTCGGGGCCAAAACGTAAGTTGAAAGTGGGCCGCGCCCCTATGCGTCGGTGCTCCTGTGGACGGTATTTTTCCGTCACAGACCGGCATGATGTTTGTCTTCGTTGCCTGGGACCCAACCACGATATGAATACATTCGACGCCTGTTTCTCGATGGACCATCGTGTCCAACAAGTCTGCGCGTTTAAGATCGGCAAGGCCCCGCTGACTTTCAGGGGACGACGCCGCTCCAGGGATTCCCAGGTAAGGTTTCTAGGCCTTTCTTCGGGTCCCCTCTCAGGCCTATACGGTTTGTAGAGGAGGAGAAGGCTTCCTCATCCTCTCTTGCAAGAGGAAGCTTTTTGCGGTGTCGGAGGAACGCGGGTCCCTCCAGGGCCTCGGGCGGGACACAACGCCGGCAGTCACCCTCGAGGTGCAGGCTCCCAGTGTCAAGGCCCACGCCTGCTGGGCCCGGCATTGGTGGATTCCTGACGCCACCTTCCGCGCCTGTTGATCCCGGCGCCATTCATGGGCGTCAGGATCGAGATGCACCATTGGTGCCGTGGTTGGCTGTTGGCGCCTGCCGCGGTGCTGCGGGCAAGGTTGGCTCTGCTGGTGGTGCCGAGTGGGGTCCTGGCGCCGAGGGCGGTGCCGTGGGTTTGGCTGGTGCCATTAGGGAGTCGGGGCTGGGTCTAGGTGTTGCGGGGGGTCCGGGGTCGTCTGGCGCCGACACTGGCGCCGTCCGCGGAGCTGTTTCACTGGAGACCCCTGGGGTTGCCAGTATTGTGGTCCAGCTGGTCTCTTCCTCCTCGGAGGAGGATGACTCGGACGTGGACCCGTCCTGGCACTCTGACTGTTCGGAGTCAGGGTCTCCAGTGGCACGAGGTGCTAGGCGGCCCAGCACACATATTTCTCTGTCTCTGCTGCCATCCTCCCCTGAGGCCCCCCACGCTGGGGGTGGTCTGGGGTCCCTGGGGGGCGATGGAGCAGAGGTGGAGAGGGCTCTCCCTCAGAGGGGTGTGCAGCTGCCGACCCTGGTGCTGCTGTCGCTGGGGTCGAGGAGGAGGGCGTTCTCGGAGTCCAAGGGGTCGAGGGACAGGGTTCAGGCATCTCGATCTTTACTTGCCACCCCTCGGGTTGCGGGTAGGAGCCGTAGTGCTGGCCCCATCTTTCCCTCTTGGACCCCAGGGACCCCTCTGGTGGCATTGCTGTGGGCTGCCCTTCTGGATCCATGCAGTCCCAGGTTCGTCACAGGGGAGGATCCCCTTCTAGGCTCTTCCAGGCTGCGCATCCCCAGGGTTCCATTTTGCAACCTGGTCTGTTGTCCGGGATCCCGCCAGCTCTGACTCCGTTCCCCAGATTCCAGAGCCTCAGCAGAGGACAGTTGCCTCACCGTAGGTGCCCCTCTCCCATTCCTCTGCAGCCACCCCCCGCTCTCCCAGGCCATGTCGGTCCCACGGGTCCGTTATCCTGGGAGACGTTCAGAGGTTCTGCGGCGGCCTTCCCCTCATATGTTAGGTACATGAATGAGCGGGTTTTTCACCTATCCCCACCGCCGCAGGAGTCCTTTGGACACTCAAGCTCTCCATCATCCTCGTCTCCCTCCTCTGAGGGAGAGGAACCCACTGCTCATCTCTCCTCCGATGCTGATTTCACTGAATATCAGCGATTCCTTTCAAGGATGGTGAGGGATCTTCAGATTTCCTATATTAGGTGAGACAATACTGAACGGGAGACGAGTGAATTCCTCGACGAATTCAGTGCCCAGCATTTGGTGGTACTGTCCTGGCCTATTCCCTTACAGGAGGCGTCTATCCGTTCCTGGCAGTCACTAGCCGCCCTTTCTCCAGCCCCGGCAGACTACCAACGTAGGTATTGTGCCCCATCGGAACCTCTAGGTACTCTCCCCAACCCACCCTCGGGATTGGCATACCTAGAGACTCCCTCCAGTGCACGACCATCCACCGGACTCAGATTCTCTACAGTTTGACCGGTGGGGGCGAAGAGTGTTTTCTTCCTCTCGTGCGATGTCATGCATTGCATCACATCAGGCCCACCATGCTGCCTACGGTAGACATTTGTGGTCGATGCTTTCCCAAATCTTAGCATCAATGCCTGACACAGAGCAAACCAGACAAGCTATTGCCCTCTCTGCTGTAGGCCTGGAGCTGGCAAGACACCAAGCAAGGGCATCTTATGACGCCAATGGGGTGGCTTCCAGGCTTGCAGGGACAGCGATCTGTATTAGACAGTCGGCATGGCTTCATCTATCAAGGTTGTCACCCCTGGCCCGGTGTAGGGTGATTCGCTCTGCTTTCCGGGGGACCTGTCTTTTTTCCTCCAGAGCTAGGAGACTTCTGCAGGGGCTTTCTCTGTCTCCCCATCCTCGGGGGACACCTCCTAGCTCTTCTCCCCCATAGGCTTTTCTCTTGATTAGTGTAGGGCCTTCCCCTTCTGTTTCTCACCAACAGTAGGCTGGGGGTCTTGCTCCCTCAGAGTTTCTTATCCCCCCCCCTTGGGGGGGGCTTGGTGCTCACCCAAGCAGTAATGAATGGTGAAGATTGACAAGGGAAGATATGAAAATTACGTACCAACCGTAATTCTTGATCTCTCTTGTATCTTCACCATTCATTACTGATACCCACGCACCTTCCCTCTGTGGCCTCCTACTGTATGCCTCCTCCTCCTCGCTTCCTCTCCTTCCTTTGGCCTTTATGCCAAAAAAAAAAAAATTATTCTGTTTTCCGTTCTTCTTGAATGGATCTTTTTTCCTTAAGGTAAAGAGGAACGAGTAGGGTCTTTTTCACCTATTCTGAGGGAACTCTTTCTGACTGTCCCTAGGAGGTGACCTCTGGGCCCCTTAACCACGTTGCTCGGTTCACAGCTCACGAGACCGTCCCTTTGGCTTGGCCTCAAAAATTTAGGTTCCCCCTGGCAGGTATTATTATTCTCAGCTCATTCTGGCTGGTGCTTCTGGCACTTCATTAGCCTTGAGCGGTTATTCTTGCCTTGCCTTCAGGGAGTCTGACTGAGTTCCCACTCTATCCTTTCATACAAAGCTGCCTTCTGTAGGGCTTAACCCCTCCCCATACACTTCTGTGTTAGCACTTAACAGGGTGCTATAGGACTTAATTCCCTTCCTAGTTGGGTGCTCTCTTTCCGGAACAGATTTTCTGCCTGGGCAGTCTATGAGCTCTCAGCTAGAGTGTAGGGGGTTGGCATGGTGGGATGTTAGAGAATCTGCACTTTGTGTCCAATCTGTACAGGCGGTTCAGTTGAACCTTCTCTCAGTCCTATCAGGAGGGATTCTTGCTCCCCTGTTTTGGTTTAGAGCTTATAAGCTCTCAACCAATGTATCTATGGGCAGTGTTCTCCCCTCTCAGCATACCTTGTTTTCTTCCCTTTCTTCTCCTTCTTCTTCTTCTTCCTTTTCTCTTTCTCTCTTTCTCTCTATCTGTTCCTCCCTTGGAGCCGCCCCAGAAGAGAGGCCCTGCGGTCCCTTAGGGTAGGAATTCTCTCTCTTCTTTCTGTTCTCTATCGGCTTATTCCTTTTTCAGTTTATATCCTTTCCTTTTTCTGTCCCTCGGCTCTCTTGCCTCGCTCTCCTTTTCCTTACCCTTTGTTTTCTCCTCTCTGGCTACCAGAACTGAGATGGAGGAGGAGTCTCACGGCACCTAACCGGCCGCCCCGCACATGACGCAGTGCATCGCTGCGGCCATGGAGCCGACTCAAAAAAAATCTTCCCAGAAGGGTGCGCGCCTCCGCACTACCCAAGCAGTAATGAATGTATGAAGATACAAGAGAGTCAAGAATTACGCTAGGTACGTAATTTTCATTTCTCTCTGACTCGGTTCCCAGTTTTGATCGGTTCCTAAACTGACTGCAACCGCAAAGTAACTTCTAACATTTTTAATCTTTTTGCGGTTTTCTTTTTCTGCATTTTATTTTGAATATGTGAGAAATACCAGTGAGCCCGGTTTCAAAAATTGTTCTGAGTGTGGAGAGGTATTTGCCAAGGCAGACAAGCACATTTTATGTGTGGTCTGCCTTGGTTATGAACACCTTAAAACTGACTGTGGAATTTGCAAGACCTTTCGTGAGAAAACGCTTGACAAACATTTGGAAAGGTTTTAAAAAGAAGTTGCTTCCACCTAAGGGTCCCTTGAGCTCTGACCAGCCGACACCCTCTGTTCCTGTGGGTGAAACCACAGCACCTGCTACCTCTACCCTTGATATGGGTACCAAGGTTCTTGGAAAAAGGTCCGCTGAATCGTCTGACTCTCCAGTTGCATCAAAGAAAACGAAGCACACAGAACCCCCTGTTGGACAGCAGCTGGTGACTTCTGCTGTGACTGCAACTGTGCCTTCTCCGCAAGAGATTGCACAGGCCTTTAAAGTTATACAGGCCTTATAGGGGATCCTGCCTGCTGGCCATCAGGCATCTGTTCAGACCCCAACCAGACAAACCTCTGCCCAATCTTTCTTCCAGGATTAAATGGGGGAATATGAGGAGTATGAAGGGAAGTCTATTGAACCTGAAGTCTCCTCTGAACAGGAGTTTGTCTCACCTTCCAGGGCTTCAGAGGACTACTCATCCCACTTCACATTTGTAAGAAGAATGGTGGATGCCTTAGACATAACCACCAGTGAAGTAATAGAAGATGAGGAGGAAGCAGAATATTTGGTAATGAGGGGTTTAACACCCACTATAAAACTATTGCTTCCTGTAAACAAGTTCTTCAAAAAGGACGTGTTTAAAATCCTCCAAACTCCTAATTCTGCCCCTCCCTTAGATAAGAGGTTGGACCAGAGATACCAGCTGGATAGGGAGGGGGCTGAATTTTTTTTCTCCGACCCTGACCACCAGGGGGTGGTACAAGCTGCTGCCTGTGACAGGGCAAAAGTACCTCTGGCATCTCATCCCCCAGACAAAGATTCCAGAAAAATTGATCGCATGGCTAAGAAGGGATACCTGTAAGCCTCCGTGGCCACCAGACAAGCACATTTTCAGGCTTATGCAGCCCAATAACAAAAATGTTTGTGGCAGTCTGTCTTGGCTATGGCAGACAAAGCCCTAGCTGGTCTGTCAGCTGATTTAGCTGAGACTGTTAGGTTTGGCCTGGAGGCAGCCAAATACCAATTTCACATGGCAGCAGATACTAATGATACTGCTGCCAGGTGGATAGCTAACACAGCCACACACCTCACTCAGGATACACAGTCCAAGTCTATGGACTTTCCTGCTCAGGGTCATTCCCTCTTAGGAGATAAGATAGAGGCTTACATGAAAAAGGTGGACGAATACAAAGCCACCCACAGAAGCAGTTCTGCTAAAGAAAAGGTCTCTCCCTCTTCTAGGCCCTATGGAAGGGGAGGCAGGGGTAGATCTTTCTACAGCAGACCTTTTTACCAGGCCATTGCTGTACCCCAGGTTCAGTAGTACCCACAGCAGGGGTATTTCAGGGGCAGGGGCAGAAGGAGTTTCAGGCACGGTTCCCAGGCCCAGCCACAAGCAAAACAAGCCCCCTGACATGTTTTCCCAGGCCGCCTCCCCACAACCAGTAGGGGGCAGGCTGGCACCCTATTTCCAGGCTTGGCAACAGATCACCACGGACAAGTAGGTCCTGGAAGTAGCGAGTCAGGGTTTGTCTCCAAGTTTCAAATCCCTTCCCATTTTATTTATTTAAAATTTGATGACTGGGAAAGGCACACTGAGCCGAGGCTTGTTTCCAGGTGCGACCCAGGTACAGAGTGTACAGTGAAGAGAAAAAGAGTAACAAATGGTGACGAATACAAACAGTATGTACAGACATTTTTACAAAGAATGTAATACATTATCCATAATAAACAATTAGCGTGCAGAGTAAATAAACGGAATGGGGTAAAGTTACAGTCTGGAGCTAGGGTAAGTGAATAGAGACTGGTAAAAAGATTTTAAGAACCAGAATGTTCAAGCCAGCTTCCAGTGCAGAAAGGAAGCTACTGGGAAAAAGAGGTTCAAAACCCACTGTTGTCAAATGCGGTATAACCTGTGTCCCCACAACAAAAGGGAAAGGGCTTTTATTCAAGACACTTCCTCACAACAATGAAAACTGGGGAGTGGCGGCCTATCCTAGACCTTAGGGTACTAAATAGACATTTAATAAAGCCAAGGTTCAAAATGGTAACCCTGGCATTGATTCTACCAACACTCCAAAGAGGAGATTGGTTGGCATCTCTGTACCTAAAAGATGCTTATTTCCACATCGCCGTAATGGAGTCTCACAGAAAGTACCTCAGGTTCAGATTCCCCTCAGGTCATTACTAGTTCTGAACCCTGCCATTTGGTCTCACTTCTGCTCCAAGTGTACACAAAGTGTTTGGCAGTGGTTCTAACCCCAGTAATACTCAGGTATTCATAACTCCGCAGTAAGCCCTTTAGCTAGAACTGCCCGGAGAGAATAGAACACATGCAAATGATGGAACTCTTAGCACGTGACAACTTTTCAAATGCTGCCCCATAATAACTGCTAATGTTGTAAAACTCCTCAGATTTCACTCTCCGCCTGAAAAGTCTGGTTGCTCGGAGTCTCGCTCATCTACTCATTCCTGTGACATGAAAAAACGTATAAAATATATATAAGTATCCTTTTATTTCATTTGCTGCCTTATACTTATTGTTTTTTGTAGTTTAAACTTAGTTTTTAGTGTTATTTAGTTATTTTTATCGGTTTCTTCTGGTTCAGTATAACTGGTGGGTAACCAAGTTAGTTTACTTTATTTCGAGGTTTTCTGACTAAAAAAAACTTGTTAGCTGTTTAAATTTAGTTTAAATAATTGTGGGGTTTTTTTTGTAACTGCTTTTCTCGGTTACTGAACTGCTAATACCGGTTTGTTTCCTTCAACGGTTCAGGTCCTTATCGGTTCTGGAACCAACCGCAACCGCTAAACTTCCATAAAAATTTTGAAATTGTTTAGCGGTTGACTTTTTTATCGGTTCGCAATAAAAAATGTCAAAGAAACCGAAAAGGAAAACCGATGAACCCAATTTTAAAAATTGTTCCGATTGTGGGGAAGTGTTTGCTAAAGCAGTCAAACATAATCTTTGTGTTGCCTGCCTTGGCTATGAGCATCTCAAGGAAGATTGTGACATATGTAAAACCCTCCCGGAGAAATGCCTGGAACGGCTAAAGAAAAAACTTCCTCCACCAAGGGGTCCCTCTGGCTCTGACCAGCCAATACCCCATTCTACTGTGGGTGAAACCACTTCTTTTGTTGCCTCTACCCCTGAGACGGGTGACAAAGGCACTAAGAAGATTGCTGAACCAGCTGACCCTCCGGTTCCCTCAAAAAAGACTGAAGAACTGAAGCACACTGAACCCCCAACTAGAAAAAGGGGACTTCTGTGCCTGCTCTGACTTTGCCCTCTCCCCAAGAAATTGCTCAGGCATTTAAGGTGATACAGGCCTTACAAGGCCTTGCACCCACTGACCAGCAACCACCTGTCCAAGCTCCTATATGACAGACTGGCAGCACTGGGAGATCTTCCTTTATGGAGGGGGAGGTTTATAGTGAGTGTGAGGAGGAGGAAGAGTAACATATCAAGCCTGAGGCATCCCCTGAGCAGGAGTTTGGCTCTCCTCCTAGAACCTCTTAGGATTGTTCCTCACATTTTACCTTTGTTAGGAAGATGGCCGATGTCCTGGGCATCTCCACAAAGGAGGAGATAGTAGATGAAGAGAAATGATGGGATTAACCCCCTCAAGAGCACTCCTCCTGCTTGTCAACAAATTCTTTAAGAAAGATGCTCTGAAACTCTTGCAAACCCCTAACTCTTTTCCCCCTTGACAAGAGGATGGATAAGGGAAATGCACTTTCTAGGATTGTGGATTTGTTGTTCATCCACACTTTGGCATGTCCCCTTCCACTTTAAATCTTGCTGGAAGTCTTCAAGCTGAATCCTCCCACCCACCCACCCAGGTGGTATAACCCTTGCCTCTGCCCCATGACGCCAGATCTTCCTTTCCACTGAAGATTCAGGTTACCTCCCATGCTCATGCATTTTGTAGGCCCTGGCTTCAAAACCTTCGGCTATTCTGAAAATCCGTCTAGTTCGCATTAGCGATCACGACTACTTACTTTTGATTATGGAAGACAAGTCTTCCCCCGAATTTCGCCGGTGTTCTTGCGGCCAGAAAATGTCTCACACCGATCCCCACACCATGTGCGTCTACTGTCTCGGTGTCGACCATGACACCTCACAGTGCGATCTTTGTCCCGCTTTTCATCCTAACGTCCTCGATGACCGTCTCGCACGCCTGAAGTTGAGGAGGCCGGAGAAACGGAACCCTCCAGTGAAATCTAAGGAGGCTTGGTGGGCAGTTTTCATGGCTGCGGGATCTGCTGAGCAATTGGAACACATGCAAGCATTCAAGGAGGAAGCAGCTCGGGTTGCAGAAACTACCCGGAGCTTCTTTGTTCTGCTCAACCTGGGCTCCACCTTCTCGGGTTGTGCCAGTCTCTCCCGACCAAGGGAGAGGGTCCTGCGGGCACGCAGTCCTCTCTACCCTGTAAGCGGGAAAAGGACCTGGGATCATATTCGTCCCGACGGAGACGCTCTTGGGATCGGGAGAGATCTTGGCCTCAGGAACCGGCACTCTCGACTTTGGTCAAAATTGCCTCTTCGGCCACTGGCTTCTCAGCTTTTCCGTCTGGCCAGTTGACTGAAGTGTCGATCGACAGCATTGAAATCATCGCTGACCCAATCAACCCATTGTCGCCGACACCAGTCGACGATTCTCTCGATCGAACTCTGGTTCTTACTTTCCCTGACGAGGAGACCAAGCCTGCTGGGAATCCTGTCGAGTAAGTGGTCCCCGACCCTGGGAAATCACCAGTCCCACTGGTGTCTCCCGAGCGACCGAATCAGCCTGTCCAATCTCGAATGAAGTCCAGGACCCCCTCGACTGAAAGGCAGAGGAAGTACCACAAGCGCTCTAAAAAGAGGCAAAGCCATCTGTCGTCCTCATCCTCTTCGGATGAGGAGAGGCTCCAGCGGAAACCTCCATCAGCGCTACGAGGACCTCATGTGGCAACAGCTGATTTTAACTGGGCACAAGCCGACCCTGGCTTCTACCCCTGCCATTACTTGACTTTCACCTCCTAGGCCGGAAGCCAACTCCTTTGGAGCCGATCAAGTCGGTTCCCCCGCCCACGGAGCTGCGAAACCTCCGGTTCAGCCTAAACTGGTCTCTCCACCAATAGTAGTGGAACCGCCGCCCAAGCAGCCTGTGGGAGGGGTTCCTTCTAAAGAAGATAGGCCAGACATTGGCTTCCCTGGCGTCTTTCGGTCACTGTCACCCCGGAGTGCCCTCAGCGGGTCGAGGTTGACCTGGGCGGTCAACCGTTGTATCCAGATTCCTCAGATTCAGATGTGACCGGCCTGCATTCTCGCCCCCGGGGATGACGAATCGTCTGGTGGGTTAGTGATGGAGGAAGGTCCTTTGTCCTTCCAGGGCATTCTTCATCTCATCTCTGAGTCCACAGAGATGCCCCTTGAGCCAATCAAGAAAAAGGCAGAGTACCCTCTCACGGACATCCTCAAGAGAGGGGGATACCCCGATGGAGGTGTTTCCTGTGGCCGAGGCCATTGTTGGCCCGACCTTAGAACTCTGACAGCGCTCTGCCTCTTGTCCAGCACCATCTGCCCGCATGGCCCACAAGTATGCGGTACCCATACGATCCCTTGCAGGTTTCACAGAGCACCCTTCGGCCGAGAGCCTGGTGACCGCCTCTGTGTTCAGGCGTACTGGCAGTTATGTTGACACTGACTGACCTCCCGAGAAAGAGTCCAAACTCCTGGACCATTCGGCCAGGAAGGTCTATGCGGCTTCTTCCTTGGGCCTTCGTCAGGCAAGTTCGGGCCATCATCATGGCACACTTCTCCCATGACCTCTTGGGGTCTTTGGATGAAGTCCTCCCACACCTCCCCACGGACATGCAGACCACGGTCAAGCAGGTCTGGGATCAGGGCCGAGTTGTTGCCAAACAGCAGCTTCAGACAGCCCTGGACATTGGGGATTTTCGTGCCCATTTGATGGCAGCCACAGTTGCCTCTCGTCGCAGGGCTTCGCTGAGGCTCTCCTCCTTCCCGGCAGATACTCAGCACAAACTGGCTGATGTGCCTTTCCTGGTCACTGATCCTTTTGGCCCAGGTGTGGCTGGTCATCTCCAGCGTATTGAGCAGTCCAATGCCACCTTGGACGTTACTTCTCCCAAAGGTTGCTCAGGCAAGAACCATCAGAAGAAGAAGCCCTCTCTGCACTCTTCCCCTGCAGCTCAGCAGCCCTCCTTTCACAGAGGACAGCAGCAGCAGGCTCAAGCTTGGCACCCCCGGCCCAAGCCCGGGCCCCCAGACCTGTAAAGGAGGCAGCAGTTCCAGCCCTGGATCATCCTCCTCCAAGCCTGTTCAGTGATGGAGCGGGGGCTGCCTCCCCCTCTCCCGTCACCCAGCTCTGGGTCCTCCTCCGTTTGGTCGACTCCCACTTCCTTTCACTCGGTCCACTGTCACTATGGACAGGTGGGTTCTTGAAGTGATCGGTCAGGACTGCCTCTGAATTTGAGCAGTACCCTCCAAGCCGAGCCGCTCCTCGGGAGGAAAGAGTATCCGTCCAGACTCAGTCGGCTCTCCGAGACAACATTGCTCCGCTCCTCCTCAAGGAGGCAGTAGCTCCAGTGGCGGATCCTCCAGCAGACCCAGGCTTTGTCTCCAGGTACTTCCTGGTGCCCAAGCGGATGGGGGGCTGGCACCCCATTTTAGATCTGCACGATCTGAATCAATATCTCAGGTCACACACCTTTCGGATAGTCACTCTGTCCCAGATCATACCATCCTTGGAGAGAAACATGTGGTTCTGTTCACTGGATCTGCAGGACACGTTCTTTCACGTCCCAATCTGTCCATCTCATTGGTGGTTCCTCCACTTCAGAGCCGAAGGGACCCTATACAAGTTCCGAGCCATGCCGTTCGGCCTGTCATCGGCCCCATGGGTCTTCACCAAATGCATTGCAGTGGTGGCAGCCCATCTCAGGCATCGGGGGGGGGTCAGGATTTATCCCTACCTGTATGATTGGCTCTTAGCAGGTCCCACCCAACAGGAGATGGAGAGGTCCAGGGACCTGGCCCTCCAGACCTGCTCTGAACTCGGCCTTCTGATCAACAAGGCCAAGTTGGAACTCGTGCCTTCCCAGGTGATGTGCTTCATCGGGGCAGAGCTCGTCTCTCGTCAAGCTAGAGCTCTGCTCCCGGCGGATAGGGTGGAGGTTCTCTCCTCCTTTTCCCAATCATTTCTGGTTGGGTAATTGCGCCCTGCCTGGGACTTTCTGCGCCTTCTGGGTTACTTGGTGGCATGCACCTCAGTGGTCCGTTGGGCCTGATTGCACATGCGTCCCCTCCAATGGGAGCTAGCCACAGAGTGGACTCAGTGCCACAGTCATTTCGACCAGCTGATGACTGTAACCCAGAAGATGTGGGACGCTCTCCAATGGTGGACCACTCCAGACCGGTTGCAGGAAGGGATCCCTTTTGTCCGCCCGAGCCGACAGCCGTCCTCACGACCGATGCTTCTCTCATGGGCTGGGGAGCCCACATGGGGGACAAAAGGGCCCATGGGTTCTGGACCCCTGAGGAGTCCTGACACCATATCAACCTGTTGGAGCTCAGAGCAGTCAGACTGGCACTGTCAGCTTTCGCTCCTGAGCTCCGGGGTCAAGTGGTTCAAGTCCAGATGGACAATACCACGACCATGTACTACCTCAGCAAACAGGGCGGCACACACTCCCGTCTGCTTTGCAGAGAGGTACTCCACATCTGGACCATCGTCAGTCGCTTGGAGGTGGATCTCCTAGCTATCCATGTGGCAGGAGCCTCAAACCATCTGGCGGATGCTCTCAGCTGCTTAGGTGAGACATCCCACAAGTGGTTTCTCCATCCAGAGGTAGCTTACAGCCTGTTCTCCCACTGGGGCAGGCTGATGGTGGACCTGTTTGCCTCCAGGGAAAACACCAAGTTGAGGCTGTTTCATGCCCGCCCCCCTCAGCAGGGCTTGCTGCAGGAGGATGCCTTCTCGAGGCCATGGACCCCAGGCCTCCTGTACGCCTTCCCTCCATTTCCCTTGATCCACAAAATGCTTCTCAAGGTGTGGAGGGACAGGGCGAATGTGATCCTGGTAGCCCAAGACTGGCCACACCAGTTCTGGTATCCAGATCTCCTCAGCCTCAGCTGCAGGCCCCCGGAGTGGTTTCCAGCATGCCCGGACCTGATATCTCTCAGTCAAGGGAAGGTATACTATTTATTTGTTCAATTTTGGTAACCGGGTAGGCCCACTGAGCCCCAAAGGTCCCTTTTTCAGGGGCGACCCAGAATTAGTTACAGAAGGAGACAAGTACAAATAATGGAGCAAGGGCACAGTACATCCAAGGGATACAAGTACGATTGTGGAGCAAGGACACAGTACATCATAACAATAGGGAGAGTTCAAAAACAGTGCTAACATAGTGCCAAAGTTAGTTACAGGTGATGGCAATTACAATCAAGTCAGGGGCAGCAGTCCTACACTCAGGAGAGAATGAGTTGCCTTAGAGTCATTGGTAACAGTGTAGGTAAGACGGTAAGACAGCAGTGAATAGCTCTGATAAGATATGACAAGTATTTGAGATTGGTTATGCCAGTTTATTGACAGGAGCAGAGACTAACATCTAGTAGGTGAGCATGGAGTCCCTTGCAGAAAATTCCAGTGGAGGGGGCTTCTTGAAGAAGGGAGGGAAGCTTATTCCAAAGGGCCGGGGCAGAAATGGCGAAGGACTTGCTGCCAGCTGTAGTTCGGACCTTAGGTTTGTCTAGGAGGTTACGCCCAGAGGTTCTTAGGGTACGCACTGAGTGCTTGGGAACCAGGATACTGGACAGGCTGTCTGGAGATTTGCAGTCTATCCAGACCTTCAATCCCTGCACCTCACAGTCTGGTGCCTGAGCGGCTAGAGTTTCAGGCTTTGGGTCTGTCCGGGGATGTCTCCACCGAGGTGGAGGCATCCAGAAAGGAATCAACCAGGAAATGTTACACCATCAAATAGAAAAGGTTTTTCATTTGGTGTCAGGGCAAGGGCCTGGACCCTTTGTCCTGTCCAGTGGTTAACATTCTTGGCTACCTTTGGTCTCTCTCTAAAGTGGGTCTGCGGTCACCGACCCTTAGGGTGCACCTGGCAGCCATTTCTGCTAACCGGGCTCGGGCCGGTCAGCCAATGTTGGTGCAGGAGACAGTGGTTGGGCGCTTTTTCAAGGGCCTGGCTCACATATCCCCTCCGAAGTGTGAACCTCCACCTCCATGGGATCTTCTGCTGGTACTGGCAAAGCTCATGGGCAAGCCATTCAAACCAATGCACAAGTGTGCCTTGTCACACTTGTCGTGGAAGACAGCCTTCCTGGTGGCTATCACATCTGCCAGAAGGACAGGGGAGCTCCAGGCACTTTCAGTGGACTCCCCTTATCTGGTCTTCCACAGGGACAAGGTTTTCTACACCCACCCGAAATTCCTTTCGAAGGTGGTGTCAAAGTTTCACCTTAACTAGGTGTTAACTCTGCTAGTTTACTACCCTACCTACACCTCGGAGGCCGAGTACAGGCGCATTACTTTGGACCTGAGATGTGCTCTCTCCTATTATAAGGAGAGGATGGTGGAAATTTGGGGAGAGGTTCGCCAGCTGTTTGTCATCTACGCTGAAGCCACTTCAGGCAGACCTGCACCAAAATGAACTGTTGCAAGTTGGATTACATCTTGCATAAGTCTGTGTTATGAGTTTGCGGGCATGGAGCCTCCCAAAGGGATAAGAGCTCATTCTACCTGCCATACTGCTGCATCGGTGGCTGCTTCCAGGGACATCCCTATCCAAGAAATCTGCCAGGCTGCTATCTGGAAGTCAGCAAACACCTTCATTACCCATTACCACATCGACCTCGAGTCATGCCGGGATGCTGGTTTTGGGGCCTCAGTTCTCCAAGCTCTGTTTCCCAAGTAGTGGGTGTGCGCCTTGCCTCCCTCCTCCCAGAGAACTGGTAGGAGTCTGCCAAAGAGTGTGGATGAACAACATATCCACGATCCTAGAAAACAGGTTACTCACCTGTAACAGTAGTTCTAGGAGTGATATATGTTGTTTATCCCCACGGACCCACCTGACCTCCCCGGCTGCGGACGCACAATCCTGGCTTCCAGCGGGCTGAAATCTGGAGTCATGAGGAGGAGCCAAGGGTTATACCACCCGGGTGGGTGGGAGGAGCCAGCTTGAAGACTTTCAGCAAGATTTAAAGTGGAAGGGAACATGCCAAATAGTGTGGATGAACAATGTGTACCACTAGAACTACTGTTACAGGTGAGTAACCTGTTTTTTTTGGTTTTTTTTTTTTTTTTTTTGGGAGTCAACAGTAGCTTATATGAAAAAGGCGGATGTATATAAGGCCACATATAGAAGCATTTCTGTTAAAGAGAAAGTTTCACCATCCACCAAACCCTAGGAAAGGGGAGGCAGGGGCAGGTCCTTTCATACCTGGCCTTTTTTCCAACCAGTGGCTACACCCCATTACCAGTAGTACCCACAGCAGGGGTAGGGGTGGAAGGGGTTTTAGGCAGGGGTCCAAAGCCCAGCCTCATCCCCAGACAAAGCAAACATCCTGACATGTCTACACAGGCCACCTCCTCCATACCTGTTGGAGGCAGACTATCTCACTTCCTCCAGGCTTGGTTAAACATCACCACAGACAAGTGGGTCCTGGGGGTAGTGAGTCAGGGGCTGTCTCTGAATTTTGAATCCCTTCCTCTTCAAAAAAACAGGGTTTTCTGTCCACCCTCCCTTGCAGAAAAGAAGCTGTTGGAGGCAGAGGTTCGAAACCTACTGCTGCTAAGGGCAGTGGAGCCTGTCCCAATCCAGCAGAGAGGAAGGGGTTTCTACTCCAGGTATTTCCTCACCACAAAGAAAACCGGGGAGTGGCAGCCTATCTTGGACCTCAGGGCCCTAAACAAGCATCTGAAAAAGCCAAAGTTCAAAATGATAACTCTGGCATTGATACTGCCAACACTCCAGAAAGGAGACTGTATGGCATCACTGGACCTAAAAGATGCTTATTTCCACATCTCCATAAGGAAGTACTGCAGAAAATACTTCAGGTTCAGGCTCCCATCAGGCCATTACCAGTTTTCAACCATGCCCTTTGGCCTCACCTCGGCCCCAAGGGTATTCACAAAGTGCCTGTCAGCGGTCGTGGCACACCTTCGAAGATAGGGTGTCACAGTATTCCCATATCTGGATGACTGGCTGGTGGTAAGAAAATCACTAGACCAGGTTAGACAACACCTGCAGACCACCCAAGGACTCCTGGAGTCCCTGGGCTTCCTGATAAATCACAAAAAATCAGTCATTTTACCTGCCCAGGTCCTGCAGTTCATAGGAGTAGAGCTCAACACCCTGCAGGGCAGGGCCTTCCTGCCTCTTGACAGGGTGAAAAGTCTCCAGCTCATTGCAAACTCATTCAGCCTGCACAAGCACAAAACTGCAAGGCAGTTTCTACAGCTATTAGGCCATATGGCTGCAGCCACAGGCACAGTCCTAGGCTCAAGGTTCCAAATGAGGGACGTCCAGTTCCACCTAAGAGCTCACTGGTGCCAGAGAAGAGATCCTCTCTCAAAGCCTATTCCAGTAGCAAATAACTTGTTACAAGCACTTCAGTGGTGGAAAGAGGAACCCAACCCAAGGAAAGGGGTTCCTTTCCAACAAGAGTCCCCATCAGTTGTTCTCACAACAGACACATCTCTCCTGGGATGGGGTGCCCATTTAGGGGACCACACAACCCAGGGCACTTGGTTGAGTGCAGAGTCACTCCAGCACGTAAACTTGCTGGAACTCAGAGCAGTGTTTCTGGCACTAAAAGCTTTCACAGCATTGATGCAGGGAAAGGTGGTGCAAATCAGAACAGACAATACCACCACAATGTATTATGTAAATGATCAGGGAGGCGCCAGATCAGGCCCTCTCTGCACAGAAGCCATGAAAATCTGGACCCTGACTTACTCCTTGGGAGTTTCCTCACAGGCAATCCATCTACCAGGAAAGGACAATACCCTGGCAGATGCCCTGAGTCAAATCAACCAGACCCATTATGAATGGATTCTGAATAGGCAAGTGGTGCAAGTGATCTTCAGGAGGTGGGGCACTCCAGAGATAGACCTGTTTGCATCCCACCAGAGCCACCACCTGCCTCAATACTGTTCAAACAACATGAAGTCTTGCTATATTATGACATATGCAGTATAACCCCAGGTTAGAACTGCTCCGGAGGTGAAAGAGTTAACTTCCATGCAGGGCATGGAATCTTGAGCGCGAGCTCGGTTGTACACTGTCTGTTGAAGCTCAAACTTAAACTGTCAGATTCTTTACTCCGCCTCACTGAACAGTCGCTCAAGATTCCTCCTGCTGCTCGGTTTGTCTGTCGGTTTTAAAGTGTAATTTTGGTTTATTTTACCGAAATTTAACCGCAATCGTCGGTTCAAGCTCTGTCTGTGGTATTGTAAGTAATAGATAGGCTTATTTATTATTTTTTCTTCTGTGTGGAACTTGTAAACATCTTTTTCGGTTCGGTTGAACCGATCAGAGGGTTTAAAATTACTTTCAGCCTTTAGAGTGCAGTTCTCGTTCTTATCGGTTCTAAAAACGGATTTTATTACGCTTTTTTTCAATTACTCGTGATACGGTTGGGAACCGATAAGAGAGTCTTGTTTGTGGATTGCCATTAACGGGCAAGTTTTGGTTAGGCTGGCACTATGTCTGAGAAACCCAAAAGAAAACCGACCCACTGGGTTTCAGCACTGTGGCCTCTGTGGGGAAGCCTGCCAAGGCTGACCCACAACACCATTTGTGTATATTGTCTGGGGTTTGACCACCTCAATGCAGACTGCCAGATTTGTAAGAATTTTCCTGCTGCCACCGTGGAAAAAAGAGTTGGTAGGCTCAGGGAAAGGGAGGCCAAAAAGTCCGCTGACCCGGATGGCCAGCCCGGTTTGGTTCCAACCGAACCTGAGGGAGTGCCCTCTGACCAGGGCGATGCTTCCTCTGGCAAACGGAGAGCCAGCTCTGAGGAGCCGGTTCCAACTAAAAGGGCTAGAAGGTCAGCTAGTTTGGGGCCAAAAGTTCTTTCTCCAACCGCTGAGGAAATAGCCAAAGCTATTCAAATTGTCCAGTCTCTTTCCCCAGTTCCGTCCGAACCGGCACCATTGGGCAAGCGCCCAGTTCGGTCGGTTTCCTCGGTTCAAGATTATGATTTTGAAGATTTTTATGAACCAGGGGAAGGAGAGGAGGGGTACGAGGAGAGTGAGTGTGATTTTGAAAGTCTGGATGTGCCCATTGAACCGGACATCTCTCCAGACAGACCCTCAGGAGTGTCCCCTCCCAGGCTGTCTGAGTCCCCTTCTCATTTTTTGTTTTACAAGAAAGTTGCTGACACTCTGCAACTCCCTGTTGAGGAAGCTGTTGACGATCAAGAAGAGCCTGATTTTGTGGAAATGATGGATATTCCAGAGTCTAGGAGACTGTCTATTCCCTTGCATAAATCTTTTAGGAAACAGACAGTAAAAATTCTGAAAACTCCTCATTCAAACACCATGAAGTATTGCTATATTAGGACTTCTTGCAGTCAGCCACAGCACTTGAACTGCCCCGGAGAGGAAACAGTTAACTCCAGAGAATCTGGAGTTCACAGCGCGAGGGCGCTGTTCCAAAGCTCTATCTGGACAGTTTCAAATGAAACTGCCAGATTCTTTACTCCGCTTCACTGAACAGTCGCTCCGGAGATCAGCTCCTTCAGCTCGGTTCATTCTCGGTTCAAGCGAGTATTTTTTCGGTTCATTTGAACCGGCGAAAAGTATTTATTTTACCGCATTTCGGTTAAAGCTCTATCTGGTAAACCGTAAGTACAATATTGAAAGTCTGTGTGGAAATCCAATTATCGGTTCGGTTTTGAACCGATCGGTTTGCTTAATTTAACGTTTTAAAAGTGTTTTGGGGCTTTTAGAGTGCGGTTCCCGGTTCTTATCGGTTCTAAAAAAACCTTGAATTTTAAAGGGGTTTTTTCAAATACCCGTGACACGGTTAGGAACCGATAAGGGTGTCTTGCCTGGCACTGCCATTAAAAGGGCAAGTTGTTGGTTAGCTGGCATTATGTCTGAGAAACCCCCAAAAACCGCCCATTGGGTTTCAACACTGTGATGTTTGTGGGGAAGCCTTTGCTAAGGCTGACCCACACACCACTTGTGTTTATTGTCTGGGGTTGACCACCTCCTGTCAGACTGCCAGGTGTGTAAAATTTTCCTGCAGCCACCCTGGAAAAGAGATTGGGCCGCTCAGGGAACAGAGGCCAAAAGTCCGCTGACCCGGATGGCCAGCCTGGTTCAGCACCCACTGGACCAGAGGAGTGCCCTCTGACCAGGCGAGACTTCTCGGCAAAAGGAAGGCTGGTTCAGAGGAACCAGTCCCAGCAAAAGACAAAGAAATCAGCAGGTCTGGAGTCCAAAATTGTCTCTCCAACTGCTGCAGAGATAGCTAAAGCCATTCAGATTGTTCAGTCTTTGTCTCAGGGATCTGTCGAACCCCTACAACTGGTAAAAGGGTGGTTCGCTCAGTCCCAGTGGTTCAGATTATGATGTTGAAGGTTTTATGAACCACAGGAGGGGAGGAGAATTTGATCAGTATGTTTGTGACTGGGAAGGTCTGGACGTGCCCATTGAACCGGACATTTCTCCAGACAGACCTTTAGAATCTCCCCCTATGCTGTCTGAGTCCCCTTCTCATTTTATGTTTTACAAAAAGGTTGCAGAAACCCTCCAGCTTCCTTTAGAAGAGGCTGTGGATGAGCAAGAGGAGCCTGATTATGTTGAAATGATGGATATTCCAGAGTCTAGGAGGTTGTCTATTCCTTTGCATAAGTCATTTAGGAAGCAAACAACAAAGATTTAAAAATCCTCATTCTGTCCCTCCTGTAGATAAAAAATGGACAGAAGGTATACTTTATCAGGCCCTGATACAGACTTCCTCACTGAGCAGTGTAGTCATGTAGGTGTGTGCAAGCTGCAGCCTGTGACAGCAATTCCCTGGCCTCACATCCTCCTGATAAGGATTCCAGGAAGATTGATGCCATGGCTAAAAACAATATATGGCAACTTCTTGGGACTCAGGCAGGCTAATTATATGGCTTATGTGGCTAGATATCAGAAATCTAGATGGGACACAATTTGTAGTTAGCTAGCAGGCCCAGGCCAGCTGGTAGTGAGTTGGAACAGGTGGCTGCTGATGCATTAGCTTCTAAAGTTCAATTTCATACTGCTGTTGATGTTAATGATGTTTCCTCTAGGGTCATGGCCACTTCTGTAGCTTCAGAGGTTGGCATGGCTCAGATGCACTAATCTGTCCCAAGATACTCAGTCAAAGGCTATGGATTTTCCTGTAGGAAATTCTCTGTTTGGTGATCAAACAGAAAATTATATGAAAAAGATGGATGAATATAGAACTACCTACAAAAGTGCCCAAGCTAAGGAGAGGCATGCCACTCCACAAAGGCACGCCTCAGGGTAGGGGCAGGCCTTTCCACAGGCCCTTTACTAATCTCAAGCCTCCTCTGCCTTTTCACAGAGGGTTTTTCAGAGGCAGAGGTAGACGGGCACAGGTAGACTGCCTCCTCCCTCAGCCCAAAGCTGTTGCCAAGCAGGCACCCTGATGGGGTGCCCAGGGCCGATTCTCCTGTACCAGTGGGGGGCAGGTTGGCTTATTTCAGCCAGAACTGGCTGTCCCTAACTTCGGACAGATGGGTTCTGGAGGTAGTAAGCCAGGGTCTGGTTCTCAGCTTCAAACAGTTCCCAAAGATGAAAGCCAGGCTTTTTCCACCTGCAAATTCTACAGAAGCCCTTGCTTTGGAAGCAGAGGTTTCTTTTTTTCTGGACTGCAAAGCAGTGGAGGGGTTCCCTGCCATCAGGGCAAGGGTCTGTACTCAAGATATTTTCTTACCCCAAAAGACAGGAGAATGGCGCCCATCTTAGATTTAAGGTACCTGAACAAGCATCTTTTGAAACCAAAGTTCAAAATGTTAACTCTAGCAATGATTTTGCCTTCCCTGAGACCAGAGGACTGGCTAGCTTCTCTGGACCTCAAGGATGCCTATTTTCATGTCATGATCAGGCCTTCTCACCAAAGTACCTCAGGTTCGAACTGCTCTCTGGCCACTACCAGTTCAGAGCAATGCCCTTCGCCTCACCTCTGCTCCAAGGGTATTCACAAATGTCTAGCTGTGGTAGTGGCTCATTTAAGAAGGCAAGGGATTGCTGTGTTTCTACCTGGACGCCTGGCTCATAGTGGGTCAGTCCCAGATCAGGTAAAATCCCACTCTGCAAGTCACCCAGCAGCTTCTCACTTCCTGGGATTCCTGCTGAATTTACCAAAGTCAGTTCTGGAACCAGTTCAGGTACTAACTTTCATAGGTGCAGAATTGAACACAAAGTTAGCCAGGGCATTTCTCCCTCGGAAAGAGTGGACAGACCATTGCCCTGGCATCCTCCTTACTCCTGCGGGTCTCGACCAGCAAGGCACTTTCTGCAACTCCTAGGGCACATGGCTGCCTCCACAGCTGTCGGCAGGGAGCAAGATTTCAGATGAGGGACATCCAGTTCCATTTGAGGTCCTATTGGTCTCAAAGGAGGGACCCCTTACCAAATTAGTCCCAGTGACTAAAACCCTGATCCTGGCCCTTCAGTGGTGGCAGGATCAAAAGCACCCAACACAAGGGGTTCCTTCATACCCGCTTCCCACTCCCTCACCACGGATGCCTCCCTGTTAGGGTGGGGCTCACTTGCGACCTTTCCACTCAAGGAGGTGGTCCCTCAGAATCTCTGCTCCACATCAATCTTTTGGAACTCAGAGCTGTCCTTTAGCTCTTCAGGCTTTTTCAGCTGTTGTCCAGAACAAAGTAGTTCAAATCAGGACAGACAACACCACAACAATGTGGTACATCAACAAGCAAGGAGGCACTCGGTCATCAGCCTTGTGCACCAAGCAATGAAGTTGTGGTCTCTGGCTTACTCCCTGAACACCTCCTGATAGCAATTCACCTTCCAGGAAGGACAATGACCTGGTGGATGCCCTCAGCAGGATTTCCCTAGGGCCATCACAAATGGGCTCTGAATCCTCAGGTCCTGGGGTCGGCTTTGCCAGATGGGCACCCTCAGATAGATCTCTCGCAGCCCCAGACAACCACCAACTTCCTCTATTTTGTTGCAGGCCTCCAGTGCTGGGCTCAGTCCCCTGGACGCTTTTCTGTTGGATTGGAAGGAAATTCCTATATGCCTTTCCCCTTCCTCTCCTCTTCAGGGTATTGGTAAAATCAGAACTCAGCCCTGCAGAGTTTTACTGATTGCTCCAGACTGGGCCAGACAGCCCTGGTATCCTCTTCTCCTGTCCCTGACAATCCACCCTCCTGAGCTGCCCAGGACCCACGACTTGCTGACCTGCACAGGGAGAGTGTGGTACCGACCTCAACTCTCCACCTCAAGGCTTGGTTCTTGAGGAATTAGAATTTGCTGATTTGCACCTTTCTCAAGGTGTCCTGGATATTTTAAAGGCTTCTAGGAAGCCTTCCACTAGGGCCACTTACAATTCTAAGTGGAAAAGGTTTTCCTTCTGGTGTTCTGAGAAACAAATTATACCAGAATCTGCTGACTTGGCCATTTTATTGGACTATTTGGCCCATCTAAATTCCCTAGGCCTTAGACCAGCTACCTTGAAGGTTCATCTGGCAGCTGTTTCTGCTTTTGTTTCTGCAGGGAAGCCTGTTTCCCTTTCCTCTCAGGCTGTGTTTTCCAAGTTTTTAAGGGGTTACTTCACACTAACCTCCTTTCGGGAACCAGCTCCTGCCTGGGACCTGAATGTTTGCATTGCTCAGTTAATGCAACCTCCCTTGAGCCCCTGTCTTCTGCAGATCTCAAGTATTTAACATGGAAAACTGTTTTTCTAGTGGCTATCACTTCTGCCAGACGTATAAGTGAATTGCAAGCCCTGTCAGTGGAAAAGATTTTATTTCTTTTCATAGGGATAAGGTAGTCCTCAGGACTAACAGAAAGTTTTTACCCAAAGTGGCTTCAGATTTTCATCTGAACCAGTCCATCTCTCTCCCAGTGTTTTTCACTGAGCATTCTTCCTCAGGTGAAAGGAGACTGCACAGCTTGGACGCCAAAAAGAGCCCTAAGCTATTATGTGGAACGACTAAGGGTCACAGGTTCAATCCTCCAACTCTTCCTTACCTATGGAGAGGCTTGGCAAAGGAAACCTGCCACTAAGAGGACAATTGCAAGGTGGATTGTCTCTGTATCCAGTTCTGTTACCAAAAACTAGGTAGAGAACCCCTCAGGACTGAGGGCCCACTCCACCAGGGGACAGCTGCATCTCTAGCAGCTGCTAGAGATATTCCATTTTGAAATCTGTCAAGCTGCTACCTGGAAAACAGTTCACACCTTTACAAGCATTATTCCTTGACGCTCAGTCCAGGAGAGATGTTCGCTTTGGCACAGCCGTGTTTCAGAGCCTATTTCCTAAGTAGGTTCTGACCCTCCTCCATGGAGGTACTGCTGTGTATCTGTAAGAAGTTCTAATATAGCAAGATTCATGGTGTTTGAAGAAAAATTACTCACCTTAGTAATTGCTTTTCTCTCATGGAGTTCATATATTAGGACAACCCCCAACCTACCCTCTCAGAACTTCTACTTGGGTCAGGGGTTGGCAAATTAGTGCAAGCACTGTGTCATGCCATTTTACTTCCTCCCTACTCCCTTTTCATTGGGTTAGGGAATTAGGTAATCTGTTTGTTATGAGATATGGCCCCTTCCTGGACTTGAGTCTTTTTGGGAAGGGGGGGTCTAATAGTGCTTGTTAGGGGTGATACTAATAATAATATTACCTACTTTGTTGTTGTTATTATTCTGTTGTTGTTGTTTTTCCTACTAGTAGGTAGCCACTGGGCTAGTGTAGAGCTTTCCACACAGACTTGCTTCTTATTTCAGCTTCGTAAAGATCTGGCAGTTTCATTTGAAACTGTCCAGATAGAGCTTTGGCACAGAGCCCTCGCGCTGTGAACTCCAGATTCTCTGGAGTTAACTGTTTCCTCCCCGGGGCAGTTCAAGTGCTGTGGCTGACTGCAAGAAGTCCTAATATAGCAAGACTCCATGAGAAGAAAAGCAATTACTAAGGTGAGTAATTTTTTCTTCTATCCTCCCTGTGGATAAAAGGATGGACAAGAGGTATGCTTTATCAGGCTGTGATACGGAGTTCCTATCCCAGCAGTGCAGCCATGTGGGGGTAGTGCAGGCTGCAGCCTGTGACAAGGCTAATATTCCTCTAGCCTCTCACCCTCCTGAAAAGGATTCCAGGAGGATGGATGCCATGGCAAAAAAGCAGTACATGGCAGCATCTTTGGGACTCAGACAGGCAAATTATATGGCTTACGCAGCTAGGTACCAGAAATCCAGGTGGGATACTGTCCTGGCTCCTAGCAAAACAGGCCCCTGAACAGCTTGCTAGGGAGCTGGAGCAGGTGGCTGATGGATGGTATTGAGGCATCCAAGGTGCAATTTCATGCTGCTGTAGACTCTAATGATGTTTCATCTAGAGTTATGGCTACATCTGTGTCTCTTCTCGCAGAATGGCCTGGTCTCGATGTACTGCCCTGTCACAGGATACCCAGTCTAAGGCTATGGATTTTCCTGTTTGGGAAATTCTCTGTTTGGGGAGCAGACAGAGAATTATATGAAGAAAATGGATGAGTATAGGACCACCTATAGGAGTGCACAGGCCAAAGAAAGGCAAGTCACCTCAAAGGCAGCATGTCAGGGGCAGGGCAGGCCTTTTCATAGGCTGTTTTACCAAGCCCAGGCCTCCTCTTCTGCTTATGCCCAGAGGGGTTCTTTAGAGGAAGGGCAGAAGGGCCTAGTAAGCCTGCTTCAACCCTCAACCCAAAGCCCCTGCAAACAGGCTCCTGATGGGGTGGCCAGGGCCGATTCTCCACTACCGAGCAGGCTGGCTTACTTTGTCCAGGACTGGAAGTCTTTAACTTCAGACAAGTGGGTCCTGGAAGTAGTAAGCCAGGAACTGGTTCTCAGCTTCAAAAATTTCCGAAGATGAGAGCCAGGTCTTTTCCACCTGCAAACCCATCAGAGGCTCTTGCCCTGGAAGCAGAAGTTTCTTCCCTCCTGGCTCTCAGAGCCGTGGAAAGGGTTCTACCCATACACCAGGGCAAAGGGTTGTACTCCAGGTACTTCTACCCCAAAGACAGGAGAATGGTGGCCCATTCTGGATCTCAGGTATCTAAACAAGCACCTTTTAAAACCAAAGTTCAAAATGGTGACTGGGATTATTTTACCTTTCTAAGGCCAGGGGACTGGCTAGCCTCCCTGGACCTCAAGGATGCCTACTTCCATGTTCTCATCAGAGCTCCCATCGAAAGTACCTCAGATTTGAACTGCCCTCAGGCCATTACCAGTTCAGAGCAATGCCCTTCGGCCTCTCCTCGGCTCCAAGGGTGGTCACAAAATGCCTGGCAGTAGCAGTTGCTCATTTAAGAAGGCAAAAGATTGCCATCTTTCCTTATCTGGACGACTGGCTCATTGTAGGCCAGTCTCCAGAACAGGTCAAACTTCATTTACAAGTAACCCAGCAGCTGCTTACATCTCTAGGTTTCCTTCTCAACATTCCAAAGTCAGTTCTGGAGCCTGCCCAGCTTCTCACCTTTATAGGCGCAGAACTGAACACAAAAGAAGCCAGAGCCTTCCTTCCTCTGGAAAGAGCAAGGACCCTGATGTCTCTGGCCTCCTCTTTCACCCTGCAGGTCTTCGACCAGCAAGGCATTTTCTACAGCCCTGGGCACATGGCTGCTTCTACAGCAGTGGTGCAGGGAGCGAGATTTCAGATGAGGGACATTCAGTTCCATTTGAGAGCCTTTTGGTCTCAAAGGACGGATCCCCAACCAAATTGATTCCAGTGACTCAACCCTGATCCAGGCCCTTCAGTGGTGGCAGGATCAGAGCAATCTGAGACAGGGGTTCCCTTCACTCCCAGTCTCATTCCTTGACCCTTACTACAGATGCATCCCTCTTGGGTGGGAGCTCACATGGGTGACCTTTCCACCCAAGGGCTGTGGTCCCTCAGGAATCTCTGCTCCACTTCAATTTGCTGGAGCTCAGAGCAGTTTTTCTAGCACCGGGTTTTTTCCACATCTGTCCAGAACAAGGTTGTTCAGGTCAGAACAGACAATACCACTACAATGTGGTACATCAGCAAGCAAGGGGGCACTCGGTCTACGGCCTTGTGCACCGAAGCAATGAAGTTGTCATCTCTGGCTTATTCTCTGAACGCCTCCCTTACGGCAGTTCACCTCCCAGGCAAGAACAATGTCCTAGTGGATGCTCTCAGCAGGATCTCCCAGGGCCATCACGAATGGGCACTGGATCCCCTAGTACTGGAGGTAATATTTGCCAGATGGGGCACCCCGCAAATAGATCTCTTTGCAGTCCCAGACAATCACCAACTTCCCCTTTTTTGCTGCAGACCCCCAGTGTTGGGCTCAGTCCCTCTGGATGCCTTCCTTCTCAGTTGGGAAGGGAAGTTTCTCTATGCTTTTCCCCCCTTCCCCCTTCTTCTCAAAGTGCTAGTCAGAATCAGATCTCAATCCTGCAAGATAATCCTGATTGCTCCAGATTGGGCCAGGCAGCCCTGGTACCCACTCCTCATGTCCTTAGCAGTCCACCCTCCCCTATGTCTTCCCAGGAATCACAACCTGTTAACCTGTGCCAAGGGGAGAGTTTGGTATCCGAACCTCAAATCTCTCAATCTCAAGGCTTGGCTCTTGAAGAGTTAGAGTTTGCTGACCTACACCTTTCTCAAGGTGTACTGGATATCTTGAAGGCCTCTAGGAAGCCTTCCACCAGGGCTACCTATAATTCAAAATGGAAGAGATTTTCCATATGGTGTGCTGGTAAACATATTTCCCCAGAATCTGCTGGCGTGCCCACGATCCTGGATTATTTGGTGCATTTGAATTCCTTGGGGCTGAGACCAGCTACCCTAAAAGTGCACTTGGCAGCTGTGTCTGTCTTGTCAGCAGGTAAGCCCTCTTTATCAGCTCACCCTGTGTTCTCCAAGTTTTTTAAAGGGTTGCTTCACACCAACCCTCCATTCAGGGACCCTGCCCCTGCTTGGGATCTAATATTTGCATCGTCCAGCTTATGCAACCCCTTTGAGCCATTGTCTTCAGCAGAGCTGAAGTACTTGACTTGAAAACTGTGTTTCTGGTAGCCATCACCTCTGCCAGGCGATAAGTGAGCTACAAGCCTTGTCAGTGGAGCCTGATTTTATCTCCTTTCATAGAGATAAGGTAGTCCTCAGGACTAACAGGAAGTTTTTTGCCTAAGGTGGTTTCAAACTTTCACCTTAATCAATCCATTTCTCTTCCTGTGTACTTCACTGACCATTCCTCCTCTGGTGAGAGGAGATTGCACAGTTTAGATGTCAAACGAGCCCTTAGTTACTATATAGAACGTACTCAAGGGTCACAGGTTCAATCCTCCAGTTGTTCCTCACTTATGGTGAGGTTGGTAAAGGAAACCTGCCACTAAAAGATCCATTGCCAGGTGGATTGTCTCTTGTATCCAATTCTGTTACGAAAACTGGGAAGGTTCCTCCTCAGGCCTGAGGGCTCACTGTACCAGAGGTACAGCTGCCTCTGGCTGCTGCCAGGGACATTCCTATCCTAGAGATATGTCAAGCAGCTACCTGGAAAACAGTTCACACTTTTACTAAGCATTACTCCTGATATCCAGGCTAGAGTGATGCTCGATTGGCACAGCTGTGCTTCAGAGCCTATTTCCCAAGTAGGTTCTGTCCTCCTCCATGGAGGTACTGCTGTGTAGTCTGCATATAGTCATAATATAGCAAGACTTATGTTGTTTGAAGAAAAATTACTCACCTTAGTAATGTTGTTTCTTCTAATGGAGTCTTGCTATATTATGACCTCCCCCTGCCTCCCCTCTCAGAACCTCTGTTTTTGGATGTGGGTGGGCAGTGCAATGTTGGCACTTCTTTGATGCCCACTTTATTTCAACCTTCTAGGGTGCTTAGGTGTTATGTTTAAATTTTCCTTCTTGAATCCTCCGACTTGAGTCTTTGTTTGGAATCAAGAACAAAAAGGTGTTTTTGTAGTTAGTAGCCAGTGGCTAGTGTAGGTTTACAGCTTCCACACAGAACCTTAGTGAGTTTTTGCTCGTAAAGATCTGACAGTTTAAGTTTGAGCTTCAACAGACAGAGTGTACAACTGAGCTCATGCTCAAGATTCCATGCCCTGCATGGAAGTTAACTCTTTCACCTCCGGAGCAGTTCTAACCTGGGGTTATACTGCATATGTCATAATATAGCAAGACTCCATTAGAAGAAACAACATTACTAAGGTGAGTAATTTTTTCTTGTAGGCCACCAGATCGGGGTATGCTCCCTCTGGTTGCCCTGGCTCTGGATTGGTCAGGGAAGTACCTGTATGCCTTTCCTCCCTTCCCCCTGGTATTCGGGGTATTGCTCAAGCTCAGGTCCCTCTCAGCATCACTAATCTTGATAGCTCCGGACTAGCCCAGGCAGCCATGGTACTCTCTTCTGCTCTCCATGTCTGTAGCTGAGCCAATACATCTCCCTCGGAGGCACAACCTGTTAACCTCCAACCAAGGGACCCTTCAAACAACATGAAGTCTTGCTGTATTCAGACATAATGCAGTTAGCCCCAGCACTTGAACTGCCCCAGAGAGGAAAGAGTTAACTCTGTGCAGAAGCACAGAACGTTGAGCTCGAGCTCGGTTTTCAAACCTCTGTCTGTGGTACTTCCCAGTGTAACCGTCAGATTCTTTACTCCACCTAACAGTGAAGTCGCTCCAGAGATATCCTCTGCTCGGTTCGGTAAAAGTAAAGCGTTCAGTTTAAACCGTATAATTTTTTGTTATTTTCGGATTTCCAGCCTCTGTCTATGGTACAGATAGTGTGTAGATAGGTAGTGACTGTGTTTTGTTCTGTGAAAAAGTTGGAAATTGTTCTTTTCTTCGGTTTCTTTCTGGTCGGTCCAGTTTGGAACTGACCCATTCTGTTTACATTTATTTCTGGGATTAGAGTGCTGTTCCGGTACCGATCGGTTTCAAAAGAACCGGGCTTTTTTGCCGGTTCTTTTAAAAAGCCTGTGACACGGTTTATAACCGATCGGTTATTGTATTACCTGGCTTGAAAGCTGCAATAGGGTAATTTGTTAGGTTGGCCATGTCTGAGAAACCCAAGAAGAAAACCAGTCCCACTGGGTTTCAGCACTGTACTGAGTGTGTGGAGGCCTTTGCTAAGGCTGACCCCCACCTCATCTGTGTTCATTGTCTCGGGTTTGACCACCTCAAGTCAGACTGCCAAATCTGTAAAAACTTTCCTAAATCCACTCTAGACAAAAGACTGAGTAGGCTAAAGGAAAGGGAGGCCATGAAGTCCATAGATCCAGATGGCCAGCCAGGTTCGGTTGCGGCCGAACCTGAGGAGGTGCCTACTGACCTAGGTGATACCTCCTCGGCCAAAAGGAGAGCTGACCCCGAGGGGTCGGTTCCATCAAAAAAGAAGTGTAATTCTGCCGGTTTGGATCCGGTATCGCACTTTCCAACCGCGGACGAAATAGCCAAAGCGATTAGCATTGTTCAGTCACTTAGACCGGTTCCGTCCGAACCGGTACGGCCGGTTAGGCGGTCGGTTCGGTCGGATCCGTCTCCTCCGGATTATGATCCAGACGCTTATTATGAGGAGTGGGAGGGAGACTAAGACTATCCCGAGGATGATGATGACCAGGGGGTCTGGATGTGCCCATTGAACCGGACATCTCCCCAGACAGGCCCTCAGGTGTCTCTCCTCCCAGGCTCTCTGAGTCCCCTTCACATTTTTTGTTCTACAAAAAGGTGGCAGAAACCCTGCAGCTTCCCTTGGTTGAAGCTGCAGAGGAGGATGAAGAGCCTGATTTTGTGGAAATGATGGACATCCCAGAGTCCAAAAGACTGTCTATCCCTCTTCATAAATCCTTGGGGAAACAGACACACAAAATTTTACAAACCCCTAATTCAGTACCTCCTGTGGATAAGAGAATGGACAGGAGGTATTTGTTATCAGGCTCAGCTGCAGAGTTCCTTTATAGTCATTGCAGCTATGTTGGGGTAGTGCAGGCTGCAGCCTGTGACAGGGCTAACATTCCTTTGGCTTCACACCCCCGGCATAAGAACTCCAGGAAAGTGGATGCCATGGCCAAAAAACAGTATTTGGCATCCTCTTTGGGACTCAGGCAGGCTACACAGCCAGGTACCAGAAAACCAGATGGGATACGGTTCTGGAACTGGCTAAACGGGCCCCTCTCTTCAGCTAGCCAAGGAGCTGGAGGAGGTGGCTGCTGATGGAATTGAGGCATCCAAAATGCAATTTCATGCTGCTGTGGGCTCCAGTGATGTGGCATCTAGAGTCATGGCTACATCTGTGTCTCTCAGAAGACATGCTTGGCTCAGATGTACTAGCCTTTCACAGGATACCCAGACTAAGGCTATGGATTTTCCTGTAGTAGGTAACTCTCTGTTTGGGGAGCAGACAGAGGCTTACATGAAGAAAATGGATGAATACAGGACCACGTACAGGAGTGCACAGGCCAAAGAAAGGCAAGTCACTCCGCACAAGCAGCAGTCTAGGGGCAGGGGCAGGCCCTTTCAAAGGCCTTTTTACCAAGCCCAGGCCTCCTCTCCCTTCCCACAGAGGGGGTTCTTCAGAGGGAGGGGCAGGAGGGGGATGAGCAGAGCTGCTCCCTCCTCCTCTCAGTCTAAGGCTTCTGCCAAGCAGACACCCTGATGTGTCAGCCCTGGTCGACTCCCCATTTCCAGTTGGAGGCAGGCTGGCTTACTACTTCCAGGCCTGGAAGTCTGTGACCTCAGACAAGTGGGTCCTAGAAGTAGTAAGCCAGGGACTGGCCCTCAGCTTCAAAAAAATTTCCAAAAAAGAGGGCCAAGTCTTTTCCACCTGCATCAGTTTCAGAAACCATTGCCCTAGAGCCAGAGGTTTCCTCTCTTCTAGCTCTCAGAGCTATAGAGAAGGTTCCTACTCAGCACAGGGGAAAAGGACTGTACTCCAGGTACTTCCTTACCCCAAAGAAAACAGGGGAGTGGCGACCCATCCTAGACCTAAAGTATTTGAACAAACACATTTCAAAGCCCAAATTCAAAATGGTAACTCTGGGAATAATCCTTCCCTCTCTAAGGCCGGGGGATTGGCTAGCATCTCTGGACCTCAAGGATGCCTACTTCCATATTCCTATCAGGCGCTCCCACAGAAAATACCTCTGGTTCGAGTTGCCTTCAGGCCATTACCAATTCAGAACTATGCCATTCGGGCCTAACATCAGCTCCAAGGGTGTTCACAAAGTGCCTTGCAGTAGTGGTGGCTTACCTCAGAAGACAAGGTATCACCATCTTCCCGTATCTGGATGACTGGCTCTTAGTGGGTCAGTCACCTTTACAGGTCAAGTCAGCTCTTCAAACTACCCAGGACCTACTCAGTTTCTTGGGGTTTCTTCTCAATCTTCCAAAGTCTGTCCTCGAACCAGTTCAACTTCTCACCTTTATAGGCATAGAGTTGGACACTGTACAAGCAAAAGCCTTCCTTCCCCTGGCAAGGGTGAAGGCCCTAGTGGATCTCGCTTCCTGCTTTCGACCTCAGGTCTCCCGCCCAGCAAGACTGTTCCTCCAGCTCCTGGGCCACATGGCAGCTTCCATCGCAGTGGTGCAGGTAGCAAGGTTCCAGATGTGGGACATTCAGTTTCATCTAAGGTCTTTTTGGTCTCAAAAGAAGGATTCACTTACCAAACTGATCCCAGTGACTCAGACTCTGGTCCAAGCTCTCCAGTGGTGGCTGAACCAGGACAACCTCAGACAAGGGGTTCCATTTCTCCCTCACGTCCCATCAGTAGTTCTAACTATGGATGCTTCTCTCCTAGGGTGGGGGAGCCTACCTGGGAGCCCTGACAGCTCAAGGGCTCTGGTCTCCACAAGAGTCTCTCCTTCATATCAATCTCCTGGAACTCAGGGCAGTTTTCCTAGCCCTGCAGAGCTTCTCGGGATTCAGTCAAGGGCAAGATGGTCCAAGTCAAGACAGACAACACCACCACAATGTGGTACATCAACAAACAGGGAGGCACTCGGTCCTCAGCCTTGTGCACAGAGGCCATGAAGCTGTGGTCTCTGGCCTGTTCTCTTCAGACTTCTCTGGTAGCAGTTCACCTTCCAGGGAAGGACAACGTACTAGCAGATGCTCTGAGCAGAATTTCACAGGGACATCACGAATGGTCCCTGGATCCTCACATCCTGAAGGTCATCTTCTCCAGGTGGGGCACTCCAGAGATAGATCTCTTTGCAGCACCGGACAATCGTCAACTTCCTCTGTTTTGTTGCAGCCCTCCAGTTCTGGGGACAGTTCCCCAGGATGCTCTCATTTTGGACTGGAAGGGCAGGTTCCTCTATGCCTTCCCTCCCTTCCCTCTGCTGTTCAGAGTTCTGATCAAGATCAGGACTCAACCCTGCACAGTGATACTGGTGGCTCCAGATTGGGCCAGACAGCCGTGGTATCCTCTACCGCTGTCCTTGTCAGTGTCACGTCCCCTGTCTCTGCCCAGGACATACAATCTCCTGTCTTCCTCCCAGGGGCAGATCTGGTACCCCAATCTCCAGTCTCTCTATCTCAAGGCCTGGCTCTTGAAGAGTTAGAATATGCAGCATTACATCTTTCTCAGGGAGTTCTGGATATTCTGAAGGTCTCCAGGAAGCCTTCCACTAGAAACTTACAACTCCAAATGGAAAAGGTTCAGTATTTGGTGCTCTCAGAAAGGCACCCTGCTAGATTCTGCAGACATTTTCACAACCTTAGACTATCTAGTTCATCCGAATGGTCTAGGCCTTAGGCCTGCCACTCAGAAGGTTCATCTAACAGCTGTCTCTGCATTCCTCTCAGCAGGGAAGGGCTCTTCCCTGGCATCTCATCCTGTTTTCAGAAAGTTTTTCAAATGGTTCACATTAACCCTCCCTTTAGGGAGCCCACTCCGCCTTGGGATCTTAATGTCTGCATAGCTCAGCTTATGCAGCCACCCTTTGAACCTCTAGCTTCGGCCAAATTGAAGTACTTGACCTGGAAAACTGTGTTCCTGGTAGCTATTACTTCTGCCAGGCGGATTAATGAGTTACAGGCTCTGTCAGTTGAACCTGACTTCATCTCCTTCCATAGGTACAAAGTGGTCCTAAGAACCAATAGGAGGTTCTTGCCCAAAGTGGTATCGGATTTTCATCTGAACCAGTCTATATCTCTCCCTGTGTTTTTCACTGATCATTCTTCTTCAGGTGAAAGAAGGTTACACAGTCTGGACGTTACGAGGGCCCTTAGCTACTACATTGAGCATACTAAGGCACATAGAAATGACTGTCTTCAGTTGTTTCTCACTTATGGTGAAGTGGGGAAAGGTAAGCCTGCCACTAAAAGAACTATTGCCAGGTGGATTGTTTCTTGTATACAATTCTGTTATGACAAATTGGGTAGAACGCCCCCCTCAGGCTTGAGGGCTCATTCGACTAGGGGTATAGCTGCTTCTCTAGCTGCGGCCAGACATATACCTTTGTTAGAGATCTGTAAAGCAGCCACCTCGAAAACAGTACATACTTTTACCAAGCATTACTCCCTGGACATCCAGGCTAGGAGTGATGCTAGGTTTGGCACAACAGTACTGCAGAGCCTCTTCCCAAAGTGGGTTTTGCATTCCCTCCTCCATAGGGAACTGCTTGGTAGTCTGCATTATGTCTGAATACAGCAAGACTTCATGTTGTTTGAAGAAAAAATTACTCACCTAGTAATGTTGTTTCTTCTAATGGAGTCTTGCTGTATTCAGACTTCCCCCCCACCACCTCCCCTCTCAGAACCTGGTTTTTGGGAAGTGGGCTGGCAGGTATAGTGTTGTACCTCAGAGGTGTACCTTGTACCCTCCCTCTTGGGTGGGGTGGATGTTGTTATTTTTTCTGGTGTTTTATATTTAAATATTGTCACTACCTTTCATTCTTGGGTTCTCGACTTGAGTCTTTTGGGCCCAAAACACATTTTTTGACCTTTGGCTATATGTTGAACAATTTCCATACTATAGTATGTTAGTTAGTGTGCTCGTAAGAATCTGACAGTTACACTGGGAAGTACCACAGACAGAGGTTTAAAAAAAGAGCTGGAGCTCAACATTCTATGCTTCTGCATAGAGTTAACGCTTTCCTCTCCGGGGCAGTTCAAGTGCTGGGGCTAACAGCATTATGTCTGAATACAGCAAGACTCCATTAGAAGAAACAACATTACTATGGTGAGTAATTTTTTTCTTCTGTACCCTTATCTCAGGTCTCTCAACCTCAAAGCCTGGATCTTGAAGATCTAGAATATGCAGGTTTACACCTCTCCAAAGCTGTCTTGGACATCCTAAGAGGATACAGGAAGCCTTCCACTAAGAAAACCTATGCCTCAAAATGGAAAAGGTTTTCTATTTAGTGCTCAGCCAGGGACTTGGTGCCAGTACAGGCTGGGGGTTCCATCTGTTCTTGATTACCTCTCCTACTTACATTCCCTGGACCTGCAGTCCAGCACTCTGAAGGTTCACCTGGCCGCAGTATCTGCTTATATTTCTGCCGGGGAAGGTGACAATGACTTCAGAACCCATTTTTAGGAGGTTTTTCAAGGGCTTGGCCCATCTGCATCCCTTTCATAGGGAACCGGTGCTAGCATGGGACCTCAGTGTGTGCATAGCTAAGCTCATGGGACCTTCTTCTAATCCCGTGTCCTCAGCTCACCTGAAATATGTCACATGGCAACAGTTTTCTTAGTGGCAATGACCTCTGCAAGAAGAATCAGTGAGCTTCAGGCTCTCAGCATTGAACAGGAGTACATTTAATTTCATAGGGATAAAGTAGTCCTGAGGACAAACAGAAAATTCCTCCCTAAGGTGGTTTCTGATTTCTGTCTTAACCAGTCTATTGCCCTACCTGTTTTTTTTACTGAGCATTCCACCTCTGGCGAAAGAAGACTTCACAGTCTGGAAGAGCTCTTGGCTACTATATGATAGCCACTAATGACAATGGGTAGGACAAGAAACAGCTGTTCCTGACTTATGGGGATGTGGGAAAGGGTAACCCAGCATAGAAAAGTTCCAGTTCTCGATGGATAGTCCAGTGTATCCAGTTCTGTTATACTAAAGCTGGTATGGAACCCCCAACAGGATAGAGGGCCCACTCCACAAGAGGGGCAGCTGCTACCTTAGCAGCTGCCAGAGATGTTCCATTCAAACATGAAGTCTACCTATATTCTGTCAATATGCAGTTAGCCCCGGCACTTGAACTGCCCTGGAGAGGAAAGAGTTAACTCTATGCAGAAGCATAGAACGTTGAGCTCGAGCTCGGTTTTCAAACCTGTCTCTGGTACTTACCAGTGTAACCGTCAGATTCTTTACTCCGCCTAACAGTGAAGTCGCTCTGGAGATTTCTCCTCTGCTCGGTTCGGTAGAGTTTAAAAAAGTATTCAGTTTTTTAAACTGATTTATTATTTTTTGGATTTCCAGCCTCAGTCTAAGGTACAGGTAGTGTGGTAGATAGGTGTAACTTATTTTTACTTATTTTCTGTGGAAATTGTTTTTTCATCAGTTTCTCATCAGTCGGTCCAGTTGGAAACTGGCCCTTTGTTTATATTTGTGTTTTTCTGGGATTTAGTGTGGTGTTCCAGTTCCTGTCGGTTTAAAAAAAACACAGCCTATAACACGGTTGGTAACCAATAGGGGATTATTACCTGGCTTAAAAGCTATTAAGGGTAATTGGTTAGAGTGGTCATGTCTTAGAAACCCAAGAAAAAAAACAGTCCCACTGGTTTTCAACACTGTACTGAGTGTGGGGAGGCCTTTGCCAAGGGTGACCCCCATCTCATCTGTGTTTACTGTCTTGGATTTGACCACCTCAAAACAGACTGCCAAATCTGCAAGAATTTTCCTAAAGCCCCTCTGGAAAAAAGGTTGAGTAGGCTGAAGGAAAGGGAGGCTGAGAAGTCTGTGGATCCAGATGGCCAGCCTGGTTGCGGCCGAACCTGAGGAGGTGCCCACTGACCTGGGCAATATGTCCTCGAGCAAAAGGAGATCCGACTCCGAGGGGTCGGTTCCGGCAAAAAGAAAAAGAAAGTCAGCCGGTTTGGATCCAGCACCACATACTCCAACCGCTGACGAAATAGCCAAAGCGATAACTATAGTTCAGTCGCTTCGCCCGATTCCGTCCGAACCGGCACTGCCGTTTAGGCAGTCAGTTCGGTCGGATCCAACTCCATCGGATTACGATCCGGATGCTTACTATGATGCGGAGTGGGTGGGAGACGAAGAGTATCCCGAGAATGAAGATAATGATTTTGATGGTCTGGATGTGCCCATTGAACCGGACATCTCCTCAGACATGTCTTCTAATGTCTCCCCCTCCCAGGCTTTCTGTGTCTCCTTCCCACTTCTTGTTCTACAAGAAGGTGGCTGAAACCCTTCAGCTCCCAATGGTAGAAGCTGCTGAGGAGGAGGAAGAGCCTGATTTTGTTGAGATGATGGGCATCCCAGAGTCCAAAAGATTGTCTATCTCTCTTCACAAGTTTTGGGGGAAACAGACAAAAAAGATACTGCAAACTCCTAATTCCTTACCTCCTGTTGGTAAGAGAATGGACAGGAGGGTACATGTCATCAGGCTCAGGTACAGAGTTTTTATATAGTCATTGCAGCCATGTTGGGGTAGTGCAGGCTGCAGCCTGTGACAGGGGTAATATTCCTTTGGCATCACACCCCCCCTTACAAAGACTCCAGGAAAGTGGATGCCATGGCCCCAAAAAATGTTTTGGCATCCTCTTTGGGACTCATGCAGGCTAACTATATGGCCTACACAGCCAGGTACCAGAAGTCCAGGTGGGATATGGTTCTGGAACTGGCTAAACAGGCCTCCCCCCAGCTAGCCAAAGAGCTGGAGGAGGTGGCTGCTGATGGAATTGAGGCATCCAAAGTACAATTCCATGCTGCTGTTGACTCCAGTGATGTGGCATCAAGAGTCTTGGCTACATCTGTGTCTCTCAGGAGACATGCTTGGCTCAGATGTACTAGCCTTTCTCAGGATAAACAGGCTAAGGCCATGGATTTCCCTGTGGTGGGTAACTCTCTGTTTGGGGAGCAGACAGAGGCTTACATGAAGAAAATGGATGAGTACAGGACCACCTACAGGAGTGCACAGGCCAAAGAAAGGCAAGCCACTCCTCAGAAGCAGCAGTCTAGGTGTAGGGGCAGGTCTTTCCACAGGCCTTTTTACCAAGCCCAGGCTTCCTCTTCTTTCCCACAGAGGGGGTTCCTTCGAGGGAGAGGCAGGAGGGGGATGAGCAGGGCTGCATCCTCTTCCCAGTCCAAGGCTCCTGCCAAACAGACATCCTGATGTGTCAGCTCACGTCGACACCCCGATTCCAGTATGAGGCAGGCTGACTTACTACTTCCAGGCCTGAAAGTCTGTAACCTCAGACAAGTGGGTCTTGAAAGTAGTAAGCCAGGGACTGGCACTCAGTTTCAAAACGTTCCCAAAAATGAGGGTCAGGTCCTTTCCACCTGCAGCCATCTTAGAAACCATTGCTCTAGAGGTAGAGGTTTCTTCTCTACTGGCTCTCAGAGCTGTAGAGAAAGTTCCTACTCAGCACAGGGGCAAAGGTCTGTACTCCAGATACTTCCTTACCCTGAAAAAGACAGGGGAGTGGTGACCCATCCTAGACTTAAGGTATTTGAACAAACACATCACAAAACCAAAATTCAGAATGGTGACTCTGGGAATAACTCGACCCTCTCTAAGGCCAGGGGATTGGCTAGCATCCCTGGACCTCAAGGATGCCTATTTCCATATTCCTATCAGGTGCTCCCACAGAAAGTACCTCAGGTTTGAGTTTACTTCAGGCCATTATCAGTTGAGGGCCGTGCCTTTGGCCTAACATCAGCTCCAAGGGTGTTCACAAAGTGCCTTGCAGTAGTAGTTGCCTTCCTCAGAAGGCAGGGTATATTTATCTTCCCCAACTGGACGACTGGCTCATTGTAGGTCAGTCCTCCGACCAGGTCAAGTCAGCTCTACAAGTCACTCAGAACTTCCTCAGTTCTCTGGGGTTTCTCCTCAATCTTCCAAAGTCAGTTCTCGAACCAGTACAACTCCTCACTTTCATAGGAATAGAGTTAGATACTGTCCAGGCAAAGGCCTTCCTCCCATTAGCAAGGGTAAAGGCCCTTACAGATCTCGCTTCCTCATTTCGACCTCTGGTCTCTCACCCAGCAAGGTAGCTTCTTCAACTCCTGGGCCACATGGCAGCTTCCACTGCAGTGATACAAGGAGCCAGGTTTCAGATGAGGGACATTCAGTTCCACCTAAGGTTCTTTTGGTCTCAGAAAAAAGACACTGTCACCAAATTGGTTCCAGTGACTCAGACTCTGGTCCAAGCTCTCCAGTGGTGGCTGGATCAGGACAGTCTCAGACAAGGTGTCCCATTCCCTCATTCAAGTCCATTCAGTAGTCCTAACCACAGATGCTTCTCTCCTAGGCTGGGGAGCCCATTTGGGAGCCCTCACGGCTCAGGGGGTTTGGTCTCCACAAGAGTCTCTCCTTCATATCAATCTGCTGGAACTCAGGGCAGTATTCCTGGCCGTTCAGGCTTTCTCGGACTCGGTCAAAGGCAAGGTGGTGCAGGTCAGGACAGACAACACCACCACAATGTGGTACATCAACAAGCAAGGAAGCACTTGGTCGACGGCCTTGTGCACAGAGGCCATGAAACTGTGGTCTCTAGCCTATTGCCTTTAGGTTTCTCTGACAGCAGTTCATCTCCCAGGGAAGGACAATGTACTGACAGATGCTCTGAACAGAATCTCCCAGGGACATCACGAATGGTCCCTGGATCCTCCCATCCTGAAAGTAATCTTCAACAGATGGGGCACTCCAGAGATAGATCTCTTTGTAGCCCTGGACAATCACCAACTTCCTCTGTTCTGCTGCAGAGCTCCAGTCCTGGGGACTGTTCCTCTGGATGCTCTTGGATTGGAAGGGCAGGTTCCTCTATGCCTTTCCTCTCTTCCCTCTGTTGTTCAGAGTTCTAATCAAAATCAGATCTCAACCCTGTACAGTGATACTGGTGGCTCCAAATTGGGCCAGACAGCCTTGATATCCTCTGCTGTTGTCTCTGGCAGTGTCACTTCCCATGTCTCTTCCCAAGAGACACAATTTCCTAACCTCTTCTCGGGAGAATTTGGTACCCCAATCTCCAGTCTCTTAACCTCAAGGCCTGGCTCTTGAAGAGTTAGAATATGCGGGCCTGCATCTTTATCAGGGAGTTCTGGATATTCTGAAGGTCTCCAGGAAACCTTCCACTAGAAAAGCTTATAATTCTAAATGGAAAAGATTCAGCATTTTGTGTTCTCAGAAAGGCATTCTGCCTGATAATGCAGACATTGCTACAGCCTTAGATTATCTGGTTCACCTTAATGGCCTAGGCCTTAGGCCTGCAACTCTGAAGGTTCACCTAGCAGCTGTGTCTGCGTTCCTTTCAGCAGGGAAGGGTTCTTCCCTGGCATCTCATCCTGTTTTCAGTAAGTTCTTCAAAGGTCTGGTTCATATCAATCCTCCCTTTGGAGAGCTTACTCCCTTGGGATCTGAATGTCTGCATTGCTCAGCTTATGCAGCCACCCTTTGAACCTCTGGCTTCGGCGGAGCTTAAGTACTTGACCTGGAAAACTGTGTTCCTGGTAGCTATTACTTCTGCCAGGCAGATTAGTGAATTACAGGCTCTGTCAGTTGAACCTGACTTTATCTCCTACCATAGGGATAAGGTGGTCAAGAGAACCAATAGGAGGTTCTTACCCAAAGTGGTGTCAGATTTTCTTCTGAACCAGTCTATGTTTCTACCTGTGTTTTGTACTGATCATTCTTCTTCAGGGGAAAGAAGGTTACACAGCTTGGATGTTAAAAGGGCACTTAGCTTACTACATAGAGCACACTAAGGCACACAGAAATGACTGTCTTCAGTTATTTCTCACTTATGGTGAAGTGAGGAAAGGTAAGCCTTCTACTAAAAGAACCATTGCCAGGTGGATCGTCTCTTGTATACAATTCTGCTATGACAAATTGGGCAAAGCACCCCCTTCAGGCCTGAGGGCTCACTTGACTAGGGGTACAGCTGCTTCTCTGGCTGCTGCCAGAGATACCCTTGCTAGAAATCTGTAAAGCAGCCACCTGGAAAACAGTCCATACATTCACCAAGCATTACCTCTGGACATCCAGGCTAGGAGTGATGCTAGGTTTGGTACAGCAGTACACAGAGCCTGTTCCCAAAGTAGGTTCTGCATTCCCTCCTCCTGGGGGAACTGCTTGATAGTTTGCATATTGTCAGAATACAGCAAGACTTCATGATGTTTGAAGAAAATATTACTCACCATAATAATGTTGTTTCTTCTAATGGAGTCTTGCTGTATTCTGACCTCTGTCCCTGCCTCCCCTCTCAGAATCTAGTTTTTAGGAAGTGGGCTGGCAGGTACAGTGTTGCACCTCAGGGGTGTACCTTGTACCCTCCCTCTTAAGGGTGGAGTAGTTGTTTTATTGTTGTTTTTATGTTTAATATATATATTGTCACTACCTTTTTTCTTGGGTTCTCGACTTGAGTCTTTTGGACCCAGGTTGTTGCCTTTGGCTATACAGTTAAACAATTTCTATATCTTATCTGTGTCAATCTTCACCATTCATCACAGATGGGTACTGGCGGAATCAGGACCCGCTGAGCCTTTTTTTTCAAAAGGATAGGCGGAGCTGACGCAGCATCTGCGCTCTCGAGGCCGATATACTACGTGGCGCCGAGGATTAGCCATTGCTGTGCGTCGACGCCGCTTGCCTACTAAAGTTCTTCGTCTCCCGCCGTCGAGGTCGCCTCATGGGAAGCCTGTGAAGAAATTGTCAAAGTTTTAGGCCTTAGCCTTTTGTCGTCGTCAGTCCGTCGGTTCCTGCTAGTTCTAGTCTGCCCTACTCGACGTCGTTGGTAAGATCTTTCCATTTATTTTACAGTTTAGCGACGTCGAGTCTGTTTTGATGTTTTTTTTCCCGTAGGTCATATCACGGTCGGAGGGCAAGAAGTCGTCTAAGCCGGGGCGGCCTCCCCATGCATCGGTGCCCGTGCGGCCGCAAGTACTCCGTTACCGACCAGCATGACCGGTGTCTCTCGTGTCTTGGCCTGCTTCAAGACATGGATTCTACATGCCTGCTTCTCCATGGACCGCTGGCCCCGAACAGCGCCATTTAGAGGTAGGGCAGCTCCGACTTCGGGGTAGGTCTCGCACTTCGGCCAAGCCGCCTCACGGCCTTCCTCTGGGTCCCTCCTGGTTCTATACGGACTGAGGAGGAGGGGCCTCGGCCTTCATAGCCTAGCCTTGGCCGAGACTCCTTCCGTGGCGCAGGAGGCCCATCCCGTTCCTCCTGGGAGCAGGCGGGAGCGCGTATGGCAATCACCCTTTGGGGTTGAAGGCTCCCCGGTGTCACTCCCGCGGTCCGAAGGCCGGGTCGACGCCGCCCTCGATGCCGCCGCCAGTGCCGCTGGGCCGCTGGCGCCCGCTCGCTGCACTGTGGTTCTGTCGGCCGACGATGGCACCGACTCGCCTTCGGGCGTCAGGCCTTGTCGGCGCCTGCTTGCAGTGCCAACCCCACTCACGGCGCCGTGACCCTGGAATCAGCATTGCCTTCGCCATGTCTCGCCTCGAGCGCCTGCCTGCCGAGGTTGAGCACGGTGCCATGGGTTTTGGAGTCGCCCGCCGGTGCCGCCCTCAGTGCCGCTGGTGCTCGCGGTGCCGAGGAGTCCTGGCGGTGCCGCAGCTCGCGCCGAGTCCGCCTCGGGTCGCCGCCGCGCGCTGTCCTCAGTGCGTTGCCGCGCGCAGAGGCGGTGGCTGGGGTTTCTGTCGCGCCGCCTCTGTTACTGGTACCGCCTCTGGTGCCGGTGGGCTTGACGGTGCCGGCAGCTGGCCCTAGTTCGGGACCTTGGCCCGCGCTGCCCTGCCGCCTTCTGCCAGCGCCCGCCGGGGCTATGGAGGGTGCAGGTGCCGCTTGGCCACTGCTTGGACTTCTGGGCCCTTGGGTAAGGTCACCTTGCCGCCCTCCTACTGCTGGCTTAGGGCCTCAGACTCTACCTCGTGAGTCGGAGTCGGCCTCGAGTCCAGCGGCAGTCACACCCTTAGGGTTGTCTGCAGAGGAGGACGAGCCGGTGGTCTCCACGACGGGTCTCAGTCAGCCCCTTCTGAGGTGCGCCTGGTTCCTCCAAGGTTAGGGTCAGTGGTACTGACCAGCAGGCTGTGGTGCTGCCACCACTGCCATGCAACCTGGCCTTGGGGGTTCCTTGACCGGTGGTGGTACCCTCCGGTGGTGTGTCTCGATCGCCCAACTTTGGGGCCTATCGGGAAGCCCACAGGAGGGGAGGATGCTGCTCCCTGGGTCTCCCCTTCAGGGGCAGCCCAGAGCTGCCAGCTTCCTAGGCTGGCCCTTTCAAGGACTAGGACTCTCTCGGACTCCGAGGGGTCGAGGGGTGTGGGGTCGGCGCGTCGACCTTTCTCTGGGACCCACCCGGGCCCTGGACAAAGCCAAAGCACGGACTTCGGCCCTTCCCCTTCTGGTTCTGAGGGGGTCCCATTCTTTGGAGGCAGGGGACCGTCCTTCTGGATCTATACGGCCCCGGTCGCCTCACTTGGGGGATTCTTCTGGGCGCAGCCTAGGCAGTACCGACGTGGTTGTACAGCTGTCGGCTGCAGAGTCTTCCAGGACACCCTCCGTGGGGGTCCTTGGTCCGCTCCCTAGCCCTGGCAGAGGTCAGCTGACTTCCTCTCGGCTCTGCCCCTCCCTCTGCCGCCTTCTCCAGCGTTCCCAGGTATTCTTGGTCCTAGCGGTCCTCTCACCTGGGAACAGTTCAGAGCAGTGGCTGCTCGGTTCCCTGCCTACGTTAGGGCCATGGACAGCCAGGTTTTTCAACCTCCCCCCGAGCAGCCACTCTCAGAGTGCATGGTGACCTCCAGCTCCTCATCCCCCTCTTCAGGGGGAGAGGAACCGTCTGTCGATATCTCTCCTGCCGCTGATCTCTCAGAGTATCAGCGTTACCGCGTGAGGATGCTGGAGGACCTTCACCTCTCTCCCCTCTCCATGAGCAATCCTGAGCATGCGGCGACGCCTTTCTAGGCGATTTGCAAGTGGCCACCCTTTGGGTGCGCCTGGCCTGGCCCCTTTGGAGATGTCCATGCTTGGCAGAGGCCCTTCTCCGAGTTCCTGCCCCTAGGGACCTCAGCCAGAGGTATTGCACTCCCCAGAGTCTCCAGGTTCTATGCCTCATCCACAGTCTGGATTGACGCACCTGGACACTCCTGACGGGCTTCGCGCCCTCCACCGTGACCGGCCCCCAGATCAGGACTCTTCAGATTTTGATTTCTGGGGGAGGAGGACTTTCTACTCGGCATGGCTGCTTCTCTCCATCTCCGCTCATCAAGCCCACTATGCAGCCTACAACAGGTTCTTGTGGTCAGCGCTGGGTCAGATCCTAGCTGCTTTGCCTGACTCGGAGCAAACCAGGCAAGCCATCACTCTTTCTGCACGTGGCCTGGAGCTAGCAAAGCACCAAGCAAGGGCATCTTACGATGCCAATGAGGTAGCTACCAGGGTAGTAGGGACAGCGATCTGCACCAGGAGATCAGCGTGGCTTCGCCTTTCCCGGTTGTCACCCTTGGAATGGCGTAGGGTGATTTGCTCCGCTCACCAGGGAACCTATCTCTTTTCCCGTAGGGCAAGACGATGTTTGTCGGGGCAAATTCCTTCCCCCTGCGGGGACCCTGCCTCGCCTTCCCCACTCGGCCTCCTCAGGCCCAGAAGGTTCCCCTAGTGTGTCACCCACTGAGGGCTAAGGGACACTGTCCCTTAGGGTACAATTAATCAGTTCTTCGGGGGGGCTTGGTACTCACCCATCTATGATGAATGGTGAAGACTGACACAGATAAGATATAGAAATTACATACCTACCGTAATTATGATCTTTCTGTGTATCTTCACCATTCATCACAATCCTGCCCGCCATCCCCCTGGGGCTCCAGTCTCTGGATCCTCCTCCCTCTTTGCCTACCCTCTTTTTGAGAGGGTGTTAGGAACACAGGGGGTAGTTTTCTTCCCCAAGGGGTACAGTTCGAGTGGCACTTCCTCTCTACTATTTATCCTCACCCCTACGGGGTGAGAACTGGTGGTTGCCCTCCTTCTGTTATCCTTCTATTCTAAAAAAAAAAAAAAAAGAACCCTTTTTTCACCAAATATCTTTACAGAGAGAGTACTGAGTCCCTGTACCCTGTCCTTCTCCAGAACAGCCGACTCTGCTTTTGGGGTTTGCCAGTTATTCTGTGCCTTGAATTCTGGCAGGTGAGCTTTGCCACTCCTTGCAGTTCCTATACAGTCTGGTGACGGACAAGGGTCCTGGACTCTTGTTACCTCTCACTATCTCCTAAATTCTCTCCCCTCTCCCTTCTTCCTTTTCCAGAGATTGGGGCCCCTGCCCAATCCCCTTAGTTTTTACTTCTTCTATGCTGTCCTCTCAGTCGTTATTTCTCCTTTTAGTTCAGTTTTCTCTTCCTTTTTCTGTCCCTTGGACTCTCTTGTCCCACCCTCCATCCCTTCCTCTTACACTCCCGGCGACTCAGAACTGGTAGGCAGGCGGAGTCGACACAACTTAACGGCTAATCCTCGGCGCCACGAGACGTCGGAACTTTGTGGGGCGTGCCGAGGCTGCATCGGCTCAGCCTATCCTTTAAAAAAAAAAAAAGGCTCCCGCGGGGTCCTGATCTCCAGCCAGTACCCATCTGTGATGAATGGTGAAGATACACAGAAAGATCATAACTACGGTAGGTACGTAATTTCTGTATTTAGTACTTAGTTTGCTCGTAAGAATCTGGTGGTTACACTGGTAAATACCAGACACAGAGGTTTGAAAACCGAGCTCGAGCTCAACGTTCTATGCTTCTGCATAGATTTAAATCTTTCCTCTCTGGGGCAGTTCAAGTGCTGGGGCTAACTGTATATTGTCAGAATACAGCAAGACTCGATTAGAAGAAACAACATTATTATGGTGAATAATTTTTTCTTGGTTGACATCTGTAAAGCAGCTACCTGGAGAACAGTACACACCTTTATGAAGCAGTGCAATCTGGATATTCAATCCAGGGGTGATGCTAGGTTTGGCACAGCAGTCCTGCAAAGTCTGTTTCCAAAATAAAGTTCAAACAACATGAAGTCTTGCTATATTATGACATACGCAGTGAGTCCCAACCTTCGAACTGCTCCGGAGGTGAAAGAGTTAACTTTCCATGACAGGCATGGAACGCCGAGCTCAAGCTTGGTTGAAACTCTGTCTGTTCTTCTTCAAACTCAAACCGTCAGATTCTTTACTCCGCCTCACTGAACAGTCGCTCCGGAGATTTCTCCTTCTGCTTGGTTCATTTTGTCGGTTAAAGTATTGTTTTGCTCAGTTTTCGACCGAAATTGAACCGCAACTGGTCGGTTCAGACTCTGTCTGTGGTATTTGTGAGTACTAGATAGGTTTTACATTGATTTCTATTCTGTGTAGAACTTGTAAACGGTTTATCGGTTCGGTTTGAACCGATCAGGTTGTTTAAAATATATTAATCTGTCATTTAGAGTGTGGTTACCGGTTCTTATCGGTTCTAAAAAACAGATTTTATTACGTTTTTTCCACGACCCGTGACACGGTTGGGAACCGATAAGAGGGTCTTACCTGGTGGATTGCCATAAACGGGTAAGTTTGGTTAGGACTGGCACTATGTCTGAGAAATCCAAAAGAAAAACCGGGCCCACTGGGTTTCAACACTGCAGTGTCTGTGGGGAAGTCTTTGCCAAGGCTGACCCCCACACCACCTGTGTTTATTGTCTGGGGTTTGACCACCTCAATGCTGACTGCCAGATTTGTAAAAATTTTCCTGCAGCTACCCTGGAAAAGAGAGTTGGTAGACTCAGGAAAAGGAGGCCAAAAAGTCCGCTGAACCGGATGGCCAGCCCGGTTCGGTTCCAACCGAACCGGAGGGAGTGCCCTCTGACCAGGGCTAGACTTCCTCGGGCAAAAGGAGTCGATTCCAGCAAAAAGGACTAGGAAATCAGCTGGTGTGGAGCCAAAACTTTCCTCTCCAACCACTGAAGAAATAGCCAAAGCGATTAAAATTGTCCAGTCGCTTTCCCTGGTTCCGACCGAACCGGCACCATCAGGTAAGTGTCCGGTTCGGCCTGTTCCACTGGTTCAGAATTATGATATAGAGGAATATTATGAACCGGGGAGAGGAGTATGAGGAGAGTGAATGTGGATTTGAAAGTCTGGATGTGCCCATTGACCCGACATCTCCCCAGACAGACCTTCAGGAGTGTCTCTCCTCCTAGGCTTTCTGAGTCTTCTTCTCATTTTATGTTTTATAAGAAAGTGGCTGAAACCCTCCAGCTCCCTATGGATGAAGCTGTGGATGATCAAGAGGAGCCTGACTATGTGGAAATGATGGATATCCCAGAGTCAAGGAGGCTGTCTATTCCTTTGCATAAATCTTTTGGGAAACAGACAGTTAAAATTCTAAAAACTCCTCACACTATACCTCCTGTCGATAAGAGAATGGACAAGAGGTACACATTGTCAGGCTCTGATACAGAGTTCCTTACACGACAATGCAGCCATGTTGAGGTAGTGCAGGCTGCAGCCTGTGATAAGGCAAATATTCCCTTGGCTTCACACCCCCCTGACAAGGACTCCAGGAGGATTGATGCCATGTCAAAGAAACAGTACATGGCAGCATCCTTGGGACTCAGACAGGTAAATTATATGGCTTATGTTCCTAGATATCAGAAGTCCAGATGGGATACTGTTATGGCTCTAGCAAAACAGAACCCTGGCCAGCTTGCCAAGGAGCTGGAGCAGGTGGCTGCTGATGGTATTGAGGCATCCAAGGTGCAATTCCATGCTGCAGTGGACTCTAATGATGTGTCATCAAGAGTCATGGCTACATCTGTGGCACTTCGCAGAATGGCTTGGCTCAGATGTACTAGCCTGTCACAGGATACCCAAACTAAGGCCATGGATTTTCCTGTTGTGGGTAATTCTCTGTTTGGGGAGCAGACAGAGAATTACATGAAGAAACTGGATGAGTATAGGACCACCTATAGGAGTGCACAGGCCAAGGAAAGGCAGGCCACTCCTCAAAGGCAGCTTTCCAGGGGCAGGGACAGGCCTTTTCATAGGCCTTTTTACCAAGCCCAGGCCTCCTCTTCTGCTTATGCCCAGAGAGGGTTCTTTAGAGGGAGCAGCAGACGGGGTACAAGCAGGCCTGCTTCCACCCCTCAGCCCAAAGCCCCTGCCAAACAGGCACCCTGATGGGGTTGCCAGGGCCGATTCTCCACTACCTGTAGGGGCAGGCTAGCTTACTTTGTCCAGGACTGGAAGTCTCTGACATCAGACAAGTGGGTCCTGGAGGTAGTAAGCCAGGGACTGGTTCTCAGCTTCAAAAAATTTCCAAAGCTGAGAACCAGATCCTTTCCACCTGCAAATCCACCAGAGGCACTTGCCCTAGAGGCAGAAGTCTCTTCCCTCCTGGCTCTCAGAGCTGTGGAAAGGGTTCCACCCCTACACCAGGGCAAAGGGTTGTACTCCAGGTACTTCCTTACCCCAAAAAAGACAGGAGAATGTCGGCCCATCCTGGATCTCAGATATTTAAACAAGCACCTTTTAAAACCAAAATTCAAAATGGTGACTCTGGGAATTATTCTGCCCTCTCTAAGGCCAGGGGACTGGCTAGCATCCCTGGACCTCAAGGATGCCTACTTCTATATTCTCATCAGAAGCTCCCATCGAAAGTACCTCAGGTTCGAGCTGCCCTCAGGCCATTACCAGTTCAGAGCAATGCCCTTTGGCCTCACCTCTGCTCCAAGGGTATTCACAAAATGCCTGGCAGTAGCAGTTGCTTCCCTAAGAAGGCAAAATTGCCATCTTCTCCTCACCTGGACGACTGGCTCATAGTGGCCAGTCTCCAGACCAAGTCAAGTTACATCTACAGATAACTCAGCAACTGCTCACCTCTCTAGGTTTCCTTCTGAATCTTTCAAAGTCAGTTCTAGAGCCTGTCCAGCTCCTCACCTTCATAGACGCAGAGCTGAACACAGAGAAAGCCAGAGCTTCCTTCCTTTGGACAGGGCAAGGACCCTGGTCTCTCTGGCCTCCTCTTTCACCCTGCAGGTCTCTCGACCAGCAAGGCATTTTCTACAGCTCCTGGGGCACATGGCTGCCTCTACAGCAGTTGTGCAGGGATCAAGATTTCAGATGAGGGACATCCAGTTCCATTTGAGAGCCTTTTGGTCTCAAAGGAAAGACCCTCTAACCAAATTGATACCAGTAACTCGAACCCTGATCCAGGCCCTACAGTGGTGGCAGGATCAGAGCAATCTGAGACAAGGGGTTCCCTTTGTCACTCAGTCTCACTCCTTAATCCTTACTACAGATGCATCCCTCTTGGGGTGGAGTCACATGGGCGACCTCACCACCCAGGTATTGTGGTCCCCTCAGGAATCTGTGCTCCACATCAATCTGTTGGAACTCAGAGCAGTTTTTCTAGCACTTCAAGTTTTTTCCAAATCTGTTCAGAACAAAGTAGTACAGGTCAGAACAGACAGCACCACCACAATGTGGTACATCAACAAGCAAGGGGGCACTCAGTCTACGGCCTTGTGCACTGAAGCAATGAAGTTGTGGTCTCTGGCTTACTCCCTGAACACCTCCCTTATGGCAGTTCACCTCCCAGGCAAGGACAATGTCCTGGCAGATGCTCTCAGCAGGATTTCCCAGGGCCATCACGAATGGTCACTGGACCCCCTGGTCTTGGAGGTGATATTTGCCAGATGGGGCACCCCGCAGATAGATCTTTTCAAACACCATGAAGTCTTGCTATATTATAACATTAGCAGTCAGCCACTGCAGCTGAACTGCCCCGGAGAGGAAGGAGTTAACTCCAGAAGATCTTGAGTTCTACAGCGCAGGCGCTGCGCTCAAAGTTTCATCTGGCAGTTTCAAATGAAACTGTCAGATTCTTTATCTTCACTGAACAGTCGCCCGGAGATCAGCTCCTTCAGCTCGGTTCATTCTCGGTTCAAGCGAGTATTTTTCGGTTCATTTGAACCGGCAAAAGTTATTATTTTTATCGCATTTCGGTTTTAAAGCTCTATCTGGTAACCGTAAGTACTAAAATTTAAGTCTGTGTGGAAAATTAATTATCGGTTCGGTTTTGAACCGATCGGTTTTTTTCTGCATTTTGAAAGTGTACAGTGGGTTTTAGAGTGCGGTTCCCGGTTCTTATCGGTTCTAAAAAACACGGAATTATAACGTTTTTTCAAATACCGTGACACGGTTAGGAACCGATAAAGTTGTCTTGCCTGGCACTGCCATCAAAAGGGCAAGTTTTGGTTAGGCTGGCATTATGTCTAGAAACCCAAAAGAAAACGGGCCCACTGGGTTTCAACACTGTGATGTCTGTGGGGCGCCTTTGCCAAGGCTGACCCACACACCACTTGTGTTTATTGTCTGGGGGCTGACCACCTCCTGTCAGACTGCCAGGTGTGTAAAAATTTCCCTGCAGCCACCCTGGAGAAGAGATTGGGCCGGCTCAGGGAACGAGAGGCCAAAAAGTCCGCTGACCCGGATGGCCAGCCCGGTCCAGTACCCACTGGACCAGAGGGAGTGCCCTCTGACCAGGGCGAGACTTCCTCGGGCAAAAGGAAGGCTGGTTCAGAGGAACCAGTCCCAAGTAAAAAGACAAGGAAATCAGTAGGTCTGGAGTCCAAAATTGTGTCTCCAGCTGCTGCAGAGATAGCTAAAGCCATTCAGATTGTCCAGTCACTGTCTCAGGGATCTGTAGAACCACCAACAGCTGGTAAAGGTTGGTTCGTTCAGTCCCAGTGGTTCAGGATTTTGAAGTTGAGGATTTTATGAACCACAGGAGGGGAGGAGAATTTGATCAATATATGTGTGGCTGGGGGGTCTGGCGTGCCCATTGAACCGACATTTCTCCAGACAGACCTTTAGAATCTCCTCCTATTCTGTCTGAGTCCCCTTCTTTCTTTATTTTTTCAAAAGGTTGCAGAAACCTCCAGCTTCCTTTAGAGGAGGCTGTGGATGAGCAGAGGAGCCTGATTATGTGGAAATGATGGATATTCCAGAGTCTAGGAGGTTGTCTATTCCTTTGCATAAGTCATTTAGGAAGCAAACAACAAAGATTTTAAAAACTCATTCTGTCCCTCCTGTAGATAAAAAATGGACAGAAGGTATACTTCGCCAGGCTCGGATACAGACTTCCTTACTGAGCAGTGTAGTCATGTAGGTGTGGTACAAGCTGCAGCCTGTGACAAGGCTAATATTCCTCTGGCCTCACATCCTCCTGATAAGGATTCCAGGAAGATTGATGCCATGGCAAGAAACAGTATATGGCAGCTTCTTTGGGACTCAGGCAGGCAAATTATATGGCTTATGTAGCTAGATATCAGAAATCTAGGTGGGACACAGTATTGCAGTTAGCCAAGCAGGCCCATGGCCAGCTGGCTAGTGAGTTGGAACAGGTGGCTGCTGATGGCATTGAAGCCTCTAAAGTTCAATTTCATACTGCTGTTGATGTTAATGATGTTCTTCTAGGGTCATGGCCACTTCTGTAGCTTCACGTGAGGTTGGCATGGCTCAGATGCACTAATCTGTCCCAAGATACCCAGTCAAAGGCTATGGATTTTCCTGTAGTGGGAAATTCTCTTTGGGGAGCAAACAGAAAACTATATGAAAAGATGGATGAATACAGAACTACCTACAAAAGTGCCCAGGCTAAGGAGAAGCATGCCATGCCACAAAGGCATGCTCCCAGAGGTGGGGCAGGCCCTTTTCCAGGCCTTTTTACCAATTTCAAGCCTCCTCTGCTGTCTCGCAGAGGGGTTTCTTCAGAGGCAGGGGTAGACGTGGCACAAGTAGACCGTCCCCCTCCCCTCAGCCTAAGGCTGCTGCTAAGCAGGCACCCTGATGGGGTGTCCAGGGCGTTCTCCTGTACCAGTGGGGGCAGGTTGGCCTATTTCAGCGGAACTGGCTGTCCCTAACTACGGACAGATGGGTTCTGGAGGTAATAGAGCCAGGGTCTGTTCTCAGCTTCAAACACTTTCCAAAGATGAGAGCCAGGCATTTTCCACCTGCAAATCCTTCAGAAGCCCTTGCTTTGGAAGCAGAGGTTTCTGCTCTGCTGGACTGCAAAGCAGTGGAAAGGTTCCTCCTTGCCATCAGGGCAAGGGCTTTATTCAAGATACTTTCTTACCCAAAAGACAGGAGAATGGGTCCCATTCTAGATTTAAGATACTTGAACAAGCATCTGTTGAAACCAAAGTTCAAAATGTTGACTCTGGCAATGATATTGCCTTCCTAAGGCCAGGGACTGGCTACTTCCCTGGACCTCAAGGATGCCTACTTTCATGTTCTGATCAGGCCTTCTCACCGAAAGTACCTCAGGTTGAACTGCCCTCAGGCCACTACCAGTTCAGGGCAATGCCCTTGGCCTTACCTCTGCGCCAAGGGTATTCACAAAATGTCTCGCTGTAGTAGTGGCTCACTTAAGAAGACAGGGGTTGCTGTGTTTCCCTACCTGGACCGACTGGCCTCATTGTGGGTCAGTCTCCAGGTCAGGTAATCCCACTTGCAAGTCACCCAGCAGCTTCTCACTTCCTGGGATTCCTGCTAAACTTACCAAAGTCAGTTCTGGAACCAGTTCAGGTCCTAACTTTCATAGGCTAGAATTGAACACAAGGTTAGCCAGGGCTTTTCTTCCCTCGGAAAGGGTGGACAGACTCATCGCCCTGGCATCCTCCTTTACCCTCTGGGGTCTCTCGACCAGCAAGGCATTTTCTGCAACTCCTCGGGCACATGGCTGCTTCCACAGCTGTCGTGCAGGGAGCAAGATTCCAGATGAGGGACATTCAGTTCCATTTGAGGGCCTATTGGTCTCAAAGGAAGGACCCCTTACCAAGTTGGTCCCAGTTACTCAAACTCTGATCCTAGCCCTCCACTGGTGGCAGGTCCAGAGCAATTTAAGACAGGGGTTCTCTTCATTCCCATTTCTCACTCCTCACCCTCACCACGGATGCCTCCCTGTTAGGGTGGGGGCTCACTGGGCGACCGTGCCACTCAGGGGTATGGTCTCCTCAGGAGTCTCTGCTCACATCAGTCTTTTGAACTCAGAGCTGTCTTTTTAGCTCTTGGTGTTTTCAGATTCTGTCCAGAACAAAGTGGTTCAAGTCAGGACAGACAATACCACCACAATGTGGTACATCAACAAGCAAGGGGCACTCTGTCTTCAGCCTTGTGCAACCAAGCAATGAAGTTGTGGTCTCTGACTTACTCCCTGAACACCTCCCTGATAGCGGTTCATCTCCCAGGGAAGGACAATGTCCTGGCAGACGCCCTCAGCAGAATTTCTCAGGGCCATCACTATGGGCTCTGAATCCACAAGTGCTGGGGTCTGTCTTTGCCAGATGGGGCACTCCTCAGATAGATCTTTTCACAGCCCCAGACAACCACCAACTTCCTCTTTTCTGTTGCAGGCCTCCAGTTCTGGGCTCAGTCCCTCTGGACGCCTTTCTGTTGGACTGCAAAGGGAAGTTCCTGTATGCCTTTCCCCCCTTTCCTCTCCTTTTCAGGGTACTAGTAAAAATCAGGTCTCAACCTTGCAGAGTGATTCTGATTGCCCCAGATTGGGCCAGACAGCCCTGGTACCCTCTGCTTCTGTCCTTGGCAGTCCACCCTGCCCTGAGCCTGCCCAGAGTCCACGACTTACTGGCCTGTGCACAGGGAGTGTGGTATCCGGACCTCAAACTCTCCACCTCAAGGCTTGGCTCTTGAGGAGCTAGAATTGCTGACTTACACCTTTCTCAAGGTGTCATGGATATTTTAAAGGCTTCAAGGAAGCCTTCCACTAGGGCCACTTATAATTCTAAGTGGAAGAGGTTTTCCATCTGGTGCTCTGAGAGGCAGATTATCCCAGAATCTGCTGATCTTCCCATTCTACTGGACTATTTGGTCCATCTGAATTCCCTAGGCCTTAGACCAGCTACCCTGAAGGTTCATCTGGCAGCTGTCTCTGCTTTTGTGTCAGCAGGGAAGCCTGCCTCCCTTTCTTCTCACCCGGTGTTCTCCAAGTTTTTTAAAGGGTTACTTCATACTAACCCTCCTTTTCGGGAACCAGCTCCATGGGACCTGAATATTTGACGTTTCAGTTAATGCAACCCCCTTTGAGCCTCTGTCTTCTGCAGAGCTCAAGTATTTAACTTGAAAACTGTTTTCCTAGTAGCTATCACCTCTGCCAGACGACAAGTGAGCTACAGGCCCTGTCAGTGGAAGAAGATTTTATCTCTTTCCACAGAGATAAGGTAGTCCTTAGGACTAATAGAAAGTTTTGCCTAAGGTGGTTTCTGATTTCCACCTGAATCAATCTATCTCTCTCCCAGTATTTTTCACTGAGCATTCTTCCTCAGGTGAGAGGAGACTGCACAGCTTGGATGTCAAAAGAGCCTTAAGCTACTATTTAGAGCACCAGAGGTCATAGGTTCGAATCCCTCCAACTCTTTTCTTACCTATGGCGAGGTTGGCAAAGGGAAACCTGCCACTAAGAGAACAATTGCAAGGTGGATTGTTTCTTGTATCCAATTCTGTTATCAGAAACTGGGTAGAGTACCCCCCCTCAGGATTGAGGGCCCACTCCACCAGGGGTACAGCTGCTTCTCTAGCGGCTGCTAGAGACATCCCCATTCTGGAGATTTGTCAAGCTGCTACCTGGAAGACAGTTCACACCTTTACCAAGCATTATTCCTGGATGTCCAGTCCAGGAGAGATGCTCGGTTTGGCACAGATATGCTCAGAGCCTATTTCCTAAGTAGGTTCTGACCCTCCTCCATGGAGGTACTGCTGTGTATCTGTTATTTATAATATAGCAAGACTTCATGGTGTTTGAAGAAAAAATTACTCACCTTAGTAATTGCTTTTCTTCTCATGGAGTCTTGCTATTATAACCACCCTCCCTCCTACCCCTCTCAGAACTTCTACTTGGGTAGGGGTGGCGATGGTGCAAGCACTGTGTCATGCCATTGTAGTTTTCCCTTACCCTCTTTTCCTTTGGGTTAGGATCTAGATTGTTTCATTTAGGTTATTATATTGCCCCTTCCTGGACTTGAGTCTTTGGGGAAGGGGGGTTCATATGTGCTTGTCGAGGTGGTAAACGAACCATAATACCATCAATTTTTGTTATTATGGCTCTGAGTGTTTCTTTGTTCTTTATATTGTTGTTATTACTACTAGTAGGTAGCCATGGGCTAGTGTAGTTTTTCCACACAGACTCTTCCAGCCTTTGATGTTAGCTTGGTAAAGATCTGACAGTTTCATTTGAAACTGCCAGATAGAGTTTGGGCACAGCGCCTGGCTGTAGAACTCCAGATCTTCTGAGTTAACCTTCCTCTCCGGGGCAGTTCAGCTGCAGTGGCTGACTGCTATTGTTATAATATAGCAAGACTCCATGAGAAGAAAAGCAATTACTAAGGTGAGTAATTTTTTCTTGCAGCCCCAGACAATCACCAACTTCCCCTTTTTTGCTGCAGGCCCCCAGTGTTGGGCTCAGTCCCACTGGATGCTTTAGTTCTCAGTTGGGAAGGGAAGTTTCTCTTTGCTTTCCCCCCTTCCCTCTCCTGTTCAAAGTGCTAGTCAAAATCAGATCTCAACCCTGCAAGATGATCCTGATTGCTCCAGATTGGGCCAGACAGCCCTGGTGTCCACTCCAACTGTCCTTAGCAGCCCATCTTCCACTGTGTCTTCCCAGGAATCACAACCTGTTAACCTGTGCCCAGGGGAGGGTTTGGTACCAGCCTCAAATCTCTCAATCTCAAGGCCTGGCTCTTGAAGAGTTAGAGTTTGCTGACCTACACCTCTCCCAAGGTGTAATGGATATACTGAAGGCTTCTAGGACACCTTCCACCAGGGCTACCTATAACTCTAAATGGAAGAGGTTTTCCATATGGTGCTCTGGGAAGCATATTTCCCCAGAAGCTGCTGATTTACCCACAGTCCTGGATTATATGGTCCATTTAAATACCTTGGGGTCGAGACCAGCTACCTAAAAGTACATTTGGCAGCTGTGTCTGCTTTATTTCAGCAGGTAAACCCTCTTCTCTTTCAGCTCATCCTGTATTCTCCAAGTTTTTAGGGATTGCTTCATCTCAACCCTCCATTCAGGGACCCTGCCCTGCCTGGGATCTTAATATTTGCATTGCTCAGCTTATGCAACCCACCTTTGAGCCTTTGTCTTCAGCAGAGCTTAAGTACTTGACTTGGAAGACTGTGTTTCTGGTAGCCATCACTTCTGCCAGATGCATAAGTGAATTACAAGCTTTGTCAGTGGAGCCTGATTTTATCTCCTTTCATAGAGATAAGGTGGTCCTCAGGACTAACAGGAAGTTCTTGCCTAAGGTCGTTTCAGATTTCGACCTTAATCAATCTATGTCTCTTCCAGTGTACTTCACTGACCATTCCTCCTCTGGCGAGAGGAGGCTGCACAGCTTAGATGTGAAGAGGCCCTAGCTACTACATAGAGCTGCACTAAGGGTCACAGGTTTGACTCCTCCAACTTTTCTCACTTATGGTGAGGTTGGCAAAGGAAACCTGCCACTAAAAGATCCATTGCCGGGTGGATTGTCTCTTGTATCCAATTTTGTTATGAAAAACTGGGTAAGGTTCCTCCCTCAAGCCTGAGGGCTCACTCTACCAGAAGTACGTCTGCTTCCCTGGCTGCTGCCAGGGACATCCCTATCCTAGAGATATGTCAAGCACCTACCTGGAAAACAGTTCACACTTTACCAAGCATTACTCCCTGGACATCCAGGCTAGGAGTGACCTGCTATCCACAGCTGTGCTTCAGAGCCCATTTCCAAGTAGGTTCCGCCCTCCTCCATGGAGGTACTGCTGTGTGTGTTCTGTATATGTCATAATATAGCAAGACTTCATGTTGTTTGAAGAAAAATTACTCACCTTAGTAGTGTTGTTTCTTCTAATGGAGTTTGCTATATTATGATCTCCCACCGCCTGCCCCTCTCAGAACCTCTGTTTTTGGGATGTGGGTGGGCAGTGCAGTGTTGGCACTTAGTAGGTGCCCACCTTGTTGTTTCTCACCCTTCTTTTTGGGGTGACTTGGTGTTGTGTTTTTCATTTTTTGTGTCTCCTGACTTGAGTCTTGGTTTTGGGACCAAAAAATGTGTTCTTATGTTTAGTAGCCAGTTGGCTAGTCTAGGTTTACAGCTTCTACACAGAACCTCAGTGAGTTTGGCTCATAAAGATCTGAGTTTGAGTTTGAAGAACAACGAGCCCAGGAGTTTCAACCCGAGCTTTCGGCTCAGCGTTCCATTGGCATGGAAGTTAACTCTTACCTCGGAGCAGTTAGAGTTGGGACTCACTGATATGTCATAATATAGCAAGACTCCATTAGAAGAAACAACATTCTAAGGTGAGTAATTTTTCTTCAAACAACATGAAGTCTTGCTATATTATGACATATGCAGTTTGTCCCAGCCTTAGAACTGCTCCGGAGGTGAAAGAGTTAACTTCATGCCAGGCATGGAATCTTGAGCCGAGCTCAGTTGAAAAAACTCTGTCTGTTGATCTTCAAACTGAAACTGTCAGATTCTTTCCTCTCACCACTGAACAGTCGCCCGGAGATTCCTCCTACTGCTCGGTTCATTTGTCGGTTAAAAAGTGTTATTTCTCGGTTTTCTAAACCGTAGTTGTATATTTTAACCAGAACCGGTCGGTTCAAGCTCTGTCTGTGGTATCGTAAGTAATAGATAGGTTTTACATTTCTCTGTGTGGAACTTGCAACGTTGTTATTGGTCTGTTGAACCGACCAGGTTGTTGTTAAAACTTATTAAATTACATTTAGAGTGCGGTTCCGGGTTCTTATCGGTTCTAAAAACGGATTTCATTACGGTTTTTCCATTTACTCGTGACACGGTTGGGAACCGATAAGGTGTCTTGCTTGGCGCATTTGCTGAAAAGGCAAGTTTTTGGTTAGGCTGGCATGATGTCTGGAGAAACCCAAAAGAAAACCGGGCTCACTGGGTTTCAGCACTGTAGTGTTCTGTGGGAAGCCTTTGCCAAGGCTGACCCACACACCACATGTGTTTATTGTCTGGGGTTTGACCACCTCAATGCAGACTGCCAGATTTGCAAGAATTTCCCTGCAGCTACCCTGGATAAGAGAGTTGGTAGGCTCAGGGAACGAGAGGCTAAAAAGTCCGCTGACCCGGATGGCCAGCCCGGTTCGGTGCCAACCGAACCGGAGGGAGTGCCCTCTGACCAGGGCAATACTCGGCAAACGAAGAGCTGACTCGGAGGAGCCAGCACCAGCAAAGAGGACTAGAAAATCAGCAGGTGTGGAGCCAAAATTTCCTTCTCCAACCGCTGCAGAGATAGCCAAAGCGATCCAAATTGTCCAGTCACTTTCCCCAGTTCGGTCCAAACTGGCACCATCAGGTAAACGGTCGGTTCCACCGGTTCAAGAATATGATATAGAAGAATTTTATGAACCGGAGGAGAGGGAGGAGGATTATGAAGAGAGTGAATGTGATTTTGAAAGTCTGGATGTGCCCATTGAACCGGACATCTCCCCAGACAGACCTTCAGGAGTGTCTCCCCCTAGGCTTTCTGAGTCCCCTTCTCATTTTCTGTTTTATAAAAAAGTTGCTGAAACCCTCCAGCTCCCTTTGGAAGAAGCTGTGGATGAACAGGAGGAGCCTGACTATGTGGAAATGATGGATATCCCAGAGTCCAGGAGATTGTCTATTCCTTTACATAAATCTTTTAGGAAACAGACAATAAAGATTTTAAAAGCTCCTAATTCTTTACCTCCTGTGGATAAAAAGATGGACAGGAGGTACACATTGTTAGGCTCTGATACGGAGTTCCTTTCACAACAATGCAGCCATGTTGGGGTAGTGCAGGCTGCAGCCTGTGATAAGGCAAATATTCCCTTGGCTTCACACCCCCCTGACAAGGACTCCAGGAGGATTGATGCCATGGCAAAGAAACAATACATGGCAGCATCCTTGGGACTCAGACAGGCAAATTATATGGCCTATGTTGCAAGATACCAGAAATCCAGATGGGATACTGTTATGGCTTTAGCGAAACAGGTCCCTGGCCAGCTTGCTGCGGAGCTGGAACAGGTGGCTGCTGATGGTATTGAGGCATCCAAGGTGCAATTCCATGCTGCAGTGGACTCTAACGATGTACCTTCAAGAGTCATGGCTACATCTATGGCTTTTCGTAGAATGGCTTGGCTCAGGTGTACTAGCCTGTCACAGAATACCCAGGCTAAGGCCATGGATTTTCCTGTTGTGGGTAATTCTCTGTTTGGGGAGCAGACAGAGAATTACATGAAGAAAATGGATGAGTATAAGACCACTTATAGGAGTGCACAGGCCAAGGAGAGGCAAGCCACTCCTCAGAGGCAGCTTTCCAGAGGCAGGGGCAGGCCTTTTCACATGCCTTTTTACCAAGCCCAGGCCTCTACTTCAGCTTATGCCCAGAGGGGGTTCTTCAGAGGGAGAGGCAGACAGGGTACTAGCAGGCCTGCTCCCACCCCTCAGCCTAAAGCCCCTGCCAAACAGGCACCCTGATGGGATGCCCAGGGCCGATTCTCCATTACCTGTAGGGGGCAGGCTGGCTTACTTCGTCCAGGACTGGGAGTCTTTAACGTCAGACAAGTGGGTCCTGGAAGTAGTAAGCCAGGGACTGGTTCTCAGCTTCAAAAATTTCCAAAGATGAGAACCAGATCCTTCCACCTGCAAATCCATCAGAGGCTCTTGCTTTGGAAACAGAAGTCTCAACCCTCCTGGCTCTCAGAGCTGTAGAAAGGGTTCCTCCCCTACACCAGGGCAAAGGACTGTACTCCAGGTACTTCCTTACCCCAAAAAAGACAGGAGAATGGCGGCCCATCCTGAATCTAAGATACCTAAACAAGCACCTTTTAAAACCAAAATTCAAAATGGTGACTCTGGGAATTATTTTACCCTCCCTAAGGCCAGGGGACTGGCTAGCGCCCCTGGACCTCAAGGATGCCTACTTCCATGTTCTCATCAGAAGCTCCCACTGAAAGTACCTCAGATTCGAACTGCCCTCAGGCCATTACCAGTTCAGAGCAATGCCCTTGGCCTCACCTCTGCCCCAAGGGTATTCACCAAATGCCTGGCAGTAGCAGTTGCTCACTTATGAAGGCAAAAGATTGCCATCTTTCCTTACCTGACGACTGGCTCATAGTGGGTCAGTCTCCAGACCAAGTCAAATCACACCTTCAGGTTACCCAGCAGCTGCTTACATCTCTAGGTTTTTTCTCAATCTTCCAAAGTCAGTTCTAGAGCCTGTTCAGCTACTCACCTTCATAGGCGCAGAACTGGACACAAAACAGGCCAGAGCTTTCCTTCCTCTAGAAAGAGTAAAGACCCTGGTGGCTCTGGCCTCCTCCTTCACTCTGCAGATCTCTCGACCAGCAAGGCACTTTCTACAGCTCCTTGACCACATGGCTGCTTCCACAGCTGTAGTGCAAGGAGCAAGATTTCAGATGAGGGACATCCAGTTCCATTTGAGAGCCTTCTAACCAAATTGATCCCAGTAACTCGAACCCTGATCCAGGCCCTGCAGTGGTGGCAGGATCAGAGCAATCTGAGACAGGGGGTTCCTTTCATCCCTCAATCTCACTCCTTGACCCTTGCTACAGATGCGTCCCTCTTGGGATGGGGAGCTCACATGGGCGACCTCACCACCCAGGGATTGTGGTCCCCTCAGGAATCTCTGCTCCACATCAATCTGTTGGAACTCAGAGCTGTTTTTCTAGCACTTCAGGTTTTTTCTGCATCTGTTCAGAACAAGTGGTACAGGTCAGAACAGACAACACCACTACAATGTGGTACATCAACAAGCAAGGGGGCACTCGGTCTTCGGCCTTGTGCACCGAGGCAATGAAGTTGTGGTCTCTGGCTTATTCCCTGAACACCTCCCTTATGGCAGTTCACCTCCCAGGCAAGGACAATGTCCTGGCAGATGCTTCAGCAGGATTTCCAGGCCATCACGAATGGTCACTGGATCCCCTAGTACTGGGGTTAGTATTTGCCAGGTGGGGCACCCCTCAGATAGATCTTTTTGCAGCCCCAGACAATCACCAACTTCCGCTTTTTTGTTGCAGGCCCCCAGTGTTGGGCTCAGTCCCTCTGGATGCCTTCCTTCTCGATTGGGAAGGGAAGTTCCTCTATGCCTTTCCCCCTTTCCTCTCTTGTTCAAGGTGCTAGTCAAAATCAGATCTCAACCTTGCAAGATGATTCTGATTGCTCCAGATTGGGCCAGACAGCCCTGGTATCCACTCCTTCTGTCCTTAGCAGTCCACCTTCCCCTGTGTCTCCCCAGGAATCACAATCTGTTAACCTGTGCCCAGGGGAGAGTTTGTATCCAATCTCAAATCCCTCAACCTCAAGGCCTGGCTCTTGAGGAGTTAGAGTTTGCTGACCTACACCTTTCTCAAGGTGTACTCGATATCTTGAAAGCTTCTAGGAAACCTTCCACCAGGGCTACTTATAATTCTAAATGGAAAAGGTTTTACATATGGTGCTCTGGAAAGCATATTTCCCCAGAATCTGCTGATTTGCCAACAGTCCTGGACTATATGGTCCATCTAAATACTAAATACTTTGGGGCTGAGGCCAGCTACCCTGAAAGTGCATTTGGCAGCTGTCTCTGCTTTTATTTCAGCAGGAACCTCTTTCTTCTGCTCACCCTGTATTCTCCAAGTTTTTCAAGGGATTGCTTCACACCAACCCTCCATTCAGGGACCCTGCTTCTGCCTGGGATCTTAATGTTTGCATTGCTCAGCTAATGCAACCCCTTTGAGCCTTTGTCTTCAGCAGAGCTTAAGTACTTGACTAGGAAAACTGTGTTTCTAGTAGCCATCACTTCTGCCAGGCGCATAAGTGAATTACAAGCTTGTCAGTGGAGCCTGGTTTTATCTCCTTTCACAGAGATAAGGTAGTCCTCAGGACTAACAGGAAGTTCTTGCCTAAGGTGGTTTCAGATTTCCACCTAATCAATCTATATCTCTTCCAGTGTACTTCACTGACCATTCCTCCTCTGGAGAGGAGGCTGCACAGTTTAGATGTAAAGAGAGCCCTTAGTTACAACATAGAGCTGTACTAAGGTCACAGGTTTGACTCCTCCAACTGTTCCTCACTTATGGTGAGGTTGGTAAAGGAAACCTGCCACTAAAGATCCATTGCCAGGTGGATTGTCTCTTGTATCCAATTTGCTATTACTCTAGGACATGAATACTAGGAGTGATGCTCAGTTTAGCACAGCTGTGCTTCAGAGCCTATTTCTAGTAGGTTTGTCCTCCTCCATGGAGGTACTGTTGTAGTCTTATATGTCATATAATATAGCAAGACTTCATGTTGTTTGAAGAAAATTACTCACCTTAGTAATGTTGTTTCTTCTAATGGAGTCTTGCTATATTATGACCTCCCCTGCCTGCCCCTCTCAGAACCTCTGCTTTGGGATGTGGGTGGCAGTACAGTGTTGGCACTTAATGATGCCCACCTTGTGTTTTCACCCTCTTTTTGGGGGTGTTTGGGTGTTGTATTTTATTTTATTTTTGGATTCCTGACTTGAGTCTTGGTTTTGGGACCAGAAAATGTGTTATATTTTAGTAGCCAGTTGGCTAGTGTAGGTTTACAGCTTCCACACAGAACCTTAGTGAGTTTTGCTTGTAAAGATCTGACAGTTTCAGTTTGAAGATCAACAGACAGAGTTTTTCAACCGAGTCACAAAAGATTCCATGCCTGGCATGGAAGTTAACCTTTCACCTCCGGAGCAGTTCTAAGGCTGGGACAAACTGCATATGTCATAATATAGCAAGACTCCATTAGAAGAAACAAGATTACTAAGGTGAGTAATTTTTTCTTCTGTGCTCACCTCCAGTGGTACTGCTTTGTAGTCTGCAGAAAGTTATGAATACCTGAGTATTACTGGGTTTAGAAGAAAAAAATACTTACCATAGTAATCTTGTTTCTTCCTAGTGATACCCAGGTATTCATAACTTCCCACCTGGCCTCCCCTTCCAGAACCTTTAGCCTTTGCACTCCTGCATACTGTGCTCTCAGATGTATATATGCCACTTTCTGGCACAATTCTGATAAACGGTTCATCACCACTGCCAACTGTACAGAGACCTGGGCTGGTTATCCTCCTCAGCTTGTTGTCAATACTCTTTTGGCTTCCTGATTGACTCTATACTCAGAAACCAGACCCCTTCAGCGCTCGCAACATTGATGGTACCTCAAACCTCCTCCTATGGACTGCACTCAGTAGATAAATCCATGCTGAATGTACCTAGATGCAATACATCAAAAGACTCTGTTGCCTTCAATCACTCTACCCCTAAACTCTGGAACTTTCTCCCCCAAACACTTTGAATATCAGGATCCCATGACAGCTTCAAAAAGAAGCTGTGCCTGCATCTATTTCTTGCTGATCTCTGCACTTGTTTTAATCCTCCTTAATCCACTCACCGCCAGATGCTTCCTGGCCTAACTTTGGCCTAACTTTGACCTCCCTACCTCATAGTGCTTCTTTCCCTTACTATCTCATTGAGGGCTAATCTACCCCCAACCCACACACTTTAGTCTTGTCTCAGAGGCCGTGATAATGCATCCTGCCCAGTCAGGAATTTGCCCTTGCGTTGTTTTGCTCCCTGTTTGAACCTTCATTGTTGTGACTAATTTGACCAATATTTCTTTGCTGCTATGTTGTGGTATCTCCTCCTTGACTGTGTGGGTTTTTATGCCTAAAAATTCTAAGTGAATTTCATTAATTGTTACTGCCCTGGCTGCATGTGTTCATTACTACTGACTGTTTTGACCTATACTATTGTAATTTCATTGCACTCATGCTATGTACCTGCCTTTGATTGTTGTACTCTCTCAGGTTGTGCTTGAAAATAGTCATTTCATGGCTAGTGCATCTACCCGGTTAACAAAAACTAAATAAATAAATGAAAAATGTTGTGTTCCCCCTTTTTCAGGTGACTGACTTTTTTTGGGGGTATCTGTTGTGTTTTTTCCCTCCAGTTGGAGGGTTTTATTTGAGGGTTATGGTTTTAATTCTTACTGTTCTTTTTGATTATTACTGATTATTAATACTATCCAGTATTCATAGTTCCAGGGGCCTGCCTTCCCAGGCATCTAGGAAATCTGAGGAGTTTTAGAACATTGGCAGTTAGTATGGGGCAGCATTTGAAAAGTTGTCACTTGCAACTCTCCGGGCAGTTCTAGCTAAAGGGCTTACTGCAGAAAGTTATGAATACCTGAGTATCACTGGGAAGAAACAAGATTACTATGGTAAGTAATTTTTTCTTGTGGCACACCTACGAAGGTTGGGTGTCACAGTTTTCCATACCTAGACAAGTGGTTGGTATTAGTAAAATCGCCACAACAGGTAAGGGAACATTTGCAGCTCACCCAAGGACTCTTAGAGTCACTGGTGTTTCTGATAAATCTCAAAAGTCTGTCCTTCTCCCTGCACAAGTACTGCAGTTCATAGGAGCAGAACTAAATACCCAGGAGGGCAGGGTAAGAAGTATGCTGCTGATTGCAGGCTTCTTCAGCCTGAACAGACCAAAAACTGCAAGACAGTTTCTATAGCTCCTGGGCCACGTGGCAGTAGCCACAGGCACAGTCCTGGGGTAAAGGTTCCAGATGAGAGACATTCAATTCCACCTTAGGGCACACTGGTGTCAAAGGAGAGATCCTCTCTCAAAGCTAATTCCAGTAACAAAAACATTATTTCAGGCCCTTCAGGGGTGGAAAGAGGAAACCAACCTAAGGGAAGGGGTTTCTTTTCGGCTAGAGTCCCCCATCAGTGGTTCTCACAACGGATTGCATCATTACTAGGGTGAGGTGCCCATCTAGGGAATCCCACTACCCATGGCACATGGTCAAGTGCAGAGTCACTCCAGCGTATAAATCTGTTGGAGCTCAGAGCAGCGTTGTTGGCAATAAAGGGCTTCGCACCACTAGTGCAGGAGAGGGTGGTACAAGTCAGAGCAGACAATACCACCATGATGCATTACATAAACAAGCAGGGAGGGACAAGGTCAGACCCTCTTTGCACAGAAGCTATTAAAATATGGAGCCTGGCCTACTCTCTAGGAGTTTCCCTTCAGGCCATTCATCTACCAGGTAAGGACAATACCCTAGCAGATGCTCTTGAGTCAGATCAGCCAGGCCCATCACGAGTGAGCCTTGAACAGACAGGTGGTGGGAGTAATTTTCAGAAAGTGGGGTGCCGCAGAGATAGATCTCTTTGCGTCCCATGAGAACCACCACCTGCCACAATACTGTTGCAGACCTCCAGCTTGGGGAACAATCCCCCTGGATGCTCTGGCTCTGGATTGGTCAGGAAGCCACCTATATGCTTTCCCTCCCTTCCCTCTGGTGTACAGAGTGTTGCTCAAGCTCAGGTCCCAGCCAGCATCACTGATATTGATAACACCAGACTGGGCCAGACAGTCATGGTCTTCTCTGATGCTCTCCATGTCTGTGGCCGAACCAATACACCTTCCTCAAAGGCACAACCTGTTAACCTCCAATCAAGGAAGGGTTCTGTACCCAAACCTTAGATCCCTCAGCCTCAAGGCATGGCTCTTGAGGACCTAGAGTATGCAGGCTTGCATCTCTCTGAAAGTGTTCTGGACATTTTAAAGGGGTACAGGAAGCTCTCTACCAAGAAAACCTATACCTCAAAATGAAAAAGGTTTTCCATTTGGTGTTCCACCAAGGATGTGATGCCAGCAAAAGCAGGGGTTCCAGCTGTACTAGACTACCTTACCCATTTGCATTCCCTGGCCTGCAGCCCACTACTTCAAAGGTCCATGTAGCTGCAGCATCTGCTTATATCTCAGCCGCATAGAATGTTTCTATGGCATTGAACCCTATTTTCAAGAAGTTTTTTAAAGGTCTAGCCAACTTGCATCCCCCTCACAGGGAACCGGTTCCAGCCTGGGACCTAAATGTGTATATAGTCAAGCACATGGGTCTCCCCTTTGAGCCCATGTCTTCAGCTCATTTGAAATATGTCACATGGAAAACAGTTTTTCTAGTGACAATGACTTCTGCCAGAAGGATCAGTGAGCTCCAGGCTCTCTGCATTGAACAGGACTACATTTCCTTCCATGAGGACAAAGTGGTCCTGCGGACAAATAGGAAATGTCTTCCTAAAGTGGTCTTTGATTTCAGTTTGAACAAGTGCATTACACTACCTGTCTTTTTCACTGAGCATTCTAGTTCAGGTGAACGCAGACTACACAGTCTTGATGTCAAGAGAGCTCTTAACTACTACATTACTGTCACTAAAGCCCATAAACAGGATAGGAAACAGCTGCTCCTGACTTATGGGTGTGTGGAAAAACGGCACCCAGTGTCTAAAAGGTCCATTTCTCGCTGGATAGTACAGTGTATCCAGTTCTGTTACTCAAAGACTGGGAAGGAGCCCCCAGCAGGGCTGAGGGCCCACTCCACAAGGGGTGCAGCTGCTACTATAGCAGCTGCCAGGGATGTCCCATTGGTGGACATATGTAAAGCAGCTACCTGGAGAAGAGTACATACCTTCAAATAACATTATAGCCTGGACACCAGGTTAGAGGTGATGCCAGGTTTGGCACAGCAGTCCTGTAGATTCTATTTCCAAAGTAGATTCTGTGCCCACCTCCAAAGGTACTGCTTCTTAGTCTACATAGAGTTAGGAATATTGGAGTATTCCTGGGATAAGAAGAACAAATTTCTTACCATAGTAATCTTGTTTCTTCTAGGGGATACTCCAATATTCATAACTCTCCCACCCTGCCTCCCCTCCTAGAACCAGTGGCATCCACACTCCATACTGTGTAACCACGGGTAGGAGTACCACACTCTGGCATATCTGTTTTTAAACTGTGTTTGCATTGGTCCCCCCCCTCTAGGTGATTCTGACATTCAGGGTGTTTTTGTGGTTATTCCCTCCTGTTGGAGGCTTTTGGGGTGTTAAGGTTATCTCATTGTTATTATTACGATTACAGCATTATACAGGTTTTTTCCTCGTGAGGCCTGTCTTGTCAGGCGTCCATGAAATCTGAGAGGTTAAAATGTAGACAGTTGATAAGGGCAGCATTTGAAAAGTGGCACGTGCCAGTGGTGTTCCATCATTAGCATAACGTTCCATCTCTCTGGCCAGATCTGACTTAAAGGCATACTGCATAGAGTTATGAATATTGGAGTATCCTCTGGAAGAAACAAGATTACTATAGTAAGTCATTTTGTTCTTGTCACCCTTCTCAAGCCTGTTGAGATTTATGTAGTTCAACATGTTACAGAGAGGCTAGTTTATTATGGATTGTGCATAATGAACAGTCTCAAGTTGAATCACAAATGAATGTTAAAATATTTTCCAAATACTGAAGCAGATGGTATTGTCACAAAATACATTGCTATGTGATCTGTCAGTTGATTGGCATAATGAAGCATAATGAAGTGCAGTGCTGATGCTAACGTATTTGTAACATATGCACAGAATATACGAGTATATATGAAACAAAAATTACATGACTCTCTATAGATCTGCATTTGCCACTGATACATTATGAAGCAATACCTTAACCTTTTTTCCCCCATCAGCTGATTGGTGTAATTCAGTGTAGCTCTGATGCAAACTTAAACACACTTAAAGAATATACAGTTCTTTATGAAATGCAAATTATGTGGCTGTAGTACAAATTTTCAAATTGATGTTGACACATTTTGAAGCAGTACTTTTACCTTTTTTTCCCTGTTGCAACTTCTCGTCCTGCTCACCCCACCACAAGCATCCTTGTCCACACTATTTGTATGCAGCAGTTGATAAAATGCAGTGAATCATCCGCTGCAAATAAACTATCTATGTGGATTTAGAGCTTATAATTTATAGTACGTAATATTCCGCAACAAATTCTTTTATTCAGCCTATCGCCACGTAACAAATAACGACAGTGATATGAGTTAGAGCACTTTTTAAAACAGGATTATTCTGTTTGTCAAGCCTGTTAAACTTTATGTGGCTTTATATGTTACAGAGAGGTTTCCTTATTACTGTATTTACTCATACTTAATATGCCATATCAAACACAAATGACCATTTTGTTCAGCTATTACTGTACAGAAAATATAATTGACATAATTACTTTGTGATTTATTTAATTGCAAATTGTGCTGAGGTGTTAACCCTAGTGCAATACAATATCATCTGGTTCTGCAATTTAATTTGAACATGTAATATTACATGCAAAAGTTATACATGTATATATTTAGCATGTGATTACTGTAAATTTACTATTAAATATACAGATATAAAAACCTGTGATAGTCTTCATGTAATGTACAAAAAAAGTTGGAAATTCATACTCTTGCACATAATACTGCATTGATTAAGCAGTAAGGCATGACACAGGGTGCACTATTGTGGGATAACGGCCTCCTTGTGAGTGCTTCCATCACCCAAGAAGGGCTGTTAACCCACCATAAGGCACCCCCTGGAGTGCCTTATGGCGATTATGAAATGGGTCCTTTTTGGTAAATTAGATGTATTTTTAAACATATTTTTTGAGCTACTTTCAGCTGGGCTGTTGTACTGGGATGAAGACCTGGCTAAAAGTACCTCTTGGCCAGTCAGGAGTCAGCGTTTTTCCTACCCATTTCATAATCAAATTTAAAATATATAACTGAGGTTTATAGTACTGTATTGCAGTGTAGTAGACTTAATAACATGGTGGGTGAAGTAATGTGTCCCGAGTCTTTTGGGAACCCAGAACTGACATGTAATACTATTTGAAAATAAAATATGTATATGTTTACAGTAACATCTTACTTTATCAGTTGTATGCACACTATTCGTGTATGTGCATCATGGTAGCTTTATCCACCAGTTGCTCATTAGCTATCTCACTTTTGATGCTGTTCATGGTGGGGTGGTGGTGGGACAGTCTCACTCGCTACACACCTTCACCCACGCCAATTCCTCCATAAGTGAATGTGGTAGGATTTGAATCTTGGTATCCTGGATCAGAGTTTTGCATTACAATCACAACCCTGCAGATCTTTCTGGACTCAAGTCTCCACCACTCATTCACAGTAATGGGAGTACGCTGGAGGTGCTAGGGCCCTGTGGGAGCCAAACATCTTTAGGAGGGACGGTGCCGGGATAGGACCACACATGCGCGGTGCCATGAGGCTAGCTCACCCTGTATAGGCTATCTCAGCGTCGACCCTTCAACTACCTCAGTTCCTTTTCTCCCGCCGTTGAGTGCGCTTCGATGATGACGTCGCTTGCCTGCTGTGAGTCTAGTCTTCATCTTTATGACAGCAACTATATAGCCACTCAGTATTCGCGTAAGTTATCATTTTTAGTGTTTTTTTCTTTAAAAAAAAAAAAAAAGAAAATGAAAAAGAGGAAAAATAAGTTATTCAAACAACATGAAATCTTGCTGTATTCTGACAAATGCAATTAGCCCCAGCCTTTAAGCTGCCCCGGAGAACAAAGGGTTAATTTTCTATGCAGAGCATAGAATGCTGAGCTCGAGCTCAGTTGGTGTCTCTGTCTGGAGCCCTTTGAAATCTAACCATCAGATTATTTACTCCGCCTCACAGAACAGTCACTCCGGAGATTTCTCCTGCAGCTCGGTTCGAAAGTCGGTTAAAGTGTCATTTTTTTAACCGAAATTTATTTCCGCATAGTCGGTTCAATCTCTGTCTGTAGTGCCGTGAGTACTAGATAGGTTTTGTGCTGATTTTCTGTGTGGAACTTGTGAAAGTGTAGATCGGTTCGGCAGAACCGATCATTTGTGGTTATTACTTGTATCTTTCTTTAGTGTGTGGTTACCGGTCCTTATCGGTTCTAAAAAAAAACATGTTTTTGTGCGTTTTTTTCCAATACCCATGACACGGTTAGGAACCGATAAGGGAGTCTTGCCTGGCGGTTGCCATATAAAGGGTAAGTTTGTTAGGTTGGCCATGTCTGAGAAACCCAAGAAAAAAACAGGCCCAGTGGGTTTCAACACTGCAGTGAGTGCAGGGGGGGGGGGTCTTTGCCAAGGCCAATCCCCACACCACCTGTGTTTATTGTCTGGAGTTTGAACACCTTGATACAGACTGCCAAGTATGTAAAAAATTTTCCCAAATCTACCCTTGGAAAGAGATTAGGTAGACTGAGGGAAAAGGAGGCCGAGAAGTCCGCTGACCCGGATGGCCAGCCTGATTCAGTTCCGACCGAACCAGAAGGAGTGCCCTCTGACCAGGGCGATACTTCTTCGGGCAAAAGGAGAGCCGATCCCGAGGGTTCGGTTCTGACGAAAAGATAACGCAAAGAGAAATCGACCAGTTTGGATCCAGAAGTTCATGTTCCGACCGCCGAGTAAATAGCCAGAGCGATTTGGATTGTGGAATCGCTTTGCCCGGTTCCGACCGATCCGGCACCTTTTGGCAGGGGTTCGATTTGGTCGGTTCCCCCGGTTCCCAATTATACCCCTGAAGAATTTTATGAACCGGAGTGTGAGGAGAAGGGGGAGTTTGAAGATGATGATGGTGATGGTGAAAGTCTGGATGTGCCTGTGGAACCGGACATCTCCCCAGACAGACCTCGGGTGCATCCCCACCTAGGCTTTCTGAGCCCCCTTCCCACTTTATGTTTTACAAAAAGTTGGTTGAAACCCTCCAGCTTCCTATGGAGGAAGCAGTGGAGGATCAAGAGGAGCCTGATTATGTGGAAATGATGGACATCCTGGAGTCCAGGAGACTGTCTATTCCCCTTCACAAATCTTCTGAGAAGCAGACACAAAAAATCCTGAAGTCTTCCAATTCTATACCTCCTGTTGATAGAAGAATGGACAAGAGGTATACACTATCAGGCTCAGATATGGAGTTTTTATCCCAGCAATGCAGCCATGTTGGGGTTGTGCAGGCTGCTGCCTGTGACAAGGCAAATATTCCCTTGGCTTCACACTCCCTGACAAGGACTCCAGGACGATTGATGCCATGGCAAAGAAGTAGTACATGGCATCTTCTTTGGGACTCAGGCAGGCGAATTATATGGCCTATACAGCCGGTGCCAGAAGTCCAGGTGGGACACTGTACTGGCACTGGCTAAACAGGCCTCCCCCCAGCTAGCCAGTGAGCTGGAGGAGGTGGCTGCAGATGGGATTGAGAAATCTAAGGTTCAGTTTCATGCTGCTGTGGACTCTAATGATGTTTCATCAAGAGTCATGGCTACATCTGTGGCTCTTCAGAGGATGGCTTGGCTCAGATGTACTAGCCTCTCGCAGGACACCCAGGCTAAGGCCATGGATTTTCCTATAGTGGTTAATTCTCTGTTTGGGGAGCAGACAGAGAACTACATGAAGAAAATGGACGAGTACAGGACCACTTACAGGCGTGCTCAGGCCAAGGAAAGACAGGCAACTCCTCAAAGGCAGCAGTCTAGGGGCAGGCCTTTTCAAAGGCCTTTTTACCAAGCACAGGCCTCTTCTTCCTTTTCACAGAGGGAGTTCTTCAGAGGGAGAGGCAGAAGGGGGATGAGCAGGCCTGCATCCACCCCTCAGCCTAAAGCCCCTGCCAAGCAGACACCCTGATGGGTCTGCCCGGGTCGACTGTCCTATTCCAGTAGGGGGCAGGCTGGCTTACTTTGTCCAGGACTGGATGTCTATTACATCAGACAAGTGGGTCCTGGAAGTGGTAAGCCAGGGACCGGTTCTCAGCTTCATAAAATTTCTAAAGATGGCAGCCATATCTTTTCCACCTGCATATCTTTCAGAAACCCTTGCCCTAGAGGCAGAGGTTTCTTCTGTCCTAGCTCTAAGAGCTATAGAGAGAGTTCCTACCCTACACTGGGGCAAAGGACTGTACTCCAGGTACTTCCTGACCCCCAAATAGACAGGAGAGTGGCAACCCATCCTGGACTTAAGATATCTGAACAAACATCTTTTAAAGCCAAAGTTCAAGATGATAACTCTGGGAATAATCCTTCCCTCTCTAAGGCCAGGGGACTGGCTAGCCTCCCTGGACCTCAAAGATGCCTACTTTCACTTTCCCGTCAGGTGCTCCCACAGAAAAAACCTCAGGTTCGAGTTGTCTTCAGGCCACTATCAGTTCAGAGTAATGCCCTTTGGCCTAACCTCAGCCCCAAGGGTTTTCACAAAGTGCCTGGCAGTAGTAGTTGCCTTTCTAAGAAGGCAAAAGATTTCCATATTTCCTTATCCGGACGATTGGCTAGTAGTGAGCCAGTCTCCAGAACAAGTGAAGTCTCACCTGCAAGTGACCCAGCAAGTACTCGCTTCCCTAGGGTTACTCCTTAATTTTCCCAAGTCAGTTCTCAAACCAGTCCAGCTCCTTACCTTTATAGGGGCAGAACTGGATACACTCAGAGCAAGACCCTTTCTTCCTTTAGCAACTAGCTTCTTCCTTCAGCCTTCAGGTATCTCAACCAGCAAGGCATTTCCTCCAGCTCTTGGGCCACATGGCAGCTTCAACAGCAGTGGTCCAAGGGGCAAGATTCCAGATGAGGGATTTTCAGTTCCACCTAAGAGCTTTCTGGTCTCAGAGAAAGGACTCCCTCACCAAACTGATTCCAGTGACTCTGACCTTGATCCAGGCCCTCCAGTGGTGGCAGGATCAGGACAATTTAAGACAAGGTGTTCCTTTTGTTGCTCAGCTATGTTCAGTGGTCCTCACCACGGATGCTTCTCTTCTCGGCTGGAGAGCACACCTGGGATTCCTTACTGCCCAGGGTCTGTGGTCCCCCCAAGAATCCCTTCTCCACATCAGTCTTCTAGAGCTCAGGGCAGTTTTCCTGGCTCTAAAAGCATTCTCACAGTCAGTTCAAAACAAGGTGGTTCAAGTCAGAACAGACAACACTACCACCATGTGGTACATCAACAAGCAGGGGAGGCACTCGGTCCATGGCCTTGTGCACAGAAGCCATGAAGTTGTGGTCCCTGGCTTATTCCCTGCAAGCCTCTCTTGTAGCAGTTCACCTTCCAGGCAAGGACAATGTGCTAGCAGATGCACTGAGCAGAATTTCCCAGGGCCATCACGAATGGTCCCTGGACCCTCAGGTGTTGAAAGTGATTTTTTCAAGGTGGGGCACTCCAGAGATAGATCTCTTTGCAGCCCCAGACAATCACCAACTCCGTCTCTTTTGTTGCAGACCTCCGGTCCTGGGCTCAGTACCTCTGGATGTCCTGATCCTGAATTGGGAGGGGAAGTTTCTGTATGCCTTTTCCCCCTTCCCACTCCTGTTCAAAGTTTTGGTAAAAAGTAAGGTCTCAACCATGCAAGGTGATTCTGATTGCTCCAGATTGGGCCAGACAGCCTTGGTACCCCCTGTTGCTGTCCCTAGCAGTCCATCTTCCCCTGTCTGTTCCCAAGAATTACAACCTGTTAACATCCTCTCAGGGGAGGATTTGGTACCCCAATCTTCAGTGTCTCAATCTCAAGGCATGCCTCTTGAAGAGTTAAGAGTTTGCAGATCTGCATCTTTCCCAAGGGGTTCTGGACATCCTCAAGGCTTCTTGAAAGCCCTCCACCAGAAAGATTTACAACTCCAAATGGAAAAGATTCAGCATTTGGTGTTCTAAGAATAATATTTCTCCAGACACTGCTGAATTGCCTACGGTTCTGGATTATATGGTCCATCTTAATGGCCTAGGCCTCAAACCAGCTACTCTCAAGGTACACTTGTCAGCTGTTTCTGCATTTTTGTCTGTGGGGAAGCCTTCCTCACTATCTTCCCATCCTGTGTTCTGTAAATTTTTTAAAGGATTGTTTCATACCAATCCTCCTTTTAGAGACCCTGCCCCTGCCTGGGATTTGAACGTTTGCATTGCTCAGCTTATGCAACCCCTTTGAGCCTCGTCTTCAGCAGAGCTTAAGTACTTGACTTGGAAAACTGTGTTCTTGGTAGCCATTACCTCTGCCAGGCGTATCAGTGAATTGCAAGCCCTGTCAGTGGAACCTGATTTTATCTCCTTTCATAGGGATAAAGTGGTCCTTAGAACCAATAGAAGGTTCTTGCCCAAAGTGGTTTCAGACTTCCATTTAAACCAGTCTATGTCTCTCCTGTTTTCTTCACTGATCATTCTTCCTCACGAGAGAGGAGGCTACACAGTTTAGATGTCAAAAGAGCCCTTAGTTACTACATAGAACGTACCAAGGGTCACAGGTTTGACTCCCTCCAGTTGTTCCTCACTTATGGAGAAGTGGGAAAGGGCAAACCTGTCTCCAAAAGATCTGTTGCCAGGTGGATTGTGTCTTATATATAATTCTGCTATGAAAAACTGGGAAAAACTCCACCCTCAGGCCCGAGGGCTTATTCCACAAGAGGTACAGCTGCTTCCCTGGCTACGGCCAGGGATATCCCTCTCCTAGAAATTTGTCAAGCAGCCACCTGGAAAACAGTCCATACCTTTACCAAGCATTACTCTCTTGATATCCAGGCTAGGAGTGATGCTCAGTTTGGCACAGCAGTACTTCAGAGCCTATTCCCAAAGTAGGTTCTGTTCCTCCTCCTTGGAGGTACTGCTTGGTAGTCTGCAGTTATCAGTATACAGCAAGACTTTATGTTGTTTGAAGATAAAATTACTCACCGTAGTAATTATATTTTTCTAATGCAGTCTTGCTGTAGTCTGACCTCCCTCCCTGCCTCCCCTCTCAGAACCTGTTTTTGGGAAGTGGGTGGGCAGGTGCAGTGTTGCACCCCAGGGGTGTATTTGCTTGCACTCTCCTCCCTTTTTGTTTGGGTGCTTATTTTTTATTATTTTTGGGTTTAGTTCTTGGGTTTCCTGACTTGAGTCTTCCTTGGGAATTCAGAACTTTTCAGCCAGTTGGCTAGTAGAATTTTTACAATTTCCACATAGAATTTTTAGTTTAGTTGGGCTCGTAAGAATCTGACAGCTTCAGTTCAAAACACTCCAGACAGAGACTTCAACCAAGCTCGAGCTCAGCATTCCATGCCCTGCATGGAAAGTTAACCCTTAGTTCTCCGGAGTAAAGAATCTGCAATTGTCATAATACAGCAAGACTCCATTAGAAGAAATGTAATTACTATGGTGAGTAATTTTTTTTTTCTTCCTATAGCTTTTTATAATATCAAACCTTAAAGTTTTACAATTGATGATATGAATAGTCAGTCTTCCAAGAATCCATTTTCATCACTCATTATTGGTTGGCCTGTGCTGGAGGCTTGAGAACCCCACGGGAGCGTATGCCTTTAAAAGCTTCAGAGGTAGGGGACCGACGTCATGGACGGCGCCACCCACAAGGCGAATGTATGACATGGCACTTGTGGGCTGGCCAGTAGCTGATGCTGGCCCCCCTCCTTCCTCAGTTCTGTTCTTCCTGCTGTCAAGGATACACTCCGTGGAAGTGTTAGCCATTTTCATCTGCGTCACCAGGCCTAGTTCTGTTCATTGCCACTTGCACGATGCCGTATTACTTCTTTTGGCTTTCTGTTGCTTCCTTTTTTCTTCACTGTCCCTTTTACAGCGCTGAGCCCTGTTTCTGCTGGTTTTATTTTACTTCAGCAGACAGTCATGTCTGAATCCTAGGGGCCTCAGAAACCTAAGAAGAAGTCGACCAAGAAGACGGAGTCTCCCCCCATGCTTCGGTGTCCGTGTGGGAGAAATCTGACTGTCCAGGACTGACATGATTGCTGCTGGACCTGCCATGGAGTGGAACATGATATGGACCACTATGATGCCAACCTCTCCATGGACTTACGAGTTTTACACATATGTGTAATAAGGTGGGGTCGGCTGCCTCCCACTTTCAGAGCCAGGCGTCGCACTCTGGACTCCAAGGTAAGTTCCCCTTGGCTCTTTCCCTGAGCCCCTCCCCAGTACTACACGTACCAAGGGAGACCAGGCCTCTTCTTGTCCTCATCTCGCCGTGATGAGAAGCCTGGGGGAGGGGTCTGTGGGACAGCCAGCCCCCTCCCAAGGGATGTTTACACTCCCCTCCCAGTTCTATATCCCCTTGGGGGGGGGGTCTGGACATCCCTGGTGGCGAGGTTGCAGCTGTACACTGGGCCTACACCGGTGGCTGCCTTGGGGCTGTGGCCTGTCACCGCTTCGGCTCCTGGCACAGAGGCCAGTGCCACGGAGCGGTGCTGGCCACGTAGCCGAGTCCCCCCTGCTGCTGTTTGCGGCACTGGGGGGGAACGTCTCTGGAGCCTCTGGCCCGTTGGAGATCTTTGGGCCTCATCCTCTGAGCAGTCTGATGATCCAGGGGACAAGGACTAGGATGCTCCTTACTGGTTTCTAGCCTCTGGTGAGGAAGGAGACCTTTCTAGGCCTAATCCTAGGCCTTTAGCATCTGCGGTGTCATCCCGGGGTGTTTCTCAAGCTGCTGCCAGCTGCAGTATCGCCTCTCTCCTGCATCACCGATTCCAGCGCTGCAGGAAGGTTGATGCTAGACATGGTGTTGGGTTCCATCACTGCTCTCAGTGCCAGGTAGAGTTCTGACGCTGCCCTATACACTGAATCTGACTCCAGTGCCCTTTGCAGTGCCAAGGGGGGGGTTTCTGTTGCCACTCACAGCACCGGCTCCATCATGCCTGGAGTACTTCCTGCAGAGGATGTCCTTAGGCCTAGCCCAAGGTGTAGGTTCCATTCCATTGAGGGTGGTAGGTCCCATTCGGCACCATGCTCCACATCTAGCATGCCTGTTGGCTCTAACAGGAGTCGCTTGTTGATTCTGGTCCTTTGACCCTCCCCCCAGAATCATCTGAGCTTGCTGTAGGTGGGTGGGAATAGGGGCTGCCCTGTGGGACCACTACAGCTCTGATCTCCCCACCTGGGGATTCCCCCCAAGGGCACCACCTGGGCCGCCCCTCTACTGCTGTTGAGTGTTCACAGGTGGACGTGTTGCACAAGCTCGTCCCTCGGGTGAGGTCCCCTGTTTGCTCTCGTAGCCCTGGCAGAGGACCTGACCTGGTCTGCCATGACCCACCTCCTTCTCTGCCTACTCTTTCTGCTCTCCTGGGCATTTCAGGTCCTACAGGGCCACTGGCCTGTGAGCAGTTCAGGGTTTCGGCGAGTGCCTTCCCACTTACCTGAAGGCACTAGACCAGGCTGTCTTCTAGCCTGAAACCCCAGCAACACCACCCCCCTGCCGAGTCTAGCTCCTCCTCTTCTTCTTAGTCTTCCACTTCTGAGGAAGAGGACTCTTCCCTCCAGCTACTCTCCAATGCTGAGTACACCCGTTACCAGCAGTTCTTTTTGGAGATGTTGAGGGAGCTGTCACTGTCCCATTTCTCAGGCCACAATCCTACATATCTTACACTGTCCTTCCATGGGGAGTACAGTCCTGATTTCACAGTCATACCCCCATGGGCTAGGCCTTTTATGGAGGCATCGAGAGACATCTAGATCCATTCCTCTGCCTCCTCTCCAGCCCCGAGGGACAGCCAATGCAGGTACTGCACACTCATGGGTTCTCCAGGAGCCATGCCACTCCCCTTTTCTGGGGTCCAGCTCCTGGACACCCCCCCGGCATAGGTGCCCAGTGCATGACCATCCTCCGGAGTTGGATTCAGCTGAGTTTAACGTCTGGGGTTGAAGAGTCTTATCGGCAGCACGCACCATGTTGTGCATTTCTGCACACCAGGTGTCCTGTGGCAGGCACCTGTGGGCGACACTGGGATAGCTCCTAGTGTCCTTACAAACTGGAAAATCTGTCCGTGAGAAAACCAGGCAAGCCATATGCCTTTCTGCACAAGGCCTGGAGCTGGCAAGACACCAGGCAAGGTTGTCCTACGATGCCAGTGATGTAGCCTCCAGGCTAGTGGGAACTGCAGTCTGCATCAGGTAGATGGTGTGGCTGCATCTTTCCTGGTTGTCACCCTTGGCCCAGTGTATGGTGATTACCTCATATTTCCAGGGGGCCCACTTCTTCTCCTGCAGGGCCCAACGTGAGCTTGTGGGGTGCATTCCTGCTCCCAGGCCACGGGAGCCTCTGTCTGACCCTGAACAGTCTCAGGCCTCACCAGGCCCGTGAAGGGCACCTTTCTCTGTCTCTTCCCCCACAGGAGGCTGAGGGTACAACCATTTCCCTCAGGGTTTGCCAACACTGCCCTTGATGGTAAGCTTGGCACTCATGGACACTAGATGAGTCAATGGCAACTACAAACAAAGCCATGGACAATGTGCAAAACACATATTTTGCTTCGGTCTTTAACAAAAAGGGTAGCATAAATGCAGTAGGGAAACAACGCAGGGTTTCTACTAGTCCTATAAAAATCGAGATCAGGGACATTAAAGAGCGATTGCCAACATTAAATCCGAACAAATCGCCTGGACCGGATGGATTTCATCCAAGGTTACTCAAAGAGTTAGCTACTGAGTTAGCACCACCACTAAGTTACCTATTCCAACACTCTCTAGATAAGGGGAAAGTAGTAACCTCATGGAGGGAAGCAGTAGTGATACTTCTGTACAAAACGGGAAACAGAAAATGGCCATTGAATTATAGGCCAGTTAGTTTGATAAGCTCAGTATGCAAAATCGTGGAGGGTATAATCAAAGATTTTATTACCTCCTTCCTTTAGGAAAATGGGCTGGAGGATGACACACAGCATATTTTTAGGAAATGAAGATCTTGTCAGACAGATATGCTCGATTTTTACAACAGGGTGAGCAGACGCCTAGATGAGGGAGGCCCAGCGGATGTGGTGGTCTTGAATTTTACTAAGGCCTTCAACAAACTCCCCCATCAGCAGCTCATAGAACAGCTACAGGGTAATAGGGATCCATGAAAACATAGTGTCATGGATCACCTCATAGCTTAAGAACAGAAGACAAAGGATTAGCATTTGGGGGGCCTTATCTGAATGGACTGAAATATCTAGTGGAGTACCACAGGGGTCGGTCCTTGGGCCATCTCTATTTAATATATATGTTGCTACATTGACATACAACCATGATAAAGTTTGGATGGCAAAGTTTGTGGATGACTGCCGTTTGGAGGCCGAGATGATAGATCGGGACGACAACTTAGTAATGCAGCAGGCATTGGATCACATTACTACATGGTGAGGCACTTATCAGCTCTACCTGAATCCCGAAAAATGCACAGTCATGCTTCTGGGCAACAGAAACTTTAATGCTAAATACCATTTAGGCAACATCAGCCTTAAAACTGTAACAGAGGAGAAGGATCTGGCGATCACAATCTCTGAGGACCTCCAGTTGGGCACATTGCACAAATAGCAGGAAAGCTAACGGGATACTAAACTGCATTCTGAAACACATCTATAGTAGAAATAGCATGGTCCTGGTCCCCCTGTATGGGTCTTTGGTGAGACCCTTGGTGAGTATGGAGCCCAGGTCTGGTCACCGCACCAGAGGGGGGATATTGCCAAACTGGAAAAAGTACAAAAAAGGGCCACATGCTCTATAAAAGGGATGGAAACAAAAAAAACTACACCACTAGATTGAAGGAAATTAACATGTTCACACTGGAATATAGAAGGCTAAGTGGGGACATATGCTTGCTCTTTAAAGCACTCACAGAACACGAGCTGTGGGAAAAGCTGGGATTGGAATTGAGGGAAAAACTGCATATTACTACATACGAACAAGCCAGCAGAAGAAGGCTATTTGGTCTATCAAGTCTGCTCGTATTGCAGGGTCCACAGCTTGAGCTAATGTCCCTGCCCTCCCTCCCCACTCCTCCCATCCTCCCTACCCATGATTCTTATCTTCCCCTATGTCTATCCCAGCCTCTCTTAAAGCTGCTTACTGTCTTACTTGAGATTACCTCTTCCGGCAGCACATTCCAAGTGTCCGCCGCCCTTTATGTGAAGAACTGCTTCCTGACATCCCTCCTAAACCTCCCACCCTCCAGCCTAAGACTGTGCCCCCTCGTGATATGGTTGCCACTCAGCTTAAAGAGACTTTCCTTATCAACATTATTTATCCCTTTCAAGTACTTGAATGCCCCAATCATGTCCCCTCTCTCTCTCTCCTGTCTTCCAGGGAGTACATGTTCAGTGCCCTCAACCTCTCCTCATATGCCTTACCCTGCTTACCGGCTATCATCTTTGTAGCCCTCCTCTGTACCTTCTCCAGCAGGCTAATGTCCTTTTTGAGGTGTGGGCACCAGTACTGAACTCCATACTCTAGATGCGGCCTTACCGGTGACCTGTACAAGGGCAGTATAACCTCCTCTCTCCTACTACTGATCCTCCTAGCTATGCATCCCAGCATCTTGTTTGCCTTTGCTGCTGCTTTCTTGTACTGCATGGAGTGCTTCAGGTCACTAGTGATCATTACTCCCAGGTCCTTCTCTTCCTCTGATGCAGCTACTCGAACTCCACCCAGGTAATACTCTGTCCTGGGATTCTTGGCTCCAATATGCAAACTTTGCATTTCTTGGCATTAAAGCCAAGCTGCCAGATCCTGGACCACCTCCCCAGCTTTTCCAGATCTTCCTGTAGGTCCTGTATCCCTTCAGCTGTGTCAACTCTCCCACAGAGCTTGGTGTCATCTGCGAATAGGCACATTTTGCCTTTAATGTCATCCCCAATGTCATTGATGAAGACATTGAACAACACTGGCCCCAGCACAGAGCCCTGTGGGACCCCACTGGTTACATCTCTGGTGCCAGATAACTCTCCCCCACTACCACCCTCTGGGTTCTGTCCCTCAGCCAGTTTTCCACCCATCTGGCCATCTTCTCCCCAACTCCAAGATCCACCAACTTCCTGGTCAACCTTTTGTGGGGCACAGAGTCAAAGGCCTTACTGAAATCAAGATAGAGGATGTCTACTGCTTGGCCCCTGTCTACTGTCTTAGTGACACAGTCAAAGAAGTCAATCAGATTTGTTTGACACAATCTCCCCCCATGAACCCATGCTGCCTCTCATTCTGGAGACCATGCTCCTCTAGATATGCCACCAACCTTACCTTTAGTATGGTCTCCATGAGCTTTCCCACAAAGGAGGTCAGACTGACTGGTCAGTAATTCCCTGGATCATCCTTGGGACCACTTTTGTGAAGGGGCACTACATATGCTGTTCTCCAGTCCTGTGGTACCACGCCTGACTCTAGTGAACTATTAAATAGGTCTGCTAGTGTCCCTGCCAGCTCCTCAGCCAGTTCCTTTAGTACCCTTGGATGTACTCTGTCTGGGCCTGCTGATTTGTCCATTTTCAATGCCAGCAGACCCTCCCTCACTCTATCCTCCTCTATCACTATGTCTGTGTTTCTCCTCCCCCCCCCCCGCTCCTCTTTTCCCTCCTGAAGACACTGGTCCATCCTTCTCCATGGTGAAGACAGAACAGAGTATTCATTTAGTATCTCTGCTTTTCCTCCATTATCCTCCACCCCTTTCTTAAGCCTAACAATCCTTTCCTTCTTGTCCTTTTCTCACTTATATAGTGAAAGAGGCCTTCACCCTTCTTAATTCCTTCAGCAATTTGTGGCTCCTTCTGTGCCTTTGCTCGCCGGACTTCCTTACTTGCCTCACTAGCCAACCTTAGGTAATTTTCCCTATCCACCTCTCTCTCTCTCTCTCGGTCTTCCTGAATTTTCTATAGGCCAACCTCTTTTCCCTTACTGCCTTGACAACCCCAGAACTGAACCAGCTGGGTGCTTTGGCCCTTGTGTTCTTCCCCTGAGCCTAACACACTCATCTGTGGCAACCAGTATCCCTCCCTTAATGATGGACCATTTTTGGTCCACCCCCATATCTGCTCTGATGCCCACCAGATGGCTCCTTAGAACCTCACCCATTTTCCTGAAGTCCGCCCTCCTGAATTCCAAGATTTTGGTCTTAGTCAGGATGCTTTCCCTGCCCATATCCAAATGGAACCACACTGTGTAATGGTCACTTCTGCCCAGTGGCTCCCTGACCATTATTTCTTGTACATGCTCCCCATTTGTGAGCACCAGATCAAGAATTGCCTCAGCTCTTGTTGGTTCAGTGATGCCCTGAGTCAGGAACCCACTCTGCAGTCCTTCCAGGACACATCCACTACAGTTGAAAGGGGAAAATTGTAGAACATGGCGCAGGAATATGTGGTTCACTCAGAGAATTATTTATTTATTTTAAACATAATGTATTTTATTGTAGGTTTTCAAACAGTAACATACATACACCATGTTACATTCAACAAAACTATATACACTTATACATTTACAACATTGACAAGAACAGTACCCCCCCATGACAATTAATTCGTTGGCTTTAATTATTTCAGAAGACTTGCATATTTCTTAATCATTTAATTACCTGTGAGTAAGAGTTCAGGCCAATCTCCGCACCTGATAAGCATCCCAGCCATATCTCTGGGAATCCCCTGGGTCCACCATTCAAGTCATCAATAGGTCCAATGTCAGTAACACATGGAGTTTTTCCCATTTCCTCCGGTAGCTTTTATATCTATCATTGGTACAGGCAATAATCTTTTCTATTCTTAGCATAGACTAGATCTCATTATGCCATTCCACATGTGAGGGTAACGTGTCATCCAGCCAATGTCTAAGAATTACCCTTTTGGCTATTGATGCTATTATAGCAATGTGGTATCTCTGTGTAGTTAGGATTTGTTTATCATAGTGTCCCACTAAACAAATTTCCAGGGTGAAAGCATTCTCCAGGCTGAGCAGTGGATCCAGTTCATCCCTAATCCTCTCCCACAATGGTTTTGCCTTGGGACATTCCCGTAGTATATGAAACAAAGTGCCCCTTGGTGTTGTTACGTTTAGTGCATAAATCATCATTTCTTTTGCCCGTTTTGAGTAGTTTCTCAGGGGTACATTACAGGTTATGCAGGACCTTAAAGTGCATCATTCTTAAGGGTTCTGTCTTAATATATTTATACACATTAAGCCATATCTTCTCCCAGTCCCACTGTTCGCTGTTTGGGAGAAATGTCTGGGCCCAGTAAAGACCCTTTTCTGTACCCTCAGGGAGACTATCTGATGACAGCTTAGCATACAGCTTGGATATGGCATTAGGACTTTGCAGTAAAGAACCAGAGCCGCTCACAGTTCGTGATGCTCACTGGTAAAAAGGAGCTTAGCACAAACGAAGTAAACCTTGGCACCCACCCACTCACGCACTCATGAAGACAATCGACATTGTGAAAATGTTTAGTACTTTATGTTTTTAATAATCTCAGCAATAATAACACCTACGCCACACCACACTTTTTGCTGTGTGGTGTGGTGGAGACGTTGTCATTGCTGAATAAATCCTCATCTCTGTACCATTTTAGGTACTTACTACTATGAGTTGCCAGGTAGTAATGAAAGAAATTAGGCAGTTTTAGGCCTCCTCTGTTTTTCGGTCCAGTTAATTTTACATAGGCACATCTAGCAGTTTTCCCTGCCCAAATAAACCGGGTAATTATGGAGTGTAGTCTTTTGAACTGTATGAGGGGCAACTCTATATTGAGCATGGATAAGGAGAATAATATTCTAGGGAGGACATTCATTTTAATGGTGCTTATCCTTCCTGTGAGGGATAGGGGAAGCTTTGTCCACCTCTCTAGGTCTAATTTAATTACCTCTACTAGGTTGTCCAGGTTTTTGTTTTTCATGGTATTTTTTATCCTTAGTAATTTCTATCCCTAGGTTATCTTAGTGTACTAGATGACCACTGCAACTCCAACCCTTCCACCCCAGCTTTGTGTGTTCCTGCATTTAGGGGCACCACTGTTGTTTTAAAGATGTAAAGTTTGTAGGCAGAAATGGCCCCAAACTCCTCTCTTAATCTTAGGGCTTCGGGCAAGGATTTTTTGGGATCCGTAATGTGCATCAAAATATTGTCAGCGTAAAGAGATACCTTATATTGTTCTTCCCCTATCTTAATACCTTGTATAATTGGGGATTGGTTAATTCTGTGGGCTAGCGGTTCCAAAAACAAGTTGAACAGCAGTGAAGATAGTGGGCATCCCTCTCAGGTCTCTCTTTGTAGCTCTAAACTCTGTGACAGGACTCCATTACATAGTATTTTAGCTGAAGGGCCTGTGTATAGTATTCTAATCCATGTGAGGAATTCTTTTGGAAGGTTGTGGCATTGAAGGATCAGAAATAAATATTTCCACAAGACTCTGTCAAAGGCTTTGTCCACTTTCGGAGAGACCAAAACCGCAGGGGTCTCCACCCCTCCAGACGCAGAGATTAGATGTTCTAGTTTTCTGATGTGGTCACTGGAATTCCTGCACTTCATGAAGTTGACCTGGTCATTGCTTATCAATCCCCCCCCCTTCACATTTCCCAATCTCATTGCCAGGAACTTTGCTAAAATCTTAATATCTAGATTGATCAGGGAGATAGCCCTGTAGTTACCTACTAGGAGGGGGTCCTTACCTGGCTTAGGTATTAGAGTTATCATGGCCTGTGTTACGGCGAGATTCTTCAGTCCCTTTTTGTGTATATGTGAGTACACTTTGGCCAGGTATGGGCTTAGTACTGCTCAAAACACTTTATAAAAGTTTGCCGTGTATCTGTTGGGTCCTGGGGCCTTATCTGATGTTATCTTTGTTATTTGGTTATTTGGTGGTATCTTTGGATCTCTGCTTGTTCTAAAGCTCTTTTAAGTGCTTGCTGTTGCTCTTCGTCCAGTTGTGGTAAAGCCCCAAATTTATTTTCTAAGTCCAGAACTCCCTCTGTTATATAGAGATCCTGGTAGAATTCCTGAAAGGCCTTAGTGATCTCTCTTGCTTCTGTTATTGTCTCTCCTGATGATGGTTTTGTAATTCCAACAGTAGTTCGTGAGGCCTCCTGCTTCTTGAGTCTAAGTGCCATTAGCCTCCCTGCCCTGTCATCCTGTCCTATATATTTAGCCTTGGTTCTGTATATTGCCCTTTCCACCTTGTCTCTAATAAGGTCATGATATTTGTCTCGTAATGTATTAAGCGCTAATCTGTGTGTTTCTAGTGTCTAAGGGATTAGTTATTTTTCTAGGCTTCTTATGTCTTTTAGGGTTCTTTGCAATTCTTTTTCTCTCTCATTTTTTGTTTTAGTAGCTATTCTTAACAGTTCACCCCTGACTTGACACTTGAGTGTGCACCACCCCACATCCAAATTTTCCACTGACTCTATGTTTTGTTTAAGGGAATCCTCTATAAAACCAGTAAGGTGTTTTTATATGTTTTTATCTTGTAATACCCTATTGTTGAGATGCCATATCCTATCCTGTTCGGATGTTAAGGCAAATTGATATCGCAGGGTTTGCTGGGCTATGATCTGATATCACCCTCACTTCTGTTTCACATCCTTTCAGCCTCTGCTACCAGTTTTCTGACCCCAGGAAGTAGTCAGTTCTTGACTCTGACCTGTGTGCTGTTGATTTAAATGTAAATTCCTTCCCCTGAGTGTGCAAAACCCTCTATATATCATGTAACCCCAGCTGGTCTATAAGATCCCTAATTCTTCTCTGTGCTGGTGTAAGGCTTTTTCTCTGGCTCCCTGATCTATCTACATCTGTTGATATTGTTAGGTTCCAGTCACCTCCAATGAGCATTGGAGTGCCCACCAGTTGGGCCAGGGCATTCAAGAGTGTTGCGAAGAACTGTGGGCAGTCGGCATTGGGTCCATATACACTACCCAGTACCACCCTTGTGTTATATAATAATCCCTGCAGGAAGACAAACCTGCCTTCTGGGTCTTTGATCTCCTTCTGTACCACAAATTTAATATTTTTGGCAATTAGGATCAGTACTCCCTTCTTGTTCGTACCCTTCCCAGTCCCATACACTGACTTGTCCCACCCATTGTCCTCCAAATAAGTTAGCTTTCTGTGCTGGAAAATGCATCTCCTGCAGGAAAGCTACTCCTACACCCAAGTGTTTCAGATGCCGCTGCACCTGGTATCTTTTAGGTGCTGTCTGGGCCCCTTTAATATTCCAGGTAGTATATTTAATTTCTCCTGCCATAGTCTTTTATGGATTTTCTGTTCCTGGTTTTAATCACTTTCAGGTCTATGTGTAGAACATGGAGTCTTTCTGCTCCCTCACTTAAGTTTCGTTATCATCCGGTACCATTCCCCCTCACACACATTTTGCCACAAAATACATCACACTCATCCCTTCAATTAAACACATTTAACACTTTCAACTTAATTTCACAGTATGTGGGCTGGAATTGAACACCCACTAAGGTATTAATATTCAAAACAATAACAGCAGTGTGTATACCCTAGGGTGCAACTGGGGCCTAGATGAGTGAGAGACCACAGGTCTCTTCTCTCCCCAGTCACTCAATTCAAGTTTATTCGTTCAACCAAAAAGTCATTACAAAACAAACATAAAGCACATAAAATTAACAGTATGAATTCTCAAAATCAGCCATGCTATAAAAACTTTAGGTACATCATAGTAAATGCACATTTCTCCAGTTATGCCATCTTACAGGTAGCTCTTTGGGTGAGTGTAGTTATTTTTATCCTATAGATCAAGATAAGGTTAGCCCAGTATTTCTCATGCCAGTTTAGATAACCTAATCTACAAATGAGGCTTCAAGGTGGAATATCCTTATCATAGAAAAGGATCCATGTATCCCACAGTTCATTACCAAAAAGCATTTAAATCATTTCAGGTGCTTTGGGCAAATCCCTTCATGGTTTCTACATGGCTAGGTAGGACTCCACCAACTTTACATTCCACAAAGGCCATTGAGTATTTATATTTTGATTCATCTATCCATGTGCCCTGCCTTATCAAGATTTCTTGACATGTTTCTACATAGAAACCTCACAACTCACTTATAGGCACAATTAGAAATAGTTGATCCGCTCCCATCCTGCACGAGTTAACCTTAAAGAGCATTAGTTCCCTAGTCATACCTTTCTTGAGAAATGCCCTGGACCTCACTGTTTTGCCATGCGATTCCTCCTCTAGACTACAGGTAGATGCTCCTGAGCCCCAAGAACAATATTAATAACTCATGCTCAGTTATTATTCAGGCATTTGCAGGTAAGTAATCAATCAAGGCATGAAAAAAAAAATAAAAATCAATCAAGGCATGAGCCCCAGAGAGCAATATTAAAGACTCCTGGTCAATTATTAGTTAAACATTTGCAGCTCAATTTCTTTTTCTGGTCCCTGGGAGAAAGTCCTAGGTGAAAGCCTACCTGCTTGACAAATCTAAATCATGACATGTCATTAGCCTTTGGGTTAGGTAACACATAAAATAAAAAAATAAGTATATAAATATAACAATAAATAGCTCCTATACATACAGGAGTCCATATCTGGAGGATGTAACATGCATCAATTTTCTGTATACTTAAATCGAATTACTGACAATCTGATTGAGCATTTTAGGAGTATTCAGAATGTGATTAATGTTACTAATGTTTCTTTTCCAGGGCTTCAGTCACACACAAAATGTTCTTAGCAGCCTCACCTGAGGCATAACGAGGCCCCAGAATTTTTAAACCAAAATTGCAGGATTTTAGTAGTTCCAACTGCTCAATGCAGTGACTCCAGGTCAACATGTTAGAGCCCCGCTGCTTAATGGTAGGCTACTGAGCCACCCTAGATTAGTGTGGCATTTACTGTATTATTATAAAGTAAAAACAAAATGTTCTATGTCTAACACGAAAGATACCTTTGGTAGCGGCTCAGCAAAGTTGTCCCCCTGATTTGTAATTTGAAGCCTTTGCATTTTAAACAAAAGTTATTTGAACTAATCCGGCCAAGCTCAAAACAGGGTTCAGTGTAAAATGTGGAAAGTACCTGATGGGGAAATTACCCTAGTGAGCCCAGTGATCACCAGTAAAGAATAGCGCCCCCCCCCCCCTCGCAAATTTTAGAATCACAAATTGAACTTATGACACAAGCAATACCATCTCTATCTCCACTTTGAAGAGAGTCCCAATTGCTGGCTCTTAGAGGTGTCAGTGGCACGCTCTTTTGAGTACTCACGAATCCTTCTCCGAATATGAACTCTATAAAGAAAGCAGAAAAAACATTGCTCTTCTGAGCACAATAAATTTTATTCATTTTTAAAATATACCCCAAGCCCTTAGGCAAAACTGGCATACCTGTTAGAAATAAAATATTAGCTTGTCAGCACGTGCAGTGCACCTTTACTATGTCTTCTTCCTCCGAGACACTGAATATCCCATCTCTGGTTCCGAGCACCTTTGTACAGCATCCGGCAGTGTCTTACTTAATAAAACCGTCTTTCAAATTCATCTTTTAGGGCATGTAACTTCTTCAGGCATTCATGTAATTGTAAAATCTTTGGCTACAAAATCGTTTCTAGCCCGTCTCTTTAGGCTTTCCTGCTATCACTCCAACCAGGCCGGGCAAGCAAGCAAGGGAAAACACCAAAAGCTAACTAACAGTCAACCTGACATTTTTCAATAATGGGGGAAACCTTTTAAAACGTTTTGCATGAATATAAAAGGTTTACCCATAGGGCACAGAAAACTAGTCCAAAAATCATCTCCTTTTGCTGGTTTTAATCAATTCGATTTGTGGCTCGATTGAGCAGCACAGGCCATCTTCTGAAGAACTCCATAGTTTACATATCAAAGGAGCACCGATGTATATCAACTGGCTCTTATAATTCGGCTGAAAAATCGCCAAAAGCAGTGCCACATTAAAATGACTTGGCTAAAAAGAGCTCAAGTTTCATTCATCTTTTCCAGAAATTCTGATTCAGTGCTGAATGAGCTCAATAAAATGCCAGCTCAGAAGCGGGACTACAACCTGCTGAATTCAATATACATCAGCCGGTGGGATACCCCACACAAAGTCAAACTCCCATCAACGGACCTTAGGGACAAAAAAATCAGCTCCATAGTAAAACTATAAGTTTAAACTTAACGAGGAGCCATCTGAGTTTAGACATAGCATCCATTGGGTGCTTGAGCAAGCGAGGAGCGAAGCAACACTGCCGCCATCTTGCTGCTCCACCCCACTCTCCTCTGTCACTCACCCTGGTTCCCCTTCTGACCCTGTGTTGTAAGTGAACCCTGGTGGCTCCCAGTATACTTCTTTCTACTTCTTCCTCCGGTCTCCTTTCTGGTCCTCTTCTACCCTTCCTCATTGTTGGGGTTGTGGGATAACCGATGGACCAGACACCAGACTTCAGGGTCAACACACAACCTCTGTTTGATGTTTATTCAAAATAAAAGAAATGAGCTTCTGCAATGCCATATTCCTTCTTCAATACATCAGTTTGCAGCAACAGACTGTGAATGTCCTTTCTCTGCACTTAGCCAGCACCCACTAACACTGACCTCTGATCCAATTCACTAGTTGAGATGTTGCCACCACTCCTATGCAGGCCCCATTTGCTTGGGTAGTGGGGCCCAAAAAGGAAAAAACAAAAACAAGCTTATAGACAAAGAATCTCAATGCAGAATTACTGAAAGAAGGTTCATCAAGGCATTGCAACAAATCAAGTTTCAAAGAAATACATCATCAACATACTTCCATAATGCAATGCATCATGGGATATCATGCAAATCATCATGCCATTTCTTACTTAAGTTTACAACAATATACATGCATTTTAAATAACACAACTAGCTTAATTTCGATAATAGTCACCTAGTACTTTTTACCATTGTCAAAACACCAAGTGCCATGGTATTTTCAACATTTACTTACATTAAGGTATTTTATAACATAGTGCTGTTACATACTAAATCCAACAACAATAAACATAACCTGTTTTACGTACACTTGGAGGTCACCACAATAACCTCCCTGTACGAGGACCTGAGAGGGAAAAATGAAAATTAAAGTGGACACTATAGCATAGTCAAGGGAGGGAGAAGGGGGTGCCCACAGGTGGCCAACCTTATGGACTAGAAATTGTAAAGGATAGATTAGGCTAAGAAATAGAACTGTTGCAACAGATTTAAGAAAAGGTCGGTCCTCAAGAGTGGCAGGAGCTCCGGTCACATATCCCCCACCTTAAGAGGGAAGCAGTTATTGCAGACTGCTTGCCACCTTCCTGTCCCAGGAAGGAATGGAGCTTCCACCCATCCATCTTCAGAAGGTCTGTCTCAGGGTCCCTATTAACGATAAACATTCTATCATAAACATGTTGGATATCATCATTCTTTACCCTGAGGCATAAACACATTTCTCAACAGAGACTAACGGTACCTTTTCATCTCCTTTAAGGGAAAGTCTGTTATATTTCTTAACCAAAAATCTGGATGGCTGTAAAGTCCAGTACCATAGAAAGACTTTCTCTGAGGTGAGTAACTACCTGCTCCAACCCCACCAAACAAGTCAGTTTTAAGCAGGGGCCCATCCCTAGGTTCAACCCCTCTACATAAACCCACTATGACTCTTGATTCATTTCACTTGTTACAGATATGGACACCTGAGGGTATACACTCAAGATGTTACCCCAACACAGGTTCCAATCCATTTTCCACCCACTTCTCCTTTTGTAGGTTTTCACTCAGAAAAGAATAAACCACATGTACCACCTCAGACTCCTTGTCTGCCCTTGGGTACCTCTTTATTTGACATCAGGCCCGCCCCCTGACCAAACATGCTACACTTTTGCCTACAGAAAGGGACCATTGCAGAGCCACCTCTGGCCTTGCCTGCAACTAACTTGACCCCACTGTCTTGCACAAAGTGCCTGCGGGAATATGGAAGGAGCAATAGTAGTTTCTACTCTCCTATTTCAACCTTTTATAACCTATGACCCCAAATCCGTGGTCATCTTATCCCCAGGCAGGTCTCTACAGAAACCTACAGGACCCCAAGGATCCTCTCATGCTGAATACCCTGCAATGTTAAACAACAGATTCCTAAACCTTTTCACTTTGGGGTGTCTTAGTAAACATCCTTTTAATCACTCTGCTATTTTCAGCCATCTGTTAGCCCTGTCCATTATGCCCTTAGATGCACCGGTTAAGGCTTGTTGATGTTAAATTTAAAGGTTGGTTACAGATCTGCGGGTATGCATCTCACTCTGCCCGCACCACTCACACAGATCCTTCCTTGACCCACTTCCAGTTTTGCTTTCCATTCTCCACCTAGCTCCATCACTCCGGGGGAGGTGTCCATTCAAACACCATGAAGTCTTGCTGCTATTAGGACTTAATGCAGTCAGCCTCAGCCTCTGAACTGCCCCGAGAGGATAGGGTTAACTCCAGAGCAGTTCGAGTTCCACAGCGAGGGCGCTGTTCAAAGCTCTATCTGGCAAGTTTCAAATGAAACTGCCAGATTCTTTACTCGCTTTCACTGAACAGTCGCTCCGGAGATCAGCTCCTTCCAGCTCGGTTCATTTCGCGGTTCAAGCGAGTTTACTCGGTTCATTTGAACCGGCAAGCGTTAAAAATTACCGCGTTTTCGGTCAGAAGCTCTATCTGGTAAACCGTAAGTACTAAAAAAAAAAAAAAAAATAATAAAGTCTGTGTGGAAATACATTATCGGTTCAGTCTGAACCGATCAGTGGCTTATTTTACGATTTTTTGGGCTTTAGAAGTGCGGTACCCGGTTCTTATCGGTTCTAAAAAAACCTTAATTTTTGGGGTTTTTTCCAATACACTCGTGACACGGTTAGGAACCGATAAGGGTGTCTTGCCTGGCACTGCCGCTTAAAGGGCAAGTTGGTTGGTTAGGCTGGCATTATGTCTGAGAAAACTCAAAAGAAAACCGGCCTACTGGTTTAACACTGTGATGTCTGTGGGGAAGCCTTTGCCAAGGCTGACCCACACCACTTGTGTCTATTGTCTGGGGCTGACCACCTCCTGTCAGACTGCCAGGTGTGTAAAATTTCCTCAGCCACCCTGGAAAAGAGATTGGGCCGGCTCAGGGAACGAGAGGCCAAAAGTCCGCTGACCTGATGGCCAGCCCGGTCCAGTAACCACTGGACCAGAGGGAGTGCCCTCTGACCAGGGCGAGACTTCCTCAAGAAGAAAAGCTGGTTCAGAGGAACCAGCTCCAGCAAAAGACAAAGAAATCAGCAGGTCTGGAGTCCAAAATTGTCTCTCCAACTGCTGCAGAAATAGCAAAAGCCATTCAGATTGTTCAGTCTTTGTCTCAGGGACTTGTCGAGCCCCTACAATTGGGAAAAGGGTGGCTCTGCTCAGGTCCGGTGGTTCAGGATTATGATGTTGAGGAGTTTTACTAACCACAGGAGGGGAGGAGGAATTTGATCAGTGTATTTGTGACTGGGAAGGTCTGGACGTGCCTATTGAACCGGCATTTCTCCAGATAGACCCTTAGAATCTCCCTTTGCTGTCTGAGTCCCTTCTCATTTTATGTTTTATAAAAGGTGGCAGAAACCCTCCAGCTCCCTTTAGAGGAGGCTGTGGATGAGCAAGAGGAGCCTGATTATGTAGAAATGATGGATATTCCAGAGTCTAGAAGGTTGTCTATTCCTTTGCATAAGTCATTTAGGAAGCAAACAACAAAGATTTTAAAAATCGTCATTCTGTTCCTCCTGTAGATAAGAAAATGGACAGAAGGTATACTTTATCAGGCCCTGATACAGACTTCCTCTCCGAGCAGTGTAGTCATGTAGGTGTTGTTCAAGCTGCAGCCTGTGACAAGGCTAATATTCCCCTGGCATCACATCCTCCTGATAAGGATTCCAGGAAGATTGATGCCATGGCGAAAAAGCAATATATGGCAGCTTCATTGGGACTCAGGCAGGCTAATTATATGGCTTATGTGGCTAGATATCAGAAATCTAGATGGGACACTATATTGCAGTTAGCCAAGCAGGCCCAGGGCCAGCTGGCTAGTGAGTTGGAACAAGTGGCTGCTGATGGCATTGAAGCCTCTAAAGTTCAATTTCATACTGCCGCTGATGTTAATGATGTTTCCTCTAGGGTCATGGCCACTTCTGTAGCTCTCCGTAGGTTGGCATGGCTTAGATGCACTAATCTGTCCCAAGATACTCAGGCAAAGGCTATAGATTTTCCTGTAGTAGGAAACTCTGTTTGGGAATCAAACAGAAAATTACATGAAGAAAATGGATGAATACAGAACTACTTACAAAAGCGCCCAAGCTAAGGAGAGGCATGCCACTCCACAAAGGCATGCCCCCAGGGGTAGGGGCAGGCCTTACCACAGGCCCTTTTATCAAGTTCAGGCCTCTTCAGCCTTTGCACAGAGGGTTTTTGGAGGCAGGGGTAGACGGGCACAGGCAGGCCATCTCCCTCTCCTCAGAATAAAGCTGCTGCAAGCAGGCACCCTGATGGGGTGCCCAGGGCCGATTCTCCTGTACCGGTGGGGCAGGTTGGCTTATTTCAGCCAGAACTGGTTGTCCCTAACTTTGACAAATGGGTTCTGGAGGGTAAGCCAAGGTCTGGTTCTCAGTTTCAAACAGTTCCCAAAGATGAGAGCCAGACATTTTCACCTGCAAATCCTTGAAGCCCTTGCTTTGGAAGCAGAGGTTTCTTCTCTGCTGGGCTGCAAAGCAGTGGAAGAGTTCCTCCTTGCCATCAGGGCAAGGGTCTGTACTGAGGTATTTCCTTACCCCAAAAAAGACAGGAGATTGGCGGCCCATCTTAGATTTGGTTTCTGAACAAGCACCTTTGAAACCAAAGTTCAAAATGTTAACTCTGGCAATGATTCTGCCTTCCCTAAGGCCAGGGACTGGCTAGCTTCCTGGACCTCAAGGGCGCCTATTTTCATATTTTGATCAGGCCTTCTCACAGAAAGTACCTCAGGTTCGAACTACCCTCTGGCCACTACCAGTTCAGAGCAATGCCCTTCGGCCTTACCTCTGCTCCAAGGGTTTTCACAAATGTTTAGCTGTAGTAGTGGCTCATTTAAGAAGGCAAGGGGTTGCTGTGTTTCCCTACCTGGACGACTGGCTCATAGTGGGTCAGTCTCCAGATCAGGTAAAATCCACTTGCAAGTCTCCCAGCAACTTCTCACTTCTCTGGGATTCCTGTTGAATTTTCCAAAGTCAGTTCTGGAACCAGTTCAGGTACTAACTTTCATAGGTGCAGAATTGAACACAAAGTCAGCCATAGGCATTCCTTCCTCCGAAAGAGTGGACAGACTCATTGCCCTGGCATCCTCCTTACCCTGTGGGTCTCTCGACCAGCAAGGCACTTTTGCAGCTCCTAGGGCACATGGCTGCTTCCACAGCTGTCGTGCAGGGAGCAAGATTTCAGATGAGAGACATCCAGTTCCACTTGAGGTCCTACTGGTCTCAAAGAAAGGACCCCTATCCAAGTTAATCCCAGTGACCAAAACCCTGATCCTAGCCCTTCAGTGGTGGCAGGATCGAAGCAGTTTAACCAGGGGTCCCTTCTTACCTGTTCTTCATTCCCTCACCCTCACCACGGATACCTCCCTGTTAGGGTGGGGGCACATTTGGGGACCTTTCCACTCAGGGAGTGTGGTCCCTCAGGAATTCTGCTCCACATCAACCTTTTGGAACTCAGAGCTGTTCTCTTAGCTCTCCAGGTTTTTTCGACTACTGTCCAGAACAAGGTAGTCCAAGTCAGGACAGACAACACCACAACAATGTGGTACATCAACAAGCAAGGGGGCACTCGGTCATCAGCCCTGTGCACCGAAGCAATGAAGTTGTGGTCTCTGGCTTACTCCCTGAACACCTCCCTGATAGCAGTTCACCTTCCAGGGAAGGACAATGTCCTGGCGGATGCCCTCAGCAGGATTTCTCAGGGCCATCATGAATGGGCTCTGAATTCTCTGGTGCTGGGGTCAGTCTTTGCGAGATGGGGCACCCCTCAAATAGATCTTTTCGCAGCCCCAGACAACCACCAACTTCCCCTGTTTTGTTGCAGGCCTCCAGTTCTGGGATCAGTCCCACTGGACGCCTTTCAGTTGGATTGGAAAGGGAAGTTCTTGTATGCTTTTCCCCCCTTCCCTCTCCTCTTCAGGGTACTAGTAAAATCAGAACTCAGCCCGCAGAGTGATTCTGATTGCTCCAGACTGGGCCAGACAGCCCTGGTACCTCTCCTCCTGTCCCTGACATTCCACCCTCCCTCAGCTTGCCCAGGACCCACGACCTGTTGACCTGTGCACAGGGAGAGTGTGGTATCCGAACCTTATTCCTCTCCACCTCAAGGCCTGGTTCTTGAGGAGCTAGAATTTGTTGATTTACACCTTTCTCAAGGTGTCCTGGATATTTTAAAGGCTTCTAGGAAACCTTCCACTAGAGCCACTTACAATTCTAAGTGGAAGAGGTTTTCCATTTGGTGTTCTGGTAAGCAGATTATCCCAGAATCTGCTAATCTGCCCATTTTACTGGACTATTTGGTCCATTTAAATTCCTTAGGCCTTAGGCCAGCTACCTTAAAGGTTCATCTGGCAGCTGTCTCGCTTTTGTGTCAGGGAAGCTTGCTTCCTTTCTTCTCACCCCTGTATTTTCCAGTTTTTAAGGGGTTACTTCACACTAACCCCCTTTCGGGAACCAGCTCCTGCATGGGACCTGAATGTTTGCATTGCTCAGCTAATGCAACCCCCCTTTGAGCCTCTGTCCTCGGCAGACCTCAAGTTTTTGACTTGGAAGACTGTTTTTCTAGTGGCTATCACTTCTGCTAGACGTATAAGTGAATTACAGGCCTTGTCAGTAGAAGAAGATTTTATTTCTTTTCACAGAGATAAGGTAGTCCTTAGGACTAACAGAAAGTTTTTACCTAAAGTGGTTTCAGATTTTCATCTCAACCAATCCATCTCTCTCCCAGTATTTTTCACTGAGCATTCCTCCTCAGGGGAGAGGAGATTGCACAGTCTGGACATCAAAAGAGCCCTAAGCTACTATTTGGAGCGCACCAAGGGTCACAGGTTCGAATCCCTCCAACTCTTCCTTACCTATGGAGAGGTTGGCAAAGGGAGACCTGCCACTAAGAGGACAATTGCGAGGTGGATTGTCTCTTGTATCCAGTTCTGTTACCAAAAACTAGGTAGAGAACCTCCCTCAGGACTGAGGGCTCATTCCACCAGGGGTACAGCTGCATCTCTAGCGGCTGCTAGAGATATTCCCATTTTGGAAATTTGCCAAGCTGCTACCTGGAAAACAGTCCACACCTTTACCAAGCATTATTCCCTGGATGTCCAGTCCAGGAGAGATGCTCGGTTTGGCACAGCTGTGCTTCAGAGCCTATTCCCAAGTAGGTTCTGACCTCCTCCATGGAGGTACTGCTGTATAATCTGCATTAAGTCCTAATAGCAGCAAGACTTCATGGTGTTTGAAGAAAAAAATTACTCACCTTAGTAATTGCTTTTCTTCTCATGGAGTCTTGCTGTATTAGGACAACCTCCTCCTACCCCGCTCAGAACTCCTACTTGAATATGGGTTGTCAAATTGGTGCAAGCACTGTCATGCCATTTCATTCCTCTCTAGCTCCTCCTTTTGTTCATTTGGGTTAGGAACTAGGTGATTCTGTTTTTTGTTAAGTGATAGGTGGCTCCCTCTCTGGACTTGAGTCTTTGGGGAGAGGGGGCCTATTAGTGCTTGTCATGGGTGATTCTATCAATAACAGGTTATTTTGTTATTATTCTATGATTGTTGTTGTGTTTTACTACTGGTAGGTAGCCAATGGCTAGTGTAGAGCTTTTCCACACAGACTTGCTATATTAGTTTAGCTTCGAAAAGAACCTGGCAGTTTCATTTGAAACTTGCCAGATAGAGCTTTGAACAGCGCCCTCGCGCTGTGGAACTCCAGACTGCTCTGGAGTTAACCCTATCCTCTCCGGGGCAGTTCAGAGGCTGAGGCTGACTGCATTAAGTCCTAATACAGCAAGACTCCATGAGAAGAAAAGCAATTACTAAGGTGAGTAATTTTTTCTTGGTGCAGTTGTGTATTCCATTGATGGTTCGGTGCCTGGTGCTGTCCTGTCTTCTCTAGCAGTCAACTGCCTCTCCGTGTGCCATGTTTGTTGTTTACTGTCCTCCCCCTAGAAGACCTTATGCGAGAAGATCTGTTTCTGGTTCCCTGTTGCGAGACTTCTTGTCCAGTCACTGGGGAGATGGTGGTGGGAGGAATTGATCTTCCTGGACTCAAATCTCCACCACTCATTCACACTTACAGGACTACGCCAGAGGTGCTAGGACCCCATGGGAGTCAAAAATGTTCAGGAGGGCCGGCGCCGGGATAGGACCACGCATGCGTGGCACCACAAGGCTATCTTGTGCCTGTATAGGCTATCTCAGCGTCAGCCCCCCAACCGCCTCAGTTCCTTTTCTCTCGCCGTCGAGTGCTCTTGGATGTCGACATCGCTCGCCTGCCAGAGTCAAGTCTTCAACTATACGACAGCAGCTTAAGCCGTTCAGTGTTCGTTTAGATTAATATTTTGGTGTTCTTTTCTTATTTTAAAAAAAAAGATATGATGAAGAAGAAGAAGAAAAAGAAATTCTCACCTGCCATCAATGGAGTCGACCTTAGGCTGTAGCGGTGATGGTAAGAAGACTTCGTTTGAAAATTGTGATGGCAGAGGGGCTGTGTCCAGTCCACTGTCCTTTGCGAAGGGGGGGTCTGACCACGGACAGTCTAGTGCTCAGGGGGGAATGACAGTCCGTCGAAGCACAAAATTGGCGGTTTCGGGGATCCGGCTCCACTTGACCTCGAGCTCTTCCTCCTCCTGTGGGGGAAGAAGAATCGGTACCACTCAAGGTCACCCTCTGGTATGTCTGCACAAGGATCATCGGTGATGGAGGGTGGTAGGCCTGAACCGACTTTGGTGGGTTCCCCTCTGGCCCTGCTCTTAACAGCTGCTTTCTTTAACACCGGATCCCATCTCTGTCCTCAGTGGGAGTCCAATGAGCAGTTTCACCTCTGGGCCGCTCCACTGGAGCAGGGGGTTCAGCATCTGTCCAGTTTTCCTGGCCAGTGGACCCGGTTCTGGGGCCTCCGGGCCTCAGAGCCGCTGGACCGGGGCCAGGTCGATTGGGTCAAGATGTGCGTGGTACCCTCTTGGTGCCAACGCCATCGTGCAGACCCCTTGTTCCTACCCCCCTCTCCCTTTTCCATGCAGGGGCCGACACGGGTACTGCTTTCTTTCTCCCCCTCTTTTTCTTCAGAATCTGTGGGGGCAGTGCCATCAGTGCCATGGACGGTGCTGTTGGTCCCACACTGCCGTGGTTGCTGGGTGGTGCAATTGGTGCCACGCAGCACTGCGGACAGTGCCACTGGTGCATGCAGTGCCACGGGAGCCTGTGGGTGCCACAGGTGGTGCCACGGGTGGCATCTGCGCTGCTCTGTGACTTCCCCTGCCAAGGGTTATGCCTGTGCCATGGATGGTGCCAGTGGGTGCTGTGCTGTGGAAAAACTGGTTATCCGCGGATCTCTTCTTCACCCTGGAAGTTGTTGTGGAGTGGTTTTCCACAAAATGGAGCTCTGTTCCGCAGAATATTTCTGCGGGGCCTTGCAGCTGGAGATCAGGGAGGATCCAGTTAAATTCCTGCAGTTTTCCATTGGTGGAGCTGTTATGAGACACTGTTCTGCTGGCAGAATTCCGCAGCACTATTTCTGGTTCCATGAAGTGGAGTCGAGCCCCTTGACACCTTTCTAGGTGGGGGAGTCTCTGGTGATTCTGACCTAGACCTCCCTTTGGAGGGTCTTCTGGGGTAGAAGTAGTTCTGGATGTGTCTCTTCCTGTCCTACTTGTTGGTGATACAGTGGATGACTCAGTTTAGTGGCTGGAATGCAAGCCTTCTGTATCACCAAAGTCTGTGATGGAAGATCTTTTCAGTTTTCCTCAGGGATATGGGGTCCACCATATGTCTCAGGCTTCTTCTGTGGACCAAAGACTTCTACGTCTGGACTTCTTTCAGTCGTCAGTACAAGTACTCCTTTGAATCACACTAGTTCAGTGGTCGAGAGCCTTCCGGACTCTTCCACTCCTTTGATAGGTGTATATAGCCCCCCTGTGATACTGCCCCTACGGTGGCTTCCATCAACAACAGGTGATTTACATCTCCTCAACTGTAAATATTGGTTCAGTCCTCAGTTTAAGTTATGGATGTTCAGGCTCCTTCTGCCCCTCAGATGGATGACATCATCGTCATTCTTGTAATAGGCAGTCTTGTCAAGGTAGAGGCCTGAGAGCCTTGTCAGGCACAAACTAATTGTTTCAAAAAAAAAAAAAGGAAACATCATCTCAGCAGAGGGCCTAGACCAAAAGCACCCGATACCATCCTTCTGGATCTGGCCCAGGTTCCACCTTCAGCTCCTGAGGCGGCCACCTCTTCACAAAGGTGGAGGGCACCTGACTTCTTTTATTTTTAGGGGGAGGTCCAATACAGCGGAGGTATGGGTCATCAGGTTTTTCCAAGAGGAGTTCTTTCTTAATTCAGAGATGTTTCTCAGACCTGGGCAGTGACCAGTGTGTTGTTTTTTTTTCCTGTCAGACTCTCTTTCCTTGTATCAGGGCCTCGGAGCAACAGGAGCAACTCCACGGCGAGTTGGAACACAGGTTCCTACTTCCTTGCTTGCTTCCAAGCTAACAGATGGCATGCTTCCTCTCTCGACCTTGAAGGTCAAGTAGGTCCTTGTTCAGGAAGGAGTTTTCAGTATTCGAACCTTCACTTCCTGCATGTTGGCTCCATGTCAGTCACTCCGGTCTGGACTCTTTGGAAGCAGTTGTCTCAGCTTCCTCTCCCTACCCCAGGAGGGGTTTTTCATTTTCAGGCAAAGCTGCCAGTTTCACCTTCCCAGCAGCTCCTTCTCTTAGGAGCTCCCCTAAATTCCTCAGGGTGAGGGAGGCCCTCTGTCACAGAGTTATTTCACTTTGGGCAGATGACAAACTTGTGATGCTTTTGTCAGCAAGCAAGGTGGAGCGTTTCAAACAACATGAAGTCTTGCTATATTCTGACGTATGCAGTTAGCTCCAGCACTTGAGCTGCCCCGAGAAGAAAGAGTTAATTTCTATGCCAGGCATAGAAAGTTGAGCTCGAGTTCGTTTTTCAAACCTCTGTCTGTGGTACCTCCAAGTGTAACCGTCAGATTCTTTACTCCGCCTAACTGTGAAGTCGCTCCGGAGATTGCTCCTTTGCTTCGGTTTGGCAAAGTTTCAAAATGCATCGGTTTTTCAACCGATTTGTTTATTTTCAGTTTCAAGCCTCTGTCTATGGTACAGTAAGTAGTGTAGATAGGTAGTGAACTGTGATTTTGTGTTTTTTCTTCTGTGGAACTTGTAAACTTCAGTTCCTTGTCGGTCCGGTTGGGAACCAACCTTTTGTGTTTAAATTTATTTTCTGGGATTTTAGTAGTGGTGTGCCAGTTTTGATTGGTTTCTTTACGCAACCCGTGACACGGTTGGTTACCGATAGGGGTGTATTATCTGGCTAAAAGCTATAAAAGGTCATTTTTTCTAGTCTGGCCATGTCTGAGAATCCCAAGAAAAAAAACGGTCCCACTAGGTTTCAACACTGTACAGAGTGTGGGGAGGCCTTTGCTAAGGCCGACCCCCACCTCATCTGTGTTTATTGTCTGGGGTTTGACTACCTCAAAACAGACTGCCAAATTTGCAAAAATTTTCCTAAGGCTACTCTGGAAAAAGATTGGGTAGGCTAAAGGAAAATGAGGCCGAGAAGTCCGCTGACCTGGATGGTAAGCCCAGTTCAGTTCCGACCAAACCTGAGGAGGTGCCCAGTGACCTGGGCAAAACGTCCTTGGGCAAAAGGAGAGCTGACCCTGAGGGGTCTGTTCCATCAGAAAGACGAAAAAAGTCAGCCGGTTTGAATCCAGCATCCCTTACTCAAACCGCTGAAGAAATAGCCAAAGTGATCAGTATTGTGCAATTGCTTCGTCCGCTTCCATCCAAGCTGTCGGTTAGGCACTCGGTTTGGTCAGATCCAGCTCCATCAGATTATGATCCGGATGCTTATTACGAATTGGAGTGGAAGGGGGACGCAGAGTTATCGGATGATGATGATGATGACAATGATTATGAAGGTCTGGATGTGCCCATTGAACCAGACATCTCCCCAGACAGACCCTCCAATGTCTCCCCTGCAAGGCTTTCTGAGTCCCCATCTCACTTTTTGTTTTACAGAAAGGTGGCTGAAACCCTCCAGCTCCCTATGGTTGAGGAGGAAGAGGAGCCTGATTTATGGAGATGATGGACATCCCAGAGTCCAAGAGGTTGTCTATTCCCCTCCATAAATCCTTGGGGAAACAGACACAAAAGATTTTACAGACACCAAATTCTTTATCTCCTGTGGATAAGAGAATGGACAGGAGGTATATGGTATCAGGCTGAGGTACAGAGTATCTTATCTGTGTCAATCTTCACCATTCATCACAGATGGGTACTGGCCGGAGATCAGGACCCGGTGGGAGCTTTTTTTTTAAAAGGATAGGCAGGAGTCGAGCGCAGCATGGCGCCCTCGAGGCCCGCATTTTCGTGGCGCCGAGGATGCTGTTGCTGTGTCGACACACTGCCTGCTGCAATTCTTCGCCTCCCCCGCCATCGAGGTCTCTCGTGGAAGCCAGTGAAGAGATTTTCAAAGTTTTAGGCCTTAGCCTTTTTGTTGTCGACAGTCCGTCGGTTCCTGCTAGTTCTAGTCTGCCTTACTCGACGTCACTGGTAAGATCCTTCCATTTATTTTACAGTTAAGCGACGGCCGAGTCTGTTTTTTGGTGTTTTTTTTCCGTAGGTCATGTCGCGGTCGGAGGGCAAGAAGTCGCCTGCTGGGCGGGCGTCTCTGGCGTTGGTGCCCGATGTGACGCCAAGTCCTCCGTTACCGACCAGCGTGGCGGTGTCTCGTGTTCTTGGCCCGCTTCATGACATGGATTACGTACCCAACGCCTGCTTCTCCATGGACGCCCGTCCCTCGAACAGCCCAGCGTTTAAGTAAGGCGCGCTCGCCGACTTCGGGTGTAGGTCTGCCTTTCGTCAGGCCAAACGCGCTCTCTCGGACTTTCCTCCGGGTCCCCTCCGGTTCTATCGAGACCGAGGAGGAGGAGCCTTGGCCTCTGTAGCCTAGCCTTGGCGAGGCTCCGTCCAGCGGCACAGGAGGCGATCCCGCTTCCTCCGGAGGCGGGCGGTGGCGCCGTGGCAATCACCCCTTGGGGTGAAGGCTCCCCGGTGTCGCTCCCGCGGTCCGGGAGGGCTGATTGGCGCTGTCTCTCTGCCGCCGTCGCCGGTGCTGTCAGGCGCGTTTGCGGCGCTGTGGGTCCTGTCGGTGCCGACGGCGGCGCCGACTCATTCTTCGGCGCCATGGGCCTTGTCGGTGCCGACTCTGCTCACGGTGCCGTGACCTGGAATTAGCGTCGCCTTTCGCCATCCGCTGCGGCACCATCTCGGCGCCGAGGTTGAGAGACGGCCGTGGGGCCTTCGGAGTCGCCCATCGGTGCCTGCCTTCGCGCCGTTGGTGCTCTTGGTGGTGCTCGTGGTGCCGAGGTCTGAGCGGTGCCGTGTTAGGCACCGAGTCGCCCTCGAGTTGTCGGGCGCGGCGGTCCTCGGTGCCTCTCGCGGTCCCGAAGGGCCTGGCAGCGGTGCCGAGGCTGTTGCTGGGGTTTCTGTCAGTGCCATCTCTGTTACTGGTACCGCCCCTGGTGCCGGTGGACTTGACGGTGCCGCAGCTGGCCCTAGTTCGGGACCTTTGGCCCGAGCTGCCCTGCCGCCTTCTGCCAGCGCCGCTTGCGGGGCTGTGGAGGGTGCAGGTGCTGCCTTGGCCACTGCTTGGACTTCTGGGCCCTTTGGTAAGGTCGCCCTCCCACCGTCTGGCTTAGGGCCTCAGACTCTACCTCTTCGTAGTCGGGCTCGGAGTCGAGCGGGCAGTCACACCCTTCGGGGTTGTCTGCAGAGGAGGACGAGCCGGTGGTCTCCACGACGGGTCTCAGTCAGCCCCCTTCTGAGGTGCGTCTGTCTCCCAAGGTTAGGGTCAGTGGTACTGACCAGCAGGCTGTGGTGCTTGCCACCATTGCCATGCAACCTGGCCTTGGGGGTTCCTTGACCTCGGGCGGTGGTACCCCTTCCGTAGTGTGACTCGACGCCCAACTTTGGGGCCTATTGGGAAGCCCACAGGAGGGAGGGTGCTGCCCTGGGTCTCCTTCGGGGCAGCCCAGAGCTCCCAGCTTCCTAGGCTGGCCCTTCGAGGACTAGGACTCTCTGGACTCCGAGGGTGGGGGTGTGGGGTCGGCCAAGTCGACCTTTCTCTGGGACCCACCAGGCCCTGGACAAAGCGGAGCGCGGACTTCCGCCTTCCCCTTCTGGTTCCTTGAGGGGTCCCATTCTTTGGAGGCAGGGGACCGTCCTTCTGATCTATACGGCCCGGCTCGCCTCACTTGGGGATTCTTCTGGGTGCAGCCTAGGCAGTACCAATGTGGTTGTACAGCTGTCGGCCATGGAGTCTTCCAGGACACCTCCGCTGGGGGTCCATGGTCCGCCCCTAGCCCTGGCAGAGGTCAGCCGACTCCTTTCTCGGCTCTGCCCCTCCCTCTGCCGCCTTCTCCAGCGTTCCCAGGTATTCTTGGTCCCAGCGGTCCTTTCACCTGGGAACAGTTCAGAGCAGTGGCTGCTCGGTTCCCTGCCTACATTAGGGCCATGGACAGCCAGGTTTTTCAACCTCCCCCCGAGCAGCCACTCTCAGAGTGCATGGTGACCTCCAGCTCCTCATCCCCCTCTTCAGGGGAGAGGAACCGTCTGTCCATATCTCTCCTGCCGCTGATCTCTCCGAGTATCAGCGTTTCCTCGTGAGGATGCTGGAGGACCTTCACCTTTCTCCCCTCTCCATGAGCAATCCTGAGCATGCGGCGCACGCCTTTCTAGGCGATTTCAGTGCGGCCACCCTTGTGGTGCCGCCCTGGCCTGCTCCCTTTCGGGAGGCGTCCATGCGTTTCTGGCAGAGGCCCTTCTCCGGAGTTCCTGCCCCTAGGGAACTCAGCCAGAGGTATTGCGCTCCCCCAGAGTCTCCAGGTTCTATGCCTCATCCACAGTCCAGATTGACACACCTGGACACTCCTGATGGGCTTCGCACCCTCCACCGTGACCGCCCCAGATCAGGACTCTTCGATTTTGATTTCTGGGGAGGAGACTTTCCCTCGGCATGGTTGCTTCTTCCATCTCCGCCATCAGGCCCAGTATGCAGCCTACAACAGGTTCTTGTGGTCAGCGCTGGGTCAGATCCTAGCTGCTTTGCCTGACTCGAGCAAACCAGGCAAGCCATCGACTCTCTGCACGTGGCCTGAGCTAGCAAGGCATCATAGCAAGGCATCTTACGACGCCAGTGAGGTAGCTACCAGGGTAGTAGGGACAGCGATCTGCACCAGGAGATCGGCGCTTTGCCTTTCCCGTTGTCACCCTGGCCCGGTAGGGTGATTTGCTCTGCTCACCAGGGAACCTATCTCTTTCCCTTAGGGCGAGGCGACGTTTGTTGGGGGCAAATTCTTCCACCTCCAGGGGACCCCTGCCTCGCCTCCCCACTCTCGGGCCTCCTCAGGCCCAGAAGGTCCCCTCAGTGTGTCACCCACTGAGGGCTAGGACACTGTCCCTTAGGGTGCAATTAATCAACCCCTTCGGGGCTTGGTACTCACCATTTGTGGTGAATGGTGAAGACTGACACAGATAAGATATAGAAATTCACGTACTCCACCGTAATTAAGGATCTTCTGTGTATCTTCACCATTCATCACAATCCCGCCCGCCATCCCCTGGGGCTCCAGTCTCTGGATGCTCCTCCTCTGTGCCTACCCCTCTTTTGAGCGGGTAAGTTGGGAGCAACAGGGGGTACTTTTCTTCCCAAGGGTACAGTTCAGAGTGGCACTTCTTCTCATTACTTATCCTCACCCCTGTGGGGTGAGAACTGGTGGTCCCTCCTTCTGTTATCCATCTATTTAAAAAAAAAGGAACTCTTTTTCACCAAATATCTTTACAGAGAGTACTGAGTCCCTGTACCCTGTCCCTTCTCCAGAATAGCCGACTCTGTTTTTGGGGTATTGCCAGTTATTCTGTGCCTTGAATTCTGGCAGATGAGCTTTTCTACTCTTGCAGTTCCTATACAGTCTGGTGACGGACAGGGTCCTGGATCCTTGTTACTCTCACTCTCCTAAATTCTCTCTCCTCCTCCTCCTTTTCTAGAGATTAGGCCCTACCCAATCCCCTTAGTTTTACTTCCTCTATGCTGTACTCAGTCATTATTTCTCCTTTTGTTCAGTTTTCTTCCTTTTCTGTCCTTGGACTCTCTTGTCCCACCCTCCATCCCTTCCTCTTACCCTCTCCGGCGACTCAGAACTGGTAGGCAGCGGTGAGTCGACACTGCTTAATGGTTAATCCTCGGCGCCACGTGTAGTCGACCTCAAGGGCTGCGCCTGATGCTGCGCCGACCGCCTATCCTTTTAAAAAAAAAAAAGGTTCCCACGGGTCCTGATCTCCGCCAGTACCATCTGTGATGAATGGTGAAGATACACAGAAAGATGATAATTACGGTAGGTACGTAATTTCTATTTTTGTTCAATCACTACAGCCATGTTGGGGTAGTGCAGACTGCAGCCTGTGACAGAAACATAGAAACATAGACTTTGACGGCAGATAAGGACCACTTGGCCCACCCAGTCTGCACATTTCCCTACCTATTGGATAAGCTGCAGATTCTAGTTAACCAACAGCCTACTTCCTGCAACCCCCCACTATAATTGCCTTTATGTCTGTCCCATGCATGTTTGAATTCCCCCACTGTTTTAGACCCACAACCTCTCCAGGAAGGCGGTTCCATGCGTCCACCTCTCTTTCTGTGAAAAAGAATTTCCTCACATTACCCCTGAGCCGTCCCCCCTCTAACTTTAAATTGTGCCCCCTTGTTCTTACACATCTCTTTTTCTGAAAGATGCTACCCTCCTGGACTTTGTTGATTCCCTTGAGGTACTTAAAAGTTTCTATCATGTCTCCGTCCCCTCCTTTCATCAAGGGTATACATATTAAGCTCTCAGTCTCTCTTCATATGGTTTTCTGATGTAAACCCTGCACCATTTTAGTTGCCCTCCTGGACTACTTCCATCCTGTCTATGTCCTTGCGAGATGAGGTCTCCAAACTGCACGCAGTACTCCAGATGGGGTCTCACCAACTGTCTGTACAAAGGATAACCACTTCCTTTTTCTACTTCAAGCATGCCCCTCCTATGCATCCCAGTATCCGGCCTCCTTACTGACTTCTCACATTGCTTACCCACCTTTAGGTCATCTGATATGACTACACCCAGATCCCTTTCATTATTGTTGTTGTTAGTACCTTCCTGCTATTGTGTACTCTCTCCTGGGTTTTGTTTCAGGTGCATTACTTTGCACTTCTTTGCGTGAATCTAAGTTGCCATATGTCTGACCATTCCTCCAACCTTGCCAAGTCCCTTCATCTCTTTCTACCCCTCTTGTGTATCAACTCTGTTACAGATCTTTGTGGCATCTGTAAAGAGGCATACCTTCCTCCAGACCCTCTGCAATGTCACCTATAAAGATGTTAAAGAAGATGGACCCAGTACTGAGCCCTGAGGTACTCCACCAGTAACTCTTCTTCGGAATGTTCCATCTATTACCTTCTGTGTCCTGTTGTGCAGCCAGTTTGTTACCCAGGCTACCACCCTGAGACCCACTCCCAGGCTGGCTAACTTGATTATTAATCTTTTATAGTGGACTATGTCAAATGCCTTGCTAAAGTCTAGGTAGGCTATATCCACAGCCCCCTCCCTGGTCTATTACTTTGTCACCCAGTCAAAGAAATCAATTAGATTCATCTGACATGACCTTCCTGCTGTAAATCCATGCTGCTTTGGGTTCTGTGCCCCGCTGTCCTCTAGGTACTCAACAGTTCTTTCTTCTGAAGTGATTCCATCATTTTCCCACCACTGAGGTCAAACTACAGGTCTGTAGTTTCCTGCTTCTGCCTTGTTCCCACTTTTGAAGGGAATCACATCTGCCCTCCTCCAGTCCTCAGTACCACCCCATCTTCCCATGATTTGTTAAAAGTGTGGTTAGTGGTGTCACTAGGTCCTCCTTAGCTCTTTTAGGATTCTAGGGTGAATCCTCGTCAGGCCCCATTGCTTTGTCCACCTTGAGTTTTAGGAGTTCTTTCGGTACTCTTTCTTCTGTAAATGGACTGGTGTCAACCTCACTATCCAGAGTGCTTCTACTGTTTGGCTTAGGTAACTCCTCCTCTCTTCTTTTGTGAATACTGAGCAAAAGTATTCATTCAGTATCTGCCTTTTACTGTCTCCCTCTGCCCACCTCCTCTCTTTATTAATCTTCACTATCCCTCCTTAACCTTTCTATGTCCTAATGTACCTATAAAGGTTTTACCCCTTCTTAACTGAGTTGGCTATCGCTTCCTCGGTTTGGCCTTTGCTTTTCTGACTGCCTTCCCACTTCTTTCTGCTTTAATTGTTACAGTTCTCTGTCGTGCTCCGTCGTGATTCCTTATACTTTTTGAATGTAGCCTTTTTCTCCTTAACCTTCCTGACACCTCTTTGAGAGCCATAGAGTTTTTATTCCGCTTTTTTTTCTTTATTTGTTTCACACTAAAGGCTTGTTGCATCCATGATGGCAGTTTTGATTTTTCTCCATTGTTCATCCACCCCTCCTTTCTGGCCATTTGCTAATGCATTCTTCAGGTATTCACTCATTATGCCAAAGTCAGCCCTTCTAAAGTCCAGTATCCTTGTCTTTGTATGGCTTGTCTCCATGGTTGTGTTTATTGTGAAGAACACTGTGCAGTGGTCGCTTGTTCCCAGATGTCTACTGACTTCTAAGTTTGTGATCCTCTCTCCATTTGAGAGTACCAGGTCTAATATTGCTCCCTCCTGAGTGGGTTCCACCACTAGCTGTCTAAAGCATGCTCCCTGTAGGGCATCAAGAATGACCTTGCTCTTGGATGTGGCTGCAGTCCATGTCGCCCAGTTAACATCTGGCATATTCAGGTCCCCCATCAACAGTATCTCCTTTACAGCCATTTTGAGAATGCCCTCTATCATTTTCTTGTCCATTTCCTCCCCTTGAGACGGGGGTCTGTATACAACCCCTGTGCGGATTGTGATGCCATTCCCTGTTTCCAAGGTGACCCAGAGTTCCTCTTGTCCTCCCCCTTTACTTTTTAGTTCTGTAGCTTTGATCCCTTCCCTTATGTAAAGAGCTACTCCTCTTTTACCCTCCCTGTCCCTTCTGTAGATTGTGTACCCTAGTATGTTGACATCCCAGTCATGGTTCTCCGTGTACCATGTTTCTGTCACTGCCACAATATCCAAGTGTTCTTCTTCCATCAGACAGGGCTAATATACCTTTGGCTTCACACCCCCGAGATAAAGACTCCAGGAAGGTGGATGCCATGGCCAAGAAACAATACCTGGCATCCTCCTTGGGACTCGGGCAGGCTAATTATATGGCCTACACAGCCAGATACCAGAAGTCCAGGTGGGATACGGTTCTGGAACTGGCTAAACAGGCTTCCCCTCAGCTAGCCAAAGAGCTGGGGGAGGTGGCTGCTGATGGGATTGAGGCATCCAAAATGCAATTCCATGCTGCTGTAGACTCTAACGATGTGACATCGAGAGTCATGGCTACATCTGTGTCTCTCAGGAGATTTGCTTGGCTCAGATGCACTAGCCTTTCTCAGTACACCCAGACTAAGGCCATAGATTTCCCTATGGTGGGTAACTCTCTGTTTGGGGAGCAGACAGAGGCTTACATGAGGAAGATGGATGAGTACAGGACCACCTACAGGAGTGCACAGGCCAAAGAACGGCACGCCACTCCTCAAAAGCAGCAGTCTAGGGGCAGGGGCAGGCCCCTTCACAGGCCTTTCTACCAATCCCAGGCCTCCTTTCCCTTCCCACAGAGTGGGTTCTTTCGAGGGAGAGGCAGGAGGAGGATGAGCAGGGCTGCATCCTCTTCCCAGTCCAAGGCTTCTGCCAAGCAGACACCCTGCTGTGTCAGACAGGGTCGACTCCCCAATTCCAGTAGGAGGCGGGCTGGCTTACTACTTCCAGGCCTGGAAGTCTGTTACCTCAGACAAGTGGGTCCTGGAGGTAGTAAGCCAGGGACTGGCCTTCAGTTTCAAGAAGTTTCCAAAAATGAGGGTCAGGTCATTTCCACCTGCAAACATCTCCGAAACCATTGCTCTAGAAGCAGAGGTTTCCTCTCTGCTGGCTCTCAGAGCATAGAGAGAGTTCCTACTCTACACAGGGGCAAGGTCTGTACTCCAGATATTTCCTTACCCCAAAAAAGATGGGAGTGACGACCCATCCTGGACTTAAGGTATTTGAACAAACGCATCTTAAAACCAAAGCTCAAAATGGTGACTCTGGGAGTAATTCTTCCCTCTCTGAGGCCAGGAGATTGGTTAGCATCCCTGGACCTCAAGGATACCTATTTCCACATTCCTGTCAGGTGCTCCCACAGAAAGTACCTCAGGTTCGAGCTGCTTTCAGGCCATTATCAGTTCAGAGCCATGCCTTTTGGCCTAACATTGGCTCCAAGGGTGTTTACAAAGTACCTTGCAGTAGTAGTGGCCTTCCACAGAAGGCAGGGGATCTCTCTAGTCCCATACTTGGACAGCTGGCTCATTGTAGGACAGATGCCCTACCGGGTCAGGTCAGCTCTTTCAAGTCACTCAAGATTTGCTCAGTTCTCTGGGATTCCTTCTCAATCTGCCAAAGTTGGTTCTCGAACCAGTACAACTCCTCACTTTCATAGGGATAGAGTTAGATACTGTTCAAGCAAAGGCCTTCCTCCCACTAGCAAGGGTAAAGGCCCTTACAGATCTTGCTTCTTCATTTCATCCTCTGGTTTCTCACCCAGCAAGACATTTTCTTCAGCTCCTAGGCCACATGGCAGCTTCCACTGCTGTGGTACAAGGAGCCAGGGTCCAAATGAGGGACATTCAGTTTCACCTAAGGTCTTTCAAACAACATGAAGTCTTGCTATATTATGACAATTGCAGTTTGTCCCACCATTAGAACTGCTCCGGAGGTGAAAGGGTTAACTACCATTCTAAGAATGGAGTTTAGAGCGCGAGCTCAGTTAGAGAAGCTCTGTCTGGATAATTTCAAACTGAAACTATCAGATTCTTTACTCCGCCTCACTGAACAGTCGCTCCGGAGATTTCTCCTACTGCTTGGTTCATTTCTCGGTTTAAACAGTATTTTCTCTGTTAAATTCAACCTCGAGTATTATTATTTTTAACCGCAAACCGATCGGTTCAAGCTCTGTCTGTGGTATTATAAGTAATAGACAGGTTTTTATTTCTGTGTGGAACTTGTAAATGTTTATCGGTTCGGTTCGAACCGATCAGGTTGGTTAAAACTTTAAAGTATAAGCATTTTAAACCTTTTAGAGTGCGGTTCCCGGTTCTTATCGGTTCTAAAAAAAAGGATTTCATTACGGTTTTTTCCACGACCCGTGACACGGTTGGGAACCGATAAGGGTGTCTTGCCTGGCACTGCCGTTAAAAGGGCAAGTTTGTTGGTTAGGCTGGCATCATGTCTGAGAAACCCAAAAGAAAAAACCGGGCCCACTGGGTTTCAACACTGTAGTGTCTGTGGGGAAGCCTTTGCCAAGGCTGACCCACACACTACATGTGTTTATTGTCTGGGGTTTGACCACCTCAATTCAGACTGCCAGATTTGTAAAATTTCACTGCAGCCACCCTGGATAAGAGAGTGGGCAGGCTCAGGGAACGAGAGGCCAAAAAGTCCGCTGACCCGATGACAGCCCGGTTCGTGCCAACCGAACCGGAGGGAGTGCCCTCTGACCAGGGCGAGACTTCCTCGGCCAAACGTAAAGCTGGCTCTGAGGAGCCAGTTCCAGCAAAGAAAACTAAAAAATCAGCAGGTATGGAGTCCAAAATTCCTTCTCCAACTGCTGCAGAAATAGCAAAAGCTATACAAATTGTACAGTCACTGTCTCCGGTTCCGTCCGAACCGCCACTGTCTGGTAGAAGGTCGGTTCCACCGCTTCAAGAATATGATATTGGAGATTTTTATGAACCAGAGGAGGGGGAGGAGGATTATGAACAGTGTGAATGTGACTTTGAGAGTCTGGATGTGCCCATTGAACCGGACATCTCCCCAGACAGACCTTTAGAATCTCCCCCTATGCTTTCTGAGTCCCCTTCTCATTTTTTGTTTTATAAAAAGGTTGCTGAAACTCTCCAGCTCCCATTAGAGGAAGCTGTGGATGAGCAAGAGGAACCCGACTTTGTGGAAATGATGGATATCCCAGAGTCTAGGAGATTATCTATCCCCTTACATAAGTCTTTTAGGAAGCAAACAATAAAAATTCTAAAGCCCCTAATTCTGTGCCTCCTGTTGACAAAAGATGGACAGGAGGTACACTTTGTCAGGTCCTGATACAGACTTTCTTTCACAGCAATGCAGTCATGTTAGGTAGTTCAGGCTGCAGCCTGTGATAAAGCTAACATTCCCCTGGCTTCACATCCTCCTGACAAGGACTCCAGGAAGATTGATGCCATGGCTAAAAAACAATACATGGCAGCGTCCTTGGGACTCAGACAAGCAAATTACATGGCTTATGTGGCAAGATACCAAAAATCTAGATGGGACACTGTCATGGCTTTGGCCAAACAGGCCCCTGGCCAGCTTGCCAAGGAGCTGGAGCAGGTGGCTACTGATGGTATTGAGGCTTCCAAGGTGCAATTCCATGCTGCTGTGGATTCTAATGATGTATCCTCTAGAGTCATGGCTACATCTGTGGCCTTTCGTAGGTTAACTTGGCTCAGGTGTACTAACTTGTCACAGGATACCCAGACTAAGGCTATGGATTTTCCTGTGGTGGGGAATTCTCTGTTCAAACAACATGAAGTCTTGCTATATTATAGACATTAGCAGTTTGTTCCAGCTCTAGAACTGCCCCGGAGTGAAATGGTTAAAACCATTCCAAAATAGAATTTTGGCACGAGAGCAGCTCTATCTGTGTCATTTCAAACTTGAACTGTCAGATCTTTACGAGCCAAATTCACTAAGGTCTGTGTGGAAGCTGTAACCTACACTAGCCAAATGGCTACCTAAATAATAACAACCATTGATGGTCCCAACACCCAAGACTCAAGTCAGGGGACCAGAAATACTAACACCATTCTAATAATATGAAAATGGAACATAAGTATAATAAAACACACACACGCTGCACACACACACTCCCAAAGTCCCAAAGGGACAAAATGCTAACAGGACATAAGTAGTGCCCACACTGTTGCCCGCACCCCACCAAGTAGAGGTTCTGAGAGGGGCAGGTTGGGGAGGTCTATAATATAAGACTCCATTAGAAAAACAACATTACTAAGGTGAGTAATTTTTTCTTCAAACAACATGAAGTCTTGCTATATTATAGACATTAGCAGAATACACAGCAGTACCTCCATGGAGGAGGGGCAGAACCTACTTAGGGAATAGGCTCTGAAGAACAGCTGTGAATTTGCTGGAACTCAGAGCTGTCTTTTTAGCTCTTCAAGCTTTTTCTGCATCTGTCCACGACAAGGTGATACAAGTCAGAACAGACAACACCACAACAATGTGGTACATCAACAAACAAGGGGGCACTCGGTCTTCGGCCTTGTGCACCGAGGCAATGAAATTGTGGTCTCTGGCTTATTCCCTGAACACTTCCCTCATAGCAGTTCACCTCCTAGGAAAGGACAATGTCCTGGCAGATGCTCTCAGCAGGATTTCCCAGGGCCATCACGAATGGTCACTGGATCCCCAAGTACTGGGTACTGGGGATAGTTTTTGCCAGATGGGGCACCCCTCAGATAGACCTTTTCGCAGCCCCAGACAATCACCAACTTCCACTGTTTTGTTGCAGGCCCCCAGTGATGGGCTCAGTCTGGATGCCTTTCTCCTAGATTGGGAAGGAAGTTTCTATGCTTTTCCTCCCTTCCTCTCCTATTCAAGGTGCTAGTCAAAATCAGATCCCAGCCTTGCAGGATGATTCTGATTGCTCCAGATTAGGCCAGGCAGCCCTGGTACCACTCCTTCTGTCCTTAGCAGTCCATCTTCCTCTGTGCTCCCTGGAGGCACAATCTGTTATCTTGTGCCCAGGGAGGGTTTGGTATCCTAATCTCAATCCCCAACCTCAAGGCCTGGCTCTTGAGGAGTTAGAGTTTGCTGACCTACACCTTTCAAGGTGTTTCGACATCCTGAAGGCTTCCAGAAGCCTTCCACTAGGCCACTTATAATTCTAAATGGAAAAGGTTTTCCATCTGGTGCTCGGGAAGCATATTTCCCAGAATCTGCTGATTTGCCCATTGTTCTGGACTATATGGTCCATCTTAATTCTTGGGCCTGAGACCAGCTACCCTGAAAGTTCATTTGGCAGCTGTCTCTGCTTTTATTTCAGCAGGAAAGCCCTCTTCTCTTTCCACTCACCCTGTTTTTTTCCAAGTTTTTCAAGGGATTGCTTCATACTAATCCACCTTTCAGGGACCCGGCCCCTGCCTGGGATCTTAATGTTTGCATTGCTCAGTTGATGCAACCTCCCTTTGAACCTCTGTCTTCTGCAGAGCTCAAGTATTTGGCTTGGAAAACTGTTTTTCTAGTAGCCATCACTTCTGCCAGGCGCATAAGTGAGTTACAAGCCTTGTCAGTGGAGACTGACTTTATTTCTTTCACAGGGATAAAGTAGTCCTAGGACTAATCAGGAAGTTTTTGCCTAAGGTGGTTTCAGACTTCCATCTTAACCAATCTATCTCCTTCCAGTGTTCTTTACTGACCATTCCTCCTCTGGTGAGAGGAGGTTACACAGTTTAGATGTTAAGAGGGCCCTTAGTTACTATATAGAGCGTACTCAAGGGTCATAGGTTCAATCCTCCAACTTTTCTCACTTTTGGTGAGGTTGGAAAAGGTAAACCTGCCACTAAAAGATCCATTGCCAGGTGGATTGTCTCTTGTATCCAATTTTGTTATCAAAACTGGGAAAGGTTCCCTTCAGGCCTGAGGGCTCACTCTACCAGAGGTACAGCTGCGTCTATAGCTGCTGCCAGAGACATCCTATTTTAGAGATATGTCAAGCAGCTACCTGGAAAAGCAGTACACACTTTCACCAAGCATTACTCCTTGGATATCCAGGCCAGGAGGGATGCTAGATTTGGCACAGCTGCAATAGAGCCTATTCCTAAGTAGGTTCTGTCCCTCCTCCATGGAGGTACTGCTGTGTATTCTGCAATTGTCATAATATAGCAAGACTTCATGTTGTTTGAAGAAAAAATTACTCACCTTAGTAATGTTGTTTCTTCTAATGGAGTCTTGCTATATTATGACCTCCCCCCCAGCCTGCCCCTCTCAGAACTTCTACTTGGGTATGGGGTGGGCAGTCCAGTGTGGGCACCGGTTATGCCCATTATATGTTTTTCACCCCTTTTGGGGTTTTGGGGTGTGGTGTTTTATTCTACCTTATTTTATTATTTTCTGGTTCCCTGACTTGAGTCTTTGTGTTGGGACCAGGAATATGTGTTAATATTTAGGTAGCCAGTTGGCTAGTGTAGGTTACAGCTTCCACACAGAATCTTAGTGAGTTTTTGCTCATAAAGATCTGACAGTTTCAGTTTGAAATTATCCAGACAGAGCTTCTCTAACCGAGCTTGCACTCTAAACTCCATTCTTAGAATGGTAGTTAACCCTTTTACCTCCGGAGCAGTTCTAATGGTGGGACAAACTGCAATTGTCATAATATAGCAAGACTCCATTAAAAGAAACAACATTACTAAGGTGAGTAATTTTTTCTTTTGGTCTCAGAAAAAAGATTCTCTTATCAAGTTGGTTCCAGTAACTCGGACTCTGGTCCAAGCTCTCCAGTGGTGGCTGTATCAGGACAATCTCAGACAAGATGCCCCATTCCTCAGTCAATCTCATTCAGTGGCACTAACCACAGATGCTTCTCTCTTGGGCTGGGGAGCCCACCTAGGAGCCCTCACAGCACAAGGTGTTTTGTCTCCACAAGAGTCTCTCCTTCATTTCAATCTTCTGGAACTCAGGGCAGTATTCCTAGCCCTTCAAGCTTTCTCAGACTCAGTAAGGGTCAAGGTGGTTCAGGTCAGGACAGACAAGACCACCACCATGTGGTACATCAACAAACAAGGGGGCACTCGGTCTATGGCCTTGTGCACAGAAGCCATGAAAGTATGGTCTCTGGCCTACTCCTTGCAAACTTCCCTAATAGCAGTCCGCCTCCCAGGGAAGGACAATGTGTTAGCTGATGCTCTGAGCAGAATCTCCCAGGGCCATCACAAATGGACCTTGGATCCTCTCATACTGAAATTAATCTTCACCAGCTGGGGTACTCCAGAGATAAATCTCTTTGCAGCCCCAGACAATCACCAACTTCTCCTCTTCTGCTGCAGACCCCCAATCCTAGGGACTGTTCCCCTGGATGCCCTGATATTGGACTGGGAAGGCAAGTTCCTTTATGCATTTCCTCCCTTTCCCCTGTTGTTCAGGGTTCTAGTCAAGATCAGGTTACAACCCTGCACAGTGATTCTACTGGCTCCAGACTGGGCCAGACAGCCTTGGTATCCTCTGTTGTGGTCCCTAGCAGTCTCACTCCCCGTCTCTTCCCAAAAGACACAGTCTCCTAACCTCCTGTCTGGGGAGGATCTGATACCCCAATCTCCAGTCTCTCAGTCTCAAAGCCTGGCTTTTGAAGAGTTAGAATATGCAGGCCTGTATCTTTCTCAGGGAGTTTTGGACATACTTAAGGTTTCTCGGAAACCCTCTACCAGGAAAACTTATAATTCCAAATGGAAAAGATTCAGCATTTGGTGTTCCCATAGGATATTCTACCAGATGCTGCTGGCATTGCTACACTTTTGGATTACCTGGTTCACCTTAATGGCTTAGGCCTTAGGCCAGCCACTTTAAAGGTTCATTTAGCAGCCTTGTCTGCATTCCTCTCAGCAAGGAAGGGCTCTTCCCTGGCATCTCACCCTGTTTTTGGTAAGTTCTTTAAAGGTATGGTTCATATCAACCCTCCTTTTAGAGAGCCTACTCCAGCTTGGGATCTTAATATCTGCATTGCTCAGCTTATGCAGCCACCCTTTAAACCTCTGACTTCGGCTGAGCTTAAGTACTTGACCTGGAAAACTGTGTTTCTGGTAGCTATCACTTCTGCCAGGCGAATTAGTGAATTACAGGCCCTGTCAGTTGAACCTGATTTTCTCTCATTCCATAGAGATAAGGTGGTCCTCAGAACCAATAGGAGGTTTTTACCCAAAGTGGTCTCAGATTTCCATCTGAGCCAGTCCATGTCTCTTCCTGTGTTTTTCACTGATCATTCTTCTTCAGGAGAAAAAGATTACGTAGTTTGGATGTTAAGAGGGCACTTAGCTACTACATTGAGCATACTAAGGCACGCAAGAGACGACCATCTTCAGTTGTTTCTCACTTATGGTGAAGTGGGAAAAGGTAGGCCTGCTACTAAGAGAACTATTGCCAGGTGGATTGTCTCTTGTATACAGTTCTGCTATGCCAAGCTAGGTAAAACACCTCCCTCAGGCCTGAGGGCTCACTCAACTAGGAGTACAGCTGCTTCTCTGGCTGCTGCCAGAGATATACCCTTGCTAGAGATCTGCAAAGCAGCCACCTGGAAAACAGTCCATACTTTCACCAAGCATTACTCTCTGGATATCCAGGCTAGGAGTGATGCTAGGTTTGGTACAGCAGTACTACAGAGCCTGTTCCCAAAATAGGTTCAGTACTCTCCTCCATGGAGGTACTGCTTGGTAGTCTGCTTATGTCAGAATACAGCAAGACTTCATGTTGTTTGAAGAAAAAATTACTCACCTTAGTAATTGTGTTTCTTCTAATGGAGTCTTGCTGTATTCTGAACCCCCCTCCCCTCTCAGAACCTAGTTTTGGGATGTGGGCTGGCATGTACAGTCTTGCTCTTCAGGGGTGTACTTTACACCCCTCCTCTTCAGGGTGGGGTGGTTGTTGTTATGTTTTAACTTAGATTTATACATCTTGTTCACTACCTGTTTTTTCTCTTGGGTTCTCGACTTGAGTCCTTTGGACCCAAGTTGTTTCCTGTTGGCTTATATGTTTTACAATGTCCTCACTGAAAGTGTAGTTAGTTAGTTTGCTCATAAGAATCTGCGGTTACACTCTGAGGCACCACAGACAGAGGTTTGAAAACCATTTGATGAACTATCCCACCTGGACCCTTGGTATTCACCAAGTAATGTGTTAACATGCCTCTTGGACCTGTCTTTCCTAGGTCAGCCATACTTGGTGGTGGGGTACACATCTGTGATTCTTCAGTCTAGCTTGAACCAGTAGACTTTCCTCTGGCTCTTACCGTTAATCAAGTTTTGCCTTAACTCCAGAAGGGAAGGTGTGTTCCCTTCTCTCTGTGAATGTTAGGCCAGTTCTGCGATTTTCTTCGACAGAACAACAAAGCTACACTTCGAGTAATATTTGTAGCTTCAGCATGCCTCAGCTAGATAAACTTCTTGCCTGAGATGTTTTCAGCTGGCTTAGTAGCATGTCTTGACACTACTATCTTTGTCTCAGGCCAAACTGTAAGGCGGTTTCACATCACTCTATCAGAGTGGTGGCGACTTCCTAGTGGGGATTAGTATGTGTCCTTTGCAGTCTTCTGCAAGAATAGTGAGTTAAAGCTCGGTGCATACCTTTGTAAAGCACTCGTTCTGGATGTTTTCCAGACTGCTCTTTCTTTTTGTGGGACAGTCCCTTGGACTTCTGTTCTGAGTGAGCCCTATCTCTGACCGCCCTGCTCAGGGTGGGCTGGTTTTTTAGCTTAGTATTCTTCCATAAGTGTGAATGAGTGATGGAGGTTTGAGTCCAGGAAGATAAGGAAATTACATACTGTAATTCTTCATCTTCTTGGACGCAATCTCCGCCACTCATTCACACGCCCACCCACCATCCCCTGGGCTCACTCGCTTTTGTTTTCTTGGTCTTCACTGTCTTGTTGTTCGAACTGTGAAGATATTGTTCAATTGACCCCTCTTGCATGGGTCATCCGGGCCTTCACAGGCCCGAAGGTTTAGGTAAGTTATTTATTTTCATTAGTTATGCTTATTTTCGTTAGTTACGCTGCACCTCCTCGGTAGAAAAGGTACTGAAGGCGGGTTGGAGAAGTCAATGCCGAGAATAATCTATACAGGCGCCGAATAGCGCGGTGCACGCCGCGTCGCGTGGTCCTATCCCGGCGCCGGCCCTTCTGAAGATTTTTGACTCCCGAGGGGTTCTAGTGCCTCCGGCGTAGTCCCATAAGTGTGAATGAGTGTTGGAGACGGCGTCCAAGAAGATCAAGAATTACGGTAAGTATATCATTTCCATTTCTAGTCCCTGCTCCTCCATGCAGGTTGTTTCTTTGCTGCATGCTGCTTCATTTCTTCTAAGATTTCCTTGCACCATTGGGATTTTGGGAACTTGGATGCTCTTTAAGTTTGAAAAATAAGTAAGTGGCAACTAAGGGCATCAACCGTCTTCATAATCTGGGGCATTCATGTAGGTGCCAAAGTAGACTCAGCTGGAGAAAGAAGGAGGTGGGGGGCAACAACAAGTGGCATCTTAGATCAACAATGGAGGATCGCCCCGGCCCGGTGGGTTGGAGGTTGAGGCAGCGATGTCTTACCTCCTACCCGTGCTGGCACCGCCCGTGTTCGTGGATGCGGCGGGCAGCGGGGGTCAGCTGAGGTGGGAGAGGGTCGACGCCTAGAGAACAACTCTCCTCCTCCAGGGGAGGGTGGGAACTCAGACCGGTGCTTGCCTGACTCCTAGCGGTGACTGGGGCCGACAAGCCTGGTCCCATAATGTGGGGCAGAGGTGGAGCAGTTGCCTGACACACTGCATGTGGATGCATGCGTGTTGCGTCGCTGGTGGCATTGCACGCTCCCTGCCACAAAGAAAGAAAATCGAAAACAGTGGTCCCGACATGCAGGATGACAATGGTTCCCCGAGAGGACACCTCCCAGCTGAATCCGTTGGAGGGTTGAGTCGTTCCCAACCCCCTGCTACGAACTATAAGTCATGGGGGCAAAGAGGAAGGGGGTCCTGATTCTCGGGGTCGGCGATGGAGGGGAACGTTAGAGAGGGCCGACAGGACCCAGGGGAGAAAAAGAGAAAAAAAAGAATGGAGGATGCAGTATTAAGGCCCATGCCACTTTACCATACTTAAGTCTCCAGGTGGAAGGGTGGTCTTCTAGCATTAACATTGCCAAATTCCCCGGAGTCCCGCTGTTATATTTTATACAGACCGTGTGGCAAGTGTACCAGCCCTTACGATAAGTTCAGTTAGTTAGCTATAAATATCATTCTCGTAGGTTTACATCCAATCCCCTGCCCCATTCAGAAATTTCCCTTAGCCTGCACAGTATAATACATTTTCATGTGGCTGCTCGTTATTATGTTGCAACTCAGCCCGCGAGTGTGTTTGTTTTCTGGTAGGTTACATGTGGTATTCCTTTAAGTTCCTGACATGCCCCCACATCTGTGAGTGATTTTATTTGCAGTGCATAATGTTTCAGCATTGCCCTTTGGTTTTAAACAAGTTGGGAGTAGTTTTGCAATCTGTAGTCTGACCTCCTCAGCAGTGAGAAACTAATGCTCCTTCCTTCTATATTAACCACTAGTTTGGCTGGGTAGCTGACACAGAAACAGAGCTCTGCCACATACAAAGTGTTTTTGATGTCCTTGTACATGGCTTGTTTTGCTCTTGTTTGGGGACTTAGGTTGCTGAAAATTAAGAGCTTGTTGCCCTCCCATTGAATTGTTTGTATTTTCCGGTTCTGAGCTTGGATATGTACCTTGTCAAGAAAGTTGAGGAGCTTGAATATTATAGGCTGTGGTCTCTCGCCTTCCTTAGGTGGATGACGCTGCTCACGGTGAGCTCTTTCAGTTATGCAGTTGGGGCCATTCGGGGAGGGACCGGCAACTTTCTGACAACGTTTTTTGACAAATGCAAGGCAGTCTTTTCCTTCCTCCTTCTCTGGTAGACCAGTAATGACCAGATTGTTTCACCGGCTTCTTCCCTCCTGATCCTCAATCCTGTCTTCCAACCTTTGTATTTCTTTTTCATGTTGATGATTTCTGTACTGTCCATTTCCACTTTGTCTTCAATGGAGCTGTTGCGGGTTTCTGCATCCCCATCTGCATCGTGAGACTCTCTATAGCTGGCTTAAAGGATTTGATGTCTTCTGCTAAGTCCACAAGTTTGATTTTTATGAAGGCAAATTCCTCCATATACTTGTCTGGAATTTGACCATTTGTTGCCAGAGACTGGTCTGGAGATGAATCAGGTTTGCCTCACTTGTGTGCTTGGTTTCTAGCTGTCACTGGTGTGCCCTGTGATCGTTCTGTTTTCTTCATCCATTTTGCGGTTTCCACTTTACTTTTCCTTGATTGTTCAGCAGTGTTTAGACTCATTTTAATATCTTTTGTCCGATGTTAGTCCAGGTTTTCTGTGGTTTTATGGAGTTTTAAAGTTGTAGATGTCTGGGCCCTCCCTTCCTGCTGTTTTCAGCCTAAAGACATCACGTGACCTCCTCAGAGGATAATTCCATTGTGGAGCGCACTACCAGAGGAGGTAGTGGGATGTTCATCCTTGGAAGTTTTTTAAACTTACGCCTTGATGAGCTATATCTGTTAGATCTGCTTTAGAAACATATGGCGAGCACTGTGGCGAAAGTCCACTCAGCTGTGTATACACCTATGAAACCAGGCTCTCCAGTAATGAATGGTGAAGATTGATTCTTAGAAGATATGAAAATTACGTACTCACCGTAATTCTTGATCTTTCAAAATGTCTTCACCATTCGTTACTACAACCCTTACACCTTCCCCACTTAATGACCATGCTTCTGGACACTTTCCTTTTTCTTACCTTTGCCCCCCTTCTTACAAAAAAAAAAAAAAAAAAGAAAAGAGGGAGGCACACAAGGGGCAAACCTCTTCGGGGACCATGTTCCCTTCCCATGCCCCTTTGAGGCCATCAAAAAAAAAAAAAAACATATGTAACCAAAAAAACAACAAAAAAAAACAGCAACTTTGTTCATTAAAAGCTACTCTTGTCCCCTAACCCTCTGGTCACTTGCCCTGGTTGTTTTAAAACAAAAAAAAGATAAAAGATTAAACAAAAAGAAAAGGGGGATCCATTTTCAGGTCCTTGTCAGCCTTTCTCTTTTAGTTCCTAAAAAAAAATTAGAGCACAGCGGAGCAGAAACAGGACGAAGAAGCACTTGTTTTATGTTCCTTTTTTCCTTTCATGGAGTGGAGTCTATAGTTGTTTGCCATTGGATAATCTTTCCTTTCGTCCCTTCTTCTTGGTAGCAAAGCCTTGCAGGAAACAGGTATACTAGGGACAGAAAACATGTTGGGAGTTGTAGCCTAACCTTCCTTACCTGGTTCAGCTTTCTTTTCCCTTGCAGTTCACCTCCAGTGTTCTCATTAGTGGTCTGCTATATCTTTTTCTCTTAATCCCCTCTTCTTGGGGTAATCTCGGCAAGAGAAAGACAGCATAGAGGATGGGAATCGTTCACTTTTCTGGATTCCTTTGCCTGGCAGCTGCCCTTGTGCGAGGACCCCCTTCTCTCAGTCATTTTCCCCTCTTAGGGGTCAAACCCTTCCTCTTGAGCTCCTAGATGTCTCTCTTTGGCTCGGAAACCTGGCCTAGTGGTGCATTTCTTGAGCCCTGGCTCTGCTATTGTCATACCTCTCGAGAGCAGAAGCTCTCTGTATTTCCTCCCATCTTATGTTTTGGTCATATGGGACCCCTGAGGCTCTAACCTCTTGTAGGTTCTCATACCTACAGATGGACACCTCTGGCTGGCAATGCAGTTTTAGGGCTCACAGCTCTACTCCTGTTTCTGAGACTTCAGGAAGTACTCCTTTCCCTGCAGTCTACCCCTTTCTGGCTAGGCCTTAGAAATTTTGAGACCTTTGCACCTTGCTTGAGGATCATCTAACCTTTGGAGAGCATAAGCAGTGCCTTTCTACAGTTGGGAATAAGCCAACTCTTCTGAAACCTTTGTTTTCTTGCTGTGAACTCTGGGGTTCCACTGCACTCACTCATCCTCCCTCTGTCTGTCAGTCTGTTTCTCTCCTTCCCTCTCTCTCCCTCTGTCTCTCCCCCGCTCAGTTGTCCTGGTCATCTTTTCGCACTACAAGACCCTCCTCCCAACCCTCTCTCCTCCTCTAATGATCGTTTTTTATTCCTTTTATATCCTATATCCTTTTATCTATCCCTTGGGCTCCCTTGCCCCAACCCTTCACTTTTCTTACCTTTGTTTTCTCTCCTGGTGAACAGAACTGAGGAGGAGGGGCCTGGCGTTGTTTACTGGCCAGCCCATGAGTACCATGTCATAAGTTCGCCTCGTGACCAGCACCATCTCTGACGTTGGTCCCATTTCTCTGAAGCTTTTAAAGCATACACTCCGAGGGTCCTCATGCCTCCGGCATAGACCCACCAGTTATGAATGGTGAAGATATTCTGGAAGATCAAGAATTACAGTGAGTACGTAATTTTCATTTTCTTTTGTATTTGCAATTTTTTTTAATACATAGCATTGGTTAGTTGAGTGGTCACTGCTCTCTTCTGCTCACAGGCCATAAATCTGCCATTAGACTGCTGGAGGTGGGGTGTGTGACCACACTGCAAAGTTTGAACTTAAAGGTGATATGAAATGATTTTGTACATAGATAACTGCCCTCCATTTTCCGTTTCATGCCAATTATTTATTCCGCTATGCTTTGATTAATTTTAATAAATAAGTAATCTGATTCTGGGGTGCCCTCAGATCTACATAGTGTTTCACTCTCCTCAGCAGCTGCTGTTCTTTATTTCATATTTCTAAGAAATTCCATGGCGTCAGTTACAGCATTCTATGCTATTCATCCGAACGGCCTGGAATGGTATTACTGATTCGGGGTAGTTTCAAAGCCAAACAGATTATTAATTAAAAAAAAAGTCAAAATATGTCAAAATATTGGACAAGCATTCAAAGGAAAACAGGAGAGCATTTGGATATATAAAAACAGTTTCCTAGCTCCTTTAATATTCTAAAGTGTAATATATGGGGCAACACCTCAGGGTTAAGATACTGCTATTTGTATGACTCATAAATACACCCTCTAAAAGAAACATCATTACTATGATGAGTAAGTTTTCCTCATGATCAGTCCACAGAATTACATATTTAAGTTTTTTCTTGCCAAATTTGTCAGGAGTATTCAAGTCGATTTAAAATAACCTGTTCAGCAGCTGTGCAACCAATCACAAATATTTCCTTTTCAGCTCTGTTCCATAATGAGATCGAGAACACATAAGAAGAGCATGCTGTGGCATAAATATTACTTCATTAGCAATGAATTTATACTACACCAGGAAAGTGAAAATGCTCCAATAAATGAGTTGTATTAGCTGATGACCTATGCAACATGTAAACTAGAAATGTCTTTTAAATGTTGCCTGTATCACAGTCATTCATTTTACTGGTTCCAGATCTCACAGTATTTATTACAGTGGTTGTCTATCTCAGAAACAAGATTTCTGCTTCTGGAGCTTTTTAGAACCAAAGAGCAGCTTTTACAATACTGAAGACTTTACAATAGCTTGTCCTTCACTAAAGCCAGCTGCTGAACTCAAACAGATTGGTTAAAAGTTGGAACTTCTAAGCGGTTGTATAACACGAAACCATCATAATGCATAACAAAAGCACAAACATGCAGTATTGTGCAGAATTTTTCCTATAACCCCATACAGGCTAAGCGTTAACGGATTAGATACTTTCCCATTCAAACCCCAAGAATCCCTTACTGATGTTTTAACAAATGCAGTCATTCCTGATGTATTTGCCATGTATTTTAAGCTTATTTGCTTCTTTCCGACAGCAAAGGCAGAGCAAGCTGTTAAAGATAAACCTGCGAGAGAGGTTGATTTGGATCGATATTGGCGTTGAGGGTATAGCAGAAGCGGATTGATGGCTACTCTGGTGCTGACATAACTAACGCTTGCAGGTCAGTATCCATATCAAGTAAAAAGTGTTCAGAGTGTATGATCTTTCTAGAGTTAGTCTCTGTAGAGCCACACTATGATCTTCAAGTGGGAGACAGAAGGATCCCACAGGAATCGAACTTTGCAGGCCTGACTGTACAGTGCACAGCATCATGCACGTGCCCACAGCATATATAGCAGGGTCATACCCAGCCACCTCGGTTCCTTTCTCCCCCTCAGTCAAGCGTAATGCTTTCCTCATCTGAGTCAGTAACCTCAGTAAAAGAGAGATGGGGTAGGGAGTTACTGTACGCTTTACAGAGAGGAAGGATGGGAATGGGTAATTTCAGCAGACAGTATGCTTACCATGACATTACCACAGCAGGCGTTTCGAGCAGAGGAAGAGACAGGAGGGGAGCTATGCTAAAAGCTGCTTCAGCTCCACACCACAAACTAAGCCTGATCCCAAACCATTTTTTCAAGGCACCAGTCTCATTTGCCACTGTGGGGGGGGGGGGGCACCTCTATTACTTAGAGTAATGGAAGACAATTACCCCAGACAAGTTAGTACTTGAACTCATAAGAGAGCATTTCATGCTGCAGTTTCAGCAATACCCAAGACTGCTGAAACACAGAAATTTCAAACCACTGCAGTAGCATCATACACAGTTTTTAAAAACTGGAAGACAAAAACACTACTTAAAGAGCCACCGACACCTCAAGAAGAACTTTGAAAAATATAATATTTAGACACAAAGCAGCTTATACGTCTTACTTCAGAGAGGGTTCCTGCAGTAGGTCTTCACATATAGGACTGCGCCCCTGATGTCAGGTTCCAACGGCAAACTTGTAGATAGCAATCATCAGCTGGGACTGCCCCCGACGTCAGGTGACATGACATCAGCCCGACTATAAAAGGGGCAGTCCCGTGCCCGCCCTCCAGTCCTTTCCCACCGTCGCCTCAGTACGTTCAGCCATAAGTAGAACAGCAGTGAAACACCCGCGTTAGTCAAAGTTTTCTTTGCCTCAAAAACATTTTTTTCAAAAAATTTTCGACAATTGATGTCTTCTAGACCAAAGAAGAGCTCTAAGTGCAGAGCCCAAATCCCGCACGGGGACAATCATTCCCACTGCCTCTTGTGCCTAGGTTCCAAGCACAACACAGAGGAGTGCCCCATCTGCCAGGCCTTCAACCAGGCAACTCAGACCAGGCGCAAGCAGACCCTCGAGGCCCACCTCCCGACCCTACGACTGGCGTCAATGGAAATGGAGTTCCAGGAATTGAGGGAAAGGTCATCGTCACCGGCCCCAAGAAGAAGAAGAGTAAGGAGAAGCACCAGTACAGGAGTCCATCGCCACGCAGGAGGCCTTCCAAAACCGTGAGTACTCCTTCTGGCACCCTTTCCGCCTCTTTGGGCCGGGCACCTTCTCCCCCTCCTGCCGAGGTGTGCAGGCAGCTGGGGGTAGCCTCCCTGGAGGTTTCTGTCAAGTCGCCTCTCTGCTTAGCCGATAAGCCACCCCTTGACCCCGTGAGAAGGGCACACGGCTCCAACCGGTCAGTCCTAGCGGTGGTCTCCTGACCCCACTAGCCTGGTGCGGTCCGATCAGTTGGATAACGGCTCCTCCATCACCCACCCGCCACTTTGTTTCTTCCTCAGGCTCCAGCTTGGCCCCGATGTCGGACAGAGTGGCGGCAGGCGGCTACCGTCGTCACGGGTTCTTCACGCCAGGGACTCAACACCTGATCCTGAGTTTTCTATTCCAGCAGGATCGCAAATAGACCTTTCGTTGGGGTCCCTCCTGGAGCGTCCCCCCTCGCCAGGTCTTTCGCAGCACCTGGACAAAAGTCTGTTGTCGGCTGGGGATCCATCCATGGAGCCTCCTCCCTCAGGACCTTCGGGGGCCCTCCCAGATCCCACGCCACCTAATGGTGCTCTGGCACCTCCCCCGGTAGGACCAGATCCTTCAGGCAGGTTCCCAGGTCCCGAACCCCTTGTCCCGCCACCAGGTGGCCCACCGTCTGCTCCGCAGTACCCGCCAGGCAATGTGCCCCTAACGCCGGGATACTGGATGCTGGGATACCCTGGGTGCTCCTATTATACTCAAGCATTGTCAGGCTTTCACTACCCCTCATGGCAGTACCCAGGCTACCCGGGTTTTCAGCCTCCTCCACCGCCACCACCGGTGCCTGACCGCGAGTCTGCCCCCCCAATGGTGGCAGGATGCCAGAACCCAGCTTCTCATGGAGATCAGGCATTCTGTGGGGATATCCCCCTACCCAGGGCCCCCCCACTCCACCGCCTCCATCCGGAAGAGCATCGGGTGCTCTAATAGTGTGATCTGCTGGGGTGGATCCTTCCATCCCCAGTGGTTCTGAGCCCTCTGACATGGAGTCTGATTTTGAGTCTTCGGATCCCAGATCTCCCGTTGAAGTCCCTCCTAAGGAGTCCCCAAAATCTCCTCTAGAGGACCCTTCCTTCGGAGACCTCTTACGCACAATCCAGGCAGCTGGAGGCTGGCCTTCAAAAGAGATGGATCCACAGCGCAAGAGACTTGTGGAGCACCTCGACTTAACTACTTCTGATCCCATCCCCATCCCTTCATTGATGGGCCCTCATGAGGATCTGGTGGCCACGGTATGGCAACAGCTGTCCTCCATCCCAGCGGTCTCCCAAAAGGCGGATCGTATTTATTATCCCCCAGAAGAGATTCAGCATCTCACCACCCATCCAAAGGCTGACTCTGTGGTGATCACGGCCACTCAAGACTAGTCAGCTCAACCAAAACACCTGAGCTCCTTGCCTCCGGACAAGGACTCTCGTCAGTTTGACCAGTTTGGCTGGAAGATTTACTCTTCTTCCGCTTGTACCATTCGGTCCCTCAACTATGTCTCCCACATGGTTGCTTTCCAGAAGGCGTCTCTTTCAGACCTGGAAAGGGACCTCCTGGAAGTTCAGGACGAATCCCTCAGGTAAAAGCTTCTGGACAAGGTCAGGATGGGAAAGTCCTCTTGCTGTCATGCATTGCGAGCAACGTATGACTCAGTGGCTAGAGCGACAGCCACGGGGATCTGCCTCCACCGCCTTTCCTGGCTACGGATAGCAGGCCTGGCACAAGATGTACAGTCTTCCCTTTTGGAAGCCCCTTTTAGGGGTTCCATCCTCTTTGGCAGTGATGCCAAAGACATTATCACAGGGCTGCAGGAGAGCGGATGCTCCTTAAGGGATGTACACTCTATGTACCGGACAAGACAGAAAAAGCAGCCTTTTCACCGCCAAAGAAGATGGAATAGGAACCAGGGTAAGCGTCAGGGGAAAAGACGTGCCCCTGGTTCAGGAGCACAAACCCCCCAGGCCAAGTTCCCCAAGCCGGCCTCTAGGGCAAAAGCTCCCCTCCTCTCGGCATCCTGACTCCTTTCCCCTCCTTCTGTTCCCTCCATTAAGTCAGGAGGAACTGGTCAGAGGGAGGTTCGTCACTGCAGAATCTTGGGTGCTTCAGCTCATCCAGCGGTGTCACTCGATAGAGTTCTCCAAGATCCCAGACCCTCTTCCGCCAGGATGGTCTTTCTATCCCAGGGATCAGGTCCCCATTGTCTCTCAAGAGATCCAGTCCCTTTTGCTAAAGAAGGCCATAGAACCCGTCCCTCCAAACCAGATATAAAGGGGATTTTACTCCTACTTCTTCCTAGTCCCAAAGAAAACGGGCAGTCTGAGACCGATCCTGGACCTCAGCATGCTAAACCTCTTCATCGAGTGCAAGAAGTTTTGCATGTTGACTCTTCGGGGGCTCCTCCCCTGCTCCATCCAAACTCTTGGCTGTGCTCCCTGGATATGCAGGATACCTACCTGCACATCCCCATCCTCCTGGCCCACCATCGCTTTCTCCATTTTGTTTTTATGGAGAACCACTTTCAGTTCCAAGCGCTCCCCTTTGGCCTTTCCTCTGCCCCTCGGGTGTTCACAAAGTGCCTAGCGGTGGTGGCGGTGTTCCTACGACACCAGGGCATTAATTTTTTCCCATACCTGGACGACTGGCTCCTGCAGCACCCTCTCCTACCAGCTTGAAAGAGGTTCTCTCTCTCACTGAGCTTGTTCTTCTTTCTGAGTATCATGGTCATTTACCCAAATCCCAGCTAGTACCATCACAACGGCTCCAGTTCATTGGAGCAGTACTAAACATAGTTCAGAGCAAGGTTTTTCTGCCATCAGATCGAGCCGAGACTCTAGTTGCTCAAGCCACTCTCGAGGCCCAGGCTCGGTGGACCCCAGCACGTGCCATGCTCCGTCTCTTGGGACTAATGGCAGCGGCCATTTCTACAGTGCCCCTGGCCAGATTTCACATGAGGGTCACCCAGTGGTCTCTCCGAGTCCAATGGAATCAGAGGGCGGACGACATGAGCCAAAAGGTCATGATCTCCAACAGCCTTCAGAGAGATCTTCGCTGGTGGCAGGATCTCTCCAACCTTTCCAGGGGAACACCTTTCCATTCCCCTGTCCCAACCCAAATCCTCACCACGGACGCCTCAGACTTGGGCTGGGGAGCCCATCTGGGGTTCACAAGACACAGGGTCTTGGTCCGACCAGGGATTTTGTCAGCTCGCGAAGAGTTGACTCGCAAATGGGGATTTCAACAGCTCGTGAATGGGGATTTTGACTGCTGTAAGCGAGGAATTAAAACTAATCCCTTTCTGGCCGACAAAATCCCCATTTGAGAGGCAATCCTCATTCACAAAAATGGCCATCTGGCCGTGAAATGATGATCAAGGATTTTGTCAGCTCGCGAAGGGATCGGCTCAGCAGATGGGGATTTTGACACCTCGCGAAAGGGGATTTTGTCAGCTCACGAAAGGGGATTCAAAAACCCAATCCCCTTTCGTGAGCTGACAAAATTCAGTGGTAGGGTTGGGAACCCAAACACCAAATTTCCATACTTTTGTCGCTGTAATACGAACCCTAACTGATGCATTAACAGAGTTTTTGCAATGAATTTCCTTACTTTTTCAGACAGTATAATAGTATCCTTATTTTACTGCGGGAAAGGACCCTGCACTCCAATCCCTCTGTAAATGTGCATAAGTATGTAGGTGTGGAGGGCCCTGTGCTTCCATGTGTTGAATGACAGTGACCAAATTGTCAGCATATGCCTGACTGTGGAGAGCTTTAAAGCCGCAGTGAAATCCCATTTTTTCAGGCTTGCCTTTTCATAATCTGATGTATGATCATTGCTGCTATTACTGAATTCTGATTATTTATTGTTTTACTTTGTTGTAATTGTGTTTTTATTGTTAAAGTACTTTGATATTTGTGAATTGCTCTATATAAATAAAATTATTATTACTCCACCTCCATGTACCCCAGTACAGAGAAATTGTGAAATGCAAGGCAGAACGTGATTATGCACTACTGCAACACCATTCTGCAACAGGTGTGAAAACACATTTCAGGCAGGATGTGGAAAATGACAGCTGTACTGTTCATGAGGTGGTGTGAGAAAATGGCTGTGTTGAAAATTTAGTGGCCAAATATTGAAAAGTACCAAAGTTATATATAATGTAGAATAAATTCAACAGATGTATATAGCATGAGCATTTTAGGAATTTTTCACCAAATTTTCAACATGGCCTTTTTTGGAACCCCACCTCATGAACACTCTCATTGTCATTTCGTTCATTGGTCCTGAAACATGATTGCAGGCGACCACACCATTCTGCACCACAGGTGCAAAACACATTTTGGGCAGGATGTGAAAGAAATGACAGCTATACTGTTCACTAGATGGTATGAATAAATGGCAATGTTGAAAATTTGGAGGAAAGCATTAAAAGTGCCAAAGTTACAAGCGTGTGTATAAAGAATTTCCGACCGCATGTAAGGCAGGCTTTTTGGTATTTTGCACCAAATTTCAACATGGGCTTTGGGACCCCACCTCATAAACACTTGTGCTGTCATTTTGTTACTCTGTCGAAAGGTGATTTCGCACAGCCACTGCAAAATCACTTCTGACGGTCAGATTAACAAAATGACAATGACAGTGTTTATGAGGTGGGTCCCAAAAGCCTTTTGCTGAAAATTTGGTGAATAAATATCGAAAATGGCAGAGATATCAACATACCTTGGTTCTTCAGTTCGCGGTTTGGCTTTGAAGGGTGCAGGCGTGTCCCAGGCCACAGAAGATGTCACAAGATGATCTCCAGTGGTGAGATAGGGCAAGGGGTGTGGGGTGGTGGGTTGCTCAGTTGGAGGGTGGGAGGGGGTTAGGGGACAATGAGGACCATTTTATTTTTTAACAGGAAAAAATCTTTATTTCTGGATACTGGGAGTGGGCTCCCAGTGTTCAACAGTGCTGGGGGTTTCATAATGCTGACATGGGGATTGGGCACCCTGTCAGCAAACAGTAAAATTAGAACAGGCTTGGGGGGGAGGGGCACCTGACACCGGGGCTGGGCATCCCAGTGTCGAATAAGACAATAAAAGGAAAAAAAAAAAGTATTTCGGAACACTGGGGTGGGCTCCCAAGTGTGACACATTACTGTGGGGGGAGTAAATGCTGATATGGGGATTGGGCACCCGGATGTTGGCAAGCAATAATGGCGGCGGGCTTGGGGGTTCATCCGACACCAGGGGTAGGCATACCGATGTCAGAAAACAAGTAGAAAAAAGTGCTTGGGGCGGGGGGAATAAATGCCGACATGGGGATTGGGCACCCCGATGTCAGCAAAATATTTTTTATCATTAAAACATGCCTTTGCCCCCTTAGAGGCAGTAAAAGAAGAAAACCAAGAGCTGTTTACCTAAATGGGGGCAGAGGAGTAAGATTCTAGCATTATTTTGGGGAAAAATTGGCCAGGAAAGATTTTGGCCATTTACAAGGGCCAGTTTTTTTTTTTTTAATGCAAGTAGTGCTGCAAGTTTGTGGCAGTTTTCGTGAAAAGTGCCACAATTTAGTGGTTTTCATGCAACAGTGCTGTTAGTTGCATGAAAATGGACACAATTTGCAGCAGTTTTGCAAAAGAAGTGCTTCACATTTATCGCACAATCAACAGCCGAACACAAAACACATGTTTCCGGCCACTAATTTAAAAAATAATGACAGGATCATGTTCCTGGGCCCCAATTGGGTAAACACTAGGCCTCTGCCAATAACGAATATCATTTCCGAATACCACGAATAATGGGCTATTCGTTTTTGGATTCAAATAATGAATAGTGCACTGTTAGTCCGGTATTCAGAGGAAGACATGTAAAAACTAAAATCTTCAACCCTCCTCCCTTTCCCAGATCCAGCAAGATAAAAATAACCCCCTTCCCCCACCTCAGATACTTTCCAAACTCCTCCTCCCCCAGCCACTTCAGGCAAGTCGTTATTTTGTTCAGAAATAAAACAAGCAAAATTAAATGGGTGACACAACCCACCCGCCTCCACGGTAGACGACGCCCAAGTTTCAATACTTTGCCCCCCCACACCCATCCCACCCCAGTAGCAGGATGCACCACACTCTGCAGCTGAAGAGAATGTAAAAAAAGGCAGCGGCACTGGCCGCCCTCCACCTTGGCCAGCTGCCTTCTTGTGAATGAGGTATTCACTTGCTTGCACTTATATAGTAAGCGAGCCGATCGTCATACGATCAGCTGTTCTACTATATAAGCGCAAGTGAACGATATCATTCACAAGAAGGCAGCTGGCTGAGGAGGAGGAGGCACCGCGCCGGCTGCCTTTTTTTTTTTTTTACATTCTCTTTAGTTGCAGGGTGCATCTGGCTACTGGGGTGGAGATGGGTGTGGAGGTGTGTGTGTGTTTGGGGGGGCGAACACAGTATTGAAACTTGGCGGGCGGGCGGCCGGCCATGGAGGAGGATGGGGTTATGCCAGTTGCCCATTTCATTTTGCTTGTTTTATTTCTGAACAAAATAACAACTTGCTTGAAGTGACTGGGGGGAGGAGGAGGTTTGGGTGCTAGCTGAGGGTGGGGGGGAAGGGGGGGTTATTTCTTATCTTGCTGGATCTGGGCTGGTGGGGCCTCTTAGCTGTTTTATTAAAAAGCAGCAAAAGTGCCGAATACCAAATATTCGGCCGAATAGTCAGGTGCATGGGTTCCAAATACCGAATATTCGAAAAAAGGTATTCGCACAGCCCTAGTAAACACAACTGTTGTTGTTTACAAAGGTGCAGTATTTTTTGAATACCAGCATTTTTCACCCGTTGCTAACTGAAAACAAGATGGCGGCAGTTAAAAGTACTTTCGAGGCGTAAATATATTTTTCCCATATGCTACAATGGGAAACTTTCAACTTTAATAACTTTTTAATGAATTAATGTTTTTTCACCAAACCTTCAAAAGGCACACCAATGACCTAGACCTCATATACCCTGACAATTTCAGACCACACCCCTAAACCATTTTAGACTTACAGACGAGCAAAGAGAATTTGCACCTAAATGGTAAATTTCAAGTTTTTTTGGTACTCCACAGCTCCGTAACTGCATCACCGACCGGAACGACTCTTGCCAGATCCAGAGATCTATGGCATCAGATGGCGCATGAGAAATGTTGGGCACATCAGTCATACGGTTACAAAGTTATTAAAGTGCAAAATTTGGGGTTTAACATAGAAGTGGCCAGGCAACCCTAACTATAATGGCACATATATTTATACAGTAGGCATGGACATAAATCCTGTGTGATAAATCAGTGTATCTGAGCTACTGTGTGTATAAATGTGAGATTTTACATTTATACACGTTGATCAGATCAGATAATGTTTTATTGTTCAATCATAAAAAAGATCATTACTTCTAACCCCATTAATGCTCAGGATATTCATAATTTTATGCAGTAAGCCTGGAGGGTTGGACTGTCCGGAGAGATAGAAGACATGCAAATGAGCAGAATTCTTTGCACGTGAGTATCTTTAAAATACTGCCTCTACCAACTGTAGTGTTCTAACCTCTTCAGATTTTTCTCTCCGCCTGAAAGTCTGGTCGCTCGGAGTGGTCGTCTTACTCTTTCACGTGAAAGAAGATTCAAAACCTTAAAAAACATAAGTATATTTCATTTCTTTTACTGCCTCTACTAATTGTTAGTATAAATCTTGTTTATTGTTTAAAGTACTAATTTTTTCCGGTTCCTCGCAGTTTAGGATAACTATGAGGGAACCAGGTTAGTTATTTACTTCATCGGGGTTCTGTGATTAAAGAACCTTGTTTTTTGTTTATTATTAGTTTAGTTTTTGTGTGTATTTCACTGTTTTTGTAACCGCTTTTATCGGTTAAAGAACCGCTGAACAGGTTCATTTATCATCTCCTTGGTTTGGTTCCTATCAGTTCCGGAACCGACCGCAAAAAAAAAAAAAAAAGTAACTGCATTTACTCTTTTTATTTAGCGGTTAGTGTTTTTCTCTTTGGGCATTACCATGTCAGAGAAACCTAAAAAGAAAACCGCAGAACCCAGTTTTAAGAATTGTTTAAAATGTGGAGATGTGTTTGCTAAGGCAGACAAACACATCTTATGTGTGGCTTGTGTGGGGTTTGAACATCTGGACCAGGACTGTGAAATATGTAAAACTTTCCTGGAGAAAAACGTGGAAAAATGCCTTGAAAGGCTAAATAAAAGATTTCCTAGGGGTTCCTCTGGCTCTGACCAGCTGACACTCCAATCTGCTGTGGCTGAACCCGCGGGTTTGCTTACTCCTGCCTCTGAGACAGGCGAAAAAGGGGCAAAACGAGGTAAAGAACCGACTGACTCCCCAGTTCCCTCAAAGAAATTGAAGAAAACAAAACATGTAGAACCCTCTCCTGCTAAACCAGGGACTTCTGCACAAGTGCCTGTTCTGCCCTCGGCTCAAGAGATAGCCCAGGCTTTTAAAATTATCCAGGCACTACAAAATATCATCCCCCAGCAGCCTGCCCCTCCCCATGGCCCCAAGCTAGCAGTGGTGTGTTGCCCTCTTTACAAGAGGAGCAATATTTAGAGGAGGAGGAGGAGGATCCTTTTGAAGAGGAGGAACCAATTCCCCCAGAGGTGTCCCCTGAGCAGGATTTTGGTTCTTCCCCCAGGGTGCCAGAGGATTACTCCTCACATTTCACGTTTGTGAGGAGAATGGCAGATGCTCTTGATATTGCTACCACAGAGCAGATTGAGGATGAGGAAGAACTTTAATATTTAAATATGATGGATTTAACACCCACAGAAGCTCTCCTCTTGCCAGTCTATAACTTTTTTTAAGAAAGACACCCTGAAACTTCTACAGACCCCTAATTCTGTTCCTCCTATTGATAGGAGAACAGAAAAAAATATCAGTTGGACAGGATGGGAGCTGATTTCCTTTTCTCCCATCCAGAGGTCATACAGCAGGCAGCCTGCGACAAAGACAGAGTCCCCCTGTCCTCCCACCCTCTGGACAAGAACTCCAGAAAAATAGATAGAATGGCCAAAAAAGCTATTCATCAGCTTCTTTGGCCATGAGACAGGCTACTTTTCAAGCTTATGCTGCCCAGTATCAAAAATCCATGTGGCAGTCGATACTGGACATGTCCATGAAAGCCCCCTCACCCTTGACTGTGAAGACCTGGCTGAAACTGCCAGGTTTGGACAGTACCAGTTCAGATGGCTGCTGATTCAAATGACACTGCAGCCAGATGGATGCTGCTATACTATGGCACAGAGAAGGTTTTCTTGGCTCAGGACCGCTAACCTTACCCAGGATACCCAGTCTAAGGCCCTGGATTTTCCTTTGGAAGGAAACTCTCTTTTTGGAGAATCCATGGTTGCATACATGAAAAAAGTGGATGAGTATTAGGCAACCTATAGAAGCAACTCCACTAAGGAGCGTGCTTCTCCATCCTCTAGGCCCTATGGAAGGGGAAGCAGTCTTTTATGACCAGACCCTTTTTCCAGACAGTAGCTGTGCCCCAATACCAGCAGTATCCACAGCAGGGATACTCTAGGGATAGGGGTAGAAGGGGCTCCAGGAGGGGCTCTCAGACCCAGCCTCAGCCCCAATCAAAACAAAACCCCTGAGGCTCAGGCTGCCTCCTCGCTCCCTGTCGGCGGCAGACTCTCCCACTTCCTCCTGGCTTGGCTAAGCATCACCCCAGACAAGTGGGTTCTGGAGGTGTGGGTCAGGGTCTGGGCTTCAAATCTTTTCCTCCACCAAAGACCAGGGTTTACTCTTGCCTCCTCTAGCAGAAAGGACACTACCAGAAGCAGAGGTTCAGAAATTGTTACAGCTCAGAGCAGTGGAATCAGTTCCTACCACCCTGAGAGGAAGGGTTTTACTCCAAATACTTCCTAACAAAAAGAAAAGTGGTGAGTGGCAATATTGGATCTCAGAGCTTTGAACAAGAATCTGAAAAAAACAAAATTCAGAATGGTAACTTTGGCTCGGATATTGCCAACAATCCAAAAAGGGGACCGACTGGCATCACTGGACCTGAAAGATGCCTATTTCCACATCCCCATTAAGGAATTGTACAGAAAATATCTCAGATTCAGGCTCCCTTCAGGTCACTATCAGTTTTCAACTCTCCCTTTCGGTCTCTCCTTAGCACCAAGGGTATTCACAAAATGCCTAGTTGCTGTAGTGGCATATCTCTGAAGACAGGGAGTGACTGTCTTCCCATACATAGACGATTGGTTGGTGGTGGGAAAGTCACCAGACCAAGTAAGGAATTCCCTAAGAATCACCCAGCACCTCTTAGAGTCCCTGGGTTTTATAATAAACCAAAAGAAATCAGTTCTAACTCCTGCTCAGACTCTGCAGTCCATTGGGGCAGAAGTCAACACACTTCTAGACAGAGCCTTTTTACCCTTAGACAGGGTGCAAAGTCAATAGCAAATTCCTTCACTCTGAACAAGCCAAAAACGTCAAGGCAGTTTCTGCAGTTACTAGACCATATGACTGCATCTACAGGCACAGTGCAAGGATCCAGGTTTCATATGAGAGACATGCAGTTTCACCTCCGGACTCACTGGAGTCCGAAAAGGGACCCCTTTTCAAAGCTTATACCAGTCAAAAGGGCACTATTAAAGGCCCTCTTATGGTGGAAGGAGGAATCCAATTTAAGGCAAGGAGTTCCTTTTCAGAGAAAAACCCTGTCTGATACTCACAACAGATGCATCTCTTTTGGGCTGTGGCGCCCACTTAGGAAAGCACACAACTCAAGGCACCTGGTCAGCAGCAGAGTCCCTTCAGCACATAAACTTACTGGAGCTCAGAGCAGTGCTCCTAGCCTTAAAGGCTTTCTCTTCACTGATATTGGGCAGGGTGGTACAGATCAGAACAGACAATACCACCACAGTGTATTACATAAATAAGCAGGGAGGCACCAGGTCAGGCCTCCTTTGCACAGAGGCCATGAAAATTTGGACTCTGGCATACTCTCTGAAGGTGTCCTTGCAGTCAGTCCATTTGCCAGGAAAGGACAATACCTTGGCAGATGCACTAAGCCGCATCAACCAGGCCCACCACGAATGGTCTCTAAACAAGCAGGTGGTACAAGTTATTTTCAGAAGGTGGGGCACTCCAGAGATAGACTTGTTCACATCCCACCAGAACCACCAGCTACCTCAGTATTGCTGCAGATCACCAGCACAGGGAACAGTTCCTCTGGACACCCTGGCTCTGGATTGCACAGGCAGGCACACGTATGCTTTTCCCCATTCCGTTTGGTTTTCAGGGTGTTACTAAAGCTAAAATCCTTCTCGTCATCTCTGATCTGGATAGCTCCAGATTGGCCCAGGCAGCCATGGTACTCTCTTCTGCTCTCCATGTGTGTCAGCAAACCAATACAATTGCCTCTCAGACACAATCTCCTGACCTCCAATCAGGGAACATTGTTGTACCCGAATCTCAAGTCCCTTCATCTCAAGGCATGGCTCTTGAGGAATTAGAGTATGCAGATTAAAATCTTTCAGAAGCTTTTTAAATATTTTAAAGGGTTATAGAAAACACTCTACATAGAAACTGATTCTTCCAAATGGAAAAGATTCTCAGTATAAACCTTATACCACATAAGGCTGGGGTTTCAGTTGTTTTAGACTATCTCACTCATTTGCATTCACAAGGTTTGCAACCTAGTTCCCTTAAGGTTCATTTAGCAGCAGTATCTGCCTACCTTTCTGCAGGGACAAAGGTGTCAGTTTCAGACAAACTTTTCAAAAGATTTTTTAAGGGATGGATGCATTTGCACCCACCTCACAGGGCACCATTTCCTACTTGGGATCTGAATGTGTGTATAGCCAAGCTCATGGGCCGCCTATAAGCCATGGCTACTGCCCACTTAAACTACCTTACTTGGAAAAATGTCTTTCTAGTAGCTATTACTTCTGCAAAGGAGAATTAGTGAGCTCCAGGCTCTCTGCATTGATCAAGACTATATCTCATTTCACAGAGATAAGGTAGTCCTCAGAACAGACAGTTTCTTCCTAAAGTGGTTTCAGACTTTCATCTGAACCAATGACTCTACCTGTCTTTTCACAGACCATACCAGTTCTGGTGAAAGAAGGCTTCCACAATCTGGATGTGAAAAGGGCCATCATCTATTCGTGACAGCCACCAAAGACCATAGGCAGGATAGAAAACAACTTCTCCTTACATATGGGGATGTAGGAAAGGGTAAATTAGCCTAAAAAAGATCCATTTCTCGATGGATAGTTCAGTGTATTCACTTCTGCTGCCCTAAAGCAGGTACAGAGCCCCAAATTGGATTGAGGGCGAATTCTACAAGAGGAACCGCTGCTGCCCTTGCAGCTGCCAGGGAGGTCCACTTGGTGAACATTTGCAAAGCAGCTACCTGGAAAACAGTACACACCTTTACAAAGCATTACAACTTGGACATTCTATCCAGGAGTGATGCTAGGTTTGGCACAGCAGTCCTGCAGAGTCTGTTTCCAAAATAAGTTCTGTGCCCACCTCCAGTGGTACTGCTTGGTAGTCTGCATAAAATTATGAATATCCTGAGCATTACTGGGGTTAGAAGAAAAAATTACTTACCATAGTGATCTTGTTTCTTCCTAGTGATGCTCCGATATTCATAACTTCCCTCCCTTCCTCCCCTTCCAGAACTTCAGCCTCTGCACTCCGCATGCCGGTGCCACCAAGTCATGTTGTTTTGTTGCATATTCTCTGTTTTTAATCAATTTTAAATAGGGTTTTATTCGATGTGTTCTCCTTTTGGAGTTTTCTTTGATGTGTTTTTTTGTCAAATGTTAATAATTCTCCTCCCTTTGGAGTTTTTTTTTCTATAAAAGTCTATGCTTTAATTAGGGGTAACCCCTCTTTTTATAAAATGTTAAAGTTACAGTAGTTTCCTAATGCCTGACTTCCAGGCTTCTAACAAATCTGAAGAGGTTAGAACACTACAGTTGGTAGAGGCAGTATTTGAAAGATGCTAATGTGCAAAGAATTCTACTCATTTGCATGTGTTCCATCTCTCCGGGCAGTCCAACCCTCCAGGCTTACTGCATAAAGTTATGAATATCTGAGCATCACTGGGAAGAAACAAGATTACTATGGTAAGTAATTTTTTCCAACTCTGACAAAAAAATGTACTTGTATCATACACACTTCGTCACAGTATACATAGTACAAATTTAAACATTTTTCAACATACATAAAATGCACTACAGTTAATAACTACTCCCTCCTACAGTGTACATCCTTGTTAGTATCATTTATTACTGTTTTTATCATCTTTCTTGTTTTTTTGGATTGCCATAAAAAAGTTGGCCACTCTGCTCACTGTAAAGTCATCTTCCGTAATTAATAAAATGTTAATCAACATGGGTTCATCACACATTTGTAAGGAGGTTAAAATCAGACCCAACCATTTCATTCTCACCTCCTTACACCGTGGCACATAAGTATTACATGTTGCAAATCTTCTTTGTTCCCCCATCACTGAAACAGTATGTATAGGCTGTTGAAGTTTATTACATCTAGCTTACAATACATTTGATTCAAAAAACTCTACTCTAAATCTTGCATACATTTTCCTTAATTTTGGGTTTTCCAGAAGGTTCAGATAATATCTATACTTACAGAAAAGGTCATTTGTACTATACCATACTGAAAATCTTGATCTACTTAGTCATTCTAAATTGTCCTTTTATATTTTTTTTTATAAGTAAATTCTTAATATATCCTTTATGTTGATGTGATATAATATTATTGTATGTCATGTCAAGAAGTGTTTTTAACTCTCTGTTGACAAAATTCCTTCCACCTTTAGCAGCCAGGGTGAATTCCAGCAACCGCTGTTTTGCTAAAATTTCTTTTCATCCAAACTTCTTCTGGCTATTCTGTATTTTGGTAGTTTACTAATCCTTATCCAGAAGTTTATCAAGCGTAATTTGGCTAAAGCGAATAGGTTGGCCAAACCCAATCCTGATCGGACATAAGGAACAGGAATTGTTTTTGGAAAACCCAAAGATAATCTAAGAAGATGTGTTATTGGGTTTTTCAAGTATCTTAATGGGAGTCACCCTGGATCCACAGCTGGACCTTACCTTACATCGGAACATCTGCAAGGCCTAAGGCAGTGGCTTGGTCTCGTCTACAGAGCCAAAACTACTTGACTGGACTGCTCAGAGTGGCCTCAGCCAGTGGGTCCTCCTCCCTTCTCTCTGCTGTGGGCTGGTAACCTTGCCCCTCAGCCTAAAATGCAGCCTATTGAAATGGGACACGGTCTACAACAACATCTGCCGCTTATGCTTTCTGCCCTCCCTTTACTCACCGCTGTGACCTCTACACGTGCCTAGAGTGGCTCCCTCCGAGAAGCACTGCACCTTCTGCACTGGGAACTTCATCGACAACATCGTAGAGATCAGCCACCCTTGCTGCCTTCGCCCTTCCCTCAACTCTGACACCCCTTCCTACCAGCTTAGGTCGAGGCGACACTTGTACGCCCGGTCCCTAGAACTCGCACCCTTGGCGAAGTGATCGGACCTTCGCCACCTATGCCCCAAAAATATGGAACTCACTCCCTGCCCTTACACGGTCCTCCTCCTCCCATCCTGGCTTTAAAGCCTCCCTTTGGAACTACCTGAAAGGATCCTCCACTTGTCCATGTACCGCTTAGTGCACTAGCACCAAGTATGCTGGGGGGGCCTCCGCGCCCTCAGCGTCCACTGCACTTAGCCTCCTGTCAACTGGTCGAATAACTATTAAATGCTCTAATCTTACTCCCTGCCCTCCTTCCCTAACAGTTCACACTGACCTCTGAGCCCCTCCCCCTGATTGTTCCATCTTCAGTGTAACTCCCCCAGTGCCCCCACCCTATTTGCTGGCACTTACTTCTGTTTGCAAATAACTGACCCTGTTTTTTATGAAATTTTGCTGTTCTTTGCCAAAATCATCAAGTATGTACTGAACTGCATCTTGTGCTAATCATCTCAAAGGCTGTTAGCTACCTACTCAAACCCTGTATAAGCTTGTCATTTCTCTGGTTGTCAGATTTTGTTGTTGCCTGTTTATCTCATTGTATGTAAAGTAGGCTTCTAGTTTGTAACCCTCCCGGGTCGCACCTGAAAATAGGCACTTGGCTGTCTAGTGTGCCTTACCCGGTTAACAAAAGCAAATAAACAAAAAAATGTATGGTCCCAGAGCTCTGCCCTATACAGTATTTGGGCATTATATTTGGCTTCAGTAGCCCTTAAGAGGGGTCTAATAGAAAGTCCTCCAAATTGTAAGTCAAATATTCTGAGGGCTAAGATTGAATTGGTCACCTTCACAAGTACATTACAGTGGGATTTCTGCAAAAGATTTTTTGAAAAAATAAGTCCTGAGTAGGAACAGTCGTGAGTTATCTGCAACTGCCTTGCATTAATCAACCATTTACTATTATTCTTTTTGCTTCCAAAGATCATAATTTTGGATTTATCCATAGTATTTATCTTTAAACTCAGGTTTCCTGCAAATGACTGAAATATGGAAAGTGGCCCTTATCTCCCCCATCCACAAGGGCAGTCCGCAGGAACAGGTTGAGAATTACCACCCACTATCTCTCCTGTCAATCCTTAGCAAAGTGCCAGAGAGGGTGATTTACAATCAAATGGTGAAATATATAGAGAGACACGGCATTTTCACTGTGCAACAACATGGATTTCGGAAGAACCGTGGCATGAATACAGCGCTTATGACTCTCACTACAGAGATATTCTCAGCGCTGGATACGGGGATGCTCACTGGTGCGGTCTTCATCGACCTCACCAAAGCATTTGACCTAGTGGACCACCAACTCCTCCTAGCTAAACTGAGATGGACTGGCCTGGGCAGCCACATGGTTAAATGGTTCACTTCCTACCTTCAGGGTAGAACCCAACTAGTGAGATGGCAGGGTACCATATTGGATAAGCGTCCGATCCTGAATGGTGTACCCCAAGGATCTATCCTGGGGCCCCTACTCTTCTCACTATTCATCATTGAGCTGCCAAATCACTGTAGCGAGGCAAATATCACCCTATATGTGGATGACATAGGTCATCCAATGATGCAGCTATCCTAAATAATCTCCTAAAAAACGACCTTCCGACATTGGAGAATTGGCTAAACCATAACAAAATGGTGCTCAATGGGAGAAAAACCAAAACCATGCTGTTTGGTCTGAAAAAACTAGGATCAGACAGGTCTAATATGCTAGATCTCTCACTAACTAATGGGTCCAATATTGGCATTGTTGAGTCCCTGAAGTACCTTGGGGTCACCCTGGACCAGGACTGCACCTTCAAGGCTCACATTACCCAACTTAACAGGACCCTGAACCAAAGAATTGGCCTCCTGTATCGCCTCAGTCCTTTTCTCACTCAAACCTCCAGATGCAGAATTGCACAAGGTATCCTCCTACCTACCCTATTACACGGCTTGTCTGTACTGCCCTTGGCCAAAAACACTGAGCTGCAGAAATTAAGAACCATGTACAACAGGGTAAGCAGGTTTATGGCTGGGGACCCAGCGAGAGAACACCACTCTTGAATCCTCCAAACCCTAGCCTGGCCCACCCTAGATGACAAGATAAAAAAATTGTCTCTGCCTAGCTTTTATGCTCAGGTAGCCTAGCGCCTCAAGTCTAGTAAACCTCTGCTTGCCCAAATTGAGTAGCCAACCTCTAAGGTCCTCGGTAGGCAGCTCTTGACAATACCAGGGCACTATCGGCCCACAGGTCCAAGAGCTTTCTCCAATCTCACCCCCGCTCCTGGACACACTCCCAGCCACCCTACAGGAAAGTAGCTCACTAGGTGGTTCAGAAAAGGCCTAAAGACCTACCTATTTGGGCTCAACCAGTGCAACTGCTATCGCTGACATCCCTGTATGGCACTATATGTACCCACTCAGCCACACCAGTTATGACAGTGTGCTAAAGATGTACTCCACTGTCATGTACAAAGATATATAGTAGTACAAGAAACAAATGCCCATGTTGTCTTTTTGTCAATCGTGGTCTTAAAACTTGACGATGCACTAATGATGTATATAATGCCATGTACGAAAAAAAGAAAAATGTGTATTTGTCTGATTGTAAATTCTTGTATCTAATATTTGATTGTAAATACTGCCTCTGGTACTCTACAAATCCCACTCTATATAGCTCCACAATGTAATGTACTGTGTGTATCCTATTTATGTGTAACTAATACCAGGTCGCCTCTGAAAAAGGGACCTGTATTGCTCTCAGTGGGCCTACCCAGTCAACAAACTTAAATAAATGTCCAATTTTTTTTGAAGACCTGATGAAGATAAAGATAAAATAACCAAGTCGTCCGCATATGCTAATGCTGAACAACAATCTGAGCCTCTTTTTGGTGAATCAGTTTGAGATTAGTCAAGGGTTACAAATAACTGATTTGAACAACATGAAGTCTTGCTATATTATGACCTTGCAGTTTGCCCCAGCCTTGGAACTGCTCGGAGGTGAAAGAGTTAACTTCCATGCAGAGCATGGAGCTTAGAGTAAAGCTCGTTCAGAAGCTCTGTTTGGCTGGTTTCAAACCGAAACCATCAGATTCTTTACTCCGCCTCACTGAACAGTCGCTCTGGAGATTCTTCCTGTTGCTCGGTTCATTTCTTCGGTTTAAAGCACTATTTCTTGGTTTAATTTAACCGCGATTTCTTTATTTTAACTGCAAAACCGATCGGTTCAGGCTCTGTCTATGGTAATCGTAAGTAATAGATAGGGTTTTTTCTGTGTGGAACTTGTAAAAGTATTATCAGTTCGGTTGAACCGATCGAGTTGTATTTAAATATAAGTTTAAAGCCTTTTAAGGCTTTTTAGAGTGTGGTTCCCGGTTCTTATCGGTTCTAAAAAAAACGGATTTCATTACGTTTTTTTCCAGGACCCGTGACACGGTTTGGAACCGATAAGGGTGTCTTGCCTGGCACTGCCATCAAAAGGGCAAGTTGGTTGGTTAGGCTGGCATCATGTCTGAGAAACCCAAAAGAAAAACCGGGCCCACTGGGTTTCAACACTGTAGTGTCTGTGGGGAAGCCTTTGCCAAGGATGACCCACACTCTACATGTGTCTATTGTCTGGGGTTTGACCACCTCAATTCAGACTGCCAGATTTGTAAAAATTTCCCTGTAGCCACCCTGGACAAGAGAGTGGGCAGGCTCAGGGAACGAGAGGCCAAAAAGTCCGCTGACCCGGATGGCCAGCCCGGTTCGGTGCCAACCGAACCGGAGGGAGTGCCCTCTGACCAGGGCGAGACTTCCTCAGCAAGCAAGCTGGCTCTGAGGAGCCAGTTCCAGCAAAGAAATCTAAAAAATCAGCAGGTTTGGAGTCCAAAATTCCTTCTCCAACTGCTGCTGAGATAGCCAGGGCAATACAGATTGTCCAGTCCCTGTCCCCGGTTCCCTCCAAACCGCCACTGTCTGGCAAAAGGTCGGTTCGGTGGGTTCCAGTGGTTCAGGATTATGATATAGAAGAGTTCTCTGAACCAGAGGAGGGGGATGAGAATTATGATCAGTGTGAATGTGATTTTGAAAGTCTGGATGTGCCCATTGAACCGGACATCTACCCAGACAGACCTTCAGGTGAGTCTCCCCCTAGGCTTTCTGAGTCCCCTTCTCATTTTTTGTTTTATAAAAAAGTTGCTGAGACCCTCCAGCTCCCTAGAGGAGGCGTTGGATGAGCAAGGAGCCTCACAATGTACGATGATGGATAGAAGTCCAGGAGGTTATCCATCCCTTTACATAAATCCTTTACAAAACAAACAGTAAAAATTTTAAAAACTTCTAATTCTGTGCCTCCTGTGGATAAAAGATGGACAGACACACTATCAGATCACAAACAGATTTTCTTTCCACAGCAAGTACAGTCATGTTAGGATAATTCAGGCTGGCCTGTGATAAATAATATTCCACTGACTTCATCCTCTGACAAGAGTCCAGGAAGATTGATACCATAGCCAACAATACATGGCAGCATCCTTGGGACTCAACAAAATAACTTTCAAACACCATGAAGTCTTGCTATATTAGGACTTATACGGTTAGCCACTGCATAGAACCAACGGAGGAAAGAGTTAACTCCAGAAATCTGGAGTTCTAAGAAAAGGCGCTATACAAAAGCTCTATAGGCAGTTTCAAATGAAACTATCAGATTCTTTACTCCATCCTGAACAATAGCTCAGGAGATCAACTCCTTCAGCTCGGTTCAACTCTAAGTCAAGCGGTATTTTCGTTCATTGAACGGCAAAAATAATTATTTTACACATTTCAGTTAAAGCTCTATCTAGTAAACCGTAAGTACAAAATACAAAATCTGTGGAAATTTAGTTATCTATTCGGTTTGAACCGTCGGTTACTTATTTTAACGTTTTAAAGTTTGGGCTTTAAAGTCAGTACCAGTTCTTATTAGTTCTAAAAAACCTTGATTTTAAATAGGGTTTTCAATACCGTAAAGCAGTTAGGAACGATAAAGGGTCTTCACTATACGACCATAAAGGCAAGTTTTGGTTAGGCTAGCAGTTATCTAGAAACCCAAAAGAAACCAGACCCACTAGGTTTTCAACACTGTGATACTGTAGGAAGCCTTTGCCAAAACTGACCCACACACACTATATTTATGTCTAAGGGGCAGCCACCTCCTGTCAGACTGCCAGGTGTTTAAATTTCCCTGCAGCCACCCTGAAAAGAATAAGGCAGCTCAGAGACTATTAACAAAGTCCGCTGACCCGATGGACAGCCAGTCCAATCACTGACAGAAGAATACCCCGGACCAGGACTAGACTTCCTCGGCAAAAGGATAGTTCAGGGAACAGTTTAAAAAAAAAATGAATATGACAGAAATCAGTAGGTTTGGAGTCAAGATTGTCCTCAACTGCTGCAGAAGTAATTAAACCATACAGATTGTCCAGTCCTGTTTCCAAGTCCTGTCAGACCATCTACAGTTGGTAAAGGTGGTCGTTCAGTTCCAGCGGTTCAGGTTTATGATGTTGAAATTGTTATAACCACAGGAGTGGGAGGAGAATTTGATCAATACATGTGTGGCTAGTACAGTCTGGACGCCCACTTAGCGGACATTTCTCAGACAGACTTTAGAATCTCCTCCCCTTTAGATCCTTTTCTCAGTTATGTTTACAAAAGCTTGCAAGTCCCCAGCTTCCTTTAGAGGCTATGGATGAATAGAGACCTGATTATGTAGGAATGATGACCTAGGATGTTGTCTTTCCACATAAGTCATTTAGGAAATAAACAACAAAGTTTTACAAGATTCCTCTATCCCTCCTGTAAGATAAAAATGGACAGAGGTACATAAAATCACTCATTACAGACTTCCTCACTGAGGTGTAGTCATGTAGTGTAGTACAAGCTGCAGCCTGTGTCAAGGCTAGTTCCTAGCCTCATCCTCCTGAATAGGATTCAGGAGGATTGATGCCATGACAAAGAAAACAGTATATAGCAGCTTCTGTAGGACTCAGACAGGCAAGTTGTATAGCTTATGTGGCTAATTTGGAAATCTAGGTAGGACACCATATGCAGTTAGCAAACAGGCCCATGGCCAGCTGGCTAGCCCAGTTGGAACAAGTGGCTACTAATGGCACTGACCTCTAAGTTCAAGTTCATTGCTGTTGTGACCCAATCTTGTTTTCTCTAGGGTCATGACCACTTCTGTAGCTTTCCGTAGGTTGGCATAGCTCAGATGCATAATCTGTCCAGATACTCTGTCAAAGTCTATGGATTTGTTTCTTGTTGTAGGTAATTCTCTGTTTGAGGAACAAACAAGCTATATGAAAACAGGGATGATTACCTACAAAGTGCCCAGGTGAGAGCTCAGGCCTCCTCTACTTCATGAAGGTCTCTTCAGAGAGCAAGGGCCAAAGGAGAACACAAAACACCCCTCCCTTACCCTAAGACTATTGCCAAGCAGGCACCTGATGGGAGTCCCAGGCCCATACTCCTACACCAGTGGGAGGTTGTTTTATTTCAGCCAGAATTAGGTGTCCTAACTCGGACAAAGTGGGTTCTGGAAGTAATAGGTCGTTCTCCGCCCCAAACAGTTTCCAAAGATGAGAACAGACAGGTCCCCTCAAATCCATGGAATCATAGCACAGGAGCAAGAGTGCTTCTCCTCTGAACTGCAAAGCAATGGAAAGAATCTCCTTGCCACCCGGGACAGGGGCATACTCATGATACTTTCTTACCTATAGAGGCAAGAATTGGCCCATCTCAGATTTAAGGTACCTGAACAAGCATCTTTTGAAAACAAAGTTAAAATGGTAACTCTAGCTGAGGCCAGGGGACTGACTAGCTTTCCTGGACCTCAAGGATGCCTATTTTTTCATGTTTTGATCAGGCCTTCACAGAAAGTACCTCAGGTTACCTCAGGCCACTACCAGTTCAGAATGCCCTTCGGATACCTCTCGCCAAGGGTATTGAAATTCTAGCATGGTAGTGGCTCTTTAAGAAGGCAAGGATTGCTTTGTTTCCTTCCTGGATGACTGGCTCTAGTAGGTCGTCTCAGATCAAAAAATCACTTGCAAGTCCCCAGCAGCTTCTCACCTTTCTAGGATTCTGCTGAATTTACAAAAGTCAGTTCTAGACCAGTTAGGTACTAACTCATAGGAAGAGTTGAACACAAAGTTAGCCAGACATTTCTCCCTCACAGAAAGGGTGACAGTCTCTTTGCCCTGGCATCTTCCATTACTCTCGAGTCTCTTACCAGCATAGCATTTGCCTGCAACTACTGGACATGGCTGCTTCACGCTGTAGTGCAGGGACAAGATTCAGATGAGGGACATTTAGTTCCATCTGAGGACCTATGGTCCTAGTGGCAGGATCAAAGCAATCTAAAACTAGGGTCCTCCTAATTCCCTACCACGGATGCTCCTGTGTTAGGAGCCCATAAGCGACCTGTCCACGAGGGATGTAATCTCCCTAGGAATCTCTACACATCAATTTTTGGAACTCAGAGCTGTCTTCTAGCTCTTAGGAGTTTTGCTTCTGTCAGAACAAGGTAGTTCAAGTCAGGACAGACAACACCACAATAATGTGGTACATCAACAGGCAGGGGCACTCGGTCATCAGCCTTGTGCACAAACATGAAGTAGTGGTCTCAAGCACTCCCGAACACCTCCCACATGTATTCACCTCCCAGGGAGGACATAGCAGTGCCTCAACCAGGATTCTCAGGGCCATCACGTTAGGCTCTGATCCTCAGGTGCAAGTTCGATCCTTGCCAGATGGGGCTCATTCAGATCGATCTTTTAGCAGCCCCAGATAACACTAACTCTCTGTTTTGGGGCCTCCAGTGCCAGGATCAGCCCTGGATGCTTTTCATGGATTAGGAAGGAAGTTCTTTTTCCTCCTTTTCCCCTTTCTTTCCAAGTACTAGTAAAATCAGATCTCAGCCCTGCAAAAATTCTGATTATTCCAAACTGGAGCCAGACAGCTGGTACCAGTATCTCTATCCTTGACAGTCCACCTACCAAAACTTCCAAGTCACGACTTACTGGCTTTGCACAGGAAGTGTGGTATCCAACCTCAAATTCCTCCTTCTCAGGCAGCTCTTGAGGGTGGAATTAACAGTTACCTTTTTCAAGGTGTATTTAGAAAGCTTCAGGAAGCTTTTCACTGAGACCACTTACAATTCTAAGCAGAACAGGTTTTCCAGTCTAGTGCTGAGAAGCAGGTATCTACAGTCTGCTTATCTGCCCTTTCTGGACTTTTGGTCCATTTTAAATCCATAGGTCTTGGGCAGCTACATAAAGGGTTCCTCTGGCAGCTGTCTGTTTTTCTGCAAGCAGGAAGCCTGCTTCCTTTTCTTCTCAACCTGTATTTCCAAGTTTTTGAAGGTTGTTCCACCAACCCTCCTTTTGAAAAAAAGCTCCTGCATAGACCTGAATGTTCCATTGCTCAATTAATACAAACCCCTTTGAACCTCTGTCCCAACCAAGACTCAGCTTCTCATGGAAAATGTTTTTCAGTGGTTTCACTTCTGCAGGCCTTAAGTGAACACAGGCCCAACTGGAAAAGTTTTCTCTCCCCACAGGATAAGACAGTCCCTAGGACTAACACAGGTTGTCCCTAAGTAGTTTCAAGTTCCACAAGACCAACATCTCCTCCCAGTTTTTCACTGGGCATTCTTCCTCAGGTGAGAGGAGCTGCACAGCTTAGACGTCAAGAGGAGCCTTATGCTACTATTTGCAACACAAAGGGTCCAGGTTCAATCCTCCAACTCTTCCTTACCTAGAGGCAGAGGTTGGCAAGGACCTGCCACTAGAGACAATTGCAAGGTGGATTGTCTCTTGTATCCATTTTGTTATCAAAGACTAGGTAGGAGCCCCCTCAGGACTAGGAGCTCACTCCACAGGTGTACAGCTGCATCTCTAGCAGCTGCTGAGATATTCCCATTCAAATCTGTCGAGCTGTTACTTGGGAGACAGTTCACACTTTACAAAGCATTATTCCTGGTTTCTGTCAGGAGAATCTCATTTGGCACAGCTGTGTGCCAGGCCTATTTCTAAGTAGGTTTCGGCCCTCCTGCAGGTACTGCAGCATAATCTACAATGAAGTCTAATATATGAAACTTCTAGGTATTTGAAGAAAAATGCTCACCTTAATGGTGCTTTTCTTCTCATGGAATCTCATGTCAGACCACTAACCTGCCCTCTCAGAACTTCTACTGAAAGTGTAGTGCAAGCACCATATCATGCCATTGTAGTTCTTCCCATCCCCTCTTATTTTAGGGTTAGGGACTAGGGTTTCTGTGTTGGGTGATTTGTGGCCCCTTCCTGGACTTGAGTCTTTCAGCGAAGGGGTCCTAATAGTGCTTGTCAGGGAAAACTAATAATACATTTCTTCTTATTAATTATTATTTGTTCCTATTGTTTATTTTATATTGTTATTATTACTACTAGTAGGTAGCCATTTGGCTAATGCAGAGCCACAGACATGCTTAAAGTGTTAGCTTCGTAAAGATCAACAGTTTCATTTGAAACTGCCCAGATGAAACTTTAGTATAAGACATACCCACTTCTAGAACTCAGATTCTCTGGATTAACTCTTTCCTCTCCAGGGCAGTTCAAGTGCAGTGGCTAACTGCAATAAGTCCTAATATGTAAGACTCCACATGGAAGAAAAAGCAATTACTAAGGTGAGTAATTTTTTCATATGGCTTATGTTGCAGATACAGAAATCTAGATGGGATACCAGTCATAGCCATAACCAAACAGGTCCTAGCCACTTCATAAAGGAGCTGGAGCAGGTGCTCTTGATGGTATTGAGGCATCAGGGTGCAATTCCATGCTGCAGTGGATTCTAATGATGTATCCTCTAGAGTCATGGCTACATCTGTCACTTAGCAGATTGGCCTGGCTCAGGTGTACTTCTTTGTCACAGGATGCAGTCTAAGGCTATATATTTTCCGATGGTGGGAAATTCTCTGTTTGGGAGCAGACAGAGAATTATATAGAAAAATGGATGAATGTAGAACCACTTGCAGAGGTGCACAGAAGCAAGGAGCAGCAGAGTCACTCCTCAGAGGCAACCCCAGGGGGAGGGGTAGCCTTTTCACAGGCCTTTGTACAGACTCAGGCCCCCCTCCTCTTCAGCCTATGTACAGAGGGTTCTTCAGAGGGAGAGGCAGACGGCGTTGAGCACGGCCTGCTCCCACCCCTCAGCCTAAGCCCCTGCCAGACAGGCACCCTGATGGGATGCCCAGAATTCGACTCTCCACTACCTGTACGAGGGCAGGTTGGCTCACTTCGTCAGGACTGGCAGTCTTTAACGACAGACAGGTGGGTCCAGGGAAGTAGTGAGCCAGGATCCTAGTTCTCAGCTTCAAGAATTTCCAAAGATGAGGCCCAGATCTTTCACCCAACCCTTTAGAGACTCTTGCGCACGACAGGAGTCTCAGCCTCCCTGGCTCTCAGAGCTGTAGAAAGGGTTCTCCCTTCACCAAGGGCGGGGTCTGTACTCAGGTACTTCCTAACCCCAAAAGAACAGAGTGGCGGCCTGTAATGGATCTAAGATATCTAAACAAGCACCTTTTAAACCAAAGTTCAAAATGGTGACACTGGGAATGATTTTACCCTCCCTAAGGCCAGGGGACTGGCTAGCCTCCCTGGACCTCAAAGATGCCAACTTCCATGTTCTTATCAGAGCTCCCATCAAAGTACCTCAGGTTCAGAACTGCCCTCAGGCCATTATCAGTTCAGAGCAATGCCACTCGACCACTTCTGCCCCAAGGGTGTTCACAGAAGTGTCTGGCAGTAGCAGTCGCTCACCTAAGAAGGCAAAGATTGCCACGTTTCCCCATAGAATGACTGGCTCATTGTAGGTCAGTCTCAGACCAGATCAAATCCACACCTGCTAGTTACCCAGCAGCTGCTTGCCTCTCTAGGTTTCTTCTCAATCTTCCAAGTCAGTTTGGAACCTGTCCAGGTACTCACCTTTATAGGCGCAGAACTGGATGCAAAACCAGAGCAAGAGCCTTCCTTCCCTTGGAAAGGGAGTAAGGACCTCTAGTAGCCCTGAAGCCTCCTTCCCTCTGCAGGTTTCTCGACCAGCAAGGCATTTCCACCACATGCTGGGGCACATGGCTCCACCACAGCCGTAGGTGCAAGAAACAAGATTTCAGATGGGGACATTCAGTTCCATTTGAGCTTTCTGGTCTCAAAGAGAGATCCTCTATCAAATTAATCCCAGTGACTCGGAACCTGGTCCAGGCCGCTGGTGGTGGCAGGATCAGAGCAATCTGAGACAAGGGGTGCCTTTCATCCCTCTGTCCCATTCCTTGACCATACTACAGATGCATCCCTCTTGGGATGGGGACTCACATGGGCGACCTCTCCACCCAGGGATTATGGTCCCCTCAGGAATCTCTGCTCCACATCAATCAGTTGGAACTCAGGCTGTTTTCTAGCACTTCAGGTTTTCTCTGCATCTGTTCAGAACAAGGTGGTACAGGTCAGAACAGACAACACCACTACAATGTGGTACATCAACAAACAGGGGGCACTCGGTCTTGGGCCTTGTGCGAGGCAATGAAGTTGTGGTCTCTGGCTTCTCCTGAACACTTCCCTCACAGCAGTTCACCTCCCAGGCAGGACAATGTCTTGGCAGATGCCCTCAGCAGGATTTCCCAGGGCCATCACGAATGGTCACTGGATCCCCTAGTACTGGGGATAGTGTTTGCCAGATGGGGCACTCCTCAGGACAGATCTTTTAGCGGCCCCAGACAATTATCAACTTCCACTGTGATTGTTGCAGGCCCCAGTGTTGAACTCAGTTCCCCTGGATGCCTTTACGCCTCGATTGGGAAGGGAGGTTTCTTTATGCCTTTCCCCCTTCCTCTCCTGTTCGAAATACTAGTCAGAATCAGGTCTCAGCCCTGCAAAATGATCCTGATTGCTCCAGACTGGGCCAGGCAGCCCTGGTACCCTCCTTCTGTCCTTAGACCATCTTCCCTGTGCCTCCCCAGGAACCTACAATCTGTTAACCTGTGCTCAGGGAGAGTTTGGTATCGAATCTCAAATCCCTCAACCTCAAGGCTTGGCTCTTGAGCAGTTAGAGTTGCTGATTTGCAACTTTCTCAAAGTGTTCTCAAATCCTGAAGGCTGCTAGGAAGCCTCCACCAGAGCTACCTATAACTCCAAGTAGAAAAGGTTTTCCATATGGTGTTCTGGGAAGCATGTTTTCCCAGAATCTGCTGATCTACCTACTGTATTGGACTACATGGTCTATCTTAATTCTTTGGGACTGAGACCAGCCACCCTGAAAGTGCACTGGCTGCTGTCTCTGCCTTCATTTCAACAGAAGCCCTCTTCTCTCTCTGCTCATCCTGTATTTTCCAAGTTTTTAAAGGATTGCTTCACCAATCCCCCATTCAGGAACCTGCCCGGCTTGGGATCTTAATGTATGCATTGCTCAGCTAATACAACCCCCTTTGAACCTCTGTCTTCGGCAGAGCTTAAGTATTTGACTTGGAAAACTGTATTTCTGGTAGCCATCACTTCTGCCAGGCGTATAAGTGAGTTACAGGCTTTATCAGTAGAAACTGACTTTATTTCCTTTCACGGGATAAAGTGGTCCTCAGGACTAACAGGAAGTTCTAGGGACATGGATATGTTGTTCATCCACACTTATTGGCAGGTTCCTTGCGCTTTAAATCTTGCGGAAGGTCTTCAAGCTAGCTCCTCCCACCCACCGGGTGTAAAACTCGGCTCCGCTGACGCCAGATCTTCCTTACGGCAGAGCTCAGGTTCCCTCCTTAACGCTCTGCGATTAAGTTTTGGGCCTAAATCCTTGGTTAAAATTTTATAACTTTTGGTCTTCTTCCTTGGCGGCACGATGGACAAATCGACTCGGATTTGGAGATGTCCCTGTGGGCAGAAAGATGTCGGACGGACCCGCACTCCGCGTGCGTTTTTGCCTTGGCCGGAACACGACCCGCGAGCTGTGTTCCTCCTTCTCGGTCTCGTCCTCGAGACGCGCTGCTCGCTACATCTGGGCGTCCGAAGAAGATTTCCTCAGTCAAATCCAAGAGGCCCGACTGGCGGTTTCCGCGGCTGCGGGATCCGCCGAACAATTAGAGAGGTTGGTCGCCTTCGAAGAGCAGGCGGCTCAGGCCGCGGCTTCCTCTTCTGCAGCCTTTGTCCCTCTATCGCTCGGGACCTCATATTCAGCTTCCTTTAAGGAGCTTTGCTTGACCCTCTCAACTAAAGGCGAGGGTCCTACTTCTTCGAGTCCGTTTCATCGGTCGAAGAAATCTAAACAAGTCTCATCGTCGGACGCTCTTGGGGGAGGAAAGATCCTCCCTTGTCGACAATCGACTTGATGAATTCTCGGCTTGACCACTGGCTTCACGGTGCCCCGTCAGGCCAGGTGACTGAGACTCCGCACGACGGTCGAGATTTTTCACGACCCGTTAGACGGGTTGTCGGCTGGAGAAGCTTGATTCCCTCCTCCAGTTCCCCGGTGAGGGCTGAGGATATCGTCGGCTCTTCCATGCGGTGAATCAGGCGGGAGGGAGGCTTGATGTAAGCTAAGCGGCTCACGAGGACCTCATGTGGCAACAATTTTCTGGCCAATAAGCCGGCTCAGGCCTCTTCTCCGGCCATTAAGTGGTTGCCACCGGACGGAAGTAGTGGTCGAGGAGCCTGTTTCAGGCCAGTTGTCCGACCTATTCCAGCTGCCCACCAATTGTGGTGGAACCGCCTCCACCTCAGCCGACAGCTGGGGCTCCGGCGAAAGAGTCGGCGGTTGGCCCAAGGCCTTCCCGTGGGCTGTCGGTCACTCTCACGCCTGACAAGCCTCGGCAAAGTGGAGGGTGGCTCAGGCTCCAGGCAGCTATTCGACAACTCGTCGGGTCGGATGACTCCTCCCTGTTCTCAAGCGTTTTGACTTGGAGTCCTCTGAGGGCAGTCAGTGGGCGATAGCCTTCGTCCTTCCTAGGACTTCTGAGGCTCATCTCAGAATCCACTGGGATGAAGCTTGAACCGTATCCAACAGGCCAGATATCCCCTCACGAGATTCTGGACCGGGGATTCTCCACGGAGGCCTTTCCAGTGGCGAAGCCATTGTCGGGCGGCCCTGGAACTTTGGCAGCATCCGGCTTCCTGTCCTCGGCCGAGGATGGCCAGGAAGTATCACGGTCCCTACGAGCTCTCTGTCCGGGTTTTCTGAACACCCCTCGGCTGAAGGGCTGGTCACGGACAGTGTTTTCCGGCGTGCCGGTAATGCCAGGGGCGTGGACAAACGCCGACAAAGAGTCCAAGAAATTGGACTACTCGGAAGCGGAAAGTGTATGCTGCCTCTTCTCTCGGCCTTCCGTCAGGCCAGTTAGCCGTCCTCATGGCACATTTCTCTCATGCCCTGTTGGGTTCCTTGATGAGGCAGTCCCTCATCTTCCCGCTGACCTGCAGACTACGGTCAAGCAGAGTGCGGGATCAGGGCAGGAGCAGTAGCCAAACAACAGCTCAGACTGCTCTGGATATAGGAGACTCATGTGCCCGGTCAGTGGCGGCCGCTGTGGCCACATGCGTCGTGGCGTGGCTGCGAATATCCACCTTTACGCAGGATACAGCACAAGCTTCACGGGCGTTCCTTTCCTGGGAACAGACCTGTTCGACCCTGAGTGGAAGGCCACCTCCAGAGGATCGAAAAATCCAATGCCACCTTGGATTCGGTCTCGTCCGCGCCAGAGGACAAGGTCATAAGCCCCAGCCTGACCCTTTCGTCCCTCTACTCCCGACGCCCTCGGCCCAGCAACAGCGTCAGGGCCAGCAGGCTAGACCTTGGTATTCCAAGCCCAAGCCATCGGCTTCCTCTAATAGGAAGCAAGGAGGAAAAGGCCCTGGTGGTCCCCAGGCTGGTCCTTCCTCCAAGCCTGCTAAGTGACGGGCTGAGGGTGTCACCCCATCCCGTCACCTCGCCCTAGTTCCCCGTGGGAGCGGCTCCGACACTTCCTTTCCGCCTGGTCCTCTTCACCACGGACAGGTGGGTTTTGAGGTGGTGGGAGGAGCCTGCCTCTGGGTCGAGCAGGCTCCACCCTTCAGGCCGTCGCCCTGGGCGCACGAGCCCCAGAATCTCTACCAGGCTCGTCGAGCCGACGAGCCCTCCTCCCTCGGAAAAGGGTGATAAAGAGATAGAGGACCCTTCACCAGAACCAGGGTTCGTGTCCAGGTACTTCCTGGTCCCGAAAGCAGACGAGGGCTGCGCCCCATCTTAGACCTACACGACCTGAACAAGTTCCTAAGGTCTCGAACCTTCAGAATGGTCACTCTGGCTCAGATAATACCATCTCTGGAACACGGCGTGTGGTTCTGTTCTCTGGACTTCCAGGACGCGTTCTTTCATGTCCCTATCCGTCCGTCTCATCAAGATTCCTCCGCTTCAGACGGAGGGATCCCTCTTCAGTTCAGGCCATGCCCTTGGCCTTTCTTCAGCTCCAGGTCTTCACCAAATGCATTGCAGCGGTGACAGCTTTCTCTGGCGCCCGAGGGGTCCGGTGTACCTCACCTGGACGATTGGCTGATAGCAGCCCCTCCAGGTTGGAGGTGGAAGCGGCCAGAAATCTGGCCCTCGGGTTTGCTCTCAACTGGGCCTCCTGGTCAGCGAGGCCAAGTCGGAACTCGAGCCGAAGCAGGTGATATCCTTCATCGGGGCAGAGCTCTACTCTCTTCGAGCCAGAGCACGGCTCCCGGCGGACAGGGCCGAGGTTCTTACCTCCTTTGCCCAATCATTTCTGGTTGGGCAATCGCGCCCTGCCCGGGACTTCCTGCGACTCCTGGGTCTTATGGCGGCCTGTACCAGCGTAGTCCGTTGGGCACGCTGGCACATACGCCCCCTCCAGTGGGGTCTGGCCGGCCAGTGTGGTACAGCGTTGCGATCCTCTGGACCAGCGTGTGGGCCAGCGAGAGATGTGGAGGCGGCTCTCCAGTGGTGGACCGTTCCGTCCCATCTGCAGGAGGTATCCGTTTGTCCGCCCGAGCCGGCGGTCTCTATCGACCGGCGCCTCTTTGATGGGTTGGGTGCCCATCTGGGGAACACGAGCACCACGGCCTCTGGTCCCCACGGGGAGTCCCGATGTCATATCAACCTGCTGGAGCTCCGTGCGGTCCGCCTAGCTCTCACCGCCTTTGCTCCGTTTCTCCGGGGTCAAGTGGTCAGGTCCAGACGGACAATACCACGACCATGCCTATCTAAACCGCCAGGGCGGGGCCCGCTCCCTTGCCTCTATGCAAGGAAGCTCTCCGCATCTAGTCAGTACTCGCAGCCTGGAGGCGGATCTCCTGGCCATTAATGTGGCCAGGAGCCTCCAACACCCTGGCCGATGCCCTGAGCGGATAGGGGCTGCATCGCCTGAGTGGTCTCTCCTGCGGAGATAGTACAAGACCTGTTCTCCGCTGAGGGCACCTCTGGTGGATCTGTTTGCCTCCGGGAGAGCGAGCTGAGGCTGTTTCATGCCCGCCTCAGCAGGGCTCGCTGCAGGGATGCCTCGAGGCGCGTGGACCCCGGCCTTTTACGCCTTTCCTGCCCCCTGATTCACAGGGTCCTGCTGAAAGCGAGGAGGGACAAGGCAGGTGATTCTGATAGCCCCAGACTGGCCTCGCCAGTTCTGGTACCCAGATCTCCTCAGTCTCAGCTCCAGGATTCCGGCAGCTTCCAGCTCGCCCGGACCTGCTCTCAGTCAATCAGGGAAGGTGTTCCATCCGGACCTTCAATCCCTGCACCTGGCGGCCTGGTTCCTGGCTAGAGTTCCAGGCCTTGGGTCTTTCCGGCAGGTCCTCAGCGTCGTTGAGGCGTCCCGTGAGGAGTTGACCAGAAAATGCTATGCCTTCAAATGGAAGAGGTTCTCCATTTGGTGTCGGGAAAAAGGTTGGACCCTTTCCGTGTCCTGTAGGCGAGCATTTGGACTATCTATGGTCCCTATCTAGTCAAGGGCTTAGGTCGACGACCCTTAAGGTGCACCTGGCAGCCATTTCTGCTTACGAGCGGGCGGTCAGCAGTCAGTAAGCGCAGGAGAAAAAGTGGTCGGGACGCTTTTTCAAAGCCTTGATCATTTCCCCTCAGTCAAGGGACCCCCACCTCCGTGGGATTTACTGCTGGTACTGGCAAAGCTCATGGGCAAAGCCATTCGAACCAATGCACAGGTGTGGTCTTCCCACCTGTCGTGGAAGACCGCCTTCTTGGTGGCTATCCGTCAACCAGAAGGATGGGAGAACTCCAGGCGCTGAGCATCGGGGTCTCCTACCTGGTCTTCCACAGGGACAAGGTGTCCTCACGCCCACCCGAAATTCCTTCCGAAGGTGGTGTCGGAGTTTCACCTTAATCAGGTATTGACTCTGCCGGTGTTCTACCCCAATCACACCTCGGAGGCCGAATATAGGCTCCATACTCTGGACCCTAGAAGGGCGCTCGCTTATTATAAGGAGCGCACGGCTGAAATTCGGGGAGAGGTTCGCCAGCTGTTTGTCACCTACGCTGAAGCCGCACCTGGCAGACCTGCAGCCAAGCGGACGATAGGCAGATGGGTCACCTCCTGCATAAATCGCTGCTATGAGTTAGCGGGCATGGAGCCTCCCAGAGGGATAAGAGCTCATTCTACCCGCCATACTGCTGCATCGGTGGCTGCTTCCAGGATGTCCCTATCCAGGAAATCTGCAGGGGCTGCTACCTGGAAGTCAGCACACACCTTTATTACCCATTACCACATCGACCTTGAGTCACGTCGGGATGCTGGTTTGGGGCCTCGTTCTCAATCTCTGTTCCCCAAAGTAAGTATGTAGGGGTATGCTTGCCTCCCTCCTCGGAGAACTGCTAGAGTCTGCCAATAAGTGTGGATGAACAACATATCCATGTCCCTAGAAATACAGGTTACTCACCTGTAACAGGAGTTCTAGGAATGGTATATGTTGTTCATCCACACGACCCCACCCGACCTCCCCGGCTTCGACGCACAACCTGAGCTTCCAGCGGGCCAGATCTGGCGTCATGGGGCGGAGCCGAGAGTTTTACCACCCGGGTGGGTGGGAGGAGCTAGCTTGAAGACCTTCCGGCAAGATTTAAAGCGGCAAGGAACCTGCCAATAAGTGTGGATGAACAACATATACCATTCCTTGAACTCCTGTTACAGGTGAGTAACCTGTATTTTTTGCCTAAGGTGGTTTCAGATTTCCACCTTAACCAGTCTATTTCACTTCCGGTGTTCTTCACTGACCATTCCTCCTCTGGTGAGAGGAGGCTGCACAGCTTAGATATTAAGAGGGCCCTAAGTTACTACATAGAACGTACCAAGGGTCACAGGTTTGACTCCTCCAACTGTTTCTCACTTATGGTGAGGTTGGAAAAGGAGATCTGCCACTAAAAGATCCATTGCCAGGTGGATCGATTCTTTATACACTTGCTATCAAAAGCTGGTAAGGTTCCCCTCAGGCCTGAGGGCTCACTCTACCAGAGGTACAGCTGCATCTCTAGCTGCTGCTAGAGACATCCCTATCTTGGAGATATGTCAAGCAGCTACTTGGAAAACAATACACACTTTCACCAAGCATTACTCCTGGATATTCAGGCCAGGAGGGATGCTCGGTTTAACACAGCCGTGCTTCAGAGCCTGTTCCCTAAGTAGGTTCTGTCCCTCCTCCATGGAGGTACTGCTGTGTAGTCTGCAATAGTCATAATATAGCAAGACTTCATGTTGTTTGAAGAAAAATTACTCACCTTAGTAATGTTGTTTCTTCTAATGGAGTCTTGCATATTATGACCTCCCCAGCCTGCCCTCTCAGAACCCTACTTTGGGTATGGGGTGGGTAGTCCTCTGTTGGCATTTATTGATGCCCTCTTTCATGTTTGGGTGTTGTGTTCATTCAGTTATTTTATATTAATTTTTCTGGTCCACTGACTTGAGTCTTTGTGTTGGGACCAGTAAAATGTGTTAATATATTAGTAGCCAGTTGGCTAGTGTAGGTTACAGCTTCACACGAAACCTTAGTGAGTTTTGCTCAGAAGATCTGATGGTTTCGGTTTGAAACCAGCCAAACAGAGCTTCTGAACCGAGCTCGCGCTCTAAGCTCCATGCTCTGCATGGAAGTTAACTCTTTCACCTCCGGAGCAGTTCTAAGGCTGGGGCAAACTGCAATAGTCATAATATAGCAAGACTCCATTAGAAGAAACAACATTACTAAGGTGAGTAATTTTTTCATACTGTATATTGCGAACAATGTGGGGGCAAGCATACACCCTTGCCTCACCCCTGTGTTTGTTATAAATTGTTTGGATAGATTTCCAGACATATCTGTTCTAACCTCGTTTATGCACATAGTAGACACGTCATCACAGATTTCTATACATAGTAGATAAGTCATAGCCTGGTCCCCTGCCCCCAACCCCCATCTGCCTACAAGCACTACTTCTCAGTCTACCCCCCATCTGCCTGCACGCAAAATGACAGTCACATATTTCTAGAGTTCCTCTTTTACCTTCCTATAACCACTATAACTGCTGTCCTCCAAAACCAAACAGCAGATTTATTTTTTTCCCCAACCCATCTTCTGACCGCTCACAAATCGCCAAACTGCACGGCTCCCACTCACGTGCTCACTTCTACTACAACAGCGTAAAAAAACAGTACCTCAGTTTCAAAACATTAAAACATTGCCTTTCCACACTTTGACATCCAGTACTGTCTCTACCTCTCTGCCCGCTCTCTTCCCTTGTGCTCCTCACAAGAATGAGCTTCTTCTGACTCCAGCAAACCACGCAAAACGTACCTTATTTCTTGCAACCTAGAACCACTTGTGGCAAGTCATTTTCAATGCCAGTAAACTCCACTTCACTTTCAGTTCCCCACTCCTCACGCTTGGCCTGCCATCCGCCTGCAGCACAAAATAAAAACATGTCTCCAAATAAAAAGATTGCTAAACTTAACAGGGCATTTAAATTAATTTATTTTTTCACATGCACACACTTCTGCTACCCAGTGTTTCGCTAACAGCAGCCGCCATGTTGTCCAGCATTTTTTCAGGAGCTGTACCCCAGCCTGTCAGCAGGGACGTTAACATAGTAATGCAGCATCCCATTGCCGCCTCCATGACAATGGCCCTAGCAACGTCTGTATAACAAAGCACAAAACCACTAGTACAGGAAATAAACCTAACAAAATGTAAAAAGAATTTAAAAATAACAAATCTTTTAAAAATTCAAAGCTCAAACACAAGGTCCCTGCCTACTGCATAAATGATATGTGCAACAGGGACCTTGTGGAATAAATGACATATTTTCACTTCGAGCTGTCTGACCTTAGGTAACCTCCCTCATGGCTATACCACTCGTGAGGTTCAGGGGCATAGCCAGGATTTGGTGTGGGTGGAGGGATCCCATATATTTCTAGGGGGTCCAGAGGCATGCTCCCCTGGACAGTTTTGAAATTTTAGCAGTTATATGGTGTACTTCAGTGCATTTTTAGGCAATAACTGTTGACTTACAAAATGCATCAAAATATAAGTTGCCAGTATCATCCCGCCCTAGTCCCAGGTCTGTGAGTTCATCCCAGGATTTTTTTCTCCTTTATTATATTTCCATCTTTCTGTTCTTTAGGTCTTCTCCCATTCTGCTACATTCACTACACCACCTCCGCTGTTTTTCCAGCTTTTCCTTATTAAGATTTTTTTTTAAATTTTCACTTCCCCCATTTTCATTTCTGTTTTGACCTATTGCCTTGCCTTTTATGTTTCACCTCTCCCTTTGCATGTATTTCCCCATGAATTGCCGACTTAATGGGAGGGAGCAGAGCAGGGTTAACTTGTCTTGGGAACACACGGGCATGTGATGAAGTGGGGTACCTGTCACTGTAACCATGGTCCATAACAAATTCACTGTCCACAAGCACACTGACAGTCAAGCAGGCATTTTAATTTATTTGCTTGCCCACACAGCATGCCAGCAGTCTTAATTACTCTCCACAGAGAGGCAGTACAGCTTCCACACTTCATTTTGTTTAATTTAGTAGAGCCTGACATAGAACCTAGTCAAAAAATGTATTCTCAGCCGGTTCGGTGGCGCTGAGAGTTGAGGCGCTGGACGCCACACCTCACGCCACGCCAGTGACCCATGTTTGGGAATGAGCACGGGCTGCTGGGGGTTGGCAGGAGAGGGAGAGGATTGAGCCTTCGACGACAGCTCTCCTCTCCCGGGGAAGGGTGAGCATGCCGTCCTGCTCCTTGGCTGCCCCTTGGGGGGGTAGCACCAGAGTTACGGTGACTTGTAATGTGGCATCATGGCAGGCGCACCTCCACACACACGGGCTCATGGCCGCGGGGCAGGGGCGAAGAGAAATGGAAAAACTTTGCCTGCCAGCTCCATGGAAGCCCCTCCACTGCTACTATGCGCAGCCTCACAGAGCTCAGGCCCACTCTGGATATGTGTTCAGGAAGGGAGACGGACCTCCCACCTGCAGAGGGATGGTCTAGTGGGATACAAAGGCCGGGAGGTGCTGGGCAGGTAATAGCGGCGGTGGCGAGTTGGAGGAGGAGAGAGAAATGCCAGCAAGGTGAAGGAGGATAAATAAATAATGGAAAAAAAAATGTATTCTCCTTATTCATTTGTAGCACCCACTTTGGGGTACACGTATGCCTGACTGCAACCCATTTATTATTCACAATCAGTGTCAGTGACTCAGTAGGTAACACACTCGCCTCTGAAGCTGGGAGATCAGAGGGCTGTGGGTTCAGTTCCCACATCTGGCACTTGGGTTAATATCCCAGTACTGACACTGTAGGGCAGCATGAGAGGGGTGGTGCACTTCTGAGGTGCTGTCTTTCGGATGAGACATTAAACCGAGGTCCCATCTGCCTGGATTTGTGGTAGTTCAGGTGGATGTTAAAGATCCCATGGCACTTATCGAAAAGAGTAGGGGAAGTTTTATTGAAAATAAACATAACATCACAATAGAATACAAAAACAATCAGAGTATGATATTATACAGGAGGATAATAAACAATCCTGAAACAAAAGGAAAAAACAGTATTACCATATTTTACACACAAATAAAATTCTGCCAAAAAGAATCAACTGTAGGTTTTGAGAATTTAACATCATCTCTAGATTTTACAGAAGCTAACCCATTCTCAATCTGTAAAAACATGGTTCTAAATAACACTGTTTGCTGCTGCAGAACAAATTGGCAGCGAGCTTGCCATAAATAATATTGTGCGAAGGAGAAAAAAACATTTAAGGTACTTTTATGATATAAACGCCAAATCCCTGTATAATCTCCCAAAACTATGGTTTGATATGAAATATGAGCTAAAAAGGGTAAATTCCAATGTATAGCAGCGTCCTGCCAAAATTTTTGACTAAAGGGGCAAGTAACAAAAAAATGCACCATAGTTTCTTCACAGGTTATACAGGTAGTCCGTAAGCAGAATCTTTCTGTAATGGGTTTATATTTCAAATTACCTCTAACCCCTAATCTTCCTTGCATAGAGAGCCAGACAATATCCCAAATATGTGGGGGATCCTAAAATCTGTCAACTTTCTGATATAAAAAAGCATTTTAGAGGGTACACATTCTGGAAAGAGAAGAACACTTTTTTGAGCATCAAAGACAGTGAAATTGTAAAAGGGTTTTCTGGATAAAGTAAGTAGGTGCGGAAAAGAAGTTTTCCGCTGCTGTAATTTTTTCAAAGTAGTAATACCATAAGATGGCAAAGAGTCAGACAATAGAATTTTTGGAGGTAAAAGAGACCATTTATCCAGATACCTAGACCATAAAAACTGTGACCAGAACTGCCAGGACATAGTGGCAGGAGACCAAAGATAAGAAAAGTATTCAAATAAAAACAAGGAATGATAGAAAACAATGGGATTAATTATGGCCAACCCTCCTTTAGTAATAGGTAGATAAGTAATATCCCTACGTGCAGGGTTCAATCTGTTACCCCATAGCATCTGAAAAAAAAGACTAAGGATTCTGGTTTCTAGATGAAGAGGGGTTGGGAATACATAACTTAAATATAAAAATAGGTAACAGAAATTGTTTAATAATTACTACCTTTTCTTCTTCCCAAATTTCCACCCTTTCCAACGATGGATCTTAAACTCTCCTATGTATAGTTGTTTCTCCCAATTATAGGAAGCCAAATCTCCTGCCCCAAACCAAACACCTAGAATTTTATGGGAGAAGAAGCAACCGAATACCCAAAATGTCAGAAGGAACTGAAACTATAAGGTGTAAAAAAAAATAAAAAAAAATAAAAAACAATTTTCCATATTAAGCTGAGCTCTGATAATACACAAATTAGAAAAAAAAATATTGTATGGTAAAAGAAGGAATATCTTTAAGTAATAAAGTAACATCATCCAGATATCCGTGACTTTCTCAAGTGGTAAAGTAGAGGAGGCTAAGCTAATAATACTAGTGTCCCATAAAATTTGCCTAATTACAGGGTCCAGAACAAAAGAGTAAAGAAACGGACTTAATGGGCAGCCCTGTCTTACTCCAATAGAAATAGGGATATCTGTACCAAAAAGGCCATTAACCATGGGGACAATAGTAGCACTCTCATATAAGGTAGAAATCCATTGTACAAAGGTTTTTGGGAAACCATACTGTAAAAGTAGGAGAATAAATAAGTGTGTCGAACCTTATCAAAGGCTTTAGCCTGATCTACGGCAATAATATATCCAGAAATTTTACCTGCATGACTGAGCTCAAATAAGTCTCATAAAGATATAAATTGTGTTGAATGCGCCTATTAGGAATAGCTAAGTTTGAGCCGGTGTATAAGACAATCTGCTACCAATAATAATCTATTGTTGAAGATTTTGGCCAAAACCTTGTAATCACTGTTCAACAAGCTCAAAGGCCTCCAATTAGATAATAAAGTTTTATTTCCTGATTTATAAAAAAAAATAAAGAGGTGCTAAGCCCTGATTGGGAATTAGAGGAGAAGAACAAAAATTAAATACTTTCAGCAAAAATAAATCATGTAAGAGAGAAAAGTTTATAAAACTCATTAGGGATACCATCTAACCTGGCAAGTATCTTTACTTAATTGCGAGATGGCCTTTTCAACTTCCTGGGAAGAAACAGGTTGAGAAGTGAAGTCATATGAGAGATAGGGACTTGAGGAAGTGGAACAGTGAAACTAGAAAAATCAGGCAAAGGTTGGTCAGACCTGTCCTGAAAAGAATTGCTAACATATTGTTGAACTATAGCTAACATTTCTAAATCCTTGTTAACCAAATTTCCAGTGGGAGAAATAAGCTGAGTCATAAGGGTATTCTCTAGCCTTTGCTTACAGGCCTCAAACGGATCTGAAGCTGGGATTTTCCTGGTTCCAAATTGAAATTCTAATTCTAAGGATTTAGCTCTATCATATTGATAAGATTTCAGCTGATCTTTAATTGCTTGAATTTGAGAAGTGAAATCATGCCTATTGCCAGGAGGGAAGGACATCACTTTATATAACTGGTTTCTTAAAAGAAGGTATCGCAAATAATTAGAGTTAGCATTAGCTTTACCAAAGGAAAGTAAAGGTTTCTTTAGGCCCTTTTTATATCCATCCACCAACTCAATGGAGAGTGTAAGCAAAAAATAGACTCTCTATTGGCAAAAAACTTCAATTTGTGAAAAAGGAAGGATTCTCAAGAAGTGACATATTTAATCTCCAACGTTGTATATTGAAAAATCTTGGGAGGAAGAGAATGCAAACTGAAAGTACAAAAAGAATATTATGATCAGAAAATTTGAAGGCTGAGATTTACAATGAATGGGATGTAAATGTTGAGAAAAGAAAAACATATCAGTTCTCGTGGCATAAATAAATCTGTGATAAGTAGCTCCATTACCCTTGGGATGCAGTGTACGATAAGCATCTTTCATACTGGTACCAGAAAGAATTTGTGACAAAGCATTAGAGTCACAACATATTTTTTTTTTGGTGACTCCGGATAAGGAAGTATCCAAAGAACAATTAAAATCCCCTCCCCAAATAGTATGCATTATAGTAAAGAGAAATGGCTTAATCTCCCCAAATAATGCAACCCAGGCTGATTTAGTTTGCGGGGCATAGATATTAATAAGGCAAAAGGAGAAATCTCCAAGGAGCCATCCAAAATCAGGGCTCTACCTGGATTAACATCAAGAAGTCTAAAAATATGAAAGTGAGTGGTTTGAAGAGAATGCCAACACCATCTGCAGGGTCCAGCCCAAAAGACCAAAATGAAGGCCCCAGTGCCACCTCTTTTGATAAGGTCTACCTCAGTAAGTGAAGAAAACGCTTTCCTGAACAAAATAATGTCCACTGAAAGAGTTGCAAAAAAGCTAAAATAGATATTTGTTTTTATAAGACTTTAGACTGCAAACATTAAAGGGCAATAGTTTTAAAGTGACCATAAAGATTAGTGTCTGCCAAGACCTCCTTTCAGACTGGTACTGGCTTTCCTTCCTTTCTTTCCTTTTATCCTTGGCTAATTCTGTAGACTTACTTTCTTCATCCTCAGTAACTATTTCTGATCTATGTAAGTATCCGATTCTAAATCCGAGTCTCCAAGATCATCTTGCAAGGGAGAAAAATATTAGTGGTAGGGATAGGACAAGGAGTAGGAATTTTTAGTGAAGACCTAGTAAATCTTCACCTCTTAACAGTTTCAAAAATGGGGTGGGGGGGGGAATAGTGGCCTGTCAGAAACAACATCCTTTTCTAGAATCTTTGATTCGGATTTGAGAAGGTCTAAAGTCATCCACAAGGGAGACTAAGTCCATCACTACCAGAAGGGGAGCATCCGAAACTGATACAGATTCACTAGGGACAGGGTTATGTAGTTTGACTTGAGCTAGCGTCACTAACTCATCATGATCCCACCCTTCAGCTCTATTTCTTTTAGCCCAGGGGCATTGATGAAAGGCATGCCCTTTATCATCACATAAGTGGCATTGAAAAATATTCTCACAGAGGTCCATCGAATGCCCATGTCCCCCACAGAGTGAACATTTCATCATATCACAGGAGCTACTAATATATGTTCGTGAGCCACATTTATAACAGGCCCTGGGTTGACCACTATAAAAGCACACTCCCCTATCCTTGCCTAAAAAGAAAGTGTTTGGGAGATGAATAATGTCAGAATTTACCTGAAATAATTTTACTTTGAATTTCCAACCTCCAGTCCAAATACCCTCTAAATCTAATAAAGCCTCAGGGGGTCCAAGTATATCACAGCGGTTTTGCAACCAATGGTAAATGTCGCTTACATTTACCCCTTCATTCCTGAACATGATAGTGACATAGCGGATTTGGGGTCTAGTCAGAGGAATAGCCAAAAAGGGGAGCCACAAAGGTGTATTCTTTAAAAGAGAATATTTCTCCCCAAATTTTTCTAAGCACTGATTAATTTGAAAATTAACATCGAAAGAATCCTCCCCAGAAACATGGATTAGAGCAAACAGATCAGAAGGAACAAATGACATAGAGCCCTTAAGTAAGGTATTAACCACATAGTACCTATCAGGATGAGTAGCAAAGCCACCTCTATACTATAGATGGACTGCATTCCTCCTGGGAGCTTGTTCAAGTTTATTTTGAACAAGTCAGCCATAGGAACTCACTTAGAAGGTTCAGGGCCTTTATCCTTAGGAATCTTATCCTGTAAAGTCAAAATATCCCTTGACCCCTCCTCCTGAGGACGATGGGGCCAGAAAATGCCACAGAGTCCTTCAACAATAGTTGCATACCATCAATATTACAAACAGCAGAAAAACTAGTGTCAATACCTGAGCTCAGGGTGTTGGCATACTTAGAAGAAGGTAGTGTAACAGGCGTCCAGGCAGGGTCAGGGACCCAAGTCCCCACAGCATTTCAAATCCATCCAGCTTTGGATAAAGAGTCCTCTGTCGACCAGTCCCGAACAGTATCATGAGCCTTTGATGCTAAGCCAAATTGTTGTCTCAAAACTTGAGACGTAGACTTCCGGTGAGCGCACCGATCGAATGGCTCCCTAGCTCAGATACCCCGGTCTGCCGTTAGTTAAATCCGCCTTAATCTTCATTTAATCGGAACCATCCAACGATGAAGCCTGCAGAAATAAGGGCTAAGATGACTTCCAGACACAGAAGCAAAGAGAAAATAAATGTGCAGCAGGTAAAACACCATAAAACTGTGTTCGACTTTGCTCAGCAAGCTGCAGCCTACGCAACACCCGCCTCCCCGAAACAGGGAACCAGCACAGAAGAGGTGGAAGAGCAAGAATATATTATAACCTCCAAACAGTTGTGCGATACTCTCCAGAAAATGAATGCTACGTTAGAAAGACTAGAGGCGAAACCGAATGAAGATGGGGAGAAATAGAGCTCACCGCCCAGAAGGTAGAGATGATGGAAAAGGTGCTGACTGATTACACCACCACTCGGATGTACATAATACTGCTCTGCTAGACCTACATAGGAGAGGGCTGTTATAGAAGCTAGATTGGATGAACTGGAAAATCGAATAAGCGAAATAATGTCCTATTCACGGACTACCTGAAGGGACAGACACAGGTCCTGTGCTACAATTCCTGGAATCCTTTCTACCAGAGATCCTGGGCTGGCCGGCAGACAAGCCCCTTAATATTATATGCGACCACCGCTCACTGATACCCAAGCCGCGGGACCCGAAAGCACGACCCAGGTCCCTAGTGATAGCCTTTCTGGATTTTCATACCAAGAGATTCTGTGGAGAGCGTGGTCCAAAAAAAGAGATATTATTTAGGGACACTCGCCTCTTTTTCGAGCAGGACTACTCACCTCAACTTTTAACACAACGCAGAAAGCTGTTGCCAGTGGTATGCCAATTACAGCAAAAGGGAGTTAAAGCAGTTATAGAGTATCCTGCACGACTTAAAGTGGTCACAGAAAATAACATCAAAAGATTCATAGACTTACAAGCTGCACAAAAGTTTCTGACCTCGATGGGAATAGAGCTTCCAAGTAGTACAACAAGTAATGCAGCACAGCAAAGGGAGCGCCTGCTAGAGAGGGCCTGGCATCAAGGTGGAACCAAAAGGAAGGAGCTACACGACTGCCCGGGGACTTCTGCAGTGTGGGACTCACTCATTGCACGAGGAGATGCGACCATTGCTGGGTCTGCACGAGGAGCTGAACAGACCGGAGAAGCTGCAAATCAGAATAACTTGGTAACAGAATCAGCGACCTGAAAGAAGATGGACATTGGTCTGAGTGAGAGTGACTTAGAGAGGGGAGTAAACCGCTGCACATCTCTAGTTGTTATACCCACTGAAGTGGGTGGAGGGGAATGGTCTGAATCAAATGTGTGATATGGGGGTCATCCTCTCTCATATTTTAGGAGGTGGACAAAAGACGAAGTTTTTAGTAGATCCTGACGCCTAGCCCAAGTTGAACAAAGAAAGCTTAGAGATCTGAATAAGATAAGGGGAGGTAGACTCCCGAAGGGGATGGGATAATAACAGGATAAGAGCAAATACAACAACAAATTTGAAAACAGGAAGAAGGGACTTCTAAGGATAAAGGAGAAAGGGATGGGGAAGGGAGTGGAAAGGAAGAGGAGAGCATAGAATATGATAAGTAAAAGACTGACTATCATGAAAAGAGAATCTTACTCCGGGAGGGATGGGGGTTAAAATAAGGTAACTCAAAATACTGAAACGATCAATATGGGAAAGGAGGGGAGGGGGGGCAAGAGGGAGGAGGAAAGGAAAATAGGAGGGAGACCTGCCTAAAGAAGAGGTGGGAGAATGAAACCCACCGAATAGTAGGAGGGCTTTGAACAGAGGAAGGATCGATGGGGATGATGAACTTGAAGTAGTAATAAGCTACGGCAGGATGAAGGGGAAAGATGATTGCGGGTGAGACCAGGTACATTTCTTCTTCACCGAAAGGGAATTTCGTTTTCCCATAATGGGGCCCGGAAAACATCTCATAAGGCGCCTGGAACACACAGTCACGGTGGTTTAGATCTGCCCTTCTGGTGATTGGGCTGATATTGGCCTAAAGCCAGGCGGAGGACCCACAGTGTTGGGGTCATCCAGCCACGCCTCTAGCATCAGAGGGTTTGTAGAGGGTGGCAAGAGGGGCAATTTCATCTTGAAGTCAGAAAAATTAGATAAGGTTGTATTGGTTACTAATTTGAAGTTGAGTTTTGAGAAAAAGTATCTGTTTATTGAAACAAAGTTATGTATTAGAAACAATGCACGGAAATAACATAGGGTGTGTTTTAGTGGTGTGTCCCCGTCCCTGGAAGACCATCTGGAGGAAATATCTGACCCAAAAGACAGATAATGGCTGATTTAAAGATTGTCTCCCTAAATGTGAGGGGTATTAATAACCCGGTGAAAAGAGCTAAAATATTGCAAGATTTAAAGAGATGAGGAGCTACGGTGGCCTTCCTCCAGGAAACTCATTTGACAGCCCAAGAGCATTTGAAACTGAAAAGAACTTGGGTAGGAAGTGTATATGCCTCGCACTACGCTGATAGCCCGCACCGTAGGGGGATAGCAATTCTGATAAAAAGAGATGTTCCTCTAACAATCTCAAAAGTTAAATGGATCCAGAGGGTAGATATGTGCAGATTCATGAACTATAGAGGTCAAGTGTACCCTAGTAAACATATATAGCGCCTAAACTTAAGAAGTGCCAAGGTTGGCATTCTTAGAGACAATAATGAAAGAGCGGTCGCGAGATGCACAAAGTATGGTAATCATTGGAGGAGACTCAATGAAGTCATAAACCCAGGAGTGGACAGATCGGGAAGACACCAGGAGGGTAACACGAACAGGGAAACTTGTTCTTAGACTTAGTCAGGAACTGGGGCTAACGGAGTGTTGGAGGTTTCTGCACCCCAGAGGGTGGGATTATACCTATTACTCCCCACGACACGGAGCTTACTCCAAAACAGACTATTTTTTGATCTCCACCAATGGGGTACATAGAGTAGAACAGTGTTGCATAGGCCCAATAATCATCTCTGACCATGCGCCAGTCTCCCTTAGTGTTTCTATGGCTCAGGTAGTGACGCAATCCTGCTAGAGGTTTAATGTGAGCCTTCTTACAAGGGAGGACTTTAAAGAACTAATAGAGAGGAAAATACGGCAATTTGAACTAGAAAATCCAAAAGGGGACACAGGGGAGGGAATAAGATGGGACACACTTAAATGTAGCCTTAGGGGAAATTATAAAATATGTCTCCAAAATTAAAAGAGAGCGAATTCAACAGAGGGTACAACCGAACAGCAGATACTCCGCTCAAATCCATCCATCAAGAGAGTCAGGATCCCAAAATTAAAAAGAGCTGAAAAGGCCAGACAGGATCTAAACCGGATCCTAGATATTCAAATTGAGGGGCAGTTGCAGTACTCCAGACAGAAATATTATGAACAGGGAAACAAGGCCAGGAAACTCTTAGCATGGCAGCTTAGACAGGAGAGGGCAAGTAGAGCAGTGATTCGCCTGCAAGGGAGTGAGACAGAACAGGCAACCACGTCTCCGGCAGAAATAGTTCGGAGATTTGAAAAATATTACACAGACTTATACAGAGCTGACACCTTTCCTGGACACAGGGAAGCGGTGGAATCCTTTTTAGACAGTCTTAAGTTACCGATCCTAGCAGACCTGAGGAAAAAGGAGTTAAATGCCCCAATTAGAGTTCAGGAAATCACAAATAAAATCCAAAAACTTAAAAATGGTAAAGCGCCAGGGTTGGATGGGTTCGGGGCGGAGTTTTATAAGGGTTTTAGATCTCATGTGGTGGGCTTCTTGAGGGATGCCTGCAACGAGATACTGATGGATGGGAAACCAGTTCCACCATCCTGGAACCTGGCCCAGATATCAGTAATTCCGAAACCGGTTAAAAACCCAGAACTATGCAGTTCATACCGCCCGATATCCCTGTTGCCGGTAGATTTAAAAATCTTTACAGGTATCCTGGCAGACAGGCTTCAGGACTGCATCTCCACTCTGGTCCATCCAGACCAGACGGGATTTATCTCAGGAAGATACCTACAAGATAATATATGGCGTCTTTTGAATATCATCACAGCTCAAAGAGGTGCAGTGGCTCCGCAGATAGCAATCAGCATGGATGCTGAAAAGGCCTTTGACAGGGTGGACTGGCACTTATGTCGTCCACCCTGTCAAGATTTAGTTTGGGGGAGCACTTTGTTTCGACCATTGCCGCTCTGTACTGCAGACCCGAAGCCAGGGTTAGGGTGAACAGCATGCTCTCGAACCGTCTGCCTCTTATGAGAGGCACCAGACAAGGGTGCCCTCTGTCGCCATTAATATTTGCCCTCTCTCTGGAACCGATGGCTATCTGGATACGGGACAACCCACACATTAAAGGTATCTGGGCAGGGGGGGGGTGGAGCATAAAACAGCGCTCTATGCGGATGACTCCCTTTTCTTCTTGCGCGACCCTCAAAGCTCCCTGCCACATCTCCTGGAAGCTTTAGAAAAATTCGGCTCCCTAGCAGGATACAAGATTAACTTATCCAAGTCAGAAGGGGTGATATTGAGCGGTACCCTTAATAGACAGTTAAGAGAAACCTTCCCATTTACATGGGCTAAGAAAAACACATTTAAATATTTGGGAATACAGATCTCGGTGGATACGTCCAAGCTGTACCGGAACAATCTTTTTAAATTGCTTCTGGTTTTGAGATCAGATTTTGCCCGATGGAAACTCCTACCCCATTCTCTCTATGGCAAAATTCAAATCATTAAAATGAATGTCCTGCCCAGTCTATTATTCTTATTTCAGACACTCCCCATTCCCATACCATCTAAGTTTTGGAGCCAACTTACAAAGAAATCTCCAGATTTATATGGGGAGGGCAAGCTCAAGGATAGCACTTGGCACACTGATGAAATCTAGGAAGATGGGTGGTTTGGGCCTACCACACATGTACCATTATTACCTAGCCGCATAAGGAGCACAGCTTATCACATGGGCCAAACAACGCACCAAATCTGGGTGGTATCTCATTGAAAATGAATCAATCCCCTAACGGTAAAATATGGACAAACCCAGCCTGTCATGTCGATCCATACAATCGGAGGTCAATTTCTAATCCATGGGTAAAACAATCCTTATATACCTTGCTCAGACTTAGGAAAAAACTAACACCCCGAACACCCTGGGTCCCTGTCTCTAATCAGACATACAGTGAATTTTGTCCCTCCTAAGGTGGATCAGGGATATGCTTTCTGGGAGCATAAGGGCTTAACAACCTTTAGACAAATGATAGACAGAGGGTCCTGCCTTACATATGGCACACTTCAGGAACGTTTTACATTAAGGAAGGAAGATTTTTACAGATATCTTCAGGCTCGACATTTTATTAACACAGGAGGAAATCTCCATAGAATCACTAGGGCCCTTACTCCCCTTGAGGAATTCTGGTGGGATTCTAGAAGAATTAAAGATAAACTGCCCTACCTTTCCATCCTGTGTAGGATAATCATGGACAAGAAGGGGACCCTGGTGTTAGAAGAGATTAGAAAGAAGTGGGAGATAGAGTCCAGAGAGACCATTTATAAGAAAGATTGGGAATGCCGTTTGCAGAGGGGATGGCAGGTAACCTCATCCACGATATGGCGCGAATTTAACTGGAAAATCCTGACCTGCTACTTCTCGGCCCCCAATGATTACCGAACACTTTAACCTCAGGCTGCCTTTCTCGGCCTGTTGGAAGTGGTGTGTGGAGAAACACAAAGCACACATTATCATATATTCTGGGGGTGCTCAAAGCTGCAGAGATTCTGGTCTCAGATCCAGGGGGCCATGACCAGAATAGGTGGGTTGCCTATACCATATACGTTTAAGGACCTAGTCCTGGGGTTGCCAACCTTGTCTTCTCGAAAAAGGAGAAGTGTGGAACTAGGCCAGATACTGTGGATTGCAGCTCTAAAATGTATTACTATTAAATGGTTAAAACAAGATCCACCAACATTTCAACAGTGGACTTCAAAATGGAAGAAATTGAAAGACTAGAAAGCATAACCTACACTATTCAGCTAAGAAAAGAGACATTTCTAGAAATCTGGAGACCCTGGCATCATTGGAAAGAGGAGTTGGGTGAAGATACGGGGGTAAGAGTTGGAGACATAAGAAGGGAGGAGGAAGGATAAACACAATAAGGGAAGAGAGCAGGATGATGCAAGAGGCAGGAGGGAGAAGTGGATAAAGAAAGAATAAAGAGTTGCTAGGAAAAGATGGTCTTCCCTGAAAATAGGGACGAGGGCACACACAAGTATAGGTACACACAAGTACCTGTACATACTTAACAAACAATAAAAACATCAGTTGCAGTGCATTGGTTTAAATAAATGTAAGTTAATACGGTTATTGATGGTTTGGTTGAAAGGTTAGATAAAAGGTAATGAAAACCTGATAGAATGTATAAGCAATTGTGGAAGTAGAATACCCAGGAAAGAAGAGACATTAAGTCAGAAGAAAAGGAAAACCAAGACTGAACTGGACATTAATATAGTACGCTACGAGGAACAGAACATTTTAACTAAAAACTTAAAGCTTGATAGTGTGTACCCATAATTTCATTCTACTGTCTAATGTGATCAGAGGTTGAAATATGTTAAATATTAGAAAACTGGAATAGTAGAAGGACAAATTATAGAAAGAAACTTGGATGAATAGAATGCAAATAATGTAAAGAAATTTATAATAAGAGTTTATGTGGAATTGGATGTAATAATGATATGGATTTTAATAAAACAGAGGAAGTTAAAAAAAAAACTTGAGACGTAGAAGAATGTTTATCTGTAGCAGTGCGATCCTCCGAAGCTACCAAACCCTCCGACGCCATATTCGGAAGTGCGTCATGCGAAAACCCTTCAGCAGGAGCAACACTTTCTGAAACAGAAGTTCCCATATCAGGCAGTGGACAAACAGGACTCGAGGAAAGGGCAAAGGATACCTCCCGAATCGGCAATGCACCGATCATCTCCGGAACATCAGTCATCATCTCCAGGTCAGAAGCCCCATTAACAGAGGCAGGAACAGTTGCTTCCAAAGTAGTGTGCATAACCATACTAGCAGGAGCCTTCATGCTAGCGTCCATCCTCCTTCAAGACTGCAAAGCCTCTGCCATACAGCAGAGCAAACATAGCCCTCTACTGGCCACAGAGCGCCAGCAGAGTAGGGGAATTTCCCTGGTGTCCTGGCCAAATTTCCCTCATTCACTAAAAAATACCACCAACAGTTTCATCTGGTTCAAGGTCCGTTGGCATTCATCTGTATCCCCCTCCCCCAGGTCGTGCCTGAAAATAGGCAGGATTTGTCTAGTGCACTTACCCGGTCAACAAAAACTAAATAAATAAATAAAATAAATAAATAAATTATACTCCATCGTCTACCCCCATCCAGTCTGCCACCCCAACCTGTAAATCACCATCGCCAGGTATCTACTCTGTCCTCTGCATGGTTTGCCATCCATAGTGGGGCTTTGGGTTCCTCTAACCTTCCAGTGATCCCACAGGAGCTCCGGGTCCAGTGGAGAGGTCCGTTCTGGCCAATGGTGCCAGACTTGAGATGGGAAGACCTTCATCCTGCAGCAGATAGAGATTTATTATCATGTTTCTTTCCTTAACTCCATCAGCATACACAACATGTGTGGAACTGCAACTCAGACACACACAGCATGCTCCTACGGGGGAGAGAAAGCTCCCCAGCCTACTGGCAGGAGCTGCTCCGACACTGGAATGTGGCCCCTCCCTTCCTCATATATAGAGTATATGAAGGTGGTAATCTCTTTGAGGGTGTCATTATTGATAAATCAGGGCGTGGTTATGCGTCATGTTTTGACAAACTTTAAAGATAGCTGCCTCTGTAGCTCTTTATGTAACTGAGGAAGCATTTTTTCCTTTCCACTTTATTGCTACCTGTGCTACTTCCATAATCTCCTACTTTCTGATTAGCCCATCAGCACAGAAATATTACTTTATAAAATAAGTATACTTCTATGCTGATGGGCCATCAAAAGAAAGCTGCCTTCACTTCAATGTGTCCATCCTCTAAAACTGTCATTTCTGTTGTTTCAAAATATTACTTTATTCCCCTTTGTTCTGTTCATCTGTACCCTTCCCACACGTTGATTCACATTTCTTTGACCCAAATATTCTTTTTTCTCTGACCTGCCAGGAAATCCGTTGAATTTTACTTTTAGTCCTCTAACTCAGCAGTAGTCCTAAGGACACTGTAATATTTTTTTCTTAATCTCCCTTCTCCATTATCACACTCGATGTAGGTTCAATTTACCTTGTTTTTTAGTTTTTGTTTTTTCTGCCAGGAAGATAACAGCAAACACTTAAGTAAAGTCAGTAGACAGACGAGTGGCTTTACAGGGCAGGGCACGATAAGGATTTGGATTTTGCCACTTGCTGCTACTGTAGCCTTGTTAATGCTGCCACACCCGGGCTAGACTGGTCTTGGGGAGCTTGACTCAGTACCCCCTCATGCTCTCCATGCTTCTCCACTTCCAACCACCCACCGAGACTGAGCGAGGATCGAGTCAAATTTCTTTTTATTTAATATGCCACCACCTGTTAGAGGCTGCAGTATCAGCGAGGCACTCAGAGACACACAACTTCACCGACTCAGGTGGGAAAGTGACTGTGTCCATGACTTGCACGCTTTGCTCCTCTGCCCACCTACATAAGTCTGCTCCTCCAGATCACGCCACTAGTCCAGCGCTGTTCCCAGGCTCTGAGCTCTCAGGCTTGCCCTGCATACTCATGAGCGGATGTCTACCTGCTCACGTCTTGCTAGCTCTTTGATTTCCTCGACTCCACCGCTGCTGCCACACCGAGTCAGTGCTAAAAAATTATGCAGCTTTTTGAACATTAAGGCAAGCTAGAGGCGTGATTCTGTGCACCCAGGAACCCCCAGCTACGCCTATGAGGGTTACTCAAGGTCAGACAGCTCTTGTGAAAATAATTTATTCCCAGTTGCATATCACTACTCCACTACTACTGGATGTTTGCAGTGAAGGGAAAAATGGCACACTGAGACTGACAACCCAATGTAATTTTCTTACTTAATGCATGGACATAATTTTTAGACTTATTTTGTGGCTCATGTTCTCTCATGGTGGCTAAAGTTTTGGCAGTTGCTATAGCCACAGTGGCTAGCATTTTAAAATTCTAGAGGGAACAGTGGGAACTGCAGTCTGCATTTAGAGGACAGCATGGATTCACCTTGCCGGCTGGCACCCATGGCCTGACTAGTGGTGTTTGACTCCCAGTTCAGGGGCTCATATCTTCTTCCACAGGGCCAGGCAGGGGCTAACAGGTGCCCTCCACTTCTCCGTCCGACCCAGCCAGTCTTGGGTCTCCTTGAACCGTCTGGAGCCCTGCCCTCAGGTGTTCTCTCCTCACGCGAGGGCTGAGGGTATCTTACCCTCAGGTGGGGCCAGCTCCTCCCCGTTTTGGGAAGCTTGGTTCTCAGAAGCATGAGTATGAATCAACGGTGAAGATAAATTTTTGGAAAATTTGAAAATGACCTATTCACCGTAACTGTTGATCTTCCAGAATATCTTCACCATTAATTAATATACCCATTGACCATCCCCCACTCAAGTGAGAACCAGAGTCTTTGGCAGCTCACCTTGTGGGTGCTGGCGATAATCTGCTCTACATCTCCTCTACCATGGCCCTTATGGTGGTGGTTTTTTCGTTAAAATAGAAGGTTGGGTACTCTGGGGCCAACCCTTAAACACACACACACAAAAAAAATCTTAAAGGGGATGGGGGTCACTTGTGGTCTTCCTACCATCCAAAAAAACAAAAAAGTGATTTTTTTCTATGGAGTGTGCAGGTAGTCCCTTCCCTCCATTCTTTCCTTATCCTCTTTCTCACTGGCCGGGGTACATTACCTCTAGGGCACATCCCTGTTAGTTGTTATATGCAACATGTGGCTGTCACCATCCAGTCTAACTCCACAGAGCAACTGCTTTATGTATGGAGGGTGCACTGCACTTTGTTTGGATTAGTGTTCTAGCTTGCAGGGGTACATCCCTGTGGTTGCAGGTAGAAGCAGGTTTTTTTCTACCCATGTTGGGATTTCTTGATTGGTACCCTTTGTTACTTCTCTCCAGTCTTTGGGTTTGCCCACTGTACCCAGGGCATGCCAGAGGAGATAGCCACATCTTGACTCCATAGGACTGACAGTCTTGCAACTCCTATGGTCCTCATTCCTACTTTTCTCCCACCTGTCATGAAGAAAAATGGATCCGGGTTTACTCTCGAGTTCACTCAGTTACTCTCTTATAGCGTAGTACTGATAGCATGAGACTGTTCCTTTTTGTTTTTGGAGTGCAGATGTCATTTTTATACACAAATGCAGAATTGCCAAAAACTGTAAGAAGTTGGTGCCTTTTGCCTTAACAAGGACTGCCTCTCCCCCCAGGGCTGCCAGTAGCTGTTAACCAAAATGGTCCTCACAATCTTTGATTATGCTAATATGATCTGTGGTACTGCCCTGCTTCCTCACTTGCCAGACTGGATACCCTCTGTAATGCCTTCTGCCATTTCACCATCAACTCTCCCCTCTGCATTCATCACTGTCCCTTTACTCCTCACTCTCTATCTTCCCTCTCCCATCATGTCACCAGTCCCACTTTGCCACCTTCATTCTGAAGTATTGGTTCAGTCCCTTTCCATCCTACCTATCCTCATTTATCTGCCCCCTTCCCTCCTCTTCCTACTCCCTCTGCTCTAGGGATTCCCGCACCTTCTCCATTCCCCACCCTCACTCATCTACTGGCCAATATTCTTTCTCCTACTGCCTCCCCTCCCTCTGGAATCTGCTTCCCTTCCTTCTCTGTCTCTCACTCTCTGCCTTTAGATGTCAACTAAGACAATTCCTTACACCCTCTTTTTCTTGTAAATACCCTTCCTAATCTCAAATCCTCTTCCTTGACCCTCTCCTGTCAGCCCTCTTCATTTGAAGTTCATTAGCATAGTCTCGCCCAACATGCACTTATTGCAGTGTGCTTCACATTTATCTGCCCTCCCTATCACTGCTGTATTTATGGTACTATTTTATGCTGCCACTCCACTTGCTGTTACCATTGTATTGTAATTTATATTTTATTTTCTTTATGCCTTTATCTATGTAATTTGCATTCGTATTTTGCTATGTAAGTTGTTCCTCCTTATTTCCTTACCCCCAGCTCGCACCTGGAAATGAGCCTTGGCTCCTGTCAGCGTGGCTCAGTTGGTAGCACATCCGCCTCTGGACCAGAAGGTCGTGGGTTCTCGTCCCACACCAGGATTGGACTTGCACTTAAAAATCGCTGGCATCTGAGTGCAGTATTGGGGGGTGCTGTACTGCTGGGGTGTGCCGTCCTTCAGATGAGACGTTAAACCGAGGTCCCTTCTGCCCATCCTGGTGTTGTCCTGGTGGGTGTCCAGGTGGAAGTAAAAGAACTCAGGGCACTCTTCGCAAAGAGCAGGGAACATTCCCGGTGTCCTGGTCGACATTCCCCTTCCCATAAGCCAGTTCATGCAATTATCCAGGCTGTGTGTGGGTGATGATGTGCGATATGGCCGCCACCACACATTCGGTCACTTCACTACCAATCTAGCATTGCTCGTAAAGCGCTTTGGGATACTGTGTATGAAAAGCGTTATATAAATGCTGATTATTCTTCTTCTTCTTCTTCAGTGTGCCTTTCCTGGTTACCAGCTTTTAAATAAATAAATTGCCATATCATTTACAAGGGAGTCCCAGTTTGGACTTTCTCTTTTGCTGCTTCTGCCAGAGCCATCTGTCCAAGTCTGCTGCCTTATCTTTCCTGTCACTATCTGTGCCCTGTTTAGTTAGTGGTAAGAGGCTCAGGCTGCCTTTTCAAAATCCTACTATTGTGCTACATGGTAGGCCAAATCTTTAGTCTCTATGTTGGTAGCCAGGTTTTATTTGGTTGTTTACTTTATTTCCTATATCCTTTTACTATCCCTTTGGGCTAGAAAGTATCTAGTCCTCTCTTTTATTTCTTTCAGTTTGTTTCTCTCTGGTGAACAGAACTGAGGTGCATGAGAGAGCTGACAGCGGTTATTGCTGGCGCAAGTGGCACCACATGAGGTATGCAGGCACCATCAGTAGCAAATGTCTGTTCTCTCAGCAAGAAAACAAGCTCCCATGGAGGTCCAGGTGCCCTGGCATTAGACCCATGTGTATGATCAATGGTGAAGATACTCTGGAAGATGACAATTATGGTGAGTAGGTAATTTTTATTTATGTACTTACCATAATTCTTGATCTTCCATAATATCTTCACCATCACACCTACCACCATCTCCTGGACACTCCAGTGTTGTTGTGTTGGTCTTCACACCCTTTATTGTGAAGGAACTGTATTACTGAACTTGGTGTCCCTTTTTACACAGGCCACCAGGGCTATCATATGCCCTTAGGTTGAGTGATTAAATTTCTTGTTAGGTTATGGTGCTCAACTCCTTGGGAAAATGGTACAGAAAGTTGGGGGTGGCGCACAGGGCCAGATCAAGTCATGGGGGGCCTGGGACACTCACAACTTGGGTGGCCATGTAAAACACCCAACTTTCCATACCAGAATGTTTTATTTTGCGCAACATTTACTGAGCACGTTGTTTATTAATCATAACAACCACCATATGGGGAGACTACCCCCATTATTCACAGGAGAAAAAGTAACTTGAAGTACAACACCCTGTCATGTTGTCATAGTCTGTAATGTTATATTTATTGTACAGTACAAGACATGAAGGCACCAGGCTCAGATGCTCTGGGGTCTAGATGCTCTGTGGTGAGTTTTGGGGCTTTTATTGAGTCGCTCTCCTCTAGACCCTGTTCAGAAAAGCAAAGTAATCTCTAAGTAACCTCTTTAATCACAAGTTTATTTTAAGGAAATAAATTAAACAAAAATAAACAGTGCTTTACTAAGAGGTATGCATCCTGCTCCAAACAACAGTAAGTTACTGTATGTACCCATTGTACAGAAGTGTGCAGTTCCAATGTACAAATGCTATGACTCCAAATAAACAGACTGATGTCATACCTTTATCTGCTCATGGGATATCAAAGGAATGATTAATTCCTTTATTTCAGGATTAGAGGATCCATGCATGTATATACACACACCCACGTCCCTTTATCTCTTCTTTGAACAAGCTCAGATCAATTATCTCAGCATAAAAATAAAATACACATATCAACTTTCTAAGCCACTTACTGAACTCAAGCTGTCTGCTGTTGCTTGGCTCTGTTTGAAACTCCTTGTTTAGCAGCAGCAGGCAGTTTAGGACAGTGCATTGATTAATCATGCTGCTAGCGATAGAGTGGCCGTGGCGTACAGATGCAGCGTTGCAGGTGCTGCGCTGGCAAAGTGCATGCTGAGCCTCAAAACCGCCAAGAAAGAGTGGTTTACAAAAAGCTGCCCAGATGGATTGTATGCAAAGCTCCTGGTCCTGGCGCCGCTCCTCGTATTATGCAGCAGCAGCCCAGGTCTGGTCGCAACTTGCACCAGTCCAGGTCCAGTCCCAGACTCAAAAAAGTGGAAAACCTCTCAGTAACCTAAGGAGGTAGATCATGGTGCTTGCATAGTTAGCCTTCTTCGCTTCTTGTGCCACACAGTGCCAGTTTGTTTTTCTAGCAAGTCACCCGACCCTAGCTGCAGGCTGCAAATAACGGAGGAGGAAGGTGGGGGGATGAGAAAATCTTCTGCAATGTTGGCTTGCGGGGGCCTATCTGTAGCAGGAGGGTCCGGGGCTTGTGTTTTGTTTTCTTTTAATTAAAAGCCTCTCCCAAAGTCATTTTTTGTTTGTTTTGTTTTATGGAGCAAGCTCCGGGGGTTGATTCATGCGGGGGAGAGGCATGATTTATTACAAATCCTTACCAGTACTGTACCACCTGAGGGAAGAGGAGCAGAGAAATCTGCAATGTAGGCTTGCGGGGACCTATCTGTGGCAGGGGCTTGTGTGTTTTTATTTTATTTAACAAATGTGCTTCTTCCGAAGTCACTCTGCTTTCTACAGCATTTTTAGGGAGCAAGCTGCCGGGGAGCCCTATGGGGAGGTTGACTCGGCAACTACTGCAGCGAGGGGAGGTGGCATGATTTACAAACCACCAGTCCGCCTACTAAAAACGTCTCTCGCTTCTGACTACTGGGGGGGCCAGTCTATGGCGGGGGGCCTGGGGCATTTGCCCCATTTGTCCCCCCCTTAATCCGGCCCTGGTGGCGCATCTGAATACCAGCAGGCTCATGCGTGCCTACTGCATCTCTAAAGTTCAGGCTTCCGTGGGGTCCTGGCACCTCTGACTCCAACCCACTAGTGTGACTCAGTGTTGAAGATATTCTGGAAGGTCCTGTCACTTTTAAGAATATGTTGCATTAAGGTCAAGTGGGTATATTTATTAACAACAAAAGGGTAAAACAAGATCTTCTTTGAGATATCTCTGTCATCAGGTCACATGTATGGAACTTAGCCATCTGGTGGTAGGATCACATGGAAGCATTTCTGCAGCAGTTTAGTAGGGACCACCACGCCAATGTCAGGCTCCGACATCACAACCCTATTTAAGTGTGGGCGGCCCTGCTTCCTCAGTTCTTTCCCACCATTGACCACTTGTGCACAGATACTGTGGAAACTTCTTCGCTCAGTCAACTGCCAAAATGTTACTTTGCTTTTATTTTTGTATGTCGAGAGCTACTCCTTCAACTGCTCTTTTCTGTTGCTGCCGCTGTGGAAAGAAGATTTCTTCAACCGACGACCACAAACTTTGTGTCTGCTGTCTCCTAGTCACAATGCTCTTGTCTGCAAGCTGTGCCTGAAGTTCAACCTCAGCACCTGGCGGTGCCACAAGAAAGCCCTGCAGAAGTTCCTCATGGAGTAACAGGCAGCTAGCGTAGAGAAGGGATCTTCCGGGGCTCCCCTTTCCCAGTCGTTGGCATCCTCTTTGTGCTGTCAGGCCGCCAGGGCCTGGGACAAGTACTCCGGGGAAACATCCTTGTCTGGATAAGGACAGGCCTAAGGACCGCTCCCCCTGACTATGATCCTGGCCCCCTTTGGATTCTTCCTCCTCCTCTTCTCCTCCTGGGATCGCACCATTGAATGCATCAGTTTCAATGCCTCCCTCTGTGCAGGCCTTTGCTCCTGTCAGGCCTCCATGGTGGAGACTTCTCCCAAGCTTCTCAGGGCCATTTGCTTTTGGGTCATCAGCTCCAGCCCCGCCATCATGACCTCTTGAACCACGAGGTCCACAGGCACTGGACCCCACTGCCTATTCTGCAGCTGGTGGTGGTTCATCAGAGCTGGGTCCTTCACTCTCTCTGTCGATACCTGTGTTGACAGAGCTTCCTTACCCAGCAGATGACCCGTAATGCGGTTCTCATTACCAGAGCTTCAGCTGTCATCCAACAGTTTGTTCCATGGCCTGAGCCTTCATCACCCTTGCCATCAGGCACTACTGCTGTGTTGACACCAATTTGACCTATCCACTCTGTGCCCTCTAGACAGCTGTCAGTACTCCAGCCGTCGGTCCCTGCTGCAGAACAGGCCGACATAGAGGAGGAATATCATCTTGATCTCATCCTCCCTGAGGAAGATGTGGAGGTAGACTTCTCTGACAGATCTGTTGTTTCCTCCAGGAATGAGGACTTGGTCAAACAACCCCACGTCCCCCCCAGAGGACCCTTCTTCTTTAATATTATGAAACAGCTCTCCTCCACTGCGGGGTTCCAGACTGAGGAGGAGGAGGTCACAAGGAGGAACCTGATGAATTTCTTGGAGATCCCAGATTCTCCACCCAAAGTTATTCCCACCTCTGCTTCCAGAGCTGCAGGATGCTGCCATTGCTGCCTGGCATGGGCCCAACTTGGTACCTGCCATGCCCAGCCCAGCCGGAAACAGATTCAGTGGTAATCAAGGCCGCTCATGACAAGTCCAAGGTGTCTAAGCATCTTAGTTTCCCTCCCCCTGACTGGGAATCTTGGAAGATTGACCTCTGGGGCAAGAGGACTTTTGCCTCAGCCACTTTGGGCCTTCGAATTGCCAGCTACTCGTCTCATACGATCAAGTACCAGAATACCCTCTGGAGGAAGGGCAAGGCTGCTACTCAGGCCCTTCCTGATGGTTCCTGGATACAGAAGCTTCTCAAAATTCTCCAGGCCTCGTAAGATGTTAGTAAGTATCTCCTCAGAGTCACCTATGATATGGCTGGTACTGCAGCCAGGGCAGCTGCCACTGGCATTTGCCTTAGAAGGCACTCCTGGCTTAGTCTCTGGCTTTGCAGCTGATGTCCAGCAAAAGGTATTGAATGTCCCTTTTCAAACAACATGGAAGTCTTGCTGTATTCTGACTATTGCAGTTAGCCCCAGCACTTGAACTGCCTCGAAGAGTAGAGGATTCAGTTATATGCAGAGCATAGAACATTGAGCTTGAGCTCAGTTCAAACCTCTGTCTGCTGCACTTTGAAACGTAACCATCAGATTCTTTACTCCGCCTAACTGAACAGTTGCTCCAGAGATTTCTCCTCTCCTCTGTTCAATAGTCGGTTAAAGTTGTCGGTTTTACCGATTATTTTCATCTTATTTGGTTCAGATCTCTGTCTGTGGTACAGTAAGTACTAGGTAGTGAACTAGCTGTAGTAAAAACTTGTGGAAATTGTAAAGTGATATTTTGACCTGTTCAGCTGAACGGTGCGTCCTAGTGTATTTTATTTTCTGTACTTTGAGTGTGTGGTTACCAGTCCTTATCTGTTTAAAAAAAAAAAAAAAACATATTTCTTGCGTTTCTTTCCAACACCATGACATGGTTAGAAACCGATAAAGGTCTTTCCTGGCTGTTTGCTGTAAAAGGGTAAGTTTGCTGGTTAGGATGGCCATGTCTCAGAAACCTAAAAAGAAAAACCGGCCCACTGGGTTTCAACACTGCAGTGTGTGTGGGGAAGTCTTGCTAAGGCTGATCCCCACACTACCTGTGTTTATTGTCTGGGGTTTGACCACCTCGATTCAGACTGCCAAATTTGTAAGAACTTCTCTAAGTCTACCCTGGAAAAAAAGTTGGGCAGGCTTAGGGATAAGGATGTCGAGAAGTCCGCTGACCCGGATGGCCAGCCTGGTTCGGCTTTGACCGAACCAGAAGGAGTGCCCTCTGACCAGGGCAATACTTCTTCGGGCAAGAGGAGAACCGATTCCGAGAGATCGGTTCCATCGAAAGGAAAACGAAAAGAGAAATTGGCCGGTTCGGATCCAGAGACCCATGTTCCGACTGCTGAGGTGATTGCCCGAGCGATAAGGATTGTGGAATCGCTTTGTCTGGTTCCGTCTGATCCAGCACCTTCTGGCAGGCATTTGGTTCAGTAGATTTCTCGGTTCAGAATTATGCCCGTGAAGATTTTTATGAACCGGTTGGAGGAGGCGAGGATTGAAGGTGGTGATGATGATGGTATGGAAGGTCTGGATGAGCCCACTGAACTGGACATCTCCCAGACAGGCCTTCTGGTGTTTCCGAGTCCCTTCCCACTACATGTTTTACAGAAAAGTGACAGAAACCCTCCAGCTCCCTGTGGAAGAAGTTGTGGAGGAATAGGAGGAGCCTAATTATGTGGAGATGATGGACATCCCAGAGTCCAAGAGGCTGTCTATTCCCCCATCATAAGTCCTTTGGGAAACAGACACAAAAACTGTTAAAGACTCCAAATTCTGTACCTCCTGTTGACAGAAGGATGGACAAGAGGTACACTTTATCAGGCTCAGGTACGGAGTATTTATACCAACAGTGCAGCAATGTTGGGGTTGTGCAGGCTGCAACATGTGATAAGGCTAACATACCCTTGGCTTCACACCCCTCCCCCCCCCCAAGATAAAGACTCCAGGAAGCTGGATGCCATGGCAAAGAAACAGTACATGGCATCCTCCTTGGGACTCATGCAGGCTAATCACATGGCCTGTACAGCCAGGTACCAGAAGCCAGGTGGGACACTGTGCTGGCACTGTCTAAGCGGGCTTCCCCCCAGCTTGCCAAGAAGCTGGAGGAGGTGGCTAAGGGTGGGATTGAGGCATCAAATGTACAATTTCATGCTGCTGTGGACTCCAGTGATGTGTCATCATCAGTCATGGCTACATCTGTGGCTCTTCGGAGGATGGCTTGGCTCAGATGTACTAGCCTTTCACAGGACACCCAGGCTAAAGCCATGGATTTTCCTGTGGTGGGTAATTCTCTGTTTGGGGAGCAGACAGAGAATTACGTGAAAAAGATGGATGAATATAGGACCACCTATAAGAGTGCACAGGCCAGGGAAAGGCAGGCAACTCCTCAAAGGCAGCAGACTGGGGCAGGGGCAGGCCTTTTCACAGGCCTTTCTACCAAGCACAGGCCTCCTCTCCCTTTTCTCAAAGGAGGTTCTTCAGAGGGAGAGGCAGAAGGGGGATGAGCAGGGCTGCATCCACCCCTCAGCCTAAGGCTCCTGCCAAGCAGACAGCCTGATGTGTCAGCCCGGGTCGACTCCCCCATCCCTGTAGGAGGCAGGCTGACTTACTACTTCCAGGACTGGAAGTCTGTTACCTCAGACAAGTGGATCCTGGAGGTAGTAAGCCAGGGGCTGGTTCTCGGCTTCAAAAAATTCCTAAAGCTGAGAGCCAGATCCTTTCCACCTGCAAGCATCTCGAAACCATTGCCCTAGAGGTAGAGGTTTCATCTCTACTAGCCTTAAGGGCCATAGAAAAGTTCCTACAATACATAGGGACAAAGGTCTGTACTCCAGTACTTCCTTACCCTGAAAAAGACGGGAGTGGCGACCCATCCTAGACTTAAGATACCTTAACAAACATCTTTTAAAACCAAAATTCAAAATGGTGACTCTGGGAATAATCCTTCCTCTCTAAAGCCAGGGACTGGCTATCCTCCCTGGACCTAAAAGACCTGCTATTACATTTCCATCAGGTGCTCCCACAGAAAGTACCTCAGGTTGAATTGCCTTCAGGCCATTACCAGTTCAAAGCAATGCCCTTGGCCTAACATCAGCTCCAAGGGTGTTTACAAAATGCCTAGCAGTAGTAGTGGCCTTTCTAAGAAGGAAGAATATTTCAATATTCCCATAACTGGATGACTGGCTCATTGTGGGTCAGTCTCCAGACCAAGTCAAGTCAGATCTACAAGTGACCCAGCAAGTGCTCACTTCTCTAGGATTTCTTCTCAATTTTCCCAAGTCAGTTCTCAAACCTGTGCAGCTTCTCACTTTCGTAGGGATAGAGCTGGATACTGTCAAAGCAAGAGCTTTTCTTCCTCTGGAAAGAGTAAGGGCTATTATAGAGCTGGCTTCCTCCTTCCACCTTCTGGTTTCTCGACCAGCAAGGCACTTCCTTCAGCTTCTGGGCCACATGGCAGCCTCCACTGCAGTGGTCCAAGGGACCAGATTTCAGATGAGGGACATTCAGTTTCATCTGAGGCCTTTTTGGTCTCAGAAAAAAGATCCTCTAACCAAACTAATTCCGGTGACTCAGACCCTGATCCAGGCTCTCCAGTGGTGGCAGGATCAGGACAGCCTCAGGCAAGGAGTCCCATTCATCACTCAGTCTCATTCTGTGGTTCTTACCACAGATGCTTCTCTCCTGGGGTGGGGAGCCCACCTGGGGTCTCTCGCAGCCCAGGGAGTGTGGTCCTCTTAGGAATCCCTTCTCCCACATCAACCTCCTGGAGCTCAGGGCGTTTATCTGGCCCTGCCAAGCCTTCTGTCAGTCGATGCGGAACAAGGTGGTTCAGGTCAGGACAGACAACACCACCACCATGTGGTATATCAACAAGCAGGGAGGCACTCTGTTCACGGCCTCAGTGCACGGAAGCCATGCGATTATGGTCCCTGGCTTATTCTCTACAGACCTCTCTGGTAGCGGTCCACCTTCCAGGGAAGGACAATGTGCTAGCAGATGCATTGAGCAGGATCTCCCAGGGCCATCATGAATGGTCCCTGGATCCCCTAGTGTTAAAGGTGATTTTTTTCAAGGTGTGGCACTCCAGAGATAGATCTCTTTGCAGCCCCAGACAATCACCAACTTCCTCTATTTTGTTGCAGACCCCCAGTCTTGGGCTCAATCCCTCTGGATGCTCTGATTCTGAATTGGAAAGGAAAATTTCTACATGCCTTCCTGCCCTTTCCTCTACTGTTCAAGGTCCTGGTCAAGATAAGGTCACAATCCTGCAAAGTGATCCTGATTGCTCCAGACTGGGCCAGGCAGCCTTGGTATCCTCTGTTGCTGTCCCTAGCAGTCCATCTTCCCCTGTCTCTTCCCAGGAATTACAACCTGTTAACCTCCTCTCAGGGGAGGATTTGGTATCCCAACCTTTGGTCTCACGATCTCAAGGCATGGTTCTTGAAAAGTTAGAGTATGCAAATTTGCATCTGTCTCAAGGGGTTCTGGATATTCTTAAAGCCTCTCGAAAACCTGCCACCAGAAAAACTTATAACTCCAAATGGAAAAGATTTAGTATTTGGTGTTCCAAGAAGCATGTATCCCCAGACACTGCTGAATTGTCTACAGTTCTGGATTACATGGTTCACCTCAATGACCTAGGCCTCAGGCCAGCTACTCTCAAGGTACACTTGCCAGCTGTTTCTGCTTTTTGTCAGTGGAAAGCCCTCCTCACTAGCATCTCATCCTGTTTTCTGTAAATTTTTCGAGGGATTGCTTCATACCAATCCCCCCTTTAGGGATCCTACTCCTGCTTGGGACCTTAATGTCTGCATTGCTCAGCTTATGCAACCACCCTTTGAGCCTTTGTCTTCAGCAGAGCTTAAGTACTTGACTTGGAAAACTGTGTTCCTGGTAGCTATTACCTCTGCCAGACGTATCAGTGAATTACAGGCTCTGTCAGTGGAGCCTGAATTTATCTCTTTCCATAGAGATGAGGTGGTCCTTAGAACCAGTAGGAGGTTCTTACCTAAAGTGGTTTCAGACTTTCATTTGAACCAGTCCATGTCTCTCCCTGTGTTCTTCACTGATCATTCTTCTTCAGAAGAGAGGAGAGAGAGGAGATTACACAGTTTGGATGTTAAAAGAGCCCTTAGCTACTACATTGAGCATACTAAGGCACACAGGTTTGACTCCCTCCAGTTGTTTCTCACTTATGGAGAGGTGGGAAAGGGCAAACCTGCCACTAAGAGAACTATTGCCAGGTGTATTGTCTCTTGTATACAATTCTGCAATGAGAAGCTGGGCAAAATATCACCCTCGGGCCTGAGGGCTCATTCAAAGAAACATAGAAGTTGACAGCAGATAAGGACCTAAGGCCCATCCAGTCCATTAGACTAGAGGTACAGCTGCTTCCTGGCTGCTGAGGGATATTCATTTATTAGAGATATGCAAAGCAGCCTCCTGGAAAACAGTCCATACGTTCACCAAGCATTACTCCCTGGATATCCAGGCTAGGAGTGATGCTCGGTTTGGTGCATCAGTACTACAGAGCCTATTCTCAAAATAGGTTTGAATCCCTCCTCCATGGAGGTTCTGTTTGGTAGTCTGCAATAGTCAGAATACAGCAAGACTTCATGTTGTTTGAAGAAAAAATTACTCGCCTTAGTAATTATGTTTCTTCTAATGGAGTCTTTCTGTATTCTGACCTCCTTCCCCTCTCAGAACCTGTTTTTGGGAAGTGGGCTGGCAGGTGCAGTGTTGCACCCCAGGGGTGCATTTGTGCACTCCCCCTTTTTAGAGAGGGGGAGTGGGTTATGTTTGTTAATTTAATAATCTTAAATTGTTCACTGCCTGGTTTTTGGTTTTGGATTTCTTGACTTGAGTCTTTTGGGGATCCAAAATATTTGGTTGCCATTTTGGCTAGTAAAAATTTGACAATTTCCTCATAGTAGTTAGCATTAGCTCATAAGAATCTGAGGTTATGCTTCAAAGTGCAGCAAACAGAAGTCTGAACTGCAAGCAGGCTCAGCGTTCTATGCTCTGCATAGAATTTAACCTTCTGCTCTCCGGGCAGTTCTAGTGCTGGTGCTAACTGCAATAGTCAGAATACAGCAAGACTCAATTAGAAGAAACATAATTACTAAGGTGAGTAATATTTTGCTGTAGGTCATAAGTTTTTTTGGTCCTGATGTGCAGGATATTATTAATGACCTGCAGGCCTCTGGCAGGGCTATTAGGTCTGCCCACTCCCTTTATCATACCCAGCCTAGAAGCAGACTGAGGCCGTCCTTTCATAAGGTCTCTCACAAGTCTGGCTCTGGAATCAAGCTTCAGGGCAAGCACAGGGCCAGCTCTGCCTTGCCGCCCCTCCTTCACCATGGGTCCTCTGCTAAGCAGTCCAGTGGAGGAGGAGGAGGCCCAGGCTGCTGGCTCCACCTTGGCCTTCCTCCTTGCCACACCCCCCTCCTCTTGTTCCAGGTCAGGAGGTGGTGGTCGGAGGTCTGTTCTCCTCCATCTGTCCCAGTGGAGAACCATTACAACAGATGCTTGGATCCTGTAGATAATCAAACAGGACCATGCTCTAGAACTTCTAGAATACCCTCCAGATGTTCCACCAGTTCCCACCTCTTATCCTCCGGACCACACAGCAGCGCTCCGGGAGGAGGTGTTCACCTTGATGCACTAAAGGGCCATAGAACCAGTGTCCAGGCAGCAAAGGAACAAAGGGGTCTACTTCCAGTTCCAGTGTTGGGTAAGTTACTTTTTCTATTACTTTTGGAAACTTGTTCCAGGAGTTCTGTGCAGTCAATGAGGATGAAGTACTGAAATAAGTAATACACCTTACAAGTTACAAAAACGTATGTTCTTTTTATGCTGTGAATACGTAATTGTAATTGACTACATTTATTTAGTAACTAACCTATTACTCTCAAATAATTGTAATGTGTTACAGTTATTTATTATTTTGTATTGTTTTGTAGAAAAAATAAGTAACTATAAGGTGTATTATTTTTCTAGTACTTCATCCTGCTAGTGACTGCACAGAGCTTCCTGGAACAAGTTTCTGAAAGCAACAGAAAGTAATAGAAAAAGTAACTTACTCCAACACTGCCCAGTTCTTCCTGGTTTCCAAAAGAACTGGGGACTTGAAACCCATTCTAGACCTCAAGAAGCTGAATCTTTGCATCCAATACAGAAAGTTCCAGATGGTAACTTTACATGGTCTTCTTTCTCTGCTCAAGCAGGTGGCTGGTTATGCTCCTGGACATGCAGGATACCTATTTACATATCATGGTTTGCCCTCTTGGAGGCGTCACTTACGGTTCCTCTTCCAAGAGGTGCATTACAGTTTAGAGTCTTGCCCTTTGGCTTATCCTCTGCTCCACAGGTATTCACCAAGTGCTTAGCTATAGCAGCGGCCCTCTGATGCAAAGGTCTTCATGTGTTACCATACTTGGACAACTGGTTACTGAAAGTCCAATCCAGGTAACTACTGTTGCTGACTGTAGAACACACCATGCAGTTGTTCCAGTCTTTGGGCATCACTGTCAGTTTGTCTAAGTCTGTGCTGATCCCGTCCTAGCGGTTGCAGTACATGGGTTCTGGATTCTTCTCAGGGCAAGGCCTTCCTCCATAAGACAGAGCAGACTGCCTCATAGCGCGCAGGCCCAGGCTGTGGCTCAATGCTGATATGTCCCTGCCAGGACATTGTTGAGGCTGGTAGGCTTAATGGCCACAGCCATTGTTACAGTCCCTTTGGACAGGTTACATATGAGGATCCTGCAATGTACCCTCACGGTCCAGTGGGATCAGTGCGCTGATTATCTGGATCAGCTGGTCCTTGTCTCCAGTACGCAAGGTGCTTCAGTGGTGCATGGACCCAGTCAGTCTCTTGAAAGGGGTTATCTTTCTTATCTCCACCCTCATCAAATCCTCCCCATTTGTGCTTCAGGTCTGGTTTGGGGAGCACACCTAAGCCCTTATTATACAATGGGGATCTGGTTCCACTGGAAGACCCACCTCCACATAAATGTTCTAGAAATGGGGGCAGTTCTTTATGCCTTACAGGCCTTCCAGAACCATCTCTCTCCAGGCCCACTGTTGGTGCAGTCTGACAACCTCTGTGTGGTCTATTACATCAACAAGCAATGGGGTACCAATTCCTACCCCTAGTGTCGGGAGGTGATGAGGGTCTGGTACTGGGCTCTAGATCACAGTCTAGAGCTGTCAGCCGTCCATGTTCTAGGTGACCAAAATGCCTTGGCGAACAGCCTCAGTCAGTCACAGTTCAGAATGTACGAGAGGTAACTGCTAACCTCAGTCGTAGAAGACCTGTTCGACAGCTGGGGTCGTCCAGAATTGGACCATTTTGTGTCCCCAGTCAACACATCATTGCTGTGTTTCTGCTTGCTAGATCCAGGGCCTGGAGTTTTCTGGCAAGACGTTTTGTCCCTCTCTTGGAAAAGGAGGATCTTCCTGGACTAAGTCTCCATCACTCATTCACTCTGTGGGATAGCGCCGGGCGCTTAGGACCAGCGAGAGCCTAAAGTTTTCAGAAGGGTCGGCGCAGAGAGAGGACACGATGCGTGGCACAGGTGACCAGCTCGCGCTTGTGTAGGCTATCTCGGCGCCGACCCTCCAACACGCCTTTCAGTTCCTTTCTCCGCCGAAAGTGCGCTTGGATGTCGACGTCGCTCGTCTGCCGGAGTCGAAGTTTTCGTCTATACGACAACAGCTCTTAATGTTTTAATATTTTAAAGTAGTAATTTATTATTTTACAAAGAAGAAGAAGATTGTGAAGAAGAAGAAAAAGAAATTCTTTCCTGCCATCAACGGAGTCGTCCTTAGACGGTAGCGGTGACGGTAGGAGGACTTTGTTTGAAAGTTTTTATGGCAGAGGGGCTGTGTCCGGTCCGCCGCCCTTAATTAACGGGGGGGGGTCTGACTACAGACAGTCCTGTGCTCGGGGGGGAGGACAGCCCTTCGAAGCACAAATCTAACGGTTCCGGTGATCTGGCTCCGCTTGACCTCGACTCCTCTTCCTCGTTTGGGGAAGAAGAATCGGTGCCGCTCGAGGTTGCCCGTTGGTATGTCTGCACGAGGAATGTTCGTCTGGAGGGGCGATGGGCCCGAACCGACTTTGGTGGGTTCCTCTTGGCCCCGCTCCTAATGGCTGCTTTCTCGACTCCGAGCTCCATCGCTGTCCTCGCTGGAGCTCCGGTGAGCAGTTTCACCTTTGGGTCGCTCCTATGGAGCAGGGGGTTCGACTTTCCAGTTTTCCTGGCTCTGTTCCTGATTTCGGGACCTCTGGGCCTCGGAGTCGTTGGACCAGAGCCGGGTTGATTGGATCACGTATGGTGAGGTGTCCTCTGGGTGCCTTTGCCATAGTGTCGATCCCTCGTGCCTACCCCCTCTCCCTTTTCCATGCAGGGGCGCGCACGGGCACCACCTTTTTCCTTCTCCCCTTTTCAGGATTTCCATTGGCATTTTCCTTTGGTGCTGTGGTTCAGCGCCATGGCTCGGTGCCTTGGTCGGCGCCATGCCTCGGAGCCATGGCTCGGTGCCTTGGTCGGAGCCGTGGCTCGGAGCCATGGTCGGCACCGTGCCTCGGAGCCATTTTAATTTAATGGTCAGGGGCCGCTCTGACTCTTCCGCTCCTTTGATAGGGGTATATAGCCCCCTTGTGATATTGCCTCTTCGGTGGCTTCTTCGGCACAGGTGGTTAACTTCTCTCCAGCTGTGATTGTTAGTCTGGTCATGATTTCAGTATGGCCACTCAGGCTTTTTCCACACTCAGATGGAGAACATCTTCGTCTTTTTGTATTAAGACAATCCTCAAAATAGCAGCCTGAAGGCCTTCTTAGGCTCGGACAAAAAAAAAAAATTTTTTATATCATATAGGTTTTAGCACAGCACATGGCCTGAGCAAAGTACCGGTCCCCCTTTTGGGGGATCTGGTCAGATTCCTCATCAGCCCTGAGGTGCTCGCCTCCGGGATACGTTAAAGAGTACCTGATTTTTTCTTCCCCTACGGGGAGTCCGATCCGGCGACGATATGGGTCATCTCTTTCTCTGAGAGATTTGTCTCATTCAGAGACATTTTCTACACCTAAGCGACTGCCCAGTCTCTTAATTCCTATTCTTTTTATCAGGCTTTCTTCTCTCGAACAGAGCCTTACAGCAGCAGAAGCGACTCTTCACAGAGTCGGAACTCAGTTTCCTGTTTCTTTGCTTGCTTAATTTAACAGGCGATTTTCTCCTTCTTGACGGATGGTCAAGTAGGTCCCTTTTCTGAGGAAGCTTCTCAGATATTCACACCTTCGGATCTTCCTGGACATAAGTCTCACCACTCATTCACACTATTGGGATCTGCGCCGGAGGCACGAGGACCCATCGGGAGCAAACTTTTGCTGGAGGGTCGGCACCAGAGATGGCGCACGAAGACGGCTCCAGAGACCTAGCTTCGTCTGATGCTACGACTATCTCGGCGTCGACCCTCCAACCGCCTTCAGTTCCTTTTTTTCACGCGAGTGCACTTCAGTGACGACGCCGCTCGTCTGTCGGGAGTCAAACTTCAAACTAGCAGCATAGTTTTCAGTTTTATTATTTTGCAGTATTATCTCGATACAGTATCGCTTAAATTTATTCTTATTTTTGAAATAAATACAATAAAGAAATCTCAGCCTACCTTGACGGAGTCGACCATGAGCAGGTCAGGTGACGGTAGGGAGACTTCGTATGAAAGCTGTTCAGTCAGTTGGGCTGGGTCCGGTCCGCCGCCTTCTCCGGAGGGAGGGTCTGACAACAGTCAGTCCAATGCCCGAGGGGATGGGCGGTCCCTCGAAGCATAAAAATAAACGGTCGCACTCTCGGCACCGTTCGGCCTCGGGCTCTTCTTCGGCCCACAGGTCTAAAAAGAGAAGGCATCACTCGAGGTTGCCCTCTGATATGTTTGCGCGTAGACGCTCGGTTATCGGGGCTAGTTGCCAGTCTCCTCCTTCGGATCGCCAACCTCTGCTTCTGGTAGCCGATGGCTCGACGCCGAAGCCCTACCCGCCCGCAGGTAGGTCTTCAGATGAGCAGTTTCATCAGTGGGTCGCTCTTATGGAGCAATGGGCTCGGAGGTTGGTTCGCTACCTGGTTCGTCGGCTCGTGTGGGCCGCCGGGCTCTCTGGGCGACCAGGTAGCTGTTGACCTTCCTGGTCATGAGGCACCTTCTTCGGTGCCGCCGACTCACGCTTTAGGTGTTTCTCCCTCACATGGCTGCAGTGCAGGGGCCACACCGATGCCCTTATCTCCTGCTCTTCTTCCTTCAAAACCTGTTTTTGAGTCTGGGAGTGTTTTGGTGCCCTCGTGCGTGAGCTCTCAGCGCCGTCCCTCGGCGTCGATACTGCACTCGGCGTCCTCGGCGCCGTCGGACTTCGGCACCACGTGGCCTCGCGGGCGTCATTCTCGGTGCCGTGCGCCTCTCGGCGCCGCGGCTCGGGACTCTCTTTCACTTGCTTCCTTCTTCCTCCTCTTCTGAATTTCATTCCTTTCCTGTCCATACAGTCCCTCCTGGACTGTCAGGAGATGACTTTGAGCTGGACCCAGACCTTCGGTTGGGTGATGAAGTGGACGAAGCAGGATCTATTACTGCTGCAGAGCCTGTGGTCGAGGACCTATCCTTTAAGTCTCTATTGAAAAATCTGAGTTCCACACTTTCTCTCCAGACTGCAGACATCGATCCTGGGAAATTGTTGAGACTCCAATATCTTCATGCCTCGGAGATCCCTACGGATTTGACTCCTCCGATTCAGCCTTCCTTCGAGACGCTGTCTCAAATGGTATGGAATAATCCTGCTCTTACCCCTTCGGTGGCTAAATCCATTGATAGGAAATATTCAGCCCCCAAGGATCGTCCCATTTTGGCATCTCAAGCCTTTGCGGATCCTATTGTAGTCCTGGCAGAGAATGATAAGGTCGTTCTTCCTCAAGCTACTACAGCTCGACCTATTAACAAAGAATCTCGTAAGATAGACACCTTAGGTAAGAGAGTCTTTGCTGCCTCTACTCTAAGTATGCATATTGCCAGTTACCAAGGCTATTTTTCTCAGTATGAGTATATCCTGTGGCATTCTATTAAACAGATGGTTGAAGCCCTGCCGGAGTCGGATTCAAAGCCAGAGCTTCTTCAAACCATTACCAGAGGTATTGAATCTAATAACCAGCAGGTTAAAGCAGCCATGGATGCTTTTGACACTGCTTCCCGTTCAGCGGCTGCTGGTATTTGCACCCGGCGTCATTCCTGGCTGCGCACTTCGGGCTTTACGAATGATGTGCAGCAGCAGGTGATGGCATTGCCCTTTGACGGTGCATATCTTTTTGGTCCTCAGGTAGAGCAAGCTCTAGAAGCTACACAAAAGACTAGGTCAGCCATTAAGTTGGCTCGGCCCCCTCCTGCCCCCTCTCGAGGGCATGCCAGTAAACGACAGTTTCATAATCGCCAGTCCTCTCGAGGCAGAGGAAGTTTCCATAAGAATCAACCTGCCCAGCCTCAAAAGAAGGTTCAACAGAAAGCGCAAGGGCCCAAAGAGCCCAGCGCTACCTCATGAATTGCCGGCCCAAGTTCCATCTCAGCTGCTCGAGGTGGACTTTTCCTCTCCGGTGGGAGGTCGTCTGAGGCACTTCTACAACCAGTGGAAGTCCATAACCTCAGACAAATGGGTCCTTCGGATAATTCACAAGGGGTATTCACTCAATCTTGCGGAGACCCCCCCGGATCATCCCCCCAAACGGCAGCCCAGGCTGTCAACCCTTCATTCAGACTTTCTCGCCGCCGAGATTCAGGGCCTTCTGAACAACAGGGCAGTAGAAGTGGTGCCAACGCACCAACGAAACACAGGGTTCTACTTCCATTACTTTCTGGTTCCAAAGAAGTCCGGCGGAATGCACCCCATTCTAGATCTCGGAAAGCTAAACAAATTTCTCCCCAAAGAGAAATTCAAAATGATTTCTCTGGGAACCCTGTTACCTCTGCTCCACCAACACGACTGGTTAGCCTCCCTAGATATGCAGGACGCTTACCAGCACATTCCTGTTCACCCGAGGCATCACAAATTCCTGAGGTTTGTGGCTCTGGGACAGCACTATCAGTTCAGAGTCCTGCCCTTTGGGCTATCCTCGGCGCCGCAAGTTTTTACAAAATGTTGTGCAGTTCTCGCAGCGCACCTCAGAAAAGTCGAATTCAGGTGTTTCCTTATCTGGACAATTGGCTTCATGAAGCCCTTCCAGGCAAAGGGACTCTGGATGCCGTGGAGACGGCCTCGCGCTTCCTTACGTCCATGGGAGTTCTGCTCAATCTCAATAAATCACAACTGCAGCCCTCCCAGAGGCTCCTTTTCATAGGGACTCTTCTGGACACCTCCGGTGCGAAGGCTTTTCTTCCAGAAGACAGGAGGAACGATATCCTTCAGATGGCCCGTCACATCGGGGAAAACAGCTCAGTCTCAGCTCTCTTGATGCAACGGATGCTAGGCCTCATGGCATCCTCAGTGTTCACTGTACCCCTAGCACGTCTGCACATGAGAGCCACCCAGTGGATGCTCAGTACTCAGTGGTCCCCAACCACTCACCCTGAGTCCTATCTCATCAAGGTGACAGAGCCCTTAAGGAGGTCACTCACCTGGTGGTCTCAAGAGAGCAATCTCTGGAGGGTATCCCTTTGCTCCTCTGGACCATCAGTTCTCCATTACCACAGACGCATCCCTAATGGGGTGGGGAGCTCACTGTCAGGCTCTCCACACTCAAGGCGATGGACTCAGAGTCAGTCCAGCTCACATAAACATCCTAGAAATGAGAGCCGTCCTTTATGCGGTCCGAGCTTTGAAGGACATTCTGTGTCACAAGAACATTCTCCTTCAAACAGACAACAAAGCAGTGATGTATTACATCAACAAGCAGGGCGGGGCTCACTCTTACCCCTTATGCAGAGAAGCAATGAGGGTATGGAAATGGTGCTTGGAGCACGAGGCTCTAATTCAAGTGGTCTACCTGCCAGGTGTTCAGAACGAACTGGCAGACCGTCTCAGCAGAACAGAGACAGACCCTCACAAGTGGTCTCTCGACTCAACCATAGTTCAGTCACTATTCGAAGAGTGGGGAACTCCAGACCTGGATCTTTTTGCATCCCCACTCAACGCAAAACTACCTCTCTTCTGCTCCAGAAATCCAGGGCCTGGCATTTTCTGTCAGGATCGTTCAGGCTGCAGTGGACAAACGCTTTCTTTACACCTTTCCGCCTCTTCCTCTAATTCAGAGGTACTCCTCAAGTTGAATCCCAGGGGACAAAATGGTTCTCATTGCTCCCTTTGGCCTCGGCAGCTGTGGTTTCCACTACTCAACAATATGTTGGCAGTTCCTCCGAGACCACTTCCCTGCAGATGAACTTTTGACTCAGGGACTGGTGGTCCATCCCAACCTGAGATCACTTCACCTTCATGCTTGGCTCCTGAAGAGGCCGAAGTAAACCGGTTCAATGTCTCTCGAAGAGTTTCAGATATTCTTCTGGCTGCACGGAAGCCAGCCACTCGGAAAACTTACACAGCCAAGTGGAAGCGTTTTTCGCTCTGGTGTGCAAAGTCCTCTTTGAATCCCTTTTCCTGTCCACCAGATAAGGTTTTGGAGTACCTTTTGGACCTCTCAAATTCGGGTCTGCAGTACTCTACAGTCAAAGTTCATCTTAGTGCCATTTCAGCGTATCATGAGCCCGTTATTTCCTTAACTCTGGCTCAGTTACCTATGGTTAAGAGATTTCTTAAGGGGATTCTGCATACCAGACCCCCTACAAGACGTCCAGTCGCAGCCTGGAACATTAATCTTGTGCTACACATGCTCACTCGGAAACCTTTCGAACCTCTGGCTACCTGTGAGCTAAAATTTCTCACCTGGAAGACTGCCTTCCTAGTGACCATTACCTCAGCCCTGAGGGTCTCTGAGATACATGCCCTGGTCACAGACCCTCCAGTATACTGTGTTCCATAAGGACAAAGTAGTTCTTCGTACTCATCCTAAATTTCTTCCTAAGGTTGTGTCAGAATTTCATCTAAACCAACCTTTGGTCCTTCCCTCTTATTTTGCGGACTTCAAAATGAGAGGAACGTTCTCTTCATTCTTTGGATGTTAAGGGCCTTGCGTTTCTAGCTAGATAGAACCAAGGATTTTGAAAGCTCAGCAACTGTTCGTTTCCTTCAGCGAGACCCGGCTGGGTCAACCTGTCGCTATCAGATGTATCTCATCATGGCTAGTGGCGTGCCTTCGTCACTGCTATTCCATGGCGCAGGTTAAGTTGGAGGGTAGGTTGCTCACTCTACCACAGCGGTCACGGCATCCCTAGCGGAAATCCTAGCATGCCCATGCGAGACATCTGCAATGCGGCCACCTGGAGCTCAGTGCATACTTTCGTTAAACATTATGCACTAGATGTCCATGCCAGACGACATTCTTCCTTTGGCAGAGCCATCCTCAATGGACTTCTGTCCTAAAATGTGAGCTCTTGGTCTCTCCTGCGGCCCTCTCGGGGGATTATTAGCTCGGTACTCTCCCAATAGTGTGAATGAGTGGTGGAGACTTATGTTCAGGAAGATATGAAAATTACGTACCTACCGTAATTCTTGATCTTCTTGGACGATTCTCCACCACTCATTCTCACGCCTACCCTCCATCCCCCGAGCTCACCTTTCTTGTTGGTCTTCACTCCCTCAAACTTTTAGGCCGTGAAGACTTCTTTATTGACCCTTCTTACACGGTTGCCCGGACTATCTTATGTCCAGTTTTTAGGTTAGGCTACCCTTCTAGGTTAGTTACGCTGCACCTCCTTGGTAAAAAAGGTACTGAGGCGGTTGGAGGGTCAACGCCGAGATAGTCATTACCGCACGAGCTAGGGCTCGCGGCGCCATTCCTCGCGGCGCCATCTCTGGCGCCGACCCTCCAGCAAAAAGTTTGCTCCCGATGGGTCCTAGTGCCTCCGGCGCAGATCCCAATAGTGTGAATGAGTGGTGGAGACTCATCTAAGAAGATCAAGAATTACGGTAGGTACGTAATTTTCATTTCCTGCGCTCTGGTCCATGCCAGTCGCTCACGAAGCTATCCTCTTCAAGTGTGAGAGGGAGTGGTGATGTTTCTTTTTCAGCAAATGAACCAGAATCCTTTCCTATTCCTTTCAGGAAAGCCACAGTGGCTAGTGCCTCACCGCATTGAGTCACTGCCTCTTTCAGTCACTTCAACAAATGGGTTAGCCCTAACTTGGTCCTGCTGTGTCCCTCCTCGACGCACATCTGCCTCTATTGACCTTAGAAATCCAGCCCCTGGTTTTTTGTTGGAATGTTTTTTTCCACAGTGGACACATCCTCCTGTACACCGTTTTCCTTTCCTCCCTGAGTTCAGAGACTGCTGCTACAGTTGTACACACAGGGGCAGAATTATTCCTCTTGGATTATACAGTGGGTAGGATCTGGATTTACTAGACCACCACGAGGGGCTTCTAAGTCGTGCTTGGCCTTCCATCAGGAAGATCCTGTGACTAAGTGGAAAACATTCTCATTGATCGACTAACCCCACCTGGACCCCTTGCTCACCAAGTAAAGAGTTCAAGTGCTTCTGGACCTGTTGTTTACAGGTCAACCATACTGGATAGTGGGGGTTCCCATCTGCACTTGCGGTCTGCCCTGAACCAGTAGACTTTACCTCCAACTCTTTCAGTTCCTGGGTTCCTTTACATTACATTAGTACATATCTTTGACACTATTACTTTTGGTCCCTAGACCAAATTGTGAACCAGGTTCTTACCACTCTCCTAAAGTGGTTGTGGTTTCCTGGCAGACTTTCATTTGTGCCCATTGCAGTGCGTCATAAAGTGGTGAGTTACAACTCGCGCTTATCTTGTAAACACTATGTTCTAGATGCTCTTTACAAGACAGCTCTTTTTATTAGCAGGACAGTCCTTGGCCGTCCTTTCTGAGTGAACCCTATCTCCTACCACCCTACTCAGGGTTGTTGGTTTTAGCATGGTACTCTCACACAAGTGTGAATGAGTGATGGAGACTTAGTCCAGGAAGATATGGAAATTACGTGCTCACCGTGTTGATCTTCTTGAACAGTCTCCATCACTCATCTACCCCCTACCATCCCCTGGGTTCACTTGTTTTCTTTCCTGGTCTTCACGGTCCTATGATTCAGACTGTGAGGACATTATTCTTTAGCCTTTCTTGCAAAGGCCATCTGGGCCCTCTCAGGCCCAGAAACTCAGGATGAGTTATTCTCATTAGTCACGCTGCACCTCCTCGAGTCGAAAAGGTACTGAGGCGGTGGAGGGTCGACGCCGAGATATACGCAGGCGCGAGTTGTCTCAAGGGGTGCCGCATGCGTGGGCCCTCTCTCGGCGCCCACCCTTCTGAAAACTTTAGGCCTCTGTTATCCTAGCGCCCGGCGCTTATCCCACAAGTGTGGAATGAGTGATGGAGACTGTCCAAGAAGATCAACAATTACGTGGTACGTAATTTCCATTTTTACACCTTCCCACCCTTTCCTCTGATTCAGAGGGTGCTCACCAAGCTACAGATGGATGGTGCCTCTCTAATTCTGGTGGGTCCCTTCTGTCCTCATCAGATATGGTTTCCAGTACTGCACACTTGGCTGTGGAACCTCTAGTACCCTTGCCCCTTTGCAGGGATCTGTTGACATAGGCTCATGGGAGTCTACAGAGTGAAACAGGCTGCACTCACTGCTTGAATGGGTGCTTGAAAAACCAGGATACCAAAAACAAACAAACTCCAGCACATCGGTGAATTATAGTACTTTTAATGAATAAATGTCACAAAAACAACAAAGCAGAGTAAATGCAATGTGATAAGAGCAAATAGCCCACTTCTGTCAAGCCCCAGTGCTTCGATGTACTAAACCTCTTCCTCAGGGGGCTTGGCCACCAGTGTAATTTCCATTGTTTAAATATCAACATCCTTATGTGTGTTTCAAATTCTCTTGTAAACAACAAGTGATTACTTATCAACCAAGTGTAGTAAAAACACATAAAAATGCTGCCCCCCCATTGCCAAGTACTTGCCTGCCTGTCAGATGATTACATTCTTGAGATAAGTATCAATTATCACCATCCCACTCAGTGAGGTTAGACCAACATCAAGGCAGGTCAATATGCAACATGGGGGCCATCCCAGACACCAACATTTGTATTTTCTCTGCTTTGTTGTTTTTGTGATGTTTATTCATTAAAAATACTGTAATTCACCGACATGCTGGAGTGGCGGAGTTAGCTTGCTGTGGGCTCAGGGGACCCTGGTCCATCCAGATCTCAAGTTCCTCCAGCTACTTGCCTGGCTCCTGAAGACGCAGCCATTGCACACTTTCGGGTCTCCCAGAAGATGGCTGATGTCCTGGTGGCTGCCAGGAAACCCACCAGGGCCACTTACTTGATGAAGTGGAAGCGCTTTGCTATATTGGTTGCTTCTCATCACCTTGACCCTTTCACTTGTCTGGTCAACCAAGTTCTAGAGTATCTCCTGTCCTTATCAGATGCAGGACTACAATATTCATCTATTAAGGTGCACCTGTCTGCTATTTCAGCCTTTCATGTGCCTGTTGAGGGACATACTGGGCCCAACAGGATGCGGCTCGTACTTTTCTGAGAGGCAATCTACACTTGAAGCCTCCTATCTGGAATCCAGTCCTGGCTTGAGAAGCTGACCCTGTCTCCTTTTGAGCTAGCCGCGTCTTGCAAGCTACACCTTCCTGTCATGGACAGCGTTATTTTGTGTTGCTATTACTTCTGCTGGAAGAATTTCAGAGCTACAGGCTCTTGTGTGAACAGTCTTATTTGATTTTTCACAAAGACAGGGTCTCTTTGCGTACTAATCCTTAGTTTCTTCCTAAGGTGGTGTCTGAGTTTATTCTGAATCAATCTATCTACCTGTCTGTTTATTACTCAGAGCATGCCAATCCAGAGGAAGCATTGCTCCAAACTCTGGATTTAAATAGAATTCTGTATTATACACACCATACTAAGTACTGCAGAAAGTCCACTTAGATATTTGTTTCTTTTGCCGCTGGTAAAGAGGGTGCTCTAGTATCTAAACAGTGCTTGTCCAGATGATTGTATTACTTTTTGTCATAGGACGTATTGTTATAGGAGGTATGGTAAGGAACTTCCTGATCTTCCTGGACTAAGTCTCCATCACTCATTCACACTAGTGGGATAGCGCCGGAAGCACTAGGATCAAGCGGGAGCCAAAAATTTTCTGAAGGGCCGGCGCCGAGGTAGGACCACGCATGCGCAGCACCGCGAGACTGACGCGCCTGTGTAGGCTATCGGCATCGACCCTCCAACCGCCTCAGTTCCTTCAAACAACATGAAGTCTTGCTATATTATAGACATTAGCAGTTTGATCCAGCTCTAGAACTGCCCCGGAGTGAAATGGTTAAAACCATTCCAAAATAGAATTTTGGCACGAGAGCAGCTCTATCTGTGTCATTTCAAACTTGAACTGTCAGATTCTTTACTCCACCTCAGTGAACAGTCGCTCCGGAGATTTCTCCTTCTGCTGGTTCATTTCTCGGTTTAAAAAGTGTTTTCTCAGTTGGATTTAACGAGAATAGTTTTATTTAACACGCTAAAACCGTTCGGTTCAAGCTCTATCTGTGGTAACCGTAAGTAAATGAAGGTTTTGTCTGTGTGGAACTTGTAAGTTATCGGTTCGGTTTTGAACCGATCAGTGGGTTAAAACTCATTTAAAACTAAAAGTTACTATTTTAGAGTGCGGTTCCCGGTTCTTGCGTTCTAAAAAGCAGTTTATTACGTTTTTCCAATACCCGTGACACGGTTGGAACCGATAAGGGTGTCTTGCCTGGCACTGCCGTTAAAAGGCAAGTTTTTGGTTAGGTTGGCATTATGTCTGAGAAACCCAAAAGAAAAACCGGGCCCACTGGGTTTCAACACTGTGATGTTTGTGGGGAAGTCTTTGCCAAGGCTGACCCACACACCACATGTGTTTATTGTCTGGGGTTTGACCACTTCCAGTCAGACTGCCAGGTATGTAAGAATTTCCCTGCAGCCACCCTGGAAAAAAGATTGAGCAGGCTCAGGGAACGAGAGGCCAAAAAGTCCGCTGACCCGGATGGCCAGCCCGGTTCGGTGCCAACGAACCAGAGGGAGTGCCTCTGACCAGGGCCATACTTCTCGGGCAAAGAAAAGCTGGTTCTGAGGAACCAATTCCAGTAAAGAAAACAAGAAAATCAGCAGGTCTGGAGTCCAAAATTCCTTCTCCAACTGCTGCAGAGATAACAAAAGCCATACAAATTGTCCAGTCACTGTCTCAGGGTCCGTCAAGACCACCACTATCTGGTAAAAGGTCGGTTCGTCCGGTCCCAGTGGTTCAGGATTATGATATTGAGGAATTTTATGAACCAGAGGAGGGGAGGAGGATTATGAACAGTATGAATGAGGCTGGGAGGTCTGGTGTGCCCATTGAACCGGACATCTCCCCAGTCAGACCTTTAGAATCTCCCCTATGCTGTCTGAGTCCCATCTCATTTTATGTTTTATAAAAGTTGCTGAAACCCTCCAGCTTCCTTTAGAAGAGGCTGTGGATGAGCAAGAGGAGCCTGATTTTGTAGAAATGATGGATATTCCAGAGTCTAGGAGATTGTCTATTCCTTTACATAAGTCTTTTAGGAAACAAACAATTAAAATTTTAAAAGCTCCTAATTCTGTGCCTCCTGTAGATAAAACGATGGACAGAAGGTATACATTGTCAGGCCCTGATACAGAATTCCTTTCTCAGCAATGCAGTCATGTTGGGGTAGTTCAGGCTGCTGCCTGTGATAAAGCTAATATTCCCTTGGCTTCACATCCTCCTGACAAGGATTCCAGGAAGATTGATGCCATGGCAAAAAAACAGTATATGGCAGCCTCTCTGGGACTCAGGCAAGCAAATTATATGGCTTATGTAGCTAGGTATCAGAAATCTAGATGGGATACTGTTATGCATTGGCCAAGCAGGCCCATGGCCAGCTGGCTAGTGAACTAGAACAGGTGGCTGCTGATGGCATTGAAGCCTCTAAGGTTCAGTTTCATGCTGCTGTGGATGTTAATGATGTTTCCTCTAGGGTCATGGCCACATCTGTAGCTTTTTAGTGGGTTGGCCTGGCTCAGGTATACTAGTTTGTCACAGGATACCCAGACTAAGGCTATGGATTTTCCTGTGGTGGGAAATTCTCTGTTTGGAGAGCAGACAGAAATTACATGAAGAAGATGGATGAATATGGGACTACTTACAAGAGTGCCCAGGCTAAGGAGGCGGCAAGCCACTCCTCAAAGGCATGCCCCAGGGGTAGGGTAGGGCAGGCCTTTCACAGGCCTTTCTACCAGACTCAGGCCTCCTCTGCCTATGCTCAGAGGGGCTTCTTCAGAGGCAGGCAGACGAGGGTGGGCAGACCTTCTCCCACCCCAGCCTAAACCTCTCTTGAAACAGGCACCCTGATGGGGTGCCCAGGGCAGTCTCCTGTACCAGTGGGGGCAGGCTGGCTTACTTCAGTCAGGAGTGGGCTTCTTTAACCTCAGACAAGTGGGTTCTGGAAGTAGTAAGCCAGGGTCTGGTTCTCAGCTTCAAAAAAGTTTCCCAAGTTGAGAAGCAGACTTTTTCTACCTGCAAGTACTCAGAGACCCTCACTCTGGAAACAGAGGTCTCATCCCTGTTAGCTCTCAGAGCAGTAGAAAGGGTTCCTCCCCTGCATCAGGGCAGGGGTCTGTATTCCAGATACTTCCTTACCCCAAAAAAGACAGGAGAATGGCGGCCCATTTTAGATCTCAGATATCTGAACAAGCATCTTTGAAACCAAAGTTCAAAATGGTAACTCTGGCAATGATTTTACCTTCCCTAAGGCCAGGGGACTGGCTAGCCTCCCTGGACCTCAAGGATGCCTATTTCCATGCCTAATCAGAAGATCCCATCGAAAGTACCTCAGATTCGAACTGCCCTCAGGTCATTACCAGTTCAGAGCAATGCCCTTGGCCTTACCTCTGCCCCAAGGGTATTCACAAAGTGTCTAGCAGTGGCAGTGGCCTACTTAGGAGGCAGAAGGATTGCTGTTTTCCCTATCTAGGCGACTGGCTCATTGTAGGCCAGTCCCCAGAACAGGTAAAATCTCACCTGCAGGTCACCCAGCAGCTCCTCACCTCCCTGGGTTTTCTGCTAAACCTACCAAAGTCGGTTCTGGAACCAGTCCAGGTACTCACCTTTATAGGGGCAGAATTGGACACAGCGAGCCAGAGCCTTTCTTCCCCAGAAAGGGTAAGGAATTTAGTGGCTCTGGCCTCTTCCTTCACTCTGCAGGTCACTCGACCAGCAAGACACTTCTGCAGCTCCTGGGGCACATGGCTGCATCCACAGCTGTTGTGCAGGGGCCAGATTTCAGATGAGAGACATTCAGTTTCACTTGAGAACCTTTTGGTCTCAGAGAAGAGACCCCTTTCCAAGTTGGTCCCAGTGACTCTAACCTTGATCCTAGCTCTCCAGTGGTGGCAGGATCAGAGCAATTAAGCGGGGTCCCTTATTTCCCCTTCTCACGACTTGACTCTCACTACAGATGCTTCCCTTCTGGGTTGGGGAGCCCACATGGGCGACCTTTCCACTCAGGGAGTTTGGTCCCCCCAGGAATCTCTGCTCCACATCAGTTTGCTGGAACTCAGAGCTGTCTCTTTAGCTCTTCAAGCTTTTTCTGCATCTGTCCACAACAAGGTGATACAAGTCAGAACAGACAACACCACAACAATGTGGTACATCAACAAACAGGGGGCCACTCGGTCTTGACCTTGTGCACGAGGCAATGAAGTTGTGGTCTCTGGCCTATTCCTGAACCACGTCCCTCATAGCAGTTCATCTTCCAGGGAAGGACAATGTCCTAGCGGATGCCCTCAGCAGGTTTCCCAGGGCCATCACGAATGGTCCCTGGATCCTCAAGTGCTGGGGATAGTTTTTTGCCAGGTGGGGCATCCCTCAGATAGATCTTTTGCAGCCCCAGACAATCACAGACTTCCTCTGTTCTGTTGCAGGCCTCCAGTGCTGGGCTCAGTTCCCCTGGATGCCTTCTTCTGGATTGGGAGGAAGTTCCTCTATGCTTTCCCCCTTTCCTCTCCTATTCAAAGTACTAGTCAAAATCAGATCTCAGCCTTGCAGGGTGATTCTGATTGCCCGGATTGGGCCAGGCAGCCCTGGTACCCACTCCTTCTGTCTCTGACAGTCCATCTTCCCTGTGCCTCCCCTGGAATCACAATCTGTTGACTTGTGCCCAGGGAAGGGGTTTAGTATCGGACCTCAAATCCCTCAACCTCAAGGCCTGGCTCTTGAGGAGTTAGAGTTGCTGATTTACACCTCTCTCAGGGTGTTCTTGAGATCCTAAAGGCTTCCAGAAGCCTTCCACTAGGAGCTACTTATAGTTCTAAATGGAAAAGGTTTTCCATTTGGTGTGCTGGAAAAATAGTTCCCCAGAATCTGCTGAATTGCCCATTTTGTTAGATTACATGGTACATCTTAATTCCTTGGGTCTCAGACCAGCTACCCTGAGAGTTCATCTGGCAGCTGTGTCTGCTTTTGTGTCAACAGGAAAGTCATCCCTCTTTCCTCTTATCCTGTGTTTTCCAAGTTTTTTGAGGATTGCTCCATACTAATCCTCCTTTGGGAACCGGCCTGCTTGGGACCTTAATGTTTGCATTGCCAGTTAATGCAACCCCTTTTGAACCTCTGTCTTCTGCAGAGCTTAAGTACCTAACTTGGAAAACTGTTTTTCTAGTGGCTATCACTTCTGCCAGGCATAAGTGAATTGCAAGCCTTGTCAGTGGAGACTGACTTTATTTCTTTCCACAGGGATGAGGTAGTCCTTAGGACTAATAGGAAGTTTTGCCTAAGGTGGTTTCAGATTTCCATCTAATCAATCTATCTCCCTTCCAGTATTTTTCACTGATCACTCCTCTTGGGTGAGAGGAGGTTGCACAGCCTGGATGTTAAGAGAGCTCTTAGTTATTATATAGAGCGTACCAAGGTCTGAGGTTGAATCCTCCAACTTTTCCTTACCTATGGTGAAGTTGGGAAAGGCAAACCTGCCACTAAGAGATCAATAGCCAGGTGGATTGTCTCTTTTGTTATCAGAGTGGGCAGAGCCCCCCGGTTTGAGGGCTCATTCTGGGGGTACAGCTCGTCTCTAGCTGCTGCCAGAGATATCCTTATTAGAGATTTGCCAGGCTGCTACTTGGAAAAGCGGTACACACTTTTACCATGCATTACTCCCTGGATGTCCAGTCCAGGAGAGATGCTTCGGTTTAGCACAGCTGTTCTTCAGAGCCTATTCCCTAAGTAGGTTCTGCCCTCCTCCATGGAGGTACTGCTGTGTATTCTGCTAATGTCTATAATATAGCAAGACTTCATGTTGTTTGAAGAAAAATTACTCACCTTAGTAATGTTGTTTCTTCTAATGGAGTCTTGCTTATTGCCGAACCTCCCCAACCTGCCCCTCTCAGAACCTCTACTTGGTGGAGTGCGGGCAACAGTGTGGGCACTACTTGTGTCCTGTTAGCATTTTGTCCCTTTGGGACTTTGGGGGTGTGTATGTGTACGTGTGTGTGTGTGTTTTTATTATACTTATGTTCCATTTTCATATTATTAGAATGGTGTTAGTATTTCTGGTCCCCTGACTTGAGTCTTGGGTGTTGGGACCATCAATGGTTGTTATTATTTAGGTAGCCATTTGGCTAGTGTAGGTTACAGCTTCCACACAGACCTTAGTGAGTTTGGCTCGTAAAGATCTGACAGTTCAAGTTTGAAATGACACAGTTAGAGCTGCTCTCGTGCCAAAATTCTATTTTGGAATGGTTTTAACCATTTCACTCCGGAGCAGTTCTAGAGCTGGATCAAACTGCTAATGTCTATAATATAGCAAGAGTCCATTAGAAGAAACAACATTACTAAGGTGAGTAATTTTTCTTTTCTCCGCCGTCAGTGCGCTTGGATGTCGACATCATTTCGTCTACCAGAGTCAAAGTTTTCATCTATCGACAGCAGCTTGTAGTGTTTAAGCGTTTTAATTTGACTATTTAGTAGTAATTTTTATTTTCGAACAAGAAGATTATGAAGAAAGAAATTCTTTCCTGCCATCCACCTGGAGTCGTCCTTAGGCAGTAGCGGTGGCGGTGAGAAGACTTCGTTGAAAGTTGTTATGGCAGAGGCTGTGCCGGTCCGCCACCTTAAGTAATGGGGAGGTCTGACTATGGATAGTCCTGTGCTCGTGGGGAGGACAGTCACGAAGCTCCGCAATCTGGCGGTGCTGGGGATCCGGCTCCACTTAGCCTCGAGCTCTTCTTCTTTGTTTGGGGAAGAAGAATCAGTGCCGCTCGAGGTTGCCCGTTGGTATGTCTGCACGAGGATTGTTCATTGGTAGGGGCGATAGGCCTGAACCGACTTTCGTGGGTTCCCCTTGGCCCGCTCCTAACGGCTGCATACTCAACTCCGGACTCCATCTCTGTCCTCGTTGGAGTTCCGGTGAGCAGTTTCACCTCTGGGCCGCTCCTGTAGAGCAGGGGGTTTGACTTCCTTTTTTCCTGGTTGTGTTCCTGGTTTCAGTGCCTCCGGACCTCAGAGCCGTTGGACCGGGCGGGTCAATTGGATCAGAATGGCGGTGCCCTCTTGGTGCCTTCAGCCATCCGTGTCAGCCCTCGTGCCTACCTCCCTCTTCCTTTTCCATGCTGGGGCCGGCACGGGCACCACCTTACTCCATCTTTTCCATTGGCTTTCCACAGTGTTTTTCCTGGCGCTGTGCCCGACACCTTGGTGGCACCGCAGGTCCGGTGCCGTGCCACTGTTTTTTCATTGGTGCCATAGGTGGCGCCGCTGGCATTTGGGTCGGCGCCGGGACTCGGCACTGTGGCTCGGTGCCGCAGTTGGCGCCGTGGGTCGGCGCCATGCTCGGTGCTGCGGTCAGTGCCGTGGATCAGCACCGTGGCTCACGCTGCGCTCGGTGCCGTGATCGGTGCCGTGGCTCACACTGCGCTGGGCGCCGTGGGTGCTTCATTGCCGGTGCCGCTAGCGGTGCTGTGGGTGTCTCACACTGCCATGGATGCCCGTGGGCACCCGCGGGTGCTGCGGGTGGCGCCCGAGCACCTAGGTGGCACCATGGGCGGTGCCAGGCACCCCGGGTGCCTCAGATGGCTCAGGCACCCGGGTGGCACGGGCACCCACGGGTGGCATGGGGCCATGGGTGCCATGAGTGCCCATGGGTGCCATGGTTTCTTGGGTGCCATGGTACCATGGGTGCCATGGGTTTCTTGGATGCCATGGTACCATGAGTGCCATGGGCATCAGGGGTGCCCTTGTGTGCCGTTGGTACCAATGATACCTGCGGTTCTGCCGTGGGTGCCCTCTGGTGTCTCTCAGGTTGTCATAGGTACTGCTTGGTGCCCACCTGTGCCACGAGTGTCGCTGGTGCCGCTGGGGTGCCAGTTGGTGCTGTCTGAGAGAACTAGAGAAAGTTCTCTGTTTGCAGACCTCTCTTCCGCAGGACTTGTGATGGAATGTTTCTGTGGAATTAAGTCCTATTCTGCAGATTATTTTCCACACATTTTAGTGGGTGACGGTCTGCATCGGGTCTCCTCATCCAGCGGTTTTCCGCTGATGGGACTCTTCTGTTCTGTTCTGTCAGCGGAATCTCTCATTCCGCTCAGCACTTTCTCAGCCCCTATGTGGTGCCAAGCTCCTCGACACCCTTCCTGGTGGTGGAGTCTCTAGTGGCTCTAACCTAGACCTCTTTTTGGGGTCCTTCTGTGGTAGAACGGCATCTAGATGAGTCTCTCCCTGTCCTTCTGGTCAGTGATACAGCGGATGACTCATTTTATATACTGAAAGACACGCCCTCTCTATCATCAGAGTCTGTGATGCAAGCTCTTTTAGTAGTTCCTCATTTATGGGGTCCACCATAGTGTTCAGACTGGATCTGTGGACCACATACCTCTCTCTAGACTCTTTCAGTGGTCAAGACAATTACACTCTTTGGAACATTTTAATTCAATGGTGGGAGCACAGACTGTTCCGCTCCTTTGATAGGGGTATACATCCCTCTTTTGATGCTGCCCCTCTGGTGGCTGCTTCGCCACAGGTGGTTAACATCTGTCTAGCTATTATTAGTCCAGTCAAGGGTTCAGTTATGGATCCTCAGGCTCCTCCTGCTCCTCAGATGGATGACATCCTTGTCATTTCTGTATCAGGCAATCCTTGCCAAATAGCAGCCAGCAACCTTGTCAGGCTTGGACTAATGATAATTAAAAAAAAAAAAAGGAGGGTTCAGAATTATCACAGCACAGGGCCTAGTTGGAATTTCCCGATACCACACTTGGATCTGATCAGGTTCCGCCTCAACCCTGAGGCGGTCATCTCTAAACCTCAGTAAAGAGTACCTGATCTTCCTGGACATAAGTCTCCACCACTCATTCACTATTGGGGATCTGCTTGGAGACACTAGGACCCATCGGGAGCAAGCTTTTGCTGGAGGGTGGCGCCAGAGATGGCGCCAGCGAGCCGCACAGCCCATGAGCCTCAGCTCGCGCTGTAATGACTATCTCAGTGTCGACCCTCCAACCGCCTCAGTTCCTTTTTTCCCGCCGTCGAGTGCGCTTCAGTGACGACGACGCTTGCCCGCCGGGAGTCAAACTTCAAACTAGCAGCATAGTTTTCAGTTTTGTTATTTTGTAGTATTATCTCGATACAGTATCGCTTAGTCTTATTTTAAAAATAAAGAAGTCTCAGCCTACTTTGTCGGAGTCGACCATGAGCAGGTCAGGTGGCGGTAGGGGAGACTTCGTGTAAGCTATTCAGTCAGTCGGGCTGGGACGGTCTGCCGCCTTCTCGGAGGGTCTGACAACGGTCAGTCCAATGCCGAGGATGGCGGTCCCACGAGCATAAAAATAAATGAGTGCGCATTCTCGGCACTGTTAAACCTCGCGACTCTTCTTGACCCACAGGTTCTAAAGAGAAGGCATCACCGAGGTCGCCTTCTGATATGTCTGCGGTAGACGCTTGTTATTCGGGCTATGTTGCCGGCCTCCTCCTTCGGAGTCGCCAACCTCTGCTTCTGGTAGCCGACGGCTTCAACATCGGAGCCCTACCCCGCCCGCAGGTAGGTCTTCAGATGAGCAGTTTCATCAGTGGGCCGCTCTTATGGAGCAATGGGCTCGGAGGTTGGTTCGGCTACCTGGCTCGGTCACTCCTGGGCCTTCGGGCTCTCTGGGCGACCAGGTAGGGCGGTTGGACCTTCCTGGTCACGTGGCACCTTCTTCGGTGCCGTCGACTCCGTGCTTGGTGTTTCCCCCTCACATGGCTGCGGTGCAGTGGGCCACCCGATGCACTTATCTCCTGCTCTTCTTCCTTCAAAACCTGTTTTGGTCTGGGAGTGTTTGGGCCCTCGGCATCGTGTGGCCTCGGCACCGTCCTCGGCATTGATGCTGTGCTCGGCGCCATCCTCGGCGTCGGTGCTGCACTCGGCGCCATTCACGATGCTGTCCTCGGCGCCGTGCGGCTTCTCGGCGTCATCCTCGGCACCGTGCGGCTTCTCAGCGCCGCGTGGCCTCGCGTCGTTCTCGGCGCTGGCGGCTCTCGGGGACTCCTCTTTTCACTTGTTTCCTTCTTCCTCCTCTTCTGAATTTCATTCCTTTCCTGTCCATACAGTCCCTCCTGGACTGTAAGGAGATGACGTTCCTGTCCATACAGTCCCTCCTGGACTGTCAGGAGATGACGTTGAGCCTGACCCAGACCTTCGGTTGGGTGATGAAGTGGACGAAGCAGGATCTATTACTGCTACAAAGCCTGTGGTCGAGGACCTATCCTTTAAGTCTCTATTGAAAAATCTGAGTTCCACACTTTCTCTCCAGACTACAGACATCGATCCTGGGAAATTGTTGAGACTCCAATATCTTCATGCCTTGGAGATCCCTACGGATTTGACTCCTCCGCTTCAGCCTTCATTCGAGACGCTGTCTCAAATGGTATGGAATAATCCTGCTCTTACCCCTTCGCTGGCTAAATCCATTGATAGGAAATATTCAGCCCCCAAGATCGTCCCCATTTTGGCATCTCAAGCCTTATGGATCCTATTGTAGTCCTGGCAGAGAATGATAAGGTCGTTCTTCCTCAAGCTACTACAGCTCGACTTATTAACAAAGAATCTGTAAGATAGACACCTTAGGTAAGAGAGTCTTTGCTGCTTCTACTAGTATGCGTATTGCCAGTTACCAAGGCTATTTTTCTCAGTATGAGTATATCCTGTGGCATTCTATTAAACAGATGGTTGAAGCCCTGCCGGAGTCGGATTCAAAGCCAGAGCTTCTTCAAACCATTACCAGAGGTATTGAATCTAATAACCAGCAGGTTAAAGCAGCCGTGGATGCTTTCGACACTGCTTCCCGTTCAGCGGCTGCTGGTATTTGCACCCGGCGTCATTCCTGGCTGCGCACTTCGGGCTTTACGAATGACGCGCAGCAGCAGGTGATAGCATTGCCCTTTGGTAGCTTGGTAATTTGGACAAAAGAAGGCCAAAGCCCATCGAGAATGTCCTCCACACAATGTGGATCATTGATAGATTATATTCTGTCCAGAAGCCATTTATCAAGTTTAAGCTTAAATGTATTAATATTCTGGCAGTCAACTATTTCCTGTGGCAGAGAATTCCAAACTCTTGGAGCTCTAATAGTAAAAAATTGCTGTCTTCTGTTTGTTCTTGATTTCTCAATTTCAATTTGTTTGTTATGTATTCTAGCTACTATCTTTCTGGATGCAAAAGACAATCCACATGATCTCATTAATGTAGCAGATTGTACGATTTTAAATAATTGAAGGAGATCTCCCCGTAGCCTTCTAAATTCCAGCAGATATAGCTTTTATTTTATGGAGCCTAGTTTCATAATTGAAGCGAGAAAGGTGAGGTATGATTTTAGTGGCCCTTTCTTTGAACTTTTCCATTTTGTGATGTCCTTGGCTAAATAGGGACTCCACAGGGATGAACCATAGTCTAAGTGGGGTCTAACATGAGTTTTGTAGAGTCATAATGCATTCCTCTGTTTTAAGAATGAAGTATTATTAATCCTACGTAAGAGGGCATTAGCATTATTAGCAACCTTATTAAAGTGGTTTGAAAAGACAACCTATTATCGACCAGTATACCTAGGTCTTTTAGAGAGGGATTCAGTGTAATATTATTGAGATGGTATATTTGTTTGGGATTTTTTACTAAAGTGTAGCACAGAACATTTAGACACATTAAATGCCATCTTGTTGGTTACGCCTAGATTCAATTTTTTAAGATCATTTATTAGAATACTCCTATTAGTTTCGTTATCAACAGGCCTCCAATTTAGTATCATCCGCAAATTTTGACGGTGCATATCTTTTTGGTCCTCAGGTAGAGCAAGCTCTGGAAGCTACACAAAAGACTAGGTCAGCCATTAAGTTGGCTCGGCCCCCTCCTGCCCCCTCTCGAGGGCATGCCAGTAAAAGACAGTTTCATAATCGCCAGTCCTTTCGAGGCAGAGGAAGTTTCCATAAGAACCAACCTGCCCAACCTCAAAAGAAGGCGCAACAGAAAACGCAAGGGCCTAAAGCGCCACCTTATGAATTGCCGGCCCAAGTTCCATCTCAGCTGCCCGAGGTGGACTTTTCCTCTTCGGTGGGAGGTTGTCTGATGCACTTCTACAACCAGTGGAAGTCCGTAACCTCAGACAAATGGGTCCTTCGGATAATTCGTGAGGGTATTCACTCAATCTTGTGGAGACCCCTCCGGATCATCCCCAAATGACAGCCCAGACTGTCAAACCTTCGATCAGACCTTCTGCATCGCCGAGATTCAGGGCCTTGTGAACAACAGGGCAGTAGAAGTGGTGCCACTGCACCAGACTAATCTAGGGTTCTTCTCCCATTACTTTCTGGTTCCAAAGAAGTCCGGCAGAATGCGCCTTTCTAGATCTCAAAGCTAAACAAATTTCTCCCCAAGGAGAAATTCAAATAGTTTCTCTGGAACCCTGTTACCTCTGCTCCACCAACACGACTGGTTAGCCTCCCTAGATATGCAGGACGCTTACCAGCACATTCCTGTTCACCGAGGCATCACAAATTCCTGAGGTTTGTGGCTCTGGGACAGCACTATCAGTTCAGAGTCCTGCCTTTGGGCTATCCTCGGCGCCGCAAAGTTTTTACAAAATGTTAGCGCAGTTCTGGGCACCTCAGAAAGGTCAGAATTCAGGTGTTTCCTTATCTGGACGATTGGCTTCTAGCAAGCCCTTCCAGGCAGGGGACTCTGGACGCCGTGGAGACGGCCTCGCACTTCCTTACGTCCATGGAAGTTCTGCTCAACCTCAAGAAATCGCAACTGCAGCCCTCCCAGAGGCTCCTTTTTATAGGGACTCTTCTGGACACCTCCTGTGCGAAGGTTTTTCTTCCAGAAGACAGGAGGAACGATATCCTTCAGATGGCCCGTCACATCGGGTAAAACAGCTCAGTCACAGCTCTCTCGATGCAACGGATGCTAGGCCTCATGGTATCCTCAGTGTTCACTGTACCCCTAGCACGTCTGCACATGAGAACCACCCAGTGGATGCTCAGTACTCAGTGGTCCCCAACCACTCACTCGCAGTCCTATCTCATCAAGGTGACAGAACCTTTAAAGAGGTCACTCACCTGGTGGTCTCAAGAGAGCAATCTCCTGGAGGGGTATCCCTTTGCTCCTCTGGACCATCAGATCTCCATTACCACAGACGCATCCCTAATGGGGTGGGGAGCTCACTGTCAGGCTCTCCACACTGAAGGTGCGTGGACTCAAGTCGAGTCCCAGCTCCACATAAATGTCCTAGAAATGAGAGCCGTCCTTTATGCGGTCCGAGCTTTGAAGGACATTCTGTGTCACAAGAACATTCTCCTTCAAACGGACAACAAAGCAGTGATGTATTACATCAACAAGCAATGCGGGCTCACTCTTACCCCTTATGCAGAGAAGCAATGAGGGTATGGGAATGGTGCTTGGAGCACGAGGCTCTAATTCAAGCGGTGTACCTGCCAGGTGTTCAGAACGAACTGGCAGACCGTCTCAGCAGAACAGAGACAGACCCTCACGAGTGGTCTCTCGACTCAACCATAGTTCAGTCACTATTCGAAGAGTGGGGAACTCCAGACCTGGACCTTTTTGCATCCCCACTCAACGCAAAACTGCCTCTCTTCTGCTCCAGAAATCCAGGGCCTGGCATTTTCTGTCAGGATGCGTTCAGGCTGCGGTGGACAAAACGCTTTCTTTCGCCTTTCGCCTCTTCCACTAATTCAGAGGGTACTCCTCAAGTTCGAATCCCAGGGGACAAAATGATTCTCATTGCTCCTTTTGGCCTCGCAGCTGTGGTTTCACTACTCAACAATATGTTGGCAGTTCCTCCGAGACCACTTCCTGCAGATGAACCTTTTGACTCAGGGACCGTGGTCCATCCCAACCTGAGATCACTTCACCTTCATGCTTGGCTCCTGAAGAGGTCAAAGTAAACGTTTCAATGTCTCTCGAAGAGTTTCAAATATTCTTCTGGCTGTACGGAAGCCAGTCACTCGGAAAACTTACACAGCCAAGTGGGCGTTTTTAGCCTCTGGTGTGCAAAGTCCTCTTTGAACCCCTTTTCCTGTCCACCAGATAAGGTGTTGGAGTACCTTTTGGACCTCTCAAATTCGGGTCTGCAGTACTCTACAGTCAAAGTTCATCTTAGTGCCATTTCAGCGTATCATGAACCCGTTATTTCCTTAACTCTGGCTCAGTTACCTATGGTTAAGAGATTTCTTAAGGGGATTCTGCATACCAGACCTCCTACAAGATGTCCAGTCGCAGCCTGGGACATTAATCTTGTGCTAGACATGCTCACTCGGAAACCTTTCGAACCTCTGGCTACCTGTGAGCTAAAATTTCTCACCTGGAAGACTGCCTTCCTAGTGGCCATTACCTCAGCCCACAGGTCTCTGAGATACATGCCCTGGTCACAGACCCTCCGTATACTGTGTTCCATAGGGACAAAGTAGTTCTTCGTACTCATCCTAAATTTCTTCCTAACGTTGTGTCAGAATTTCATCTAAACCAACCTTTGGTTCTTCTCTCTTATTTGCGGACTTCCAAAATGAAGGGGAACGTTCTCTTCATTCTTTCGATGTTAAGAGGGCCTTGCGTTTCTGTCTAGATAGAACCAAGGATTTTCACAAAGCTCAGCAACTGTTCATTTCCTTCGGTGAGACCCGGCTGGGTCAACCTGTCGCTATCTGATGTATCTCATCATAGCTAGTGGCGTGCCTTCATCACTGCTATTCCATGGTGCAGGTTAAGTTGAAGGGTAGCGTTTACGCTCACTCTACCAGAGCGGTCGCGGCATCCCTAGCGGAAATCCTCAACGTGCCCATTGCAGACATCTGCAATGCGGCCACCTGGAGCTCAGTGCATACTTTCATTAAACATTATGCACTAGATATCCATGCCAGACGACATTCTTCCTTTGGCAGAGCCATCCTCAATGGACTTCTGTCCTAGAAACGTGAGCTCTTGGTCTCTCCTGCCGCCCTCTCGGGGGATTATTAGCTCGGCTACTCCCAATGTGTGAATGAGTGGTGGAGACTTATGTCCAGGAAGATATGAAAATTGCACTACCGTAATTCTTGATCTTCTTGGATGAGTCTCCACCACTCATTCACACTTCCACCCTCCATCCCCGAGCTCACTCTTTCTTGTGGGTCTTCACTCCCTCAAATCTTTAGGCCTAAGACTTCTTTGTTGACCCTTTACACGGTCGCCGGACTATCTTATGTCCGTTTTTAGGTTAGACTACCCTTCTAGGTTAGTTACACTGCACTTCCTTGGTAAAAGGTACTGGAGGCGGTTGGAGGTGGCCTTGAGATAGTCGTTACCGCACGAGCTAGGGCTCGCGGCGCCATTCCTCGCGGCGCCATCTCTGGCGCCGACCCTCCAGCAAAATGTTTGCTCCCGATGGGTCCTAGTGCCTCCGGCGCAGATCCCAGTAGTGTGACTGAGTGGTGGAGACTCGTCCAAGAAGATCAAGAATTACGGTAGGTACGTAATTTTCATTTTCTACTCCCATTACTTTCTGGTTCCGAAGAAGTCCGGGGGTATGCGCCCCATTCTGGATCTCAGAAAACTAAACAAATTTCTCCCCAAGGAGAAATTCAAAACGATTTCTCTGGGAACCCTGTTACATTTGCTTCATCAACACGACTGGCTAGCCTCCCTAGACATGCAGGATGCTTACAAGCACATTCCTATTCACCCGAGGCACCACAAATTCCTGAGGTTTGTGGCTCTGGGACAGCATTATCAGTTCAGAGTTCTGCCCTTTGGGTTATCCTCGGCGCCGGGGGTTTTTACAAAGTGTTGTACAGTTCTGCGAGTGCACTTCAGAAAGGTCGGATACAGGTGTTCCCTTATCTGGACGATTGGCTTCTAGCAAGCCCTTCCAGGCAAGGGACCCTGGACACCGTGAGAGCGGCTTCTCGCCCTACGTCCATGGGAGTTCTGCTGAACCTCAAGAAGTCGCAACTGCAGCCCTCCCAGAGGCTCCTCTTTATAGGACTCTTCTGGACACCTCCTGTGCAAGGCTTTTCTTCCAGAAGACAGAAGGAGCGATATCCTTCAAATGGCCGTCACATCGGGAGAACACCTCAGTTACAGCTCTCTCGATGCAGCGGATGCTAGAGCCTCATGGCTTCCTCAGTGTTCACTGTACCCCTAGCACGTCTGCACATGAGAACCACCCAGTGGATGCTCAGTACTCAGTGGTCCCCATCCACTCACCCGCAGTCCTATCTCATCAAGGTGACGGAACCTTTAAAGAGGTCACTCACCTGGTGGTCTCAAGAGAGCAATCTCCTGGGAGGATATCCCTTTGCTCCTCTGGACCATCAGATCTCCATTACCACGGACGCATCCCTGATGGGGTGGGGAGCTCACTGTCAGGCTCTCCACACTCAAGGTGCATGGACTCAAGTCGACTCCCAGCTTCACATAAACGTCCTAGAAATGAGAGCTGTCCTTTATGCAGTCCGTGCGTTGAAGGACATTCTGTGTCACAAGAACATTCTCCTTCAAACTGACAACAAAGCAGTGATGTATTACATCAACAAGCAGGGCGGTGCTCATTCTTACCCCTTATGCAGGGAAGCAATGAGGGTATGGAATGGTGCTTGGAGCACAAGGCTCTAATTCAAGCAGTCTACCTGCCAGGTATTCAGAACGAACTGGCAGACTGTCTCAGCAGAACAGAGACAGACCCTCACGAGTGGTCTCTTGACTCAACCATAGTTCAGTCACTATTCGAAGAGTGGGGAACTCCAGACCTGGACCTTTTTGCATCCCCACTCAACGCAAAACTGCCTCTCTTCTGCTCCAGAAATCCAGGGCCTGGCATTTTCTGTCAGGATGCGTTCAGGCTGCGGTGGACAAAACGCTTTCTTTATGCCTTTCCACCTCTTCCTCTAATTCAGAGGGTACTCCTCAAGTTCGAATCCCAGGGGGACAAGATGATTCTCATTGCTCCCTTTTGGCCTCGGCAGCTGTGGTTTCCACTACTCAACAATATGTTGGCAGTTCCTCCGAGACCACTTCCCCTACAGATGAACCTTTTGACTCAGGGGCCTGTGGTCCATCCCAACCTGAGATCGCTTCACCTTCACGCTTGGCTCCTGAAGAGGTAGAAGTAAACCGGTTCAATGTGTCTCGAAGAGTTTCAGATATTCTTCTGGCTGCACAGGAACCAGCCACTAGGAAAACTTACACAGTCAAATGGAAGCGTTTCTCGCTCTGGTGTGCAAAGTCCTCTTTGAATCCTTTTTCCTGCCCACCAGATAAAGTTCTGGAGTACCTCTTAGACCTCTCAAATTCAGGCCTACAGTTCTCTACAGTCAAAGTTCACCTTAGTGCCATTTCAGCATATCATGAGCCGATTTTTCCTTATCTCTGGCTCAGTTACCTGTGGTTAAGAGATTTCTTAAAGGAATTCTGCATACCAGACCTCCTACAAGACGTCCAGTTGCAGCCTGGGACATCAATCTTGTGCTAGATATGCTCACTCAGAAACCTTTCGAACCTCTGGCTACCTGTGAGCTAAAATTTCTCACCTGGAAGACTGCCTTCCTAGTGGCCATTACCTCAGCCCGCAGGGTCTCTGAGATACATGCCCTAGTCACAGACCCTCCGTATACTGTGTTCCATAGGGACAAAGTAGTTCTTCATACTCATCCTAAATTTCTTCCTAAGGTTGTGTCAGAATTTCATTTAAACCAACCTTTGGTCCTTCCCTCTTACTTTTCAAACTTCCAAAGTGAAGGAGAGCGTTCTCTTCATTCTTTGGACATTAAGAGGGCCTTGCGTTTCTATCTGGATAGAACCAAGGACTTTCTCAAAGCCCAGCAACTGTTCACTTCCTTCAGCGAGACCCGGCTGGGTCAGCATGTCGCTATCAGATGTATCTCAGCATGGCTAGTGGCATGCCTTCGCCACTGCTATTCCATGGCGCAGGTTAAGTTGGAGGCTAGGGTTTGCGCTCACTCTACTAGAGCGGTCACGGCATCCCTAGCGGAAATTCGCAACGTGCCCATTGCAGATATTTGCAACGCGGCCACCTGGAGCTCAGTGCATACTTTTGTTAAACATTATGCACTAGATGTCCATGCCAGACGACATTCTTCCTTTGGCATAGCCATCCTTAATGGACTTCTGTCTTAGAAATGTGAGCTCTTGGTCTCTCCTGCCGCCCTCTCGGGGTTATTAGCTCGGTACTCTCCCAATAGTGTGAATGAGTGGTGGAGACTTATGTCCAGGAAGATATGAAAATTATGTACCTACCGTAATTCTTGATCTTCTTGAGTCTCCACCACTCATTCACTCCCTCCGTCCCCCCGAGCTCACCTCTGTTGTTGGTCTCATTCCTCAGATCTTTAGGCTGTGAAGACTTCTTTGTTGACCCTTCTTATACGGGTCGTCCGGACTATCTTATGTCCGTTTTAGGTTAGGCTACCCTTCTAGGTTAGTTAGCTGCACCTCCTTGGTAAAAAGGTACTGAGGCGGTTGGAGGGTCGACGCCGAGATAGTCATTACAGCGCGAGCTGAGGCTCGCGGTGCCATCTCTGGCGCCCACCCTCCAGCAGAAAGTTTGCTCCCGATGGGTCCTAGTGCCTCCAGCGCAGATCCCCAATAGTGTGAATGAGTGGTGGAGACTCGTCCAAGAAGATCAAGAATTACGGTAGGTACGTAATTTTCATTTTTCTTCTACCCCTAGGGGGCAGTCCGATCCAGCGGTGGTATAACTCACCTCTTTTCTTTAGAGAATTTTCCTTTATCCTGAGATATTTCCAAAACCTAGGCGTCTAACCAGTCTGTTAGTCCCTTTTTGTTTTTTAATCAGGCTTTCTTCTCTTGATCAGAGCCTTGCAGCAACAGAAGTGACTCTTCAGCAAGTCGGAACTTAGATTCCTACTTCCATGCTTGCTTCAACTTAACGGATGACATGCTCCTTTCTTGACCATTGGTCAAGTAGGTCTTTTCTGAGGTAGCTTCTCAAATATTCACACCTTCAGTTCCTGTGCACTGGTCCCGTGCCAGTAGCACTCGTAGCTATCCTCTCCGACTGCGTAACGGAGCGGTGATGTTTTTTTTTTTCAACAAAGCAAACTAGAGTCCTTCCTACTCCCTTCAGGGAGGCCGGAGTAAGTAGGATCTCACTGCATTGAGCCACTTCTGCTGCTATTCAGTCACTTCAACGAATGGGTTAGCCCTAACTTGGTCCTGCTGTGTCCCTGCTCCTGTACACTACCCTGAACCTGTACACTTTACCTCCGGCTCTTGCAGTTCCTGAGGTCCTTTACATTAGATTAGTGCATGTCTTTGACACTATTAATTTTGGTCCTAGATCAAATCATGAGGCCAGGTTCTTGCCGCTCTCCTAGAGTAGTTGCGGCTGCCTGGCAGACTTTCATTATTTGCCCATTGTAGTCGTCAGCAAGGTGACGAGTTACAACTCGAGTGTTTATCTTGTAGGCACTATGTTATAGATGCTCTTACAAGACAGCTCTTTTTATTAACAGGACAGTTCTTGGCTGTCCTTTCTTAGTGAACCCTATCTCCTACCACCCTACTCAGGGTTGTTGATTTTAGCTTGGTACTCGCCACTAGTGTGAATGAGTGATGGAGACTTAGTCCAGGAAGATATGGAGATTACGTACTTACCGTAATTATTGATCTTCTTGGACAGTCTCCATCACTCATTCACACGCCCACCCACCATCCCCTGGGTTCACTCGTTTTTCTTTCCTGGTCTTCATGGCCTATGGTTCGGACTGTGAAGACATTGTTCTTTGACCTTTCTTACAAAGGCCATCTGGGCCCTCTCAGGCCCAGAAACTCAGAATGAGTTATTCTCATTAGTTACGCTGCACCTCCTTGGTCGAAAAGGTACTGAGGCGGTTGGAGGGTCAACGCCGAGATAGCCTACACAGGCGCGAGTCAGTCTCGCGGTGCCGCATATGCGTGGTCCTACCTTGGCGCCGGCCCTTCAGAAAATCTTTGGCTCCCACTTGGTCGTAGCACCTCCGGCGCTATCCCACTAGTGTGAATGATTGATGGAGACTGTCCAAGAAGATCAATAATTACGGTAAGTACGTAATTTCCATGTGTAGTTCATGACCACTCAGAGGCATGGCCACTTGTTACCTCTATCAGAAATGTGTCAGCTGCGGAAATTTGTGCCGCTGCCACTTGGAATACTGTCCACACTTTCACCACACACTACAGTCTGGATATTGCCTCCAGAAGAAGGGCAGGCTTTGGCCTAGCTGTGCTTCAGGGCCTTCTTTCTTAGGCCTCTGGCCTCCTGCCACCCAGACTGTTTTTTTGCCCTCAGTACTGCTTGGGACTCGTTCCATAGGTGTGACCTGATGACACAGATATCCCTGAAGAAGATCGAACAGTTATGTAAGAATTCACCATAAAAGTGGATCTTCAAGGGAATCTGTGTCATCCGGTCATGCTGTCCCTCCGTCCACCCCCCTTTCTCTCTCTCTCTCGCTGCAGCTTGGCTGTTTTGTTGCTTCAGCCTTTTTGCTAACTGGGCACCTTCTCTCATCAGTTCCCTGGTGGGACTCCTGTCTCCTATGGCCTCCAGCTAGGGAAAGAACTGAGGAGGGAGCAGGGCCACCCACACATATATAGGGCTGTGACATCAGAGCCTGACATCGGCATGGGCAGCCCCTACTAGACTGCTGCAGAAAAGCTTCTGTGTGATCCTAATGCCTGATGGCTTAATTTCATGGGTGTGACCTGATGACAGAGATTCCCTCGAAGATCTACTGTTACGGTAACTGTAACTGTTCTTTATCGGGATACATCCTGCTGTATCCATGCCCGTGTACATATTTTGCTTAAATGCCTTTGATGGTGCTTGTTATATGATGCTTAATTATATTTTTACCTGCTATGTAAATAGTGTTTTATTTGTTATTCATGACCCTTCTCTACCCCAACCCCCTAGGATGCATCTGGAAACAAGCTGTTACCAGCTCAGTACGTCTTTCCTGGTGAAACTGTTGAAATAAAAATATAAATAAGAATATGGATTTCATTATGGCACAGAGTAAATGTGACAGCTGATGTAGTGGATACTAATTTTTATTCTGTTTGTTCTCCTTTGAAGGGATGCTTCTATGATGGCAATGCGGCGGCGTATCCAGGGGTTAACCCCCGAAGAAATCCGAGCTCTATCTAAAGAGGAGCTGCAGATGCCAGTTACAATGACTGACTTTGAGCTGGCATTGAAGAAGATTTCCAAGTCTGTCTCAGCTTCAGATTTGGAAAAGTATGAAAAATGGATGGAAGAGTTTGGCTCTGCCTGATCAATTTGTCTTCGCTGTGACTTTTTTTTTTCTTCTTCTACTTTGAAAATATAGAGCTTTTTTCATTATAAATCTGGAAAATTCAGATGTTTCATGGTCCCATCTCACATTCTACACACATGTGCGCACACAATTGGTTGACTGCATCGTAGCAGAAAAGGATTTTGTAATTTTAAAAAAAGAATGCATTTTTCATTAACAGTTATCAGACAATGTTGGTGTCAGATGGAAGTGTAATGTTTATGATGCTGTAAAAAGCTCTTGAAAAGTATAAAAGTATTCAACAGTCTAGCGCACTTTGTTCTCTGTGCTAAATAATGGACAGACTTTTTGAAGAAGCAGAGCAGCAAATTGCACGTAAGGGCTATGGCCCAAAATATCACTGACAATTTTCAAAATATTGGATTCTTGAGATTCGTCTAAAATTGCTATCCTGATCTTAAAAAATGCCCATCAGTCTTGGCAGTTAACATTTCCCTTCAAATCAAGTGTCATTTCTAGCAACTGTACTCCATCAGTGATGTGTAATACAAAGTGCATCATCCCGCCAGAATGTGATGCCCTTAAGACTAGAATGTATATAAAATTATGAAATACAGAACCCTATTCAGACTCTGCTATGTGGTCACACTCTCACTACTGGGATAACTCGTATTTGTTTCTCCACTTGAAGAGAGCAGTTGCCCCAAAGGTGTCTGCAGCCTTCTGGTCTTTATTTTATAACCATTTTAAGTTTTACATTTATTAATTGTGCTTCTTGATGCTCTGTATTAGTTGAGGAGTTTTTTCAAACAACATGAAGTCTTGCTGTATTTTGACAATCTGCCGTAAGCTCCAGCCTTTAAACTGCCCCGGAGAGTATAGGGTTAATTTTCTATATAGTGCATAGAACGTTGAGCTCAAGCTCAGTTGAGGTCTCTGTCTGCAGCACTTTGAAACCCAACTGTCAGGTTCTTTACTCCGCCTCACTGAACAGTCGCTCTAGAGATTTCTCCTTCTGCTCGGTTCGAAGTCTGTTAAAGTTGTCGGTTCATTCCGAATTCAAATCCGAAATTAATTCCGCATTGTCTGTTCAGGCTCTGTCTGCAGTACCATGAATACTTAGATAGTTTTCTGTTAACTTTGTGGAAATTGTATGACTTGTTCGATCGGTTCAGCTGAACCGATCCATTAGTTTGATTTCTTGTGCTTTTCTTTAGTGTGTGGTTACCGGTCATTATCGGTTTAAAAAAAATGTGTTTTAAAAGTTTTTTTTCCAATACCCATGACATGGTTAGGAACCGATAAGGGAGTCTTGGCTGGCGGTTGCCAAAAAAAGGGTAAGTTTGGTTAGGTTGGCCATGTCTGAGAAACCCAAGAAAAAAAACGGGCCCACTGGGTTTCAACACTGCAGTGAGTGTGGGGAGGTCTTTGCTAAGGCCGATCCCACACCACCTGTGTTTATTGTCTGGGGTTTGAACACCTCGATACAGACTGCCAAATCTGAAAACCTTCCTAAGTGTACCCTGAGAGAAAGATTAGGTAGGCTTAGGAAAAGGAGGCCGAGAAGTCCGCTGACCCGGATGGCCAGCCCGGTTCGTTCCGACCGAACCAGAAGGAGTGCCCTCTGACCAGGGCGATACTTCTTTGGGCAAGAGGAGAGCCGATCCTGAGGGATCGGTTCCTACAAAAAGGAAACGTTAAGACAAGTCAGCCAGTTCGGATCCGGAGGTTCATGTTCCGACCGCTGATGAGATTGCCCGAGTGATTCGGATTGTTGAATCGCTTCGCCCAGTTCCGTCCGATCCAGCTTCGTTAGCTAGGGGCTCGGTTTGGTCAGTTCCACCGGTTCAGGATTATGACCCTGAAGATTTTTATGAACTGGAATTTGAGGAGGAGGGGGATTATGAACAAGATGATGACTATGATGGAGCAGAAAGTCTGGATGTGCCCATTGAACCGGACATCTCCCCAGACAGACCTTCTGGTGTTTCCCCTCCTAGGCTCTCTGAGTCCCCTCCCCACTATCTGTTCTACAGGAAAGTGGCTGAAACTCTCCAGCTCCCTATGGAGGAAGCTACAGAGGATCAAGAGGAGCCTGATTTTGTTGAAATGATGGACATCCCAGAGTCCAGGAGGCTGTCTATTCCCCTGCACAAATCATTTGGGAAACAGACACAAAAAATTTTAAAGTCTCCTAATTCTGTACCTCCTGTTGATAGAAGAATGGACAAGAGGTATACTTTATCAGGCTCAGACACGGAGTTTTTCTACCAGCAATGCAGCCATGTTAGGTCATGCAGGCTGCAGCCTGTGACAGGGCTAATGTTCCCTTGGCTTCACACCCCCAGATAAAGACTGCAGGAGGTTTGATGCCTTGGCAAAGAAGCAATACATGGCATCCTCTTTGGGACTCAGGCAGGCTAATTATATGGCCTATGCAGCCAGGTACCAGAAGTCCAGGTGGGACACTGTACTGGCACTGGCTAAACAGGCCTACCCCCAGCTGGCCAAGGAGCTGGAGGAGGTGGCTGCGGATGGGATTGAGGCATCTAAGGTACAGTTTCATGCTGCTGTGGACTCCAATGATGTGTCATCAGGAGTCATGGCTACATCTGTGGCTCTTCGGAGAATGGCTTGGCTTAGATGTACTAGCCTCTCACAGGACACCCAGGCTAAGGCCATGAATTTCCCTGTGGAAGGTAATTTCTGTTTGGGGAGCAGACAGAGAATTACATGAAGAAGATGGAGGAATATAGGACCACTTAGGGAGAGGGCAGGCAACCCTCAAAGGCAGCAATCTAGGGGCGGGGGCAGGCCTTTTCGTAGGCCTTTCTATCAAGCACAGGCCTCTTCTCCCTTTTCACAGAGGGGGTTCTTCAGAGGGAGAGACAGAAGGGGGATGAGCAGGGCTGCATCCACTCCTCAGCCTAAGGCCCCTGCCAAGCAGACACCGTGATGGGCCTGCCCGGGTCGACTCCTATCCCTGTAGGGGGTAGGCTGGCTTACTTCGTCCAGGGCTGGGTGTCTGTTACTTCAGATAAGTGGGTCCTGGAAGTAGTAAGCCAGGGACTGGTTCTCAGCTTCAAAAAATTTGTGAAGATGAGAGCCAGATCTTTTCCACCTGCAAGTCTCTCGGAAACCCTTGCCCTAGAGGCAGAGGTTTCATCTCTTCCAGCCTTAGAAGCCATAGAGAGAGAGATCTTACTTCGAGAGGGCTCTTGCAGTAGGTAATTACATATAGGACTGATGCCGGCGGGCGGCAGGACCCCATGAAAAATTTCTAGCTAGCAGTCCTGGCGAGGCCGCCCCACATCAAGTGACCGCGCTAGGAACTGTGATAAGGCGGGTCCGGGATGCCCGCTTTCAAGTTTTTTCCTGCCGCTAGCTTGCACAGCGCCTCGCGGAAAAGTTTGTGCTTCGTCAGCACTACCTTCGTCAGTTTTTTACTGAAAAACTCTTTATTTTTCAACTAATGTCAGTACTAGCATCAGTGTTTGTCGTCCCCGACACCCTCCGAGCACAAGAATAAGTGTAATTCGTGCGGCACCCAATTACCGCACAAGGACGGCCACTCCCTGTGCCTGTTCTGCCTAGGCCCTGATCACCCGGTCGAGAAGTGCCAGCACTGCCTCAGTTTTAATGCGGCTACCCGGAAAAGGCAGCAGCAATCCCTGGAAGCCCATATTCTAAAGAAGAAAATGAGTTCTATGGAGAAGGAGCTCAAAAAACTGAGGCAGGCATCCACTTCCCCGAAGGACATCAGAAGAAGAAGGAGAAGGAGAGGCACCGGGAGAAGGGCTCCTCCACCGCCTCTCCCTCGGGAGTCGCTGGGACGCAGGTAACATCCCCTCCGGGGGATCGCTCCTCGACGGCTGCCTCGGAGGTTTCTGAGGGGGCATTGGCCCGCCAGTCTGGCTCGCTCTCGGGCCTTGCGGACGCCTCCAAGCAGTTGGAGGCCTCTGCCCTGGTTCGGCCCCATGCTCGCGGCCTACCACTGTGAGCGACCGGTAGCTGGGCGCGGCTCCTCTGACGCCGCCCGGAGAGGGCCGGGACGTCCGACCCTCTGAGGCGACGCGCAGCCTCCTCTCCACCGGACCAGGCCGATCCTTCTACTCGCCCGCCTCCGTGACGGCCTCGTAGTCGGACGCCGGCTCTTCCAGCGCCTGCCGAGCTCGCCACTAAGCCTCACGCCGGCTCGTCCGATGTCAGCTGGCGAAGGAACCCGACTGACGGACCTCTAATATACTGTGGTTCTGGTTCCGCAGCCGCTGCCATCTGGAAACCAGAGTCTCCCCAACCTGACTCCGGGACTTTTCCTCTGTCCCCGGGCGGTTAGGGATCTTTGCCTCCGCCAGTCCTTCCTCCACCTGGAGCGCCGGACCTGACGCTGCTCACCGGACGCCGCCCTCCGACGCCAGTACCTCCAGCTGGCCTCTGACGCCGGGCCCACCGACCCGGGAGATATTCTGCTCCCCATCGGGCTCTCCACTATGGACCCGCCCCATGAGGTCTCCGCCAGGCCATCTGTCCGGCAGCCCCCGGCCCCGGATATCCTCTGTCTTATTCGATGCCGGTGTACCCGAGAATGCAGTATCCAGCGCCACAGTACCCGACGCCGGGCTTCCCAGTGCCGCAGTACTCAACGCCACAAAACCCGACGCTGGGTTACCCACAACTGGGTTTTGATATGGTCCATACGGTTATAACCCCTATCCTTATCCCCCACCTCCTCCTCCTCCACCGCCCTCGCGGCTGCCGGTGGACCTGCAGGAGACTCTGGCTTCCTGGTGGGCTGAAGCCAAGGCTCAGCTCACCAAAGAGGTTGAGAGCCACCTTCCGGCGACGGTGCCGTCCCAGGTTCCCGTACGCCTGAGGCGGTACACTCCCTCACCACCTCTGGACTCCAGGGTTCTTCTGCCTGGATCCAGAGAAGGGCAGGACACGCTTCCCCGGGGACTTCCCAAGGGGTCCGTTCTTCCCCCTGATCGGGAAAGGGAGAGAGTTCCTACACTACACTGGGGGAAAGGTCTGTTCTCCAGGTACTTCCTTACCCCAAAAAAGACAGGGGAGTGGCGACCCATCCTAGATCTAAGATACCTGAACAAACATCTTTTAAAACCAAGGTTTAAGATGGTGACTCTGGGAATAATTCTTCCCTCTCTAAGGCCAGGGGACTGGCTAGCCTCCCTGGACCTCAAAGATGCCTACTTTCACATCCCCATCAGGTGCTCCCACAGAAAGTACCTCAGGTTCAAGTTGCCCTCAGGCCATTACCAGTTCAAAGCAATGCCCTTTGGCCTAACATCAGCTCCAAGGGTTTTCACAGAGTGCCTGGCAGTAGTAGTAGTGGCCTTTTTAAGAAGGCAAAAGATTTCCATTTTTCCATATCTGGATGACTGGGTCATAGTGGGTCAGTCTCCAGGCCAAGTCAAGTCAGACCTGCAAGTGTCCCAGCAAGTGCTCACTTCTTTAGGATTTCTTCTCAACCTCCCCGAGTCAGTTCTCGAACCAGTGCAGCTTCTTACATTTATAGGGGCAGAGCTAGATACTGTCAAAGCAAGAGCCTTTCTTCCCCTGGAAAGGGCAAGAGTTCTTATAGAACTGGCCTCTTCCTTCAGCCTTCAGGTGTCCCGACCAACAAGGCACTTCCTTCAGCTCTTGGGCCACATGGCAGCTTCTACAGCAGTAGTCCAAGGGGCAAGATTCCAGATGAGGGACATTCAGTTCCATCTGAGGGCCTTTTGGTCCCAAAGGAGGGATCCTCTTACCAAACTGATTCCAGTGACTCGGACACTGATCCAAGCTTTTCAGTGGTGGCAGGATCAGGACAATTTAAGGCAAGGGGTCCTATTTGTCACTCAGACTCATTCGGTGGTCCTTACCACGGATGCTTTCCTTTTGGGGTGGGGAGCTCATCTGGGGGCTCTCACAGCCCAGGGACTGTGGTCCCCTCAGGAGTCCCTTCTTCATATCAGTCTCCTGGAACTCAGGGCAGTTTTTCTGGCCCTGCATGCTTTCTCTCAGTCTATGCAGAACAAGGTGATTCAGGTCAGAACAGACAACATCACCACAGTGTGGTACATCAGCAAGCAGGGAGGGACTCGGTCTACGGCCTTGTGCACGGAAGACATGAAATTGTGGTCCCTGGCTTATTCCCTGCAGACCTCTCTGATAGCAGTCCACCTTCCAGGGAAGGACAATGTGCTAGCAGATGCACTGAGCAGGATCTCCCAGGGCCATCACAAATGGTCCCTGGATCCCCTGGTGTTGAAAGTGATTTTTTCAAGGTGGGGCACTCCAGAGATGGATCTCTTTGCAGCCCCAGACAATCACAAACTTCCTCTGTTTTGTTGCAGACCCCCAGTCTTAGGTTCAGTCCCTCTGGATGCTCTGATTTTGAGCTGGGAAGGAAAATCTCAGTATGCCTTCCCTCCCTTTCCTCTACTGTTCAAGGTTCTAGTCAAGGTAAGGTCACAACCTTGCAAAGTGATTCTGATTGTTCCAGAATGGGCTAGACAGCCTTGGTACCCCCTGTTGCTGTCTCTAACAGTCCATTTTCCCCTATCTCTTCCCAGGAATTACAGCCTGTTAACCTCCTCTCAGGGGAGGATTTGGTACCCAATCTTCGGTCTCTCAATCTCAAGGCATGGCTCTTGAAGAGTTAGAGTATGCAGATTTGCACCTCTCCCAGGGAGTCCTGGATATTCTCAAAGCCTCTTGAAAGCCTGCCACCAGAAAGACTTATGACTCCAAATGGAAAAGATTCAGCATTTGGTGTTCCAAGAAGCATATCTCTCCAGACACTGCTGAATTGCCTACAGTTCTGGATTATATGGTCCATCTTAATGGCCTAGGCCGCAGACCAGCTACTCTCAAGGTACACTTGTCAGCTGTTTCTGCTTTTCTGTCAGTGGGGAAGCCTTCCTCACTATCATCTCATCTTGTGTTCTGTAAATTTTTCAAGGGATTGCTTCATACCAATCCTCCCTTTAGGGATCCTGCCCCTGCCTGGGACTTAAATGTTTGCATTGCTCAACTTATGTAGCCTCCTTTTGAGCCTATGTCCTCAGCAGAGCTTAGGTACTTGACTTGGAAAACTGTGTTTTTGGTAGCCATTACCTCTGCCAGACATATCAGTGAATTGCAAGCTCTGTCAGTGGAACCTGATTTTATCTCATTCCATAGAGATAAAGTGGTCCTTAGAACCAATAGGAGGTTCTTGCCCAAAGTGGCTTCAGACTTCCATTTGAATCAGTCCATGTCTCTCCCTGTTTTCTTCACTGATCATTCTTCCTCAGGGGAGAGGAGGCTACACAGTTTAGATGTTAAAAGAGCCCTTAGCTACTGCATAGAGCGTACCAAGGGTCACAGGTTTGACTCCCTCCAGTTGTTCCTCATTTATGGAGAAGTGGGGAAGGGCAAACCTGCCACCAAGAGAACTGCTGCCAGGTGGATTGTTTCTTGTATATAATTCTGCTGTGAGAAACTGGGAAAAATTCCACTCTCAGGCCTCAGGGCTCATTCCACAAGAGGTTCAGCTGCTTCCCTGGCTGCTGCCAGGGATATCCCTCTGTTAGAAATTTGTCAGGCAGCCACCTGAAAACAGTCCATACCTTTACCAAGCATTACCTCTGATATCCAGGCTAGGAGTGATGCTCTGCTTGGCACAGCAGTATCAGAGCCTGTTCTAAAGTAGGTTCTGTCCTCCTCCATGGAGGTACTGCTTGGTAGTCTGCAGATTGTCAGAATACAGCAAGACTTCATGTTGTTTGAAGAAAAATTTCTCACCTTAGTAACTGTGTTTCTTCTAATGGAGTCTTGCTGTATTCTGACCTCCCTCCCTGCCTCCCCTCTCAGAACCTGTTTTTGGGAAGTGGGTGGGCAGGTGCAGAGTTGCACCCGAGGGGTGTCCTCAGCACACCCTCCTTTTGACTTGGATGCTTATATTATGATCTTTATTTGAATAGGTTTTTGGTTTTGGGTTTCCTGACTTGAGTCTTCCTTTGGGAATCCAAAACTTTTGTTGCCAGTTGGCTAGTTTAAAAATTTTACAATTTCCACATAGTATAGTTAGTGAGTGTTTGCTCATAAGAATCTGACGGTTGGGTTTCAAAGTGCTGCAGAAAGAGACCTCAACCGAGCTCGAGCTCGAGCTCAGCGTTCTGTGCACTGCATAGAACATTAACCCTATACTCTCCGGGGCACTTTAAAGGCTGGAGCTAACTGCAGATTGTCAGAATACAGCAAGACTCCATTAGAAGAAACACAATTACTAAGGTGAGTAATTTTTCCTTTTGGTAGAAAGGCAAATTAATAGCAGTTTCACCGATTCCCAAAAAAACAGAGACGTTCACTTTTAAGCACGGTTCTTGCCTGAGGGAACCAACCACATTTAGTGATAAAAGTTAAACCGCTTTCATTTTTATTTATATTTTTTTGCAGTTTTCAATGTTTCTTGTTAAAAAGGTTTTAATATGCCATATTTGTGACTATTTTTAAACACTAGGCTTCAGCAGTGTTTGGCATGACTGATAGGCCTAAAAAGAAACCAGGGCCCACAGGTTTTAAAAACTGTAAATCTTGTTTTCAATTCCTGGCAAGGGCCATAAGCTTTGCTTGAAGTGCCTGTGGCCAGATCCCGATAAAAGCTGTGAACTTTGCAAAACATTTTGCCCAAAGACACAAAAGTGAAGGGCTTTAAAAAGAGAAGAACTTGTGACTTCTCGGTCTGGCTGTAAGTCAGTAAAGCACAGTAAAGGTTCAACAAGAATTCCCATGGTTATGGAAAGGATGCATCTGAGGGTTCTTCACCTCATAAGCAGCAGTCCCTGTCGAAGGGGACAGGCAAAAGAGATAAAGCTGCTCAGACATCAGACGGGTATGGCAAAGATGGTGAAGATACCAGGGTGTCTGTAAGGGGGAAACCATTACTCCAGCAATGGCAGAAATATAAATAAAATGGCTTCATAGCAGGTGTCAGCATGGCTCAGCTGGTAGCACATCTGCCTCTGGGCCAGAAGATTGTGCATTCTAGTCCCACACCAGGATTGGGCTCATACCATCAGCACTGGCACCCGAGTGCAGTACTAAGCGGGTGCTGTACTGTCGGGTGTGCCTTCCTTCGGATGAGACATTAAACCAAGGTGCCTTCTACCCATCTCTGGTGTTGTCCTGGTGGCTGTCCAGGTGGAAGTAAAAGAACCCAGTGCACCTTTGCAAGAGTAGGGGATTTTCACTGGTATCATGGCCGACATTCCCCTCTCCATAAAACCAGTTCATGCAGTTGTCCAAGGCTGTGTGTGGGTGTTGATGTGCAAAATGACTGCCACTATACAATCAGTTACTTCACTACCAGTCCAGCATTGCTTGTAAAGTGCTTTCGGATACAGTATGTATGAAAAGCGCTGTATAAATGCTGATGCTTCTTCTCCTTCTTTGGGACTAGTGCCTGCAAAGAAAAACCAAAAAGAAAAACATGTTCCAGCCACTTCTCCTGCAAAGTATAAGGAGCAGACAATAGATGAGAGACAAATGTCTCCAACAGAGGACATGACAGTAAAAATGTATCAGGCTTTCCAGGCCATGAAAAATTTCATAAATGTGCCTGCCCCCCCCCAGGCTCTGGCTCTGACCCAGCAGCCTGTCCTGGAAGAGGAGGTTTATTATGAAGAAGAGGAGGATGAATCTGTAGGGCCTTATGGTTCTCCCAAGCAGGAGGCAGTAGTTCGGTTCTCCTTCCAGGGCGAATGAGGATTATTCCCCGTACACCTCATTCAGTAGACAGTTGGAGGATACCCTCAACATCCCTACTCATGAAACAGGAAAATGATGAGGAAATGGAATTTGTGTATATGATGGGACTAGCACCTTCAAATAGGCTTCTAGATGCAATACATAAATCCTTGAGGAATGCCACATACCAGATTATGTCCGCACAACATTCTGTAGCTGGCATCAGTAAAAAGACTGCAAAAAATATCAGGTGGACAGATGGGGCATAGAGTACCTGTATGCCCATCTTGATCATGACAGAGTGGTACAAGCAGCGTATGAAAGGGCTAAGGTGTGTGTGTCTGCACAGCCATCTGAGAAATACTCCAGTAAATTGAACACCATGTCCAGAAAATTGTATACAGCAGCTTCACTGCAACTAGGGAAGGCAGCTTATCTAGTCTATATATCTCAGTACCAGAAAGCCCTGTGGAATGGAGTGCTGGCACTGAGTGAGGACATAGATGGTGAGGTGGCACAGGATCTTGCTGCAATTACAAAGTCAGCCCAGGATGCCACAGAATGCCAGTTCCACATGACTGTAGATGCAAATGACTCCACATCAGGGGTACTGGCACATGCAGTGTCCCTGAGGAGGTTTGCCTGGCTAAGGAGCACACTCCTTACTCAGGACACCCAGGCAAAAGCCGTTGATTTCCCCATTGAGGGAAACTCATTGTTTGGTGACACAAGTGAGGAATACATGAAGAGTGGATGAGCACAAATTCACTTACAGAAATCTGACCAAAAAAGAAAAGGCCTCCACCTTCTATAGGCCTTATGGAAGGGGAGGCGGGGACAGAGGTTACTACCCTATACCTTACACTGGCTATGAGTACCAGCTACAGAGAGGGTATTATAGTATAGCGGCAGGGACAGAAGGGGCACAAGGCATGCTGTAGCACCAGCCCCTAAGCCACAGCCAAAACAAAACCCCTGAGGATTTTGTCAAGGTCGCCAGCCAGCCATAACAAACAACAGTAGCTCTGTGCTCCATGCTGAAGTCCGGTGCACACAGGACAGCCAGCTGGACAAACTGAGAACCCCAAACAACTCAATGAAGGCAAACAAGAGAGGGAAAGTAGATGAGGTGGAGGAGGTATTTGTGAGAGATGGGTAGGGGTCAGAGGAGTAGTAGATGGGGTGGAGGGTTAAGGACAGGACAAGAGTTTAACCAAAAGTAGTTGAGTCATCATGTGGCAGTTTATAAAATGCATAAAGTATGATTACCTATTTTCCTGTACTGCATAAATAATTGATGCATTCAGTTAATTTTGCACTCGTTTAAATTTTTTTGAAAACGGGCCTGATGACTTAAAGAAAACCAAAACTCCTGGATTCCATTTCCCAGAGTAAGTTTGGGTCAGTAGGATAGGAAGGAGAGACATTCAGACCAAATTTTCAGTCCAGTAATCTGAAAATAAAGTTAAAAATGAAAGAAAGTACTACTAAAACACCAATGTTTAATATAACAAAACGCTATCAGTAAACAAATGTAATTACACATTTAAACGGCAGTCCTGAAAAAAAAAAATTATTCCACCCAATGTTTGAACATACAAAATTTGCCAGCAGATAAAGGCCTAGAGGTCTATCAAGTCTGCTCAAAAGTGCAGCTAGCACCCCATTCTGCAGCTGCCCTCCCCACCCTTCCTCCATTGACCCTCCCCTTGCCCTGTCCCAGACCCTTTAAAGCAGTCCACTGTTGTACTGCATACCACTTCTGCCGTAACGATTCCACCCAGCTACCACCCTCTCTGTAGAAAAGTGTCTCTCATCTCCTCCTGAACCTTCCTCCCACCAGTCTCATATCTTGGCCCGGTGTCCCTCGCCTCCCTTACTTTGAACAGCCCTCCATATCTGTCTTGTTTATTCCTTTCATGTACTTAAAGGTATCAATCATGTCCTCCCCCCGTCCTTCCTCTACTCCGGCGAGTACATGTTCAACTCCCTCAGCCTCCTCTCGTATGGCAAGTCCCCCAGCCCCTTGATCATCTTTGTCGCCCTGCGCTGCACCCCCTTCAGTAACTTAATGTCCCTCTTAGATACGGGCACCAGTACTGCATGTAGTACTCCAGGTGCGGTCTAACAAATTATCTATACAGTGGCAGAATTACCTCCCCCCTCCTCGAGGATATACCCCTTGCAATGCAACCTAGCATTTTGTTGGCCTTTGCAGCTGCCTTCCTACATTGTGCCGAGTTGTTCATTGATCCTGTAATGAGCACTCCCAGATCCTTCTCCTCATCTGTCTTGGCTAGCTGCACTCCCCCCAGCTTGTAACTCCTCCTTGGGTTCTTCACCCCAAAATACAGTACCTTGCACTTTTTGGCATTAAACTCCAGTTGCCAGGTGTCTGACCAGGTTTCCAGCTTTGCCAGATCATCCTGCAATCCCTGCCGTCCCCCTAGGTCGTCCACCACTGCTCCCATCTTGGTGTCATCAGCAAACAGACTGATGTTGCTCTTGATGCCCAGTGATATGTCTGCAGTGAATATCCCAAACAACAGTGGTCCCAACACTGAGCCCTGCAGAACACCACTTGTCACTTACCTTGGGGATGAGAGCTCCCCACCCATCACCACACTCTGTTGCCTTCCCTGAAGCTAGTTCCCTACCCGTCTCACCAGCTTTGCATCCGCCCCTGTGCCTTCTAACTTACTTCTCAGCCTCCCATGTGGCACCGAGTCAAATGCCTTACTGAAGACCAGGTACAGGTCATCCACTGCATGACCCCTGTTCAATTGCCTAGTTACCCAGTCATAGAACTCCACCAGGTTGGTTTGGCAGGATCTGCCACATGCAAGCCATGCTGTCTGCTGTCCTGTAGTCCTTTGGCCTCCAGGAGGGCCACCTGCCTCTCCTTCAGGATAGTCTCCATCAGGTTACCCATGATGGATGTGAGGCTCACCGGTCTGTAGTTCCCTGGTTCATCCCTGGGGCCGCTCTTGTGGAGGGGCACCACATGAGTCATCCTCCAATCCTGAGGTACACACCCTGAGTGTAGTGAGGCATTAAATAGGTCTGCCAAAGATCCTGCAAGGATCTCTGCCAGCTTCTTCAGTACCCTGGGATGGATGCCATCTGGGCTTGATGCCTTGTCTACCGTCAGTGTCCTCAAACCCTCCAGAACCCTGCCCTCCATGATTTACCCATCTGTCACCCCTTCCCCCCCATTTCTGCCCTTCCTCCCTCCTTGGGTATCACCCTCCTTTTCTCTTTAGTAAATATCGAGCAGAAGTAATCATTTAGCGCTTCTGCCTTATCACCCCCTGCTTCCACCCAACCCCTCTCCTTCCTAATCCTTACTATATGGTCCTTACAGTTCCTTTTCTCCCTGATGTACCTGAAGAAGTCCTTCTCCCCCTTCTTAATGCCTTGCACCAGCCTGAGCTCCGTAGATGCCTTGGCTCCCCTTACTGCCCGTGTCACCTTCGATTCCTTCAGATATTCCTCCCTGTCCCTCCCCTCTCCCTGTTTTCTTGTACCTCCTAAAGGCAACTCTTTTCCTCCTTACCTTTTCCATGACCTCCTTGCTCACCCAGCTAGGTTTCTTTGCCCTAGCCTTCTTACTCTGGCCCTTGCTGCAGGTTCTGGTTGCTTCCACTATCCTCAGCTTTATGAGCTCCCACCTCTGGTTAGTGCCCATACTAGGTTGAATTCTGGCTATTCCTGGTTGCTGGGGTACTCCAGTCCACTCCTGGCATGTTGAAGCCCCCCACAATCACCACACTACCCTTTTCACAGGTTCTCCTGATCTGTGCTGCTAGTTCCCTGTCTAACTCCTCCGTCTGAGAGGGCGGCCTGTACACCACTTCCATTCTGAGAGTCCTATTCTTGGAATCCTGGATCTGCATCTATAGTGACTCTGTACTACCCTCCTCCCCTTCCTTCCTTACACACTTCGGTCCTTCCCTCACATATAGTGTCACCAACCATCCTTTCCCAATCACTCTATCCCCACAAAATAGCCTGTACCTTGGTATTGACAGGTCCCAGTCATTATATTGGGTGGCCCATGTTTCTGTGATGGCTGCAATGTCCACCTCTCCCTCTGCCATGAGAGTCTGTAACTCTGCAGTTTTCTTCCCAAGGCTCTTAGCATTAAGGGTGACCACCTTACACTCCTTCTCCCCCCCATCCTGCCCTCCATTACTAGCATCACCAGTAGTACTTGCTCTTTGTCCTTTGTCGCTGTTATGGGGGGTTAAGTTCATATGGCTTCCCAACCTGTGGTCTCTGCATGTCCCTTGCCCACTTGCCACCCCCTACTCCTAGTTTAAATTCTCAACTTCCTCTATGTACTCCTCCATCTTCTGTTTCAACACTTTCTTTCCTTCCTCGCTCAAGTGTAGTCTATCCTTGGCATAGAGACTACTGTCCACCCCCACCCCCACCAGCCCATACCCTTTAGCATGACACCAGGTTTTTAGCCATCTGTTAATTTCCTCTATTCTCAGCTTTCTTGCTGTGCTTGCCTTGGGCACTGGAAATATCTCTGAGAAAGTTATTGATCTTCCTGCCCCTCACATTATTGCCCTAGTTCCTCAAACCTCCTTTGGACTGTATCTACCATCGTGTCAGCCAGGTCGTTCTTCCCCAAATTTATAGTTAAATGAGGCTTGTCCCTACCCCTTCTAGCATATTTTAGAACAGATTGTCCCACCCTTTCCGCTGTCATTCCCGGCATGGCCTCCACCCAAATGCGACTGTGCCTCTCCCCTTTGCTACCCCACCTGACTTCCCTTAGTATTGAGTCCCCCAGCACTAAGATTCCAACCCTCTTAGTCACTGCTTGCTTCCATTCCTCCACACGTCTTGTTCCTGGCTCCTCCTCTTCCTCCTGCACAGTAGTTCCCCCTTCTGCCCCTGTTGTAATTCCCCCAGCAGAACTTCCTCCCACTCCAGTTTCATCCAGAAGTATATCAGTTACTCCTCCAATTTCATTACCTCCCTCCTCCTCCTTCCCCTCTAGTACTGCAAAACAATTTTTTGAAGACCCTTCTCCATTGCCCGCTTCCTCTCTCCTCATAGTAACCTGTTCCCTCCTTTCGACTCCATGACTGTTGCCACTTTTTCTCCTCCTCTCCTCACAAGTCTCTTTCTCTTCCTTCCATTTGTCTTGTTTCCTGACACTGCTCTTCTTGGCTGGGCCCTCCTGTCTCTGCTTTCCATTTTCTGACCCTCTTCTCCCTTGTTGGCTCAAATTGCTCCCTCCTCATCTCCCTCGTCCCTCCCTCCAGTGTTGGGCTGTAACCTCCTCCAGTCTGCCTTGCCTGTCTTAGTTCCTCCTGCAGACCCTCAATCTCCTTTCAGAGTTTCTCTGGTTGCACACTAAACATCCCCCCACCCTCCACGCAGTTTTCAGAAAGATTGGCACACCGCAGTTTTTGCAGCCTACCACCCTACCCATTGCTCTCGTTGCTCACCAGCACCCCACACTTACAGGTGAAGGATACCAAACAATCCACCAAGTCTCCCCTCTACACCCTCTATCAGTGCAAAACATTCTTCCCCTTCTCTTAATTTCCCTTACCCCCTTTGTCATACACTTTAGATAGATCGAGCAACTGCTTTTTACATTCCTATCCCTCATGTCCACACCCAAAAAGAAACTGTAAGCAACTATTGCACATTCTCCTTCAAACTCCTACCCTCCTTTCCACAAGTTTTCCATAGTCTTCGAATGAGACGTTAAACCGAGGTCCCATCTGCCTGGATTGGTGGTAGTTCAGGTGGATGTTAAAGATCCCATGGCACTTATCGAAAAGAGTAGGGGAATTTTTATTCATAGCACAAAGGACATATATACAAATCAGTATTACTTCATACAAAAGTAGAAAAGGAAAAAGAAACTCACTGAGTATTACTTCATACTTCAAAAACCAGGAGTATACAAACATAAAAGGAAAATCATAAATGCAGAGGCATAGGCATACTAAGTCATACATAAATCCCAGTCAGAAAATAAATTTTACTAAGAAAAATACCACCATCCCCCACCCTACCAAAAGAGTAGGGAAATTTTTTTTATTTTTTATTTTTTTACTAGAAAGTAAAGCATCTACCTAATAGTGTTACAACACACAGAAACATAATGTAAACGACAAGTCAGAATGATTTGGCATAATCTGAGTAGGTTATACTAAATTTAACTCAGAAGGTTATAGCCAATCTATAGAGTCCCATCTAGATTGACAAACAGATAGAGGAAAGTCCTCATAATCTTGTTTTTAAATCTGAAAATTGCCTTAACAACCATGTCAAATAAAGCGTTTTGTGAAAAATAATGTTGTTTTATAGTAAAACGACATCTCACATACCAAATATAATACTTAAAGCAAAGTAAAACCAGCCATAATGTTACTTTGTCATATTGAAAGGTGGTGACTGGTAGGATCCCTATGCACAATATTTCCAATGTTAGAGGGCACAAAGGGAAAGTAGGCCATTTTTCAAAAAACAGGCTCCAAAATTCTTTGATGTAGGGACATTCCAAAAATAAATGTTCCATAGTCTCAGTTACTTCAAAACAGGTTTCCCTAGGGCAGTATCGGTCCGAGATTTGTTTATGCTTTAAATTAGCACGCACATTTAATTTACCATATAATGATAACCATAGTACATCCCACATACAAGGTGGTATGTGGGGTGAGGTTAGCATAGTACCAATGGAAAGTTTTACTTGAGGTGAATAACAATCAAAGGGGGCCGAATCTTGAAAATATTTATGTATTATGTAAACATAAAGTTGTTTTCTACTAGAGTGCAGGAAAGTTTGTCTTGAAATACCCCATAATTTAATTTTTCCAAAACATAGTTTGAGAGATTGCGGGAGATGGTTTATGGATCGTTGTTTTGGAAATATCTCGTATTCAGACCAAAAAAGACCCATATCACCTAAAGTATCCTGAAGCCATACTTTCCATAATGTGTCTCTGTCTGCAAATAGAGGTTGTAGATTTGTATACATAAACATGGTAAAAAAGAAAACTATCAGATGTAACATTTTTAGTCCCCCATATTTTTTTTCCCGAAACAACAACGCTCTTTTTATAGGATTAAGTCTACTGCCCCAAATGCAAGAAAAGAAACAGCCATATATCTGTGTCTCCAAACTTGTAAGAAGGCTAAATACTGCACTGACATGAAAATATGGGCAGTAAAAAAGTCTTTACCATTTGAATCCGCTTTAACTTTGACAATCTCCATGTATTCCATATATATACCTTTGGTTTTTGCTTCTTCTAATTTAAATTTCCGTTTAAATATGCTAGGTCTCCTGCTCCAAAAAGAAGGCCTAAAATTTTACACGACTTTAATCACCGTATACCTGTGACCTGTGTGAAATATACTGGTTCTATCCCTAGTGGTATGCAATTACATTTGTCATAATTAACTTGTGCACCAGTATATAATAAAAACCTTGCAAAACCCTTTTTAAAACCAGTGCCGAGGGAGATCCCTAACAAGAAGCTATAAATCATCAGCATATGTGACACATTTAACTTCAGGATCTGTACTGGAAAAGGAGAGTCCACATATACTATCATGAGCATATATCTTCCAGACAAAGGATCAATAGTAAATAAGTATAAAAGAGCACTTGGGGCAACCCTGACGATACCCTGTAATACGGATATTTCTTCCCTATCCATCCATTGCAAAATACTTGAGCAGTAGCTTTAGTATAACAAATTTGTATCCATTTTATAAAGGTATGGTATACCATATCCAGCTAAACAGTCCCAAAGATACTCATGTCTTACATTATCAAAGGCCTTTGCTTGGTCCAAACTTAAAATCAGACCTGTAATTTCCTGTAGATCCTTTTTGAAAAGTTCACGAAAAGTATAAGGCTATCAGTTATTTTCCTATGTGGAATGGAACAGGTTTGTGCAGAGTGTAAAAGGAATGTACATTAGGTAACAGCCTGTTGTTTAGTATTTTGGAAAACAGTTTAAAATCCGTATTCAGTAGGGTAATGGGTCTCCAGTAAAGTAAATCCCTCTGTCTCCTTTTTTGTACATAAATACTACTAACCCTCATTCATGTTGTGGGGCAGTATTCCTGTTGTTAGAATTTCATTCAAAACTGCAGGAACTCGAGCAATAAGTATGGAAAAATTATTTTATATAATTCATATGGTATACCATCGCTCCTGGGGCTGTTCCAGTTCTTGTTTGTGCCAAAGCTGTAGTAACCTCTAATGTTGTGAATGACGCCACTAATGTAGATACTCTAAATCTGATAGTTGGGCAAATTAATGCGTCCCAACCAAGCATCGTGTGTGTGACTCATGGTTCAACTTCTCAAAGAGATTCTGCACATGTACATTAACCATATTCATCATCACTCTGGGGTCTGTACACCATACTCCTGCCTTATTCTTAAGCCCTGTCATATGTTTTTGCCGTCTTTGGGAAGCACTAAATTGGACTGAATTCAAAAAGGCTTGTGTACCTTGGGTGCCAAAACGACGTTCATTATCTAACGATTTTGCACGGTCCTATTGAAATTTATTCATACATTCTCTTATATCATGTAACCTGGGAAGAACTGAGGTCTCACCATTAGCTGCCCAAAAATGCAAGTCCAAAAATTCTCTTCTATATTCCAAGTACATATCGGTTTTATATTTCCCATGTAATCTCCCTATAGATTGAAAAAAGCGTTTTATATCAGTTTTTGTGTCCAGCCACCATTCACAATAAGTGTCATAAAGACACACAACTGATTTCCTAGCTTTTAAAATATTTAGAAATCCTTCTTCTACTGTGGGGAGAAGTAATGAGGCTAAATTCAACCTCCAGTATCCTGGACCTCTATGCATAGGTATATGACTTGCCTCTGTAACTGCTATAATGGCATGGTCAGATGCAGTAACAGGTACCATCTTGGTGTCAATAACCTGTAGAGAGTCTGAAAGAAACCAGAAATCTATCCGTATAGATTTAGTGCCCTGAAAAAATGTTTTTGCTGGAGACCCTTTAGGCCATAACATCAATAAGGCCTGTTTGAACCAGTAAAGTATTCAGCAATGAGCATCACAAAATATTTTAGTGGTTCGACATCCTCATCTGTCTTATATCTACTACAATTGAAATCACCGCCCAGAAAAACATACCTGAAGGTGATCAAATAGGGTTGAAATAACCAAAATATTTCAATCCGTTCGATCTTAGTCTGTGGAGCATAAACATTTATAAGACGGCACTGTAGGTCATTAATCACTACATCTACTAGCAATACCCGACCGGGAGAAAGATCTACTAATTGTATTACCCACGTCGTGGGATTATTAAGGGCAATACCAACACCGCTACACTGGTCTTCACCCATTGACCAATGAGTAATCCCCCATTTCCAACCAGCAGTTGCTGATTCTACATCCAGTTTTGAATGTAATCTAGTATCTTGTAAAAACACCACATCATAATATATGTTCTCAAAAAGGGACAAAATCAGCACCCGTTTCCTCTCCGATAATATACTATTCACATTCAAGGAGGCCACGAAAGATTATATACTGCTGACATCAAAGGGAAAAAAGGAGACCCATCCATATTCTTAAAGACAGTTTGACCGTGTTATTTTCTTATTCCTTTCCTCATTCCCAACCTGTTCTTTTCTTTTAACCAAACCACCTTGTGGTAAGTTTTGCTCTATATCAGAAGTAACGTCTTGTTGTGAGGAATGTACAGATAATGAGTCCGATTCAGTACCTGTGTCGTCCTGAAGTACGGTAAACGGATTATGGGTGGGTGTTGTGGGGTGGTCAGGAATCATCAGTCTGGTATTACCAGATCGGAGGCTACGTCTTCTAGAAGTTACCAGAGTAAAAGCTTCTTCAGGCAGGAGAGGTGGAGGCATTGAGGCTAAAGCATTACCCGGAACCTCTATCTGAGATACAAGATTTGTGGATACTGGCCCGGATTCGAGGGTATCAGGATTTATTTTAAGTTGAGGTTCCTTTTGGGTCAGGGCATGTTCGTGACTAATAGGAATATGTGAATGAGACCGTTCAGGAGGTGGGGAAAATGTTTGGTGCCTTAAGGCAGCTTTGACTGTAGTATTGATGTAAAAATCTTGAATACTGTAATCTCCAGATTTATTTTGAGCAGCTAAAGGGCAGTCAGCAAAGGAATGTGCTTCTCCACAAAGAGAACATTTACTAGGATGGTGACAGTCGAGAAGAACATGCCCCTGTTCTCCACATTGTGCACATTTAATGACTTCACACATTTTACTTAAGTGTCTGGTCGATCCGCATTTGTAGCAATGCCTAGGTTGTCCTGGATAAAATATAAAACCCTTATCCCGTCCCAGATAGAAACAACTAGGTAAGTGCTGTAGGCCCGCGTCAGTTTGAAATAAATTCACCTTATATCTCCACCCTCCATTCCAAAACCCTTCGTCGTCCAGCATAGGTTCAGGATTCCCTTGGACTGAACATTTTCTTTCTAACCACAATGTTATGTCTTCCACATTCACACCCTCATTCCTAAAAAGAACAGTTATTACCTTAAATGTTTGTTTGATGAGGGGGATAGCCTGAAAGTGTAACCAAGCTGGATTAGTTTTTAACAAATCATACCTCATCCAAAATTTATTTAACAGGTCAGGTGTACGGAAACTGATATCATAGTTATTATCCCCTGGGGTATGTATAAGGGCATATACCTCTCTTGGGGAAAATCCCAGCATTTGTTTAATTAACACCTTCCCTATATAAAATCAATTAGGCATACCATCCATAGGGCCAAGAAACCGCAATCGACAGCATTCCCAGTGCTTTGCTAAAGTGTTTTTAAATAAACTAGCAAAGCGTAGCAGGGGTTGGAGTACAAACAGGTTTATCCTGTATGGGATTAATCTCAGCAACTAGAACCTGCGTTTTGTTTAAAGCCTCAAGAGCACCGACTTGCGTTAAACTATCTTCTGGTAACACTAAATCATGCATTTGTGAATCAAGTAACCCAGTTTGAGAAGAACTACATAAAGGAGAGTATGAAAGTCCTACAGGAGAATTTGTAAAACAGTCAGGCCCATAGCTAGATACATTATCCTGTAAAAGGATGTCATCTGTTCTCCCACCTTCTACTTTTGTTCCAGGGAGGGGAATTACCGGATCGGCTATCCAACTTTCCGTATCAGTTTGTGTCCAGCCTGCTTCACGCAGCGCTTTTTGTGGGGACCAGGATTTACTGGCAAAGGTTTAGAAACCTGTGAAAAGTAGCATCGGTAGGCAGAAAACTTTTCAGCACTTTAGGTACAGTACCTTGTAGGCCAGAAGGGGAGTCCAAAACAGGCCATTTCCGTTTTCGTTCTTCTTCAGCTTGGAATTTTGAATACTCAGCAATAGCAGATTCCATTATCTGCCATTTGTGTTCTAATAATTCAGAAGAAACTACAAACTCTTGCGATAGAGTTTGGGATTCGCAGGGCAATGTAGTTGCCTCATCGGCTTTCTCTCCCAGGACCACGGGTTCCTCCAAAGCCATCAGGCCACTTCCTGTATTCTTACTATCAACAACTTCCATATTGTGCGTCTTCAATTTTGCCCGTGGGGATTCCAGTACACTAAGCTGGCCACCGCACGGGTGCATCCCAGCTGTACCATTTTCCCGACACGGACGGATAACACTTTCGTTGGAAACCTTTACACCTTCAGGCATTTTCACGGCATGAAAAGGGCTTAACTCTTCATTTTCGGTGGATCCACCACCTGATAGCTCTATATCACAGCGTGGGGGTTGAGGTACGAGATGCTGGCCACCCTGTAGGTGCATCCCAGCCATACCATGTCCCCCGCCAATTGTTTCGGGCTCACCAGCCCCAGCACAACCTCCTCCACTGTCCTCCTCCATCAAACTGAGAGGAAACTCGTAGACACAGCGCCACCCGTCGACTCGAAAAGAGTAGGGGAATTTCCCTGGTGTCCTGGCCAAATTTCCCTCATTCACTAAAAATACCACTAACAGCTTAATCTGGTTCAAGGTCAGTCAGCATTCATCTGTATCCCCTTCCCCCGGATCGTGCCTGAAAATAGGCAGGATTTGTCTAGTGCACTTACCTGGTCAACAAAAACTAAATAAATAAACAATGCAAACACCAGTGCAAACAAGTAACAATGAAAGCTCCTTGTTTTGCAGTTACTTCCCTTCCACTGAGATAGCAGTCACCTCTTCACTCACTGCTGTTCCTTTCCTGGATGCCTGCTTCTGCTATGACAGGTGCATGTCCTTTGTCCTTTGTCCTTCTGCAGAAGTGATGTCAGAACCCCTGGTATAAAGGAAATTATGTACCTGGGGCAGGCGGGGTGAGGGACAGGGAGGGCAGGACCAATCAGGTAGCTGAGGCCATTGGTCAGACAATTAGCACCATTCCCCCACTATGCACTAAACTTTGCAGCTAGTGAAGACAGCAAAAAGCAATCACAGCTCCACTAAAAGCACAAAAAATAGGTTTGATATCAAAAAAAACAGATCTCCAGTTCAAACAGCCTCACCAACAACATACCAAAATAGGCTTGAAATTAGAAGATATAGGTTTCCAATTCAAAGAAACAGCCCCAATAAAATCATACCAAATAGGTTTGAAATCAGAAAAAAGCAGAAGAAACAGGCCTCCAATGTAAAGGAATGACAGCCCCCACTTAAAGCACACAAAAAAAGTGTTCAAAGTTTCAACAATTCCTAAACAGTTCCCTGCTAGCCCCTTAGAAGTAGTAAGACAAACTCAGCCTGCTAAACAGTGAAACAACAAGATAAATCAGCCCACTTACAGAACACTAAAATAGGTTTCAAAATTCCAACAGCCCCAAAACAATACCCGTCTAGCCCCTTAGTGGTAGTAAGAAAGAAAAAAAAATAACCTTCTACCAAGTAAAATCAACAAGAAACAATGTAAAAGCAGCAAGAAGATGCTACTGTACTGGAATGAATCTGATCCCTTCCTCTTCTGGTTTCTTCTGAGAAGGGTTTAATTGCTTTACAAAAACAATTTCTACTTGAACTCATCATTGAGCCCTCTGTGTCTCAGGGCTTTCAGGAGGTTTGGTTTCTTTCTTTAAAGTCATTGGGCATCATTGCAGCACAGTTAACGTAAACTACTGAGAAATTAAATGAACACACGCTTGACCTGCCACATGATGATGTAACTGCTTTTTGTTAGCTCTTCTTATATCTCTTCCCAAACCCCCCGTCCAAGCCTAGAAAAACAACATTCCCCCATCTACTACTTCAACCTCTACCACCTCTTCTCTACCTAGTCTATGTTCCCTCCCTATCCACTTGATCATTTGGTATTTTATTACAAGACGCAGCAGCTGTAATTCTGGCCTGCATAGGTAAACTAGAGAAATCCTAAGGACTCCACTGGATACTTAACTTCTGAGCCACCCTCACGACCCTGCCCCATGACAAAGCTCATGTTTGGTTTGGGGCTCTCCAACCAGCCATTGCCAGTGAGGGGAAGTCTGACTCATTACTTCCAAAAATGAGAAAAAAGTTACCTCAGACAAGTAGGTCCAGGAAGTAGTGCACCAAGGATTGTCCCTGCAGTTCCAAAAATTTCCCAGATTACAGAGGCCAAAAAGCTTTCTGGTTCATTCCCCAACAAAAAGAATCTTGTTGGAGCTGAAAGTAAAGAAATTACAGACAGAAGAAGCAGTAGAAAAGGTACCTGCACCTCAGTGAAGCAAGCACTTCTTCTCAAACTACTTCCTGTCCCACAAAAAGAATGGAGAAGGGTTGCTTGTTCTGGATTTAAGGTATTTGAGCAGATACATCAAGAAAGAAAAGTTCAGGATGGTAACATTGGGCACAGTAATTCCATCTGAGCAAGTACGGGATTGGCTATGGTCACTGGATCTGAAGGATGCCTACTTTCACATTCCAGTAAGACTCAGCCACAGAAAATATCTCGGGTTCAGGCTGGGAAACTGTCAGTACCAGTTCACAGCATTACCCATGTGACCTACTTCAGCACCAAGCTTGTTCACAAAGTGCTTAGCTGTGGTGGCAGCTCACCTAAGAAGGCAAGGCATAATAGTTTTCCCTACCTAGAACACTAGCTGGTCTCAGGGAAAATGAGAAACCATGTGCTTCATCCGCCTGGTAATAGACACTTTGGAAAACCTGGAGTTCTTGATAAATCTACAGAAGTCACAGATAAAACCAGTACAGTCTCTGTACTTCACTGGAGCAGAACTGGATACCCTGCAGAGAAGAGATTTCCTTCCAAAAGACAGGGTAGCATACCTGAATGCCAGTGCAGAATCATTCATCCCAGACCAGCCAAGGCCTGCAAGGGATTTTCTTTAACTCTTAGGACACAGGGCTTTATCCACAGCTGTGGTGCCATGGGCATGTCTCCAGATGAGGAATGTACAGTGCCAGCTGGGAGGTAATAGTAAGTGTATGCTGAAAATAGAAAATAAAGTTAGAATTGACATTTCAACCATAGGTCTTCTTCAGGAATTATCTAAAAGAGAAAAAAAAACAAAGTCAGACCTGTGGTTGAAACATTGATTCTAACTTTATTTTCCATTTTCAGCGTGCATTTAATATTACTTTTCTGTTTTGTTTTCAACCTGCATACTGATTCAGCACCTTGTTTTTTTTTATTCTTACCACCTAAGAGATTAGTGGTCCCAAAGGTCAGATCCCTTGTCCTGCCCTGCAATATTCACAAATAACTTTGTTCAAGCACCGAAATGGTGGAAAGAGGAAGACAACCTCTAAGAGGGCATTCCCTTCCTCCAGCAATATCCCACCAAGATCCTCACAACAGACGCCTCACTCCTGGGATGGAGTGGTCATCTAGGGCACCTCACAGTAAGTTGCATCTGGAGCACACAGGAGCACATAACCCTCCTGCAGCTGAAAGCAGTGATCCTGGCAATGCAGTCCCCCTTCTCCCAGTTACAGGGTCAGTCAGTACAGCTACAGACAGACCGTGCCACAACTATGTACTACAACAAACAGGGAGGAACAAGATTTTCAGAACTGTGCACACATGCAATGGGAATCTAGGATCTGGCTTTTTATCTGGATGCCAAAACGAATTCAGTAAATTTGCCAGGCAAAGACAATATACCAACAGATTCTTCAAGCAGAATCAGTCAGGGAAACCATGAATGGGCCTTGAACCAGAAAGTGCTGGCTTCAGTTTTCAGAAGGTGGCATGCCCCAGAAATAGACCTGTTTGCCTCACTGGACAACAATCGGCTACCAAACTCTTGTTGCAGACTACTAGTCAGGGACGCAGTCCCAGATGTCATTCTAGCCCTGGCATGACAGAGAGGTTTCTTTATGCCTTTTCTCTATTTTCTGTCATACAGGGGGGACCATCAAAAATGATCTTGATAGTTCAAGACTGGGCCAGGCAGGCATGGTACTCAGTGCTGCTGACCATGTCCTGCAGGTCCCCAATCAACCTCCCATTGAGACACAATTTATTAACTTAGTTGCAGGGAAGAATACATTTCTCAGACCTCGGGACAATACGCCTGAAGGCATTGTTCTTGAGGAGCTAGAGTTTTCTAATTTGAATCTGTCACGTGAGGTATTAAAAGTCCTGAAGGTTTTCAGGTAACCAACTACAGAAAAAGGCTTACTGCTCATAGTGGAAGAGAGTCTCATACTGGTGTACCCCCAGAATGATAATCCCTATGCAGGCAATGCATTCCACAGTTCTGGACTACTTGGTACACTTGCAGTCCTTAGGCCTGAGGCCTTCAACTCTAGCAGTTCACCTGGCAGCTGTTTCGACTTACATCAGTGAGCAAGGATAGATCTTTTGCCTCTCAACTTGTCTTTCAAAGGCCTTAGCCACCTATACTCCCTTGTGAGGGAACCAGTCCCCCCATTGGATACATTTGCCTTGCTCAGCTAATGGTGGTGGCTCATTTGGAGCCTGTAGCTACAACACATCTGTACTGTGTCACATGGAAAACAGTTTTCCTACTGGCCATGATGTCTGCCAGGAGTGTAAGTGAACTGCAGCACTTTGCACAGATCTATATAGTATTCCACAGAGACAAAGTAGTCCTTAGAACCAATAGGAAATTCCTACCTACAGTGGTTTCAGAATTTCACCTTAACAAGTCAGTGATCCTTCCTGTGCTCTTTCCTGAGCACTCTGGTTCATATGAGCAAAAGCTGCACTGCCTTGGTGTAAAAAGGCCACTGGAATTCTACATGGACTGGGCAAAGGATGTCAGATCTTGTGCCACACAGCTATTTGTCACGTATGGAGAGGCTGGCAAAGGTAAACCAGCAGCCAGGAAGACTTCTCTCGATGGATAGTCTCCTGTATACAGTTCTGTTGTGAGAAAGCTGGTAAACCATCAGCCAGAGGGCTACAGGCACACTCCACAAGGAGTACCTCTGCCTCTTTAACAGCTACAAGTTTTATCCCCACCAGGATATTTAAAAAGCAACTACCTGGAAGACAGTGAACACCTTCACAAAACACTACTGCCTGGACATACATTCCAGGAGGGATGCCAGTTTTGGAACTGTTGCCTTGCTGAGCCTTTTTCCGAAGTAGGTTCTAGACCCATCTTTCTAAGGTACTGCTAGTGAGTCTGCACTTTGTATTAGCCATCACTGATGGATTCCAGTTAGAAGAAAAAATTACTCATCACAGTAATTTTGTTTCTTCTTTGGGATTCATCAGTGAACCAATATGAACCCTGACCCTGCCTCCTATTCTAGAACCTGTAAACAGGTTCACAGAAAAAAATGTTTCTGTTTTTCTGTGTACTTGAGCATTACTTGTTGAAGTTTGACTTTTTAAACTTATGATTATTCTATTGATAATCTTGTCTGCTACTGTTTGATTCATGTCTTAAAAACTGTATAAAGATTTTAACAAAAATTTTAGTAGCCATTCGTTAGATTCAGGTGGTCACTGCTCCCCTGGCTTTAGAAACAATTCTTGTATTAAGACAATGACCACACAACCGTGGCCATAATTTACATACATTTTATTCTCTGGGGCATCACACTCTGGTGGGATGATGCACTTTGTAATGGCTCACTGATGGATCCCAAAGAAGAAACAACATTACTATGGTGAATAATGTTCTTTACCTGGCAAAAAAATGTTTTAGTACAGTATATCAACTATTGTTATCCTCTCTGCAGGTTTCTTGTGTACTGTTGTTCATATAGTTCATATTTTAGAGCCTTAATTGACATAACCTTTTAAAAGGGTGGTTCATATTTTAATCCATGCACAATACATTATAGTACAGTAACTGAAGAGTTGGTTTAGCCATCAAAACATGAATTATGCTGTCCTTCTAAACTGTACTGCTTTACTGACAGTTAATATCACAACTACCCTGGCTGTCTTTTGAAGAAGTTAATTTAATGCACATTTAAATATCACATAAATGTGGTTATCATTTCTCTTGTACAGTAGCTTAGCAGTATCAAAGATGGAAGGTTGATTACTGTTCATTCATGAAACAGACCAGAGTGAGTCAATAGCCTGTTCTCATAGGCAGCTGAGAATGATTTTGAAATTAATTCCTTCATTTGTCCAATTTCAGTGTTTGCTGAGAACTCATTGAAGCTCTGTGAAAACATTTCAAGCATTATCTGCTCAGTGGGGGTCCAAGAATACTTCTGGAGCCAGCTTATTTTAAAATGTACACTCTAGTGTGTAAAAGGGGTAAACAGCTGCATAAAGGTTGGGAGGCAGTATAGCGCAGTGGTTTAAGGCTCTGAGCTGCAAATCTGGTGACATCCAGCAGACCAGACCTGGTTTTGAATCCCACAGCTTCCACTTGCAGACTGTGTGACGCTGAGCAAGTCACTTAACTTCCCTGTGCTCCCAGGTCACACCTGTAAAAAAGCTTTCAGCTTAGTGTGCTAGTCCTGGTTAAACAACTAACAAACAAAAAAGGTTAGAGGCCAGTGTCGGTGTCCCAAAACAGTGTACATCAATGTTACCAACTTCACAGTAGTTGCAATTTATAATGTGTAACCCCTTATAGCTTCATTAAGAGTCCAGAATTTTTTTTTTTACTTGGAATCACTGGACACATAGTTATGCCAAGAAAAAATGCTTAATTATAGTTAGGGTTGAGTAGGCACGTCTGTTAAATCATGAGTTTTTGCATGCTTATAACTCGTCTGTCTTTAGACCTAGAGTGTTGGAAATTGGCATTTACAGCTTCTGTGGCATGATCTCCGCTCCCAACAAATCTATTAAAATTAGCTTTAGCTGTAGTATCGTTATCAGGTTTCAAACCCCCCCAAATATCCTTTTCAAAACTTTATTGTTTGTGCTCACCAATAACAAAATAACTAGAATTTGAAACCAGAAACTTTCAAATAAGTTAGAGAGCATCTCATAGGTGGTGCTTTTGGTACTTTGAAAATGAAACATGTTGAGATCAAAAGGTTTTAGACAGAATACGGCAGCTACAACAATTTAAAATGCAAAAAAAAAAAAAAGATGGTGGCAGTGCGTGTGCAGATCGAAAAGCATATCTCTATCCGTAAGGTGTTTTCACATACCACAGCTAAAACTGTGGTTGCACTTCTTTCCCCCCCAACTAAAACTGGTAACTCACGAAACAGGAAGTAAAATAATATGTTCACACATTTGTGAAGACGTTTTTTAGTTCCTGTTTTTTGTTGTTGTTTTTTTTTTTTTTTTGAGTCAAAAAAATAATTATACCTCACCAGGAGCCCATTCCTGGTGGCCACTAGTGTCTCCCAACCCCTTTTATGATACTGAGAGCCCACCCTGGTGCTGAAAAGATGAACATTTTGGGGTACCATAATCTTGTCCCCAGTGGTCAGTGCTACTCTTCCCCACTCCAAGCTTGGATTCCCACACCAAGATCTCATCCCAATGTCAGGAAAATTATAAATAATGTGACCACTGGGAGCCCATTCTTGCTGGTAGGTGTCCCTCCCCATTCTGACACAGGGAACACTACCCCAGTGTTGATAAACTTATCAAAGCAGTTTTCCTCTCTCCTCACCCTTGTGAACCTCATCCTCCTGATTGAGACTGGCACCACAATGCCAGCAACCACCACAACCCACCTCCAGGTGGCGGTCAGCTGTGAAAGTAAGCAAAGGGTTATTGCTGGCCACTGGAAAAACAGTATCATAAATGTGCCATTTAAGGCTCAGTGTTTTCATTGAATCACAGGTCTGCTGCTACATTTTCCAGATGGTGGATGGCTGTGGAGATGAGAGGAGGGTTTTACTGGCTGGCATCCTGGGGCGAAGGGCAGCTAGACACTACTGATGTTTGACTTCCGGTAGAGTTTGTGAGAGGATGCCGAGGATGCTTGGATTGGTACAGTGCAGTGATTGGGAGGGAGTATCAGGGAATTGTTTACAGTGGGGCAAGTTGTAGGAGGGGAGGTGCCACCAGATGCCACATAATTGCCTACATTGGGGCAAGTTACAGGGGTGTCACTGGATGCCAGGGAGGCTTGAATTAGGGCAGGTTGTGCGAGTGTCGCTGTACCCCAGAGACTGCTTAGATTGAAGCAAATTATAGAAGAGGGTACCATTTTATACCAGAGATGCCTGGATTGAGGCAGGGTGCAGGACTGGGTGTCACTTTACCTCAGGGAGTGCTTAGATTGAGGCAGAATATGGGATAGGGTGCCAGTGAATGTCAAGGCTTCTTGGATTGGGGCAGGATGTTGGACTGGGTGTCTCTGTACTCCAGGGATTCCTTTATCCCCTCTATGGCGACCATTTTAAGTTAAGGTTGAGCAGTGGATCTTTTGGTTGTCTGAAAGCACTGTTGGAGTGGTTGGGTAAAGAGATTAATCAGGTGATATCAGTTTTAAGTCAAAACATCATGAATAAGGTTCATAGTTAGGAACCGAGTTATATTCAATTTTTTTTTGAAGTACTTTATGTCCAAAACATCAATTAACCCTCACAGCTATGCCAATAATTTTTTAAACAGATCCATAGAGCGCTTCCAACAAGTCTGGGCACTCCTTCCCTTGTGCGTGAAACACTCTTGATCTCTAAAGAGTGTCTTACAAGAGCTTGGAAACATGCTCATTTGGAGTGCAGAGTTGTTTTTTAGTTTTTAATGTATTATTACTTGACCTCAATTAATATGTAATAATACAGGCATGAAAAACCAGTTTCAAACCTCAGGAATTCCTCACCTATGCTTAACAACTGGAGTCATTCATCTGGAGTGAGCTGCCATGGAACTTTAGAATTTTATGATAGAGAACTTAAAATGAAATTCAAGTGGTTCCATGTTATGATAGCGATCGCAAAACAGTGGTCGCTATCATAGCGAATGTATATCGGTGAAAAGCATTTCGGCGTTATACAAACACAAGCGACCTGACTTCCAGCTATTCTTAAGTGTTTTTGTGGGGGAGGCCTTGCCCCCCCCCTCCGGAATAAGGATTGTTAACTCAGGGAGTGCATGTCGAGGGAGGGCAAACAGAACGGAAAAAAAAAACAGCCACAAGCAGCGGCAAAACAATCTCCCTAGCAGGTCCTGAACCGAGTGCCTGCTGCACCATAGCCAGCCACCCCTACCACCACACCACAGGGCTGGCCTGGCTGCAGCAGGATCTCCCTACCCATACAAACCCTCCCTCCTCCCTCCCTCCTGTCCTCCTCTTCCATTTGCTTTCCTCGCTATAGCATTGCTATCCTTGCAGGGTAGCTGATGATGATAACACTATAAATAGTCACTGTTTTACAGTCGCTCATTTATAATTACTATCATCACTGGCTACAGTTCAAACTCTGTAGCCACGCCACCCTCCATTTTAACGTCAGATTTATTTATCTGCCTGAAGAAAGCAGTCAGCCTGAAGTTTTGTCTTCAAACATCGCGGGCGATATTCAAGGGTTGCTCAACAGCGCAACTCCTTTGAATATCACCCCGGCCACACCCCTTCGCAACTATTTTGAGCAGCGCAGGGGCTTGCGCCTCAGACTGGCGCAGTTTGAATATCTGGGCCTATATATATATATAAATAGCATGGTGCCTCCGCCCACAGTAAAATTATAGTGGGCCAGATGCTTGCGTAGTACAACCGCCAGGATGCTTTACCTACACACCTACCCTTCCAGTCACCAGTCACCCCCCCCAAACACACATGCAGAATACCACTTTGAACTGTATTATGGCAAAACACATGCAATTAGTGTAACTAATAATATCTCATGCACAGAAATTGCAAAGAACAAAACACAGCTTTATTTGTAGGGGTAGGGCTAGAAAAGGGATACCTGGACAAAGGAATATTATAAGCAATGCAATAACTGTAATTTTAGCAATGAATAACTTCAGCAGTAAACCTTTTTACAATACACCTCCTTCCACCCAGCATGCATGCATAACTCCCTGGCTGGTACCAGCTCCCCCTAATAGTCCTTGCTGAGGGTACCCCTAGACTGGTGCAGGCCTGATGTTGCCGCTGGTTAGCCGGCGTTGGGGGCCCTTGCCGTAAACTAAATAACTGTAGCTGGGTACAAACTTTAATTAACCACGTTGAATGAGCTGTAGCTTGATTAAACTTTAGACTGATAGGGAACCTCACACAAATTCCCCAGGCAGGGCAGGCCCTGCTTTACTCACGGTTCTGAAGTACCAGTTCACAGGGTCTGAGTGAAGGCAGGCCAGAGAGCTAGGGCCTGGAGCAACAACATGGTTTGTAGTAGGCTTGCTGGTAGCAGTGGGGGTTTGTCTAGCAGCTTGGAACTTTCTGGCCAGCATGCAGGATCTGGCAGCTTGTAACCTTCTGCCTTGATTGCAGAGTCTGGCAACTTGTCATCTTCTGTCTTACTTGCTTGCAGAGTTTGGCAGCTTGTCATCTTCCTCACTGGAGAGCAGAAGTCCTGCTAGGGTTTCCTAGTACACAAAAAGCCCAGACCCAAGGGCTGAGCCAATGGTCCGATTCTCGAGAAGGTCAAAACTCCCTAGCACTTAGGCACATGCCCATGACTCCTGTATACCAATCCACCCTACTTGAAAAGCTGGCTTGTCTCTTACCCTGGCTCCACAGTGGCCTGGTACAAACACTTCTGCATACAACTCCAGGTGGCTTTGAGCTGAACAGCACACAGCCTCTTAGATGACAGTCTCCTATTTCAAACAGCAGAATTCACAACAGTCTCTGGCCCTGACCCCGCACAGGAGCATCAACAGGCTTCTTTCTACTGCTGCCTTCAGCTTTGGCCAAATGAGGCTAACTGCACTTTCTGGCAGGCAGTTCAAACACTTTTGCAAAGCAGAGGACAAATCTCCTGGGCGGATGGCATTCATCCGAGGATACTATGGGAATTGGCGGACATACTAGCTGCACCCCTGGTGGAGCTTTTCAGCAGGCACTTGAGACAGGAAGGGTACCTAGGGATTGGCGAGAGGCACATGTGGTACCAATCCATAAAGGGGGGTCGAGGGAAGTACCAGGTAACTATAGACCCATCAGTTTGACCTCGGTGGTGGGAAAATTAATGGAGAGTATACTAAAGGAACGATTGGGGGTGTACTTGGAGGAGGTGGGAGGTCTGGATGTCGGCAACATGGGTTTGTGCCAGGTAGATCATGTCAAACCAACCTTGTGGAGTTCTATGAATGGGTAACATCAGAACTGGACAGGGTAAGCCTGTGGATATATTATTCTTGGACTTCAGCAAGGAGTTTGACTCTGTCCCCCACAATGGTCTGGTGGAGAAACTGATGGGGTTAGGAGTAGGCCCTTTGATGGTCAGATGGATTGAAAACTGGCTAGCTGGACGCACTCAGAGTAGTGGTCTGTGGGGAGCTCTCGAACCCTAGAGAGGTTGGTAGTGGGGTACCGCAGGGCTCGGTCCTGGGTCCGATCCTGTTTAATGCATACATATCGGACATCAGGAGGGTATAGGGTGTGAAATGAGTCTCTTAATGGATGACTCCAAGATGGGAGCAGTAGTTGAGGGAGAAAGGGGAGGTTGGCCTGCAAGACCTGGACACCCTGGAAAGCTGGGCTCACACATGGAAATTAAATTTCAATATCACCAAGTGCAAGGTGTTGCATCTTGGTCAGAAACCTAAACACAGGTACACCCTGGGAGGGCGCTGGAGGCCTCAATAGGGAAAAAGACCTAGGGGTCATGGTGGATGCATGTATGAATAACTCTGAGCAGTGCAGGAGAGCGGCTAGCAAGGCAAACAGGATGTTGGGATGCATCGTAAGGGGGATCACCTCTAGGAGCAAGGAAGTGATTCTGCCGCTGTACAATGGACTGGTTAGACCACACCTTGAGTACTGTGTACAGTACTGGAGACCACACTTAAAGAGGGACGTACAGCTCCTAGAGAGGGTACAGAGGAGGGCAACAAAGATGATACGAGTGTAACCCCTAGATGGCGCTATCCCAGGGGCTACTACCCCTGCCTGATTTGCCACTAACAGGTTGAGGGGCCTGGATCCAATGGCGGGTGCCTCCACCCAGAGGTCAGGGTTTGCAATAGTTAAACTAACTTGGTCACAGCCCTCTGGGACACTGCAACCCCTTTCTTCCCACTAGTGGCTCACACAATATATCAGAATTACCTTCACAGTATACACTTACCCCAGGTCTGGTTCCGCACTGGGACCTCCTGTGAAAATGAGATACAGTGCAACAATCACAGTACAGTACTTTAACATAGACAAATACCTCAGGCAGTATAACTTTGCTGAAACAAGCAGCTCTGATTTATTTAGGGGATATAACAAGGACAGGGAAATCAGGTTAATTAGCTTATCACTCTAATAATCTACCTATGGCTCTGTGCACAGGCCTATCCCTATCAGTTACTGTCCCTGGGTACCCAAGCCCTAGTGGCTAGTCCAAACCGTGGCAGCTGGTAGGGCCCTTTCACACAGAGAAAAGGAGAATTAAACAGTCAGCAGTACAGTAATTCCATTTGGATTTAATGTGGCAATTCAACAGGAGGCGACCCTGAATTAGTACTCACGACCTCCAAATAAGATAGGGTCCTTCAATGTCAGCAGGGCTCACTTGAGGTACACAAACCTCTTCACACATCCATATAAAAGCACACTATACCAGGCAGGCTGCATCTGTATCCGATCGCAATTACTGCACAATACCGGGAGAACACACAGCAGATTCAGTTCCTGACAGACCGAGTGCAATTTTCAGCAATTCCTCCAGTCTTCTACAGGGTGAGCCTGGTTTCTACTCTTCAGAGATCCTTTGATTCTTTTCACAGGACAGTTCAGTCCTAACAAGCTGTTACACAAGCTGCAGACTGGAACTCTGGGCCTTACACGTTTTTTGACTAAAACTGCACACTGAAAAGCACAGGGCTCCTTCCTTCTTCACTGCCAAAGCTCAACGAAACTCCAACCGACAAAACTGGGCACTTCCTTTGAGTTCCTCCCAGTTCTTGACTGGATTGGCTGTCACTCACAATAGACTGCTGCTGTTGGTCCAAAAGGCACTGAAGTCTAAACTACATCTCCCAGAGTCACTGCCCATACAATCCTCTTGTGGCTGGCTCAGATTATGAGTCAAGTTCTGATTCGTCCAAGGCACCATTTTAGAGCTAGCTTACCACACTGATTGGTCCAGTTCAGCAGTTCAAAACTAGAATGGGAACTAGCAGACACAGTTCTGACTGCAAAGAAGCAGGTTAGACAAACTGTAATTTCATTATTACTCTAAATAATTTCTGGCAAACAGTTACATCTTTCAGATAGGTTCCTTTGCACTCCTAGTGACTGCAAAAATGAAGTGAATTGGCAGCAGCTCGAGTGGTACTCAGAGAAGCACACAGTCCCCATACAACTAATTATGTCTGCAAGCAGACAGCTCTTAAAGAGACAGTACCAGAGGCTCTAAAAACACTCACTGATAAATGGCTTAAATGCCAAACACCATTCAGGCTTGGAGCATTCAAGCAAGCTCCTGGAAGTCTTTTAGAACCCCATTTGCAGGGGGTTACACGGGCTAGGGATTTGGCGTATGAGGACAGACTTAAGGAGCTCTGCCTGTTTTCACTGGAGGAGAGGAGAGACAGGGGGACATGATTGAGGTCTTCAAGTACCTCAAGGAATACATAGGAGTAAACATGGAGGGATCTTTAGACTAAAGCAGGAGGCATCACCAGATGGCATGGTTTGAAGTTGGAAGGAAGGTAAGGGGAAAGAGGAGGAGGTTTTCACTGAGAGGGTGGTGGACCCTTGGAATGCACTGCCTGGTGAGCTAGTTCAGAGATCCACAGTGGAGGGCTTCAAGAGGGATGGGACAGACACAGAAAGTGGATGTATCAGATGATGTCCTGTCCCAGGGGTGGGGATGGATGATACGGGTTTCTGGAGCACAAGGGATGGGAGGGTCTCGGCACCCAACTAAGGATCTAAAGTTCGAGCAGACTGCGAGACCGTAAGGCCTAATCTGCTGGCAAATAGTATGTTAGTATGTAAATGCTGCAGGATTCTAGCAGAAACACTCTCTCACACTGGGGCTTCCAGGTGCTGAATGCAGGTAAAATCTCCCAGTCTTTGGCTGTGGAAGCCTTGGGTCCACTTCCAAACTCTTCTCAAGCAGAGTCTGAGCCCTCCTGTCTCTCTGAGAGCCCAAGCCAAACTGCCCCAAGCTGTAACTGTCCCTGGGGTTTCACTCTAGAGAAGGCAGCTTCTGACTGGCTGAAACTTGCTGTCCATCAGAATTATTTGATTATTGATTGGATATTGATTTGAACACCTAGAATAAGGTTCCCACCTTCTCCCAGAAGTCAGTTCTTTCATTTTGGGCACCTAGAACTCTGATTGGCTGGCACAGGGGGTCAAAGTATCAAACATGGCTGCAGAATAAACAGTCTATATGCAGTTTATGTGGAGTCCCCTTTTCAGAATGCTCTTGCAGTCAACATAAACAGTTTTTGTAAACAATTTCCTCCACAGTATTGTAGCAGTCTCTCTTGTCTATCATCCAGCTGCAAAGTTAGAAATAAAAATGGTTTCCCTAGCCTGCCGCTGCCACCATTTTGTACAATCCCCCCCTGCAGCGACCAGGCTCATTAATATTAATATGGGCCTCATTGATACTCATTTAGTGAATACCTTAGCGCTCATTGCGCTTTAAAAATAAAGATTATTTCCACTTCTCCACCACCTCCTCCGTGTTTCTGACCCCGACTAGCTTATCCTGGGGTCAGGAGCCTCAGAGAACTGCCGTTTGTCACAAGAGCAGTGAGAAGATGAAAAGCATACTATCAGCGCTGTTCAAGCCGCTACTCGCACTGCAGCAGGTAGCATGTCCCACAACTTTAACCTGCCCAGCCCCCTTTCGCAATAAAAAACATGTTGTGGGGCAGGATGGAGGTTCAGAGGCCACACAGGACCTAGATTGGTGGTGGGGCAAGAGGGGGACGGAGGAAGAACAGGACTCCGGGAGCAATATAAGATAAGCCCCACCTATGAGGGTTACTTATACTTCATAGAAGAGTTATTAAACTGCAGTAATTTGTGTTTTGTTATATATTCTCTTTATTGTCTTATGTTTTGTGCATGCATCTAGTGTAAATATTGTAAATATAAAATTGGAAGGAAAATTTGAATGTAGAGTGATAGGCCCACTGACCTATCAGGTGTAAGCAAGGTGTATAAATGCAGAACTGAGGAAGAATGTGAGCAGTGTGTCTAAAGAGTCACTGACAGTGTAAGAGCTCTGTTGGTCTCTGCTGCTGCTTCTACTTAGCATTGTGGTGGTGCCTGTTGCAGTACCCTAAAGTAAGGGGCACAACAAAGAAATGGGGACTCTTAACCCGACGTGGAGATTTTCTTTTTTTCCCATTCCCCTCAGTCTTTCTCCATTCCATCCCCCCCTTTCCTGAAGCCCCACAGACCTCCTCCCATTCCCCTTTGTTTAATTTTGCACCATTCGGCACAGAAAAGATGGCTGTGGGCAAAAGACCCTTCCTTCCAGGTCAACCCAAGGGTCTACTGAGCAGGACCTCCTCACCTTACCAAAGGGCCAGGAGGCGGCAAAGAGAGGAGTCAGGGCTATGTGCGGAGGGTGGAGGATAAAGGGAGCACAAACAAAAGAAAAAGTACGTGTAGTGTGTCTGTGGCTCCTCCAGCGCCGCCCTTCCTTCTCCAGTCCAGGGGCATGGTGGCAGCAGCATCAGGATCGGTCAGGTGGGAGCATGGCCCCTGGCGTGATCTGTCTTCTTCCCCAGAGCTCTGAATGGCAGAAGGTGGCCTCCACCAGCAGACCAGGTGGCACAGCACCAAATCGGGTCCAGGTGGAAGAATGCCCTGAACCCTTTAGTTCAACCACCCGCATTTGCAGTATACAAAAGAAAAGCTGTGTGGGAACGGTTCCCCGGCCGTCTTCCTGACTCCCAGTAGTGCTGGGACCTGGGCTGCAGTGATGACTGGCCAGTGCCCAATCTTTGGTTTTGCTCGACCCCAGGCACTGGCAGTGGGAGGGAAAGAAAGGGAAATTAAAGGGCAGAGTCCAATACATAAACAAGGGAGGCGAGTGGCTCCCAGAGCCGTTACAGCCCTAAATAAAAGGGGCACCAGGAGCAGGGCCAAGTTTATTTATTTATTTTATTTATTTATGACTTTGATAACTGGATGAGTGCACTGATCCCAGGGACCGTTTTCAGGCACGACCCGGGCCATAACACATGGCGCAGGGTGACAGTGGAGTGCAAGGTAACAGTAATACACATGAAACAGATTTGATACAAGCAACAATAGTAAGCACAATATACATGTTTGATGCATAGGTCCATTTGAGAACAGTGAATACAAGGTTTCAATATCGGACATGAGGAGATTTGGTACAAAACAAATAAATCATAGGCACAGTGTACAATGTGTGACTGCATCGTCCAGTGAGCAAATAATACACAGAATACTCAGTAAAACATATATATACAATATGTAAAGGCAAGGAAGTCAAATATTACTGTGAAAAATACAATATAACAGTTGTAGGTAGGGGAGTTGACTAGTGTAGGTAGGTGGGTAACCCCTTGGATGGGGAGTTGACTAGTGTGGGTTGGTGTCAGACCCCTGGGAGCAGCGGCAGGATGAGTTTGCCAGGAACCAGACTTTAAGGCGGGACTTGAAACTGAAGTGTGTGTCAACGGAATGGAGTTCAGCTGGTAGTTTGTTCCACTGCAAAGGGGCAGCTGCAGACCAAGCTCTGCCACCCACGTTGGTGGATACCCTAGGAACAGCTATAGGGGGAATACCATCAGAGTGGAGGTTGTGGAGGACCGTTCAGGTTTTCAGAAGGACAGTTAGGGGGGATTCTGGAGCCATGTGGATGACATTGTCCACCATGCAGAAGAGGGCTAGGTCAAAGCGACCTTGCAACGTAACCATCCAAGGGTATTATAGAGGGTACAGTGGTGGGTGGAGAACGGGGCCAATAAAGCAAAGTGACAGGTGCTGTTGTAGGCAGCGGAGAGTTTAGCCATGGCAGTAGCTGAGGTCCTGGCATAAATAGGGGAGCAGTAGTCAAGAATAGGGAGAAGATTACCCTGTACAATGGCTAGTCTGGCTTCAGGGGTAAGGTGTTGCCTGAATCTATAAGCGGCACCTAACTTTTGATGGAACCTTCTGACAAGGGATTTGCATGCTCAATGAAGGTGAAGGAGAGGTCGAGCAGTACTTCTAAAATTTGTAGGTGCTGGCGTCCTCAGGGCTGGGCCGTCTGGGTTGAGAATGCGCAGAGGTGTCTTTAGTTTTGGCCAGGAAGGGCTTAGATCCGAACAGCATGGATTTAGTTTTTTTGGCATTTACTAAGAGGAGTTTTTTTTAAGAACCAGCTGTGGGTTGCAGCATAGTTGTGTAAGAGAACTGAGGAAATTGCGGCAGGGGATTTGTCACTGTGGAAGAGGACAAGGTCATCAGCATACAGGACAGAGTGACAGTTGAGGCAGTCAAAGGGAAACACATGAATGAATAAGGAGAAAAGGAGAGGACCCAGGATTGAGCCTTGAGGGACCCCACAGAGACAGGCAGGGTGGGGAGCAGGTTTGACCAATACACATGAATTGCGAGCGATCAGTAAGGTAGTTAGTGAACCAGCTTGAGACTTCCTGAGAACAACCAAGGAGGCTAAGCTTGGAGGTAAGGAGAGCATGGTTAACCATGTCAAAAGCCTTGAGAGGTCAATGAAGACAGCCCCGGTGGATTTACCATTATCCATGTTAGAGAGGATGTGGTCGGTCAGTAGAGTGAGGGCAGTGGCGGTGGAATGATTCTTGCGAAAGCCATGCTTTTGGTTGCATAAGAGGGTGTATTTGCTTATGTACTCAGTAAGCTGATTGTGGACTGCTCTCTAGAGTAGTTTACTGAGATGAGGGAGGATGGATATTGGACAGTAACTGTTGGAGGATTTGGGGTCACTGGATTTAAGAATGGAGATAACCTTAGCTATCTTCCATGGGTCAGGCATGGAGGAGGTGGAAAGGGCAAGGTTAAAGATGAAGGCGAGTGGCTTGGCAATCGCCGAAGAGATCAGCTTAAGAAAGACTGGAGATAGGCCATCAGATCCGGAGGAGCCATGGTTAGGTAGATGTTTGAGTAGCTTCACTGTATCATGTATGGAGAGGACTTTAAAATAGAATGGGGTATTTGCAGGTGAGTGGCAGAGCTGGAGGAGGATAGCAGTGTGTCAGGTAGTAGGGCTGAGCTTTGAGGTTGGGCAGTTGGCAGCTTATTTAGGTACATGGATAAGTTGGTGAACTTACAGTTGAAACACTGGTCACAACATGGAGGGTCGTTCAGCAGCCCATCCTGGGAGTTGAGATGTGGTGCAGCATAGCTGGGGCGGGGGTTCGAGGGAGCTGATTGAGTCCTAGAATTTTCTAGGGTCCAAGGTTGGCCTTTGCAGATTGCAGAAGTGGGTCTGTTTCAAAATGTGGCCTGTTGTTTACATTTGTTCCTCATGCACCTGTAAGCATCCCAGAGGGCAGGAGGGGTTGCTTTGAAATGGACCAGGAGGCGGTCTCTGGCCTTCCTGAAGGGTTAGGAGTTCTTTAGAGACCCAGTGTGAGCACCCGCCTCTGACCCAGCTGGTAGTGACAGGAAAAGCGGTCCTGGAGTGTTAGTAGAGTCCGGGAAATGTGCCCAAAAGATACAAGACAAGGCTCCAGGACTGGGAAGAGCCCTAAGGTATTCTTTTAATTTATTTTATTGTATTTAAAGGTCAGTCTGAGCTGGACAGTAGTTTGTCCCAGACTGAGAAGAGGATTGCCATGACCAAAAGCCCTGAGGAGAGGAAGAGAGACAGAAGGGGTGGGCTTAGACACCTTTGTCTCTTTTGGCACCATCCTGCGCCAGAGGGCAGGGCCAGGAAACCAAGGCCCCAGGCTAACTACAGGGAAGGAGGGGCCAGCTGCAAGGGTTCAGGCCCTCATGCATATTAATGAGAGGGCAGAGCTGAGCAAGGCCCTCCACCATGTGGCAGACCCTTGTTAATATCCATGAGGAAGGTGGGACAAAGCACAATGGTTCCATAGATTCAGGCTTCAGGGTGGTTATAAACGGTTATGAATTTTGATGTGGCTGTTGGCTCTGCAGGGATAGTGAAGCACAAAGAAGCCTTAAAGTTACAGTGCCATCTGGGAAGGAAAGCGGGGTGGTCCAATAGCCCTAGGTTGCCCACGGGGTTACGTGGAGGTGTTTTGAGCCCTCTGGACCAGACAAAGCTGTAGTCTACCTGGCACCCCCTCTAAAGACTGAACTGTTTGCTCACAATCTGAACTGTCTGCCAAAATCTGAACTGCTTGTTACTGAAATTGTGCTATCAAATTGTGCCCTGGTGTACCTGATGTCCAGCTTCACCTTTGTTGCCTGGACCAGCTTCTTCAGAATCTAATGCTGACCCAGGGAGGTCCCCAGCCCATCCTCCACCTGCAGCAGAACCATCTTCAGTGAAGTCAACTGACCTCAAAGTTCTGCCATAGTGTTCTAGCATCAGTCCTGCCACAATAAGTGTAAAGAGCCACTAGTCAAGTAACCAGTAGTGAGTCAACTTAGAAGCCACCCTAGCTCAAGCATGAGGGACCACAGTTAATGTTGTGCATGCCCTTTTTCTTATTTTGTTGTCTGTCTGTAAGTGCGCGCATACCCATGTCACTCCACAGTGGCCGCCTGAGGATCGCATCGCCAGCAGTCTTCTTGTTGGGAAGTGGTCTGGGTACCAGGGATCTGCCAGTGGTCATTGCTGCAGATCATCCAGAGTGCCATCTGCCAACTAGAAGTCTGCAGCTTCTTGCCCGGAGCTGCAAAAGATCACCAAGTTCTTTATTGTCCAGCTCGCAGTGTTCCTCTTTGTGTTCAGTACATTTGGGGGATGCCCCGTTATGGCCTTTGTGTAAAAAGCGTTTTGTGGGGTCAATGCCCACCTGCTGATCAGCTGACTCATCGCAAAGCACAAGCTTGATTCGCAAGCCATTTGTCATCTAGGCCATGTGCATGCAGGACTTGGACTACAAGGGGTTGAACCCCTCTCCTTGGTTCAACCAATTGTTGGTCCCAATCAAATTGTTTTGTTGTGTATTCCACTGCCCTGTAGTGTTGTAGAAAAGTTATTTTGTTATTCTTCTTATCCATTGTAAATAACCCTTTAGCATCTTGATTCCTGAGTAAGTTTCCTGCCTCTCCTTTCAGATTTGTCTGGCCTACCCTGTAATAGTTAGGGAGTCATGAAACCAATTCCACCCAGGAACCTTTGGCCCTGTTTACTACAACCTGGTGCAGCGAGCAGGATAAGAAACATTAAGGAGTCCAAAGCTTGAAGCTACCCACTCCATAATGCCCGCAAAAAGAGAGATTGAGTGGGATCCCCACCATGTCACGCAAGAGGAGCTGGCCCACGTGACATGTCAAGTGTGGGAGCTGACAGCACTTGTCACAGGAATGAAACAAGGAGTCCAGCCCCCAGTTGTACAGCATCCACACCGGTGCTGGAGAAGAAGGCACCAAGGTCGAAGACGCATGGATTGAAGGGTGGAGCAGGGCAGGACCATGCACCCAAGCAAGGAATAAGTTACTTCACTGTTACTCAAAGCAAAGTTCCCTGCATTTATAGATATTGTATTTAGGTTTGCATTTTTGTTTGTTTTTGTAATAAATAAAGTAGCATTTTAGGAACCACTGTTGCCTGCTGAGCCTCCATCCTCACTATCTGCACCTCAGCTTCTCACAGGCTCTCTAGAATGGTTTGTGTAACCCCTAGGTGGCGCTAACCCAAGGGCTACTACCCCTGCCTGCTTGGCTAGTAGCAGGTTAAGGGACCTGAGTTCTGAAACAGGTGCCTCCACCCGAGATCAACCTCCGGGACACTGTGACCCCGCTATTTCCCCTCTAGTGGCCTGAACACTGTACAATAATCTCTTTCACAATACCCCTGGTACACCACACAAGTACCCACACTGTTTGCACTTACCACCAGGGCTGGTTCCTCTGGCTTGATCCTGGGACCCCGTAAAACAAGGTTATGCACAGCAAATAACAACAATACAGTACTTTGAGCACAATCTGGAACCACAGTCAGATTACATGCAGAAAAAGTTAGATCTGATTTATTCAGGGGACTTGAACAAGGGAGGGGCAAAATCAAGTTAATTAGCTTAAAGGTTATATCAATCAAACAGTTATGCATGTGCTTTGAGTCCCCCACACAGTCCACCTCTGTGTACCCAGTTGGAGAAAAGATGGACTAGCCAGGACCGTTGCCTGGGGTAGCAGCTGGTTGGGGCCCTGTGATGGAAAACACAACATACACAGTACATAGTATTTGTAATCTGGAGCCGGAGGGCTCAGTTCATAAAGGAAATAAAACAAGACAATCAGATGACACATTCAGATTAAGCTGTTGTTGTAGGGAGCTACCCTGGTATTTACTCACGATACCCAAGACTGCACACAGGCTGGACAAAGATCGAGACTGCATGTGGTTGATCTGGAATGCCAGGAGAAGCAGGGCCCACATGAGTCGCAGGCGTTGTTCCTGTTCAAGTGTGGAGCAGGGGCTGATCCCAGACAGGTCTCTCGTCGATGGCTTCTCTGTGCAGTGGGTAGTCTAGCAAGGCCCAGACCACATGGAGACAAATTAGGATGCAGTCCATTTTGGGCTGGATACAGCTTCCACCAAGCAGAACACAGTTCACACAGTGGGGGACTAACTCACGACCCACTAGCAGCTCATAGTACATTTACATGTAAGGTGATTCTACTGTACTAGGCAAAGCGCTCCCCGGTCACAATTGCAAATTCTCTGCACACACTGGGAGCTTAGGGGTAGCTGGAACTCCTGACAGGCCGATCGCATTCAGCAAAATCTTCGGTCTTCTTCAGGTTGAGCCTGGCCCAATTCAGTAGCTTACTTTAGTCACACAGACTTGGATTTAGTCCAAAATAATTATCTTCAAACAACATGAAGTCTTGCTATATTATGACATATGCAGTGAGTCCCAACCTTCGAACTGCTCCAGAGGTGAAAGAGTTAACTTTCCATGCCAGGCAAGGAACTTTGAGCTCGAGCTCGGTTGAAAACTCTGTCTGTTGTTCTTCAAACTCAAACTGTCAGATTCTTTACTCCACCTCACTGAACAGTCACTCCGGAGATTTCTCCTTCTGCTCAGTTCATTTTGTCAGTTAAAGTATTAATTTTTCAGTTTTTTAACCGAATTTAAACCGCAACCGGTCGGTTCAAGCTCTGTCTGTGGTATTTGTAAGTACTAGATAGGTTTTACATTTACTTTCTGTGTGGAACTTGTAAACGGTTTATCGGTTCGGTTTGAACCGATCAGGTTGTTTTAAATACATTAATCTGTCTTTTAGAGTGCGGTTCCCGGTTCTTATCGGTTCTAAAAAAAACGGATTTCATTATGGTTTTTTCCACGACCCGTGACACGGTTGGGAACCGATAAGAGAGTCTTGCTTGGCGGATTGCCATAAACGGGCAAGTTTTGGTTAGGCTGGCACTATGTCTGAGAAACCCAAAAGAAAAACCGGGCCCACTGGGTTTCAACACTGCAGTGTCTGTGGGGAAGTCTTTGCTAAGGCTGACCCCCACACCACCTGTGTTTATTGTCTGGGGTTTGACCACCTCAATGCAGACTGCCAGATTTGTAAAAATTTTCCTGCAGCTACCCTGGAAAAAAGAGTTGGTATGCTCAGGGAAAGGGAGGCCAAAAAGTCCGCTGAACCAGATGGCCAGCCTGGTTCGGTTGAAACCGAACCGGAGGGAGTGCCCTCTGACCAGGGCGAGACTTCCTCGGGCAAAAGGAGAGCCGACTCGGAGGAGTCGGTTCCAGCAAAAAGGACTAGAAAATCAGCTGGTGTGGAGCCAAAACATCCCTCTCCAACCGCTGAAGAAATAGCCAAAGCGATTAAAATTGTCCAGTCGCTTTCGGTTCCGACCGAACCGGCACCATCAGATAGCGTATGGTTTGGTCGGTTCCACCGGTTCAAGAGTATGATTTAGAGGAATTTTATGAACCGGAGGAGGGGGAAGAGGAGTATGAAGAGAGTGAATGTGGATTTGAAAGTCTGGATGTGCCCATTGAACCGGACATCTCCCCAGACAGACCTTCAGGAGTGTCTCCCCCTAGGCTTTCTGAGTCCCCCTTCTCATTTTATGTTTTATAAAAAAGTGGCTGAAACCCTCCAGCTCCCCATGGAGGAAGCTGTGGATGATCAAGAAGAGCCTGACTATGTAGAAATGATGGATATCCCAGAGTCTAGGAGACTGTCTATTCCTTTGCATAAATCTTTGGGAAACAGACAGAAAGCATTCTAAAACTCCTCACACTATACCTCCTGTGGATAAAAGAATGGACAAGAGGTACACATTGTCAGGCTCTGATACGAGTTCCTTACACAACAATGCAGCCTGTCACAAGGCAAATATTCCTTTGGCTTCACACCCTCGACAAGGACTCCAGGAGATTGATGCCATGGCAAAGAAACAGTACATGGCAGCACCCTTGGGACTCAGACAGGCAAATCATATGGCTTATGTTGCTAGATACCAGAAATCCAGATGGGACACTGTTATGGCTCTAGCAAAGCAGGTCCCTGGCCAGCTTGCCAAGGAGCTGGAGCAGGCGGCTGCTGATGGTATTGAGGCATCTAAGGTGCAATTTCATGCTGCAGTGGACTCTAATGATGTGTCATCAAGAGTCATGGCTACATCTGTGGCTCTTGCAGAATGGCTTGGCTCAGATGTTCTAGCCTGTCTGAGGATACCCAGATTAAGGCCACGGATTTCCTGTTGTGGGTAACTCTCTGTTTGGGGAGCAGACAGAGAATTACATGAAGAAAATGGATGAGTATAGGACCACCTATAGGAGTGCACAGGCCAAGGAAAGGCAGGCCACTCCTCAAAGGCAGCCTTCCAGGGGCAGGGGCAGGCCTTTTCATAGGCCTTTTTAGCAAGCCCAGGCCTCCTCTTCAGCTTATGCCCAGAGGGGGTTCTTTAGAGGGAGAGGCAGACGGGGTACAAGCAGACCTGCTTCCACCCCTCGGCCTAAAGCCCCTGCCAAGCAGGCACCCTGATGGGGTGGCCAGAGTCGATTCTCCACTACCTGTAGGGGGCAGGCTGGCTTACTTTGTCCAGGACTGGAAGTCTCTAACATCAGACAAGTGGGTCCTGGAAGTAGTAAGCTAGGGACTGGTTCTCAGCTTCAAAAAATTACCAAAGATGAGAACCAGATCCTTTCCACCTGCAAATCCATCAGAGGCACTTGCCCTGGAGGCAGAAGTTTCTACCCTCCTGGCTTTCAGAGCTGTGGAAAGGGTTCCACTCCTACACCAGGGCAAAGGGTTGTACTCCAGGTACTTCCTTACCCCAAAAAAGACAGGAGAATGGCGGCCCATCCTGGATCTCAGATACCTAAACAAGCACCTTTTAAAACCAAAATTCAAAATGGTGACTCTGGGAATTATTTTACCCTCTCTAAGGCCAGGGGACTGGCTAGCGTCCCTGGACCTCAAGGATGCCTACTTCCATGTTCTCATCAGAAGCTCCCATCGAAAGTACCTCAGATTTGAACTGCCCTCAGGCCATTACCAGTTCAGAGCAATGCCCTTCGGCCTCACCTCTGCCCCAAAGGGTATTCACAAAATGCCTGGCAGTAATAATTGCCCACTTAAGAAGGCAAAAATTGCCATCTTTCCCATCTGGACGACTGGCTCATAGTAAGCCAGTCTCCAGACCAAGTCAAATTACATCTTCAGGTAACTCAGCAACTGCTTACCTCTCTAGGTTTCCTTCTCAGTCTTCCAAAGTCAGTTCTAGAGCCTGTCCAGCTTCTCACCTTCATAGGCACAGAACTGAACACAAAAGAAGCCAGAGCCTTCCTTCCTCTGTAAAGAGCAAGGACCCTGGTCTCTCTGGCCTCCTCTTTCACCCTGCAGGTCTCTCGACCAGCAAGGTACTTTCTACAGCTCCTGGGTCACATGGCTGCTTCTACAGCAGTAGTGCATGGAGCAAGATTTCAGATGAGGGACATCCAGTTCCATTTGAGAGCCTTTTGGTCTCAAAGGAGAGACCCTCTAACCAAATTGATCCCAGTGACTCAGACCCTGATCCAAGCCCTTCAGTGGTGGCAGGACCAGAGCAATCTGAGACAGGGGTCCCTTCACCCTCAGTCTCACTCCCTAATCCTTACTACAGATGCATCCCTCTTGGGGTGGGGAGCTCACATGGGCGACCTCACTACCAGGGATTGTGGTCCCCTCAGGAATCTCTGCTCCACATCAATCTGTGGAACTCAGAGCAGTTTTTCTAGCACTTCAAGCTTTTTCCAAATCTGTTCAGAACAAAGTTATTCAGGTCAGAACAGACAATACCACCACAATGTGGTACATCAAGCAAGGGGCACTCAGTATACGGTCTGGCAATAAGCAATGAAGTTGTGGTCTCTGGCTTACCTACTAAACACCTCCCTTATGGCAGTCTCACCTCCCAGGCAAGGACAATGTCCTGGCAGATGCTCTCAGCATGATTTCCCAAGGCCATCATGAATGGTCACTGGATCCCCTAGTACTGGAGGTAGTATTTGCCAGATGGGGCACCCATGAGATAGATCTTTGCAGGCCCCAGACAATCACCAACTTCCCTTTTTTGTTGCAGGCCCCTGTGCGTTGGGCTCAGTCCTCTGGATGCCTTCCTTCTCAGTTGGGAAGGGAAGTTTTCTATGCCTTTCCCCCCTTCCTCTCTTCTGTTCAAGGTGCTAGTCAAAAATTAGGTCTCAACCCTGCAAGATGATCCTGATTGCCCAGATTGGGCCAGACAACCCTGGTACCCACTCCTATGTCCTTAGCAGTCCACCTTCCCTGTGTTTCCCAGGAATCACAGCTCGTTAACCTGTGCTCAGGGAAGAGTTTGGTGCCTGAACCTCAAATCTCTCAATCTCAAGCCTGGCTCCTGGAAGAGTTAGAGGCTTGCTGACCTGCTGACCTCTCCCCAAGGTGTATATTGGATATTCTGAAGGCTCTAGTAAGCCTTCCACCAGGCTACTTATGATTCCAAATGGAAGAGATTTCCATATGGTGCTCTTGAAAGCATATGTACCCCCTGCAAATGGGGGGTTCCCAAAGACTTCCAGGAGCTTGCTTGAATGCTCCAAGCCTGAATGGTGTTTGGCGTTTAGCCATTTATCAGTGAGTGTTTTTAGAGCCTCTGGTACTGTCTCTTTAAGGCTGTCTGCTTGCAGACATAATTAGTTGTATGGGGGGACTGTGTGCTTCTCTGAGTACCACTTGAGCTGCTGCCAATTCACTTCATTTTGCAGTCACTAGGAGTGCTAAGGGAACCTATCTGAAAGATGTAACTGTTTGCCAGAAATTATTTAGAGTAATAATGAAATTACAGTTTGTCTAACAGCAACCACACTTTCTTTTGCAGTCAGAACTGTGTCTAGTTCCCCATTCTAAGTTTTGAACTGCTGAACTGGACCAATCAGTGTGAGGTAAAAGCTAGCTCTAAAATGATGCCTGGACTCATAATCTGAGCCAGCCACAAGAGGATTGTATGGGCAGTGACTCTGGGAGATTGTAGTTTAGACTTCAGTGCCTTTTTGGACCAACAGCAGCAGTCTCATTGGAGTGACAGCCAATCCAGTCAAGAACTGGGAGGAACTCAAAGGAAGTGCCCGTTTTGTCCAGTTGGAGTTCAGTTGAGCTTTGGCAGTGAAGAAGGAAGGGAGCCTGTGCTTTTCAGTGTGCAGTTTTAGTCAAAAAGCGTGTATAAGGCCCAAGTTCAGTCTGCAGCTTGTGTAACAGCTTGTTAGGACTAGATCCGTCCTGTGAAAAGAATTCAAAGGATCTCTGAAGAGTAGAAACCAGGCTCACCCTGTAGAAGACTGGAAGAAATTGCTAGAAAAATTGCTTTTCGGTCTGTCAGAGAACTGAATCTGCTGTGTGTTCCTCCCGGTATTGTGCAGTATTACGTATCGGGATACAGATGCGCCTGCCTGGTCACAGTATCTCTTTTTATATGGATGTGTGAAGAGGTTTTAGTACCTCAAGTGAGTCTCTGCTGACATTGAAGGACCCTATCCTTATTTGGAGTCGTGAGTACTAATTCAAATTCCTCCTGTTGAATTGCTACATTAAATCCAAATGGAATTACTGTACTGCTGACTGTTTAATTTTCCTTTTCTTGCGTAGAGGGCCCCTACCAGCTGCCACGGTTTGACTAGCTACTGGGGCTTGGGTACCCAGGGACAGTAACTGATAGGATGGTACCTGGGTGCACAGAGCCATAGGTAGATTATTAGAGTGACAAGCTAATAATCCTGATTTCCGTCCTTGTTATATATCCCTAAATAAATCAGAGCTGCTTGTTTCAGCAAAGTTATACTGCCTGAGGTATTTGTCTATGTTAAAGTACTGTACTGTGATTGTTGTACTGTATCTCATTTCACAGGAGGTCCCAGTGCGGAACCAGACCTGGGGGTAAGTGTATACTGTGAAGGTAATTTGTCTATGTGTGTTTACTAGTGGGAAGAAAGGGGGTTGTAGTGTCCCAGAGGGCTGTGACTGCTAGTTTAATTATTGCAACCCTGACCTTCTGGGTGGAGGTCACCGGGTATTGATCCAGGCCCTCAACCTGTTAGTGGCAAATCAGGTAGGTGAGTAGCTCCTGGGATGAGCTTATCTAGGGTTACATCTTGGGGCTCACCGCTGGATTGTGTGTCCTCTAGTGGCCATATTTACTAACCACTGTTAAGAAAAATGGGCACCCCGGTTGAAGTGGCTGTGCACCGCTGGTGGAGTGGGTACTGGGGAGGAGATCGATCTTCAAATGCTATCGTTTATCCTGGACATCCTCCCGTGTATCATACGGACACTGCAGGGAGTACTTTCCAAGGTGGAAGGTTTACAAAACCCTTGGTGGTGGGTCGGTATGCTAATCTGCTCACCCACACTTTCCTGGCCCTAGTAGAGTTTGTAGGATCCCATAGATGAGCTCCAAAGTGCCACAGATCATTACCCCAGAGGGAGCCCTCACTGCTTGGAGAGTGACACCATGGACATTAGAAGACCCAGGGGGGTCATCAGCCCCACCACTATCTGGAACTTTTGTGAGAAATTTGCTGAATGGTTTGCTGGGGAGGGGGAAACTGTGGAGGACTTGAAGAAACTATTCTTGCCACCTGGGGGTGTTCCTCCCCAACACCCTCTCTCTTGTCTCAGTGCCGTGTTGGTGGCTGGAACCAATGCAGACTCTGGCTGTCTGCCATTAGTCACGCTCTTCCGAAGGTTGAGGATCTTCTGCTCCTCCCCACTTCCAGGGAGGATGACTGGGAGACCTGATAGACTATGTTGCCCCAAGTGTTAGAATGGCACTGCTGGGAAGGCTAAAAGCGAAAGAGGGTTAGTGAGAGCTCCTGCGGTCCTGCCCGGCACCATCCGTGTTAAACGGGCCAGTAACCCTGAAGCTACTGCACAGGGCTATCTTGAGGCCTTGAGAATGTGTATGGGAGCCCAGACTTGATGAGGACCTGTGGTGGAGAGTGAGAATGCACAACAGTACCAAGGGGAGTTGTTGTCTGTATGTCTCTCGCTGGAAAATTGTTGCAAGAATGCCTCAGAAAGGGTAGTTTGCCAGCATTGAACTAGACCTAACCAGACTGACAGAACCTGAGTCTGCCCTTCTTAGAACTGCTGCTGTTCAGTTGCTGGCAAATCGATTGGAATCCCACCCTCCTGTGATGAGTTAATGAGAGAAATTATGAGTTGGGAAAAGGCTACCTGGAGGTACCTGCACCAACAGCGTGGCTACACTTCGGCGGACTGAGGTGACCCATCAAGGAAGTCAGGGCAGAGGTTGACAGTCGATGAGTGCCTGACAAGGAAAAGATATGCTACAATGGGGCTTAACTGTTGAGAGAGATCCGAATTCAAAACAGCCTTTATGAAGGCCATGCCTGCAAGTACGGGCCCTGACTCATATCCGACTGGATTGTTATGGGGGGGGGTACCCACCATGTATCTCCTGTTGATAACAGCTCCAAACTCACCTTTGACTATGGAAGTGCAGAACTGACGAGATGTTCCAAATGCTTATCACGCCGAGACAGAGATGGCACCCAGGTTTGTTGCATACCTCGCTCTAGTTCTCAGTGGCTTCGGCCAGCTCAAACTCCAGTATGTTTTGCTATAATGGGAAAGATGGGCATGAAAAGGAATGCCAGTCCCAAAAGACACTGACAGCGTTGCATATAGGCTACAAGGAGAGCTTGAGAAGAAATCGTGGTTAAGAGGTGCGCACATGATCCCAGTGAGGCACCAAAATGCTAATTCACGTCCTTTGTGGTCAGTTGCTCAGGCCTCACTACTGCCTCCACTGGTTCAGAATAGTGGGTCCTCCATGGAGACCACTGTAAGGTGAATGGAGAAGACTGCATGCCCTGTACTGTAACTGGAACAATCTTACTGGGGATGCTAGATGCCTTATTGTGGCCAACTCCATTCTGTCACTTATAGATTATGATCTCCTTTGTCTACACAGGTGCCTATGACACAGTGCTGAACATACTAAAGCTGATCTGTAGTAAGGTGGACAGAATAAAGTTCCAGACCTGTTTGCTAACCAAAAAGACACACATTGGCCTAACATCCCCTGCTTTAACAGATTGCTTCTGCACCAACTCCCACCAATAAAACACCAGGAATGTGGTCATGCATGCCCTTAAGCTTTCCTTCTGGCATACTCAGTTGGGTAAATGGTCATTTGCTGTCAGGACCGCTAACTGCTTAAATGAACTGCTTGATACACTGATGAATCTCCCCAAGATTCATTAGTTTAAGAGAGCTTTACAGTCTGCCCTTGCAGTCCAATGTGATTGTAACATTATGCTGTTTTATTCAGTTTCTCTCTGTACATTTCCTGTGACTTTTTACAGAACAATCTGCATGAATTTTTCAAAACTGTATGCAATTGTGCTGTCTTCAATGATCTGAGCCTGACTTGAATGCATTTCCTCTTGCATTGCTTATTGTGCTTCTAATGTTTTTTGTGACTATCCATGTGACATGAAATCTTTGCAGATGAGAACTTGTGCTCAAATATCATCTCTGAAGTTTTCAACATGAAGTCCACGGAGCCTTTGCTTCTGCAGCCACACATATTCATGCATACAGTATAACATGAACACACAGGTGTGGCTATTGGGCCTGTGTCTATGCAGCAGCCAATAAAATTCCAAAAAGGTAGTACATCTGTGCTACATATTTGTGTTATCTGGAAACAGTTGTATGTTATTTGTGTTACCTGATAAAGGCTATCTGTGGGAGCTTGTGTGGTGTTGTCATTTTGCTGCTTTGGGAAGGTGGGAGTTAGGGTTGGAAACCCTAATGCCATATTTACCTACTGTTGCATTAAGTTTGACCATAACTGGTGCATTAATGCAGTTTTTTTGCTAAGAATGTCCTTTCTTTTTGAGATAGTGGAATTGTATCATTCACACAGGCCCTTTCAGCACCTATGTGAACAGACACAGACACACAGGACCCTCTGGGCCCTGCACCAAGGGAAGACTCCATCTGCCTACAAAAATGCAGGGCCATGCTGATCCTGCACTTCCCTGCAACAACAGATGTCAAAAATTAATAGGACTGTCTGGTAGGTTGTGGAAGCACGGGACCCTCTGGGCTCTGCACTTCCATATGGCCACAGATACAGATACAGATGTACAGGGCAATGAGACCATCTATCAGCCAATACAAATGGCAGTCTGTCACCCATGTATACAGAGGTGCAGGGCCATATGCCAAAAGAAGAGTTGTCTTCCCTGTATAGTATTTGGGCCAATGCAGGCAACAAGCTTGTACCTTTCCTTCCTTGGCTGGGGGATTGTCACATAACAGCACCATCTCCCCACTCTCACCCCATCCAGCTGGCTTACTGAGCTTGCCCCCAAACTCAGCTTACTGGCATAGGATCACAAAGCACTACACCCAGCTATTATATATTTTTCTCATTTTGCCCTTAGATTTTCAAGATAGCTGTTTTATGACTCCCTTATGAACATGACACGTGACATTTATAGTATATTGTCCAAAACATTATTTTGCACCACAGCTGTGAAAACACATCTCATCCAGGATTTAAAAAATGTCACCTGTCGTGTTTATGAGGTGGTGTGAAAAAATGGCTATGTTCAAAGTTTGGAGTAAAAATATTTAAAATTAGTGAAGTTATGTATAAACATTAAAATATTTCAACATTCATTCATAGCCTTCTTATTACCCCACCTCATGAACCTGGTAGCTGAACATTTTCAAATTCCCACCAAAACATCTTTTCATGCCATAGGTGAGAAAACACATTTTGGCCAGGATTTGCAAAATAATAGCTGTCACATTCATAAGGTGGTGTGAAAAAATGGCTATGTTGAAAATTTGGGGTCAAAGTATTGAAAATTGATTAAGTTGTGAATGGGTGTAGAAAATGTCAATGTACGCTCATAACTTTGTTGTTTGTTAATATTTTGACCCTAAATTTTCTCCAAAGCCATCTTATGACCCCTCCTCATGAACCTGGTAGGTGAAAATTTTCAAATTCTGGCCACAAAGTCATTTTGGCCACAAATGTGAAAACACGTTTTGGCCAGGATTTGAAAAATGATAGCTGTCACATTCATGAGGTAGTGTAAAAAATGGCCATGTTGAAATTTCAGGGTCAACATATTGAAAATTAGCACAGTTATGAGGGAGCATAGAAAAATTTCAATGTATGCTCAACACTTTGTTGTTTTTTTAATATTTTTACCCCAAATTTTCAACTTAGCCTTCTTATCACCTCATCTCATAAACTTGGTAGCTTACAATTTTTTAAATCCCACCTGAAAGGTGATTTTGTACCAGCAGTGCAAAAACACATTTTGCCAGGATTTGAAAAATGACAGCTGTCACATTCATGAGGTGGTGTGAAAAAATAGCTATCTTGAACATTTGGGGTCTAAATATTGAAGATTGCCAAAGTTATGTACAAGTGTTGAAAACTTTCAATGTACACTCACAACTTTGTTGTTTTTAATATTTTAATCCCACATTTTCAACATAGCCTTCTAATGACTCATGTTGCCCTTGTTCATGGGATGGGGTCCAAAAAAGGCCACACTGAAAATCTGGTGTAAACATTTTAAAAAATGACAAGATTATGAATAAAAGTTCAAACCTATTGAAATACATTAAACTGGGCTTACCTTACTTTTTCATTCACAGTCACAAGTTCCAGCAGCAAGATAGCAAGATACTGTATGTCTTTGATCAGAGAGTGGATCTATACCATGGGACATGTTCAGGTGAGTGAGTGAGTGAGTGTGTGTGTGTGTGTGTGTGTGTGCGTGTGTGTGTGTGTGTGTGGTGAGTGCTGAGTGGGGTATCCTGGAGGGTCAGATTCACCAATGTACCATTTTTTTTTCAAATTAAAGTTTTAAAAAATGCAGATGAAATGTTTCCTTTTTTCAGGTTAAAGTTAAAAAAAAGATCAACGAGTGATGGTTTTCTTATTTGGTAAGAAGGACAGTGCCTACACTGGGGATTGGGCACCCCAGTGTCAGGATACTGTTCAGCAGCACTAGGGGTGAGCACCCTGGTGCCACCACCAATATTGGGGGGGTGACCTGGAGGGGAGGTTAGTACAAAGTGGTACCATGAGTGGGCACCCCAGTCTGCTTGATATACAAAATATTATGTATGATATTTAAAGCACTGGTAGGGAAACAGGTGACCTGAAGGGGAGGGGTGGGCAAGTGGTATCAGGGTGGGCACCCTGGTCTGCTTTTATTACATTAAACTTGGGCAAGAACAAAGGAGGACGGGCTGAGCTGGGAGGGGGTGGAATAAAAATAATATTAAAAAAAACAAGAAAGATAGGTAGGTAGGTAGACAGACAGATCCAGGGATCACTGGCTCATGCTCCAATTGAAGGGGGCAGCATGACCCCAGTTGTGGCTTCACAATTCAACAATCAATCAATCAATCAATCTTTATTTAACCAAGCAGAACATCACTGAGCAAGCTCATTTTCAAGATGGTCCTGAAATGCCAATTGGCACTTACAGCAAACAGTGGACATGTAGTAGTGAACATAACATAAAATGAATATGTAGTACATGGCAAAAATGCATAGTGAGAGACTTGAATGGACACACAAAGGAAAGGGTGAATAATAACAATAGGATAAACAGGGTGTTACATAGGCTTCAAGACCTTATCTTCAAGTAGCAGATGTACAGCAACACCTATGAGAATCCAAAATCAAAGCTACAACACATCCTAACATGGGATACACTAAGTAGGAAGCAACGTAGGTGGAATAAGGATAATTAAGTGCTTCAGGACATGAAAAGAGAGATAGAGAAATTAGGAGGGTCAGTGGAAAAGGGTAGGGTGAAAAAAAGGGGAGTGGGAAATAATTTGAGGGAGTAGGAGAAGGTAAAGGCAGTTGGAGGGTGGGATGTAGGAATGGGGAGGAAGGGAAGTGTGGCAGGGTGGGGAGGGAGGGAGGGAAGAGATGAAGGAAAGAGGAACAACTTAGGGTAGGTGATAGAGGTGAGAGAAAGGAGAGTGGGGAGTGGGGAACAAGAACAGGGAAATTAGGGGTGCTAGCAGTAGGGTGGGTTTAAACAAGAACAAAGTTCTACTGTTCTCACAAAAGAACAATACAAAAGAACTATAGTTCTTTCATATTGTCTTTTTGTATGGGCCCTCGCTAAGCCCACCTGCTCACTTCTCCAACTGATGTCAGCAGCATGACTCCAGCTGTGGCTTCACAATTCAAGAAAATCCTGCTGCTCTTTTCTCACAAATTATAGTTTTGTATTGTTCTTTCATATGCACTCTCACTAAGCTTGTTGGTTCACTGGTCCAACTGCAGTCAGCAGCATGACTCCTGGCTAGACACTTCAAGAAAGTCCCACTGTTCTAACAAAATAACAAGTTCTTTCATTTGAGCACTCACTAAGTCTTCCACCTAGGATTTAAGAGATGTCCCAAAACCATATTTTGGGGTCTTTTCTTCAAAAAACAAACTCCAAAATCAAATTAAAAAGTTTCCATTTAGCTAGTTTCTGGTGTTTTTTTTCTACAGGGCATTATTTATATGGGTTTTCAATTTTTTATTTAATGAAAAACAAGATGGCATCCATACAAAAGAAGACTTTTTCTCACAAAAGAAGAATTTCAGCTCACAAAAGAAGAGCAATAATTCTTTTGCATCAGACATATAGATTAAAGATCCTGCTGATCATGCTCAGAACCAAAATTTCAAATCCCTATAACTAGGGAATGGATTAATATGTTTTACCAAACCGACAAAAAGGCCTCTTTCTAGGGCAATCCCTTTCTACCCTGAAACTTTCAGGGTCAAATTCCAAACCACCTGGGCTGTAGGCGATGGCAAACAATTGACCACACCTCCACTTTTTCAATTTTTTACACTACCCGGATCTCAGAATCCAGACAAATGATCATCATGAAACTTGCAAAATCAAGAGACCATGCCCCTCAGACCACGTTTGCAAAATTTCATGCAATTCCCTTGAATACAGCACAGTTATTAAGGTGAAAAGTTAGGGGTTTAGCATTAATACCCTACTCGACCCTAACTATAGGGGTGCTACTGCACCCCTATAATATGGTTGGACTTGTTTGACCATAAGCAACCTATGGGATTAAATTAATATTTTCATAGGAGGTGACCTAAGGAGGTCATATGTTCTTAGTTCTGAAATCAAAGCAGTGTAAATGACTCCATGTCTGTAGTTTTGAACGAAATGGTTTCTAGTAACATTCTGAGAATTCTCGGTTTTAAAAACAGTAGCAGTAAACTGTTTAAACAGTAACAAAATTCTAAAAGTTTTAATGTCAGATTAGTGCTCAGGATGTCTTAATGGTTCAGCAGCAGTGCCCTGTACCCTTATGTTCGAGACCAGGGTTCAAGAGGGACTTTTTGTTTCAGCCAATAGAGCTGGAGGAGGGCTGGCATGCTGGGGAATTCATGTGCATACTTTCTAGGGGTAGCTGGCTAGATTTTTTTTTATTCATTTTTTTTATGAGGAAGGATAATAAATTGATATTAAAGAACCAGTGCTGTGGGGGGCTGCAATGGGATCACAGACATTTTACAGACCTACATAGACTCTAGATCTTATAATAAAAGTTACAGTTGTAAATAGTTGTGTATAGTTATAACTCCAGCACATTTACAGTGCCAGATCACAGCACACTCTACAGCCCTGTGGCCGAGCACTGAGTGGGACTTGTCTGCATCTTGGCGGAGACTGCTGCTTGTGCCCAAGTGAACAAATGGTCATGTTCTCCAATACACTGTTTAAGCACTGGGTGGAGGGGAACACAACAGAAAAAATGTGGCCTCTGCCATCAGGAACATAAAAGTCAGTGTCAAACAAATGAAGCCATAATAATACAAAAAATCAGCTACTGTGTGTGTACATGCTCTATTTCTCCTGGGGTTTTGGTGGCAACACATACCACCCCAGATCTGCATTCATTATGAATGAATTCACCAGAATCAAGTGCCACTACCAAATGAAATACAACCTTGCACAGCAACCTGTCTATTATTGTACTTACTGCATGTGCACTGCCATCTTTAACACACTAAAGAGCTGCACCATTTGTTGCCAGATAAGTGCTGGGAAGTTACACATGCCAGCTGCTAAAAATATTACACAGCAGATAACACAGTACCAATTACAATTCTATTTTGGGAGAATACAGCCCTTAATGTTTGCACACAATTAAAGATAAAAGATATAAACCAGCACAGCTTAGTAACCTTCAGAATTCTAGGTGACAAAAGAAAGAAGACTCAGACAAAGCAGTCCTTTCAACAAAAAGCATACTAGCTGACCACTAATTCCTGCTGGCCTGCAACAATGGTTTCTCAGTAACAGCTTGCACGTGTCTCCATCTGACAAAGCCTCTGTGGGGTAAAAGACCTCCTATTGGTGAACCATAACTGTTACCGTGGTGACAGTTAACCAACACGCGTTGCATTGTTTCAGACTGCCCTCCTGGTGTATCCGCAGGCGGCAGGAGATGTTTCCTTAAAGAGGGGTCATGAACCCATGATCTTTCAGCTGCTGTAACAAATTGAAGGACAGAAACATTTGTTTCATCAAAATGGATTAAGTAAATCTTATTATGTCACTTGAAAGACAGATGCAACCGGATCTCAGTTTGTATATGTCATTTAGCTTTTAGCTATAATGCTAAATAATATCTTAGTCAACCTTTACCATCCTTCTCAGCTTTCATAGCACACACACCCTTAATACTTCAGAAGACTTCTGATGCATAGGTTCAAAAGGTACTGAGTTGTAGAAGTTCAAAGAGAAGGATGTATTTTTATGCACTTTTATGTCTCTTGATTTCAATTTCTATTCTAGACAGGGGTGTCACTGGATTCAGGTCTGCTGAGCACTTTCCAAATGAAACAGAAAAAGAGGTTGACATCCCTTAGGAGAAGGTTAGTATTCCATCCCCAAAAGCCTAGCTATAGTGCTTAGTTTATAAAGATTTTTTACCATCAGCTTTTTAAAAACAATTAAGCAGAATGTTTCAAAACATACCTTCCTTCAGGTATCATGTTACTCAGTGAATAGCTACATATTTATGTTGTTTAACCTTTAAATTAATGTAGATAGAGTATGCCAAAACTGAAAATAAGAGTAGGATCTAACTTTGAGACTAAAAAAGAATACTAGTTACTGTATCTAGTTACCTATGTTGTTTATTTTTCAATTCAACAATCAATGGAGTAATTGTTTCATTAAGTTGCCAGCTCCCTCTTTTGGTTAGCTTCAATTTAGCAGGTTTAATCTATTGCACATTCCAGAAGTTAAACTTCAAATAGTTGCTATACATTTTAGATTTTCCACATTATTTCTCTGTTTTGATACACTCAGAATAATTATTTTTATTCCTTGAATTGCTCCTAAGCCTTATGTAGTCATGGATGGTGTAGATCAATTTTTTTGGGGGGTGGGGGTGCAAATTCCAAGAGTATTGGCCTGGTGTGTAATTTCCCTCTATTTTTTAAAACTCAGGGGAGAATATATTCTTGGAAGGCCCTGTGAAAATAGTCCTTTCCAGTACCCTGTAAAACAGTTTTAAGATTTAAGTACCTTCAGGTACCCCATGAAGCATAAGGTTCAAGTAGAACCACAAAGTCTTCCTGAGAGTAGGCCTGGGCTGCACTAAACAGATGGGTGAGGTTCGTGTGTGTGTGTGTGTGTGTGTGTGTGTGTACATGTGTGTGTGCCTGTGTGTACGGGAGGTGCCCAATGACTTATGATGCGCAAAACACTACATTCTAAATTCCAAGTCTCTCATTAGCTCCTAAACTATGGTATGCCTATCACTGTGAGAACCCACTGTACTGTATCTCAGAGTGAATTGGCCACCCCTCATCAACCACTGGTAATTTCACCTAGCTTGTGTGGTTCTGAAACACCATCTTAACTCCTACCCCTTTACCTATTCTTTCTGTATAACAAGCTCATTACTACTGAACCATCGGAACCTACTTCACTGCTTAGTCATTTCTTATATTGTCCCCAACCCCTCCCAGTTTAATGCCCTCTCTTTACCTCCCTCTTCTTGCATACCCTTCTACTCACTCCTTTTTCTTCTCATGAGCTTCTCAGTCCATTGTCCTTACATATCTCTGTTCCCTTACCATGGTCAAGAGCCATAACTCTGATAAGATTGACCCTCTACTCTTAGCTTATTAGCCCCTGCCATTACCTTCTCTATCACCTATCTGACAATCCATTCCATCTGTACAAGCACAGTTCTCTGTTCCTGGAAATGCATGAAGGGTGCTCTTCTCCATGAAGAGGAATACACTTTGTAACATGGTGGTAACCACCAGCCTATACCACTTCTGAAATCCTGGGCAATGTACTTCAACATGTGTTGCATGCTCAGTGCACTGCTTTCTTGAAGGACTATAGTTTCCTCAGCCCCTTCCACTCTGACTTCAGGAAAAATAATATTCTATGATTTACTCCATCCTAAGGTACACTGACGAAAAAAATGGTGGGAAGATCACAGCTGTCATTTTCATTAACTTGGCCAAAGCCTTCAATATGGTAGCTCACCCATTACTTTTGTCAATGCTTGCTAGATCTGGTTTATTATCACTGGTAGTAACAGTAGCAGTAGTAGTACTAGAATTAGTAGTAGTAGAAGACTGGTTCATCTCCTTCCTCTCTTTCTCATGGGCATCTCCAATCAAGGTACAAGTCCTGACTTTATGGATTCCAGTCCTGATTGCCTCACCTCTCTGCATACACTTCAGGTGAGGCCTGGCCAGAGCTGGGATCATATGTCTATGCAGAAGTAATAGTGCAGCGTTCTGCATGGTGCTTAATTACTGACTTCATTCATCTGCATCATGGTCTGTTTTTGTCTCTCTAGGACCCTTTTACAGCAGGAGGCATTCCACACAAATGCCAGGCTTTTGGAGGGACGGGCCGGAGTTGTGTGGTCCTCCATGATGACAAGGCTACATTGCAATCATAAAGAAGAGTAGTCAAGTAACAGAACTGCCCAAACCCTCCCCCACAACAGATTCTGAGTACACTGCCATCACCGTGTACCTGAGACCCCCTTTGGCCTCGGGTATATGAGTTATGCTCATATTTACGCAGGTCCCCACATAGTAATAAAATGCACTACACATCCAGTGGCCACTGACTGGATATCCAATGACTTTTTGTTAAAAAAAATAACTGCAAAATATCAAAAGTGGCCCTGGAAGGAGTTTGGGGGAATTGTACGAGGACGTACATAACATTACTCCTACCAGCGAGAACAACTGCTCATTTCCTTTCCTCTGTGTGGCTAACTTTCTGTTTGCTGAATTGGGGCACTAGCACGTAGTACAAAAAATGACTACATATCTGACCATCATAGTCTCTTTGGTCCTTCACATGGATTGTACCTACACTCAACTTGCATAGCAAAGAAAGGATTATACTGACTCACAAAACCACATGAGTACCTAACAGCACCCAGCTGTGCACCCTAAATGCTCCTTGCCATTGAGTAACAGGTTGCATGAGGCTACATCTGGAACTGAGGAAGTGGGAACTAACTGTTGAAATCAACACACCCCTTTCTTGCCTACAAAAAGATGTTTATGGAAGATTTTTCCTGTCATACAATGGCACTGTACCTGTATAATAATTTCAGCACAAAGTCATTTGATAATCTCCTAAGTGTTTTGCTCTGGAGAATGTTTGCACATATAACAGTACAAGTGGAAATCAGGCTTGACTTCATTTACAAAACTTTTGCTCTAGGCTGTTTCATAACACTACAAGTTTACCTAACACTGGTTTAAGCATTTAGCACCTTTCTGATAACACATCTTGCATTTCCCTTTATTGACCCTGTTTTTCACACTGTCCCCCACCTAGATGATTGGGTCACCCTAGCTGCACCTCTTCCTCTGACCACAGGGTAAGTAGCTGACTTCACAGCTCATGCCAATGCAGTCCCTTTGTACACTAGTACTGGGCACATAATTACTGAGTGGTCCATGCCCCCTTTCCCTCCCTGAAAGCTGAGTGACTCCCCTTTACAATGCTTTCCACTCTCAGTGGGGGGGGGGGACTCCAGGGCTCACACTTGAATGACACTCTCCTGACGGACAGCACAATGCACTGATGCTTCAGCAATTAAATAGCCAAACACTTCATGCAATTTTCATTTTTCACTTTTATGTAAGAGCCAAATACAAAAAGTTGGACATACAGGATATACTGTTTTGAATGTGTGTGTGTGGGGGGGTACTGGATTGTAGAATGAATGGTGGAATAAGATAATGCATCATCTTTTCACTTCCAGCAAGTTTGTAAGGAATGTGTCTTGGTGTCACAAGTGAAATGAATTGGTAGCTCTCATCCCACTGCCTAGCAAACAGACGTTTGCATCACAACTCTGTCACAAAAACCTTTGTAGAGCTGTAAGTCTTGCCTTAAATCCTCTAGATGTGAACAAGCATTTCACTTGCATACCAAAAGAAAAGATGGTCACTTCCTGAGTCCTCAGTGAACTTGTCATTGCTTTACTTTTCCCATGGAGAAAGAGGGGTTCATGTTGCAGTGTTATCAGTCCCACACCTATCATTCTTTTCTTGTATTGTTTCCCCCTATGTTTGCCCCTTTTTCCTCTTCCCCTCCCAACAATTGATGTTCACCATGACTACACCTCTCAGCCAGCTGGGAAGGGATCCAGCTGGCTGCTTTCACATGCAGTACCACTGCTGCTCCTAGGTTCGTCAGTAGGTGGTACATAATACTGGGTGACATGGGCCTTTCTCCCTGGAAGCCAAGTGCCTACTCTCTACAATATGTCAGGCCCCAAGTCAATTTGAAGTCCCACACCTTCATTATTATTTTTTCATTATTCATTTCTATTCTTTCTGTCCTGGTTGACCCCCATCATACCAGCCGCCCCAGCCCTGTCACCCCACCTTCTCCTAGAGCTTTCTTTACCACTTTTGTTCCCACAGGGCTCTAGCCCCAGTTGGGTGAGTGGGGTCCTTATCTCTGGCAAGGTATGGATCCAGCTGGTGGTGTGCCTGAGTTATTGGCTGTGGGGCCTATGGATGGCCGGAGGCATCTTATCAGCCGGGGGTATTTCTGCCCAATTTTGTCACCTTCACAGAGGTTGGCTGACATGCAGTGGTGCGTGTGTGGCATAAGGGCTGCACTTACTTGAGTGCCTTTGCCTGGCTCTCTGGGATGCACCCATATACTGCACCGCCCAACCTCCACTGGGTGTTAGCCATGCAGCACATCCTATCCCTTTCCCCAAAGTAGGAGAGTTGTCTGTGGATGATCAATCCTCCTTTCCCCAACCCACCCAGAGTGACCCTGCTTTGTCCTTGAACCTGGGTCGCAGGTGTGGCAACCAGTGCCTCAGCCCACAATGCCACTGGGTCAGCTCCACTGTTCATTATTTAAATTGATTTGAATATTTTAAACAACAAAGGCCAATGAGTACAGCTGTGCATTTTCATAAACATCTGTAATCAAACATACAACAAAGAATCATTGTACAAATGTAGTACAGTGTCTAAAAATGTTCATAAGGTAAAATAGAATTAGGTGAATATTATCACAAATGTCTTGATTATCATGTAATTATCATTAAATTCATCACAGATGGACCAGAGTCAGTCAGTGGCAGGGACCATAACCTCAACTGTTCCACATTAGGAGGGAGAGTGCTGTCCAATATACCATAATGAGATTTTAAAGCAGAAATCTACCTAAATCAATAATGTCCAATTAATTGCCAGCTTTATGAACATGAAAGCCCTGGTTGCCATAGCTTTTTTAAACTGTGACCTCCACAGTACGATGTGGAGCTTTATCTCATATTTTGGTGCTACTGTATATTTGTGTGATAAAAGGGTGCACCATACTGTACATCAGGTAGAAGGTTTGCATGTTCTTTATCTATAGTATTCATTTTCAACCATGCTCAGGATCAAAATACAAAAATTTTTAACACATTACACATATGTCCAGAAAAATAAGTTAGACATTCACAAAATGAGGAGTTTGTAAATGATGCAATACTTTTGACTGAAAAATGGTTGAATATTAATTCTTACAGAATTAAAAAGATAATTTGTTTAGCAAATTAGAGCCATAGTAAGTGAGAGATGGAATTGTTCTCCTAGCTTAGTTATCCTTGTCTATTTGATAAATAAATTATTGGTCCATGTTCACTATAAACAATGACACTCCTGGAGTTTAAGCATCAGATTAAAAGGAAGTTGGTGTACTACCAGATTACAGCATGAAATGTGCATTTTAAAAATGATCCTATCAGCTGGAGGAAGGATGTCAAAATCAGCATACAAAGAACAGTGATGGATTCTGACTGGAATTCATAAAGCACAATTAACATATATCATTGAAAGAGCTTCTATATGTACTGAGGGTTGAATCAAAGAGTTTAAATTGGATTTGGCAATACGTTTCTAAGGCGGGCATTATTTGCTTTGCAATTGTCTTTCCAGCATGGGCAGAAAATGAATGGCTATGATAGAACAACTACTGTAGCCTACTTTTTTGGGTTACCATTTTGGTGACAAGATTTACAGGAGTCTCAAAATTTCAATTTTGTTAAGATGTATTCAAGGTATTTAACTGAAAACATGTTTTCAAGCAGAAGCAGTGTTACTGATAATATTCAATTCACTTTTCCGATTTGCCACAACAGTTTATAAGAGGTCCTACACGTATCTGGTTTTACTTGCATTTAAGAGAAGCTTGAGTTTATAAAACCAATCCTGTTTACTTATGAAGCCAGTTCATAGCTAAAATCAGTCTGCACCCATAATATTCAAGAATAAAATAACTTTAACAAATTAAGGCAGTTTAAATTCTGAAAATTCATTTAAAAATGTGAGTAATACATATTTGTTGGTGAGAACTGGAAGCGTAAGTTACTAAAACCAAACTAATCCATCTACAGTCCTTCATGTTCCTATAATTCTGAAATGTGATAGCAATTACAGCATTTTGAATAGAACAGAACATTTCAAAAGCATACCTTAGTTAAACTGTGTCAGCCATCGCCAAGGCCAAATGTGTACTGCAGGGCGAACTGCTACACTTCATTACTTGAATTATATTTACAGGCACAAACCACTGTCACAACAGCAGCTACAAGCAGCAGTGTTAACTTCAGATGCAAGCCTATCTGTTCCTTTAACTTGGTTTACTGTCTCCAAGAAACTCCTTGAATCTGAGCAACTTCATTGGCAGAATACAAAACTCCATCTCTTCCTCCAACGATGTTCACAACCTCTGCAAAGTTAGTCAGGAGCAGAATATTAGCTAGCGAAACAAAGAAACCTAAGTTTATTAGATGTAACAGTCTGGCGGTCCGCACTTTGTTATTCACTCAGTAGGCAGAGTCTTTTTGACAGTCCTAACCTTCTAAGCCATAGGTCCTGCTGAGCCCAGCAGGAGTCAAACGCTGAGTACCATCTGTCAGAGCTTTAGTTTTTCACTTAGTTGCCTTATCTATACCTTTACTGCAAGCTGCTTGAAAGAATAGTGGAGGCAGTGGCACCAGACTTGGTTTTTGTTTCAGTTGAACGCATAATGAACTACATCCCATCTGAGTGTCAGTTGGGCAGCAGTTTCCTACTGTAACTTAGCTATCATTCTTAAGTGACCATAGAACAGAAAGGCAGTGTGCCCAATAGTACCCAGTCATCCAGAACACTAGTGCTAAACAAGATTTCCACAGCAGATTGGATGTCATCCATGGAAAAACATATTTTTAAAAAAGCCTACAGTGGCTAAGTGCAATATTAAAAAAAAATAATATACTATAAAAGGAGTTCTTTTTCTGTACTATAAAATCTGTAATGAATTGCATGGTGTTTTCTTCTTTCTCTGCTGTGCAGTACAAAAGCCTTCCATACAGTGACACTGACAGTACGTGCAGGTGCTGAATGTATTTGAAAATATACATATCTCAAGGCAGTGCCAAAATGTTGTAGAATTGACTTGTTCAAAGCAGAAAAGGGCAATCTCAACATTAAGTCTACTTTCATAAAGCTATTGTATTTATAACTTAACTACAAAATACAAGGCCAGTGTACACCTTTACAAAAGCTTGTTTCACAAAGTTGGTTAGATGGATTACATTAACTAGAATAGCCTTAGCCCTTTTATTTAAGCATTGAGCAATCCTGAGAAAAGTATAGTGAGATTTTAAAGCAGCAGTATTTGTTGGTCACCATATAGTTTTTTTTTTGTTTTTGTTTTTAGCAATAATGTTTTTCTGGCAAGAATAGAAGGTTTTGAAGTTCCCAATCCTGTGCGATACCCTTCATGTAAAAATTAAATATCTTGGTACAGCACTGTGCTGTTTACTACCAGAAACTTGTGATAGCACCATACTTATACTTCCCCACTATGAGTCTAGTATGTAGATTCAATAGGTAACCTCAGTGGAAGAGATTTTTAATAATTGTGACTGGTGGCCACCTTTAATGACTTGAGTCATTAATTGCAAAAAAAGCTATAAAAGTTGTTTTAAAAATACATGATTAAACTAAAAATACAAAAAATACTCTGAGGATGAATTTAAGGATGTCATAAATACATTTTGGCTAAAACAACTATACAGTTTTTTTTGCCTACTAACAAGTACTGTCTGCTTTAAAAGGGACTTGAAACAATTTTTAAATGATTTTTATTGAGAAGGTATCTTTTTTATTTACACATAAAAGTATGCAAATACACATTTGATGTAAATATCTACCCTCTGCTAAGCTAGGATTCGGACTTTCTAAAACTTCATGCAAAATATTCCACTGACTTCTTTTTAAATAAGAAACATAGCTCATGAAAAGAGTGGAATGAGGCAAAGTTTGTCAAAACCACAGGGCTTGATATAGCCAGTTTTATTAATATAAGGGGACACAGCCCTGCCCCCATTTTTATTTGTGTTAATGTAATTTTTTAATGATGTAATGACACATTTATTGCTGAACAACACACTTTGAACTAGAACTATAGTCAACATGAATGCTGGTAAATGTACTTTAATATATGCAATTTAGTGCATCCACCCACTCAAGGAGTTTTAAGATTTAAGTATCACATTAATGTACTAACCAGATAAAAAACATGTACATATGTCATATTGTATTTGTATATTATTTATTTTACCAAGAAAAAGCTCCATTGAACAATGCTCGTTTACAAGGAAGATCTGGGTAGGAGAGCACACAAAACAATTTCAAAGAAAAAACCCACTTGTGGTACAAGCAGGATACATGATTAAACAATAGTAGGAGGTACAGTAATACAGAATGAGCTTACTAGTAAGAACTGCAGAGAGGGAGACTTTACAGAAAATGCATGAGGAATATTAAAAATGCATAGAGAAAGTAGATATGTAAGCAATAACCCACATCTGGGCATGCATTTATAGAGAATTAATGCACACCCTGGGTGAATTAGAAAGCCCAAGGCCAACGACAGAGTGATGTTCAATGCACCCAGTAAGTGCATTAATTCTCAAGAAACCCATGCCCTGGAGTGGGTTATTGCACTTATAAAATGAATTTTTTTTTTTTTAATTAAAAACAAGTTTAACTGACCCTTTGTTAGGTTGTTGCTAAGCAGAATATGTGAGTGTGGTAATAAAGGTCAAGTACCTTTGAATGCCTCTGGGAAATGTATTTATTTAGAAGATATATGTGCCCTGTTGTGGGTGTTTGTGCTGAAAAAGTGGAACAGTGTTTATTTAAATGGAAAAAGGTTTTATTCTCATTTAATTGGGTGGTTCCTAGACAGATTAGGACTGGTTACTTACGTGCTGTTCCCATACCACAGAAGAATGAAGGGCCAAGTTATTTTTTTAAGACCAAAGAAGTTGATAGGCTCCTAAAGCCAATTTTATAAACTATAATAACATATACTTGATGTACAGTGCAAAAACAAATGGTAGCATATTATAGTAGGGTAGAGAATATGACAGACAGAGGATCATAGTTTAGCAACATGTACAAACATCAGTTCAAAAGCCATCGAGAAGAGCTTTGAACACATCTATTACATAGAGAAAACTCTGACTTGAAAGTGTGAAACATGCTAGTAGCTTGGGTACTTAATCTTGACTTTGCGAGACCATTCAGTAGAATATTTTAATACTGGGCTGCATTTTGCACACAAACAATTGAGGCAATGCATATCCCTGATAATTCCCCAGAAATTAGTCTCCACAAATCCTAACCTCAAAATAAAAGCAAGGCAATTTTATTGCTAGTGCACCCAATCCAGAGGCTGTGAGCACCTTACACAGTCAATAAAATAATAATATTACTGCACTAACAGGATTAGTGCTGTGTGAGTATGAATAGTGTGGCCAACAGACTGTTACCACAGCCTCTTCTATAGACTAGAGATGTTGTGAAGTTTTTATTCGCCATCAAAGTTCCAGCAAAGTTACCACTCCACCTCCGCGGAGCAATCTGCACATTTTTTCCATCAGTTTGTAAGTTCACTATTAACTTCCCTGGTGACTTTGCTGGTAACTTAGGACAGTTAGGTAAAGACTGTTCATAGCAAGGCTACTGGTAGTAAACAAGTGGTCACAAGGAAACATCTCCTGCAGATCACAGGCTAGCTGCTATTCTATGTGCTGACTCATCCTTAGTTTCACTTTGCAGTCTGAGCTAAAGTGTGGAATGGGATAGACCTTTCACAGTAAAACCTTTCCCTCCCAAATAAAAAACAATTTTTAAGCCATCTTTTGCTTGTTCTTCATCTTATTTTATTGTACAGTTTGTGAGTCTTTGTTTAGTTTTTCTTTAGCTGTTATTTTCTTTATATGGAACACTTTTATTTGTGCTATTTTGCATTTCTTTTAGCATTTTTTTTTACTCTTTTTACTTTCTGTTTTTTGGGGGGTTAAAATGAGTGGGAGTGGTCAGAAAGAGAGGGAGTGTAGGCAGCAGATGGGGGATGCTGTGCTTTTTGCAGCAAGAGGGCCTGGCCCATGGCACTGGGAGTAGGAGGAGACAGCAGCAGTACCCAAACCTCCTCCACAGTGCAACCCCCCCAGCAACAAGATGAGGCAAGGGCACCACCACCACCAACAGTAAAAGAAGCTCCAGCCCAGACAGCTGTTGTACTACCACCATCACCACCACCACCACCTACACACCACAAGGAGGAGAAGACAAAGCCAGGACCATCTTGATCCTTCCCTTGTCAGCAGCAGCTGAAGTCCCTTGTCTGGGACATTTTTGGTATTGACCCCACCAACAGTGTGACCACCTGCAAATGATGCCACATTGTTGTTTGTCATGGGAAATGAGGGAGCCATTTGGGGTCAGGAGAGCAGCACTTACACCTTAGAAGGAGACACCACAAGGAATGGGAGGAACATCTGAGAAATAAAGTTGGTGAGAGGGGTGGAGATGGTGCCACCCCTACTGGTTCTTCTCTGCCGGGCAAGAGAAAGAAAAGTGGTGCACAGGTGCGGGAGGGGTAGGATGGAGGGGACTGGGAGAGGGACCTGCAGTCAGACTTGGGTGCTGTGGGGGACACCTGAGATCATTATCTCAGATCCTCCTCCCACATCCACCTGTGTGGAAGTACAACAGTTTTGCAGGGAAGTAGGGGAGCTCTCCTGGCAAGTTGTGGGGAAGAAGAAACTGTTGGAGATGGTGCTGAGAAATCAGCAAACCATTCTGGAGAATTTAGCTAAACTGCGAAGTGGTGGTGCACCCTCTAACCCCAGGCCATAGCCCTCCAACCCAGATATTTTCCTTTATCTTTATCTTTTACCCTCTGTTAAACCCTAAAAATGAAACAGAATTTTAAAAACTTAAAAAGAAAAGAAAAGTTAATCCATCTTTATTTCTCTCTGTCTTTCTGTGTTTCTTGATTTCTTCTACTGCTTTGTTCTGTCTATTGACATTATTCTGTTCTCATCCATTCAAAAGAAACAATTCTGACTTCAACTCTATTTTTGTCTTTCTTTTGCAACTGCACAGTCCTTACACTTTCAATAAAATTATTCTCAACTCCTGCTGCTGCATGGTGCTGTGTTGTGTGTCTCACCCCCCACCCCACCACAGGCTGCCCTTCCTGTAATTCACTGCTCAACAGTAGTGCAAATGTTGCAAATGCAAATTGTGCCACACAGATTTTGAACATTTTTTTGCTGCCTCCCAGGTGCCTCCTCCTTTAGTAGAGTGTCTCTTCCCAGTTATTCTTAAATGCTGATTGTAACTTGATTTGGGATGAAAAATTACAAAATGTAAATAAAGCCTGCAGTACAAATAAGTACTAGGAGCAGACAACACCTCCCCCTAGGGAATCAGGGATCAAGAGTGTGATCTTAAAAATACTATGCTAATAGTATGTCGCGAAACAAAAAAAAAGATTTTTTTTACACAATACAGGGATTAATAAACTAACATGACAGTACAAATAAGTACCAGAAGCAGACAACACCTCCCTTAGAGAATCAGAGATCAGCACTGTGATCTGAAAAAGTACTACTAAAAACAACCAAAAAGTTTTTTTGTGTGTGTGTTTTACACAGGACAGGAATTAAAACAACAGGGGTAATGGATATTTTAATATTAAATGTTGCATGATCGGCTTAGATCCATTTTATGTGGGTCCATATTGTATATGCTGTAATGTACTTTAGAATTAAGACACGGTCCCTTTAACAGGTAACTACAAAATAACTGTTATTTCTATAAAGGCTAGTGTGGACCTGTTATGTCTCAAGATAAGGGAGACAGGTATATAGCCCAGGAAGGCATAAAATATCCCACTGTGGCTTTCCATGACAGGAAGAGGTCAGGGATCAAGCCAAATGCATGGATCAGATGTCACTGGGGTTGACATGGAACCACAGTGACACCTACAGGGAAAGGTACACTGTTGCGCCACATCACACTGTGGATGGGGCTTGAAAATGACCATCATGTATATAATCAGACACATTTTGAACTCAGGGCAGTTGAATAGGGTTTAAGTTGGAAGGCAGATAGTCTGTCCAGCTGGCATATACTTGTAGACCAGAAGTATATGTGTCTGTGTAGGCCTGAAAAAATCTATAAAACCAGATCTGAATGTGTGGAAAGTTTGACTTGTCCCATACTGAGCAAAAAATTCTGATTGTAAGTGAGAATGTTTGGAAACCAAGACTTTTCATCAAGGACAGCACCTGAAGATTTCTTTTAAAAAGGACATTCAGAGGAATTGACTTGGAATACAACCTTGCTACAGGATTATTGCTTAAGGACTCATCTCTACAAGGACATTTAAAATCTTGTCTGAACTCTAACCTCAAAACAAGGTATAGTTTAGAATACAGTATCTAGTGTTTTCTATAAACCATCCAGTTTTACTTTTGTTATTGTCTGCATTTCAAAGTTCTTCCAAACTGCAGACTTTTCTGTATTGCTTTTATTTTAAGTAAACTTTTATGATTTTCTTATCAACTCTTCCTGGAGTCTGGTTGTGTGATTTAACATTTAAACAGAAGGGTTTTGAAAAGACTGTGTGCCTGAAAGATATCGCATAAAAACTACTTGGACAAGGCATAGCCAGTGGCCGTGGTGGGATTCAAATACTGAAAGTAGTGCAGAGTCAAGGGAACTCAAAACTACAGAATCCACCCTCCCACTGGGAAAAGAAAGGTTGGGAAGTCTTCCTGAACCCTTACTCCTGCTCATGAGTTCTTAAAAAGAGGGGTCCTCTCTGCAAACAGGAGGTCCTGCCGGGCTACCCGAGATTTGGGGGCCAGGGGGCTCACGACATTAAGTATAACAAAGAGTGACAGAACACAGTCACTTTAAGAAAAATATAACTAAAAAATCACTAAAACTGCTACAGAAAGACACTGACAAAATACTTTACTTAAACAGACCAAACTAAACCACAGAAATAAAAATGAGGAATTATTCACTACAGATTAAAAATGATTGACAAGAAAGAGTGAGAAAAACAAAATATAACACAAATCTCCTGCTTAAAAGTGCTCCAGACCTTTCTGGGCTGCCTTGCTAACTTGCTTTACAGAGTACACCTCCCTTCCCCTACAGCACTGCTTCACAGACTGACAAAACAGAAACTACTACATTAAAGTAAATAACCACAAAATTAAAAAAAAAATCTAGCAGCACAAGGCCCTCTAGAACAATTTGTGAGCAATTTGGATTCAAAAAGCTGTTTTAAGATATATTTTACAAGTACTTTTTCTCAGACAAGCATACACAGACTTCTCTCCTACTCTCTCTTCAGAACACTGAACTGAAGGCACCCTCCATGTGGCATACAGGCTGTTTCAGCACATGTGACCCCTAATCTTATCACACAGGCTGTTTCAGCACATGTGACCCCTAATCCTATCATACAGGCTGTTTCAGCACATGTGACCCCTAATCCTATCATACAGGCTGTTTCAGCACATGTGACCTCTAATCCTATCATACAGGCTATTTCAGCACATGTGACCCCTAATCCTATCATACAGGCTGTTTCAGCACATGTGACCTCTAATCCTATCACACAGGCTGTTTCAGCACATGTGACCCCTAATCCTATCATACAGGCTGTTTCAGCACATGTGACCCCTAATCCTATCATACAGGCTGTTTCAGCACATGTGACCTCTAATCCTATCATACAGGCTGTTTCAGCACATGTGACCCCTAATCCTATCATACAGGCTGTTTCAGCACATGTGACCCCAATCCTATCATACAGGCTGTTTCAGCACATGTGACCTCTAATCCTATCATATGGGCTGTTTCACCACATGTGACCCCTAATCCTATAGCACAGCTGTTTCAGCACATGTGACCCCTAATCCTATCATACAGGCTGTTTTAGCACATTTGACCTCTAATCCTATCATACAGGCTGTTTCAGCACATGTGACCTCTAATCCTATCATACAGGCTGTTTCAGCACATGTGACCCCTAATCCTATCGCACAGCTGTTTCAGCACATGTGACCTCTAATCCTATCATACAGGCTGTTTCAGCACATGTGACCCCTAATCCTATCATACAGGCTGTTTCAGCACATGTGACCCCTAATCCTATCATACAGGCTGTTTCAGCACATGTGACCTCTAATCCTATCATACAGGCTGTTTCAGCACATGTGACCCCTAATCCTATAGCTCAGCTGTTTCAGCACATGTGACCCCTAATCCTATCGCACAGCTGTTTCAGCACATGTGACCTCTAATCCTATAGCACAGCTCTTTCAGCACATGTGACCTCTAATCCTATTGCACAGCTGTTTCAGCACATGTGACCTCTAATCCTATAGCACAGCTGTTTCAGCACATGTGACCTCTAATCCTATCATACAGGCTGTTTCAGCACATGTGACCCCTAATCCTATAGCACAGCTGTTTCAGCACATGTGACCCCTAATCCTATCTACAGCTGTTTCAGCACATGTGACCTCTAATCCTATCGCACAGCTGTTTCAGCACATGTGACCTCTAATCCTATCGCACAGCTGTTTCAGCACATGTGACCTCTAATCCTATCACACAGCTGTTTCAGCACATGTGACCCCTAATCCTATAGCACAGCTGTTTCAGCACATGTGACCTCTAATTCTATAGCACAGCTCTTTCAGCACGTGACCTCCACTCCTACAGCACATTGCAAAGTTCCCATCCTTACCAAACTTCTCCGGTGAAGTCGCAACTTCGCGTTTTTTTAAGACTTCGTCTCTGTGAAAACTCTGCCGACGAAGTTGCAACTTTGCATTTCATGGAGTTATCAGTTTTCCATGAATTTGGACTTGGCACAGTGGATTAACTTCACAAAATGAGGCAAATTTGTGAATTAATCTGTCGAGCAAAGTTTTCCAACTTCGCACATCACTACTTTACATACTCTTAGGATAGCACTAAGCTGTTAACTTATTAATATCATGCATCTGTGCAAATAAAGGCACAGAATGCACAAAAGTATAATCAATGATTCCTGGAAGTGATAGCAAATGGGCAGCACAGTACTATTTACTGCTACCAGGAACCACATTTTAACCGCACACTGATGTTAGTGCATTATTGAAACAGTGAAACCCTGGCTGGCCAGCCCAGGCAATACAGTGCACAATAATAAAAAAAAAAAATCCCTTGTGCCAGTAGTCCCCCTCCCTCAACTTTAGTGTCAGTACAAAATAAAAAATAATGATGTTTAATTCTTTGGTGCCAGTGGACCCATTTTCCTCATCAAATCCCTATCCCAGTATGTTTTTTACAGAAAATACCTGGTGCTCATTGATGGAATCCTCCATCTCTGAGCTCTTTTTTTCAACAGCAGCACAGCAGCAATCAGTGTCCAGGTTATATAGTCTTCTTCATCTCCTAGATGCTAACACCCCACCAGAGTTTGCTATTACTGGAAGCAGGCCCTGGGCCTTCAGGATGATCCAAGGGTATGGCATTCAGTCTGATGTGCTTTATATCAATACATTATACAATATAGACTATGGCTGATTCAATATCAAATCCTCCATAATTTATATCACACCCCACACAAATTGTATAAAATGGGCAAACTTCCTTCTCCCATGTGTTCCTGATGCAACCTTGCTGAAGGTCATCTCAAACATGTACTCTGGGACTGCGTAAAGGTGATTCCCTTCTGGAACACAATAAAGGCCTCATTAGACCTGCTCTTGGGCTCAAATGATCTTTTTACCTCAGATATATGTCTTGCAGGTCTGTACCCTCCTGATTTAATCTGTACTCATAAAGCACATATTGCATTAATTATGATCATAGCGAAATTAATCATATTACATCACTGGAAAGATGGCTGTATCCCCTCGTAAAGAGAATGGCACCAAGAGATCTTGACCGCCTTGGTGGTTGAGAAACAGATTGCATCATTGCGGAAGTGTCCTAATCAATTTCATGATTGATGGGAATCACACTATACACTGCTGTCCTTGACTCCAGCGAGGTCTCAATCTTAGGCTTAACTACTTTACCCTATTGTTAGCCTCATTTGAACCCTTTTCATTGTTTAGCTGATTCCTTAATAGCCTAACAAGGGTTGCTGAGCTTTTCATGGGGGAATGTGTGGACGTTGTTGTAGGTCTTTGTTAGTAGCTGTCTTTGTTTTTATTGTTGTTTGGACTATATGTAGTTTGGAAAATCAATAAAGTATATGAAATAAAGAGAAAAAAAGAAAATTCCTGGTGCTAGTGATCCCCCTCCTTCCTTCCTCCTCCCTCCCTCCCTCCTCCCTCAATTCCCATCCTTATGTTTTAAAAGAATGTCCCTGGTGCAAGGAATACTCACCCTCACCTGATCCCCATCCCAATGTTTTTAATGAGAATCACTGGTAGTCTATAGGTATCTCCCAGTCCTTGCAATCAATGCCACCCCGGCCTAACAATCCTGCTCCCAGCACTGGCAGCCAGCATAGACCCACCACTCACCTCTGGGTCTGGCCACCGTCTGCCTCGAAGGACTGAGATGGGAAAGGGTTGGGGCAGGGGGCTAGGGTTGTGGGCATCATCTGCAAGGAGTGGGATATGAGACCACTATACTATCAGGGACTTTTATCAAATAGCTAGTGTCCTGCCTGAAATTAATATTACCTTTCAAAAGTAAGTAAGTAACCATTATGTTATGTATCAGAAGTATTTTTTTTCTTTTTCCTTTTGCTAATTAGAAGACTTTATACTGACAATACTTAGTGTGATGTGTGGAACAGTACTCTACTGGAGGCTGACATAAGCTAGTTCTATTCATCCTCATACATCATTAGTCATATGGCCTCACTGTCTGTGACATCACAACAGACCAAGAAAATCCAGTCACCTTCTGGAAGGTCAGTCATCTGTGCTGTCAGTGACAGCCTGTCACTATCAGTGGGGCCACAATGCTGATGAATTATGAATAGAAATAGAGCAAGTTATGCCAGCATCCAAGTAATGTATTGCCCTTTACATCACACCTAGTACTACTAGGTCAAAAACCTTCTAATGAACAAATAGAATAAAGAAAAATACTTTAGAAATAACAAGTAACAACGGGATAAAAATTATTAACATTTCTGCCTGCTACGTTTGCACTATTAGTGCTTTAAAAAATATAATAGGATGGTGACTAGGTGAGGCACAGGGTTTCACTGACACCAGGGATGTGTTTGGGCCCAAATTCCACCAAAGTCAAATGTTCACTGTGTCACCATAAGCTAGTCATTTAACCTCTCTATGCACCAGTCCACTTGAACTGGGCTGCAGCAGGACACCAGTGGAAAACTGTTGCCACTCAGCTGGGCTATCCGGACCTGGGTAAACACAAACAAACAAAATCACACAGTCTATGTTGAGCTGTGTCACACCCAAGCAATCAGCCTCTGTGCACTCCAGGAGTGCTCCTCAGATTGAAATGAGCACATAATGCATGTGGTGCATAACACAAATGATTCGTTTTGGTCTTGGCTGTGTAAACAGATCATTTGAATGTGGGCAATACAGCAAGTTACTGCAAAGTATTAACAGGTTTGGGACACCCTAACTGAGTTTGTTCCATCACACCCTGTGTGTTTTCAATGGTCACATATCTCTCTGTGGCCATCAGGGGATGTGCTTTGTGCCACATGAACCTCTTAGCACTTCGCTTAAGGCTTTAATCTAGGTGGCTATAGTCAAACATGTTTAGGGCACTCACAATGTGCTCTGAACATGTTTGAATGGAGGCAGTTCTCTAATTTGCACCCAGGACAGGGATGCTGTGTGGTTTTGTGTGGATCATTACCCATCTGTTGCTTGAAGAAAGGAGTCCCTATTCCCTCAAATAAACTGGAGAGACTGACTTAGATGCAGCATTTCATATTCCTGAGCAAGGGTCCCAGAAAGATGATTAGACCCAAGCAAGACAATTCGACACTCAAGCTAATGAGCTCATATGTTGCAATGACACACAGTGTATATTGCCATCATCCCATTTTGACAGACGGACAGAGCTCATTTTTCTCCTTTCAGTCCAGAGTCGATTTAACTGCTGGACTGGCTGTTAGACCATTTTTAGTCCCGAAAAATTGTCTATATAATCATATAAAATATGAAGAATATGGATTTTCTATTAAAAAAAAGCAGATGAACTTTTTATCATATGTACGACATGGCAGCAGTATTTAATTTTGAAATTAAAAAAGGATCACTCTTGGGAGAAGTTGTAACAAAGCAGCACCTAGGCCTTACTGCAGAGCCCTGGAGTTACTTCTCAGAACAGAGAGGGGAGCGGGGTGGTGTGAGTGTTTCAGTGCATTGACTGGAGAAAACTGTCTGACCAAGGATGAAAGGGATAATTAATAGAAAGGAAAGAAACTTTAAAATAAATATTTTCTGTTGCATCAAAAATAATGTTGAACCAGTTCATTTCTCATGTATGAATTGTGGAATGCCTGTGTTTTGAGTAGGTGGGATTAAAATGTTCCTAGTGACAGTGGAATACCAACAACAGGACAACAATCAATCAGATTTTATTGGTTTGTACTACTGTTCAGTATATTTTTTTGTCTGTGCATGCCCATACAGTGTAAGTATTTTTGGGAGGATGAAATTATTACTGAGTGTATCTGATGGCCTTATTAACAGTAGTGAAATGGCAAGGGAACTAGTAATGACTAATTAAAAATTATCTGCTAGTTTGGACAGCCTAGAGGTTAGAATGTTACTCAGTATTTTAAAGACTGTATTTAATGTGCTTAACGATCTCCAGTTTTTCAAATCTGTCTTGTCACCCTTCTAATATATCACTGCGCTGATATTTAAGCACTCTTCCTGGCTACCACCTAATATTAGTAACGCTTCTGTTACAGTCAGCAGTAAAGAATTTATATCAAGAAAATTATACAATACTGTTAAAGCTGGCACCAGTTCAGTTCTGAACGTTTTATAAAATTCTGACCTAGTCCCTAGACCCTAGAGTAGGGGAGTCTCCCCAATGTCATGGCCAACATTTCCCCATCAATAAAAATCAGGTCCATGCAACTCACCCCCTAGGACATATGTGGAAACAAACTATCACAGTTTAGTGTGCCTTTCCTGGTCAAACACTACAAATAATCTAAATGCCTATAGCTTCTGTGAGCCTAGGGAGCCCCAGGCCCTCAGACTTAGTTAGGATTCTCTAACCTTTCTGTACAGTTTTTTAAAGCGGTTATTCTATTGCCATCTGATGTGGTATAGAGGGCTGAGGGGCATATAGATTTGTTTTTGTTTAAAATGTTTTCCCATGTACAGTATGGGAAGGTGTTAAATCCACAATTGAAATAAATAAATAAAATAAATAAAAATATAGTAGCTCTTGGAGGGCAGGCATATCCCACAGTCCCCTGCTTCAGGCAGAGCATGAGATTCACTCTGGAACTGACCCGGGCATCCAATTACATGCCCAGTGTCCATCCCTGGTCTGCCCCTGGAATTCCCCCAGTCCTTGCATGGTCCTCTGACTGCATGGTGTCAGGGAGGCTGGCTGTTCGGGATTTGGTTAAGTGCAGTCCAGTCCTAGTGTGGGGGGAGTTCCCTTACCTGGATGTGCCTTTTGCATGTATCTCAGATTTTTTTGTGTCCATGCCCTTAGTGCACACACATGGAAATTATTCTGAATTTGCCCCTTGGATACTTTCTATAAATAGTACAAGTACATGAGCATTTTAAATTATTTATTGCCATTTCAGACACTGCACTTTTAAATCACTTGATGTACTGTATGGACAAAAACATAAGCTTCCACCAAAGTTTGGGCCACAACTATATTTACTTTTTCTTTATAGATCACTTCTGATGGAAACCTAATAATCAAAAGATTGATTCTAAAGTTATGTTTTATTGGCAGCATGCATTGAATTTAACCCTTTACTTTAATTCACTTACAGTATCTCTCTTAGCTTTTTCTTGTGAAGAGAGCAAGGTTCATTTAAGGGGAAGCCATGCATAAAACTCAGACTTCTTCTGCAAAAAAAGTGGAGTTGGACTTTCTTGTGAAAATGAGAACATAGTTATGGTACAAAGTAACAGTGACAGAAATGTTGTAATTTTTATCTTTGTAAAATCCTTAACACTGCAAAAATGCTCTATAATTAATCAATGAGTAGCCCCAGTGATGGACTGAAAATGTTGCCTGCAAAACTCTGTATTGCAAAGGTGTGTATCAAGACACGTGTATTACAGAGCTTTGTCTTATGTGATGCTCTACTGGTTTCCCTCAGAGGGTAGGAGGGTAGGAGAGTAGACTGCTACTGATCAACTTTTCAGTTTAGAATCATAAGCAACAATGAAATATGGTGGGATCCACCAGATTATTTTTTTATTGAATAAATCAGTGTTTTGTGAGTACTTTGTGATGGGGGCTTTTGGTTAGGGAATAAAAACAGGCATTTTTTTTCAAAATGGGGCAGTACTGAAAATTGAAAGCAGGTTATTATAAAAAAAAAATATGGGGGCTGTTTCTGTAGTCCTGTGGTGATGCCCTCATAAACAACTCAGGCTTAGCTGTTATGGTTTATGTGGGCATCACACACTTTGGATGTGTAAAATATAGAATAATATATGGGTGTGTATGTGTAACCAGCATTTTACATACACCCGAGGTGTGGGATGCTACATAAACACTGAGGAAAAAGTCTGAGGGGTTTATAAAATCATCCCACACCAAGGAAGTGTGATTCTGATTTTACACACACTCACCCAAATATTATTTTATTTAATTACTGGTCCTTAGTTTTTATGAGAGAGACAGACAGACAGATAGACAGATAGACAGACAGACACACACACATACAGTGCCTGTCTCTCTTTTTAGTAGAAACATTCATTTACTTTTGTTTTTACACTGCCAATTTGGCAGTATAACCTAGAGGTTAGAGTAATGAGCTGTGAACGAGCTTGGTACATCCAGCAGACCAGACCTGGGTTTGATTCTCACAACCTCCACTTGCATACTGTGTGACTCTGAGCAAGTCACTCAACTGCCCAGTGCTCCCAGGTCACCCCTGAAAACAGGCACTTGTGCCTAGTGGGCCTTACCCAGTTACCAAAGACTAAAATAAAATAAAAATTTTGGTATTGCAAACTGCTGCAGTGTGGTTTACCCCACCATGCTTAATGCTGCCTTCCTACAGTCTCTCTCTCTCTGTAAACCCCCCCACTCATCAGCTTTTTACTGGTGGCTCCTACCACCTTTTGCTAGAGTGGCAGTTCAGAAAGGTAGGAGGGAGGGGTTTTCAAAGGCAGAATCATCCAGATATATGTACGGTGCAAAAAATGTTACAATTCTTACTTCTTATGAGTGTGAGGGAAACGATGAGTGTGGTGTTCAGTATCGAAGCAACAGAGCTGCCATATTGGCTGAGATGTTCGGTCCACCCACAGATGGTGTAATGGCCAGTGAGGTTTCTGAAGCACTGGATTGATTGACAAGCATTGATTACAGCCACCTGGTTGTAGCGCAAAATATCAACCAGGCGGTTGTAACATGATTTAAAAGTCTGGTTATCCAGACATAAAAACTTAGGACCAGTAATTAAAATATCATATCTCACACCTCCCCATTCATTATTCTATATTTTTTTTTACAAAAAAGTGTATTAAATACATTATAAACAAAAAAGACACACCTGTGTTATGTCATCTGCAGTTATTGTTTATTTTCATGGGCTAGACCCAGTGAGCAGAGCTCATTTACAATGGTGCCTATATGAATGTTTACTTATATAAAATTATATACAGATAAATCTACACCTTTATGCCATGTAACTGTTTAAGCATTCCAGCAGAGCAAAATGTTACATAAATTGAAAAATACAGTACTTGAAAAGAAACTCAGAGAATGGCAGCATGGGCCATTATGATGCTGACAATAATTACAGAAAAAAACAGCAACATCATTTCATACAATTAGCACAAGAAAAATAAAGTGTGATGGCAAAAAATAAAAGTAAAAGAAATCTATAAGCAACTATTTTCAAATGGACCCTGTGTTCAAAGATCCCTACAAGACACTACACTCTGTTGCCTCTGCTCCCCTTTTAATGCAGACAAGGCAACAGAGGCAAGCCAGAACACCTGTTCCCTGCATGTTCCTGCTGTTCTTGGTTGTTTGTAACCGCTGCCAGTAGGCCCCAGGAGAGTCACAGAGCCTTGTAATGGAACAAGAAAAGATGGGAGCATGGCAGTTGCTTAACTAATGTGCAGATGTTCAGGTTCTCAGCAGTAGTCCCGAAGGTTGTTTTTTTTTTAACATGACCACTGAGCTGATATCAACAACAGGCTTTTTTCTCTCAAAGTTCTTATCGTAGTTTTAATAAGTTCTAATTAACTAGCTATAAGTTACAGGATGCTGCAAATTGAATTCTAATTTATTTCATGAAGAGGTCAAGGCCCACATCAGCTAGTAATGATGCAATCATAAAGCGCTGTTGCAGGTGGTGATTGAAAAGACCAGTGTGACATTAAGAATGTTGTCATTGTTATTTTTTTTTCTTTGACAATATAATTTGCGTCTTTATTATATATTTAAAAATCTTTATATACCATACCTAGAGCGAAAATATATCCAGTGGTCAGTTAAGTTGTAAAGAATGCCAAGAGTGGATCACTATAATGTAATCACTTAAACGAAGTTCTATTTTGACTCTATCATTTTGTAAAAATGCAGCTTTATTTCACTGCTAACATGCCTCAGCATCATACAGTTGCATACAAATGGGTGCCAGTTATTCGGAAAGCTAGAATTTCATTATGTTTCCAGTTCTGTAATTATGAACAACTCATAGTAAAGCCTGCTTTACTTATTTCATTCCTTACTTTCTCCCCTAATCTGCTCCTTGCATTTTTTTTGTTAAAGTGCTAGCTGAACCAAAAATAGCAGACACAATCATTTTACATACTTTAAGAAATAGTTAGTTGTAACTTTTTATTTCTGAAGTATTTTTTCTTCTTCTGTTTGCTCACTAGAAAATTTATGTGTGATAGTATTATGCTGATGTGAGGAATAGCACTCTGCTGACAGCTGACATATCTAGTTCAATTTCTCCCACAACATCATCAGTACTGTGACCTCACTGATAGTGACATCACAGGATAACTGACCTGGCAAATACTGTATGGCTCTTCTGAGCACCAGTAATGTAAGTCAGTGAGGTCAGAATGCTGATGATGTAATGGGGAGAAACAGAGCAAGATATGGTAGCTGGCCAGGCAATGTGCTGTTCCACACATCAGCCCTAATAACGTTAGGGTAATACATCTTCTAATTAACTAAAGTAGGGGGTACCTCAGATATCAAAGTTAATAGTTTACTGCTTTCAAAAACTAATATTAATTTTGTTTAGTGCACTAATGCTTTAAGCTATTTTGGTACCTGAGACAGTGACTCCTACATGTATAATGCTAACACTGTGGATCCTCTGATCTATACCCCACTACTCCATTGCTTCCCCATTGTAAGACTCCATTGAGAGCATTTGGGGAGATCACATGTAGTTGTGGTGGGAGATGTGCTTTGCCTGGCTCCTAACTCTCCTCCTGCACCACCCACCATCATGAGAATCCATCCATGTTCCACAGCATGCCATCATGAAGGAAGAGTGGATGGAAGTGTACTATTCTATGTAGCTCACTGCAGGTGTTGGGTTTGCTGTGGAAATGGAATTAGATCACCCTCTTCTGCAATGCAGGGATCACTGCTAATGGCTGCACTTTTGCCTCTGGTTATCCTGGAACAAAAGAATGATGACTTGCTCCCAAACCTGGCTCATCCGTGTGGTGATGCAAAGCAACGCAATACCACTGGGTCATCAGCATGGCCCTCTGCTCCTTGTTCTTTTAAAAAGGATCTCTTACAAGCATTCTCTTTTTGTAATCTTTGGGAACTGGGTAGGCCTACTAGGCATGTATGCCTGTTATCAGGGGCAGCCTGAGAGCACTCAGGAGGTTAAGTGACTGGCTCAGAATCACACAGTATGCAAGTGGAGGTTGTGGTAATCAAACCCAGGTCTGTTGGATGTACTAAGCTCATTCACCACTCATTAATCTAACCTTTAGACTTTACTGCCAGCCCCTTTTAGTTTATAAATGTGAAGTCACCACAGATCATATTTATTTATATTTATTTGTATAATGATGACCAAGAGAGGCAGATTGAGTCAAGGAGTGTTTCTAAATACTACTCAAGGGAAGATTTTGCAGAGGAAATGGGACAAAAAGTTCAACAGCACAGTCAAAAAATTAAGCAAAATAGTAGAAAGATACACCTGATTACAAGATTTGGTGCACTGCAGAAAGCTCAGAGCAGCAGACAGATAAAATGAATTAGGCAGACATATTTTAAGGAAAATGCAAGAAATTAAATATATGATGATATTTAAAATAAAATGAGTGAATGTAGAATAAAGTGCATAATATATAAAATTGTAAAATTAAATTGTGAAGTGCAGCTTACATATGGTGTAGCAACATGGATACATAGGCAATGACAGCAGAAAAAATGCTCAAAGAGACCGTTCAGTCTTGCCCACCTTACCTAGCTACTTTGCACTGTCCCTAGTGGTCATCTGTCTTCTTTGTTTCTGCCCCCTCCCTTTTCTAACTAATCCCATATGTACTTATCCAATATTAATTATAAACTGTTTGGGTTTTTTATTAGCCTTCTAGCACATGTCCTGTTATTGTTGTTGTTTATTGTAATGTATTGTCTATTTTTGCTCATACTATGTAAGTTTGTGTTCAATTTCATATTATCCACTGTTTTGACTATTGCTGCTGTATTACTGTGTATCCCTTTTCCCTCTCCCTCAGGGTGCATCTGGAAATGAGCATGTCTGCTCAGTATGTCTTTCCTGGGGAAACTAAATAAATATGTCTGTTCCACCCCTGCTGGAAGTTATTCACTGATCTGACCTGTACCGTTCTCTCCAGAAATCGCTGTTCCACTTGTTCAATGCATGACATTTGACTGACAGTATTATCAAAAGGCAAAACAGGCTAAAACAATCAGACAGGTGGAGTAGAGGGGACAGTAGGGCAATGGAAGAGTAGAGAGGGCCAGAAAGGTATCAGGAGGGGTCAAGAAGAGTGAGGAGCAGGAAGCTCAAAGAGGGTAATGTCAAGTGATGGGTGAGGGATTGAAAGGGAATGTAAAATTGAATGAAACTGGAGCATCTACTTACTTTACAACCCTACCTAGCAATGTGTTGTGTGGAAAAATGAATTACAGTAGAGGAATTGCCATTACTAGAGGAGGTATCCGGGGGTTCCTGTGCCATTTGCCATTGCTAAACAGTTTGCAAGGTTGGAAACCAGTTTCCAAGTTAATACTGTAGGGGTCAAAGGATACTGTAGGAGTCAAAGGAATTAAAAGTAATGACTGATGGACACAAAATTCAAATGTGTTTTCCTTCTCCAAAAGTATTATTTCTTGAGACTTAGACAACAACTTGAAAATAGTGATCCATTTCTAATCTCAGTCTCCCTCCTTTGAAGTCTGGAAAATTTAACTGGCCTTCTTCAAGGGAGTTAAAGATAGGGAGGTAAACACCAGTCCATTCAAAGAGAACAGGGTCTTAGGGGAACTGGAAAAGTTAAAGGCTGACAAAGCCATGGGACCAGATGGCATGCATCCCAGGGTTCTAAAGGAGCTGAGGTATGAACTGGCATCCCCTTTGGCAACCCTGTTCAGTGAGTCCTTAGACACTGGAGTGATCCCAGAAGACTGGAGAAGGGCAAGTGTTGTTCCTCTTCACAAGAGCGGTAGTAGGGGAAGAAGCAGAGAACTACAGGCCAGTCTAACCACTGTAGTCAGGAAGATAATAGAGGCACACCTCAAGGAAATAATTGTGGAACACTTGGGAGCCAATGGACTGGTGGATCCCAAGCAACATGGGTTCTCTTCAGGACAATGCTGTCAAACAAATCTGATAAATTTCTTTGACTGGGTGACAAAAACTGTAGACCGGGGGTGGGGACAGTAGACATTGCGTACCTTGATTTCAGCAAAGCCTTTGACATGGTCCCACATAGGAGACTGGTCAACAAGCTAGGTAGCCTGGGGGTGGGACACAAAGTGGTGAACTAGATTGGCAACTGGTTAGGGGACAGAAAACAGAGACTAGTGGTAAATAGAACCCAATCAGAGGAAAGGGGATGTCAACATACCAGGATACACAATGTACAAGAGGGACAGGGAGGGTAAAAGAAGAGGAGGAGTAGCTGTCTATGTAAGGGGAAGGGATCAAAGCAATGAAACTAAAGGATAAACAGAGAGTAGAGGAGACACTGTGGGTTACCCTGGAAATAGGATATGGCACCACAATTCGCACAGGGGTGGTATACAGACTCCCATCTCAGGGGGAGGCAATGGACAAGGAAATGATAGAAGGCATCCTTAGAATGGCAGAAAAAGGGGAGTTATTGTTGATGGGGGACCTGAACATGCCAGACATTAGCTGGAGCACCCGGCTGCAGCCACATCAAAAGCAGGTTTATTCTTGATGCCCCAAGGGGCAGCTCAGACAGCTAGTGTTGGAACCTACTAGGAGGGAGCAATCTTAGACCTGGTACTGTCAAATGGGGATGAAGAAAGGATCTCAGATCTAGAAGTGGGTATATCTGGAAACAAGTGACCACAAAACAGTGTGGTTCACAATAAACACAGCCATAAAGTCGAGCCATACAAAAGCAAGAGTGTTGGACTTTAGGAAGGCTGACTTTGGGGAAATGGGAGAATGCCTCAAAAAAGCACTAGCAAACTGGCAAGAAGGAGGGGTGAAGGAAAATGGGGAAACATCAAAACAGCCATCACAGAGGCAACAAGCCTTTGCATAAAGCAAATCAATAAAGCAAAATGAAGGAAAAAAACACTACAGTTCTCAAAAGAGGTGACAGGGAAGGTTAAGGAGAAAAAGGTAGCATTCAGGAAGTATAAGGAAACACAGAAGAAACAGGACAGAGAACTCTACCAGTTAAAGCAGAAGGAAGTGGGGGAGGCAGTCAGAATAGCAAAAGCCCAAACTGAGGAAAAGACAGCCAACTCAGTTAAGAAGGGGGATAAAACCTTTTATAGGTACATTACGGAGTGAAGAAAGATGAAGGAAGGGATAGTGAGGCTTACTAAAGGGAAGAGATGGTAGGCAGAGGATGACAGTGAAAAAGCAGGGATACTGAATGAATACTTCTGCTCAGTATTCACAAAAGAATAGAAGGGGCTGGTACCTAAATCAAAGAATAGAAGCACTCTGGATAGGGAGATTGATACCAGTCCATTCATAGAAGAAAGGGTCCCGAAAGAACTCTTAAAACTGAAAGTGGACAAAGCAATGGGGCCTGATGGGATTGACCCAAGAATTCTAAAAGAAATAAGGGTAGAATTAGTGACATCACTGACCCCAATTTTTAACAAATCATGGGATGATGGTATAGTACTGGAGGAGTGGAGGAGGGCAGATATGATTCCCCTTCACAAAAGTGGGAGCAAGACAAAGGCAGAAAACTACAGACCTGTTAGTTTGACCTCAGCGGTAGGGAAAATGATAGAATCACTTCTAAAGGAAATAATTGTTGAGTTCCTAGAGGTCAGTGGGGCACAGGACCCAAGGCAGCATGGATTTACAGTGGGAGGGTCATGTCAGATGAATCTAATAGATTTCTTTGACTGGGTGACCAATGTGGTGGACTAGGGAGGGGCAGTGGACATGGCCTACCTAGATTTTAGCAAGGCATTTGACAGAGTCCCACACAAAAGATTAATATACAGTTAACCAGCCTTGAGGTGGGTCCCAAGGTGGTAGCCTGGTTAAAATTGGCTGGACAACAGGTACAGAGGGCAATAGTAAAAGAGTTTACTCTGAAGAAAGGGGTTACTAGTGGGGTACCACGGGGTACAGTTCTTTATAAGTGACATTGCAGAGGGACCAGAAGGAAAAATATGTCTTTTTGCAGATGACACAAGGATCTGCAACAGGGTTGATACAGAAGGTGGGGTGAAGAGGATGCAAAAGGACTTGGCAAGGTTGGAGGAATGGTCAAATATATGACAGCTTAGATTCAATGCAAAGAAGTGCAAGGTAATGCACCTGGGAAACAAAAATCCAGGGGAAGAGTACACAATGGGGGGTGAGATAATAACAACTACAGAAATGGAAAGGGACCTGGGGTAGTCATATCAGATGACCTTAAGGTGGGCAAGCAATGTGAGAAGGCAGTAAGAAGAGCTGGTGGGATACTGGGAAGCATAGGGAGAGGCATCACCAGTAGAAAACAGCAAGTTGTTATCCCTTTGTACAGACAGTTGGTGAGACCCCATATGGAGTTCTGCATCTGGTTCTGGAGACCCCATCTCCACAAGGACACAGACAGAATTGAGGCTGTCCAGAGGAGGGTAACTAAAATGGTGCAGGGTCTGCACCAGAAGACACATGAAGAGAGATTAAAGAAGCTTAATATGTATACACTCGAGGAGAGGAGGGAGGGGGAGGGACATGATAGAAACTTTCAAGTACATCAAGGGAATCAGCAGAGTCCAAGATGGTAGCATCTTTCAGAAAAAGAGATGTGCAAGAACAAGTGGGCACAATTTGAAGATAGAGGGGGGACGGCTCAAAGGTAATGTGAGGAAGTATTTTTTCATAGAGAGGGTTGTGGATACATGGAACAGCCTTCCTGAGGAGGTAGTGGACTCAAAAACAGTGGAGGAATTCAAGAATGCATGGGACAGACATAAGGCAATTCTAGTGGGGGGGTAGGAGGAAGTAGGCTGTTGGTTAACTAGGATCTGCAGCCTATGCATTCGGTAGGGAAATTGGCAGACTAGGTGGGCCAAGCAGTCCTTATCTGCTGTCAAATTCTATGTTTCTATGAAAGGGAGGTGACCAGTGGGGTACCTCAGGGGTCAGTACTGGGGCCAGCCTTCTTCAGGGTCTTCATCTGTGACATAGCAGATGGGCTTGACGGAAAGGTTTGCCTGTTTGCAAATGACATCAAGATCTACAACAGGGTGGCTACCCCGAAGGGGGTGGAAATGATGAGAAGAGACCTGGAATGGTTGGAGAGATGGTCAGGGGCTAAGGTTTAATGCAAAGAAATGCAAACTCATGCATGTGGGGAGGAGGAACCCTGGAGCATGCTACAGGATGGCAGGAAGGGGGAGCTGCTGACAGTAATTAAGGAGGAGAGAGACTTGGAGGTCATAATCACAGATGACCTGAAAGCCTCTAGGCAGACTGCCAAGGTGGTGGGAAAGGCCAGTGGAATGTTGGGATGTATTGGAAGGGGAATCACAAGCAAAAGGATGGAGGTAATGGTTCCACTGTACAAGACTCTGGTGAGACCTCACCTTGAATACTGTGCTACAGTTCTGACCACACCTTTGAAAAGACATTGACACAATGTTTAGTAGTGCATTTTGGTGTAAATAATCCAAAAACGATATATCATATAAACGGACTACCACTTCACTCATCAAATTGTGAAAAAGATTTAGGGATATATGTTAATAATGAACTTACATCAAATGATCACTGTGTTAGAACTGCTTGCATGACCAACAGACTTTTGAGGCAAATAAAATGCACTTTTGTTAATCGCACTGAACAATGCCTTATTCCATTGTATAGGGCATACATTAGAACATATCTAGACTATGGCTCCCTTTTCTGGAATCCAAACCAAAAAAAAGACATAGCAATTCTTGAACAGGTTCAAAGGACAGTAACTAGAATGATTCCAAGATTAACAAACTTGGATTATCAGAACAGATTAAAAGCTACTGGTCTCTTCTCTTCAAACTAGAAGATTAAGAGGTGATATGCTTATGGTTTTTAATTTAATAAATTCACCAGATCTAATGGAAAAATGTGGTCTAACACTCTCCAAAAGGAGGCATGTTCTGAGACTGCATAATAAACAGCTTGAAGTAAAAACTTATAAAACCAGCAAAAGGGGAAACTTTTTTCCAATAAGAGCATCCATTGTATGGAACACCATGCCACAAGAATTGATAGAGGCAACTAGTGCCACTGTCTTTAAAAACAAATTAGATGTTTGGTTGAGGGATAATAGATAAATAATGTACCACATAGTGTGGGGAACAGTCTCGATGGGCTCTGGCCTTCTTCTATTCTTTCATACCAAGTAATACCAAGTAATACCAAGTAAAATAGAGATGGTGCAGAGGAGGGTGACCAAAATGGTGAATGGATTACATCATAAGTCTTGTGAGGAGAGAGTGAGGGACCTAAATTTGTACACGCTGGAACAGAGGAGGGAGAGAAGTGACATGATAGAAACATTCAAGTATCTCAAAGGCATAAACAAGGTGGAAGGGGACAACATATTTCAACTCAACAGTAGTGCCAGGACAAGAGGACACGACATGAGATTGAAGGGTAGCCACATAAGAGGAAATAGCAGGGTTCCTGCTCCCCACATGCTTGAATCTGTTCTAACTCTTCCAGAGGTGAGCTTTACATTCTTGGTGACTTTACTATAAATTGGCTCTCCCCCAATTCAAATAAAATTGTTTAACATGTAAAGTCACTATAATTGACTCAATTGATCTCTGACCCCACTTGCCTTCATTTTAAAACTTAAATAATTCTCGGTTAGACTGGTTCCTTTCATCTCTTCTTCACCATATTGTGGATGCTGGAATCCTTCCTGATGCTCTCAGTGACCATCATGTAGTTTACTGTGCGCAAAGATACATCTTCCAAGGTGCTCCTAAATTTATTCATCTCAGGTCCTTTAGGTCACAGGACTTGTCCCCCTGTCCTAGCTGATGTAGAGGCAATTGATTGGTACCCAGTCTCTTCAGCCAGTAATATAAATTTGCACCAAAAATAGTGGCATGTTTTTAACATTGACAAGTGCACTGTTATGCACCTTAGTAAAAACAACAGTTTTAAGTAACTATTGGTTAAATGGGGTATTATTGAAAACAACACACATGCACAGATTTGGGGATATTAATCTCCAGTGACTTAACATTCAATGCACATTGTAATGAGGTCACAAACAAGAGTAATCGAATTACTGGGTGTATCAAAAAAGCTTTTGTGTCTAGAAACAGATTATGTGTAGTTCCTCTGTTTAGAGCATTGGTTAGGCCACATTTGGATTACTGCACCCCTCTGTGGAGCCCATACTTAAGGCGGGACATGATGGGTTTGGAGAGAGTCCAGAGGAGACTAACCAAAATGATAGAGGGCATAAGGGATGAAACATACGAATCAAGACTACAAATACTTGTACTATACCAACTGGAACTGAGGCATACTAGGGGTGATCTCCAATTAATGTACAAAATAATCAGGGATCACTCCCTTTTAAATAGCCTGGGAATCACTTTGGTAGAAGGAAACAACTTTCTGAGAAGCCATAACCAACAGCTTAAACTCACATTCCCTAAAAGGAACTTGAGAAGATTCTTCTACATGCAGAGGATTATACCCCTTTGGAATGAACTGCCCAAGGAGATTGTGGATGCAAACACATTCCTGACTTTTAAATCAAAACTTGATCAACACCTATTATTGTACAATGATCAGGGAAAGAATGCTCCGATAATATGGGAGACAGACACTGTGGGTCTATGGCCTTCTGCCTGTCTATCGAACCAAGTATGAAGCCAAGCATGAAACCTTCAATCCAGATTTATGACTGTATGGGATCATCATGCTCCCTGAGAAAAAACAGAGTATGGGGTGGTCATCTTCCCTGGATTGTGTCTTAGATTATGGCTTGCCTCCATACTAGAGACCTTGCCTGGCATTCTCTTATGATCACTGGATCCCCAGCTGCTTTCGAAAACTATTGTTGCCTTTGTAACACATGTACAAAAGCCATAAGACTTGTCAAATCTGAATATTTTGCATCCATACTCAGAACAACCTTAATCATTCCTTCAAGTTCTGGTAAGTTATCCATTCCATTTTCCCCCTTGATTCAGTCTCCCTCTCCTGTCTCAAGAGTAAGAACTCACTTATCTCTGACCCTTCTACTGTTGCCGCTTCCTTTTACTCATATTTACTACCTGTGCCCTCTCTCTCATCCCTTCCGCTGCTCCCCCTTTCTTTGCTCCCTCTACCTTCTTCTCCATTAGACCTATTTTTTTTTCCTTTTCTTTTGCCACCACCTCTGCTTCTCTTAAATCTTTGCTTGCTCTTAATCCTCACAAATGAGACAGTCTAATGGCCTTGATACTAAACTTCTACTTTTCTCAGCTCCTGCCATTGTTTTGCCTGTTACCCTGCTACTAAACCTTTCTTTTTCGTCTGCTACTGTTCCTGATGCCTGTAAGCAGGCTACTGTTATTCTTATTCCTAAAGATGGTGATCCCTCTACTCTTGTAACCACCATCCTATCTCTCTCCTTCCTACCCTAGCCAAGTTAGGAGCACCTTGTACTATCACAACTCTCTTCCTTCCTGGACTCCTCCTCCTTCTTCCCCCTTTCAGTCTGCTTTTAGAAATCCTACCCACTTCAGCTTCCCATCCTTCAGCACACTGACTCTACCATCACAGGGATGGAGCAGGGTCAAATCATGATCACCATTTTTGTTGATCTTATTAAAGCTTTGACACAGTGCCATGTCCTCCTTAACAAGCTTAAAGCAGTGGGTCCTTCTGACTCCTGTCAGCTAGTTTCAGTCTTACCTTGAGGAAGGTCTCAAGCTGTCTGGATAGGTAGCTCCATTTCATCACTACTCCCATTATAGGGGTGTATCCTCTTTCAAGTACCTTTAAATTTGACTTGGCTATCATCTAGATTTCTCAGTTCATATTGATGTCATACACCAAAAGCTGCACCCCAAGCTTGGTGCATTGTGCAGGAGCAAAGTGAGTACTCCGCTTCCTGTACATCATGAGATTATTTTCAATTTTTTTCCCTATTTTGGATGATAGTGACATAGTCTATAGTGGAGCTCCCAAGTCCTTCCTTGCCAGACTGGATTCCCTCTTCCACACTTTTTGTCATTTTGCTTTAGACTGCTCCCCTCCTACCCACCACTGCTCACTCTATTCTGCCCTTTCTCTCCCCTCTCTTGATGTCAGGTGCCTTTCCCATTGTGCCGCCTTTATATCTAAATTTTGGTTTGGTTATCTTCCCTCCTACCTTACATCCCTCATGACCTCTCATTCAGCTTCCTGCTGTATTCTACACAATAATACTTCCCTTTCTCATACTACTCATTCAATAAAATCTACTGTTGGTCAATCTGCTTTCCCATACCGCCCTCCTAAACTCTGGTTCTCCCTTGTCAATTCAGTCTGCCTCTTCTGCTTACTCCTTAAAGTCACTACTTCATGACTATTTTTCACTATTTTGCAACTGTCCAAGACTCTCTTCCTCCACTCCCTCCACCCCCTACTAGCTTTGCCCCTGCAATCTGTGTCATTCATTACCTGCTCATTTATGTGCTAGATTAGTTCTAGTTACCTAAAGATTTGTCATTTATTTTGATTATACTTCCTTGACATATTATATTTACTATATATGATTTTCCACATCCCCTACCCCAAGGATGCATCTGGAAATGAGCTCTTAGCAGCTCAGTATGTCTTTCCTGGTGAAACTTTTGAAATAAATAAATGAATGAATAAATAAATAAATACATTCATCACAAATGGTACCAACAACCACTTCCACCAATTTCCAAGTTCACTCACCCATCACTGCTCACACCAATGAGGTTTCTGACTCCAAACATGATGAATTTGTGACCGTCTTCAGTTCTGAAATCACCAAGAGCCAGGACTGTGTCACTACCTCTACAGTCAACATGCCTTTCTATCACTCAAAAATTCCACACTGAACCCCGTTCCCTTCACCCTGTCTAACCTTACCCCACCTTAATCCATGATCTGGAAAACATTGTCATATCAATGAACAGCATCTTATCCTCTTGCATTCATAGAAATATAGAAACATAGACTTTGATGGCAGATAAGGACTGCTTGGCAGACCTAGTCTTCCCGTTTCCCTACCAATTAGATCAGCTGCAGATCCTAGCTAACCAACGGCCTACTTTTTCCTACCTCCTCCAGAATTGCCTTATGCCTGTCCCATGCATTCTTGAATTCTTCCACTGCTTTTGACCCCACAACCTCCTCAGGAAGGCAGTTCCATACATCCACCACCCTCTCTGTGAAAAAATACTTTCTGACATTGCCGCTCAGCCATCCACCCTCTAACTTCAGACTGTGTCCCCTTGTTCTTGCACATCTCTTTTTCTGAAAGATGAAAGATGCTACCCTCTTAGATTTTGTTGATTCCCTTGAGGTACTTGAAAGTTCTATCATGTCCCCATCCTCCTTTCCTCAAGGGTGTAAATATTAAGCTCTTTTAGTCTTTCTATATATGGCTTCTGTTGCAGACCCTACACCATTTTAGTTGCTCTCCTCTGGACTGCCTCCATCCTGTCTATGTCCTTGTGGAGATAGGGTCTCCAGAACTGCACACAGTACTCAGATGGAGTCTCACAGCTGTCTGTACAGAGGATAACAACTTCCTGTTTTCTACTGGTGATGCCTCTCCCTGTCCCAGTATCCCCCCAGCCATCCTTACTGCCTTCTCACATTGCTTGCTTAACTTTAGGTCATCTGATATGACTATCCCCAAGTCCCTTTCCATTTTTGTTCTTGTTAATACCTCCCCCCCCATTGTGTACTCTTCCCCTGGGTTTTTGTTTCCCAGGTGCATTACTTTGCACTTCTTTGTGCTGAATCTAAGCTGCCATACTTTTGACAATTTCTCCAACCTTGCCAAGTCCCTTCTTATCCTTCCCATCCCCCCTTGTGCATTAACCCTGTTGCAGATCTTTGTGTTGTCTGCAAAGAGGCGTACTTTTCCTTCCAGTCCCTCTACATGTCACTTATAAAGACATTAAAAAGGAATGGACCCAGTATTGAACCCTGTGGCACCCCACTAGTAACCCCTTTTTCTTTAGAGTGGACTCAAATTTACTATCACCCTCTGTGTCCTGTTGTCCAGACAACTTTTTACCCAGGCTGGCTAATTTGTTTATTAATCTTTTGTGTGGGACTGTGTCAAATGCCTTGCTAAAGTGTAGGTATGCCATGTCCACAGCCCCTCCCTGATCTACTACTTTGGTCACTCAGTCAAAGACGTTTATTAGATTCATCTGACATGACCTTCCCGCTGTGAATCCAAGCTGCCTCGGATCCTATGCCCCACTGGCCTCTAGGTACTCGACAATTCTTTCTTTCAGAAGTGATTCCATTATTTTCCCTACCACTAAGGTCAAGCTAACAGTTCTGTAGTTTCCTGCCTCTGCATTGCTCCCACTTTTGTGAAGGGGAATCACATCTTCCCTATTCCAGTCCTCCAGTACTACACCATCCTTCCATGATTTGTTAAAAAGGGTAGTCAGTGGTGTCACTAGTTCTCCCCTTAGTTCTTTTAGAATTCTGGAGTGAATCCCGGTAGGCACCATTGCTTTGTCCACCTTCAGTTTTAGGAATTCATTCAGAACTCTTTCTTCTGTGAACGGTCTGGTATCGACCCCCCTATCCAAAGTGCTTCTGTTGATTGGATTAGGTACCTCCCTCTCCTCTTCTTTTGTGAATACTGAGCAGAAGTATTCAGCATCACTGCTTTTTCACTGTCCCTCTATCCCCTTTATTAAGCCTTACTATCCCTCCCTTGGTCTTTCTTCGCACCCTAATGTACCTATAAAAGGTTCTATCCCCATTCTTAACCGAGTTGGCTATCTTTTCCTCAGTTTGGGCTTTGCTATTCTGACTGTCTTCCCACTTCTTCTGCTTTTAACTGGTGCAGTTCTTTGTCCTGCTCCTTCTGTGTTTCCTTACACTTCCTGAATGCTGTCTTTTTCTCCATAACCTTCCCTGCCACCTCTTTTGAGAACCATAGTGTTTTTTTCTTTCATTTGGATTTGTTTATTTGCTTCACAGAAAGGCTTGTTGCCTCTGTGATGGCAGTTTTGATGTTTCCCCATTGTTACTCTCCCATTTTGACAAAGTCAGCCCTCCTAATGTGTCAGCGTGGCTCAGTTGGTAGCACATCCGCCTCTGGACCAGAGGTTGTGGGTTCTCATCCCACCAGGATTGGACTTGCACCTAAATATCGCTGGCATCCGAGGTGCAGTATTGGGGGTGCTGTACTGCTGGGTGTGCCGTCCCTTCGGATGAGACGTTAAACCGAGGTCCTTCTGCCCATACTGGTGTTGTCCTGGTGGGTGTCCAGGTGGAAGTAAAAGAACCCAGGGCACTCTTCGCAAAGAGTAGGGAACATTCCCGGTGTCCTGGCCAACATTCCCCTTCCCATAAACTGGTTCCTGCAATTATCCAGGCTGTGTGTGGGTGATGATGTGCGATATGGCCGCAACCACACATTCAGTCACTTCACTACCAGTCTAGCATTGCTTGTAAAGCAATTTGGATGTATGAAAAGCGCTATATAAATGCTGATTCTTCTTCTTCTAAAGTCCAGTATCCTCATTTTTGTATGGCTTGACTCTGTGGCTGTGTTTATTGTGAATCATACTGTTTGGTGGTCACTTGTTCCCAGATGGCAACCCATTTCTAGATCTGAGATCCTTTCTTTGTCCCCATTTAAGAGTACCAGGTCTAAGATTGCTCCCCCTAGTTGGTTCCAACACTAGCTGCTCGAGGCATGCCACCTGTAGGGCATGAGAATGACCCTGCTCTTGGATGTGGCTGCAGCAAAGGTGCTCCAGTTAACATCTGGCATATTTTGGCCCCCCATGAACAATATATCCACTTTTTCTGCCATCCTAAGGATGCCTTCTATCATTTCCTTATCCATTTTCTCCCCCTGAGATGGGGATCTGTGTACAACCCCCTGTGGAATGTGGTGCAGCTTCTAGTCTCCAGGGTGACCCACAGTGCCTCCTCTCCTTCCTGTTTACCCTTTAGTTCTATTGCTTTGATCCCTTCCCTTGTGTAGAGAGCTACTCCTCCTCCTCTTCTACCCTCCCTGACCCTCCTGTAGATTGTGTACCCAGGAATGTTGACATTCCAGTCATGGTTCTCTGTGTACCATGTTTCTTTTCTGTGACTGCCACGATATCCAGGCATCCCTCTTCCATCAAGGCCACCAGTTCAGGAAGATTGTTACCTAGACTATGGATATTGGTACTCATTGCCCTCCATTTGTTGATGGCATTACCCCTTTTTGCCCCATCTCTGTCCTTAGTGCCTTTTCCGTCCTCTCCATTTACCCCTGCCTGTCTCCCTATTGACTTCTTTATCTTGGTGTTTACCTCACTAATTACCCTGATTTTTTTTTGTGGGGTTAGGATTTCCCTGCTCCTTTTCAGTGCCTCCCCCATGGCTAGTTTAAATGCTTGCCAGTAGGCATTCAACTTTATCACTAGGATCCTAATTCCCTCCTGGACGAGATGCAGACCATCCGCCACTGTAGGCCTGCATCCCTCCAGGTGGACTCCCAGTCCCCAGTGAAGCCATAACCCTGAGCTCTGCACCAGTTTTTCAACCATTGATTAAATCTCATGGTGTGGAGCACCCTAGCCTCACCCATGCCACAGACAGGCAGCACCTCCGAGAAGGATACCGTGAGTGATACTTGTCTGAGGCCCCTCCCCAACTCCACAAACTCCTCCTGCACTGCTCTGATCCATTTCCCAGCCAGGTCATTTGTTCCTAGGTGAACAATGACATCCAGCTCCCTCCCCCATGCAACTCCTGCCACGATCCTGAGGATTCTCTCCATGTCCCTCCAAGCCATGGTGCCAGGCAGGCACCTTACCTCCTTCTCTCCCCTACCCCAGTTCTACCCTGCTAACAATGGAGTCCACCACCAGGAGTTGTTTCTTTCCGCTGTGGGGTCCCATGCCACCCTCCTGTGGGTATCCTTTGTGGAGGTTCCCAGCATCCTCCTTAGTCTCCACTGAGGGTGCCTCCATAGAGGAACCACACTCTGCCAGAACAGCGTATGAACTGTGGAGAGGTACAACTGGAGGGATGTGCATCTGTTCCATCACCCTCACCCTCCCTGAACCCACTGTGGTCTGACCACTCCTTATTCTTGGCAACCTCTGAGGCAGTGGTGGCGGCCCGGGTGGTTCCTGGGTGGGAGAGGAGGTCCTCCGAATCCTGGCCAACTCAGCCTGGAGATGAGCAACCTCCTCCCTCAGCCCAGAGAGGTGCCTGCAGATGGGGCAACACCGCATACTCCAGAATGTCTCCTGGAAGACTGCCACTCCACAGCCACTGCACTTCACCACTCCCATCATGTCTTACTTGTGGCCCTTCAACTGTTCTTTTGTATGCTTACTCTTTCCTCTCTCTCTGTTGATTTATTTTTTCCACTTCCCTTAAGTTTCATATCTGTTTGTCTTCAAGCCCTTTTAACATATGAGACATCTCTCATAAAGAACTCACTATGCATTACCCCATGCCTTTAGAAAAGCTGCTGCATATCCATTGCTCAGTGATCCCTTACTGAATTCCAAATCTTTGTTTAAAGAGCTAGAGTACTGCCTGAAACTAATATTACCTTTTTCAAAGCAGTCAACCATTACCTTTTATATCAGATGTACTTTTTATTTTCCCTTTGGTCAATTAGGAGATGGTTTTCCTGATATTAGCATGTGCAACGTATGGAACAGCACTCTGCTGGCAGCTGACATATCTAGCTATGTCCCCCCCATTCCACATCAGCACTGTGACCTCACTATCTGTGATATGGCTTCTACTCAGGAAGAGCCAGTCAGCAGCTGCCAAGTCAGTCAGCTGTGATGTCACTGTCAGTGAGGTCAAAGTGCTGATGATATTGTGGAGGGAATATAACTAAATATATCAGCCTGCCAGACTGAGAGCTATTCCACACATCCAGCACAATATTATCTCATAGAAAACTTTAAAATGGGCAAAAGGAAAAAGCAAAATACTTCAGAAATAAAACATTATAACTGACTATGTCATAAAAATTGCATCATTTTCCTCTCTGTCTATTTTGGTTCCACTACCTCCCACTCTCCATCTCCCCTTCTTCAGTAAGTTCTTAATCATGTAGACCTATCTGAGTTATTTAGACATTTCATTTTGTCATTAGGGCTGAGGGTCACAAACTCACTGTCTGAGTTTAAGCAACCACTGAAAGGCCTCCTTTTTGAGGAGGCTTTTGGCACAAAAACAGATGATGGATGACATATTGAATTAACAGAAGATTAATCTTTGGGTTTTGTATGTATCTGATGGGAATTTATTTGTCAGTGTTTTGCCTTAAATATTTTGAAATGCACTCTGATTCTGTTCCCAGAGATCATAGATATACAAATGCTGAAGATGATGATGATGTTTTTATACTGCACTTTGGCTGCTGCCCTGTAACCCTGGCCACAACTGTCACCAACCTTCTAAGCCACCTAGCCTCCCTAGCCCCATCTGGTGAACTTTATATTATGGGAGATTTTAATCACAACTGGCCATCACCCTCTTTTAACAAAGCTCGTTCTGAGATAACAGCCCTCAATCTTTACCAGGTCATCACGGAACCAACAAGTACTAACCACAAGACTGGTAATCAGTCCTTAATTGACTGGGCTCTCACCTCCCACCCCACCAGGTCATCAAATCTGGCTATTTCCAGACTCTATAGCGATCAACACATCACCTACTTAGTCCACAAAATTCATCTTTAAATCCCCTCCAAATTTCTAGTACAACGGTCAACAGTCATATAAATCACTAAACATTACCCACCTTCTGGGCTTTAGCTCATACGGAAACTGGGGTCATCGCCTTAGTAATTATAACATGGGTGATGCCCTTACATTCGGAACACCTTCCTCAGCATCTGGGATAATCATGCCCCCATGCGATGCATCAGGGTCCGGGGATACACCTTCCCTGGATTTCCCCTGAACTAACAGTGTGCCAAAATGCCCAGGACAAGGTGTGGAGAACTTACAAGACTACGCTCCTCCCAGGTGACAAACATCACCTACCTCATGCTCCGTAATAAGTGCACCAAGGCCACCTGACATGCCAAAGCTGAATACTTTAATTACACCTTCAATGCCAATCTATGTAGGCCATCAAAATTTTGGAAAGTTATCAACTCCCTCCCCCCCTCGACAGATCTCTCCCCTACTGTTCTCAGATGGGACTCTTCTCTCAGACCCTCTAGCAGCTGCCTCTGGGTTCAACTCCTCGCTCACATGTGCTACTACTCTCCTTGCCTCCCTTCCAGCTGTAACCCCACCACACACCATGCTGTAGCTCCTAAACCCCCCAGCCTGAACACCTTCTACTTCAGGAACATCTCTCCTATGGAAGCTCTAGATGCCTTACTCACCCTGAACCCCTCCAAGGGAAGTTCCCTGATGGGATGGACACCAAACTCCTCTACCTATCTGACCCGGCCATTGCATCTCCCCTAGCCGCCCTTCTAAACCTATTGTTTGCCACTGAATCAGTTTCTACAGAGTGGAAGCATGCCACAGTCTTACCACTCCCAAAAGGAGGGGACCCCACCACCATGGCAAATTACTGCCCCATCTCCCTCCTCCCCACCCTCATGAAACTTCAGGAGCACCTTGTGCTTTCACAACTCTCCAACTTTCTCTCAGAATCCAACTTCTTCATGCCTTTCCATTCTGGATTTAGGAAAAACCACTCTACTGCCACTTTCCTACTAAGACTCTCGGACTCCATCCACTCGGGGATGGACAAAGGTCTTATTACATCAGCCATCTTTGTCGACTCAGCCAAAGCATTTGACACTGTCTCCTACCCCTGTTGTTATTCTTCCTCTCTGAAGCTGGTTTATCCACGACTGCCACCAACTAGTTCAGAGCCTACATGCTAGGCAGAATTCAATCTGTAAAAATTGCTGATTCCACCTCACTTCCACTCCCAATTGACACTGGTGTTCTCCAGGGTTCAGTACTCAGCCCCATTCTCTTTTCCAGCCTGCTAAATGACCTGCCACAAACCTGTTCATCTACCTCAATTCACTTGTATGCAGATGACACAGTCCTCTTTACCTCTGGCCGGACCCTCGAGGAGGTTGCTACCGGTCTACAGGCTGATTTCAATAAAGTTCAGCTCTGGTTTACCTCCCACCAACTCTCCCTCAATGCCAAGAAGACAGTCTCCATGACCTTCAGCACTAGGCAGAGACTATCCGGGCTTACCACACCCCTGAACTTCCACACCCTTGATGGGACAGTTCTTGAGGACGTGACAACTTTTGGGTACCTAGGTGTCTGGCTTGACCAACACCTATCCTTCTCTGCCCATGGGTTGCTATCCTGAAAAAACTGCGACCTACGCTAGGCACTCTCTATGGAACTGCAGTAGCCTCCCACTACCTGTGAGATGTGAAACTGTGCAAAAATAATATTACCTACCAGACTACTGTGATATAGTCTACAGTGCTGCTTCCAAGTCTACCCTTTCCAGACTGGACCCTCTCTTCAATGCTTTCTATCATTTTGCCCTCGACGCCCTCCCTCGCACCCACCACTGCGAGCTTTACTGTTCACTGGCCTTCCCCTCCCTTGACAGCCAGCGCCTACTACACAGTGCTAAATTTGCTTCTAACCTCTTTCTCGGGTCCCTTCCACCCTACCTCACCTCCTCTCCATCATCTCCTCCAACCCCCCTCATGCCCTCAGGTCTACTGACTCCCAACTATTGGTAATCCCTCACCGTTGGATCACTGCAGGCCAATCAGCCTTCTCCTACCATCTCCTGAAGCTCTGGAATGACCTGCCAGTCCAAATCCAACACTTCTCCTCAAGGCATTCCCAATCCTCTGCCCTGACAAACTTCTACATGATAAACTGTTCACGTATCTGACCTCCTCTTCCCCCCAACATGCCCAATCCCCCTTCCCCCCACTCTTACTTACTACCCTTACAGCCTGACCAGTGGCTTTAGCAATCAGCTACAAATGCTGCCATATATCCACCAACCTCCGCACTTACCCCCTAATGCACTTCTAGCCTTGTCTAACGTGTTACCCATAGATAGTGGCTGTCACCTATGTATTGTGTAAACATAATCCAGGTCATAACCTAATTCCATGTTCCTCCATGGTTGACAACAAAGTATTGTTTAAACCTAACCCATGTTGTATCACTTTTTGATGTAGCCTTCCCCCCCTTACATGTAAGGTAAATCCCTGCACACTGTTACTCTCACTTATTGTACCAATGTGTAACTCAAATTCCAAGTGGCAATATATGCAATGTTACTCTCATTTCATGTTTCCAATGTGTAACTCAATGCTATGTATCATGTACTCATCTGCTTTCCTCTGTAACCCCCCCCCTCCAGGTCGCACCGTGAGATGAGCATCTTGTTGTGCAGCGTGCCATTCCTGGTGAAACATTTCAATAAATAAATAAATACTCACTGAAGTACAAAGATGACCTTTCACTGCATGGCTGAATAAACTACATTGCACTAAGTAACAATAACTTCCTAGCACTCTTGTATTCTTCAGCCTAGCTGTTGATTCTTGCTCTGTGGAGTAGAACACTTTCCTTTATCAACCTTCATCCTCTGCAGACACATCAGATACCTCTTTTATCATAGTTCTGATCTTAACAAAATAATAATCGGGCACACACCAGCCTACGAGAATAGTGACTCTATAGCTTCCAAATAGTTTTTAAAACATTATTTAAAATAAAATAACAAGACCCACCGTGAAAATACTGTGCATGCCTGATGCATTTCAGATTGCTAGAATCCTTTATCAAAGGCTAATGCACATTCTAAATGACTCGCAATAAATACTATTTTTCAACTGACATTTTATGACATCACACTTTAAAATGATTGGTGTACAGCATTTTTTTTAAATATGTTCACACAACTTGTAATTACATAATTGGCTGGACTTCAACCATAAAACACTTTACAATAAAAATATATCAGGAGGCACAGTTCCATTAAAACAGAGCAGATTAAAGGGGCACAAAGGGAGTTAAAAATATTTATAAAATGGCAACCATATTGTGAAATTTGCAAAGAAACTATGAGGGTTCCCTGAAAGGCAATCCTGATATTAGAAAATAAACATCACAGTTTTCCAAATATGGTTTCAGGTCACACCTTGTATTCAAACCTGGTGCCTTAGTTGCCTTTAATTGCACGATCCAAAAGGTTTCTCTTTTTAAAAGTAGATTATTAAAATACCTCCTCTTGGATTTCTGCTAACCTTATCAATGATAGTGAACTAAAACAATGCTCAGATGCACTGCCAGCTTCAGCAATGTGAGTAGCAGTGGCATACGGTAGATCACCATAGTCAATCACTCACATATACTCACCCAGCCTCTGTTTGAAGGGGTGGGTGGTCTTGCTTACATAAAAGCATTGCACAAACATTGTGCCAAATATACAACTTCTGCCGTAGTGTGCACTTTCTTTAGTGTGTGTTTAGTTCTGCTCTTGCTTACAGTTTTACCTCTTTTTGTCACTAGCAACAGTTTCTCCTCTGGTATGAAGCAGATCTGCTATTGGTAAAGCCAGGCTTTCATCCTTGACATTTACTCTTCTCCACATATCTTTCCTTCTTGGTCACCTACCATATATTTACTTGGATACAATTTCTATGCCACTGAGACTTAGTTATATGCTTTCTGTAATCCCTTCAATGACTCCTCCTTTTCTGCTCTTATCCTGCCTTGACTGTGACAGTGCCGTACTATTTCCTACAGGGTAGTGTCTTTAAATTGAAACTCCTCTTAACCGGCAAAAAGATGGTCATCAAATATAACCATAGCTCCTCTATCAAGCTCATGGGCGTTTATCTCAGTTTTGAAATCAGTGTGAGAAACTCTGGTGTATTTTCAACCACAGACTCTTTGTTGCTTCCTGCACCTCCCATATTTACAGATCATTCTATTTCTACTTCTGAAACATTGTCCCCATCCGCCACTGTCTTGAATCCACTGTCACATGAATTTGATCAGTGTATTACTTTGGTTATTGTATTTCCAGCATTTATGACCTACCAAAGTAAGTACAGCCTCCAAACTCCAGTAAATCGAAACTTGTGCTGCATACCTTATCATGTGTACCTGTATGTACTGCATGATAACATCACTACTATCTTAAAGAACTTTCAACACCACAAGGCTAACTTTGAAAGGCATATTTATTACACACAATGAAGGTGGCGTATTTATTACACACAATGAAGGTTATATTTCATATACTTTCCTTCCTCTCATACTTTATTTCTTGTGAAATATTAATAAAACCGGGAGCTCTGTCACTTGATCCTCATCTGCTCCTACTGCTTGCATACAAGTGACAAATATCCCTCTGCTTTTGTCATTGAAGAATTCTGTTTTTATGTAAATGATTTGAGATGTAAGACTAATTGGAAGTTAACTACAGGACATTTTGGAAAATAAGTAAAACATTTTTCTAAATAGTACATTTTCAGTAGCATCAGAGGCTTTTAAAGATCTCCACTGGCTCCAGATCTGTCTCAGAATTCAGTTCAAAATCTCTTAGGAATAAGATATCCCTTCTTTGGCACCCAATGGCCAAGCTGCAGCACATTGCATTGCCATGCAGGTGACCCGCACTGGGAAGCAAAGTCAAGTCACCAGTTTGGGAGGCAGGCCAGGCTGCGTTACTTGTCACATGGCAGTGTGCCTTGGTCAATGAGGGTTGATGGTGAGTTCTGCCACCACAGCATCCCCTGGGGCTAGGCCAGGGAGCTAGTCCCTGCTGCAAGGACATGCTTTGCATCCATGTATCCACTATGCAGGCAGCACTCACATCAAGAAGGAGAGAGGAAACCAAAGGGAGAAACTGCCATGTGAGCCTATTTGATGGTCTGGGCCCCTGAACTCCCCTGGGCACTGATGACCATCCCTCTAGAGCCCCTGCTATTGATGGGAAGTTATAGGGAAGCTGGAGAGGCACTGGACATAGGAGGCCAATGGGGGTCTTAGGGCCTAAATAAAGTAGGAACAGGGAAGTTCTCTGGAAGAGGAGTATGGCTGGGAGACAAAGCTCCATCAAAAAAAAAAAAGATATCCCTTCTTGGCCATAAAATTATACCTTTCTTAAACCATCCTTCATCTCCAACTTTTTTCCACAGCACTCTTCCCCAGACTCCTCTTTTTTGCAGTTTTGACCTCTTCACTGGCCTGGCTGTCTTCCTCAGCAATGTTTGGTAGCAAGACTTTCTGCTATTATGCTTCTGGCATCTGGAACACTCACTCAGCTGGTCTACAGCTCAATGACTTACCAACCATATTCATCTCATTTCTTAAAACTCATCCACTTTCTTGACCCCGTCCAACTCCTTTCTCCAAATTCTCAGCTCAACCCCCAAACTTAAATCTCTGTTTAACATATATTAGATATATCTAAAATGTATAACTTACAATCTGTTGAGCATACCAATTGTGATGTGAGGCATTTTGGCATACTGTGCACATTGTTGCCAGATGCTACTCAAAGTAAAATCATATTGTAAATAACGATAGATACAGTAAGAACATTTGTACAGTATATAGACTACTGTTCTCCAATTGCATGTAGTTACAATTATTTTTATTTATTTATTTAGTTTTTATTAACCAGGTACCTGCACTAAATAATCAAATGCTTATTTTCAGGCACAGTCTGTGAGATTACAAACAAACTGATAACAAGGCAATACAGTTTTCTTACTTTCTCTCAATTTAATGTTTACACAACATACCTAAAATACAGTATGTTTGAAGTGCATAAATTCAAAGAGGGACTTGTGTGCACATAAGCAGGAACTTCTGTATGGATAGCCCTACTTTCAAAATGACTAGTGAACCCTTTACAAATTGGCTATCCATTTTAAAATGCTGCTTTGTGACATTTATGCAGCCAATGAAATAGAATTCTGTCACACCTTTCAAAGTTATGTGTACAGCGTTATTTATTTAAAACTTCTTTATGAGATTATATTACATTTGTATATACTTCATGTCTGTTGACTTGAAAGAACTGATAAAGGTACAGTGTGATTACATTTCAGGGAGCTTTTAAATATCAGTAGAGCAATTTACAGTGATTTAACTCTGACTTTCAGCTGCATGCAAATGAGTAGCAGGCAATTTGGTACAAATAAAATTGTTGACCTTTACGATGTTCATTTTGTTTCAGTGTTTAGAGCAATCAATGTAAACCACATCATTTTCTGAATTTTATGGCACTGATTCTAGTTATCTTTGGCTTAACAGTTTTTTGCAGTTGTTTTGATGATATCACCTTTTAGTCAAAGTCATACACTGGTTAGCCTAACATAGAAAGAGCCCAACAACATCTATATTTGGAAAAGCAAATTGCAGCTGAATAGATGCATATTGCAAATTTTAGTATATTATTTTCTGCGTGTGATAATAAATCAGAATAAAATGTTGGACATATATATAAAATAAAATGGTAATTAAATTCCATTATAGTCCTCTAAGAGAGACAGAGAGAGTATGTGTGTGTGTGTGTGTGTGTGTGTGTGTATGCGTGCGTGTGCACTAATGTCATACGGTTCCTTCTTATCCTAACATGTTAGTCATATAGCACATACAAAGCACATATACCTGTAGCATGTCTGCCTCTGGACCAGAAGGTAATGGTTCCAGTCTCACACTGGGATTAGGCTCATACCTTTAAAAATGATGGCACCCAATTTCAGTACTTTGAGGCTTCTGTACAGTTGGTGTGCCATCATTCAAATGAGATGTTAAACTGAGTCTGCCTTTTCTGGTTGTTGTTCAAATGGATGTTAAAGATTTCATAGAATTTCTTGAAAAGCCTGGCCAAATATTCCCATTCACCAAAAATACCAGCAACAGTATAATGTGGTTCAAGTTCAGTTAGTTAGATTTGCAGACTCCCCCCCCCCCACCAAACAGAGCGAGCCTGAAGATGGACAGTATTGCCTAGCCCTCCTTACCTGGTCAACAACAAGTAACTAAATAAATATATAAACAAAGTTCATCAATGTCAATGATTTTTCTCCTGCAAAATATTACATGACCTTCACAAGTAGGAAGAGCCTATGTCACTACTTTGATTTACACATACTATGTATCTATCTATTTATCTACCTAATATAACATGGGTGAGAGTGAGCAGCAGAAACATCTTCATGAGCTATATTTCAGCTCCTGACCTTAAGAGTGGTGAAGCCATGAATGAGATCAGAAGAGGTCAAGTACAGTATAGTGAGTGAAGGTATTTCTACTACCTCACTCTTACCAATGCCATATTTCATTTATACAGCTGGTAGTTTGTGGTAGAAATGATAACAAGTTACAAAAGGAAAAACGTACAAAATGTAAACAGTGCCACTCAAAAGCAGTTCACTTTCACCCATGTCAGTTTGATTTGCACAATGGATGTTTAGGTTGTTTGCAACAGAAATGATAAAAAATATACAAAAGGAAAAAAGTGCAAAATTTAAACTTTGCCACTCAAAGCATCTCATATTTGCTGGCTTCAGTGCTAAACACAGCTACTGTAATGCCATCAGCCTTATTAAAGCTGCTGTCTGATTGGTTCCAGTATTCCACTGTGATGTTTAAACTTGCAAGATGGCATTACTAGCGTCACAATAGTGAGTGAGATACTAGTGATATCTTGATCAAATTTAACCTGCACCTGTTTGTAATATATATATATATATATATATATATATATATATATATATATATGTATTTAGAGATATTCAAAATGTGTATTCATTCAAATGTTTTAGTACAAAGCTTAAATACAGTATTTCTGTTTAAAAACATAAGAAGTTAGCAGAACAGGCTGTCCATTCTGTTTTGTTCAGTTCTAACAATATCTGAAACGTTTTAATGGTACATGTACTATATATTCAAAATTCCAAGACTCATTTTAAAGCAAAGACAGATAATTTCAATGAATACCTATACTATGTGAACCATGATAAGGCTCAGGCAAGCAACTGTATCTACAGTAAAATTATTTTGCAAATCTGAAGATATATTCTGTATATAGAGCACTCTCAGTAGTTGTATGCACATAAACAATTTTTGAAGAAAATATTAAAAGATGTTTGCTTTCTAGTTTTGAGTAAATAAAAGTTATAGTTTTCAAGGCAACTTGCACTACAGAACAACACTAGTATAGAAGAGATCACTTACTGGATAATGTTAACATTCAAATCTCCCAGATCATGCTAAACAACACATTAGTATTATCATCAATCTGTATTATACCATAGGTGTTTTTTTCCTTTGCAAGATCAATTTAAAGTATCAAAATCATTAACACTGGAACTGTTGCACCAGTGAAGGTCAGAAATTGTCACACACCAATTCTATGATTATTATTAGGGTTTTGCTACTCGACTTTAACGTACCTTTTACAGAATTTCCCATCGTTATTATTGAATTAGGGCTTGATTTTTATTTCTTCCATTCTATTCATCGGTATTCTTGATGCTAGTAGTGCCTATATTTTGCAGCTATACTCTACATTTGCACTTGCCCTGTAGTGCTCTAGATGTTGAAATTCAAGTGCTAGTGCCACTGTACAGTGTAGGCAAGTTATCAGCCTTCCAAGGCTAACCCCTCCTTTCATCTCAGCGTTCCAACCTCATGTCCTTATCTTTAACTTTCTACCCATTAAGAATTTACAATCCAACTTTTCATCAGGCCATTTATCTGTTTAGCAAAATTATTACCTTCCATGTGACCTTTTCAAACTGTTTCTATCAGGGCAGTTATAATATTGTATGTTAAGGGTCAATGAACATTTTACCTCATCCTGCAGAACAATATATGACCTAAAGTTGATTGCAGATTTGACATACATGAAAGGCTGCTAGACACACTCTTATGATTTTCAGAATATATAGCACACCATTCTTAATTTTCTTATCTACAGTGTTCCATTTTATTTTCCTTCTCCTGATCCCTTTAAGGGATTATTTTATATGCTTGTGCAGTATACAACACAACACAACACAACACAACACAACACAACACAACACACTGCACAAGCACACTCCCTGCGGCATAGGTTGCTTTTTGTAGCATAAGGACATGTTGCATCAAGCGGTGGCCTTCTCACCTTCACCCCTAACATGAGCACAAATAATAAGGCAGTCAATATGTATGCTTTGGAAATGGGACAAGCCGAGGGTATTTCTAGCACATAATTTTTAGCATCCATATTCTACAATGTTCTGACAAGCTGTAGAGGAAGATCAGGAGTGAGGAAGATCCTCTTCCGGGGGCAGGAACAATAGTTCTGCACTACCAATACTGAACTATATATAGTAAACTTTATTGTATTTGATTATCTGTGACATTTTTTTCTCTCTTCCTTTTCTTTCAGCTTGGATGCTGCAAAGAATAGGTATGTATCAAGGTCTACAGATAAATTCCACGAGTAGGTGACTAGTCCTCTGTAATGAGCTGCAGTTGCCATTTATGATAATACTTCCTTATTACCATAGGCTTTACTACCCAGCATTAGGGCACTTTAATAATATTAACAATGCAGTGGGTATTTTGACTATAGCCAATAAATAGATATAGATAAGTTATAAAACAATTCCTAAATGAAAAGTAACTATGGTCATGCGTACTGTTTTTTAACTTATTTGAATCAGTAGCATATTTGCATAATTTTGCTGAGATAGGAATCTATACTGTTTTTAGCAATCACAAATGAACAAAATTCACCTCTTTTGTCTATTTATCAATCGCTATTCATTGATTTTTTTGTAAGGCATATAGTCTCTATGACAACATCTATGACATCATGTATACATCACTACTATGAACTGCTACTTAACAAAACATGTCTCTGTAGTAGCACACCTTTGATAAATGATTGTAGCATCCAAAATGTGTTAGGTGATTGTTCTGGGTGTCTATCTGTTTTCTGCACTTTAGAACATAAAGGAGGCAGATTATACTTTATTTGAAATCTAAGAATGGTGTTTTCATTTTAATACATGGAAGTGGTGAGTGCCCATTTTTTTGTCAACTCATTTCATGTAGACCACCATGCAGCCATCAAAAGATAATGCTTTCAGTCACCATCAGCCTGGGCCAGATTTGAACCAGTGACCCAGAGGTAAAAAAAAAAAGCCTCAGTTTGTTGCCAATCACATGCATTCTAGTTCTTATTTTTCTTCACTTTAGCTTTTTTTTTTTTTTTGCAACCTTCTCAGCTGAAACCCTCTGGAGATAATCGACCTCCATGCCTGACATGATATGACCCAGAAACCTATTCAAACCAAAGCGTTCAAATTCAGACTTGGCTGGCAGTATCAGAATTTGAACTCATGGACCTATAGTAGCAGAGGTGTTTTAAAATACAGTACTGTGGCAGCCTTCACAAACTTCCATTAAATAATATTACATCCATTCCTCAGTAGCTGAACAATTAGCTGTTTTAAGAATGTGGAATTCTGAATACTGCGTAATTAGCAGATTTTTGGTTTAGTAACCTTTCATAACAGTGCGTCTCAAAACATTTTCACAGCATTGTATTAGGTACTAATATGAAGTGGATGAAAAAAGCTGGCTCCAAACTGACTAAGAGATATTGTCAGCTACACTGTTTTCTACACTGTAAGTACCTCCAGTAATAACAGCTAAGCACTCACCCCCTGTGCCAGACACCTCCTTTTAGGGCCAAAATGTCTACCTCAAATAATGACAGTCCAGGAGTCATTAGTTAGTGTTAGTGTGGCTCAGTTGGTAGCACATCCACCTCTGGACCAGAAGGTCGTGGGTTCTCATCCCATACCAGGATTGGACTTGTACCTAAAAATCGCTGGCATCCGAGTACAGTATTGGGGGGTGCTGAACTGCAGGGGTGTGCCGTCCTTCGGATGAGATGTTAAACCAAGATCCCTTCTGCCCATCCTGGTGCTGACCTGGTGGGTGTCCAGGTGGAAGTAAAAGGACCAGGGCACTCTTAGCGAACGAGCAGAGAACATTCCCAGTGTCATGGCCAGCATTCCCTTCCCATAAACCGGTTCATGCAATTATCCAGGCTGTGTGTGGGTGATGATGTGCGATGGCGCCACCACTCATTCAGTCACTTCACTACCAGTCTAGCATTGCTTGTAAAGCACTTTGGGATACTGGGTATGAAAAGTGCTATATAAATGCTGATTCTTCTTCTTCTTCTTCTTCTTCTTCTTCTTCTTCTTCTTCTTCTTCTTCTTCTCCTTCTAGTTAAGCTCAGCTGCTACCAAATGTGACTCTCTGCTCCTGTTGCTGACCACTGCTTATACTCTATATTAGCTACTGTCAATCATGGCTCTGGCACTCTCCTTGCAGTCCCTGCCTTTTACAGTCTACTAGTTCCCCTTTCCTGCTAGTCACCGACTACAGCTCTCAGCACCTGCTAGCCAGCAATCATGGCTCACCTCTCATCATGCAGCAAATACCCCTCCATACATACACACACACACACACACACACACATACACACACACACATTAAGGCTTCCATTGAGCCTTTCAAGTTAAACTCTGCCATTTATGGCCACAGTAATAAACTCCAGTCCTGTCAGTCTCCAATTGATGCTGGCCATGACTCTCAGTCTTTGCTCCCAACCTCCATCAATAGAAACCACCCATCCCCCCACACCTCCACTGAAGCAACCACCATGCTGGTGTTGCCCTTAATTTGCTCAATGCTGTCTTTACTTGACCCAGGAAAAAACAACACTTTACATATAGTGCTGTCTTACTAATTTAAGTAATAAAACAAATGATAAAATGCTTCTTTACTAATTCTCAAAGGTTTCTGTTTCATAACTGCAATAAGATACCAGAGTGTGGGTTGTGTGGACAATGGCACTTCTTGGGTGGTCTAAGGACTTGTCTATGTCTTGGGTTTCAAGCCACCTAAGGTGTACCATTATCCCACAATGCACACCCTGCCATGTCTTACTGTTTAAGAGCAGCCAACGCCATTAGAAAAACTTGACAAAAATGTGAGCTTTAGAACATTTCAGTTTATATTTCATATATTTTCTATAATTATTTCCCTTTTATTTTTCTTTATTACTGAGGACAGTTGTATAAAAGAGGATTACTGTCCTTTAGACTTTATCTGCTCTTTTTGCTTGCCTATACCTAACATCATACTCCCTTGTTTATGGCATCAGAATTATCTCCACAGCAACCAATTATGATGTCATAAACATAACTGTGATGTCAGGTGTAGGCATGCAGCCAGAATAGTTAAGGCAGCAATCCTGTGTACATGCAAATGTCCTTAGTAAGAAAGAAATAAGGGTGGCAGTATAGCCTAGATGTTAGAATAACGATCTGTGAATGAGCTTGGTACATCCAGCAGACAGACCTGGGTTTGATTCCCACAACCTCAGCTTGCATACTGTGTGACTCTAAGCAAGTCACTTAACTGCCCCAGTGCTCCCGGGTAGCCCCTGAAAACAGGCACCTATGCCTAGTAGGCCTTAGCCAGTTAAGAAAAGAATAAAAAAAAATTACAGAAAAAAATATTAAAGATAAGCTAAATTGTGTCTAAATATTCCATTTTCTCAAAATTGTCACAACAACGTCAGGAGCTTTTTAAGTACCACATAGACTTTCATAGACTTTCACAGTGACCGCCTGTGTCTAGACTTATACAGTCACTAAGCATTTAATATTCACACACAGACAACTGCATCACAGCCTACTTTATGGATAGAAGAATGTTATCCAGAACACTGAAGGGTAATGTTATGCTCCTATGAAAAGTGCCAAGGAGTTGTTTACGTCCACCTGGACAATTAACTGAAACAGGTAGAATGGGCCTTGGTTTATTTGCACATTGAAATGATAGCAATAGGACCAGGTTGCACCCCTCTAGTACTGCACACATGCCTGATGACTGGAGGGTGGCCCATGAGGTACCAATATTTAAAACGGGTTTCAGGGTTAAGCCTGGAAACAATAAGCCATCGTATCTTCCATACCAAGGAATCTGGCTTGAGACAATCATAAGAAGCAGAATTTTGAACTCTTACAGAACAAAAATGGACTCTGTAGCTCAGTGTGGAGCCTGCAAGAAGAAATTGTGTCAGATCAAGCTCATTGCATTTTGATAATGGCACCTAGGAACTGGGTGAGAGGAAACCTGTTGATGTATACCTGGACTTCAACAAAGTTTTCAATGCAATGCCACACAAGTGACTAGTCTATCAGGTGGAGAGCCGAGCATAACTGGTTGTATAACTCAATTAGTTAAAATCTGGTTGTAGGACAGAAAACAGAGAGTTATTATACTTTATAAAATGGCAAGAAAATATCTAGAAATTTAATTGACCGAGGATGTCACCAGACAGTGCATTAAATCTTTATAAATGCACAGTCAGATGCCAAATCTCATTTCCTCACCTAAAAATAAAATACTTAGTGCCATTTTATAAGTGTATTGAGCCTCCAGGGTGTGTATCATAGTATTTTAATGCACTTCCCAGAAGCGTAAGAACACTCAGCCTTCAGTTCATACCTTACTGTCTTCTTGTGGTGTACATTAAAATCCTACAATATACACCCTGTTATGGCTTAATGCCTACACGAGGTAATGCATACATATGGAAACAAGGGACTGATGGAGTCCCACTAGGCTCTGTGCAGGGACAACTTTGTTCAGTATATTCACAAGAGATCTGGAGGTGGGCACCAGTAGGTATATTGTTATGATCAGTGGTGACCCCAAAATGGGAAGTATAGTTACATCTCAGAAGGAGGTTGCAAAAATGTAATGGGACTTGGATGTGCTCTGGAAACAGGAAGAAAAATGTCAGATAAACTCCCACATTAAGATGTTGTGAGGTTTTCCTTCACCAGCAAAGATGTGACAAAAAATCATGAATTTCAGCCTTACCTCACAAAGTTTTGCTAATTTTAGGGCATAATGCACTTTGCAAACTATGCAAGGAACTTTGCCGGTAAAGTCAGTGCTACTTCATGATGGGCGAGTACTGTTTCTGGGCAGCTCACATGGTGTGCACAAGTCTGCTCACTTGGTTACACAGCTGCACGACAGTACAGAGATGGAACCATATGACAGTGTGCAGACCTACCCTGTTAAGGAGAAGTATTTTACAGCACAGATATTTGTGTAGTTATACCGTGCTTATTATCAGTGCTGTGAGCTGTGTTCAGAACTGAGATGAGTTTTTATAAAAGTGCTTTAGCACAAATATTTTTACAAATACTGACTGCACACTTTCAGGGCTGGTTATGAAACAGAGAACACAGAAGTATAGGTGGTGATAGTAGATGAAGACCAAAGGTCCATCCAGTCTGTCCAGAAAAATGTCCCCTATCTACCCTCCTGACCTTCCTTCTTATAGGTGTATTTAGCCTAATGCCTACCCCAATCCACCCCCTCCCTTTTGGATTCACAATCAGCATTCCAAAAAGGACACTTCACAGACACTGTGCTCACCGACCTAATAGACCATGTCTCCTCTCAGCTTGAGGAGAGCAGGGAGGTGTGCATGGTGTTCGTAGAATTGTCTAAAGCCTTTGACATTGTGGACCACAGGGTTCTTCTTCAGAGACTGGAAAAATTGGGCTTAGATCTTGAAACACTAGAATGGTTCTCTTCTTATTTATCAGAAAGATCACAATTGGTTCAACTTGAAGATGTAACTTCAAAACAGCTTAAAGTAATTAGAGGGGTTCCACAGGGGTCCATTTTGGGCCCAATCCTGTTTTTGGTTTATTTAAATGATCTGGTAAATATTGCTGTTAACACTAAAATTAAATTATATGCTGATGATACAGTTCTGCTAGCACATGGTATAAATACTAATGAGGTTGAAAAGGGGCTTCAGGAAGATTTTTTAGGGTTAGAAAATTGGTTAGCCGATTCAAAAATAGTATTAAATAGTAAAAAAAACTAAAACCCTTCTTTTTTTCATCTCAGAAGGGTAAAAAGTACCAAAAACAGGAACTGAATATAAAAACATCAAAACAGGAAACATTAGAGCAGTTTCCCCATTATAAATATCTAGGGGTTTGGGTAGACCAGGGTTTGAAATTTGATATTCCTATAGAAGAAATAGTAAGTAAAGTAAATAGAAAACTAGGGGCATTTCGAAAAAACAGGTTTTGCACAAATGTTAGGATGCGGAAATCAATTGTAAATCAGTTATTAATCTTTACAATAGATTATGGTAGTCATATATATGGGAGGGCCTCAAACTTTCCTTTAAGAAAGGTTGAGGTTACTTATAACAATTTAGCTAGGTTTATTTTACAGTGTGATTATAAAACTCATCACTGTGAATTGTATTTAACATTAGACTGGTTAACACTTAAAAATAGGAGAAAATTGATAAGGGCCTTACAAACACAAAGATTACTAAAGACAGGGGAACCAAAATATCTTAAGGACAAAATAGAGGAGAAAAGTGTTAAACATGATTATAAGCTAAGAGATAATGGTGTGATCCTTACACACCTAAGGTAAAAATCCTTCAGTCAAATGACATTTAAAGCTGAATATGCCTCAAACTGTCAACTGTTAAATTCTATGAAAAAAAACAGGTTATAAATCGTCATTAATTACCAACTATTTGACAGAGAAATTGAAAGTTAGATGTATGTGCCATAGGCGATGAAGAAACATCATAGTTTTTAAATTTGTGTCCCAAGTAGTAAAATGAGTTGCATGAATTTTGTTGGAATACAAGTATATTTATTGAATATTTAAAATTTTTGGAGAATGAAAGTGATTATTGCAACTGTGTTTGTATTTGATGTAATTTTAAAGTCCTATTGTCAGGACCACCTTGAAAAAAGGCTTCAGCCTAAAGATGTGAAGCAAGATCTTTTCCTGAATAAATATAAATCTTTTACTACTACTAGTTTATCTCCCCCCACATCTCTGCAGCTCCTACTTTTATCTTTGATCTTACCAGCCCCTATAACTCTCCCAACCATTCTTGAACATGATTATAGTCCCTGCCCCCACCATCTCTACCAGCAATCTATTCCATGGCTCCACCACTCTCTCTCTCAGCAGAGTTTCCTCACATCTTTCCTGATGGTCTCCCCAATAAGCCTCCATTCAAGCCCTCTTGTTACACTACTACTGTTCTGATGAGCAGGTGCTCATTGTTCACTTTAACTCCCCTCAGTAACGTGTGCATCTCTGTCATGTCACAATTTTCCATCCTGGTCTCCAGCATGCACATTTTAAGGGCCTCCAGATGTTCCTCTTAGGATCTGACCTGTTGGCCTTGGATCACCTTGGTGACCCTGCCTGTTCTTCCTCAGGTACACACTCCAGAATTGGGCATAGTACTCAAATTGGAGCCACATCAGGGTCCTGTAAAGGGATGACATCACCTCCTTCCTCCTACTATCAAACCCTGTCCCAGTGCATCCTGGCATCCTTGTTGCTTTGCTGTATGCTTTGTTGTTCTGTCTGGATTATTTGAAGGAGTCACTAATGATGATCCCAGGTCCCTTTCCTCAGATGTTGTCCAACCTACCCACCCCCATCTGTACATGAGTTATTTTTCCCAGTGTGCATTACTTTGCTGTTGTGGCTTTAAATCTCATCTGTCAGAGTTTTGACCATTTCTCAGCTTCTCCAGGTCATTCTGTAACTCCTCACCCCTTCTTGCTGTATATACTGCCACATAGTTGTGTGTCATCAACAAAGAGACACACTATGCTCTGGATGCCCTCCCCTATAACAGTGATGTAGAAATTGAACAGGACTGGTCCCAGGACTGACCTTTGCAGCATCCTGCTTGTGACCTCTTGTCCTCGTATTTGACCCCTTTTACTACCACCCTCTGTTCCCCCCTGAAATTCCCTACCCATCTTACTAATTCTTTCCCCACTGCAAGATCCTCCAGTTTCTTCAGCAGCCTCCTTGTTGTAACAAATCAAAGGCCTTGCTGAACTTGAAGTAGAGTAAATCTACCACCTGCACCCGATCTACCACCCTAGTGAGTCACTAGTAGTGACCCAGTCAAGTAATACTAGTAAGTTAATCTGACATTCTCCTGCTGCATGAATCCATGGTGCTTGAGGTCTTGCAACCCATTGCATCTATGTAATTCTACTATGCTTTCCTTGACCAGGATCTCCATCAGCTTACCTTTAATGTAGGTAAGACTATCAAGTCTGTAGTTTTTCCCAGTTCTTCCCCATTTCCCTCCTTCATGATGTAGAATCATATCTGCAAATCTCCAATCCCCCAGTTTCCCTGCACCTCATTTAAGTTAATTGGTTTAAAAGTTACAAACAATTTTGTAAACCTGATTTTACCCCCTGGCCAAAAAAAGCTAGTTTCAGTGGAGCACTACTGATAATGTCATAACCAGAACTCACTGCCTAGTTCCCTATGTCAGTGATTTTATAGGACTTATTTCTTCAAAGTTTAAGAAACTGTAGTTTTACTGCTCATTTTGGGGAAATAAATAGACACAGGGGTTGGTTCAATGCATATATTTCCAGAATGTTACACTGCATGGTACTGTACTTTCAAGTGCTGCAGAAGGTGGTTTGGAATGCAGCATTGGAGAAAGCTATGGAATGTCAATATGGTGAGAATTTCAGAATTCTGGCGGGACGTGCAAGCTCAAGATTTTGCAGGCACACATGTTTAGGAATCGATGGGGACTGACAATTTTGGACTAAAGTGGGGATGCACACTTTGGGATGTGACTACGTACCATTTCATTCTGAAATTGCTCATTCCTACTACATTACAGAACGGTATACACCCACTACATTTCAAGGTTATGCATCATATCCCCACCACATTCTGACATTGTGTGTTCTTTGCCATGTTCCAAAAGTGCATGTCCCAGGCTCATTGCAAAGCTGTGTATCAGTGGCACATTTTGAAATTGTGTATCCCCACCACATTACAAAATTGCACATCACAGCCCCATTCCAAAATTCTATATCCTGGCCACATTCTAAAATTCTGAAAATTACCAAAACTGTGCACCCCCATCACATTCTGAATATGCTCATTCTCACCACATTCCAAAATTATGTGTTTCTGACACATTCTGAAATTCTGTTTCCAAGCCACATTCCAAAACTGGGAGTCCTCACTACCTTCGAAAATCTGTGTCCCAGAAACATTCTGAAATTGTACCGTCCCTTTACATTCTGACATTGTTTGGCACTACTGCATTACACAATTGCCCATCTTAGTCATGTTCTGAAAATGCGCATCAACACCGTAGTCCAGATTTGAGCATCCCCATCACATTTTGAAAATGAGTGTCCATGCCACATTCCAAAATTGCATGTTGAAGCCACTTTCTAAAATGGTGCATTCCTGCCACATTCCAAAACTGTGCATCCCAGCAACATTTCAAAACTGTGTGTACCCTTCATATTCTGAAAATGTATTTTTCTCTGATGCTCTAAGATTACATATCCCCCACATTCCAAAAATGTGCATCACTGCCATATTTTAAAATTGCATGTGACCACCACATTCTGAAACTGTGCATCTCCGCCACATTCTGAGATTCTGTATTCATGCCACATTGTGAAATTCCATGTTGTCATGAAAATCTGAAATCAAGCATCTCCATCACATTCTGAAATGTTGCATCACCATCACATGTTTAAACTATATACATCCATGACACATGGAATTGCATCTCCATGCCACATTCTGCAACTGTGTCCCCTGCAATTCGAAACTGTGTATCTCTGCTGCATTCTAAAAATTTATTGCACTGCCACAGTCTGAATGTAAACGTCTCTGCTGCATTCCAGAATTGTGTGTTCCAGCTACTTTCTGAGATTGTGCCATTGCTGCATTCCACAGAAGCAAATTGTGGCATTCTGAAATCTCATCCCTGCAGGAGTTTAAAAACTGAACACAACTTTGGCATACTAAAGCCATGTTGACTGCTACATCCCTTACATTCTTAAGTATCCTGCACCTGTACAGTATGGAAATGCAAGCTCTGCACACACTCAGTGTCAGCTTTCCTTTCTATGTTGGCTCACGTCTGCCCACCAGCCAACATATTGCAGCATTAGCAGATTTGGAGGTGCGGTCACTGTGGGTGAATGCAGGGCATGCATCAGTAGGTGCATTCCTCATTCCCCAATAAGGCAGCTGCAGGTGCTGACACCAGCAACATGTAAACTGGCCACAAGGTCTAAGAAAAGGCCCGCTGCAATGACAGCCAAGCTCGTCATGCAGTGGTGTGCCTTTCCTGGTGATGCAGTTTAATAAACATGGTGGCACTGACTGGCGTTGTGCAGAGCGCCCCAACCCACTTCATTTGCCGATGGGGGAGCCCACTCCCCATCAGCATAATGTCCCCCTCCCATTTAAAGTGTATGACGAGGGGGTGCCCAATCACCCTCGGAATCATGCACCCCACCCAAATAGTGTTTCTTTGCTGACGGAGGGCCCAATCCCCATCAGCTTCAGTCCCCCATTCCTCATTTATTTTGCCAATGGGGGAGCTCACTCTCCATCAGCATAATGACCCCATCACTTTTGCTGTATGCTGAGGGGGGATGCCCATTCCCCCTCTGTTCTTGTCCCCCTCTTCGGTATGTGCCGACACGGGTGCCCAATCCCCCGTCGGCTACAGCACCCCCTCCAAAAAAAGTCAGGTGGCACACTGGGAGCCCACTCCAGTGTGCCAAATGCCCCTGTCAAACAAAAACCATCTTGCAATGTTTTTTGTTTTTTTTAAACCTGCAAACCAGAAAACGGTCCCTCTTCGATCTGGTGGCCCTCCCCCAACCACGCCCATGCTTTGCACACCCTGCCTTCCCACACACCCCCTCACCCCATACTTACCTCCAGAGCATGGCACGACGATCTTCGGTGGACCGGGAACGCGTCTGCACTCTTCAAAGCCAACCGCGGTCTGAAAAAAATTCCGATAAGCTGTATAATGGCATAAATAGGGTTTTTCAACTTTGGTGCATATGTTGGGCATTTTTGGGAATTTTAGCACCAAAATTTCAACATGTGGTTATTGGGACCCCTCCTCATGAATTCAGTAACTGTCATGGCGTTATTCAGTCCCAAAAGGTGATTTCACGGTCACTGCACAGAATCATCTTTTGGGACTAATTAACAAAATGACAGTGTCATTGTTCATGAGAGGGGCTCTCAAAAAGACTATGTTGCAAATTTGGTGGAAAAAATCCAAAAAATGGCTGTTTCATGAGCGTGCATTGCACAGTTTCCATGCACGCTTGTAACTTCATGAATTTGTAATATTTTCACTCCAGATTTTCAAAATTGGCATTTTTCCATACCTCCTTATGAACTGTACAGCTGTCATTTTTCATATCCTGGCCAAAATGTGTTTTCACATATCCAGCACAGAATAGCGAGGTCACTGTGCAAAATCAGTTTTTGGGAAAGTTTGAGAAATTGACGGTGACACTGTTCATGAGCAGAAGTCCTAAAATGCCTATGTTAACAATCTGGTGACAAAAGTCCATACTGTAAAATGACTGTGTTACAAGCATGCATTGCACAGTTTCTATGCACCCTTGTAACTTCACAGATTTGCAATATTTTCATGCCAGATTTTCAACACTGACATTTTTTCACACATCCTTATGAACAGTACAGCTGTCATTTTTTACATCCTACCCAAAATGTGTTTTCATACCTGTGGCGCACAATGTCATGGTCACTGTGGGAAATCAACTTTTGGGACAGATTAACAAAATCACAGTGCCACTGTTCATGAGGGGAGGTCCCAAAATGACTATGTTGAAAATGTGCTTAAAAGAATCCCAAAAATAACTGGGTTACGGATGTGTGTTGCGCAGTTTCTATGCCTGCTCATGACTTCACCAATTTTTCATATTTTCACTCCAGATTTTCAATGTTGCCATTTTTTAGACGCCTCATGAACCATACAGTTGTCATTTTTCACATCCTGCCCAAAATGTGTTTTCATCCCTGTGTTGCCAAATGGCATAGCCAATGTGCAAAACCACCTTTCGGCTAACAAACTGATAGTGCTGCTCTTCATGAGGTGGGGTCACAAAAAGCCCATGTTGAAAATTTGGAGTGAAAATACTAACAAACGCTTATGGCGTTAGGGTTTCCAACTGTAACATCCCACCCTGTAGAGACTGACAGGTATCAGGAGTGTGACTTGGAATCATTGGCTGTAATGCTCATGCCATTCCACCCCAACCCCCCACCCTGCAGCAAGCGACAGGCATCAAAGTGTGCCTTGGAGTGTTTGGCCCTAAAGTTCACCCCATTCTCCTGTACTGCACCCATCTCAGCATATTTCCTTATGGAATGGGTTAAGTATAAAGCCCAAAGACCCAAAGCACACCACAACATTTATCAGTGTATACAGGGTAGGGTGAGGTTAAATGGCATGAACGTTATAGCTGATGACCCAAAGGCACATCCCAACATCTGTCAGTCTCTGCAGGGTGGGGTGAGTTGGAGTCAGTTCAGTACTTCACTGCCATTCCTTTGTGCATCTTTAACTCCTGCACTACCAATGCCAGCAAGACAACATTCAGCATTGACAAATGCTTGTTTAAATGTTTACTACAACCGCAGTTTAAAGAGACACTGTCAACCCCCGGACTCAAATTGTCTCTAGTTTAAGAAACACATTTTATGACTGGTCACATTCTATAGAGATTGCTGATGTAGCTGGTAGTTTGATTCTGATTCTTTTTTTCTTTTTGAAAGTGAAAAGCAGACTGCCCACCATACTGGTGTTACCACACCAAATATAGAATAGTGTATCGGTGACCATACACAACAAGGCTGTGTTTCTATCAAGGGGATGTGATGACATCATAAAGACCTAGAGAGTGAAGCTCGAGAGGTCTGAATGATGTCATCACATTCGAGACAGAAACACAACCTTAGTTGTGTATGGTCACCCATACACTATTTTGTACAGTATATGGTTTCCCAAAATGTAGAAACTTTGCTTCACAAGGTTTCATACCTTGGCCCAGATATTCAAACTGCACCAGGCTGTGGCACAATCAGGCACAGCTCAACTTGGCTGCTCAGGGGTGTGGACTGTGCGATATTCAACGGAGCTGTGCCATGGCTCAGCAGCATTGAATATCGCACCCTGGCCACCCCCAATGTGCATGGCGCAGTGGCACTGCACCAGTGCAAGTGGCTAGAGTGGAGCATGGGGATGTGCTAGCGCAAGTCCCATTGCGCCATGCACAGCAATCATAATATTCAAAAGTTGACAAGGCACACATGGGGCCATTTGCATGTCATTATGGCCCCATTTGCATGTGGTGGCTGATCCCAATGACTTGCACCTGGCACCCTGCCAGGCAACAGCTGTCGGGGACCGATGCACCCTGCAGCCCGATCGTGGGCATTTGAAAAAAAAAAAGAATTCCGTCCAATATCCCTGGTGGTCCAGTGGACCGGTATCTGCCCGATCATGGGCATCTGTAAAAAAAAGACAAGAATTCGTTCTATATCCTTGGTGGGCCAGTGGACTGCTATCTGCCCGATTGCGGGCATTTGTTTAAAAAAAAAGATCCCCTTCCAATATCCCTGGTGGTCCACTGGACAGCTATCTGCCTGATCGCAGGCATTTGTTTCAAAAGATCCTCTTCCAATATCCTGGTGGTCCAGTGGACGCTATCTGCCGATCGTGGGCATTTGTAAAAACGTATTCCAATATCCCTGGTGGTCTAGTGGTACCCCCACCCGCCCACTGAGCCCCACCACCGCCGCCCCAGTCAGCCGGTGGGTGGCAGCCTCACCTGACTGACCCCGCCGCCCCTGACTGACACTCAGTAGGGCTGCACGCCCATTGGTTCACAGCATGAGCCAATGGGCATGCAGCTCTACCGTACTATACATTCCAGATATGTGAATGAATTCATTCACATATCTAGAATGTGGTATGGTGAGGATGCACACCAGGCTCACGCTGTGAACCAATGGGCATGCAGCCCTACCAAGGTGTCAGTCGGTGCGGCGGCTGAGCGCAGGCTGGTGGGTGCTGCCACCGCCCGGCTGACTGGAGGCGGTGCGGCTCAGTTGTGGGTAGGTGTACCATAGACCACCAGGACATTGGAATTAGTTTTTATTTACAAATGCCTGCGATCAGGCAGATAACGCTCCACTGGACCACCAGGGATATAGGACAAAATATTTTTTTGTTTTTTATAGATACCCGCGATTGGGCAGATAGCTGGTCCACTGGACCACCAGGGATATTGGAAGGGGATCTTTTTTTTAAACAAATGCCCATGATCGGGCAGATAGCTGGTCCACAGGACCACCAAGGATATTGGAAGGGAATCTTTTTTTGAAACAAATGCCCGCGATTGGGCAGATAACTGGTCCACTGGACCACCAGGGATATAGGACGAAATAGTTTTTTGTGTTTTACGGATGCCCGTGATTGGGCAGACAGCGGTCCACTGGACCACCAGGGATATAGGACATTAATCTTTTTTTACAGATACCCACAATCGGGCATGGGGGGGTGCCGCCAGGTGCAGCCAGAACTCGGGTGGCCACCCACAGGTGGCAGCTGCCGTGTTGCACCCTGCAATGCGGCAGCTCACCTGTGGGTGGCCATCAGGTGTTCCTTTTTTTGGGGCGTAACTTTGTGCTGGCGCAGGTAGGGGTTGTGCATGCATGGCTCTGCACATTCCGGACTGAATATCGGGCTGTGCAGGTTATGCATGGGCACGGCCCCCTACCTGTGCCTGCATACATTACTGATGTGCTCTGGCGCATCGGGATTTGTGCCGCACACTTTTCCCTTTTGAATATCATGCCGGGGCGCATCAGTGGGTTGCACATGGTGCAACACTGTTGCACCATGCGCAACCTTTTTGAATATCTGGGCCCTTGTGTTCATGTTCCTGCTTGCTCCAGGTCTGGTGAAGTCCCGCTGTGCTCCCGACTCTAAACGTCATGGTTCTTGCTGCAGTCCCACTCTGTTCTCAACCCTGGTGATCTATGGCACCAGTGATAACAAAAAAAAAAGAAAACTCACAAACTGGTAGTTTGGACACACAGAGATGACTATGGCAGTCAGTGTCCAAACTATACTGAATCCACTGCTCACCCAATCGGCTCACAACCACCATACCATTTTAGTCTGTTTGTTTTTGAACACAGCACTGTTTCAGCCAGTCAGGAAGCAGCTCAGGGGGAAAAGTTGTTGTAGTATTGTTGCAATGTCAGAACGATAGTACAGCAACTTTTCTTGACCTTTGAACTGTCCTACAACAACTTTTGGAAAGCCATCAACTTTCCATCCACAATAAGCCCTGATCATATACTATAATGTATTTGTTTACATTTCTTAATCACATCCCACTGCATCTTTCCTATACTGGGAACACTCCAGCACAGTCTAGCCACTCACAATGCAGTGGGAGGTGAGGAAACTATTGCATCATTAGTGGCACTGGCTGCACTGTTTGTGGGTACTTATAATGTTCAGGAAGTATGTAGTAAAAGTAGATCAAGGATTTGAAACAAAACAAGGTTGGGTATAATTACGCCATTAGCATGCATTTCCGTTCTACTAAGAAAGGAGGCAGAAAAAACAACCAGAAACAAAATGAATGTTAGGGAAGATAAGCAATCAAAAATGTAGGTTTTCAATTAGAAATAGTATGATGCAAAAAAGGGTTGACGGTGTCTCTTTAAATAAAATTTATAAGGTAGCTTGCAGGGATGACTATCAGTTGTGAGTCCTAGTTATGACATCACCAGTAGCACCACTGAAATTGGCATTTTGAATTGGCAGTGCCATTAGGGTTAAAAAATGGTTTGTAACTTCAAAACAACGTAACTTATAGATTTGATTTTTGGCATGATGCTGACTGAGGATATGCTAATCCAAATTCTGAATTTACTGATGCTAGACATTTTGGCCAGCCCCGCTCTTTATTACTCTCACCTATGTGCAGTTCTGCATTTGCTTATGTCCATCTGACAGCCCCTTTGCCTCTTTTTACTTTCTCTGATATTCCTTCCATTTCTGCTCTCCATGCCTTTCCTTAAGTATATTGAAGGCCCTTCTCTTGGTCCTTCCCCCCTCCCCTGTCTCCCTTGAAAACTATATTGGCCTCTTGCATGTATTCCTTTTAGTGACGTTCCTCATACATGAGTCAGTTACCTCCAAAATGGATCTTTTCATTACAGTGGTGACAGCAGTTCAGGGTCGGTGTGCCACAGAGGGCTTTAAAAACTATTTGAAAACTGCATGTGAATTGGCATTCTAAAGAGAAAGAAAACATGCACCAAGGTACAGTGAGCTTCTATTTTGAACTCAGTCTTTGTGTTTTAAATAGAAATGATGATCAACAGGTGTGGTCAGAATTAAAATATACTGCTCTTTCCTTCTAGAATTAGCAACAGTGAGTGATTTGGACAGCCACTTTTATATAAAACAAACAACATTCTGTGAAATAAGAATGAAACTAAAAACAGATTAGAACCTTTTGAGAAGCAGGCATTATAAGCATGATTTGTAGTAAGTTAATAATTTGATAAAACAATGGTTTTGGAAGGAAATTAAAAGCAACATATATTGAAAGATGGGAACTGTTTTTTTTCCCAGAGAAAAATAGCAACTTTAAATGTACCTTTTAAATTGAGTAGGTTGAAGCTGTAGCACTTTGTGAACTCAGTTTCAGAACCAGAACAAAGGACTTAAATCCTCTTAATGGAGCGGGCACCATTATTTCTTTTTGTAGTTTATATTGATTTATATGTTATATAATTCTGAAAGTAAATAATAATTAGGATCTGTTTAACAAGAATGTTGTCAGTAAGAGACAAATGGAATACTTGATTCAGTTGAATTGCTAAAAAGGTTAAAAAGACAGGTAAGTAGGTTAAAGAGCAAAATATTTCATGTAGCTTTTGAAAGCATAAATAAGAGGCAATATAAATATGTTGAAACCAAATCTAGGTTGTAGAAATATTAATATGGTGAATCTGATATTTGTTTACTGACTGTGGTTGTAGGAGGGCGTCCATGTGTGATGGATATTAAAGGAATAATGCTTAGCGTTGACAGGATGTGTGTCATGCTGGGGTAATGTCATGCCTTGGTTGGCTGGGCAAGAGGCTGAATGTTATCCCAGCACAACACATACCCTGAGTACATTATCCCTATTTTACAATGGATCATTAAAAAAGTAAATAAGATGGAAAAATAGTTTTAAGACAGTTTTTTTTTTTTTACAATGGGCAGGTGTACTTCTTAAAAAATAGTGCTGATTTAGTGCTTTGGCCAGTAGGTAGAGCTGCTCTGCAGCCCTCCATCCACAATAGATACAGACATTTTCTCCATATTTTCTGCATGTTAAATTTCTGCCCATCTCCATGCATCATGGGTTTTCATGTTGTGTGGCCTGGTAAGTAAGTAAAAACAACACCCTCCCCTCAGGTTACAATGCTGGTTGTCTTATCCAAGTACAACTTTTACTGTTTGAGACTGAAGGCAGAAAACAGCGATCGGGTAAGTGAAGAGTGAAATAAAAAGTGCTCATGCACTCACTGACTATGGCAGCAGGGACTACAGGATTTCCATGAAGCCAATTGTAATGATGAATTTTATGTGTGAAAGAAAGGGATGTCTGGAGAGCACGAGGCATTGGGAGTGAGATGTTGTGAAGGCTATCTGATGGCATTCATTTTGTGTTACATCATGTTTTTTTTAAACAAATACAAAAAAGGGTTTGAGGATGTTCACTGAGTGGGGACTGCCAGTACAGCCAGCCAACATCAGGCAACTTCAGGTTATAAACACTACCTCCCCTTTTGTCACCCTCTCTGAATTTCTGTGCCTAGTTCTCAATCCCCCAGCTGCCTTGATGTTTTGGAGATCACACCGTCCTTCACCATTCTTATGTTTTCTCCAGCAGCTGTTCTCAGCTGCACCCAATTTGACTCAGCATCCACCACCTCCTCTTTAATAGCGCTATCATCAGTGGCCTCCATGTCCTCTTTAATGTTTATTTATGTATTTACTTCATGAAAATATTGTAGATTACCTTTGAGCACAAGTGCTCATTTACAAAGGTTCCACATCAAATACATAGTCACAAAAAAACATCACAAGTAAAATAAGCAGTTCCAGTAGAAATGCAGTCAAGTCAGGCACTTAAGACAGGACAATTGCATACAGTTTTGAAAAAAATCGATACAGATCGTTATATAAAAAGTCACAATACTAGTACACACTCCTTGATAGAGCGTCCTGCTGCTGGCCATGATGGTGAGTGGTAGGCTGTGCTGTTCACAGGATCAGGGCAGGGACATGGGAGGGGAGAACAGGGTGGTTGTGCAATGTCTGATGGGGTGGGGAGGGTGGGGGATCCACTAGACCACCAGGGACTATTATCACATTTTGGGGGTGAGATTGAGGATCAGGGGTGCTATAGGACCGGCACTTGTATCATTATACTAGGGAGATTGGAGATTGGTGGGGGTCCACTACACCACCAGGGAGAATATGTAAACATTGGGGATTGGGGGGCTACTAGACTACCACAGAAGATTTTACACTATGGGCTCAATTTAAAAAACAAATACTTTAATTTCACCTCACTGCAAAGAAACCTCAGTGGGTGCCACATCACTGCTGCTGATTCCCAGCTGTGCCTCAACACCCCCACTGCCTCCTCCCATGCCCCTATGCCCCAGGGCCCCTCCTGGCAATGTATTTCTTCATTCCCCCAACATCCTGGCACCTCTACTGTTGTGCTGGTTTGGTGGGGGCTGACAGATACATGCACTAATTCTTATAGATGTGCCAAGTGTTTGGAACACCTTGCAAAATGTGGCAAACCCTGGGAGTTTGGCACAGGGATTCTGCATTTTATAAAATCTGGTGCTGGGTCCCTCATACACCCAGAGTTTCCATGACCCTTTGAGTGATGCAACTTGCATCACTCTGTGGGGTCTTTTAAAATCAGGCCCAAGATGTCATCCAGAGTTACTCCAAGATATTTAAAGGTCTCCACCTGTTCAAGCTTTTAAGTGAACTGAAGTTACTCTGGAAAGTGGCAGTAAGATTGTCAATGTCAGGGTTTTTGGAATAGATGACAGCATCATCGGTAGAGGTACATTGGCTGTCTGACAGGTTTTGAGCAGTTAATTTATGAATAGGGGAAAAATGGATGGGGCTAAGATGGAACCCTTGGGGACACCAATAGATACTCCCCTACTGTTAGACAAAGATTTATTGCTCTTCACCCACTGGAAATGATTGAGGTAATAGCTGTGGAACCAGAAAACTGTGTTCTGTGACAAATCCAGGCAATGGAGTTAATGAAGTAGAAGTTTAAGACCTCATGAACATAGTTTGCATATTCTAACAGGGCCGAGTTGGTGCTGTGGAGCTTCCGGAAGCCATGCTGCAGTACACACTGGAATGTGAAGGGCTATAACTCCCCCCCCTTGCTCATACCCCTATCCCTTCTGAACAGGATATAACCTGGATAGCCATATCCCAATTATTATCTCCTACTGTCCATGTTACTGTTATGGCCACTATATCCAGCCTGGCATTCTTCCACCTTCACTTGGAGCTCACTGATTTTATATATTGTAACAAGCTTTTGGCATTCGGGTAGACACCCTTCAATCCACCCTTCTTGGTCCCCTTTTCAGTTGCTGTGCCCTGTCACTTGCCTGCACCATTCCTTCTCACCATTATTTACCACAGCCCCTATTGCCTTCTTCAGAACCCCCACCTCTCACTGCTCCTTATTTATCCAGTCCTCTTCCTGCATATAGTTACTAGTTCCTGGTGCCTATTGTCAATTTCTGGGGGAGTAATAGCTAGAACAAAACAATGGAATCCAGATCCTCTCACAGTGCTGAAAGGAAATGTAACTATATCAGGAAGCAGTCTGTTCCCATCAGGATCTGTAAACACTGCAGGTTATAGGAACAAATAGATCACTCACCCAGAATAAAGAGAATAATCCTATGAGATTTATTAAGCCACTCAGAACTTCAAAGAGCCTCACATACCACTAGTATTTTTGAGGTTAAGATCTCTTCATCAGGGCAGACTGGGATACCTTAATATATATATATATATACAGTATATATATAATATGCCATTGTGCCCTATAGTTAGGGTTGAGTAGGCACTTTAATGTTAAACCCCAATTTTTGCGTGTTAATAACTTACAACCATCAACAGATATTGCACAACATTTGGAATGTGTGGTCTTGTATGCTAGGTCTCTTGATGTACCAAGTTGTATTGTGGTTAGACTTATGGTTTGTGAGCAACAAAGTGCTGAAAATGCTTTTTCACCACTTTGACATGTTCTTTGCCCATCGCTCTGTGACCACACCATGTGGTCTTTTGGTCAAAATTTAGCATGCAGAAAGAGTTTGGGTCAAAGACCAATCCAGCATTGGTTTGTTTAGAAAATATTAATCCATTTCAAAGTTATTGTATTTTTATTTTTGGGTTCTGAGCATGGTGGTTCACTCAAGATTTATATGTATATTTTGCAAAAGAGGATTGGGATCATGGTCAAGGATGTTGTCAGCTCACAAACAAGGATTTAAAAAATCCTTGTCTGTCAGCAAAACTTCCTTGTCCACAAGCCGCCATCTTGTTTTCATTTTTCCCACCAAACAAAATGTCATAGCTTCCTCCACGGGTGACTTCTTGTTGCAATAAGACATGGGTTTTGTTCAGGGTGACGCCTTCTACAAATCTATACCTTTGGTTTGCTTCATTTTGGCCAAAAATTGCCCATTTCAAATTAAAAAAATCTTTGTCCACAACTCGCTTCCAGTCCCCTTTCACAAGCTGATAAAATCACAGTTCATGAGCTGATCCTCTTTCACAAGGTAACAAAATCCTTGACCGTCACTTTGTGACCAGATGGCCCTTCTCACGGACGAGGATTAGGTGATGGTCAAATATTTTGCTGCCTCGTAAAAGAGGATTGGCTCACAGACTGGGATTTTGTCAACTCACAAAAGGGGATTGGTTTTATGAATCTTCTTTCATGAATTGACAAAATTGCAATCCACGAGCTGTCAAAATCCTAGTCTGCCACTTGATCCTCTTTCTCGAAGTAGCAAAATCCTTGACCGTCACTTAAGGACCAGATGACCCGTATCATGAACAAGGATTGACTAATGGCCAAGTAGTTTGCTCCTCGCTAAAAGGATCAGCTAGTGGACTGGGATTTTGTCAGCTCATGAAAGGGGATTGATTTTTGAATCCTCTTTTGTGAGTTGACAAAATCGCGCCGCGAGCTGTCAGAATCTAGTCCGCCACCCCATCCTCTTTCGCGAGGTAACAAAATCCTTAACCGTCACTTAGGGAGCAGCTGACCAAAACCTGATGGTCAAGGATTTCTCATGGATGGTGATTTTGACAGCTCGCAAATGGGTTTTGATCTGACGCTAGAGGATTTTGATACCTCACGAAGTAGGAAATTTTAAACTTTTAAAAACATTCCTACTATGCTGTAAATTAATGATTTAGTCTTTTGACTTGAAATTTGCAGGGTATTAAGGGGATGCCTTAGAGATGTGAATTATGCTATTTAGGTGTTGGAACATTAGGCGGTTCCATAGATATTCCATCACGAAGTTGATATTTTCCCCATAGGATAACATTGTGGCTCCCATAGCACTTTTTGGTGCCCATGTCTCATTAACGATGCAAGACATGGATTTGGTTGATCTATCTCACATGGATGACTCACTGTCTTGATTGCTATGACACTTGAATTTTTTTACTGGCTGCTATGATTCCCGAGATATTGGCAGATTAGCGTTACAAGGGTTCCTTGCCCTATAGGGCTGCTTTATGGCTCTGTAGCTATGTGTAACTGGGAGTGCAGGGCCCAAAGGGCCCTGCAATCCCACCAACACATGCTATTTACTAATTATATTACACTTTTTCAAAAAGTAAGGAAATTCATTGCAAACAATTTCATTTAATGAATCAGTTAGGGTTAAAGTGGCAAAAGTGAGGACATGACAAGTTAAGGTTGAGCCCCTAACCCAACCCCCAACCCCCACATCCTCCACAGACCAACAGATGCCATGGGATCATGAGGCCTAACTCTCACCCCATTCTTCTTTGCTGTAGCATACCAACCTGTTTACCCTGAATGGGGTGAGAGTTGGGGCTTGCAACCAGATGGCACATGCCGGCATCTGTCGATCTTGTGGAGGATGGGTAGGTTAGGAGCTCAAACCTCAACATGTTATTTCCCACTTTTGTCACTTTAACCCTAACTGATGCATTAAATTATTTTTTCAATGAAATATATATATATATATATATATATATATATATATATATATATATATACTGTATATGTATGTAAACACGTATTCCACCTGAGGTACATAAAATGGTTATTGAGGGATACCCTTCATCTGAATGCCTTATTAATTATGGAGTTTCACAAGGATCTATACTTGAGTCACTCCTTTTTTCTCTTTTTAGTCACAACATACCTTCCGGGTGCTTGTATACCAACATCATCTTATATGTGGATAATGATGCCTTATACTGTAAGGACACTAACCCTTCTACCCTTCTCTACAAACTTCAAACAGATTTTCACAGCCTCCATTCCTGGTTCACCACTCAAGGAATTTATTTTATTATTTATTTAGTTTTTGTTTACCAGATAAGATGTCGTAGCCACAAAATATGACTATTTACAGACACGACCCGGGAGGTTACAATACAAAATTGGCAGACAAAACAAATAACAGGTATAGTTCAGAGGTAATCAGCCATACAAGGAAAAATCTACATGATCTTCTGTGACATAAACAGTATTGTTAATATGACAGAGACAATGCAGAAAAATACACAATAGTACAAAACATAATATGCATACAATCATAGTGCAGTAGAGTTTTAGCACATAATACATGGTGAGTGCTACATATGACAGTAACAAGGGGTCAAAGCAAAATTGAAACATTTTGGGAGCTGAGAAGGGTGTCAAGCACCCTGTGGGGGTTTAAAACAGGAACATAGGACATGTTTGATGAGAGCATGTGATGCATCTTTTTAAAGCAATATGACTAGGTGCAGAGCGAACATCAAGAGGTAGAGAATTCCAATATTTTGGGGCCAGGCAGGAGAAAGCTGAGGTTCCTTTTAGGGTTCTGCACCTAGGGGTGTATAGTAGACAGATTCCAGTAGAGCGGAGGCCATAAGTGGGAGACAGAGGCACCAGAATGCCTGCAAGAGAGGTAGGTAGATTAGTTCTGATGATGTTGTCCAGCAGAGCACCAAGGGAAGAGTCGATTGGCAGTTGGAGAAGGCCATCTAAGGTCTGGCATATAGCAAAGGTGCTTCAAACATGGGGAAGCAGAGACATAATGACAGATACTATTGTACATTGTATCCCATTTACTTAGGATGGTTTTTGAAGCATTTATGTAGGTGACTGCACCATATGCAAGGGATAGAAGTAGGATACCATTAGAAATAGCCAGTCTAGCTGAGGGGGTAAGCATCTGACTAGTCCTGTAAGCTATTCTGAGTTTGGAGTTTACTGACTTGCAAGTAACATAGAAGCATAGACTTTGATGGCAGATAAGGACCACTTGGCCAACCCAGTCTGCCCATTTCCCTACCTACTAGATAAGCTGCAGATTCTAGTTAACCAACAGCCTACTTCCTGCCACCCCCCACTACAATTGCCTTGTGTCTGTCCCATGCATGTTTGAATTCCCCCACTGTTTTAGCCTCAACAACCTCCCCAGGAAGGCAGTTCCATGCATCCACCACTCTTTCCATGAAAAAGATTTCCTCACATTACCCCTGAGCCGTCCCCTCTATCTTTAAATTGTTCCACTTGTTCTTACACTCTCTTTTCTGAAAGATGCTACTCTCCTGGACTTTGTTGATTCCTTGAGGTACTTGAACATTTATATCATGTCCCCCTGTCCCTCCTTTCATCAAGGGTATACATATTAAGCTCTCTAGTCTCTCTTCATATGATTTCTGATGCAGACCCTGCACCATTTTAGTTGCCATCCTCTGGACTGCTTCCATCCTGTCTATGTCCTTGCATAGATGAGGTCTCCCAAAACTGCACACAGTACTCCAGATGGGTCTCACCAACTGTCTGTACAGAGGATAACCACTTCCTTTTTCTATTTGTGATGCCCCTTCCTATGCATCCCAGTATCCCCCTGGCTCTCCTCACTGACTTCTCACATTGCTTACCCACCTTTAGATCATCCGATATGACTACCCCCAAGTCCCGTTCCATTTTTGTTGTTGTTAGTACCTCCCCTGCTATTGTGTACTCTTCTCCTGGGTTTTTGTTTCCCAGGTGCATTACTTTGCACTTCTTTGCATTGAATCTAAGTTGCCATATGTCTGACCATTCCTCCAACCTTGCCAAGTCCCTTCGCATCCTTTCTACCTCCTGTGTATCAACTCTGTTACAGATTTTGTATCATCTGCAAAAGAGGCACACCTTTCCTCAGACCCTCTGCAATGTCACCTATAAAGATGTTAAAAGGACTGGACCCAGTACTGAGCCCTGAGGTACTCCACTAGTGACCCCTTTCTTCAGAATGTGGCCACTCACTATTACCTTCTGTGTCCTGTTGTGCAGCCAGTTTGCAACCCAGGCTACCACCCTGGGATGCACTCCCAAGCTAGGTAACTTGATTATTAATCTTTGTGTGGGACTGTGTCAAATGCCTTGCTAAAGTCTAGGTAGGCCATATCCACAGCCCTCCCTGGTCTATTACTTTGGTCACCCAGTCAAAGAAATCTATTAGATTTGTCTGACATGACCTTCCTGCTGTAACCATGCTGCTTTGGGTCCTGTGCCCACTGGCCTCTAGGTACTCAACAATTCTTTCTTTCAAAGTGATTCCATCATTTCCCTACCACTGAGGTCAAACTTACAGGTCTGTAGTTTCCTGCTTTGCCTTGCTCCCACTTTTGTGAAAGGAATCACATCGCCCTCCTCCAGTCCTCAGGTACCACCCCATCCTCCCATGATTTGTTAAAAGTATGGTCAGTGGTGTCATTAGGTCCTCCTTAGTTCTTTTAAGGTTCTGGGTGAATCCCATCAGGCCCCATTACTTTTGTTCACCTTGAGTTTTAGGAGTTCTTTCAGGACTCTTTCTTCTGTAAATGGACTGGTGTCACCCCACTACCCAGAGTGCTTCTATTGTCTGGTTTAGGTAACTCCTCCTCATCTTCTTTTGTGAATACTGAGCAAAAGTATTCATTCAAGTATCTCTGCCTTTTCACTGTCTCCCTCTGCCCACCTCCCCTCTCCCTTATTAATCTTCACTATTCCTCCCTTAACCTTTCTATGCTCCCTAATGTACATATAAAAGGTTTTATCCCCCTTCTTAACTGACTTGGCTATTTTTTCCTAAGTTTGGGCTTTTGCTATTCTGACTGCCTTCCCCACTTCTTTCTGCTTTAATTTATACAGTTCCATGTAGTGCTCCTTCTGTGATGCCTTATACTTTTTGAATGCAGCCTTTTTCTCCTTAACCTTCCCTGCCACCTCTTTTGAGAACCATAGTGGTTTTTTACTCTGCTTTGTTTTCTTTATCTGTTTCACACAAAGGCTTGTTGCCTCTATGATGGCAGTTTTGATTTTTCACCATTGTTCTTCCACCCCTCCTTTTTGCCCATTTTGCCAGTGTATTCCTCAGGTATTCACCCATTTTGCCAAAGTCAGCCTCTAAAGTCCAGTATGCTTGTTTTGTGTATGCTTGTCTCCATGGTTGTGCTTATTGTAAAAGCACACTGTGCAGTGGTCGTTGTTCCCAGATGTCTACCGACTTCTAAATTTTGATCCTCTCTCCTATTTGAGAGTACCAGGTCTAGTACTGCTTCCTTCTGAGTGGGTTCCAATACTAGCTGTCTAGGGTCCTGCCCCTGCAGAATAGAGAATGACCTGCTCTCTTGGATGTAGCTGCAGTACATGACATCCAGTTAACATCTGGCATATTCAGGTCCCCATTAACAGTATCTCCCCTTTTTCAGCCATTTTGAGAATGTCCTCTATCATTTTCTTGTTCATTTCCTCCCTTGAGATGGGGGTCTGTATACAACCCTGTGTGGATTGTGATGCCATTCTCTTGTCTCCAAGGTGACCCAGAGTGCCTCTTGTCCTCCTTTGCTTTTTAGTTTTGTAGCTTTGATCCCTTCCCTTATGTAGCAGAGCTACTCCACCTCCTCTTTCTCCCTCCCTGTCCCTTCTGTGAACTGTACCCGGTATGTTGATATCCGGTCATGGTTCCCTGTGTACCATGTTTCTGTGACTGCCACAATATCCAAGTGTTCATCTTCCATCAAGGCTACTAGCTCAGGAAGCTTGTTTCCCAGACTACGGGCATTGGTACTCATTGCCCTCCATTTAATGTTGGCTTTATCCTTTTCCCCATGCCTGCTCTTTTTGCCTTTGTCTATTTTTCCATTTACCCCTGTCCTGCCCTCTGTTGAGCACTGTACCTCAGTGTTTACCTTACTACCCGTCATGTTTTGTGGGGGGAGGCTTGAAATTTCCTGCCACTTATTAGCACCTCCCCCCATGGCTAGTTTAAAAGCTTGCCAAGGAAGCATTTAAACCTGTCACTTAGGATCTTGGTTCCCTTCATGGACAGATACAGACCATTGTGCCAGTATAAACCTTCATCTCTCCAGGTGTACCCCCAGTCCCCAATGAAGCCAAAGCCCTGTGCTCTGTACCAGTTTTGCAACCATTCATTAACCTACATGGTGTGTAGTACCCTAGCCTCACCCCTGCCATGGACTGGCAGCACCTATGAGAAGGTAACTGTGCTTGCTACCTCTCTGAGGCCCCTCCCCAACTCCACCATTTCATCCTGCACTGCACTGATCCCATGTCTAGCTAGGTCATTTGTCCCAAGGTGGACAATGATATCTAGTTCCCTCTCCTGTGATGCAGCTTCTGCAATCCTGATGATTTGCTTCTTGTCCCTCCAAGCCATGGCACCAGGCAGGCACCTTACTTCCCTCTCCTCTCCCTTCCCCAGGTCTACCCCTCTAACAATTGAGTCCCCTATCAGAAGCTGTTTCCTTCCCCTGTGGTGTCCCTTGCCACCCTTCTGTGGGTCTCCCTTGTGGGTGTCCTCAGCATTCTTCTTGGTCTCCACTGAGGGTGCCGTCATAGAGGAACCTTGCTCTGCCAGACTGGCATATGGTTTGTGTAGTGGTACAACTACTGGGCTTCACCTCTGTTCCACCACCTGTACCCTCCCAGAACCCTCTGTGGCTCACCTGCTCTTCATACTTGGCAGCCTCTGTGGCAGTGGTGATCTTTGGGTGGAGGAGGCCTCCTTAGTCCTTGCCAGTTCAGCCTGGAGGTGGGCTACCTCCTCCCTCAGAGCTGACAGTTGCCTGCAAATAGGACAGCAATGCAGTTTCCAGAATGTCTCCTGGAAAACTGCTGCCCCACAGCCAGTGCATTGCACCACTCCCCACATGTCCCTCTCCCTTATAATATACAATATGTAATATATATTTTTTTTTCTTCCTTTGTGTGGTGTGTTCTTACCCTTTATGCACTGTGCTGGGTTATTAAGAATATGACAGTTCTGCCCAAGACCTGTTGAGGAAGTGATGTCAGAACCTTGGCTATAATGAAGCGTCATGCCTGGGGGTGAGGTGCGGGGAAGGGTGGGTGGGTAGTCCACAACCACTGGTGACTGTTAGAAACAATCAAATACACCACTGCTCCACCACGCTGGTGAGTACTGCCCTTTATAGTAATTCAGCTAATCTCCAGTAACTGATTTGTCAACTATATTAAAAAGTAATTTGATGCAAACTGTTACAGAATACTAGTAGACAGTCCAGTTAGCTACAAGGAAAATCAAATATGCAGTTATTTCAACCCTTCTGAAGTTGCTCACAAGATAAGTAGTTTTGAAAACCCACTCTGATTTAAAACAAAATTAAACACAAAGCAATACCAATATGAGACTGTAAAGTAAGGAAAACTTCCCAGATGATGTAAGTAAGAGATCAGTTGCAGATTTCTAGTCCAATATAGTATATCCCATGCAGCTTCTCAGTTGTTTCAAAGCACAGCCTGTTACACCACTTGAAGAGATGGGAGAAATGTCAATGCTGTGTTGCTCAAAGTTGAGAGTTTCATCAAGCAGGACACCTAAATACTTGAATGAGGTTACTTTCATAAGGGGGGAGCGATTTGCACAAGAGATGTTGAAAAGGTTGTTGTTTGTTCTAAGTTTGGTTGCAGATCTGAAGAGCATGCCCTGAGTTTTTCTTATGTTTAGGACAAGTCTTTTGTTGTGGATCCATTCTTCCGTTATGAGAAATGCAGATGTTAGTTGACTATTTATTTCTTCTATGTTTTCAGAGGAGGTGTAGAGCACCAGATCATCTCTTGCAGAAACCATGTTGCGCAGGTGCTAGGAGGGTATATTTAGAGATGAACTCAGTGACCTGTATAGCCACTAATTTCTTGAGTATTTTGTTTAGTACTGACAGGATGGCTATGGGCCTATAATTAGCGCTATGTCCTTCTTGTCACCCTTCTTAAAGACTGAGGTGATTTTTGCCAATTTCCATATGTCCAGAACATGACCATGGCAGAGAGACACAGTAAAGATTTTGGCCAATGGGGCCACAATAAAAGGAGCAGTCTGCTTCAGGAGTTTAGGCTTTATGTAGTCAGAGCCTATACTAACTCTATCATAGATTGAGTTTAGTAGTTTTAGAACATCAGCATTTGGAATAGCCTTAAAATAGAAGGGTAGATGTATGGGCACGTTTGTGTGAATGACGGGCATTAGGATGTGATTTGCTGTGAAAGAGACAGTGTATTTAGTGAGATCAGTAAAGTATTTGTTGAAAGAATTTGCAATGGTGGCGGGGGTCATTACAGTGCATACCATTGAGGACCATATCATTCATGTGTTGAGAGTGGTTTGAGCCCAGGAAGGATTTTACATGTGTCCAGAATTTCCTCGAGTCCCCAGCAGCTTCCAGCAATAGACTTTTGCAGCATGATGAGCTTTTGGCTAGCCAGATTTGTTTTTTGTATATGTTGCACTGCTTTCTGTAAGTGTCATATTCACTTTGCTGACCTAAGGTTTTGTAGCGGTTCCAACTTGTCACATACCTGGAGGAGTAGAGAAGTTCCTTGTGGAGCCACCTAGTCTGTTTGGCCCTAATGTGTCAATTTCATTTAGGTGTATGTATGTCCTGGAGGGTAAAGAATATAGAAAGAAAGAGACTGAGAGCAGATTCAATGTCTTAGGACTGAATAATAGGGATCCAGTTTACAGAAGAGATATCAAGTAGAAAGCTTGCTTGATCATGTGTGAAAAAATCCTGGAAGGTGATGTAGCGTGACGAGGGGGCTGGAATCACTAATGTTCCCCATATGCAAAACACAGGGGAATGGCCACTTATAGAATCAGGAAGCACACCTGAGGTGGTAATTCTATCAGGTCAATTTGTGAGTATCCAGTCTATAAGTGTTCCAGCAGCAGGTGACTGGGTCAGCCTGGTGGGATCTTCAATTACCTGGTGCATGTTAAATCCATGTGCTACAGACACCAGTGTGCTTTTATTTTCCCCCAGCCAATCTAGGTTGAGGTCACCAAGAATAATAAGTTCATTTTGACCAGCTGCAGCAGAGGTAGAGTACTCAAATAGTTCAGAGCATCCCAGTTGACCTGCTTTAGGAGGATTGTAGGTACATACTGTAGTAAGTGAATCTTTTTGGTTCCAAGTAGAAGCAGGGCATGCAGTTAGAGGCAACCGAACATTGCTTTGAGGACATAGTCAGGTGATTTTTGAAATAGAGCGTAACTCCACCTCCCCTTTTTCCAGATAGTCTGTCTCCTTGAAATAGGGAATAGTTAGGAAGAGAGTAGGAAGAGTCAGGAGTAGAGGGCTTTAGCCAAGTTTCAGTCAGACAGAGAATGTCAGGTTCATATATGGATATCCATGCCTCAAGTTCAGTAAAGCTACAGAGAAGGCTTCTAATGTTTAAGTGTGCTATACGAAGGCCTTTCATATTTAACCAGTCCATATTTGGAGAGGCAGTGGGTAACTGGGGACCAGGGTTTGTTTCAATGTCCCCAGATAATAACAAAGCTAGGAGCACAAGATACCATAGTTTCCATGGGAAAAGAGGTGGTAGCAGTAGCATATTCTGTCAGAGGTGTTTAGAGGTAAAGTCAGCAGCCCAGTATAGAGATGCCTAGAGGTAATAGAGAGTCACGTCCATGCTGCTTGATCTGTGACACAAGTAAGTTTGAGGAGGTAAAGTCAGATAGTGTGGAGGTCAGTTTAGCACTGCCAAGAAAGTAATGTCTAGCAGTGAGAAGAGCCAGTAAAAAGAGAGCAAGGCTCAGTGTCAGCAGAGGCAGTATTTTTTCCAGCCATTGCTATCATGGAAAAATTAGTGGAGAGAGGCGAGTAGCAGGGCTCTGAAAAGAAATACCATACAAGATGTATCAAATAATGTCACGTACTTCTAGCTGGAGACAAACTTGACAGCAAATATGTAACCCTGTGGGTGAAATTGCTTTAAAAAGGGGCGGTAAGAAAGTGGGTCAAGTAAGATATTGAAGACAGGAGGCCAATAGCCATAAGAATGTGCAGGAGTGAAGTGACCAATCAGCTGCTAGGCTGAGGAAAGGGGCAGAGCAAGTGTCTATTTAATACTGTGAGGGGGTGGGTGGGTGAAAAAATTCAGTCTAGAACACAGCACAGAAAGAGATTTCCCCGAGATCAAGAAGCGCCAGGAGTTGGAAAATCAGCCGAGGAGCAGAAACTGCCAAGCAGTGCCTGGCTCCTCCACTGTGCATCCAATCAAAACAGCGGCATTCAAAACCATGAGTTTTGGAGGTCCGGTGCATACCTGAATTTGTCTGGGGGTCAGTCGGATGGTCTGTTAGCTGTGGCTGGTTCAGAGAGTGCCAGGGCTGCAGCAGCAGCTTTGGAAGCCCGCAGATGGGCTGTCTGTGGAACAAGAGGGGAAAGACAGAGGATTAAATATAGCTAGAGTACAATAGCAAGCTCAGTGTGGGGCAGGCAATGGGGGAAGATAAAGCACAAGGTAAAGGGGTGGCAAATGCAGGGCAATTATTTAGAGATAGAAGAGGAGTTAATTGGGGGGGGGGGGGTTCTGTGCTTTGGCGCCGGGACGTCTGAGGAGGACAACAGCAACAGCAAGAGGTGGTGTATGAGGAGGGTTTGTAGGTAAGGCAGAGAATAAAATTAAGCTGTTTAGAGAGACAGCATTGCAAATGGGGAGAGACATTAATAATTAGCAGAGTGACCAGTGTAAGACAAGAGACAAGGTTTGGCACTAGAGGCAGAAATGGAAAAATGCAGCAATCTTACTCAGTAGCTAGTTCTAAGCAGTCAAACATCAGCTACTAAACAATACAGTTTGTTCAGCACTAGTCCCACAGCAGCAAGTAACACCGAGAGACTAGACTAGCGGCGTGTAATAGACTAACTAAACTGGCAGGTAAAGTAAGACCAATTGATGCATAACGTACTGTAAGTAATTACATTTACAAAAATGATGAGGACGGGCAGTTGTAATCCACTTTGGCAGCAGTAGAGGTTTATGTCTTCACAAGTGCTTTCTCTTGTGTGGCTTGTGGCTGCTTTTTTGGGGGGAGGGACATTTTGGTTGGGAGGGGTTGTCTGCCATATCAGTGGTAGTGTCACCATTCACATTTGTTGTGATGTTTAGTCCTATGCTGACTAGCAGGATCTGATATTTTTTACCAGGGTTGTATCTGTTGACTTTTCCTTTTTTTCATTTAGTTTCCAAGGAAACGTCTTGCATCATAATCATCACCCTCAAATCTCCTCTACTTCTTCTTCACTGGTATCTTCAGATTCAGCCTCCCCTGTATGCTTAACAACGTTTTCCTCAGCTGCCTACCCCTCCTGAGGTGTTGGAAACACTGTGGAGGTATATGACGCTCAATTTTCCTGCCTTCCTCCTTCACAGTCATGGCAGTCAAATCAGGTGCTGTCACATAGAAGCACTGAAGAAACATAAAAACATAAATGAGTAAGTTAAGTCCATCTGGTCTGCCCTGTTTCCTATGATTTATTACTCTGAGTTTTCCTCTCATAAACTTCCAGCATCCCATCACCCTCTTATTTCTACAGTAATAGACAAGGTAACACAATTTTGTTGTATACCACCCTATACCGTGAACTCAGCGTATTTTCTGAGTATATTACAGTATATAAATATGACAAAACAGCATAAATAAAATGAGCTGCATGCAATCTAATATACAATACTCAACATCTTATTCAATATAAACCTAAAATAATAGTAAATGGAAGCAATACACAGAAATAAACAAAAACTGTCTCCCAGATGTCACAACTAACTTTTGCAGTTGGCTTGTCTAAATAAAGTAATATCATTTAAGCCCTCTTTTTAAATTCCTCCACTAGGAGAGAACTCTTACAAAATTTGAGTAAGGAGGTTTAAATAATAGGGGCTATAACTGCATTAAGTATTTTAGGTGATATCTGGGTACAGCCAAAAAGCTATCTCTGGATGAGTGGAAAAGTAGCCCAGAGTATATAAGGTCAAGGGATCTTTTCTGTAGCCTGGACTGAGTTCTTATAGAGCTGTGCAAGTTAGCAAAGCAACACTGAAAGTGCTGTACCATGATCATCAGGTCCTTATGCAGTAGTTGAGGTTAATCCATGTGATGTTCCTTAATTGTAAAAACCCATTCCGGACTACTGCCACAACCTGATATTCTAATGAGAGCTTAGAGTTCACAATGACTCCCAGATTCTTGACCCTATCCATAGCACTCAACATGGTACCATTTAGGGATGGCAGAATTAGCATGCCACTTGGTGTAGCTAACCCATGAGGATTGGGTTTCACCAGTAACAACTTCATAATTCCCAGATTTAAGATCAACCAGCTGGAAGGCATCCAGTCAGTTATAGATGTGAGCTCAGCATAGAGACCACTTCCCACCCATTTGGCATAAAGAACAGGTAAAGACAAGTATAATCTTTATAGCAATTAGCACTCACCTTGTACCACCCAGTGACTTCTCCGAAAGGCATCATATATTCAGCGAAGAACATGGGGCACAAGATCAATCCCTGGAGCACAAAACAGCTGACTACAGTGCAGGGAGCATTAGGTAGTTTTTAAAATGAACTGCTAGGATTTGTTGGATAGGAATGACTCAGACCATACCAAGGGTCTCCTGCTGAACCCCTCACATTCCTCCAGACATCCTAAATTAAAGGTGCACTGAAACAGTGGGACTGGCTCCTGCTATAGGCATGAGAGCTCAATATTCAATTAGCAACCTTTTTGCCAAAGAAAGATTCAAAACGGGTTCCTAAATTCCAGAAATGTGCTTGTCTTTCAGTGCCATAGGAAGGTGTTTTGGTGCCCTGGGCAAGAGACTAATTTTGCACCCCTCCCCCCCAAAAAAAGAGCCCGGGGTCTGGGGGCCACAAGGCCCCCAGAAGCTCTGAGAGGTTTACATGCTCTGTAGTGAGTTTTGGGGCTTTTGTTGAAGAAAAAACATACTTTTGTTACATGTTCCCCACCCGTGACTTCAGGGAATATTTTGAGCGGCACACCCCAATCTTGCCCTTGGTTAAGCATTCCCTGTCAGTCCCTAGTGTCCAGTGATACTCCCTTTACCATGCCACAATTCAAATTCAAGTAGTTCCTGGCATCTACTGTAGCAGTACCTCCCATCCACCCCACCCTGCCTCAGTCAAGTCAAGCAGCTCCTGGTGTCCCCCTTTCCACTGCCCTATAGGTCACACTATTCCTGATGCCCAGATGAACTTTACCACCCCCTTCACCTTACCCCAGAAGATGCCCCCCTACCTGGCATCTGATTCCAGTGCCCCCCCAAAAACAACAGCTGGTAAAAACATTCCTATCTTCTTCTTGGATGACACTACACTGCTTGCTATCTCATCATCTGGAGAATCTTTCTTATAAATAATTAAATGTTCCATAGGAATGGAAATACATGCAGTGAGAATGCCCTTCATATTTTAAATACAAATTTGCAATGCTTTGTTTTTCAGATGGTGGCAGGTGACTGAATGGGCTTTGGCTCAGAGCCTGAGGAGGAGAGTGGTCACTCTGTCTGGGCTGGCTACAGTATGATCTTGTTGCCTTACCACTCCACAATCCACCCCCACACACCCAGAGGAAGCAGCAGTGTGAGCCTGTGACTGTCTCTATCTAGCTAGCTCTTTTTTTTTAATATATATCATTAATATGTGAGCTGAGTGGCAGGCTGAGCCTGAGCATGTGAGGAGGGTGACTGGGTGAGTGAGGGCCCTGAGAACAGTGACTCGGGAGGTGGGAATCATTCAAATAAATCAGTCGGGACTCGAGCTGTGGATCACTGGCAGTCCCAGCACAGCCAGCAGGGATGGAGTGGGCCAGAGCGCCGGGGAGTAACTCAGGGTGGGATGCCAGGCAAGTGATAATGATGAGCCGGTGAGGGAATGGATTGCTACCTGCCACTGCCAGCCAGCCCAGACCCAGTCAGACAGAGTAAATAGAGTTCAACGGTCACACGACGAAACTTCGGCAGCCCCTAGAAAAATTGGATTACTGTCTGGGGCGGGTGAGCTTGGCTGCCTGGAGGGGACTAGATTAAATCAATCAAATTTCATTTTAATTTGTTCCAATCCGTCGACGGGAAGGACGTGTCGACTCGACACCCCCATTCCATTACAAAGACGAATTAAGGAGGTTGGAGGACATCAGCAATCATCAGAATCGATCAGGCAATCACCCAGTAAAAAAAAAATCCCCATGCGCCCCCCTCCACAGCGAGTCATCATCAGTCTATTCTATGAGTGTACTGCTGTCACTAAGCCATTTTAATCATTTTTTTCATCAGTATGAAGACAACGAGTGTTGTTCAGTTGCTGCCTTGCAAAATAATGCCTTTTTATTTATTTGCTTAATTGTTTTTATGTTTGCTTATACTGTATCTAGTCTTTCTTCTCAGAGTTCCTCTTCACTCTGCTATCTATCCTCCAGGCTCCTCCGCTCAGCTGCCCAGCTAAGTATTTAATTCCACTTCAGTTGTTTATTTTCCTCTCTATCTCTACTACTCTCTCAGCCGCCTGCACTCTACAACCCACGCACTCAGCACGACCATGTGACCCCCTTGTTGGTCCATCTGCAGTGTTGCCCTGCTGGTCAGACATAATGACAGTAAAAAATGAATACAATTAAAGCTACAGCACAGCTGCTGCACAAATGAATCAGCCAAGGAGCAGGAGCTTGATTTGAAAAATGCACCCCTCAGGGCATGCTCGGAGCTGGCACCACCTTCCCACCCTTCCTACGGTACTGTTGTCTTTATTGAATGAAGACACATAGTGCTATGCAGAACAACTCAAAGGCAATTCACAGATGATTTACAGGTGGTTCAATTCCAAAAGAAGAAGCATGCTAAGTACATGAAAACAGCAGCACAATTCCATGAAACCAACAGGAAAGGTACACTAGGGCTCCCTTGTAGAGCACCAAATGAACCCCCCTTACTTCCTTCTACCTCGTTTCTTATACCACTTGAAGCCAGACCTCACCAGAAGGCTTGTGTACTGAACATCCTACATATGTACATACATATGCATACACGTGCCCAGTATCTTGACTCAATTTTCAGACCATGATTTATCTAAGTTTGAGTGCCACTTTCAAAAAATGAAACACTTACCCGAGTTGAGCTTTCTTTCTCCTATTAGAAACTGTGTTTAGCTGAATTTATGTAGAATGGTCAGTGCACAAACCTTTCCTGTGCTTCAGCACTATTTACAAATGAGACTGTGCTTGACATCCGCGTGAATAGGGTAAAGCAACAGGGTTTCACTTTCAGTAAATTAGTAACGTAAGCCCCCATTGCTGAGCTTACTGTTTGTTTGTCCCCCCTTCCCAGTAGCTGTTAGCTTTGGGCATTTCCTGTGGCCTGCCCCTAAAGGGTGGTGTTCTTGCCCACTATATAAGTGGGAGGCAGATAGGAGGAGAGGGAGAGGGACGGCAGGTTTGGCAGGGTAGTGAGGTTGGGGCCTATACCCCCTCGGCCTGGAAGGTACCAGCTCGGGCAGCGGCAGAGTGTGGGTGGCATCTCTTTGGGGGAATGTGGCAGGAGCTGGCAACTGATGGGGTCAGGGAAACAGTTGCAATTATCAGTGGGCAAGAGACAGGAGGAAACAGCAGGATTGGGTCATCAGGATGCTGAGATCTCCTTACCTCAAACTTGGGATGGAATGGTAGTGGGGCTGGTGTGGTGGTGGCAGGGCTGCATCAGGGCCTTGGAGATGGCAGCTCCAGGAGAACATTCCTGTGTGCCACAATGCTGGAGGTAAGGTTGGAGGCCTGTACTTTGGGATTCAGTTTTATCGGGCCTGTCATGCCTGTGTCTAGGGCAGGACCCATGTTAGACCCATAAAGGAGCACAGGGAATGCTGAAACAAGAAAGTAAAGCAGCCGTCATTCCAGTTTCAGTTTGTACAGGCCACTGTGGATACCCTTGTATGGAGGGGTGGAACAGCGTTATGTCTGACTCTAGGGAAAAGGAATCAGAACAACCATGGTATGGTGCTCAGGTTGCATTAGGCTCCAGTGCAGAAAGGACCAGAGGTGGGGAGAGTTAAGCACTCCTCCCTGGAAAAAAGAATGGATCTTGAAATAGGTGCAGTTAGCAGGGCTAAGCGTTGAGTGTGGCTTACGTAAACAAGTGTGGAGCCTGTTTTGTATTTTTTTCCTAGGCCTTGGCATCCCAGCCGCTCTTAATTCTTCTAGTACCTGTGTACCAGCCAGACTTTGCTGTATGCTCTCAGCCCTATGGAGCTGCTCCTTATATTTATTGTTACAAATCATCAATAACTTCAAATAAAATGTTTTTATTTTTCTTCTTACATGATGGTACTGGGTTATTTAATTAAACAAGATAACCTAAATTATCCCTCCAAAGAAGGTTTGCTGTCTCCTTGTTTCTCTTGTAAGTCCAGCAGCAGGGGTGGTGTTTGGAACAGCATCCACTTGGTGAGGCGAGACTGTTTTAGTGGTTGGAACTCCACCGGCTAGGTAAAACACCAAAATATTACTATCTTGAATGCTGTGGTTGTTTTGCTGGAATACTTATGTTCTGACCCCCTCATTTTAACATCAGGAGCCCTAGACAAATGGAGGGAGAAGGGGGTTACAGTAAAAGTAAATATTTTGAGGGAGAATACATTGTTGCTATGTCTACTGCATCACAAGATGGATTGCTCCAGCCATGCGGGCATATTTAGGAATACCTGCAAAAGAAGTAAGTAAAGGGCTGACAGTGTCCCTTTAAACTCAGAGACATGCAGTGTAATCTTGTTTACTGAAGGAGATCCCACCTTTCTGTGGAGGAGGACCCCATCTTTGCTGCAACTGGGTGGAATCAGCCTAGCCTAGTTCTTTTTCCACCTACCAGAGAGGGGTGGCCATTCTCTGCAGAGAGGGACTCCAGCTTAGAATCCATAATCAGACTGTAGATAAAGAAGGCAGACTAATCCTAACACAATGTACTTTTCAGGGGGAGCCTATCATTCTGGGCAGTGTATATGCCCCTAACTCCCCTGACCACTCCTTCTTTGACAATGTGCTTGGGATGCAACTGGGAGGGCTAGCTAGTATTGATCTTGGGAGACCTCAGTTTGGCCCTCTGCCCTCAGCTGGACAGAAAAGGACCAGGCAGGTGAATGGAAACTCAGACAGCTATATATACAGCAGGGCAACCTGAACCCAATTGCTACAAGCTCAGCGAGCTACCCACTGTGACACTTGGACAGCTGGTGAGATCACACACACACAGGTTTTAGATACAAGATGTTACATGGGAGGCCAGAAGCAATTACAGACTTTTCCAAGTTAATTATAGCTTTAGCTGCTAAAAGGGATATCAGCATCCTTTTATGACGTTTCAAGAAGGGGAAACCTGGTTTAGTATCCTGGTGCGAAATCATAAAGATGCTTTCATGTCCTGGAAGGGGGAAGCTTATGAGATCAAATTAATGTCATTTGAAGGACATGAGTCATGCTGAGGATTACAGAATTTAATACTTGAAAAAGACATCCTGTTTTTATATACATATATTTTTTTATATATTCTGACAGTGAGGAGCTAGGTGACCTCATGCAAAATAGGTGGGGAAAACCAGCTTTTAAACATTAATTCTGTTTTACTTCAGACACATCTCTATCTAGACTCTGACAAAGAAACATCTTTGTAGTATTTTAAGCAGGTATTTAGAGAGAAAGACAAATCTAATCACAGTAGTAGGAATTGCACTGTTTAAAACCTTGTTCTTTTATAAGATTTGTATGTCTTGTGATATAATAGTTCTGTATTACATGTTTTACATATTATTATATATTTTGGTAAAACTCTTTTTAAAGCATACTTGGTCTGTCTTTGAATTTCTTTCATTTGTAAAAAAAGTATATATGGTTATTGCTAACACTAGGCATAAGTTTGAATGGTGATACCAAACTGAAAAGAGAAGCATTTTAAATCTGAGGTCTTTATTAAAGTTTTTCAGGGTTCATTTCTGTACACCTGGTTAGGTGCCTGTAGGCAATGATATCTGGCCCCCTGAAGACAGAATTACCTGAGCCTGTACATTGGGTACACTAACAAGAGGTTCACAGTTTGAATCCCTCCAAGACTTGAGACCAAAGGTTGATCCGAACTCACAAAACAGACAAGAGGGTTACCTTGTTCTGTTAAACTGTTCACAAGACTGCACTCGGAGGTTGGCACTTTGAGAGTAGAGGGCTGACCTGCTGAGTGGGTTTGTGACAGATTGATAATTTTGGTATTACAAGCTTTTATTGTTCTGTGTCAGCTTGAGACCGTCAGCTCACTTGCAAAGAAAAAAAAAGGCAGAGTTTTATTTTAAAAAGGAAACAGAACTATATCACTTGGCGTACAGTCCAGTTCCTACTCATTTATTTTTTCTTAAAGTGCAAGTCAGAGTAGCCATAGTCAAGGAAGAAGATGTCTTCTGACTACAGCAGCACACTGTAGATTACTTAAAAAGTAGTGCAGGGACAGAGGAGTCCCATTCAAGGCAACAGCCAAAAGCAGAACCTCATAGATTTCCTGATGGTAGCAGATACCCAGAGCAGCGAGTCATGGACCGTGACTGGAAAGGAACAAATCTCGAGTGTGGTAGGTCTAGCAGCCAGTGCAGTATCCAGAAGGATGAGGAGGGCAACAGGGCAACTGTCAGTGAAGAGTCACAGCAGCAGGGGAAAGTCACCAGCATCCTGAATCCAGAGGTACTCAGGCTGCAAATTGAGTTTTTCAGGATGGAGCTGGAGATCCAGGAGAAGGGAGAATGAGAGAAATGAGAGGCAGACCATGAGGCAGAGTGAGAATGCCGAGATGCAGACCATGAGAAGTGTGAGTGCCAGTGAATTGCAGAGGAGAAGAGAGAGGAGCACCAGAGGCAACACAAACTGGAGAAGCTACGACTCCAACCAGTGGCACCAGAGCAGGTAAGTGCCTTGGGTTTAACTGGGACTGAAGGACTGGGTTACAAATTGAACTCCAAAGTAATAGCTAAATTTAAAGAGGGGGAGGATATGCATGCCTTTTTAAATTCTTTGGAAAAAGTTTGTATTCAGGCTAAAATTCCTAGGGAGCCCTGGAGCTTCCAGCTATCCCTGCTTCTTACCAGGAAAGCTCAGGATGCATTGGGTCAAATGGACAATGAGGACAGTAATAATTACAGGAAACTAAAAGCTGCACTGTTAAAAAAGTTTGAATTAACTGCTGAATCATACAGAGCTAAATTCCATAAGCTCAGGAGAAGCCCTGATATGAGCTATGAGGAGCTAGCTACGAAACGTCAGTTTTTAAATCATTGGTGGGAAGGAATTGAGGCAAACTGTGTTGATAAAATTGAAAATGTGATTTTATTAGAACAGTTTTATTGGGCATGCCCAGCTGAGCTAAAAACCTGGCTAGAGGACCGAGATCCCAAAACAGTGCAAGAGGCTGCTGAACTCTCAGAGCACTATGCCAAGAGCAGACCTGCTCTGAGAGCAAATGGGGTGGGTGTGGCAGTGCAGAAAGGGAAAAGTGCACCTTCAGGGCAGCAAAAACCCTCACTGCCTCCACCAAAACCAGTTAGCCCAGGTTTCAGAGAAAAGATTTCTCTGAGAAAAGAAATGAATGTTGGTTGTGTAAAGAAACTGGGCATATTGCCAGACAGTGTCCCAAAAGGTGAGCAATAATGCACAAGAGTGCTAGAAAGGAAGTAGGTTGTTTGTGTGACCCTAGAAGCATGCCAGTGAACATGAGGGAACACATGCACCCAATCATGGTGAATGGTGTACAGACACAAGGGTTAAGGGACACAGGGGCATCCCTGACATTAGTAAAAGGGGATCTGGTACAGCCTGGTCAGCTTATACCCAATAAATACGACACTGTCCAAGGGTTCACTGATGAAAAAAAAACATTGCCACTGGCCAGTGTTCTCCTGGACTGGGGTGAAACAGAGGGAACTGTGCAACAGGTGGCTGTAGCCAAAACTTTAGCAGTAGATGTGATCCTGGGCAACGATCTAAAACAGGGGATGGTATGTGCAGTTACCTGTAGCCAAGCAGCAAGGGAAAATTATAATTCCCTGAACCCCACAGAAGCCATTGTGGAAACCACTGAGAGGCTGGTTCCCCAGCCTGTGTCTTCTGATATGGAGATTAATGAAGAGGGGGTAGAAATTTCCCTGGTAGCAAGTAAACACACAGCTACAGAGGGTTACTTCGAAGAGGGAGGGGTGACCCATTGTCAGAGGATTGGAATTGACAGTGATTCTGAATGCCCTGACGCTAGTGCTAGGGACCCTAGTTTAGCAACTGAAGGGGACCTCTCCCATGCCTTAGGAATGTGTGAAGGTTTGTAGCTGCTCAAAGAAGTGACCCTAGTTTAAAGAAGCTGAGGGCTTGGGCAGACTAGGACAGTGCACAGGAGGTGACGCAGACATAAGGTTTATTGGGAAAAGGGACTTAAGTATAATCAGGGCCCGATTTTCTGCAGGACATTGGAGATAAGTTCTGCGGCAGGGTTCTCATTTGCCGCAGAACTTCTGCGGCACTCAGCACCAATTTCTGCAGAAATTCTGCGGCATATTTTTACCCTTCATTTTTTTCCTTTTTTTGTTTTTTTTGCCAAATCTGACACAATGCACACTTGTAACACAGTCATTTTAAGGGCGTTTGTCACCAAATTTTCAACATAGCCAGTTTAAGACCTCTGCTCATGAACAGTATCACTGTAATTTTATTAACCTGTCTGGAACATTGATTTTGCACACTGACTGTGCCATTGTGCTCTACATGTGTGAAAACACATTTTGGGTGAAATGTGAAAAATGGCAGTTCTACTGTTCATAAGGAGTGTGGTAAAATGGCAATACTGAAAATCTGGAGTGAAAATATTAAAAATGCTCGGGGGTCTGGCGTCGTAGGAACACTGCGCAGCACCTTTCGTAACACAGTCATTTTATAGGCGTTAAATCACCAAATTTTCAACATAGCCAGTTTAAGACCTCTGCTCATGAACAGTATCACTGTGATTTTATTAATCTGTCTGGAACATTGATTTAGCACACTGACTGTGCCATTGTGCGTTACATGTGCGAAAACACATTTTGGGTGACGTGAAAAATGACAGTTATACTGTTCATAAGGAGGTGTGGTAAAATGGCAATACTGAAAATGTGGAGTGAAAATATTCAAAATGCTCGAGAAGTTATGAGTGTGCATAGGAACTGCGCCAATGCACGCTTGTAAAACAGTCGTTTTGAGAATAATTTCACCAAATTTTCAACATAGGGTTTAGAGCCTACCTCATGAACTGTGACACTGTCATTTCATTAATCATTCTGGAAAGGTGGTTCTGTGCAGTGACTGGAACCACCTTTGGAGACAATTAATGAAATAACAGTGTCACAGTTCATAAGTGAAACTAAAAATCCCATGTTGGAAATTGAGTAAAAATTCAGAAATGCTGAGATATGCACTAAAGTTGAAAAAAATCCATTTATGCCATTATACAGCTTACCGGCATTTCTTGAGTTCGCGGTCGGCTTTGAAGAGTGCAGACGTGTTCCCGGTCCACAGAAGATCATCACGCTGAGCTCCGGAGGTAAGTATGGGTTGAGGTAGGGGTGAGGTGGGGGTGTGGAGAGGTGGGTACCCAGAGGGTGTGTGTGGGTTGAGTGAGGGGCCAAAAGAATCACCAATGGAAGGTTTCTTTTTTCAGGGTGTTGGAAGCCTCACACAAGGAGGGACTTTTGCCACACTGGGGTGGGCTCCCAGCGTGGCACCAGGCAGCGGAGGGTCGATGAAGCCAACAGAGTTGGGCACCCGTTGGCAAGGAAGTTGCCACGCTGGGGTGGGCTCCAGCGTGGCACAAAGCTACTTGGAGGAGCAGTGAGGCAGAGTTAGGCACCCCATCGGCAAATAAGCATTGCCATGCTGGGGTGGGCTCCCAAGTGGCATACTACCATTTCTGGAGGGCATGTTTGTTCCAGCAGGCGGCCGTGAATTCGCGGGTGATGGAAAATTCTGCAGATATTTCTAGGTTTGCCGCACCTGTAGAATCATGGAAAACTGGGGCCATGAATATACTCAGGCAGTACAGACAGAGTGAGGGATGCTAGGCAGGCAGCTTGTCATTCCCCAGGGGTATCGTGAACAGTTGTTCAAGATTGCACATGATATTCCCTTGTTTGGTCATCTGGGAATCACATGCACAATGCAGCGGTTGGCCCAGAATTTCTACTGGCCTAACCTCAACCAGCAGTTGAAGGAGTATTGCAGGTCTTGTCACCGGTGCCAAGAAATAGGGAAGGCAGGCAAGAAAACCCAAGCCACCCTGATTCCATTGCCCATAGTGGAGGAGCCATTCCAGAGGGTGGGAATGGATATTGTGGGGCCTTTAAATACCCCCAGCTCCTCAGGGAAGAGATTCATCCTGACTGTGGTGAATTATGCCACCCGGTACTCAGAGGCAGTTGCCCTATCCTCACTGAGGACAGACAAAGTGGCAGATGCCTTACTTGGGATTTTCTCCCATGTTGGGTTTCCACAGGAGGTTATCACTGATCGAGGGGGTTCCTTCATGTCGGACCTGATGAAACGTTTATGGGAGAAGTGTGGGGTGGTGCAGAGATGCACAACACTGTATCACCCACAAGCCAGTGGGCTTGTGGAAAGATTCAATGGTACCCTAAAGTCAATGCTCCAGATGTTTGCTGAACAGCATGGGAGGGACTGGGAGAAATACCTTCCCCACCTGTTGTTTGCATACAGGGAGGTGCCCCAAGAGTCGACAGGATTTTCCCCCTTTGAACTCTTATATGGATGCTGGTATGGGGGCCCCTAGACTTGATCTGGGAGGACTGGGAAGGCAAGCACACCACCCTGGGAACGCCCATTGTGGATAACGTCCTTAGGTTTAGGGAAAGGCTGAAGGAGCTTATGGGACAGCCCAGAGCAACCTGGCAGCTGCCCAACAGAAACAGAAAGTGTGTTATGACCACAGAGCCAGAGCTCGCTCATACATGGTGAGTCAGGAAGTCATGGTCCTTATTCCAATCCAGAAAGACAAGCTGCAGGCTTAGTGGGCAGGACCATACAAAGTGGTTTAGAATGTAAATGACATGAACTACATTGTGGAGTTACCTGACCAAAGACAGACAGAAAGGATGTACCATGTCAACATGATGAAGCCATATGCAAATAGGACTGACATGGTGTTTGCAGTGTGTAGTCATGGGGAGGAGACAGATGAAGGATACCCCCTTCTGGATTTGCTGGAAGAAAGTAAGTGGGAGTCCTCTGTGGAGGCAGTAAAATTGTCTCCCCAGCTGGCCCCGGATCAGATCCATAAAGTAAAGGAGGTTTTAGCAGACTTTGCCTCGTTGTTTAGCATCAAGCCTGGACTAACCCCCTTAGCGACACACGATGTGGAGACAGGGACTCAGACGCCCATATGGCGGACAGCACATTGGGTGTCAGAGGCTGTCCAAAAGGACATTAGGAGGGAAGTGGAGGAGATGCTGGATTTAGGGGTAATCCAGAGATCTCACAGCCCCTGGGCCTCACCTGTAGTCCTTGTGCCTAAGCCAGATGGCTCTACTCATTTCTGTGTGGACTATCGTGGCTTGAATGCAGTCACGAAGTCAGACGCCCACCTGATGCCCCGGACGGACGAACTCCTGGACAAGTTGGGAGGGGCAACCTACTTTATGACCATTGACCTGACAAAGGGGTATTGGCAGGTAGAGCTGACAGACAGATTTTGGGAGAGGTCGGCCTTCATCACTCCAATAGGCTTATTTGAGTTTAAAGTAATGCCTTTCAGAATGAAGAACTCCCTGGCCACTTTCCAAAGGTTGGTGAACCAGGTGTTAAATGGTGCTGAGGAGTATGCCATGGCGTACCTGGATGACATTGCCATCTTTAGTACCAGTTGGAGGAACACCTATCCCACCTTAGGGAAGTGCTGGGCAGGACATGAGGGCCGGACTCACTGTCAAAGCCAAGAAGTGCCAGGTGGCCATGGGAGAAGTGGCATACCTTGGGCATGTGGTAGGCCGGGGACAGCTCCATCCTAACCAAATGAAGATAGAGGTGATCCTGGCATAGCCCAGACCAGAAACCCAAAAGCAGGTCAGGAGTTTTCTAAGGACAGCAGGGTACTACAGGAAATTTGTACCCAATAACAGTGCCCTGGCTGCTCCCCTATCTGACCTGACAAAGAAAAGGATGCCAAAGAAAATTACCTGGGGCCCAGCTTGTGAGGAAACCTTTACCCGATTAAAGGAGGCACTGTGAAGTGCTCCTGTTTTGACAAGTCCTGACTATAGCAAAACCTTTACAGTTCAGACTGATGCCTCAGACGTGGGTATTGGGGCAGTACTGACATCCAGCCAAGGGAGGGATCACCCAATAGCCTACCTGAGTAAAAATTTACTTCTCAGGGAGCAGGCATACTCCATGGTGGAAAAAGAATGTCTTGCCATAGTGTGGGCCCTAAAGAAGCTGGAGCCATACTTGTATGGGCAGCATTTTGTGGTGCAGACTGACCACAACCCCCTGGTTTGGCTGACGCAGATGGGGAAAAACAATGGTAGATTGCTAAGATGGAGTCTTGCTTTGCAGGGGTATGATCTGAAAATCATACATAGGGCTGGAAAACAAAATCAGAACTCAGATGATCTGTCTAGGGTCTATGAGGAGTGAACTGATTTGGGAAGCTCATCCCATGCAGGGGATAGAGCCCCCAAATTCAGTCTAGGTGGGGAGGAATGTGATGCTTGTACAGCTGGTTCTGATTACTGTATCATTTTATGTAAAATAAAATGGCTTATGGACTGTCTGTCATGAGAGATGCTGAGAAATCTGGTGCTCTTGAAGTGGCCTCGCTCCCCCACCCAGGTTTCAGCTGAAAGATCAAAGCCATGAGAAAATGCTGAAATAGCACGTGAGAGCACACAGATTTTAGATAAAAGATGTTACATGGCAGGCCAGAAGCTAATTATAGACTTTTCTAAGTTAATTATAGCTTTAGCTGCTAAAAGGGAAATCAACATCCCTTTTATGACGTTTCAAGAAGGGGAAACCAGGTTTAGTATCCTGGTGCAAAATCATAAAGATGCTTTCATGTCCTGGAAGGGGGAAGCTTATCATGAGATCAAATTAATGTCATTTGAAGAACATAAGTCATGCTGAGGATTGCAGAATTTAATACTTGAAAAAGACATCCTATTTTTATATAGATTTTTTTTTTGTATATTCTGACAGGGAGGCGCTAGGTGACCTCATGCAAAATAGGTGGGGAAAACCAGCTTTTAAACATTAATTCTGTTTTCCGTCAGACACACTTCTATCTAGACTCTGACTAAGAAACATCTTTGGAGCACTTTAAGCAGGTATTTAGAGAGAACGACAAATCTAATTACTGTAGTAGGAATTGTGCTGTTTAAAACCGTGATATTTTATAAGATTTGTATGTCTTGTGATATAATAGTTCTGTATTGTATATTTTACATACTATTATCTATTTTAGTCAAACTCTTTTTAGAGCATACCTGATCTGTCTTTGACTTTCTTTCATTTGTAAGAAAAGTATATATGGTTATAGTTGACACTAGGCATAAGCTTGAATGGTGATACCAAACTGGAAAGAGAAATGTTTTAAATCTGAGGTCTTTATTAAAGTTTTTAAGGGTTCATTTCTGTACACCTGGTTAGGTGCCCGTAGGCAAAGATATCTGGCCCCCCGAAGACAGAATTATCTGATCCTGTACATTGGGTACGCTAACAAGAGGTTCACAGTTTGAATCCCTCCAAGACTTGAGACCAAGGGATGATCTGAACTCACAAAACAGACAAGAGGGTTACCTTGTTCTGTTAAACTGTTCATAAGACTGCGCTCAGAGGTTGGCACTTTGGGAGTAGAGGGCTGACCTGCTGAGTGGGTCTGTGTTCCCACATCCTCACTTCCTTTAATTCAGCTGGTCTGCATGATTTATGGTGGACTATACATCCAGCAGAGAGGACTTTACCTACTTTTCCCAAGTTCATGAGATGATAGTCAACTGGATGTGACTTTGTATCTTCCTATCTGATCCCTTGTATCTGGAACACCTCCCTTGGCAATATCCTTATTTTTGGTTATACCCTGGTGATTCTGTCCCTGGCATGGGGCAGGCAATCCTTACTCCAATGAGAAGGTTGGATATCTCAGGAGTTGACTGAGTACTTTGCATTAAACAAAACTCCTGACACTACCGCTGAAACAGTCAGAGGTGATGAAAGCCACCCTTACAGGTAAACTTATTACCATGCCTCAAAGCTTTGCAAAGAGAGAGACCACCTCACTAGACTGAAGGAAGGGACATTAACTCATTACCTCCAATAGCTTCATATCAAATCCAAACTATTCATTGTTGACCTGATAAAAATGGCGCCCAGTTAATAATGAGTTAAAATGGCTGGAACATGAGCTACTCCTCTACCTAGAGAGATGAGACATACTATGCCCCCAAATAACAGAGGGTACAGCAGTCCTGGAGGACTCCCACCAGCACCGTACTGAGTATGCCCTCTTTAGGCTCAACCAAGCCTAATGGGAGGTGGGGAAACAACTGGGGAAACTCCTAACCCACTGTCTCTGAACGAGGGAGTCAGAGTGCACTATCCAAATTATCCAGAAAGTGGATCATACTTCTGTGTCCTCTACTGCCTCATAACAATGAATTGCAGAACTTTTATCAAGCCCTCTACTCCTCTGAGACTGACTCCTGCCCAGAAGCATTGGATCACTTTTACAGAGGCATCGTCCTACCTCAGATATCAGTGAAAGTGTCTCAGCAGCTCACTTCCCCTATGACTCTTCAGAAGGTCAGTGATGCCACTATGTCCATATCCCAGAGGAAATACCCAGGAGCAGATGGCTTTACCACTGACTTTTACCATGCCTTCACAGAGATCTTGGCACCCAGACTTTCCTGGGTCTTCAAAAAGGGGCATTGCCGCCCTCCTTCATGCAAGCCCTCATGAGTTTGATACCAAAAAAGGGTTAGGATAGCATTCTTTGTTCACAGTTTTGCCACATCTCTCCAGTAAATGTGAATGCTAAGATCTTCACAGAAGTTTTGGCCCAGCATCTTGAACCCACTATAGTATCTGCAATACATCCAGACCAAGTGGGTCTTGTCCCAGGCCATTTGGATTCTGATAATTCCAGACATATTATCGGCCTCCTCTGGCAAGTCTGAAGTTCCACTGAGTCCATTGCCACCCTGTCACTCGATGCTAAAAAGGCCTTTGACAAGGTGGAGTGGGCATACCTCTTTGATGCCATGTTCCACTTCGGCCTCCCTTCCCGATTTATACATTTAGTGAAACTCCTACATGTGAAAGCAGCTGCTGCTGTGCTCATCAATTCACTGGTTTCTCATTTCCTTGAACAGGGAATGAGGCAGGGTGCCTTTATTACCCTTTCCTCTTCCTCCTTGTGGTAGAATCTCTGGAACTCCAGCTCTGATCCTCTCCTGCCTTCCCTGGCATCCCCATTGCTGGAGTTCCACAAAGTTTCCTCTTTGCAGATGATATCACCCTATTCCTCACTGATATCCCGACTTGTTACCCTTCCTAGCAGCAGTTATCCCTCTGCACTCAATCTCACTTTGCTGGCTATCCTTATCAATGGCGCAGAGGGCGTAACTTGCCTGGGGATCCACATTGAATCCATTGTTTCATGAGAGTATCAGCAAATGTCAACATCATGCTACATGCAACTAACAACTACAGTAACAACCACCTGAAACCTACATGACACACTAAAATGATTTGGAACAAATATGCCACCAAACTAGACTGGACATCTCTTGCCACTCACACTAACCCTCTCTGGACAAGCTGGACCTATGCATTGACAGCAAGCCACTGACCTGGGAGTGTTGCGAAGAAAAGGCATCATGTTACTGGGAGACCTATACCAGCCCCATACTGGGGCATTGTGCTCTTTCACTGAGCTATGTGACACGTATGATATCACTAGAACCCACTTTTGCAGATATCTCCAGATCAGAGACCTATTGAGGGTGAAGATCTCCAGGACACACTACATCCTTCCTACTACTCCTTAAGATAAATGGATGGACACCCTTTCATCCTTAAAAGAGTGTCTCCTAAGATAAAGTCCCTGCATTCTATCTTGGCAGGCTTGATTCAATCTGCAGGCCTTAAGGAGGCTTGGGAGCGTAAACTCAACATCTCCATCCCTCAAGAGGAATGGGATGTCATCTGGCCACGCACCTACAAGTCATCATGAGAGCTCCAGGCAAAAACTTTAAGTATAAGATACTCCACAGGGCACATAGAACCCCCTGATGGCTGTACAAATCTGTCCAGCTCTCACATAGTGACTTCTGGAGATGGTCTTCCACCCAGGCATCCCTTTTCCCCATTCTCTTGTACTGTCCCTCTTTGGAATTCTACTGGAATACAATCTGGGCATACTGTGAGAGATTGCCCCACTACTGGTGTGAAGGACCCACACTTTGCCTTAATGGAGATCCTTCCACCTGACTCACTTCTTCAATCCACACAAACTGTGAGTGCCATGGGAGCACTGGCAGTGGCCAAAAGAGTACTCCTCTGACACTGTAGAGACCCAGAAATTCTCCTCACTCTCACAGCACATTACAAGAGAGTAATACACTTGCAGTGGGCAAACATCCCACATATAACAAAATCTGGGACCCCTTTCTACTCCAGAAGCGTGCCACCATGCCTGTACTACCCCTTCATAGGTGAGCATTTGGTGTTGATCAGCTCCAACCTATCACCTTTATCTCCTGGATCTAGTGATGGAAATAAACCTTCACTTTGTTATCCCTCTTCAGATGACAATATGAGGACATGTGCCTCTCCCCCCATGTCTGATTGCACATTTACCTGGCATGTCATTTCCACCATCACCCCCCACACACACTCTTGATTGGAGGATTGCACAGTCTGTGTCTTCAGTCATTACCCTATAGTAATGGCTCTTACCTCAACCAACACACTCATGGCTTTTACCCTGGCCTGGCTAACAGCAGGCAGCATCCATTTCTATGAGGATGACCAGGTGAATTGGGCTCATTAAAGCTTGTACTATTAATGCTTATTATGGTTGGCATACTATTCACAACACACGGCAACAGTAAACCATGTGGTCACACTTAGTGGTGGAACAGTGTATTCCATTAAGCAGCCTACTAAGTGAAGACATTACTTCTGTTCTGAAACGAACTACGTTTATTCGTATATTTGATCAATTTCGTGAGGTATTCACCTTAGTACAGTAATCCATTGTACTTGCAAATATTTTGTAGCATTGTACCTTACTGTGATGCATGAATACCATACATGATGCACTGTGTACATGATGTAAAAGTTAAAATCAATAAAAACTGTTATGGAAAATAGAAATGTGCTTTTATTTGTTAAAAAATATGTAGCTCAGGTGAGGTGTCGGTTGTCACAAATTATGAAATAGGTCTAAAATTAAATGAAACATACCAGTCACAATAGTGCTAAGCCTCACACAGAAGTGTTACTTTATAAAAATCAGGAAAGAAATATAACCACTCACATAAGTTACTGCCCACAACTCACTGTGATATGATTGCTTACAAGAAGGACATTCTCAGCCACAAGCAGTTAGAATTGCCTTATATTAATGGGTACATTAAACAGGAAAGTTGGGTGCTTCACGATTGTTGTGTCATGCTCTACTACTGCTGCATGAGCATACGTCTGATCAAGCAACTTTCCAAACTCTGCAAGAACTACCTTAGCCATTAGAGATGTCAGTAGTTCCACTTCCTCATTACTGGCTGAGGGGAGTCTACTCAGCTTTTGGTAAGCTGCTTTTTATTAATATGTGTTTTCCACTCCGAGAGTGTATCTTACCTACAGGTAGGCTCCTTTGGTTGTTGTTATCAAAGCCAGTTGCACTTTGCAATCCATGCAGCTGTTTTTTTTCTCACTGGTAAGCAGCACGTGTTCATTGCCCACCCCCCTGTACTTGTCAAGGTCTCACTTATGAATGATGAGACCTGAGCTGCCCAGCTTACACACATCTGCTGCTTTTCTGTAGATCAAGCAAATGTTTGCTTTTTCAGGAATAGTTAAGTTATTTATAGATAAAAGACATTTTAGTTTGAAAAACCTATACAGTGGATTAATGGCTTGCACGCAGCACAATTTTCATTCAGCAGCAGTGCAGTTTTAAAAGTTTAAAAGTCATTTCAGAAAGTTTATGTAGCCAAGAAATTAGAAGCAATCCATTTGTATTAAAATATTCATTGCGGAAAGTTACTTTGAGGTATCAGTAAGGGCTGAATCTCAAAACCTCAACAGTAAAGAAATGCAATGATAAGGTTAAAATGTACCCTGACTTGATGAATAAGTGGTGTTGCTCAAGGTTTGAATGATTGCTTGATGCAACATTGGCAATAGCCTTTCTTTGGCACTGTGTTTCAAGTCATTTACAGGAAATGTACTTGGATATCAATACTCTGAGAGAGGAGTACCAAACTTAGGGCACTGCCAGTGTTTCATGTAGTGCTGCATCACACAGTCATTAAGACCCTAAGGACACCATGCCACACATTCACCAAGAGCCATGGTACCATTTTTTACCCTAACATCACGTTACCTTATTTGTTGGCTTTGTGATTCAACTCTGACTGATGCTGAAATGTAATTATTTGCAATGAATTTCCTTACTTTTTTAAAAGGATATTTAACAACAGGTGCACACTATTTTGTATTGAAAGGCTGGCATTGTCAATACTTTTAATGGCAAGCATTCAAAAGAGTGCAACAGTACTCCCTGACTTATCACACCTTGTGCAAAGCACTTCGTGGTATCCAGTGGAACCCATCCTTCCTGTGCTCCTGAGCCAGGCAGTAGCTGGTGTCCAGTGGCACCCTTATCCTCATAGTATCTCTATGCCAATCATCCCTGGTGTCTGGTGGAATCCCCTTCCTTAATCAGCCTCAGTCTCAAGCATGGATGGTGTCCAGTAGCACCCCTTCACATGCCCTATTCTAGTCAAACATCCTAGGAATCCAGTTACAGTCCCTATTACACCAGGGATCACAGATCTACAGGGGTTTCTGTATTGTACAGGAAAATTGAACCATTTACGGGTAAATTGCTCCCACAGACTTGCACTGATTATACAGAAAAACAGAGCAACTTGGCTTCCATAGGAAATAAAGTAATCTACAGAAAAACACAAGAAAGTTGCCCTGGAGTTACAGGGAAAATGCCAAATTAGTCTGGGAGTACTGTATTATACCCTGCACCATTCCATGATTTCCTGGTATCAAGTGGCACCCCATCCAATGACTTGCCTCACACAAGGTATCCCAGGCATTGAGTGGCAAATTACTTCCATACTCTGGCCCTCTCCAGGCTTCCCTGTTATACACTGGCATCTCCCACCCTGCTCACTCTATTCATCCTTGGCATCCAGTGGCACTTTCTCCCATACCTTGCCTACTACTGCCATCCCTGGCATCCAGTCACACCTCTTCCTACATCCTGCCCTACTACTGCCATCTCTGGCATCCAGTTGTATCTCCTCCCACACCCTACCCTACTACTGCTACCCTGGTATCCAGTCATACCTCCTCTCATACCCTTCCCTACTACTGCTATCCCTGGCATCCAGTTGTACCTCCACCCACACCCTGTTCTACTACAGTACTGCTATCCCTGGCATCCAGTTGTACCTCCTTCCACACCATGCCCTACTACTGCTATCCCTGGCATCCAGTCATGCCTCCTCCCACACCCTTATCTACTACTGCTATCCCTGGCATCCCATTGTACCTCCTCCCACACCATGCCCTACTACTGCTATCCCTGGCATTCAGTTGTACCTCCTCCCACACCATGCCCTACTACTGCTATCCCTGGCATCCAGTCATACCTCCTCCCACACCATGCCCTACTACTGCTATCCCTGGCATCCAGTCATACCTCCTCCCACACCCTTCCCTACTACTGCTATCCCTGGCATCCAGTCATGCCTCCTCCCACACCATGCCCTGCTACTGCTATCCCTGGCATCCAGTTGTACCTCCTCCACACCATGCCCTACTACTGCTGTCACATGGTTGGCCTTCCTCCACACCATGCCCTACTACTGCTATCCCTGGTATCCAGTCATACCTCCTCCACACCATGCCCTACTACTGCTATCCCTGGCATCCAGTTGTACCTCCTCCCACACCCTGCCCTACTACTGCCATCCCTGGCATCTAGTCATGCCTCCTCCCACACCATGCCCTGCTACTGCTATCCCTGGCATCCAGTTGTACCTCCTCCCACACCCTGTCCTACTACTGTTATCCCTGGCATCTTGCTGTACCTCCTTCCCTACCCTGCCCTACTACTGCTATCATTGGCATCCAGTGGCACCTCCCCCTGATGAGGAAGCTGGTTGGCCCTTGAAGTACTGGGGTTTCTAGATCCTGGTTCCAGCAATGATAGTATTTACGGTGATGCTGCTATATAAGAATTTAATCAAGGAATTGCAATAAAAGTCATATTCAGCATCAACTTGGTCTGAGAGTGCTATCTGCTTGGTTTCTTCAGCATGATCCCCTCTATTGAGAACAAGATCATGACAATACTTGCTGACATTACCTTTCTTTTTTGTAAACAAAGTTTATTAAGGCACTTCTGGTACAACAATATAGATATAACATTCCAAAGTACTTTTTTCTGGTACAGTTACAGCCAAACGGTTACACCTCAGTTTGGACAACACATTTCCATACAACAGACATTCATGGACAAACCTACTACATGAGAGAAACAAGCTTAATAAGTCACTACTAAGCCTCAGTGAAAAAGATACAATATTTTGGGATTGTAGCTCCTCACCCTGTTACACTGAAATATGATTGTCTTCTATGGCCATCAACATTGGTTGCAAGGTACCTTGGAATAAGAGGTTCTGATCATTAGCACTGAAATTATGCTTTTCTAGCTTCATATACAATAATAAATTATTCACCCATTGTGCTATAATTGGTGGGGATGCACTAATCCAGTTTTGTTCTACAGTTTTCCTGGCATTAATCAGAGCCAGATTCCATAATCTTTGAGTGTTAGCCCCATCCCTCCTTTGACTTGGTTTGTAATCCCAAATTTAGCATGTACGCTGCTGCAGTTGCTGGCAATTTACATTGTAGAAACCCCTTCCATTAGGTGGTGGACCGGGAACCAGAAATGGGCCACTCTAGAGCACGTCAGAGCCATATGTAAAAAATCACCTGTTTCCACAGTGCATTTAGGGCACTGTGGGTCATTGGAACTATTATACTGGTGCAGTTTAGATGGGGTAAGAGAGAAGACCTATACAAATAGAATAATTGAATTCTATGCAATGTATTTGATTTAGAGCAAGCATGAACATGATTTATAGCCATATGCCAGTCTTCATCCATTAACTGTATGTCTAGATCCTGCTCCCAGTGTACTCTAGTCTTGATCTTAGGGATCTGGGCTGCACCAATGAACAACTTATATAAGACTGCTAGAGGCTTGGAGTTGGGGTGTGGCCTGTAAACAATTTCTTCAATAGGGAGGAAGCCAGACTATTCAGGAATAAGTAGGTCTCACCCTTAAATATGCAAAAAATCACCACCTTGCAAGGGTGTTTCTCTCTTATACAAGTGAATGGTTTAAGATTGCCTCCATTATATAGCTGCCCCACCTTGGGTAGGCCACACCTACATCACCTAAATAGAGCTTGGTGGAGACTCACATTATATCCCTTCATTTTTTTGACCACTGAAATTAGGCTAGCTCTGGGTGTGACACCCTTCATATGACCAATCAGTTTATGCACCCCAACCCATATCCCCCATAATTGCTTTGTATATGGACTTCCTCTTGGTGTCACTGATGCACCAGGTAGAGTAGTTAAGAGGCAAGCAGACACAAGGTCACTGTCAAATAGCTCACTCTCCACTGTTAACCAATCTGGAAGCGCAGCACCACTGTCCTGAACTCTCACTGCAAACTGTGATGCCCAATAATAAAACGTCATATTGGGAAGAACCAGGCAACATTTTTAAGGGGAAGTTGGAGAATTTGTCTAGATATGTGAGTTGTTTTATCATTCCACTGGAGAATACGATTTAAAGATTTAAAGAATTTTTCTGGTACCCTGATGGGGAGGTTCTGAAACAGGTAGAGACAACTAGGTACAATATTCATTTTGATAGTATTTATTTTCCCAATTATACTTATAGGAAGCCCTGTCCAGTGTTCACAGTCCTGCTGAACAGATCCCTGATATGAGTAGTAGTTGTCATGTAGTAGCTTATGTCTACCATTTGAAATTTGTATACCTAGATATTTAAGGAAGTAACCACTCTCATGCTTAATGAATTATTCTGAAGAACTGGGACCTTTGCTAATTAGAAGGATTTCACTCTTTACCAGGTTGAGTTTATGACTGAACAGTTGACTATACTTCAATAGCATTTGATGGAGCCTAGCTATTTCTACTTTGGGGTTCTGTAGGTAGACTGATAGACCATCAGCAAACAAGGATACTTTATACTGGGTACCATTGGCTATATGGCCCACCAAATTAAGGTTTACTCTTATAATGGCATCCAAGGCTCTAGGAATGCACATAAAGCTGAGGGACAAAGGACATCCCTGCTGTGTCCCTCACATCAGATCAAAAGGTTGGGATAGGGTACCATTAATTAAAACCTGTGTGGCAGGTCTGTGGTACAATGTGGTGATCTACCTTAACATCTTCTCCCTCACTCCGAAGTGTGTCAGAGTTGCAAACATATACCTCCACTTCACTCAGTCAAAGGTCTTTTCTGTGTTCAGTGCCAACACAGCAGCCCCTTTCCCATGTTTGGAATTCCCCCACCACCAGATTATATTCATCAATTCCTGTACATTGTGTTCTACCTGTCTATATTTCACAAAACCCGCCTGGTCTGGATGTATTATTTTAGGGAGTATGGTTTCCAATCTCACTGCCAGAATTTTGGCACAAGTTTTATAGTCTGCTGTGAGAAGCAAAATAGGCCCATAAGACCCACATAGTGTTAAATCCTTTCTGGCAGAATTGTTATAGTGGCTGACCGAGTTGAGGGGGGTAAAATACCCAGTACCCAGTTTTCCCATATCATATTCCCCAGAGGTTCCCTAAGCTCCTTCTGGAAGACTTTATAAAAGTCAATAGGGAATCCGTCAGGTTCAGGGGCTTCCCCTTCAGATGCTGTATAGTTTTAAAATTTCCCCATTCTATACAGTATCTTGATCTAGATTTTTCTATCACTTTCATATATTTTTGCCACAGTTGCTCAAGCCAGAAAACTACTGAGATCCTCTTCAGCTGGATTTACCGTTGAGATGTAGAGAGTTTGATAAAATTCCTAAAGCTTTCTCCAATGTCCTTATCATTATTCTGCAGGACCCTTCAGAGTTTTGAATCTGAGCTATATTTTTAATTAGCTTGCCTTATGCTTCAACTGTCAAGCTAACTATTGTCCACCTCTCTCTCCCTCAAAGTAGTTGTTTGCTTGATTTAAGAGAATAGTGCTCAAATTTTGAACTAGACAACTGACTGAATTTCCATTTTAATTGTAAATTTTGATACAATGCATTAGTAGACGTTTGCATGTGTTGCTTTTCTATATGCAGTATCTGCTGTTCAAGATCAAAGACAGTTTTAGCCTTTACATTCTTAGCATGAGATGAGTAGGATATTATTATTCATCTCAACACCACTTTTAGGGCCTCTCATCTGATAGAGGATGAAGTTGACCCCTTAGGGTTATTGAGTAGATATAGTTGAATTTGTTCCCTCAGATACCTAATAAAGTCCTGGTATTTTAATGATAGTGGATCTCATTTCCAGGTTCTGGTCACACTAAAAGATCCACTCCCCAGCAAGTCGAGCATAATAGGAGCATGGTCTGTTATAGTGATAGCCTTGTGTCCAATTTTATGAACATAGGTGGACAAACTAGATGTAATAAGCATTCTGTCAAGTCTAGCATAGTGTGTCACTGAGTGAGAATAAAATGTATATTCCCTGCCCTTGGGATAGATGTGCTTCCAGATGTCTAATAGATTGTAATCACCAATTAGGTACCTCAGGGCCTTAGTGTTCTTGGACTCAGGGATCCCAGCTCTAGAGGATCTATCCATAATAGTGTCAAGTACACAATTATAGTGTATGGTAGAATGATGTTATTAGTCAAAATCCATCATTTATTATTATTGTTGTACCATCACATTGATGTCAGTTGTACTATCGTTGGTAAGTCACAGCGATGGTACAACAGCATTGACTATCTTGCTATGCATGCAAGTATGGTATTTACATCCAAAACCTTCTGGCCTCTGAGGTTAACATTCAAACTGTCAGCCTGTCTTGAGCTGCTGTCTTCCTGAGTGGCATCCGCAGACATAGAGACTTACCTCCCAGCTGCTGTAGCTGAGTCATGTCCCCACTCTCTTGCATTGCCAGGCTGCCTGTTTTGAAGGGGAGGAGAAGGGAACTGCGGTAGGTAGCACAAACTTTTGAGTGGGTGTGATCACAGAAGAAGTAACAATCTGTTTATTTACTGTTGCCCATACACTATAAAAGACAATGGATGGGTAACAGTAAACAACAAGACTGTCTTCATTTCTTAAGGTTGTGTGACAACCGTAAACCTTTTGAGGTTTACATGGTTGTCATGACAACCTCTCGAAGTGAACAACAGTGTTGTTATTCACTGTTACCCATCCATTATCCTCTATGTAGTCCCCACTTATTTCCCAAGGCCCCTCAAAGTCAACCATTTCAATTTTTTACTTATTGTAAAACTCAGGACATTCTATATTTGGTCTATAAATGGACCCTATAGCAAGCTTTAGCCCACTATTAAGGGAGACCTGAATTAAAATAAATCTGCCACCCTGGTCCTGTCTGACTTTAATTTCTGTACCCGGCAATCAAGGATGAATCCATATGGCTACCCCTCTCACTTTGGATGAAAAATAGGAACCGAACCACTCATCCCCTAGTTCCTTCCCATGAATGTTTCTTCTTTCTCAGTCATATGAGTTTCTTGTAGACAGAATGTCTGTTTTCATGCTCTTAATTTTTGTTAGAACTCTTTTTCTCTTTATTGGAGACTTACGCCCATTAATATTCCAGGACCTAATCTGTAGTGTAGAAACATCCATTGCTGACTAGAAATAAATCCTTATCCTGTGGAAAATTGTGGAACATTAGCCTGCACTTTACTATACAAAAAGGTGTACCTTGTGTTTTATGTGTTGTAACTATCACATTAATAAAACAAACAAAGAAGCTCCAACAACCCCATCCCCTTCCCCCTTAATATCAGTTCAAACACAGCATTTAATAACCCCATTGCCATTGAACAAACATACTGGAACAACCTTTTTAAACACAGAACTATAACTATAGCTATAACTATACCCCTTCTGACACATAAGAGCAAACAAGCTCACCCAGCATCAGCATCAATATCAGTATCAACATCACCCACCCAACACAAAAAGAGATCCTTCCTCCACTCTTTGATCCTGAGCACCTAAAAGGTACAGTATCCCATTAATACCATGAAGGAGAAGGTATGTTAGGGACCAACTGGCACTTAACTGTAATACTTAGTATTGATATAAAGGACAGCATCTTATAGATAATATATAAGTTCCCCAAAGAGAAAGTTTGCTAAGTAGTGCTAACATTTTGTGACCAGAGCCATGCCAATCACCTTCAACAAGTTTTGTGAGCTGCAGCCCATATCATTGAAACAGTGAGCTGCATTGTTGTCAATCTATTTTCAGGCTGTTATTTTCCCCAAACTCCATGTGTCTGAATGCTTCCCCCGCTCCCCCACCCATAAATCCCCTGCTTCAGATTATGTCCACTTTATGCCCCAAGTGTAACCTTGCCATAGTTGATCTGCAGGTGACCTCCTTAACCATCAACTAAACCATAATGCATTCTGCACTAGTGAATGCCTTACAGAAGGCATGTATCAGCCTCCCAAAACCCAACCTGTTAAATGGTACTTGTAAGGTAAATTGTGAAAAAAGAGAGACCATGCCAGCAATCATATTATAATGTAGTTCATTTGTGGAGATCCTAGGGGACTTAATTTGATTCCTGCATGTGTTTGAGAGGCGAGCTGATTACACCTTCTCCCACTCTACCATCATCTGTAATCCTCTGTGTACCGGAGAGAATTGACAGGTGACCAATATTACTACTGGCAATCACTGAGATACTCTGTAGACTTTGGTCCTTTTTCCCTCCCCACACACAAGTGAGTTGATGCTCAGCAATAGGCCGTTAGTGCACTTAAAAAAAATGCTGCTATGCAGTTGGTTATCCACGCTACCACATGAAATCTTAACACAGAGAGTTCACCTGTGTGTCCTACAATTAATAAAATATTCAACAATTTGTAGGAGATAAGAATAGCTGGGAAACCACATAACAAAATATACACTCTAAGTGGTCATGCTGCAGTAGCAGGAGTAAAACCCCAAACCACAACTTTTTATGTTCTTATTTACAGGGCGCCCTTTGAATATCAACATAAACAACAGTTAATCAATCAAAACAATCAGTCAAAATCTGTATTTAACCAGGTGATCACCATTGAGCAAGCTCATTTACGAAGTGGACCTGGGTTTGTCAACAAGGAACAATATACATGGGATCGACACAAAAATAATAAAAAATAAAAATAAAGTAAGATACAATAAAAAAGAATAATACAGTATATACAAAGTATCAGCAGGTAACATTGACAGTAGTATATGTTTGAAACAGAAGTCACAGCGAGTTTTGGATAGAACACAATTTTTTCATATAAGTAAAAAAAATATACATATCAGAAGATACACCAAGCATAAATAGAACCTAATGTAAAAAGGTATATAGTGATCCAGTATGGAGAATTTTGGGCTGGAGCCAAGGTCAAAAGAATGTGGAAGGGACAGAAGTGGGGGCAGAAAAGGGAGAGGGAAGAGTCGGTTATAGATGTTACCAGTCTTTTAGCAACAGCAATTTGGAGTGCACTTGGATTTATAGGAGTCATGATTTAGGGAGACAGCACAGGATTCCTTATTATGATGTAGATTAGATATAAAGATTTAAAAGCTGCTAAGCTGATGGGGTGAGTTAATTTCAAAGTTTTTTGCAGCTTGTTCCATAGTTGAGGAAGCACAAAGCTAATGGCTGCACTGCCAATGCGAGATTTTGCTTTGTATATATAAAGGTAGATATATGAGGTGCTTCTCAGGGCATACTTTCCAAGAGTACAAAAAGGTAAACAGACAGAGATATAATGGGGCAGTTTATTTGTGATAGTTTTGTAAGTCCAAACTCAGCATTTTTTTGTCGTCTGTGAGCAAGGGATGACCATCCCACTGCCATGTACAATGCGCAATGATGGGTTGAGTATGGAAGACCCGTGATAAATCTTATAGCTCTGTGATAAAGCGTATCGAGTTTAGCTAGGGTACCTGCAGGTCCCTGGCTATATAGAAAATCTGCATAATCCAACAGGGAAAGAGAGGTAGTTTGAATCAGTTTCAATTTAGTGTCTCTTGTGAGGAGATTATTGATCCTATAGAACAGACCAAGTCTTTGTCTAAGTTTCTTTGCCAGTTCTTCTAGGGGATCTGTGAAAGAGAGTCTATGCTCTAACCGGCCGCCAGATACTTGAACTTTGGTACGCAGTCCAACCGCTCACCTAGAATGGTAGCGATCTGCAGGAGTGTCCCAGCAATTGCAGAATTTATTGCATTGTGAAGGGGCAAGAGGAACATTGCTTTGTTTTTTTTTTGTATTTAAAAGCAGTTTCTGGTTTATAAGCTTGGTATTGTTCAGGCAGGTGGAACCTAGTAATCTGGCTCCCACACTATCCTCCCCACTGTTACCTGCAACCCCAGCTGCAGTTGGAGGGACAGTGGTGGGAGTAAGACCCACCAACCTGGCAAGTGTTCAGATTGCAAGATATGCCTGCCTCCTTTAATGAAAATAGCCAGCTGCACTCAATCAACCAATCCCTGTTATCCTCTGACCCAAACAATTCAGCACTCTATTATTGTGAAATAAAGAATATTAAAGGGAAACTAGCATGAATTATAAAATGTATCAATATTGTTACCAATGGAAATCTGCTTTACATAAGCTATTGGCTGAATCTGTAACACTTTTAGGGTCATTAATGTAACCCATTTAGTTGCCCCACCATTTATAGCTGCAGGCATCCATCTCCTAAATCACAGGCATAGGAAATGACATCACATCAGGGGAAAACAGAGGGAAAACACAGTGCTGTCAGTAATTTACAATGAATAGTTTTTGATCCCTCAACTCTCAGTGACATTATATACGAAAGTGAGGACAGACCAGTTTCAGGCTGACTGTGAGATGCACCGATGTGGACTAGCAGCAGTGTGTCAGCTGTGTTTAAATTTGTCTGTGGGTCTGGGGCTGTTCAGTTGCACTCATGATGCAAGAGAAACTGCAGTTAGTGGGCAATCAGTGGCCTGATTGGGGCCTTGGTAAAAAAACTCTGGTTGTGACTCTCATCAGTGGCCCAACTGGAGGATCAGGGAAAATCTGCTGATCATTGCATACTTGAATGGCCCAGTTGGGGCCTCAGGGAACAGCCCCTTTGTCTTGACATACATGAATTGCCCAGACGGGGCCTTTGTGAACAGCTGCTGATTGTAGTTTGTATTAGTGGCTCAATTGGAACCTTGGACAACAGCCACTGATTGCAGCATTCATCAATGATTTGGCTACTCAGTCCCTCAGGGAATAATCACCGCACAGAACAGTCACTAATCATGAATCCTAAGAGTCAGTAAGTAGCTACTGAGTGCAGTTTCCATCAGGGGCATTTGCTTTTGTATATAAAGTGTTTATTTTAAACATGCATTTGAAGGAGTATAGAGGAGCCTACAGAATCTTCTCAGGTCAAGATGCCAGAAGAGCCATGTCTGCTGTGAGCATTTCATCCCAAGACAGAGGAGGATTGCTCTCTAGCGAGTGCTGTGCCTGTTCAGCTGATAGTACATGCAAGGATATCTGCTTGGCTGAAAGCCCAGTCAATAGAATCAGAAAAATAAAAGAAATAGCCTTGTTTACTGTAGTATACTGCAGTATTGTGTTGCATCCTGGCCAGTATCACTGTAACTTTTGGCCAATCAGGATCCAGCATTTTCCTTATCCATTTCATAATATTTAACAATGAGCAGGGGAAAATAGCTCCTATAGTTTTACCTGTTCTATCAGGTCTACCTTTAAATATTTTAACTAGAAACTGTTGAAAACTGTTCTAAAGACTAGCTGAACATTTTTTTTTAGGAAATTATCTTTGTTAGTGCTGTGAGGAATTTTCAAATTCCGGTGGAATGAAATTCTGAGGAATTTTCAAAATTCCACCGAAATTCCACTGAATTTCACCACAAACAGAACGGTGGAATTCAGCAGCAGAAAATAGTTATTGAATGATTTTCCATAGAAAAATTGTTTTTTCCTTGGCTCTCAATATTTTCTGCATACATTGTTGCGGAATAAATTTCTGCAGGAAAAATGCTGTTCCATGGAATATTATTCCATGGATCATAGTAGGTAGAATTGTGCAGAAGAGACAGCGAAATTACGGTGGAAATTCCACCTGAGGAATAGTTTTTCCGCACTAATTCCGCTGGTGGAATTCTGCATTCCGTGCAGCACTAGTTGCATTATGATGAAGCAGGTTGTACAGTACTATCTCCCTGTCCTGTACTATTTGGCCTCTGCTCTCCATGCTCTCTGCCCATTCTCTCCCCCCGATTGCTTATACTTATCAGAGATGTCGGGCATTGGGGATTGCTCACTGGGGGGGGCACGAGTGGGTGAGGGGGCACGGACAGCGGAGCTCGAATGAGCGGCACTCTCCCATAGGGGTGGTTAGGACCACAAGATGCCCTGGGGTGAAATGGTGCCTGGAATGTGGTGATCCATGTCTGGTCCCCATATCCAAGGGCACCTCCTCTTGGGAGGGCAAGTACAGTAGCTAGAACAGTTCATGAACATCGTCCAACCTGGCACTGTTATGCAATGCCATCCATTAGGAAAAAATGCCCTTATGGCAGATTTTGTTGGGACAGTGGATCTGGTTTGCATTACCAAGACCTGGTTAGATGGAAATGTTGACAATTTTGAGGCGGTGATTCCTCCCAGGTACTTTCGGTTTACATTGCCCGAGGTTGGATCGCTGTGGGGGAGTAGCGGTCTGTTTCAAAACCAGATTGGAGTAACTGCGGTACCAGTTGAGGAGGCCTCATCATTTGAGTGTACTGTGGTAACTGGTGTGGGGTGCAGGATAGTGCTCATTTACCATCCACCAGGTGATGAGAAGCTGTTCTTGCAGGAAGTAGCAGACTTCGCCGTCGACATGGCATTGGAGTCGCCCAGACTGATGGTTCTGGGTGACTTCAATGCCTGGGTCGACGACGAATCCTCGCTTTTTGGAAAACACTTCCTCCAGGTGATGACTTCACTGGCTTCACACATGTTGTTTCCTCAGTTACCCATAATGGTGGTCACTCTCTTGATTTGGTCTTCCTCCTGGGGATCGAGGCCTCCGAGCTGGTGGTGGAACCTGTTGGTTGGTCCAATCACTACACCGTTGGGTTAAATTTTTCTGCCCCCCTGGGTAGATTGACCCCTGTGGAGATGGTCAGTTACCATCCATTGCGGGATGTAGTCCCTGAACACCTGATGATGGTGATTGACCTCTCGGTGTTCGGCAAGCTCAGCATGGATCCAGAGCTGTTAGTCTTGGCCTATAATAAGGCATTTCTTCAGCTCTTGAACTGATTGTTCCTGTCCAGGTTCACCCTCTTCCACTTCGCCCGGGCCACATGGTTTGATGGGTCACTGAGGGAGTTATGGATGTTGGGGCTTAGGTTAGAGCGCAATTGGCGGAAATCTGCCTTGGATGCTGACTGCTTTATTTGTTAGAGCATTATAAACTCTATCAATCAGCGATTTCTCATAAGAAGGCAGAATTCCTGTCCAGGAAGATCGTTGTTGCAAGGAATCGACCAGATCAACTCTTCAGAACTGTGGACAGGTTGTGCAACCCAGCCTATCTGCAGCTCCGTTGATTTTTTCACAAATAGAGTGTGATGAGATTGCTCGATTCTTTGTGAATAAGGTGGCCAACATCAGGCAGGAATTCTGTCAGCTGCGCACTATGGGGGATGCCGTTGGTCGGTGCTTGGTCACTGAGTCTGGTCTTTCCTGGAGTACCTTCGATCTGCAGGAGTTAGTTGATATTATGAGGATTGTCCAGGGGATGCGTCCCACATGCTGTAGTTTAGACCCGGGCCCTACTTCCCTAATTTTGGGTTGTAGTGACATCATCGGCCCAGTCCTAGCTCAGATTGTCCGGTGCTCCTTGGAATTGGTTGAGTTTCCTAGCTCCCTAAAGGAGACGGTGGTGACACCCCTCCTGAAGAAAGCTTCTTTGGACCCAGAGAATCTAGCTAACTACAGACCTATCTCTAATCTTCCTTTTGTGGGAAAGGTTATTGAGAAAGTTGTGGCTTCTCAACTGGAGAACCATTTAACCATCCATAATTTATACGAACCTCTCCAATCGGGTTTTCGTAAGAGGCATAGTACTGAGACTGCTCTGGTTTGGGTGCTCAATGGTCTCCTGATGGCAAGAGATCAGAGAAACCTCTCCATCTTGGTTCCTCTTGATTTGTCATCAGCTTTTGACACTGTAGATCATGGGGTCCTGCTCGAGCACCTGAGGGCTATCTGTGGGCTGTCGGGCACATTACTCAGATGGTTTTCATCTTTACTCACCAGAAGAACTCAGAGAGTTGTCTTGGGAATATTTTCTTACTAGTCTTTCCCTCTACCTTGTGGGTTGCTCCAGGGCTTGGTGCTGTCTCCCATGTTATTTGCAATGTACATGCTGCCCCTCGGAGACATTGTAAGATGGTATGGGCTGAGGTTTCACTGCTATGCTGATGATACCCAGCTCTACCTGTCTTTTGCTCCTGACCAGGTTAGTGCTATCTCAGTACTTAACAGCTGCCTCACTGAAATCCAAGATTGGATGAGTTCTAGTGGGTTAAAGTTGAATGCAGGAAAGACTGAGGTTTTGGTGGTGGACCCAGGTCACAGGATAGAGGGGTTGAGGACTGATCTGCCCTCTGGTTTAGTTCGGGGTGTGCTCAGATCCTTACCTCTGACCGGGTGCATGACCTGGGAGTGATGCTTGACAATGGGCTGACCCTTCATCATCAGGTGTCAGCAGTCATCAAGCTAGCCTTTACCATCTTAGAAACATTGCTAGGATCAAGCATCTCATTCCGTCCAGTGACCTGCCTGTTTTGGTCCACACATTTGTGACCTCGCGCCTTGACTACTGTAACCCCTTTACTTAGGGCTTCCTGGGTTGATATCTGCTGCCTGCAGCTAGTGCAGAATGCTGCAGCACGTTTGTTGACTGGGGTATCTAGGAGATCACATATTACCCCTGTGCTGTGCGATCTGCATTGGCTGCCAGTTCAGTGGCGGATCACCTTCAAGGTAGGTTTACTAACCTACAAAACCCTACATGGACTTGGTCCTGACTACTTGAAAGAGCTTCTAGTTCCTTATACCCTCTGTGACAGCTCGCTCAGCTGACAAGGGGTTTCTGGAGATTCAAAGGGGTTAGTCTAAAGTCATCTGGAGCCCTGCTTTTGGGTTTGTTGCACTCCTCTGGAATTCTCGCCCGTCTAGCTATGGGAGTGCAGGACAGTAGGGAGCTTTAAGCAGGCACTGAAGACTTTTTATGGGATAAAGCCTATCCTGAATTTCTCTGATTTTATCTGTATTTATTGATCTTTTTGAGTTTACTAGTTTGTGAAGCGCCTTGATATTTGAAAGGCGCTTTATTAAATAAAGTTGTTTATTATTATTATTATTATTACAGTCCCTTGGTGATGTAGTCTTTAAATATTTGCAACTGAAACTGTTTAAATATTTTAGAAAGTGTCTCAGCATTTTTAAAACAGTTAGATATTTGTTACATTACAGTAAACACTGCCTTGGATGGTGTAGTTTTGTGTATCCGTGCAGAGTTCATAACAAGCACACATATATCTCTTTATGGTCCTATAATTATAATATGCCTGGGCTCGTTTTAAGCTAACCAGGATGCAGAGATTTGCAGGGGTTTATTTTGTAGAAAAAAACAACAAAGTGAGGCACATGCTAAGAAGATTTGTGCAACAAAAATCTGTTTTTCATTGATGTGAAAAAGTGCTAGTAGGCTATGAAACTTTACATAACAATAAAGCTGGTCAAAGGTGCTCACACTGACTACCCCTCTTAATGGGAAAACCTCAGATCGGCTTCATAGGTATATGACATTTTCTAGCCTGTTAACCCTTTTGCACGTCAATAAACAAACTGAACTTTTTGCACAGAGCTTCTTAGCATGTGCTTTGCTTTGCTGGATTTTCAAGGTTGTTGTTTGCAAGCAGCAGAGCACAGCCTTGTGAGGGGCCCTCCTTTGATTGCTTCCAAGGACTTTCTAAGTAAGTGCAAGTGCAAACATGTTGTTATGATAGTGGATTTTGAGAGGTGTGTCACTGTCAGTCCAATGCAGGGCAGTCTGAAAGGGGCTTGACAGTATCAGACCAATCATCAGCCAGGCTGATCATGACACTCTTCTGGACTTGCTGGGTGGAAACTTTGTGAAGTTCAAAGAAAGAGCCACCTGAATCATAGGGTGGCTTTTCCTTTGATCTGCATAACACTGCCCAGCAAGCACTGCTGATCAGCATCGTGATCAGCCTGCTGTGGTCCTCACCCAATGTAAAACAAACCCTCCCACTCTCTACCAACTATCCCTCCCACCTTCCATTGCTTCCCCTTCCTTCTTAATTTTCCAACACAGAGGTGCCCAATCCCCAGTGCCGGCTAGTACCCCCACCACCCCATCCCACCCCACCCACCTGTTTTCACTATGCGACACCAGGGAGCCCACCCCAGTGTCTCCAAACATAACGCCAAATAGTAGGATGCCCAGACCCCAGTATTGGTGCCTAAAATAAAGAAAAACATCCCTCATTGTCTTTTTTTATTTTTATTTTAATTCCTGTATTCCACCCTCTGCCAAGTATCCCTTCCACCTCCCCATCACTTCATGTGCACACAGAAGATAAACTAACACTGGGGTGCCCAATTCCCAGAGTTGGTACCCGAAATAAAGAAAACTGTCCCTCATAGTCTTTTGTTTATTTTTATGCATCCTGTAAAAAAGAAAAGGGTCCACTGATGTCTGTTGCCGCCACCACCCTCCTGCCACCATTGCCATTATCATCACCCCCAACTCCCACCCCACCACTCAGCACCCTCCCACCCCCTACTTACCTACCGGGAACCAATGCTGTAGTCCTCTGTGTACTGGAGACATATCTTACTCTTCAACACAGGACCAGGAACTGAAGAAATGAGATATGTGGTTAAATTTATTTCAGTGTGTTTTGAACTTGTACTTTTAACTTGGTAATTTTAATATTTTTACCCAAATTCTTCAGCATGGCCTTTTTGGGACCCTACCTCATGAGCAAAAGTGGTGAAAGTCTTCAAATCCAGCCTAAAAGGTGATTTCACAGTCATGCCGCAAAATCACCTTTCAAGTGGGAGTTGAAAATTGTCATCTACTAGGTTCATGAGGTGGGGTCATAAGAAGACTATGTTGAAAATTTGGGGTCAAAATATTAAAAAGCCACAAAGTTATTAAGGTATATTGAAATGCTTCAATGCTCATTCATAACTGGTAATTTTCAGTATTTTGACACCACATTTTCAACATAGACATTTTTTCACACTACCTCATAAATGTGTCAGGTGACATTTTTCTAATTCTGGCCAAAATATGTTTTCTCACTTGTAGCATTAAATAACATCTCAGGTAGTATTTTATAAATGGCACCTGTTGTATTCTAGAAGGAGGGGTCATAAGAAGACTATGTGCTTGATTTTCAGAGCCCTCAGAGTGCTGTAGGTCCCTGTGCACCAATCATATGGTGCACGAGGCTTATGGCATCTCCTAGCGCTCGCTTGGGATTTTCACTTCCATGTGTCAAATGCCACAAGTTAGATCAGCTCCCACTGGCCCTTTCTTGTAGCATTCTGTGGACCATTTTTACAGGCTTGTGCCAAATATTTGGCGCAGGCTGCTGTAAAGTGTGAAAAATGTTGCAACTGTGTTCGATGTACTAAAATTGGGCGCAGTTGCGGAAAATGTGTTTGGTGAATCTGCGCCAAAAGATGGGGTTGACACAGGACTGGATGCAAGCCCTGTGTCACCCATTAAAAACTGAGCCCTATGTTTAAAATTTGGGGTCAAAATGTGAAAAAAATAACAGAGTTATGAAGAAACATTGACTTGTTCCAATGGTTTCTCATAACTTTATGTTTGCAGATTTGGGCCCGTAATGTTCAGCATATCCCTTGTGTTACCTTACCTCCTGAACATGACAGGTGTCATTTTTCAAATTCCCTCTGAAACATATTTTCACAGTTGCACTACAAAAATCACCTTTTGGTTGGGATTTGAAAAATTCCACCTGTCTTGATCATAACGTCTGGTCATAAGAAAAGACTGTTGGAAATTTGGGGTCAAAATGTGCAAGCCCACTAAAAATTAGATATTGCCTCTCAGCTGGCCTATCCTGAGTAAATACTATCTAAAAATGTGTAAAAGCAGGACACCACAGAAAATGAAATACTGCTTCTCATCTGGTCTAACTTGGGTAAATATTGTTAACAAAATTGGTAAAAGCACGACCCAATACAGCAGAGCCCCCATTGAACTGTGCCTTTATGCTGCTCTATCCTAGGAAAAATACATTGTAAAAGCTGGACCCCACTGAAAATGTAACTTGCCTTTCAGCTGGGCTATCCCGGGTAAATACATTATAAAAATGGGTAAAAGCAGAGCTACATCAATAACAAGATACAGCATCTCAGCTGGGTTATCCTGAGTAAATATATTTCAAAACTTTAAAAACAGGACCCTACAGCAGAACCCCTCTGAAAAAAAGATGTTGCATTTAAAATGATCTGTCCTAGAAAAATACATCATAAAAGCAGGACCACACTAAAAATTAGATATTGCATCTCACCTCAACGATCCTTGGTAAATGCAGTATATAACTGTGTAAAATCAGGACCCCATTGCAAATGACGTATTACATCTCATCTGGTCTATCTTGGGTAAGTACTGTATATAGTAAAAATGCATACAAGCAAGACCTGGTACAACAGCAATACAAGCTGCAAACCTTCGGCATTGACAAATGCTTGTTTAAACTAGGGTAACACACCTCCTGTTCCACAGATGCAGTCAAGGGGGTTCAACCACTAAAGGGTGTGTTAACCTACTGTAGGTTTAATCTACAAACTGTGGAATATGTTATTTTATTTATACAACAGCATTAACTACTTAGAAGATGCAGAAGCATCTGCATTCATACAGTGCTTTTAATCCACGCTTTATTCCAGTATGTTTTACAAACAAAAAGAACTTTCTCTGACGTGGAACCTTTGTAAAAGAGCCATGGCTCAAAGGTATTTGTAATCCTAGACTTGATAAATAAATACATAAATAAATAAATAAATAAAACTTGGTAGTGAAGTGACTGTAAGCAGCTAGTGGTAGCCATTCCCCTCATCAGCATGTACACACAATTATGGACAAATGCCTGAATATGGAGGGGAACTGTTAGGGATACCAGGAGAATATTCATCTCTTACAAAAGTACCTTGGGTTCTTTTAATTCCACCTGGATACCCACCAGAGCAGAACCAGGATGGACAGAAGAGACCTTAGTTGAATGTCTCATCTGAAGGACAGCACACCGCAGCAGTACAGCATCCCCTAGTACTGTACCAGAGTGCTGTTTTGGGGTGGAGACCAAGTCCTGGTGTTGGACTAGAAGCTATGGACCATGACTTTCTAACTCAGACGTGGATGTGCTACCAACTGAGCCATACTGATATGCATTTAGAACTTTCAGGTGGTACTTTTTTTGCCTTTGTTGTTTGGGGGTAAGGACATGCTTTTATGAGTACTTGTCAGGTGTTTGGGGTTGATTTACATTGATATTATTTTCTTATATTTCTTATATTTCTTTTATCGGATGACATGATCAAGACCTTCAAGTACCTCACAGGGGTGAAAAGAATGCAGGGAGGGATCCTCTTCCAAAAGAGGACGAACTCCAGGACTAGAAGGCAAGTAATGAAATTGGAAGGGGAAAATTTCAAGAAGGATGTGAGGAAGTACTTCTTCACAGAAAGGATGGTAGAAGCATTGACCTAATTGCCAGTTGAAGTTGTGGAGACTAGTGTAATACCCCAAAGTTGGGGTTCCCCAGCAGTTCCCCAGTCTTCCCAGTGTACCACGATAAAGGTGTCCAAATCACAGACTAGAAAATGCCAAGCCAGGCTGCTATGCCCGCACGTGGCAAAAGTAAACATTGTGCCCAGGATAGAATGCTGTGCTAAGCTGCACATGCACAGCATTCTAATACAAGAATTAGAACCCAGAGTGTTGATTTTTTTTTTAAAAAGTAAGTTGTTGGGGAGAATCGTGGTGACTGTAGAGGAGAGAGGATGCAGAAAGCATGGAGGGACAAGAACAGGCTTACCTGGTGGGCTGAAGCTGCCCCTGAGGGCTTGTCTGCGTGCTTTCTCTGCCTCCAGCTACTGAAGACTGCCCCTGAAGTTGTTGCGTGGTCTGTGGTGCTGTCATGAGGCACCAGAAGAAGAGACAAGCCATCCAGTTCCCAACAACAAGGGCTTGGTGCTCCATTTTTTTAAACATTTTAAATGAAAGTTCTTGGTTCTCCGGAGGCAGCGGTAGCAGTGCCACATCATTTGCACCTCAGTTGGGACCTTGCAAGGACCCCGGTTGACCGTTGAGTTGCCTGAAACCCTCCCTCTGCCAGCAATTCCTCCCACCTTCTGATCCTGCTTCCCTGCACCTCAGTCTGGGGTGGTGAATTGGTAGCAGCACACCAGTAAAGTGCTGACTGCCAGAAACAAACAGAAATCAATTTATTTCTTTTAACAGTGGCGCTAGATGCTAAGTAAACGTGATGGCCAAGGATAGGAGGGATTTGGCTGCTCTCAGTATGTGCGACTGCGACACATAACTATGCATCTACCCCTTCCCCATCTCCCCTGATATTCCCCTCTTCTATATAATTCTCATCCTCTAGCTCTTTTTTTTGGTCTCTCTTTAGCTCCTCTCCTTCCCTCCCTGACCATCCTTTCCACAAATACCTTACTATAATAACCCACTGGGTCTCCTCCTTCACTAATTTCTCTCACTCTCTTCCCTCTCACCTGATAACCCATTCCAATCCTCACCTATGAAACTCACTGGGTGGATTTCTCTTCTGCTCCTACTCCCCACCCATGTTATTCACTCTTTACTTCTTCCCTCTCTCTAACTTATAAACTATCCCACTCTTGAACTCTGCTAGAACCAAGCACTTCTGTTCTCAGCAGCCTTAGGCTCAAATCCTACTAACTTCTGTTACTAGTTGCTCCATTGGGATAATTTGAAGATTGTTCTCAGTTGTTCTACTTTGTCTCACCAACAAATTGTTTGTACATAACTGATGATTTGCAAACTCGTTGCCTGAAATTTGTAACTGTATACTACCTGTATTTAAGTGTCAACTGTTTATTATAGCTATCTTTACCATTTTGACGTGGAGCCTTTGTAAACGAGCTTGCTAGCTCAAAGGTTTTAATCCAAGTATTCAATAAATAAATAAAGCCAGCTTCCGTGGGTTGACATCCACAATATGGCGGCACGCTTTACGTGCCTCTGAAGGTGGCATTGCCATTCTAGTCTTTCTCTTTCTAGTTCTATGAACAGGGTATACTGCTGTATGCGTTCTGTTTCACTATCCACTTGCTGAAAATGTTATACTGTTTCTTTACAGTGCAGTCTCTGAACTTATTTATCAATAGTTCTCATTTAAGCTTTCAAGTTCCTTTTCCCTAACTGTGCCACAGCAGAAAGTTCACCAGCTGAGACTTCTAAATACAGCATATCAGGAGTCAAGAGACTGTGATGCTGGCTACAAACAGGCACATAAGAATAGACATTCAGTACATTAACTGAATACCATAAAAACAAAACCTAAAATGAGCTAACTGTAAACAAGTAAAGTAAGTAACATTTGTTTTTTAAGTGCTTTTCAATACCAAAGCGCTGTACAAATAAAACAAATAAAATACATACAAATAACACAAACAACAACAATAACGATATGATCACAATAAAATCACAGTAAAATCACTCTCCGTATGCCTTTTGAAATAAATAAGTTTTTAATTCTAACTTAAAGCTCTCAACGGTCAGGCAGCTTCGTATCCGATGAGGTAGAGAATTCCACAGGGTAGGGGCAGCATAAGAAAATGCCCGTGCTCCAGATGTCTTTAAACGAACCCTGGGAACCTCTAGCAATCCCTCGTCGGCTGAGCGGAGCGAGCGAGAGGGACAGTAGGGAACAAAGAGATCTTGAAGATACCGCAGTCCCTGTTCGTGTAGGGCTTTATAGGTCAGTAACCCAACCTTAAAGGTGATCTGCCACTGAACCGGCAGCCAGTGCAATTCGCACAGCACAGGCGTAATATGACTTCTCATAGATGTCCCAGTCAAAAGCCTGGCTGCTGCGTTCTGCACTAGCTGCAAGCGACAGATATCAACCCCCAGTAACCCTAGGTACAGGGCATTGCAGTAATCAAGGCGAGAGGTAACAAAGGCATGGACCAGTGTCGGAAGGTCAGCCGGAGGAACAAGGTGTTTCACCTGAGCGATATTCCTAAGATGGTAAAAGGAAGATTTGACAGCAGATGACACCTGAAATTTCAGGGTCAAACTGTCGTCAATAATAACGCCCAGGTTACACACCCGGTCTGAGGTTGAGAGCTGGGCACCATCGATCCATACACCCGAAGGAAGTCCAGCCCTACAACCCACCTCAAGGTGACCTGGGTCCACCACCAACACCTCAGTCTTATCCGGGTTTAACCTTAGCCAGCTGGCACTCGTCCAATCCTTGATCTTGGCTAGACAGTTGTTAAGTATAAAGACTGTATCTTCCTGTCCGGGACTAAAAGACAAATACAGCTGGGTATCATCTGCATAGCAGTGAAAACCCAAGCTGTATTGCCTAATAATGTCTCCCAATGGCAGCATATAGACAGCGAACAACATGGGTGCCAAGATGAAGCCCTGCGGAACCCCACAGGGCAAAGAGACAGCATCTGAGGAATAAATTCCAGTGATAACCCTCTGTCTCCGGCCCTTGAGAAAAGATTGAAACCATTGCAGAACCGTACCAGACAGTCTGCAATAGAACCGCAGGCGTTCCAAAAGCACACCATGGTCCACAGTGTCAAATGCTGCAGAGAGATCAAGAAGGACTAGAATAGTACGAGCCTTTCAATCTCTCGCTATCAGGAGATCATTTAGAACCCGGACAAGAGCAGTCTCAGTACTATGTCTTTTCCTAAATCCTGATTGAAGAGTATCATAGATATTGTGATTTGTAAGGTGGTCCTCCAGTTGCAGTACAACCACCTTTTCAATAACCTTGCCCAAAAAGGGCAGGTTAGAGACAGATCTGTAGTTAGCTGGGAAGTTCGGATTCAATGAAGGTTTTTTAGGAGTGATCGAACGACTGCCTCCTTTAGGGGTTCAGGAAAGATCCCCTGCTCCAGAGATTTCCAAACAATTTCAGCAATGGTCGGACAGATAGTATCTACGCAACCCAATAATAGAGGCGTAGGGCCCGGATCCAAACTACAGCTGGTTGGACATACAGTCTGGACAATCCTCACAATATCCATGAATTCCGGCCTACCAAAGTCAAACCAGGTGACACAGGGGTTTGTTTCCCCCTGCCGATCACCGCAAACCCTTAAAGAATGAGCCTGGCCGATATCCGACCTAATGCTGGCAATCTTATCAGCGAAAAATCGAGCAAGCTCATCACACTTTATTTGTGAAAAATCTCTTCCAGACTGTAGACAGAGTGGATTGCACAATCTGTCAACAGTCCGAAAGAGTTGAGCTGGTCGGTTTCGCGCAGCAGCAATCTCCCTGGACAGGAATTCTGCCTTCTTATGGGTTATTGCCGATTGATAGATAACATAATGATCCATCAATCTAAGTTTGTCAGCATCCAGGCAAGATTTCCATGAGCCCTCTCTAGCCTTAGCCTCTCCTCAGTTCCTTCAAAGACTCATCAAACCATGGAGTCTTTGGGCGCTGAGTGATGGGCAATTAACAAGCAATTTGACCCAAGGCCCTGCTCACTGCCTTATTATAGGTAATAACAAGGTCCCTGGACCCATGATCTCACCAAAACACCGATAGGTCCAGTACCGCTAATAGACCCTCTGGGTTTACTCCCTTAAAGGCGATACTGGACCATCTCCTAGAGGGGCAGGCCTATTAGGGGTGCCAGAAAACTGAATCTTATGGTGTGATGGTCTGTCCAACATTTGGTTCCACCCCAGATGTGAAACATCCAAATCCAGTAGGAACACCAGGTTCAGAGAGTGTCCCCCTATATGGGTAGCAGAGGTAACTACCTGCGACAGGTCCAACATAGACATAAGTTGGAGGAAGTTACTTTGAATGAGCTTAGATTTACTTGTAAATCTCAATACTCATTTTCCATGTCTTCCTAGCTCTACCTTACAATAGCCCACACCAGCTGAGTCCGCATCAGCCCTGATTCTCTCAGTAACATCCAGAGTAGTATTCAAATCCATCAATCATGGACAAAATACGTCAGATCTGCTGCTTGTTAAAAAACATTCCCCATTGCTGAGACTTTGTTATATAGATTCTGTAGTATTCAAGAAAACGTTTTAAAATATGATATTTAAGGTGATTTTTCTAAAAACAATTGCAGCTGACATCAGTAGGAGTCAAAGTGCATATTATACCTGAAATACTGTATTTCAAGGTATCCTGTTCATTACTAAAGACATTTACATGAAAGCAAGCTGTTTATCCCCTTAGACTTCATCTGTTCCTACTGTTTTTCCTGCCTGAAAGTCACAATCCCTGCATGTGACATTTATTTATTTAGTTTTTATTAACTGGGTTAGGTGCACTAGACAAACAGTTGCCTATTTTCAGGCATGACCTGGGAGAAGTACATATATAAACAATTGAGATACAATCCATGTTAACAGTGAGATTCGAGGTTTTTGAACATACAATAAACAAAATGGCAGGTCATAGCATTTAACAGTATGAACAAGTCAGTAGTTAAGATTTAGGTTACATACATACAATAATCAATAGGTGCATCAAGACAGGGTATGGGGGGGTAAAATTGCTTATTTGTTAACATACACAGTGCTGTGAGTCATCAGTGGTAGGGCCCAGGTGCAGGAACAAGCATTTGATTATACAGTAGGAGGTCATTTTTGAACTGTTTCTGAAAGGTTACAGCTGTAGTATACTGTCTGATGTGAGGAGGGACCTTATTCCACAGTTTTGGGGTAGATATTGCAAAGCCTATTGATCCATGTTTGGTTTTAACCATTGATGTGGACAGTAGGTCCAGATCTCAGCACCTAAGAGGGTAGGCAGTTTAATAAAGCACCAGGTAAGAAGAAAGGGACATGGTTGTTCAATATACTATTAATGGTGCTCCCAAGACAGAAGTCCCACAGGCCAGCAGGGGGCAATCATTGTAGCTTCGAATATAAGGTACAGTGGTGAACAAGTCGACTACTGGATAATGCAGATCTACAGATGTTGTTAGAAGCCATGTCCCATTTGTGGAGGTTGTGGCTGGAGGTGCAGGAGAAGATAGGAAGTCCATATAATAACTTAGGAAGGAGGATACTCCTGGCCACTGATATTCTAGCACAGGGGGTGAGATTCCGACTAGCCGGGTAAACTAATCCCAGTCTTACATTGACGTCTTTACAGATGTTGGTCAGGTGGAGGCAGAATTCCAAATAGGGGTCCAAAGTGATGCCCTAATATCTGAAAGATAGGACAGTGTCTGGGGGGGTGGGGTGCCATTAGCGCTAATCATCAGTAGTGGTGCTTGGATGCTTTTAAGGTGAGAAGGGGTACCAAATAATGGCCTGGGATTTGGTTGTGTTCATACAATAAGTAATTTATTCAGATGGAGCCTTGTCTGAATGCTCCTGAGGTCCACAGTCAATTTTCTATTGAGGTCAGTAATGTTAGTAGAACTCGTGTAGAATACTAGGTCATCTGCATACATGAGAGGTGTACAGTTGGTAAAGCAGTGATGGATCATGTTGACATGGGGGGAGAAGAATAAAGGGTCTAATATAAATTCCTGAGGGACACCAATGTTAACAGAGGCAGGGGTAGACATTGACGGGTCAAGCATACTCTTTGCTGTCTACTTGTCAGGTAGTTATTGAACCAGGCAGAGTGGAGTCAGAGATTCATAGTTCCCTAAGTTTGTTACAAAAAAGTGAGTGGTAGACCATGTCAAAAGTTTTTGTTAGGTCAATAAAAACAGCACCAGTGAGTCTTTTTTTTAGCTAGTGAGCAAGCAATACTATTGGTCCAGGAGAACAAGGCCATGGTGGTACTATGGTATTGATGAAAGTCATGCTGGGCTGGGGAAAGGAGGTTGTAGGTCATGAGATAGCTGGCAAGTTGCATTAGAATAATTTCTGTGACAACAGGATCTGATGTCATAAACAGAGGATTATAACTTCAGGGTACGAATAAGCAACATGAATAGATAAATAAAGTGTAAAAGACTCTATTTTAATGATAACCATTCCAGTAATAAACAATGCAAGGTTCTGAAATTTAAATGTTGGGGGAAGTGTGTGTGAGTTCTGCAGATGCCAACTGTGAATTTTTTCCTGGAAACCAGAACACCTGACACTGAATTTCCAGTCTTTTACCTCTGTAATAGAAACCCTAACTGATGCATTAACAGAGTTTTTTGCAATTAATTTTCCTTTTTTTTTGAGATAGTATAATAGTATCCTTATTTAACTGCGGGAGCACAGGGTTCAGTTCCTCCGTTGACGCACATATGTATGTAGGTATGGAAGCGCAGGGTTCTCTGCTTCCATGTGTTCAATAGCAGTGACCCAACTGTCAGCATAGCCATCTTATTACTCCACCTCATGTACCCTGGTACAGAGAAATTTTGAAATGCAAAGCAAAACGTAATTATGCACAACTGCAATGCCATTCTGCATCACACGTGCAAAAACACATTTTGGGCAGGATGTGAAAAATGACAACTGTACTGTTCATGAGGAGGTGTGATAAAATAGCTATGATAAAAATTTGGCAGCAAAATATTGAAAAGTACCAAAGTTAGGCACGTGCATAGAACAGATGCAACGGACGCATGTAACTCGGGCATTTTCAGGAATTTTCTCACCAAATTTTCAACATCATGAACACTGGCAGTATGATTTTGTTAATCCATCCCAAAAGTTGATTTTGCAGAGTGATAATGCCATTCTACACCACAGGTGCGAAAACACGTTTTGGGCAGGATGTGAAAAATGACAGCTGTACTGTTCATAAGGAGGTGTGATAAAATGGCAATGTTGAAAATCTAGAGTGAAATATTAAAAATTGGCAAAGTTATGAGCCTGTGTAGAAACTGCACAATGCACGCTCATAACATGTCTGTTTTTTGGATTTTTGGCACCAAATTTTCAACAAGGGCTTTTAGGGATCTCCCTCATGAACACTGGCACTGTCATTTCATTAATCAGTCACAAAGGTGATTTTGAGCAGTGACCATGAAATCACCTTTCAGGACTGAGTAACGAGATGACAGTGACAGACTTTATGAGGTGGGGTCCCATAATGCCCATGTTGAAAATTTAGGGAAAAATGTTGAAAAATGGCAGAGATATCAACATACATTCAAAATATATACAGCGCTTACCTTGATTCTTCAGTTAGTGGTTTTGCTTTGAGGAGTGCAGATGTGTTTGGTTCACAGAAAATAGCACCTGCTGACCTCGAGGTAAGTATGGGAATGAGGGGTGTGGGGAGGTGGATGCGCAGAGGGAGGTGGGGAGGGAACAGGGAGACAATGAGGGATCGTTTTCTTTTTGCAGGATTTTTTAAATAAAAGATGTAGGGGACTGTTTTCTTTATTTCAGGAATACATTTGCACTGTACTGGAGGTGATGGAGGGGCAAGATATAACTGGGGACACTGGTATTGGGCTATCAGGGTCCCGCTTTGTCGAGAAGCTACTGAAGACATGGAGATTGGGCACTCCATTGTCGGATGTGGGTTTTGTTGTTGGGAACACTGGGAGTGGGTTTCCCAGTGTCCCACACTGATGGAGGAGGGTCCTCTAGTGCCAGCCTGGGGATTGGACACCCCATGTTGGCTAAAAAATGTTTTTTGTATTAATAATTCTATTTTTGGCTCACAACCTAGGATCCTACATTGTATCTCGGCATACAAAGTAGGATCCTAGGTCATACTACGCGGATATGAACTAGGATTTAAATGACTCAATTAAACACATTTTACAGGCATATTTCATCTTGTAAAGTGCAGAATGCACCTGGAGAATGCACCAACGGGGGTCACATTAAGAAAGCTACATGTGTTGGTTCCTCACCAGAATATCATTTTGGGAGGTTCCCAGACTTTTTGGGGTGAGCATAACTGAAAACAAGATGGGGGCCATATGAAGTAGTAATTTCTCCATATTGAGCAGGATTCCTATGTTGTTTCATACAGCTATCTTGAAGTGCTTACTAAGTATGCTCAGAAACTTTTTTTCACATTTTTAAATTGCAATTACTTGAAAATTGCTTTATATTTTTTTACCAGACTAGCAAAAGGCACATCTGTGGGGTAGTCCCTTTCTACCCTGAACATTTTACACCCAAAAACCAAACCCTCTGGGCTGTAGACAATTTCAGTGAAAAATCCCAGCAAAGTCAATGAGCGAAAACATTTTTTTTTACTGCTCCATAACTCAGAGACCACACATCCAACCAGAATGAAACTTGTGAGATCATGAGATCTACCCAACAGGAAAGTGCATACCAAATTTTATGCAAAACCATTAAACAGTTGCAAAGTTATTAAAGTGCTAAATTTAGAGTTTAACACTGAACTGCCTACTCAGTCCTAACTACAGGGCCTGACCTCACCCTATAATATATATATAATATATTATATATATATATATATATATATATATATATATATATATATATAAATAGCTATAGATATAGATATATTTATATATATATTTCAATGTGTGATACATAGCTCAGTGCTTGTGTATACTTGTGAGCTGAAAGGTATATGCTTGATGTTTATAACTTTGGCGGTTCTCTATATCCCACCTTCTGTGGGATAATGGGTAGGTGTAAGATTTAAGCCCCAGTGTATAGGGTGAGACAAGAGTGCCGGAGAAGGAGAAGGAGGCAGGATAGGATGGAAGGTGTGTCGAAAACATTCGAAGCTGAGCAAGAGGATGCCTGAATTTTAAGAAGGGATGTGGGAGGAGCTTCCCCATTGAACCTCAGGCTAAAGCTTTCCAATTCAATGTGTGGTACATAGCTCAGTGCCTGCATATTATTATGTGAGCTGAAAGGTATATGCTTGATGTTTATAACGAGCTTTGGCATTTCTCTATATCCCACCATCTGTAGGATACTGGATAGTGTAGATTTAAGCCCTCCAAAAAGAGAATTAACATAGTGATTATCTACTCCAACTCCAGAGTGTGACACCAGTAGCACACAGGAGAGGAAACTCCCCCCTTGGGGAACCCTCCACAACCCATGGCTACTGACCTGCCCATCCTCTAGCCATACTAAGAGAAGAATAATCCTAAATGTGACTAAGGTTTTAGTTATGGTTATGTCCAAGGATTTAGTCTGATTTGCGGTTGAAGAGTCCTGTTTCTGATGTTGAAGATGAGCAGGAAGTCAATGCTGAAGATGAAGGTTTGGGCAGATGAAGAGATCCAACATGGAATGATGTCCAGATGAAAGATGATGGTTAATCCATATCCAAGGTATCTTGTCAGAAAGAAGAATTTGTCATGAGACATCCAAGGAATTGGCGAGTTCCACGGAGATGTCCAGCATTGAATCTTGGCTGGAACTGGAACAGCAAGGAGGTGAAGTGCAATACAATAAGTGAATGAACTGATGAAGTAAGGTAGGCCCAGATGTGGGCTAGCTGAAGTGTGGGGCCCCATGTAGGGCCAGTGTAGGCATATCTGAATACTAGTAGAAACTGGAAATACATTGGAGCAATGAGTAATGCCCCTCGATAGGCATGGTCAGGTGAATGACGGACCCCAGCAATAACAGGACACTGAAACCAGGAAGTAGAAATGGACAAGCAGACCTCAAGACTGTTCCAGATTGGAAGGGATATCCCTGATGTGCCACAGAATAGTTCCATATTGCATTCTACAAGTCAGAAATGGTTGTATTGGGCAGGGCATGCCGTCATTGGACAGCTACAGGATATTATTGAAAGGTTTGAGGCTCTCTGACTATGACTGATTGGTTGTCAGCAACAGTTATAGTAGTTTGTAGACTAACATCATTTCCAGAGTAGCAGCATGTTTTATAGACTAACATTAATTCCAGAGTAGCATCATGTCTTAATGAAATTGTCATGTCTGCATGGCCCAAAATAAAATGTACCCACAGCTACAACTGATGAAAGAAGGTAAATAAAGCCACCTGAATATGAAGTAGGGTAAAGTAGTATCAGGGACAAAAGAAGGCCAGTTCCAAGCACTAAAGGTGTGCACTCAAAAGATTATTGTGCGGAAGGACCACCAAGACACATCCAACAGCATGAGGAAGGACTCATTTGTCTCCACAGGCATCTGAGCTGGCCAGTGTCTACCGCCTCCCAAAGGTTGGCATGTACAACCGAACTACGAGGTTAGAAGCACACAGAGAGCAGGGTGATGGAAGCAAGTTTGGTGGCCAGCAGGAGGTGCTGTAGCACTGAGTCCCACAGTCAGGTCACACAGAGTGCGCCAAGTAAGCAAAAAAAGCCCTCGAGGGTCCACAGAGCAGTTTGATAGGTAGGGGTGGTAGAGGGGTATGCATTCTAAGGTAGTGAGCCAGGAAGGGTGATGCAGCCATGGCTAATCCAGTGAAGGAGAGCACTGGAGGAGGCGTGAACAGGGGGCAGCAGCAGAGCGGAGGCCAGGCCACAAGCCATAGGTAGTGGAGAGATGAGCTGGGCGGATGAACCAGCTGGGAGTAGTGTTGGTGGGAAAACCGGAACAACCAAACAACAGTGGAGGCAATCCAGCAGGGCATGTGGAGGCAGCATGGCTGCTGGCAGAGTAGAGAAGAGAAGAAAAGCCCAAAAGAAGGAAAAGGAAGACAGGAAGAAAGAGAAGGTATAGGGTAGACAGGTTGGGCGGGGAGACAAATGAACAAGGGAGAGCACAACAAGGGGAAAGAACATGGGGGGAGAGAGGATGAAGAAGGAAACCAATGAGAAAAGCAAGAAGCAAGGCAAATGAAAGGGGGTGGCAGAAAGCAAAATGAAAAAAAGGGGGGAAGAAAGCCCACAGCCGACCAGCCACGTAGCCGCTTCAAAACGCTGAAGCTGAGCGAGCGGAAGCCTGAGGTTTAAGAAAGGAATGTGGGAGGAGCTATCCCCCCCATTGAACCTCAGGCTAAAGCCTTCCAAATATATATATATAAACTATATCTATACCCTAAGATTTTATTTGCTTATTCTGATTTTCTTCCACTGACATCAGAGTTCTTGGTCTGTGACATCACAGCTTGCAGCTGTGGAAATAATTATGATGTTGCAAAAGCAAATTATATCTCCAGGGAACTGAGTTAAATCCAGAATGGTTCTAGAACTGGAATGTGCCCAGAACCAGTCTCTGTAACAGGAATGCTGAATGTAACAACCAGAATTGTTCCAGACCAATTTACTGGGAACCAAAGTTTTCCGATCAAGAAGGCACTCAGGACCAGTGTTCTGGACCTTAAATCAGTGCTCCAGACCATGACAGTACACTGTCTCAGGAATCATGCCTCAGAGTTGGGGCTCTGGATCAAGAATGCACCAGATCCAATGGTTTAGAACCAGGAAAACACAGAAAACAGTGTTCCAGCTCCAGAACCAGGGTTCCAGACCCATAATGCACCTAGAACTGGGGATCCTGACCAAGAATTCATCTGGAACCATGCTGGAACCACCTGAAATGTTCACAGAATTCTGGATGGTTACAGCATTATTACAACTGATTCTGGTCCTAGAACCCCTGTTCTGGGTGTATTCTGTGTTCATAACCAGAACCATTCCGCTTGTTGCAGTCTAGCTGGTTCCAGTTGTATCCTGGTTCAGGACTCCCAGTTCTAGGTGCACTCCAGTTCCAGAAGCACTCTGGTTTCAGAACTATTACAGTTTTTACCAAATACCTGACTTAAGCAGAAAGAAGAGGAAGAGGAGGAGCAGATGAACTCTGAGGCACAATTCTAATATTCATGCAACTGTCCTCAGTAAGAATGACTGAAGATAAACCTGAGAAAATATATGTAAATTAAGCTTAATTGTATTTTAAAAAATGTTTTTCCAGAGACTGAAAATTGCTTTAAACAAACATTAACACCATAATGCCTTTCTGAGTGCTACTACTTGACACAGCTAATTCAAAAATAAATTGTACTATTGGTATCTGCAATAATCTTCCTCATACCTTCACCTTACTGCTCTACAGACATTAATTCAAAAGTTCTTCAGCAAGGATGTTTTCCATACTATATTCTAAGTAATAAATGGGTTTTCCATTTATTTCTTTACCACTGTTTGTGTTGTCCCAGGGCCATATCCACAAAAGATGTTTGCACAGGTAGGAGAGGAACTGTTTTGTGGATAGGGCTCTAACACTGAAACTTTGCATACCGATTTAACTAGTCACTCAGTTCTAAAGCATATCACCAATGTGCATTAACTCTGCTCCTTGCTCCTCTTCTAAGTATTTCCCAAACACTAATGCAACTTTAGAAACTTTTTGCACCTTTTCACCTATTGAACGAAATTGCAGTAAGAGATGATCAGTAACCATGCTGGCTTTCTTCCAGTACTTACTTTAAGAAGTGTGTCACATATCCCAGCCTGTGGACAGGGGCATCTCATTGGTCATGTTGGAAGATTTCTGCCAAAGGTGAGCATGCTGAGCTGGGGTCGTGGTGGTGCTGGTGCTGCTTCCAAGCTCCTTGGACATGGGAATGGAGTAGGAGCAGCCGTGCTGCAGCACTGGTTGAAGAGGCTGTCTGCCCGAGTCTAAGCTCAAGTGCCAGGAGTGGAAACCCTGTTGGTTGGGTGGGGGGGGGCTAGTGGTCACTTGCTGTTAAGTGATCATATGATAGGACTGCTGTCAGAGGTAAGCTTGCCAAGCTGGGGTCAGGGTAGATGGAAAGGGAACAGAAGTGGGCTGAAACAGAAACATGTGGTTCAGGACCTAGTCGGGGTAGTGGTCAGTGCGCACCAAACAGAGTGTTCCTTATACAGAATCTCTGCTAGAAGGGGTCCTGCAGATAACCTGATGCCGTGCTCTTTCATGGTGGTGTTAACCATATGTAGCGAGCATCACGCGCTTTCATGGTGGTATTTTTTTTAAATAATTGTGTCATTACCATTGGCAGCCTACCTTAGCTCTCTGCCATTACATAGTCAGTGGTACCAGCTGATTGTACAAAAGACCACAGCTCAATCACAGCAGAAGAAGGGAAAGGAGAAAAAAAATACAGCATGGAAACACTATGCCATACCTCCAGCTCAGCTCCTTCTTTGGTGGACACTTCTCATGCTTGAAAGCATTGAAGTGCTCTCTTATAGGAATGCTTCAGTCCCTTCAACTATGAGGAGTTTCTACTCAGCAAGCAGTGACTACTGTCATAATCATCCAGCCGATCATTGCTCTGTCACTGCCAATTCCACTGAAGGCTGAGCTGCATTGGATCTGACAGTGACACGCCTCTGAAAACTGGTTCTTTGTAACAATGTGTTTGCTACCCACACATGTACATGCAAACATAATGATAAACCAGACTCAGAATGGACAAAAAGGGCACCTTACAAGGCAGGAGAAAAAGGATGATTTAAAATGGAATGAAAATGCCTAGTTACAGAATATTCACATTAACATGAACAGCTGCTTTACATTAATAACAATATGATGTTATGTGGGCGCATTGCTTTCTTACCCTATTATCATGAGCAGTGCATACTGTATTAGCAGAAACTATTTTCTGGCTCAGCAGAATAAATAAAGGAGAATTTGAACAGCTACAAACATTTGAGGATTTTTCTGAAAATGCATTGGTTAAAAACATGACAGACCATCTCTTTTTTTGCTAATGATTGTTAAAGATAAGAGAGTGTTTGTTCTGTTTACATAAGTAAATATGAATCTGGGATTTTTTTATTAAAGCAAATCTTGCCAGAAGCAAATGGTGTTCAAACTTTATAACTCTGAGGGAGTTTTTTTTTGCTCCCTCACCACCAGGGGCTCATTCCTTCAGGTCCTCTCATTAGCCCAGTCCTTATGTTTGCCAGATTACCCACATGTGGAAAATGCTTGTAGCCAGTTCCTAATGTTATCTTGTTCCCAAGACTCAATTCTGTTCCTCACTGGAGGCCCCCTCTGCTGCCACTGGTGGGGAGACAGAAGCGCTTAATTTCTTGGGTGTGAAGCCTGGTGGCAAGTGTGCCACCACAGAGGGCCTGGTTGCATGAGACAGAGAGAGAGAGAGCATGTGGAGGCCTTCACCTAGATCCTCTGTCATGCCAGCCCATTTCCATTTCCTGGTACCTCCCTTCCCACCTCTCTTGGGGCGTGTACCACCCGGTATCTTTGGGGGTAGGGCCAACCTATGTGCAGTATGGTCACCCACACCAGTTACAGGACTACCATCAAATCACCACCAGGGGCCGCTCTGAGCAGTATGCTGCTCCACCTTTCCCCAGGTGGAGAGCACCCTCATGCACTCTCATGGATACTCTGCCACCATCCCTGTCAGCATCCGCTCATGGTACCCCAGCTGCAGGCCCAAATCCAGGTTGTCAGCATGTCAAGTGGATGCCCCACTACTTGTTGCCAAAGAGCCAGCTTCTCAGGGATTTTAAATAATTATTTTTCAAGTTCCATGATACAGTTAGGGGGGCTGGTCCAGAGATTTGGGATGGCCAGATATTACATGGTCTGGTTGTGGTAGACTGAATCAAACCATTTTTAGTCAGATTTGAAATGATGGACATTTAGGGAAAGTGCAGGGGCAGTAACCTTCTCAAAAGGTGCAGTCTGTGTGAGGGCATTAGGACCCTGAAGACCTCTGTAGATAGTCTGGAGGTCTGTATCCTTAGTTACAGAGTATTATGGATTGTTCAGACATGCTGATGGATAAAGAAGAAAGCATGTCGTAAAACACTGATTGTTGATTCTTATGTTTACAAAGCAAAGACATTACCTTTGTAAAGAGGGTATGATCCCCACAATGAGGCAAGATGCATAGTGCCATCTGGTGAAAAAAAGAGGTATGCAATATTCTTTTATTGGCTTTGTGGGGGCACATCTTCTGTAAACTGAATTACAGGTTTGCACAACACCTGTAATTCACTATAATAACTGACCATCAATTTTTTTAATGGGCCAAGCCAGTTGATATTTGCCATAATAACTGGCCGGTTATTACAGCAAACACACGCCTTGCAACACAGCAGCTGCACTCGAGACTCGCTGTGTCACTATGTCTCGAGCGCAGCAGTCCATTCGGCGATTGCAACAGATTCACTTTTAAAAGTGAAATGAGATAGCAAAATGAGCTAACTAAATGAGTAAAACTAACCTGAAATAAAGCAGATAGTGCCTCAAACACAGTTTTTCTCAAGACTGTATTACTCTCTGTGGCTCAGGTACAGCACTTCCCGTATTGCAGTGATCAAGAAAAGCTGAGCCATTTATAGGGGCTGGAGGAGAAAAAAAATTGATGACCAGTGATTATATAACATAAAATAGGGGATGTGAGATTACTCAAATTTAATACACACCCTCAGTGTGTGATGCTATATAAACCCCGACAGCGATTGTTTTATGTGTTGCACCTACTATTGTTCTATATGTCCCATTTTTGGGAATCAGAACCTCCTTGTGAATGAGCCAGCTCAATGGAACTTTTCCTACAATAAACTTGAATTGAATTGAATTGAATTGAGTTGAATCTCAGTGCCAGACCAGAGATAAGTTCTTGCATTCCTGGTCTCAAAGATGGCAGCTCCAACATTTCAGGTAACATAAAACCTTCCTTTTAGCAAAGGTGATTTTGTTCTTTTATGCTGCAATCTTCACTTTCTCCACCAGATGGTACTCTGCAACTGGTTACTAGTTCTGTATACATTACAGAGAGTCTACTGAGGTCACAAGATGATGAGAGGGAACAGTTCAGAGTCTATCAATTTAATGCAAGGCTGAAGGGATGGTGCATGGATGAGGGGATTGAGTTCCATGGTGGCTGAGATCCTAATTGAAAGGGCTGATGGGTGTTCAGAAGTGATGGCCTGCACCCAAGCAAGGAGGGTACAAGATTGTTAGGGCAAAGGTTCTCAGATCACATTAGAGCCAGTTTAAACTAGGTAAGGGGTGAGAAAGTAAAGTTGAGGATAGGTACACCAATCAACACAACTGTGGGAGGCCAGATGAGCTTCCCACCAACATTATCATGTGTAGAAAGTAATGCACAAGACTAAAACCGAAGGGGGAAGGGGTACACTTACATAGAAAGCAAGAAAGAGGGAAAGGTAAAAACCTGTAACAATATATAGGACTGTCAGGAAATTGAGAAGGAGACTGCTGCACAGCGGTGAATAAAGGGCCATCACACCATAATGAGGGAAGGAGCTGAGGGCAAGATCAAGGGTCACACAAAAAAAGCAGAAAACTAACAAAAATAAAGGTAAGGGAGGCAGTAACACTGAAGGGGTGTGTATGAATGCCAGGAGCCAGGGAATATGAATTGTGACCTGCAGGCACTGGTAGAGAGGTCCATTATACTTGATGGCTGTGACAGAGACATAGGCTACATAGTACAATGACTGGGAACTATCCATTTTGGGATACAGAGTTATCAGGAAGAACAGAAAGCAGGGGAAAGGGGAGGTGTGGCCCTGAACATGAAGGAGAGCATCAGTGCTACGCAGGACAAAGACATGGAGGTGCACTGATATGGAAACATTGTGAGTACAAGCAGTCACAGATGGGGAGAATTAGGTTATTCAAGTGGGATACAGACTGCCATCTCAAAAGGAAGAAGTGGACAAAAAGTTGGGAAAAGTAATAAAAGGAGTGGCAAAAGAAGGTGAAAGGCTGCGGGTATGGGACTTTTAACATGTCAGATGTGGACTGAAGTCTTCCAGTAGAAGCAAATGCAAAAGACCAGAAGCTGAGATGCCCTACAGGAAGCATTCTTGAAACAGTACTGTAGGTGGTGGAGCCCACATCAGGAGCTGGTCCTCACAAATGGGGACAGCAATGGAGAGGTTACAGTAAGGGAACTCCTAGGTACCAGCAATCACCAGACTGTGTAGTTCAACATAAAACAATAGCCAGAAGAGAAACACTCACAAACTAAGGTTTTAGACATTAAAATAGTGGTAGAATGAGGAAACTGATTAAGGGGAAGCTGATGGCAGTGACAGCAGCAGTGGAGCTGAATAATAAAATGGCATTGATTAAAAAAAGAGTTGTTTGAAGCTGTGTGTCTCTGTATTGAGGCAGTAGCAAAAATCGGAAGCAGAAGAAAAACAACCTGGTACTTAAAGGAGGTGAAGGAGACAGTAAAGGGAAAAAAGGAAGGTCTTTCAAAAAATGCAAGGCTGACCAGACAGATGAAAACAAGAAAGTTTACCAGACAAAGATGAGACATAGCAACAAAAGAGTTGGAAGGCAAAGTCAGAAGTGGAAGTGAGGTTAGTGGAGTGGGTGAAGGAAGATAAGGCATTTTTCTGCTTCATTGCAGAGAAGCGTATTTAGAATGCTGTGTGCAGTTCTGGAGTCCACACACAAAAAAGGACAGGGATAAGGATGAGGTGATGTACAGGAAAGTAACAAAATTGATTCAAGGGCAACAAAAGGGTTCCCTCATGAAGGCACTTGAGGACCTCAATATGTATAAGTTAAGACCAGAAGGAAGAGGCAGGATATGATTGAAACAAAAAGTTTCGTCTAAGGATAAACAAGACAGGCACTGTAAAAATCTTCACGATTAGTGGAAACACAGACGCAAGGGGGAACTCAAAAAGTTGAGTGGAGGGTGATTCAGAAAGGATGCTAGAGTATTTCTTTACAGAGAGGCAGTGGCTAAGGTTAAGAGGCTGCCAACGGGATGGGTCTGTGCCAGATTAGTGAAGGGATTCAAGTGAGGGTATTACAGACAGAAGGAGATGGTGAGGATAGCAGGGAAGGATTACATATGGGGAAGGAGAGTGACTGACCACTGGAGCATTTGCATCATACTATAGGTAAGGCCGGGCAGACTAGATAGGCCAGTAGGCAATGTGCATGTTTGGGATCTCGGTCCAGTTTTTAAACCTGTTTATTTAACACTTGTAGTGCTTGTTTTAAAGTTAGACTGACATTTCTGTGCTCAGAATAACATATTATTTTGACCCTTACTCTTAGTTAATACAGCTTAGGGCCTCCAAGGTAATGTCGTCCCCTACAGTGATGATCCTGTACCATCCAAAATTGAACTTGATTTGTGACAGATTCTTGGAAGTAGTGGACATCTCAAGTATGCTGACCTCCTGTGCTGTGGTGTTGGCACTGTTAGAAGGCTATAATTCCACTCTGTCATCAGCAGTGGATTCCTACACATCTGGGTTTGCTGTTTGGTCTCCTGTCAAAGCGCACCTTGGTGTAATGATGAGTTGAGATGACTGAAGACCATTGGGCAGAATTAGAGCATTCCTGGTTGATGTGCTCTGTGGAGGACAGATTGGCTCTGAGAACCCACTATAGGGTGTACAGAGGCAATCTTCCAGAAGAAGACAGAGTTCCTTTCTGGGTTGATTGCTGCAGGAAGGTATAGACCAGCTCAGCTCTTTTGACTGTTGACAAATTGCTACAGCCATTCTGTGTACAATCCAGGAGTAATTTAGCAGACAGATGCAAGCAGTTTGGGTCTTTCCTCCTTGACAGGGTACTTTCAAAAGCAAATTCAAGCGACACTGCTCTATCAGGTCTGGTGCTATGCTACAACTAGGCAACCAGCCAGACATATATCATAAGGCAAAGATGAAGCAGCACCAAGTATGTTCATTTGAAAATATTTCTTTTACTGGCAACATACCAAATTCAAAATATTTTAAATTCCTAAGGCTGCTACACTAAAAAGAGCCAGGGTGCAAAAATGCTACTACTTTAAATTGTAGAACAAAGCAAAATAACAGGTTACCAAAACAAATCTACCCAAAAATTCATAACATCATAACAGGACCCCCTAGTAACTAAGCAAGTTACAACAAAAACTCAAAAATAGAGGTCCAAACAGGTAGATTCCAGGTTCAAGGTGAGAATCTAGAAAAAAATCAACAAAATTACAACATTATTAATATAATAATCAGTACTTAATCAAAAAAACTTTAAATAACAACAAAAGACTTTGGTAAAGTAAAAGCCCTTATGCTCGGTTGCTATCCTTAAGAAAAGGTTTAAGGTCCCATTGATTGTTTCATCCATTTGGTCTAACAGAATTTAGCTTATAAATCCATTTACTTTCTTTTTGAAGCAACAAATTTGATCTGTCACCTCCTGCAAACAAAGGATAAATGTGTTCGATACCCATAAATTTCAAAAAACTTGGATCAGAATGATGATGCTCTAAAAAATTAGAACCTAATGGAGTGTTTCTATTATTATTCAAAATGGAACGGACATGTTCTTGTACACGCTGTTTAAGTGGCCTGATAGTTTTGCCAACATAAATCAGATCACAAGTGCACAAAGAACATATACCACATATGATGTGTCACAAGTAATTAATTCTGTAATCTGAATTTTTACATTAGTGCTTCTTGGTGCACAAATGCATCATGATTATTGCTAGCATATTTACATACATTACACCGATAACATTTATAAAAGCCATTTGATCTAACAGGTAGCCATGTACTGCTAACACTTTAACCTTCTTCATGCGACTTTGTACAAGTTTATTCTTTAGGCTTTCAGCTTTTGAAAATGTAACCCTTGGTTTTAGACCTACTGCATTACTAACGTCACTGTCACTCAGCAAAATAGGCCAACTTTTATAAATAATATTTCCAATTCGTCCAGCTAAATGATTGTACTGAGTAATAAAAGTACAAGGCTGATGTTCTAGATCATTTTCTCCATTTTTTCCTTTTAAAAGACTATTCCTCGAAATTCTACTTACTTTTTCCTTTGTTTGTTCTAATACATGTAAATCATAACCCCTCTCCAAAAACCTTTTAGTTAAATCATTTGCTTGCTCAGAAAAAATAGAGTCTGAGCTACACTTTCTCCTTAAACATAAAAATTGACCATAAGGAATGGAGTTTTTTAAACCAGGGGGTGAACACTACTAGCTAATAACAAAGAATTTGTAGTGGTTGATTTACGAAAACAACATGTTTCTATTGCATCTGATTCTTGATTAACTTAAAGTAAAAGATCAAGAAAGGAAATGGAAATATTTTCATGCAAATAAGTAAAATGTAGATTTAACTCATTATTATTTAACCAATCCAAAAAAGGTAGACTCAAACCACTATCACCATCCCAAATACATAAGATGTCATCCACAAAATGAAACCAATGTGCAATGTGACTAAAAAAAGGATTATTTAATTTATTAAGAATTGTAATATGTTCCCAATAACCAAGAAAAAGATTTGCGTAGCTTGGGGCCATTGAAGCCCCCATAACTGTTCCCTGTTTTTGAAGAAAAAAATTTCCTTCAAACTCAAAATAATTATGTGTCAAAATGAATTCTAGACCCTGTATCAAAAACTCTTTTGGTATCTGATCTCTAATAGTGGAATTATCCAGAAAATAAAAAACATCTGCTATACCCTGGTGGTGAACAATATATGTATAAAGTGATTCTACATCAATTGATAACCAACAATAGGTATCCTTCCACTTAAGATGTTGCAATTTACTTAAGTCACCACTATCCTTAATAAAAGATTCTAAGGAAGACACATATGGTTGCAAAAAAGAAATCAACAAATTTCCCTAAATTTTGTATGAGGGAATTAGGTCCACTAACAATAGGGCAACCAGGTGGATCTATACTGTTTTTATGCACCTTTGGTAGTGCATAAAAACTTGGAATATCAGGATGATCTAACAAAACATATTGAAAATCTTTTTCTGTTATCTCACCCCTTCTTCGAGCTTTATCAAGTAATATGAATAAACCTTTTTCTTAAATTTAATGTAGGGTTGTAGGATAATGTTTCATAGTGTTGGCCATCCATTAGTAACTTTAATACAATCTCCCTATAATGTTGTTTATTTAAAATTACAATATTGCCCCCCTTATCAGCTTGTTTAATGATGATCTCACTATTATTAGCTAAACTTTGAAGTGCTTCCCATTCATTTTTTACTCATATTTGTTTTAGATCTCACATATTCTTTTAACTAATTAGTTACTTGGTGTTTTACCACTCTCTGATAAGTAATCAATGTATTATTTATTATAGTAGGACAAAAATCAGATCTAACTTTAAAAGCTTTTTTTTCCCTTAGAGTGCTCATAGCATTATTAGCTCCTAGTAAACCAGGAGGCACATGTTGATGTAATAGGGCTATAACATCAGCTGTAATTTCAGAAAGTACATTTTCATTAAGGGGTTCTTGTAAAGTTTCCATATCCAAAGACCAAGTGTCTAAATTATCAGCATCATCATTACTATTATGCAATGGCTCAAACCCATTCCCCACATTATTTCCATTATCAATATTTAACAAATAATCAATGTCCTCCATTGGAACAATTTCATTAATGTCAGCACTCATATTCAGCTCTTCTTCATTGTGATGAAAAAACTGTCTCAGTTTTAATTTTCTAAAGAATTTCTCAAGATCAACAAAAATTCCAAAGTCATTAACTATTGGGGTTGGTATAAATGTTAGACCCCTCTGTAAAACAGTTACCTGTGCATAAGTTAATACGACATCTGAAAGATTTAAGACCTGTAGTCCATCCCTTTCTGCTTACAGCGCAAAACCCTCTCATTTTCTCTTGATTCTTCGGCCTCCTCTGTGTCCCCTTCTCATCTTGCTTTTCCTTTTCCTTTGTTCGTTTTTTCTAAAAAAAATCCTTTCTTTTTGTTCTTGCTAGTAGATCCTCCAGAATTCATTCTGCTTTGATTTTTTCAGCTGCTCCGTGTATCAGCATCATTTGAGAAACGAAGACGAGATCTGCCTCGGCTCTGCGATCTTTTCCTCGACCATTCAATTATATTCCCAAGTCATAATCACACTGATCACGATTCAGTTTTCTGTTTTTTGATCATACCTCAGTCTCATATTTAATGAGTTGGGATCTTAACTTGCTATCAGCTGCTTCATAAGCAACATTGCCTTTGAAATTTAATGCTCTCTCTTTAGTAGCTTTTAATTCAATCAGCAGCTCCTCATATTTAAGAGTATCATCCTTAATTAACAATTCAATAAAGATTTTTGAACAATCAGAGGCTGCTTTGATCCAATCTTCATTAAGACGAAACACATCAATCCCAATAGAAGGCGTAATGGACACTCGTAAACCTCTTGGTGCCTGATTACATTTTAAGTATTCTTCAAGAGTCAAAATGTTGTACGTGATATCAATCTCTTTAAACATCGGTTTCTCAAGATCATAAAAAGCATTTTTGATGTTACCAATGTCCTGATTAGTAATTTCACCACTCAAATTAGTGTAGTTCAATTTCTTTCTGGCTTCTCTCTACCTAGTCTCCAGGCAATCAGCTGCTTCCCATTCGTAACTGCTTTCAGCATTTTCAACAGAGGTTCCAGCTTGGCTTATAGTAAATCTTTAAGGCAAGCTAAATAATTTTGTTTTTAAGGAAACCAATTTGCTTGTTGCAGTAAACGAAATGTTGTTTGAAAATATACCGCAAATACCGAACGGAAAGAAAACTGCGAGCGGTCAGCTTGATTAACAGCAAAAAATGTACTTTCAAAAACAAATTCAAGTGATACTGCTCTATCAGGTCTGGTGCTATGCTACAACTAGGCAACCAGCCAGACATATATCATAAGGCAAAGACGAAGCAGCACCAAGTATGTTCATTTGAAAAAATATTTCTTTTTACTGGCAACATACCATATTACAGATATAAAAGAACATACAGCGGTAATTCAAACATCAACTAGACGCCCAGCGCTTCGACTCTTAACAAGTCTTCATCAGGGGGTGGTACTAGTCTGGTAAAACATCTCCTAAATAGCATCGTTCATTCAGCAATTATATCAATTTATGCTTATAGCACATGGAGACAAAATATTTCTTAAAGAACCCCATACCCATTAGTAATCACACCTAAAAAAAAACTATAATTACAAATAACATTCCAAACTTGCCTAGCTATGTCCTATAAACTAATAATCTATAATTACAACATTAGATTTATAGTTATAAATAAAGTAGTACCAAAAGCATTTATATCCCCACTTACAACAAATTCAAAATATTTTAAATTCCTAAGGCTGCTATATTAAAAAGTGCCAGGGGAGCAAAAATGCTACTACTTTAAATCATAGAACAAAGCAAAATAATAGGTTACCAAAACAAATCTACCCAAAAATTCATAACATCATAACAGGACCCCCTAGTAAGTAAGCAGGTTACAATAAAAACAAAAAATAGAGGTCCAGACAGGTAGATTCCAGGTTCAAAGTGAGAATCTAGAAAAAATCAACAAAATTACAACATTATTCATATAATAATCAGTACTTAATCAAAAAAACTTTAAATAACAACAAAAGACATTGGTACAGTAAAAGCCCTTATGCTCGGTTGCTATCCTTAAGAAAAGGTTTAAGGTCCCATTGATTGTTTAATCCATTTGGTCTAACAGAATTTAGCTTATAAATCCATGTTGTTTTCGTAAATCAACCACTACGAATTCTTTGTTATTAGCTAGTAGTGCTCACCCCCGGTTTAAAAAACTCCATTCCTTATGGTCAGTTTTTACGTTTAAGGAGAAATTGTAGCTCAGATTCTATTTTTTCTGAGCAAGCAAATGATTTAACTAAAGGTTTTTGGAGAGGGGTTATGATTTACATTTATTAGAACAAACAAAGGAAAAAGTAAGTAGAATTTCGAGGAATAGTCTTTTAAAAGGAAAAAATGGGGAAAAATATCTAGAACATCAGCCTTGTACTTTTATTACTCAATACAATCATTTAGCTGGACGAATTGGAAATATTATTTATAAAAATTGGCCTATTTTACTGAGTGACAGTGAGGTTAGTAATGCAGTAGGTCTAAAACCAAGGGTTACATTTTCAAAAGCTGAAAGCCTAAAGGATAAACTTGTACAAAGTCGCATGAAGAAGATTAAAGGCGTTAGCCATACATGGCTACCTGATAGATCAAATGACTTTTATAAATGTTATAGGTGTAATGTATGTAAATATGCTAGCAATAATCATGATGCATTTGTGCACCCAAGAAGCACTAATGTAAAAATACAGATCAGAGAATTAATTACTTGTGACGCATCATGTGTGGTATATGTTCATTGGTGCACTTGTGATCTGATTTATGTTGGCAAAACTATCAGGCCACTTAAACAGCATGTACAGGAACATGTCCATTCCATTTTGAATAATTTATTTAGCTTTTGTTGACCGGGTAAGTGCACAAGACAAATCCTGCCTATTTTCAGGCACGACCCGGGGGAAGGGGATACAGATGAATGCCAACTGACCTTGAACCAGATTAAGCTGTTGGTGGTATTTTTTTAGTGAATGAGGGAAATTTGGCCAGGACACTGAGGAAATTCCCCTACTCTTTTCGATAAGTGCCATGGGATCTTTAACATCCACCTGAACTACCACCAATCCAGGCAGATGGGACCTCTGTTTAACGTCTCATCGAAAGGCGGCACCTCAGAAATGCAGCACCCCTCTCATGCTGCATTACAGTGTCAGTACTGGGATATTAACCCAAGTGCCAGATCTGGGAACTGAACCCACAGCCCTCTGATCTCCCGGCCTCAGAGGCGAGTGTGCTACCTACTTAGCCACTGACACTGCTTAATAATAATAGATAATAATAGAAACACTCCATTAGGTTCTCATTTTTCGGAGTTTCATCAGTCTGATCCAAGTTTTTTGAAATTTATGAGTATCGAACACATTTATCCTTTGTTTGCAGGAGGTGACAGATCAAAATTGTTGCTTCAGAAAGAAAGTAAATGGATTTATAAGCTAAATGCTGTTAGACCAATGGATTAAACAATCAATGGGACCTTAAACCTTTTCTTAAGGACAGCAACCGAGCATAAGGGCTTTTACTTTCCTAATGTCTTTGTTGTTATTTAAAGTTTTTTGATTAAGTACTGATTATTATATTAATAATGTTGTAATTTTGTTGATTTTTTCTAGATTCTCACCTGAACCTGGAATCTACCTGTTTGGACCTCTATTTTTGAGTTTTTGTTGTAACTTGCTTAGTTACTAGGGGGTCCTGTTATGATGTTATGAATTTTTGGGTAGATTTGTTTTGGTAACCTGTTATTTTGCTTTGTTCTACGATTTAAAGTAGTAGCATTTTTGCACCCCTGCCGCTTTTCAATGTTGTAGCCTTAGGAATTTAAAATATTTTTGAATTTATTGTAAGTGGGGATATAAATGCTTTTGGTACTACTTTATTTATAACTATAAATCTAATGTTGTAATTATAGATTCTCCTTGACAGGGTGCTGCCATTAGGGCTGAAATCTCCCAGGGGGGCTCACACACCAGCAGTGGTGGGGATGGCTTGAGCAGGGGCACTCCAATTCTCTGGACTAAGTTTCAGCCAGTCTAAGTGCATAGAAGCATAGACAATGATGGCAGAAAAGACCATTGGTCTGTCTGTCTGGCCGTAAAACCATAACAAACCCAGAACCTATTGTCCATTAGTGCTGTGCGAAATTGAGAAATTTCATTACAAGAAATATTTTGCAAAATCTGTGCATTTCGTGAAATATTTTGCAGGGTGCAAAATGCACAATTTCAACCGAAAGTGGCTAACATTTGCCCGCAGACCAACAAAAATCACCTCTTGTTGGTGAAATTTCACCATTTTTGGGTGAAATGTCACATTTTGCAACTAAATTTTGCAAGTTTGCACCCCTCAAAATATTTCGTGGAACAGCGGAATTTCACAAAATATTTCATGATGCGAAATTGCCAATTTCACCCCAATTTCACTGGGGAAATTTTATTTTGCAACATGTGTATTGTCCATACAGGGTTCCAACCAACATTATCCACTCCCATACCACCCTGCCATTGCTACTACCCTGAGACACTACTAAGCACTTCATTTTGTTCCAGCCTTGTTTGAAAACATTGATAGTCTTGGCACCCGTCACATCATCTGGCAGGCTGTTTCATAGCTCCACCACCCTTTCTGTAAAATGAAACTTTAACACTTCATTCATGAACCCCCGTCAGTTTCCACTTATGCTCCCATGTTCTAGATCCACTACTTATGCTAAATAGTTACTCGGAGTTTACCTTGTTCATTTTTTTTCAGGAACCTGAAGGTCTCTATCCCATCTCCTCTCTTTTGTCTGGTTTCCAGTGACTACATATTCAGTGGTTTGAGCCAGTCCTTGTAACATCAGCCCTGCTGGCTCTAAATCATTTTGGTTACCCTACTTTTCACTGTCTCGAGCCTGTCCATTTCTTTCTGCTGTGGAGGACTCCAGAATTGGGCACAGTGAGCCTCACAAGTGATATATACAGAGATAGTAATACCTCCTTCCTTCTTCTGTCAGCATGCTATACACCCCAGCATACTGTTTGTCTTACTATATACCATGCTACAGTGGCTTGATTATTTTAGGGAGTCACTGATGATGGCTCCTAGGTCTCTTTCCTCAAAGATTTTGTCCCGCTTGATATGTCCATACAGTACTCTGTCCTGGGGTTCTTGTTCTCTGTGTGCATCATCTGGGACCTTTTGGCATTGAATTTCAACTGCCAAACCTTTGACCACCTCTCTAGCCTTTGCAAGACTCTTTGTATCTTCCTAACCCCTTTCTCACTGTCTACCCTGCCACAGAGCTTAGTGTCATCTGTGAGAGACACATCTTGACCTGGATTCCATGTCCCATATTGTTGATGTATTTATTAAAAGGACTGGACCCTGGACTGAACCTTGTGGCATCCCACTGGTGACCTTCCTCTCTTTTGATTTGACTCCATTAACCATAACCCTTTGCTGTTTACCTTCCAACCACCTTCTCACCCATTTAACTGTGTCCTTCACTGCACCCAGATCTTATATCTATGTCAGCAACCTTCTGTGAGACATTGAGTTGAAAGCTTTGCTGAAATCAAAGTGGAGGAAATCCATAGCATGGCCCTTGTCCACTACCTCATTACCCAGTCAAAGAAAACATTCAGGTTGGTCTGACAAGACCTCCCAGCCATGAACCCATGCTCTTTACTATCCTGGAGACCACTGCTCTCCATGAAGTTTACAAAGTCCTCTTTGAGTAGTGTCTCCATCAGCTTACATACAATAGAGGTAAGAATGACAGGGCTGTAGTTATCCAGTTATTCCTTGTTCCCACCCCCTTATGGAGCAGGACTACATCCACTACCCTCCAGTCTTTTGGAACTACCACTGTCTGAAATAAACTATTGAATAGCCCTAGTAGGGGTTTGGTTAGTCCTATTGCTAACTCCTTGAGCACCCTCAGATGCATCCCCTCTGGCCCCAGGGCTTTATTTATCTTTAGGGCTGTTAGCCCTTTCCAGACTCTTTCACTGATAAATATTTGCTGCTTCATCTTAGGAATCCCCTTTATAGCCGCTTAATGCCACTCTCTGTCAGAGGCCATGTGTCTTGCCTTGTGAGTACAGAGCAGGAGTAGTTGTTAAGGGTGGCTGTTTTCTGCCCATACTCTTCAGTTACCCAGCTTCCCTCTGTTAGCCTCACAATTCCTCCTCCTTTCTTTTTTTCTCTAATGTATCTAAAGAACTGTTTTCACCTCCCCTGACCCCATCCACAATACACAGCTCTGTGTTTGTCTTTGTTTCTGTGACCACCCTCTTGGTTTCCTTTATTCTCATTTGGTACTACCCCCAATTTTTCCTTCCTTTCATTTTCTTTATACAGGTGATTTTCTTCTTTTTGGCTATGACTGCTTCCTTGATCTTTCCAGAGAACCATATTGGTCTCTTTTACCTGTTTCTTTTGATTATCATTCTCACACAATACTTTGTTGCCTCAATAATGTCCCCTTGATTGCCCTCCATTTTTTTCTACTTTTTTCTGATGCTGTCCATTCCAACTAACTCTTCTGAGACCAGTTCCCTCATGTAGCTGACATCTGTTCTTCTGAAATCTAGGACTTCAGCCTTTGATGAGGGCTCACTTGTCCCCAGGGTCAGGTTGAATCATATTGAGTTACAGTCACTGCACCCTAGTGGCTCCTCTACCCTCACTCCTCCTACCACTTCCAAGTTAGAGACCACCACATTGAGAATGGCAGCCTGCCTGGTGGGTTCCTTGATTAGTTATACCAGCAGGCAGTCCTCCAATTTATCCAGCAGGTACTGTCTTTTGAAGTCCTGGCTGCTGGAATGATCCAATTATTATCTGGCCAGTTTAGAGCTCCCACAACCACCACCTCCCCCTTTTACTTTCTTTCTCTCTTCTATGTCTCTTTCTAGTTCTGTCCCTACTTCCTTATCTCTCTTTCACCTGTTCTGTAGGTCTATAGATCACCCCTATCCATAGTTTCTTGCCTGAGGATACAAAGTACTGAAAATACTGAGTACAGGAGATATTGCAATTGATGTCACTTTTACGACAAACTGCTGTTATCTAGACTGGGTCCTACCTAACTGTAAGTAAATAATTAAAAAGCCCTGGCTCCTGCTGTTGCTGAGATTGTCCAGTGTTCCATGAGTGAAGAACGTTTTCCCATCTACATTGAAGAATGTGGTGGTGACTCCTCTATTTAAGAAAAAATATCTGACCCTGGAGACTTTGGCTAACAGATCTGTCCAAAACCTGCCTTTTAGGGAAGATGATTAAGATGGTGGTTGCACTGCAACTGGAGAATCATCTGTGGCAAAATGATATGTTCAAGGTGTTCCAGTCTGGTTTCTGACCTTGACACAGCACAAAGACTGCTTTGCTGAAAGTGCTGAATGATTTCTTCCTCATAGGGGAGCTAAGGGGAATTTTATTTTTTTATTCTCCTTTACCATTCATCAGCATCTAAGACTGTGGACCATGGAGTTCTAATTGCCTTAAGAATTATGGAGAACTCTGCAGCTCAGTGTTGCATTGATTCAAATGCTTCCCTTTTTCCTAAAACTTAGTATGCTTTATTGAAATGTATTTATAAAACGTACAGTGACAATAACACAATACACAGCGAGAGCAATCAGAACAGTAAATACAATGCAATCAGGGATGATCTTGAGCAAACATTGCTAAAAGTCAGGGAAAAATCTATTCACAGTATACAGTAACAGCTCACTTAGTAACACTGTGAATCTATTGAATTTTTAATAGTTTGCACTCTTAAAATTTCATTTATATCCATCATAAAGGCATTTTTCTCAGTCTAAAAGTTGTAAGAGAACTTGTAATCTTTATCACATATTGATCAATGTTTCTAACCTATACCAAAAGCTAGCCATATATTTTTCTATACACAAGGCTACCAGTATTGAATAATGCCCTTCTCTGAAAGAGGGCATTAAGTCATCAAGCCAGCATCTGGCAAACACTCTTCTTGATGTGGCTGAACTATTGCCATCTGGTACCTCTGTTGCTCACCAGCTTTTCCAGGTCTAAACCAACTAGACAGATTAAAGGAGAAAATGCATCTTGGAGTCCCAGTAGTGGGTCAAGTCTATTTCGAATTTCTTCCCACAAAGTTATTGTTTTGGGACAATCCCAAAATAGGTGTTTTAGTGTGCCTTTTTGCATGTGACATCTGTTACATAGGTGATACTTTTGATTTTGCATATGGAACAGTTTTACCTGAGTAAAGTACAGTATATATTATTCAACACTTTATAATAAGGAAGTCTTAGCACATCAAATGTATGTACTTATGTAGATTGACCCACACCTCAGCACTATTTTGGGGATCCCTCTGTTCCATAAACTCTGATTGCCAGAAGTCTAGCTTAATGTTCCTCCTGTCTGAAGTAAAATATTTCAGCCTATTGTATAGCAAAGATATAACATGTCCTTGTTCTACTTTTGCACCCAACTTGGCCCTAATGACTCCTTGATGACATTTCCAAGGGTATGGACTTAAGCTATGGCTTAGCATGTGCTGTGTCTGTAAAAAGGGGAAGACAGTGTTAAGACCAAGATTGTTATGTCTTCTAAAAGCGTTAAAGGTAACCAGTTGGTTTCTGTCTCTCATCTGAGCCAAACAGGTTAATTCTGCCTTCTACAACAAATTTTGGTTTGACAGCTTGCCTCTGATAATGAAGTTATGTTTCTGCTTCAGGGAATGAATCATATCAAAGAGGGCTTTATTATTTAGGAAGGTAAGCAACTGTCTGGCTACAGGTATTGATACCCCCATGGGACTGTTTTTAATTCTGATGGGCAACCTTAACAGTGCACATAATGACAAGAATCTAATATCAATACCTATCTGTTTACATATATCTTATTCAATTACTCTGTGCAATGGGATATACATTTTCATTTTCTCCTACTGTATGTGAAGCCCTTCCACCATCATATGAAATGGTAGGCATGACCAACCAAATAATACAGGAAGAAATCAGGGTGCTATAGACCTCCTCTCTCTTTGGCCAGTGTTAGTTTAGTATATGGTGGGGAGAGGGTGTTCTTCCTTCTAGAGAAAGAAAGACAGCATAGTCATTAGCACCAGCCTTTGGTGGCTAATTGATTGGACATGCTCAGAGGGTATAAGACCCTAAGGAGCATGTTTATTTTGATAACTTTGATCCTAGCCCACAGGATTAGTGGTGGGGTCAACCAATGTGTTAAGTCTGCTCTTAGTATACACATTAGTTGAGTCAAGTTTTCTTCCATCATCACTATCTTACTCTTGGTGGCTTCAACGCCAAGGTACTTCACAGAGTTTGGCCTCCTTGTCCTTCACCAATGTATCGTGTGTGCTATGTACATTAAGGTACATTATCACTGTTGTATTAAGATTAAATCTGTATCCCACTAGGTTTGAAAGCCTTTATAAAATCTCACAGACTACTGGGTTAAACCCATAGGTTGCTCTAAATGTGTTAGCACATCCTCAGTGTATGTTATTATAGTTTATTTGTGGTCTCCCACCTTGATTCCTTTACATTTTTCATCTAACAAGATGGTGGCACATTAGAAGCTGGTGAAGTTCAACAGCCATTGAGCGAAACATAGCCTTTGGGCAACAGCACACAATGATGTCTGCAGAAATGTAATTGAAATTACAGAGGAGCAGGTTTACTATATGAAGTAAATAAACTTTTTTTATAAACTTTACACCATTCTGTGACTATTTTTTGTGGTGAGTGCTTACATTTCTTGTAATACGGTGCACGTTAGAAGCTCTAGATAGAGATTAAAAAGTAGGGGTGAGAAGGAACAGCCTTCCCCATCCCTTTTTCCAACCTGTAGTGGGAAGACTGAAGCCCATTACAACCTATTCTAGTTGAAGGCTGTTAATATAAGAGCTTGGGCCAGTTAATGAATGTGTATGTAAATCCAAATTCCTGTAAGGTGCAAAACAAGTAGTCCCATGCCACTATATCAAATGCTTTTCCCACGTCTAGGGAGATCATGAACACAGAGGCCCAGTCTCCCCAGACACAGAAAGTACATGCCCCAGTTTTCTCATGTGGTCTATGGACAACCTTATATCTATAAACCCAACCTGCTCAGGGACGATTAGGGCTCCCAACACTTTACTTTTGTTTATCATGTCACAATTTTTCTCCCCTGCTGGTCAGCCCCCATCCGACCAATTCCCAGCCCCGTCCCCAGGAATTACTGGCTCTTACCTGCCCAGAATGGGAGCGGTGCCTTCGGGGGTTGGTCTTCACCCTGCTGACCGGCATTTTTCATCAGATTTTTTTTTCTCCCTGAGGCCCCAGGAGTCAGCGTGAATGTGTATGGAGGTGTGCATGCACTGAACAGCCCTGGTCACTGCCTCGTTCCCCCACCCCTGGCCTACTGCCTAGGCTCCCTCTGGCCCAAGCTTCCTCCAGCCTCCACTGGGGGTCACTCATCAGCCTAGGGATGCCGTGCTTCCTCCCCAGAGAGGACAGCTTGCCTGTTGGCAGCTTAATGCAGCTCTGCCCTCCCCCCGTGCTGGCCTCTAATGCCCCAGACTCGTTCCCAAACACAGGTTGTGGGCATGGGTTGAGGTAAGGCACCAACGCCTTAGCCCTCTACGCCACTGGGCTGGCCAGGGCTCCCAACAATTTACTGATGCTGGATGCCAGGATTTTCACCAAGCATATCCATGTTTAATAAGGAGATGGGCTGGTAGTTGTCAATTATTGCCTAGTTTTTCCTGATTTGATGGTGTGAGCTCAGGGTTGAGAACCCTGAAGAAGTCTGGTGAAAAGCCATCTGGCCCTGGGGTTTTATCATGCTTTAAATCTACTATTGCACCAGCCACTTCTTCAGGCCTTCAGCTTGGCTCAGTGCTGCTACGGAGTGCAGCTGCCCACAGGAAATCTTTAATCTCCATGTAGTTTTGTGATGATTCTACCTTATATGGGTTCCTGTAAAATCACAGAACCCTTGCTCAGTTTCCCTTGGGTCTGTTAAGAGGTGTGCACCTGGGACCTAACAAATGGATGTAACTATACAGATAGCCTCATGCTGTTTTAACCTAAGAGCAAGCAGCATTCAAGCTTTTTCTGCAGGGCCTACTTAGCTCTGAAGATAGCCTGTACTGCTCCTTCTCCATGATTCTCAGCATATTTTTCATAGAGAGTGTTTAGTTTCAGCCATTCAGCTTCTGGAGATAAGTTGCTAACTCATCTCTCCAATTCCCTAATATTCTACAACCAGAGTCTGTACTCTGTCTGTTTTCCATTTTACAGTGGTAGACTTCTTATCAACTTTATCTTTATTGTATAGTGATGCACTCTACATAAATTGTTTAAGGCAGACCATGTACCCATATTTATCCTGATAGTAATTATATACAATAATGGATGAGGAAGTGTAATGAGAATTAATGTTTGCCAGTGTGGTGGGATGCTCATAAACCCTGAGGGCAAAGCCTTAGGGGTTTATTAAAAGCATCCCATACCAAGGGCAACCATTAATTTTGAATTTAAGCACACTTTCCCAGTTTTATTCATTATAATTGCTGGTAAGCAATTTTTTGCCTAAGGGGATTGTGCTGCTGTTACAGACACACACACATTCACACACAGACACACAGACACACACACACTTACACTTATACACACTCACACTCTCTCTCTCTCTTAGTGAGAAAAGAGTTTCATCGTGAGGAGTCTTTTTTTGTTAATAGCCGTTTCTTTTTACTTTGGAGTTTCAGACTGTTGGGATGGCGCTTACCTTTGAGAAGCACTTTGGAACTGTTCCTGGGTCGTGAAGCACATCTGAGCCTTTTCATTTTTGGGTAATTGTTCTGCAGTGCGGGTTGTGGACAGCAGAATCTACCAGATACGTTTTTTTAAAATAAAAAAAGCAACACGACAACTCCCGGTGTGGCGGCTCCTCAGTAAGTGCGATGAGGAGCCGCCATGTTTTTCACAGTGTTTAGCCTGCCCATTAACATTGGAGAGCCAACCAGGAATGACTCCTGTGGGACTCACGTGGCGTGTTTGCTGTTATAACCCGCAGGTTATAATGGCAAATTGTAACTGGCTAAGCCGATGGAAAAAATTGCTGGCCAGTTATTATAGTTATATAATAATTATATTTAGAGATACCTCCTCTCCCCAGTTAATCAGTCTCTACTCTACTCCTTATTTTAGTGTTTTATTGCTTGCAGTTTAATTATTCTTTTGCCAGGTTTGAAGTTTACTATTACTTTATAGTATGTTAATCTTCATTCTGTGATTTTGTTTTTGCAATTTGTATAGCTTGCTTTATTTCCATACTGCTGAAATATTTTTATTTTGCACACTGGATCCATTTTGTCCTCTCCTTTTCTCCTCTACCAGGATGCATCTGGAAATGAGCTCTTATCAGCTCAGTATGTCTTTCCTGGTAAAACATTTGAAATAAATAAATATTTTCATTAGAAAAATGTTTAGTGCACTCAACGTTTTTTAATGCACCCTCATCTCTTAGAAGATGATTATTAACTTTCCAGACCTTATCTTTTTTCATATTGTCTGGCCGTCTTAATAGAAGAATGACAGGGGAGTGGTCTGAAACTTCACTGGCACTGATCTCACGTGATTGGATCCCCTCAGTAAGCTCAAAAATAATTAGAAAAAAATCAGTGCAAGAGTTTGAACCATGCACAAGTGAGCAGAATGTGTACTCTCTAACCCTAGAGTAGAATGTCTTCCATGGATCAGCAACCCCTACAGTTATTTAAGCTCAGGACTCTTTAGGATGGAGAGAGAACTCTTGTTTTCTTTTGATCTGTCTAGCTGTACATCCTGCACAAGATTCCAATCGCCTGCCAGTATCGATCCAAAAATTAGCTCAATCCGAGAGGACAAAAAAGTGTGTCATCACCAGGTAATGTCAGGCAATCCAAAAATTAGCTCGGTCATTTAGGACATGCTGAAAAAATTGTGCCATCAGGTTGAGGCAATCCAAAAATTAGCTCTGTCCATTAGGACATGTTGCAAAAAGTGTGCCTTGAGGTTTAGGCAATCCAAACATTAACCAAATCCATTAGGACCTACTGAAAAAAATTGTGCTCTCGGGTTAAAAAAAATGTGTAGCCTGTATATGGGCTTACTGAATCAGTTATTTCTTTTTCTGAAAAAATCTCAATCTTCCAGCTCTTCCATTGAGTCAACTTTGTGGTCACTGCCAAATGTATTTGTTGCCTCCAGGTTATAGGTGTAACCAATCAAGGGAAGGCTTATTTTTTAAAAATGTTAATTTTACCACATTTTCTGGCTGTAGACTAGATCATGTATCTGTTGCCATATTTCCCACATGGCTGAAGAGTTACTCCAAAAATACAATGATTGAGGGGTAGACCATGTACTTTAACACTAACTGCAAAAATTCAGGCCATACAGGCACCTTGTTTTTCCAATATTTTATGGGATCTTGATTCAGCAGGAGGAATGGATGAGGGGGCTGCATCTCTTGTCACAGTTTTTTTTCAAAACTGAATCTACTTCTTCAATTATTATGCAGTCTTCCTCCTAAGTAGAACTACCCAGAGAAAATTTGGAACATATGCAAATGATGGAATCTTTTGCATGAGCCACTTTTCAAATGCTGCCTTATACTAACTGCCTTAGTTCTAAACCCATCACATTTCCTGGATTCCTGAAAAGACAGGCCCACAGGGACTAATTATAATAATAATAGTAATAATAACAACAATATTAATAATAATAATTATAATAACAAAAACAACAGAGGGCATTCCATCAACACTAAGTGTAATAATAATAATAATAATTAGAGAGAACTCCCTTAACCCACAAAAAAGGGCCTCCAACTGGAGGGCATAACCTATGAAAGAACACCCTAGAATGTCCAAATTACCCAAAAAAGGGGAACGGGACAACAATAGGGAATTCAATCACAGCATGTGTGCCAGAAATGGCACTTATGCCCCTGAGAGCACAGTATTCAAGAGAGCAGAGGCTGAAGGTTCCAGAAGGGGATGAGGGTGGGAGAGTTATGAATACCTGAGTATCACTTGGAAGAAACAAGATTACTGTGTAAGTAATTGTTTCTTCTAACCCCAGTAATACTCAGGTATTCATAACTGTATGCAGACTGCCAAGCAGTACCTTTGGAGGTGGGCACAGAACCCTATCTTAGGAACAGACTTTGCAGGACTGGAGTGCCGAATCCAGCGTCACCCCTGGACAAATCATCCAGAGTGTAATGCTTCGTAAAGTTGTGTACTGGTTTCCAGGTAGCTGTTTTACAGATTCATGGGGAAACATCCCTAACAGCTGCCATGGTAGCATCAGTACCCCTTGTAGAATGGCCCTTCACCCACAAGGGGCTCCTTTCCAGCCTTAGAGTACCAAACTGGTTATACTGTGCTATCCAGTAATAAGTAGACCTTCTTTGATGCTGGGTTATCCTTTCTCACATTCCCATAGGTCAGGAACAGCTGTTTTCTGTCCTGCCTAAGAGCATTAGTGGCTGTCAAAAAGTAACTAAACTCCTTTGACATCTAGATTATGAAGACTTTTTTTTTTCACCAGGACTAAAGTGTACAGTGAAAAAGCAGGGTTTTAAATAATTGATTAGCAGTTTTTTCCTTGGGACAATACTAACTGTACAGAAAGCATTTATATAGAGAATTATGGATAGGTAAGTGTGTGTTATGGATTTTTTCACACACCTGAGGTGTTTGATGACCCACAAACCTTGAGAGCGAAGTGCGAGAGGTCTATGAGATCACACACTGAGGGTGTATGAAAAAAATCCATAACGTCAGATTTACCCATCCTTTATTTTTTATAATTGCTGGTGTGGAGATTTAGATTGTATTTCTTGCAGTGTGAAAGAAAAATATATTTTTTTAGATAGAGTGCAGTTTTAATTTTGAAGAAATTAAACTGTACATGAATAAAATACAGTTGAAAATACTGCAATTTAAATACTTTTTGTGACACAATGGAATGCAACAGTTTTAAAGTATTTTCTTTGGGGAATGTCATATCAACCTGATTTCAGGTTATTATGAAGTGTCATATCAACCTGATTTCGGATTATTATTGCCTTTGGAACATAATTACCTGAAATCCAGTTGATATGCATTTTTAACAAAACGGTAATCTGGTTGATGTTTATGGTCACCAGTAATTATATAGGTTTTCTATCAGTGTTATGTTTGTTAAACACAGTGAGGCAAGTGCTATGCATTTTCACAATGTTTTAGAACTTTTATGAGCAAAACACTCATCAATTTTAGTTAAATAAAACCCTGAAAAGATGGGTAAGATACTGGTTTGGTTGAAATGATAATTAGAGGTCATGTTAAAAGGAAACTTCCTGTTTGTTCCCGGGACAACTGTCTCTGTGGAATGAAATACAGACCTGTTCAATTCAGAGAAACTTCAGCTCACTGATTCTTTTGTCAGAAGTGATTACCACAGGAAACATTTTTCTTTTGACATATTTCGAATAAATTCAAGACATAGGGTCAAAAAGGGGGACCCATGAGCCAAACTATACACACACATCTAGGCCACATGCTGGCACCGGTTCCTTGTGAGGGGGTACAAATGGGACAGGCCTTTGAAGAACCCTTTGAAGATAGGATCCGAGGCCTGAAAAACAGTCTGTCCAACAGAAGTATAAGTAGATGCTGCAGCCTGGTGAAGATTTAAGGTACTGGACTGCAAGCCCAGTAAGAGAAAATAGGTAAGCTAGACCAGCACAACAGGAACACCAGCCTGTGTTGACATGTGCTAGGCCCATAAAGACCCTTTTGTAGCTAGGATCTGAAGCAATAAAAACATTTTGTCCAACTAATATGCCAGCAAATGCTGCAACCAGGTGGACCTTAAAGGTACAGGATAGCTAGTCCAATGACTATAAATAGATAAAATAGTCAGACAGCTGGGACCCAGCATGATCTGGGACCAATTTCCTGGTTGAACACCAATCGTAAAACTTTTTCCCATTCTGAAGCATAGATTTTCTTAGTGAAAAGCTTCCTGTAACCACACCACATGCTTAAGACACTTTAAGAAAGATGCAGACCTGCATATTATACCAAAGGTACTCAAGAGCCATGCCTTGAATGTGAGTGATCCAAGATTTGGATACAGGAGCCTTCTGATAGGAGGTCATCAGATTATGCTTCCGAGGGAAGGTGTATTGGTTTGGTCCCCAACATGGAGGGTAGCAGAGAGAGAGAGACATGTCTGTTTGCCCCATTCTAGTGCTCTCAAGATTATTGATGCTGACTGGGACCTGAGCTTGAGAACATTGCTCTGCTTACAGGAAGGAAGGAAGGAAGAAAGAAAGAAAGAAAGAAAAGAAAGAAAGAAAGAAAGAAAGAAAGAAAGAAAGAAAGAAAGAAAGAAAGAAGGAAAGATGGATGCACTTGCTTCCATTGCCAACTCAAAGCCAGAGCATCCAGGGGAATTGTTCTCAGATCTGGCTGTCTGTCATAGTACTGTAACAGGTACTGGTTGTGGTGGGATGTGAACAAGTCAACCTCTATGGTGGCCCACCTGCTAAAGATAACTTGCACCACCTGACTGTTTAAGACCCATTCATGATGGGGCTGGCTGATTTGAGTTGAAGTATCTGCCAAGGTACTGTCCTTACCTGGCAGTGGCAGATGAATATCCTGAAAGGACCCACTGAGCATACTAGATCCCATATTTTCATGAATCCTGGGCAGGGAGGGCTTAACCTTGTCCCTCCTGAAATGTTTATGTAATACATTGTGGTGGTACTGTGGACCTGTACCCAACTCCTTGTAGCAGTTATGTAAAACCTTTAGTGCCAATAACATTACTCTTAGCCCCAGCAGGTTTATGTGCCATGGGAGGTGTGAACCCCCAGGTGAGACCACACTCAATTCAAGATGTCTCTGTTATCAGACAACTGATGGAGCTTTTTGCTGAAAAATAAACTCCTTCCATTAGATTTGTTTATTTTTTTTTCTCCATTGGAGACCTGTAAAATTGGTTATGATAGAGGGTCCTTTCTCTGACACCAGTGAATCCTAAGGTGAAACTGAATAGTAATTTGTAACCTGGATTCCAAGACTGTGCCAGTGGCAGGTGCCATGTGCAGTAGCTGAAGAAATTATTCTGCAGTTTGTTTTTTTAAATTTATTTATTCATTTCATCCAGGATGAATGAAACCACTATCAGTGGAATACTTCTTGTCCTGGTGGTAGGCAAGTAGGTCCTGTCTCACAAGGTATTAAGCTCTGCTCCTATGAACTGTAATGCCTGAGCAGGCTGAGAGACAAACTGCCTCTAGATTTATCAGAAAAACCTAGAGACTCCATGAGCCCCTTGGTGAGTTGCAGATCCACTTGCTGGGGTGACTTTGCAGCCACAGCCAATCCTCTAGATATAGGAAGAACTTGTGACACCTTGTCTTTGAAGGTGCTACAACCACTGTGCACACTGTTATAGAATGACCTAATGGGGGTCTGAATCTGAGGTACTTGCTGTGCTTATGGGGATGTGGAAATACTTTAAGTCCACTGATGCCAAACCTTCACCTTTCTTAGGAGGTGTGAGCGGGCGCAGGTCTCTTTGTGGACTAATTGGTAATGTGACACAGTTGCAGTTGTAAATGAATGAAACTGATTCAGTTCTATCTCAAAATTTCTTCATAGCAGGACAAATATCACATCAGCAGACTGGTACGACAATAAAATAAAATAATCAGAAATGCAAATACACTTTATCCCATGACTTTTACATGGCTTGAAAGGTATTCTTCTCCTAACACCTGCTGGAACACTTCACAGAGCTCCTTGGAGTTCACCTCCAGACCCAGGAGCACAATCTCACTAACGATCTCAAATGACAGTCCTTTTATACAGGAAAATGATCATGTATTCTCCCTAACTCCACCCACACCATTAATGCTAAAGTAAAACTTCTTATTTAAACATAATTATTTTGTTTTAACTATCTAACTAAACAGTCTATAATTCACATACATTTATACACATATTCAGTCTATTTTATTCCAATTCCTGGCTCTTTTACAAACAGCTCTGACCATCAGGCACCGCCCCCAACAAGAGACAGCATAAAACAAAGGAACAAAGGGCTGGTCAGCACTATAGTTGTCCTGGAAGGGAGTGGTGCAAGGAGAGTCAGAAGCAGAAACTGAAAATCCAAAGACACATGAACAGGTGCCCTTTCTGTAAGTGAGAACTGTACCACACAATTTACACAGTTATTCTCTGAGGTGTACAATCCCCCATATAGTTTCATAACCTGCTTACTTAAACACAACTGCCAGGCTGTTACCAACGTGTGCCTTGACTGGTTGTTTCAAACAGGGAGCTTTGAGCAGGAAGTAATTCAAACTAACCAGCCTTTTACAAATGGTTTTACAGCCCACTACAAGTACTTTGTCCTTAGTCTTTATTTTATCAAAAGATAGGAGAGGACATGTGTATGAATTAACATTACACTGACCTTCTGCCAGGGGAAATTAAATGTTCAATAAGCACATGTTGCATTTCAATACTTTTGCTACTGTTAATGTTTATAACCACTGGAGAAGGAATGACTTCCAAATAATACAGTCCCTTAAAGACTGAAACTTAAACAGAACAGTGACTTAAATGACTTTATTTTATTTCCCCTCACTTTAGGTTGCCACCTTTGAGTCAGGTCAAAACCGAACTACAGAAGCCCCACCCTTTTGGAAAGCCACGCCCCCAACCCACCCACTACTGGTGATGTCACATGTTAATCAAATCTCTGATTTTTTCAATGAAAGCCAAAAGCAGGGACACACTGACAGTGTTATTCAGGGATTTATTTAACTCTAAAATTGATTAGCGTTTTGCTCATAAAGTGCTAAATCTTTATGAAAATGCATAGCTCTTGCCTCACTGTGTTTAACAAACACAGCACTTCCAGAAAATCTATATAAATAGGTTCTGTGCAGCTAGTATAGCCCCAAGAAAATAACTGCTAATCAATTATTTAAAACCCTGTTATTTCAGTATTTTTATTATGGAATCACAAATTATGAATGCAAATATAAAGTAAGCAGTATATAAAAAGGAAAACAAAGCACACAAACCATAATTCAACCTCCACCTTTCTTAACTGATAAATTAGATTGTGCAGATAAAAATTAAACTGTATAAAATGAACAGTATATAAAAAGCAAGCAAAGAACACAGACCATAATTCAACCCCCACCTTTCTTAATTGATTATACATTATATACACACATATACACATATACACATACACACATCTGTACTTCTGTCAGACTCAGAGCATGTTGTTTAAAGTCATAAATTCAATGTAAGCATTTTAAATTCAAAGTAAGACTTTCAAATAAAATGTTTAGCGAAACTTAAAAGTATATTTTTTATTCGATTTGGCTGCATCCAACAGTTTTGCATTTCCTTTTATGAACGAGTAAAACTGGGAACATGTGTGACTATAATTTAGTTTTACTTGTAATTCTGCCTTCACCAAGTCCACCAGCATGCGATTTTGCTCATCTGTCCATGCATTTCCCATAATGGAAAACACACGATCCACATGACTGTTGCTGACTGGAATAGACAGCACAAATTGAACTAGCTTCAGTAGCATTTTGCATTCAGGCGCTTTACTAAAAAATGCCACCCACCTGTCACTGACAGATGCTCCCGCTCCGCTCATTTACGTTAAGGACGGCAATGCTATACTAAGCATGGAATAGTCTTCATACAACATGTCCATGTCCAGTTCACCATTTAATTTTAAAACGTCCACACAATTGTATACTTTATCCCAGGATACTGTTGCCTGCTGCAATGCAAATATTTGCATGGCTTTTAGGGGGCTGTTATCATAGTCAAACCATTTGTCTAGATATGTAACTGACCGGCTATAGAAAGAGCAGAAGTCTTTGGTCACCCTCTCTTTGACTCCAGCATGAAAATTTCTCAGTGCTGATGTCACCTTAAAGCCAAAGAACTGGTCCTCATTTCTCTTGAGGAGTTCTGAGTGGAGAGTGACCATTATGCTGTACACCTCTGGAGCAGCAAGTGAATTGCTTTCTAATTTGGCAACAGATTTATGAAATATTTGCAAACTGTAGTGCATGAAATGCAGGTAACACTCTGCTTCTGACAGTTCTTCGGTGTCACTATAGCCATCCTCATGTGCCTCCAAGAACTTCCAGATTGCTGGGTGACACTCTTCTTCTCCTTGGCTAATGAAATAACTTTTTATAGCTCTCCAGCACTCCACCAGTCTTGTTACTGCTGGTAGAAAAGATAGCCACCTTGTCACGACATGCTGGAGAATTTCCTTCCACTCCTGTTCGACAAACCTGAACATTTCCTGGAGTTGGTGCACCCTTTTTGCAGAGCCTGAAAACTCACTGTACACTTTGAGTGCCAGGGTTTCCACATCGTATCTTGCAAGAGCCTTGCTTGCATGGCATGCACAGTGTGTATTATGTGGCCAAACAGTTAGCTGCCACCAGATGGGGTATTTGTGACCGCAAGTGCTTAAATACTGAGCGATGTTTCCATAGTTTACTGAGGCATTGTCAGCAGCATAACTTGAAACATTTTCTAATTTTAGTCCATTACTGCCAATACAGCCTGTTACCTCTCTTGGCAATGGCTTCTGAGGTTTCATCATGATCTTCATAAAAATCCAGAAGCTTTCTTTGAATGCCACTTGTTTGGTGGAAAAACTGGACAGCTACAGGGAACATCTTTTGGTTTCCTTTATTGGAGGCATCAGAAGCAATGGAAAAGAAACAGGATCCCAGTTCCTGTAGCAGCAGTTCTTGTGAATATGGTGCTAAAACATTGGTGACAATACATTCAGCTTTAGTACGTCCACAGCTTACTTTTGCACCTATTGCAGAGTCTGGAAAGATCTGATGGGTTAGTTTCATGCCACAGTCCATAGATAAGTAGGAGTGACGGCGCTGCACTCCATGATAAATTGCTGCTACCTCTGCTGCAGTCACTTTGTGGTTCTCTGGGTTGTTGCTTGACTGAACAAACCGGGTCATAAAAAGATTCTCTTTTTGAAGAGTCATATTTTGTTGGTGCTTCTTGGTCTTCAGGTGTTTTTTCAAGGCACATTCACCATCCTATTTGACTGTAAATACTGTGTCACAGGATGCACATTTCGCAGATTCATCCATGCCTGGAACCAGTCGCACCCAGGGATACTTCTGCTCCCATGCCTTATTGTAGGTGCAGAATTCACGGGTCTTACTCTTCTTCATAGCATGAACTTCTGAGCCGCGGCTTCTGTTTCCAGTACCGTTGTGCATCTCAGCAGTCTCTTTTTCTTCCATTGCTCATTTTGCCTTGGTGCGCTTTGATGTTCAGCAGTTCTACTAAAATACATGCAAGAGCATCTCATTTGTCACATCACAAATTTAATGATAATTAAAAAAAAAAAAAAACATACAGAAAGGCACTATGCAAAATATGTGCAATGCCCCAAAAATATATATATATCTGTAACACTGTCACTATCAGTGGTGAATTTTTTCTCTTGTAGCAGAAGGTAAAAGGCAAAAAGAATATGAATCACATTTGAAGATCAAGATTTGTCTTTGGTGAACAGTCACATGAGGAATATGTGGACTTGAACTAGCCAGGATGATGGGCATGTGAGCATGTACAACTTTCATGAAGACATGATGCCCATAATGCTGCCATCCCAAGACCCCTGTAGGAGACAGGATAACTGCCTCCTCACCAGACATCATCAGCGAAAGAGCACATGAGACCTGTCTCCTCCCCAGACATCGGCGAAAGAATACAAGAGACCTGCCTCATCCCCAGACATTGGCGAAAGAACACAAGAGACCTGCCTCTTCCCCAGGCATCAGCGAAAGAACACAAGAGACCTGCATCCTCCTCAGACATCGGCGAAAGAACACAAGAGACCTGCATCCTCCTCGGACATCGTCGAAAGAACACAAGAGACCTGCATCCTCTTTGGACATCGACGACCCTAGGCAACATGGGTTCACAGTGGTTAGGTCATGTCAGACAAATACAGCAGGAGTACAGGAATTAGGGGGCATGACATTAAATTGGAAGATGGCAGGTTAAGAGGGAATGTGAGGACTTATTTTTCCATGGAGAGGGTGGTGGATGCATGATCTGCCGCAGGACGTGGTGGAAGCAAACACTGTAGCTGGATTTAAACATGGATGGGACAAGTATGGGAGGAGGGTCAAAAGCTGTAATCAAGTACAGGACTTATGGGCAGACTAGATAGGCCTAGTGGTCCTTATCTGTTGACAATTTCTATGTTTGTGTTTCTTCTGTTCACACCAGCTAACAACGTAAAACATTTCAGTCAGCTGTAAACACCATGCGACAGCAACACAGGTAATCAGATATGCAGGTTAAAACACTGAGCACAATTAGGAAACTTGCAAAAAAAAAAAAAATTCAGCCATGCCCCAGCTACCTCCCAACTGAAGATGATACCCAATTACACAAAACCAACATTGGCACAGATACTACACATAAACACATGTATATTTTGTCAATCATTCAGCACAGCTATACAGTTCCTGTTCTGTTCACAATCACACTAGCAGCACCATCACTCCTAGCTCCATGTCCTATTGCCCTCCCACCCAGTCCTCCAAACCCTCCCCAGAAATCATCCATGGGCAGTGGGCAGCCATGATTCAACAACTGTTTGTCTGTCCGCAGCACATAACTCCTACCTTGGACCTACATGTCCTCCCACCCAGTCCCCGAGCCATTCTCATGCACCCCAATTGTATAAATTAGAAAAGTAACCAAAAAATAATAATGATAATAAATGCTGGTAATCTTTACTCCCACCTTCCCTCCCTCCCACAAAGAAATCATCCACAGGTGGCCACAATCTCTCCATCCCCCCCCCGCCCAACACACACACACTGCAGCAGCACCATTAAACTACATTTTAAAAATACTGAACCATATAAATCAATACACAAATATATACTGAAAGTTACAACAGTGAGTGAGCCTGGACTGAGAAATGGGCTTCAGTTTACCTTCAATGGTGCTATTTAGATTCTGGATGGTTGGCTGGCTGCTGGGATGCAGGGCTGGTATTGCTGCTTGCTTTCCTGAAGTCAAAGCTGCTCCACAAGAAGAAATATGCTGGCAGTTGGCTGCTGCTGCTGAGCCTCCTCCTGTCCTCTGTGCTGTGCTGGACTTCAGGCAGTGAATGCTTGCTTGTGGTGGTGGTAGTTCTCTCAGTTTCTCTTGTCCTTCCCTCTGCTGCTCACTACGTCGTGGGTCCTCCAACTCCTCCTCCTGAATGGATACTACAGGGCTAAAAACTCCTCTTTTTATCCTGGAGCTTTTCTTTGTTCTTTTCAGGGGTCTGCTGTTATTGGCTGCTTGATCTTTACCTGTGATTGGCCCTGATCACAAGCCCTGATTGGTTATATTCCTAGCAAACTGATTGGCCCTTAAATAGTGGCTCTTGATAGGGTACTTTGTGCCCCCCTGCTTGAAAGCCCATTGGTTTGTTTCTGTATCCCTCATGTCTATGCTGGCTTAATATATGATGTTGCCTGAGTCTCTGATGTCTCCCTGTTGTCCCGCCCCGCCTCACATGTCACTGGCCAGTGCGACTCTCGAGCGTCTAGGGCTCCATTATGACTTCTGACTTCCTCCAACAGCCAGCAACCACCCGGTAAGCCAAAAAAGCAGGGTCTTTCTTCCAGTCTGCCTGCCAAATTGAGAACCATAGGGTCGGTATGAGTTAGCAGAACTTGTGGGTTGTACCGCGGAGCGAAAGTTGTTGCATGGGGTTGGGGGTAGTAGAACAAAGAGAGGAGTGACTGAGGACACGTCATACACCAAGCAAGCATGGGAAAATGATAAGAAGCTGGCTACATAACAATGGCGGGCGGCAGTGTGCTGGAATTTCGGCTGCAAGTTTTAATCTTTGGAAGAACTGCTGAAAAAACGGATGACAGTACAGGAAGACCGAATCACTGAATGGACGGCCCAAAAACCAGGTGATCCGATCAAACACCGGGTAGGTGGCAACCTTATCACTTACAACCCACTCTTCCTCTTAGTCAAGCAGTGCCTGTATTCTGGTATGCTACCAAACACCTCTAAAAAGAAGGACTAAAAGTGTTCTTTCAACCCAAGTAGAAACAGACTGCTGGTGCTGCTCATTTAAGCTCCAAATTAACTCAATTACCATGTAAAGAATCCCAACTACCTTTACACAAGGGATTCAGTTCTTCCTCTCTTTTTAACTGAATTACCTGGGGGGATTTACTAAATGACTCACTCTTACGTCTGTCCTCCCCTTTGCTTTATTTTTTTCTACCTTGCTAGTTTCCACTACACTATCTTTTAACTTAGCCTCAACTTATAAAGCTTACATTTATTTATTTAATTTCTGATTTTACATAGTTATAGTATCGAAAGGCTTTAAAGGAAAAGTCCACCCAAAACTTGAAAAAATATATGTTGTGCAGAGTGTTTTAATTTGTATGTGAAGTTCTAGTGTTTCCTTCCCACTGACTGGTATTAGGAGTTTTTTCTGAAATTTGCCTGCTAGCTTTATGCTACTTTTACGACCCCTGGGGATCTTCATCCCTGATAGATTAATTGTATTTCTTGTTCCCACAGTGCATCTTGTCTCATGTGACTGTGATGTAAGAGACCCAACATTCAGCACACATGCCAAACAAAGCGAAATATCTTGGAAGCTTTACAAGCTGCACAAAATTACCAGCAGCAACGTTTTTCAGGACAGTAAAACTTTACGATGAGGGTGTTCACCAAGCTGAATTCTACAGATTTTAAAATATAGCCATCTCTACTGTTGAGAACTGATTGTAAAGCAATGCTTTCTGCTGGATTTATGGTCTCTGCTATATCACCATCACATGAAACAAGGTGCATTGTAGGACAAAGAAATACAATTAAGCTGTTTGTTATGGAGATCTCCAGGGGTCATAAAACTACCTTAAAGCTAGCAGGCTAATATAGAAAAAAATCTTCTTAGCAGGCAGAGGGAAGGACACACAACAACTTAACATACAAATCAAGACACTCTGCACAACATATGTTTTTGCAAGTTTTGGGTGGACATTTCCTTTAAGTAAAGCACCAAGCCCAAAAGTTCCAGGGCCCCTAATCCATCACAGAGTCACTCTGTGACAGGAGTGTTGGCAGAATTAGTGCCAAAAGCACCACTTGGAACTTAGGCTTTGTCAGATGACTGCTTAGTACCCTCTAAGACAGGTTACCACTCCCCATCCTTTTTGTAGTACCTTTTTGCTATACCAAGACAGACTCCTCTGTCTTTGACAGTAACAGGTTTTGAACCTCTTTTTCTTAAAATTTTCTTTCTCTACATCTGTAGATGGATTAACAACTTTTTTTTTGGAGGAGGGAGGGATTTGAACCCAGAGACAATCCCTGATTACAATATCCATGATCACTTGTCTGTGGTGTCTGGAATACCCCTGCTGTAGGTATTGCTGATACTAAAGAACAGCCCTAGTCTGATACAACAAAAGTAGCTGACTGTGGTGTATTCATCCATTTTTATGTTGCTTGCACGCATGTGCAAGAAACATAGTGCCATTATCGGAGATTTCGGAGGTGTGTCACCTCCTTCTCCAATTCAGTCAGTGAGCTGGCAGGCGCGGCCCCTGTAAGCCAATGCATTTTGGAGCTGTCTATGACACGCTCCAAAATGCAATGGCATACAGTTGAAAGGGAGCTACGCTTCAGTGAGCAGTGATAAAGCGTAGCTCCCCCACACGCAGGCATGCGCGCCCCCGCACGCACTGTGTAGTCGACTGGGTGCCCAATCCCCGTCAGCTGAGCTGCGTCATTCCCCAGTAGTTGGTGCCACGCTGGGAGCCCACCCCAGCGTGGCAATCAGTCCTTTGGCCGATGGGGGTGCCCAATCCCCGTCGGCTGAACAGCCCCCATCCTTGTGCCACGCTGGGAGCCCCCCAGCGTGGCAAACGTCCCACGATGTCTTTTTTCTCTTAAACCTATAAACCAAAATGGTCCCGTGGCGCCTCTCACCCCCCTCCCACAACCCGCACTCCACCCACTGCGCACTCCAGTTTCCCCACACCCCCTCACCCCATACTACTCTCCGGACTCTGGCACGACGATCTCGTGGACCGGAACACGCTCTGCACTCTTCAAAGCCGGACTACGAATTGAGGAAATGCCGTAAGCTGTATAATGGGCTAGATAGGGAGGTTCAACTTTATTGCATATCTCAGGCATTTTGAGAATTTTGCACCAAATTTTCAACATGGGGTTTTAGGACCCCTTCTCATGAATGATGTCACTGTCATTGCGTTATTCAGGCTCGAAGGGTGATTTCACGCAGTGACTGCGCAGTGACTGCGAAATCACCCTTCAGGCCTGAATACCATCATGACAGTGAATCATTCATGAGTAGGGATCCCAAAAACCCCATGTTGAAAATTTAGTCCAAAAATTCCAAAATATGACTGTTTTACGAACGTGCGTTGCGCAGTTCCTATGCAGGCTCGTAAGTTCGCGAAATTTCAATATTTTCACTCCAGATTTTCAACATTGCCATTTTACCACACCTTCTTATGAGTAGTATAGCTGTCATTTTTCACATCTCACCCAAAATGTATTTCCGCCCTTGTAGCGCAGAATGGCGCAGTCGGTGTGCGAAATCAATGTAAGGGACAAATTAAGAAAATCACAGTGACACTGTTCATGAGCAGAGGTCTTAAAATGGCTATGTTGAAAATTTGGTGAAAAAATTCCTAAAAATGACTGTTTTACGAGCGTGCGTTGCGCAGTTCCTACGCAGGCTCGTAAGTTCACAAATTTTCAATATTTTCACTCCAGATTTTCAACATTGCCATTTTACCACACCTCCTCATGAGCAGTACAGCTGTCATTTTTCACATCCTGCCCAAAACATGTTTCCGCCCATGTAGCGCACAATGGCGCAGTCGGTGTGCGAACTCAGTGTATGGGACACAGTAAGAAAATCACAGTGTCACTGTTCAAGAGCAGAGATCTTAAAATGGCAATGTTGAAATTTGGTGGAAACAATTCTAAAAGCCAACTGTTTCACAGTGTCGTTGCACAGCGGTTCCACATAGCTCGTGAGTTTAAATTTTCAATATTTCCACTCAGATTTTCAACATTGCCATTTTACCACACCTCCTTATGAGCAGTACAGCTGTCATTTTTCACATCCTGCCCAAAATGTGTTTCCGCCCATGTAGCGCACAATGGCGCAGTCGGTGTGCAAACTCAATGTATGGGACACATTAACAAAATCACAGTGACACTGTTCATGAGCAGAAGTCTTAAAATGGCTATGTTGAAAATTTCGTGAAAAATTTCCTAACAATGACTGTTTTACAAGCGTGTTTGCGCAGTTCCTACGCACACTCGTAAGTTCGCAAATTTTCAATATTTGCACTCCAATGACTTCCAAATAACTAAACAGCACATAGAAGCAATCAACATTCGGCATTGACAAATGCTTGTTTAACTTGTATCTTTTCTCTAAAGAGGAATTACCCTCAGCTTGGAATCCATAGCCTTGGTTTGGGAATACTGAGTTACGTTGGTGACTCACAACCAGGCAAACCCCCTTTGAACCACTGTATTTACTATCCATCTAGCTGCAGTCATTTAAACTGTTATTTGGCTGCTTCCAAACCAAATTTAGTTGTTTCAGCTAGATCTGGCAGGGGAGTAACACAAACTTGAAAGTATGTCAGTTTTCCTGGGATCCATGTTAGGAGAGTAGGATGCCAGGGATCTATTTTCCTTGTCACAGGCTGTTACTTCAACTATTCCTTAAGGTATAGGATGAGGGAATAAACTGAGTTCCCTCCCTGTCAAGCTGATGTTTCTTATACATCCTCTTTTCAAGAGGGGGAAAAACAGCTTAGTTTGTAAAATCTTTAAAGTGTCTTCCCAACTAATTTATTCACTGGAAGAAGAAGCTTTTAGTGAGTGTCAGCCCAGTCATTTCTCACAAATCTGAAGAGTGAGGGATAATATTTATTTTATTTATTTATTTATTTTTTTTTGGGTAAAACCCCCAAACATTCCATGAAATCACATAGTCTTCCTCCAGATAATGGGAAGACTGATCAGAGGAGACAAGCTGCTGTGAAGAGGTCTGCTGCTGAGAAGCACACAGCACTTGTAAGTCTCACAGTGTTTTCTTAAGCCATTCCAGGCATAACTTCACACTTTTTTTTTTTAGAAAAGTTTGCAATTTTCACACCTTCATTCACAGTAAAAAACCACCAGAATGAAGCACAGTGCTACAAAATTCTGCAGTAAAGTTACTGCAGTAAATGATACCATTTTGGTGAGAATTAATCCCTTTAGCGATACAGTAAGCCTGAGGGATGATTGTGAAGAGAGTCGGACCAGCTGAGGAGCTATGCTTACTGCGTAACTGACACAGATCATACGTCACATTGCGTAGCCACGTGCCACATGACGTATTTGCATAGATATTACTTTTGTGGGGGAGGGTGCGGGGGTGCACATTCCCCCGATGAAAGATGACATTAATTTGTTATGTGAAGGATGTAAAGATGGACAGAGCTCGAAAGGAGGGGTGAGAGGCACAGCCCCGAGAAAGCTTACATCCATTGATTAAGTCTGCTATTGTGTGTGTGCTTTTATTACTCTTTTCATGATTTTTATTATGGTATTTGTGTTTTGTGATGTTAAGCGAGGTTCACGTATTCCGATGGCTGGGGCACTTGGCACGATGTTTAGCTATGTAGGCGTGACTCTGCACCTCGTTTTCAGTGGAAGGCGGCGTGCGATTCCCGTAGCCTTTTATGCTACGCAATCTGGCTGGTCCGACTCTCTTCACAATCGCCACCTGAGACACTATACCTCATCTGATGGGCTTCACAATAGGTAACAATCTGCAGGAATTGGCGGGCTTTCTAGCTGGCACAGAAGTCCCCATACACTGTCTAGCAGGGGGCTCTGTGTGCTTAGTTTTATTTGATTTCTTAGAGGGAACCAGGTAGTCAGCCAGTTCAGCAAGCCTCTTCAAGAACTGCTTGTATACCCATCTCAGGGGTAGCAATTTACATTAGTTGTGGTTTTACCCACAGTAATTCAGGATGTCAACTGGTCAGAGCTGGAGGGACCCTTAGATTGTAAACATTTCCCTTTTTCTTTTTGTTTTTTTAGCCATATTCCAGGCATTTTTCAATAGTTTTCACAGCTTATTAGCCATATTCCAGGCATTTTTCAATAGTTATTACAGGACATGAAATGCAGATTTCACTCTGCTTTTAATGTTCATGTCCAGATGGGTAGACAAAAGGAACTGAACAGAATTTCACCAGACAGAATACAAAGTTTGAAACTGGGATCACCAGTTTTCTTTTTCATTTTAAAAGACAGTTTGAATGTAAAAGCAATACAACTTACAATTTAAACACTAAAACTACAGGTTTACTTAAAATTACAAAAGTAAAAGGCAGCAAAAGAAATGTTCAAGAATACTTATCATATTCTGTAAGGTTTCTCACTCCAGAACAAGATGATGAAGAGGAGAGAATCTCTGAGTATTTAGACTTATCAGGCAGAGAGAGAAATCTGAAGGGTTTACAACTAAGGCAGTTAGTATAAGGCAGCATTTGAAAAGTGTCTCATGCAAAAGATTCCATAATTTGCATATGTTCCAAATGCTCTCTCTGGGCAGTTCTACTTAGGAAGAAGACTGCATACAGTTATGAATACCTGAGTATTACTGGGGTTAGAATATAATGTTCTGCTGCCAGCATTTAACAGAGTTTCTCATCATCTCTGACTTTTTTAATCATTTGATGGACTGTGTTTTTTTATGTTGATTGTGCGGAGCGCAAGAAACATATTGACACAGCTTGCTGAGAAGCAGGCTGTGGAGGCACGGCACTGTTGTGGCCAATGCCCCCACAGCCTGCAAAGGCTTGTCCCGCTTCCCCCAATGCCATTGCAGGCTGCTGGTGACACAAGTTTGGAACATTTGCACCAACTTGTGACAAATCAGCCGCTGCAATCAGGGTCCGCATCGTCAATGCAGCGTAAGCCATCCGCTGCAATGAGGGAGTGACCCGTCATTGCAGGGTGGATCTAACAAGCCTGATATTGTTTGTGAACATGGTTTGTAGGTTGCTGCCCTGTTCACAAACAATATAACCCAATGTTTACTGCTGACGGAGGCCACTCCCTGTCGGCATATGTGACCCCATTCCTTTGTCTACCGGCGAATGTGCCCAATCCCTGTCAGCAAAAGGAATCCCCCTTTGTTGTTTGCCGACAGGGTGCCAAATCCTCATTGGAAGAAAGGGTTCCCCATTGTTATTTTGCCGATGGGGTGCCCAATCCCCATCGGCTACAGTGCCCCCCCAAAAGCGAGATCTCCGTGGCATGCTGGGAGCCTTCCCAGCATGCCAGATGCTCCAGAAAAAGTGAAAACTGTCCTGCACTGTTTTTTTTTTTTTTAATGGAAAGAAAAAACGTTCCTCAAGGGTCTCCCAGACCCACCTCCTACAGCCCACGCTCCACCACTGTGCACCCTGCCTTCCCACACCCCTCACCCCATACTTACCTCCAGAGTCCAGCGGGATGAGATTCGGTGGATCGAGAACACGTCTGCACTCTTCAAAGGCGACCGCAAACTGAGGAAATGCGGTAAGCTGTATAATAGAGTAAGTAGGGGTTTTCAACTTTGCTGCATATCTCAGGCATTTTTGGAATTGTTTCACCAAATTTTCAACATGGGTTTCTGGGAGCCCTCCTCATGAATGCTTCCGCTGTCATGACGTTAATCGACCCTGAAAGGTGATTTTGCGATCACTGCGCAGATTCACCTCTGGGGGCTGATTAACGAAATGACAGTGCCATTGTTCATGAGGTGGGCTCTCAAAAAGCCTATGTTGCAAATTTGGTGGAAAAAATCCCCAAAATGACTGTTTAACGAGCGTGCTCTGCGCAGTTGCTACACATGCTTGTAACTTCGTGAATTTGCAATATTTTGATGCCAGATTTTCAACATTAGCATTTTTTCTCACCTCCTTGTGAACAGTACAGCTGTCATTGTTCACATCCTGGTGGAAATGTGTTTTCACACTTCTGTCACAGAATAGTGCTGTCGCTGTCGGAAATCAGTGTTTGGGACAGATTAAGAAAATGACAGTGACACTGTTCATGAGTAGAGGTCCTGAAATGGCTATGTTGAAAATTTGGTAACGATACTCCTTAAAATGACTGTGTTATGAGCGTGCATTGCGCAGTTTGCAAGCACACTCGTAACTTCGCCAAAGTATAATATTTTCACTCCAGATTTTCAACATTGCCATTTTCCCACACCTACTTATGAATAGTGCAGCTGTCATTTTTCCCATCCTGGCTGAAATGTGTTTTCGCAGTTCTGGTGCAGAATAGAGCAGTCACTGTGGGAAATCACTGTCTGGGAGAGAGTAATAAAATGACAGTGATACTGTTCATGAGCAGAGGTCCTAAAATGCCTATGCTGAAAATTTGGTGATGATAGCCCATCAAATGACTGTGTTACAAGTCTGCATTGCACACTTTCCACACACCCTTGTAACTTTGCAGATTCGTAATATTGTCATGCCACATTTTCAACAATGGCAATTTTTCACACCTCCTTATGAGCAGTATAGCTGTCATTTTTCACATCTTGAGTGAAATGTGGTTTCACAGTTGCGGCACAGAATAACGCGGTCACTGTGGGAAATCAGTGTTCAGGACAGATTAAGAAAATGACAGTGGCACTGTTCATGAGCAGCGGTCCTAAAATCCCTATGTTAGAAATTTGGTGTCAAAACTCCATAACATGACTGTGTTACAAGCATGCATTCAACTGTTTCCACGCATCCTTGTAACTTCTCAAATTTGTAATATTTTCATGCCACATTTTCAACAGTGACATTCTTTCGCACCTCCTTATGAACAGTACAGGTGCCATTTTTCACATCCTGACTAAAATATGTTTTTGCACTCTTGACGGAGAATAGCACAGTCGCTGTGGGACATCAGTGTTTGGGATAGATTAAGATGGAACAAGTGAGAGGGGGGAGTGACCGAGCTCAACTGAGCTCTGTTGGGACTGCTCCGGATTTGTTTGTGGGCAGAAAAAGGCCCCAACACAAGAGGCCAGTACAAAAGGGCAGCCTGCAGCACTGGGAGAAACAGAACGAGAGAGTGAGTGAGGGAGGGGGTGAGCGAACTCACGGAGCTCTGTCAGGACTGCGCGGATTTCTTTGTGGCAGAAAAGGCATCAACGGCAGGGCCCAGTAGAAAAGTACAGCCTGCAGCGGTAGGAGAAACAGTAAGGAGTGAGTAAGACAGGGGACTGGAGTGAGCTCAACGGAGCTCTATCAGGACTGCTGCAGATTTCTTTGTTGGCAGAAAAAGGCGCCAATGCAGACAGGAGCCCCGTACAAAAGGGCCGCTTGTAGCGCCAGGACAAACATAATGAGTGTGTGACAGAGGGAAACTGAGCGACCTCAGTGGAGCTTTGTCTGTTTCAGCTGCAGATTTATTTGTGGACAGACAAAGGTGCCAATGCAGCCAGCAGCCTCGTACACAAGCGCAGCTTGCAGCGCCAAGTGAAACAGAACGAATGAGTGACAGAGCGGTAGTGAGCGAGCTCAACAGAGCTCTATTGTGATTGCTGCAGATTTCTTTGTAGGCAGAAAATGCAGCAACGCAGGCAGGAGCCCAGTACAAAAGGCTAGCTTGCAGCGCGGGCAGAAACGGAATGAGTGAGTGAGACAGGGGGAGTGAGCAAGCTCAATGGAGCTGTGTTGGGACTACTTCAGATTTGTTTCTGACCAGAACGAGCCACCAATGCAGGCAAGAGCCTAGTACAAAAGGGCAGCCTGCAGCGGCAGGAGACACAGAATGAGTGAGTGAGGCAGGGGGGAGTGAGTGAGCTCAACGGTGCTCTGTTGGGACTGCTGCAGATTTGTTTGTGGGCAGAAAAAGGCAGCAATGCATGCAGGGGCCCAGTACAAAATGGCAGCCTGCAGTGGCAGGAAAACCAGAATGAGCGAGTGAGAGAGGGGGAGTGAGCGAGCTCAGTGGAGCTGTACTTTAACTGCTGCAAATGGTGGCAATGCAGACAGGAGCCCAATAGAAAAGGGCAGTCTGCAATGCCACCAGAAATGGAATGAGCGAGTGAGAGAAGGGGACTGAGTGAGCTCAACAGAGCATTGTCGGGACTGCTGCAGATTTCTTTGTGGGCAGAAAAAGGCACCAACAGAGCCAGGAGCCCAGTACAAAAGGGCAGGCTGCAGTGCCAGGAGAAACAGAATGAGTGAGTGACACAGAGGGAGTGAGTGCCCTCAACGAAGCTCTGTCTGGACAGCTGTGGATTTCTTTGTGGGCAGAAAAAGGTGCCAACACAGGCAGGAGCCCAGTACAAAAGGGCAGCCTGCAGCGCCGGCAGAAACGGAATGAGTGAGTGAGAGAGAGGGACTGAGCAGGCTCAACAGACCTGTGTTGGGACTGCTACAGATTTCTTTGTGGGCAGAAAAAGCCCCAACAGAGGCAGGAGCCCAGTACAAAAGGGCAGCCTGCAGTGCCAGGAGAAACAGAATGAGTGAGTGAGAGAGGGGGAGTGAGCCACCTCAACGCAGCTGTGTCAGGACAGCTGCTGATTTCTTAGTGGGTAGAACATGGTGCCAATGCAGGCAGAAGCCCAGTACAAAACAGCAGCCTGCAGCACCGGGAAAAACAGACTGAGCGAGTGACAGAGGGGCAGTGAGCGAGCTCAACACACCAGCGCAATCAACATTCGGCATTGACAAATGCTTGTTTTATTATAGGTGGCAAGTCCCTTTCAGTGGTACAAGACTTTCATCTGCAACTGACTTTTTGGACCTTCGAAGTTATCCCTGATTGCATTTAGCTGTAATCTAAGAATCCTGATCAATGGGGTTATTTGGCTGAGTTTGGCACTGTTAGAACTCACTTCCCTAGTAATTTCTACAAAGGCTTGCATGATCTTGATGAAAGTTCTAAAAGAGCCCACTGCTGAGGATTAATATACACATCATCATTCCCTATGTGGTTCTCCAGTGTATACTGCCTTATAGCCTTTTTATGCTTGCCGTAGGCAAAGCATTTTAGTATGATACAGGGCTTTGAGAGGTGTGTCATAGTGATCCAGTCCAGAAAAATCTACAAGGGTCTTGACTAATAATCAGTAAGACTGATTATGAAACTCTCGGGCATGAAGTGTGTGGACTTCAAAACATTGTGCTGACAGACACATTCATAAATCAGCTCTTTTATTCTCTCTGTGTCAGAGCAGGGAAAGGTTAATGTCAGTGACTGAAGCATGGTATTTGGAATGCATTAAGTCGGTTGTAATGTGCTGAAGTACACAATAGTCCCTCAATTGTGCACATTGGGCAGTGTGTCCTCTGATTGGCCAATCGCACTATGTCTTCTGATTGGTCAAGCAGCCTGATGTTCTTATTGGCCACCAAGTCTTGCAAGCTGATTGGCTACATCTCTGTTTTTGTTCTACTGGTCAACACTCTGGACCGCCCTTTTTACATTTCAAAATCACTCTAAACTTTCTAGCATACCGCTTTGCTGATGGGGCAGAGGAGCATGGAGCAACCCGACATTCAATAGTTTATTTTTTTGTATTGTGTTAATTTTCTTTTGAATGGTGTGTAATGGGTTGCACCGCTTCAGGTTCCTCTGTCCAATCTTTTGTTCACATTTGTTTCTGACATTAATTGTTGATAACATTATTGCACAGAAGGCAGCCCAATGAAGTAGCTAGTGTTTTGCTGTGGTACGGTGCATGTTGGGCTGTAATCACAGTATTTATAACTTTTAAAATAATTGCATCCAAACACATAGGGTGGTAAGTCATGGTTTCCTGGTGGGGATTTGACTGTGGTGGAGACGCTTGTCATTTTTTCCTATTTTTTTCCTTAGAGTCGGGGGCGCTTATCCACATCTCCTTTCTACTGTACTATTTCCAGCAGGCTGTTCTTGCTCACTACTGCTGCTGGCTCACTTGAACGATCGTATGACCATAACTTGAATCGCAGTCAGAGGGCTTATGATACAAATACCTTAGTAAGTAAATCTATTGTGTCTTGTAATGTTTATTTCAATAAGTCATCCCTGTCATTTTACTTCCAATCCATGTAACTTTACTTTGCTAGAGCTGTTCCTTTCCTACCAGAAGCACAGTAATTCCATCTGAGATTTCAGTGCTGTGGGATTGGATTGCAGTAACAGTTATTCTATGGATATACTTTTCCCCTTTTTGTTATTCAGATACTGATCTTTTTTTACTTATTGACCTGTTATGATACATGAAAAATATTAGCATACCTGTCAAATATACCTTTCTAGGTACCATCTATGTCGCACACTGAAAGTTTTTTGTTTATGTTTCTGTTCATAACTGTCAATTGGTTAAATATTCAGATGAACTGCCCACAGTGCAACGCAGACATTTGTAATCAGCCTTATAATAGCGATGTTTTACAAAAATGCCATATTCAGAGGAACAGTGCAGTGCTCTCTTCATCTGAATATATGTTCAGTATTGCCCAGTGTAAAGCTACTTAGTCCTGCCTGATAAGGCCCCCCACAATGGCTAGTACCAGGGCAGTATTTGCAATATTGCAAAGTCACCATGCAAATGAGCCAATGGGGCATGCAACGTACTAAGGGGCCATTTGCATTCCCATTATGGGCTCATTTGAATGGGGTTGGAGGCCATTTAGCACCAAAATTTGCTCACCTGTTAGCTGTCCCTGGTGCTAGCAGCTACCCTCCCCCAATTCCAGTACACCATACCAAAGTAAAAATTTCTTAAAGAGCAGCTCAAGCCATTTGGACAACTTTAGCAGGACATATTATTTAGACACAGTTCAGCTTGTATTTCACATTAGTTCTGTATTTCTCCTCCCCATTATTTATTACTGAGACAAATTGCATGAAAATGTGATATTTGCTCCTGAAGAGTTAGCTCTATTCATATTGATTTCTCCCTCCCTGAGGTCACAATGCTCTACTTGTGACATCACAACTATTCCCATGGCAACAGATTGTGATGTCACAACAGAGAACTATGACATGAAGTAGGGAGAAAGCTAAAGAGGCAGATGAACTCTAAGGGATATAGAGCATGTTTCCATGCAAATTTCTCAGTAATGAGTGATGGGGAGGAGAAATCTATCAAATACTTATGGAATGTAAGCTAGATTGTACCTAAATATTATGTTTTTCAAAGTTTTCTTTGTGGCATCAGCAGCTCTTTAATGTCTAGTGGACCCTCCCTCACCTGATTCCCATACATACAACCCCCTTTCCCACCCCTGTGTGTCACAACCCCCTCACCACCGTGGCTGGCACACCACAGCTGTGCAACTCTGGTGGCAAGACCCCGGCCCCAGCAACAAAGGCTCAACTCCATTTCCAAGACAGAGTGGTGCCCACAGCCAACTCCCATTGGTGTTAGTGATCCCCCACTGACCTGTGGCAATGATGACCCACCCCTGTTCCCCCTTACCACACTGTCAGTACTGCGCTGAAAGTGCGGGCAGGTGGCACAGCACCACCACTCAACCCTTGGCCACCTACCATCTGATAGCAGAGTGTGTTGCTTATGCTTATTTATAGATTGCCCTATAAATAAGCAGTGTACTCCCTGCTACTGTCAGATGGCAGGTGGCCAATGAGATGTGCAGTGGGACTGTGTCACCTGCTGTCATTTTAGCTTGGCACTGACTGCAGTAAGGGGGACGGTGAGGTGGGTTGCTGGTGTCGCAGGTGGGTGTTGGGACCACTGTCATCAATGGGGGGGTTGCTGGGGCTGCAGCCACTGCTCAGTCTTGGAAACAGGTCCAGGGCTTTACCAACTAGTCTTGTGATGCACACTGAGATGCGCATTTTTCTAACTGGAACTGCATTGCCCATGGGGCAGCACCCTTTACCAAGTGGCTTTACACTGCCCACTGGGCAGCATATTATGACAACTGGCCATGATTGCCCACTGGCAGCACATTTGGGCACATGGACAAGCTCTGGGCAGCACACTGGAGCAATTGATCAGGTACTGAATGTAGGAGCAGCACCTTTGAACAAGTGACAAGGCAATGCACGGTGAGCAGCACATTTAACCAAGTAGCCTTGCGATGCCCACTGGATGGCACATTTTGCAAACTGGAACAGCATTGTCCATGGGGTAGCACCCTTGACCAAGTAGCTAGACACTGCCCAATGGGCAGCACATTTTGACAACTAGCCATGACTGCCCACTGGGCAGCACATTTGTTCACATGGACAAGCTCTGCCCACTGGGCAGCACACTGGAGCAATTGACCAGGCACTGAATGTAGGGGCAGCACCTCTGAGCAAGAGACAAGGCAAAGCACTGTGGGCAGCATATTTTACCAACTAACCTTGTGATGCCCGCTACGAAGTACATTTTGCTAACTAGAACAGTACTGCCCATGGGGCAGCTCCCTTGACCAAGTGGCCAGACACTGCCCACTGGGCAGCACATTTGAGCACTTAGACAAGCACAGCCCACTGAGCAGCATATTGCAACAACTGACCAAGTACTGCCAACTGGACAACAAATTTGAAGTGGCAAAGCACTGCTCACTGGACAGCACATTTGAGCACATGGACAAGCAGAGCCCACAGGGCACAGATTTTAACAACTGGCCAAGCACTGTTCACTGGGAAGCACATCTGAGCACATGGACAAAAACTGCCCACTGGGCAGCAGATGTAAAGTGCTGTCCAGGTACTACCACTGGGAAGCAAATTGGAAAAACAAACAAGGCACCGAGTGTAGAGGCAGCAGCTCTGAACAAGTGATAAAGGGTTGCACTTGCCTGCATCCCATGGTAACATCTTTGTCATCATACTGAGTGTCAATGACCAGAGTTGCTTCAATGTATATTCATCCACAATGCCCAGCCTGAGACTCATCATGGTGTCCAGTGCCCCAGACTAGGAGAACATACAGTGCTGCAACCTCACTGTCTCCATCTTGGACATTGCACCCCAAAATGCACTTCGCTACAAATTGCTCCTGCTTTCCCTCTTGCTAAATCCCCATTTCCACTCCTACCTATCCAGCTGCTAGCACCATTCTTGGTACCATTTTCGCTCTGCACCTAAGGTTATTAAATACTAATTGAAATTGAACCTACGCAATTGTTATATTTAAGAAATGCCTCACCCATTGTCTGTAACAACCACCCTATGTATGTTTATTCTCCAGTACTACTGTACCACTGTTGGCATATAATCACATAATTGTATTATTTTGCCTGTACCAACCACCCTTTGTATGTATATTTCATCTGAACTACCATACCACTGTCTGTGTAAGTCACATAAGTTGTATGATTTTTGTCCACTCCTGTACTTCTGTATCTTTTGTAAACCCTACCCCCAGGGCGCATCTGGAATCGAGCGGTATTCCGCTCAGTATGCCTTCCTGGTAAATCTCTTAAATAAATAAATAAATTGTGCACTCCTCTATATGATTTGTTAAACAGACAGGGGTTGTCACACCCTGTAACGCTTCTTTCCTCCACTCCATGGTGCCTGCCCTTCCCAATGTTTATATATTTTCATATATAAGTGGAACAAGGTGCCCACCACCAGTATCTCTTCTCTTGACTCACCCCTAATTCAGGTCATCCAGTCCATTCTCTCTATGTATGTGGCAGCAGCAAGATTCCTACCTTCAGTGCTGCCAATTACCAGCATGACACTGAGGTGCACAATCCCCTGTGTCGGAATATCCTCTGAAATATAGAAAAACAACCCTCAGTTTTTTTTCACCTGTAAAAATGGTCCCTCACTGGCCCAGTGGCATGGAGGGCTGAGGCATCACTGCCTTACCTCCTGCCACATAGGTGGCCCATGTTCATGGTGTGAGCGGGTTGCCGGGGGTCGGCCAAGGAGGGAGAGGATTGAGCGTCCGGGGGACAGCTCTCCTCTTCTGGGGAGAGGAGGAACTGGAGACTGGTGCACAACTTGCCCCTAGTAGCAGCTGGAGGCTGGCACGCCAGCTCCACAGATGGGATGGAGGCGAAGCAGATGCCTGGCATGCCTCATGTGGAAGCGTGCATGGCTTGGCCATTGGTGTCATTGCACGCTAAGCTCCATACTCGAGGAGAGGGAGAAAATGGAGGCTGAAATAAAATGCCACTGGCCAGCGGGATGATACCAGCTTCCCACAGGCAATGCACCCAGTGAGATGTCACCTCAGAAACTGCCAAGAGTGAGTCCGGTGGACACCGGGGTGACGGGGTTGGGGTTTGGTTGATGGTGGTGAGAAATAGAAGTTAAAAAATAAATGGTCCCTCACTGATCTGAACACCCCCCCCACACACACACACACACATACACACACACCTGACCTCCTACTCAGCACCCACCAAACACTCTCCCACACCCTCCATACATCATCACTCACCTGAATATGTACCACGGCAAACATACACTCTCAGATGAAAGATATGTCTTGCTTCTGGAACTGGCGAATGCAATATGAGAAAATTAGGTGAGGTTTAATGTCTTTCAATGGGGTTTGAACTTTGGGTCATAAATTTGCCATTTTTACATATGCTAACTACAAATTTTCAATCAAGCCTTTTTTGGAACACACCTCATAACCAATGGCAGTGGAAATATGCAAAGGTGGACCAAAAGTCAATTTCGTGGTCAACTTGAAACCACATTTCAGGGAGGATTTGAACATTTACACTGCTGTTGCTTGTGAGATGGGGTCATTGGAAGAAGATTATGAAAATTTGGCATCCAAATGTATAAAAATGGCAACTTTGTGAGCGTACTTTGAAACTGTTCTACAACAGCTGGCCCAGTGGAGTGAAGAGCTGAGGCATCCATGCCTTACCTCCTGCCATGCTGCCAACCCATGTTTGCGGTGCGAGCAGGCCACTGGGTGTCAGTTGGGGAGGGACAGGATCGAGTGTCTGGAGGACAGCTGTCTCTTCTCCTCTCCTGGGGGGGGGGAGGACTGGCGCTTCTGCTAAATGATGGCCCACTGGTAGTATGGATCTGATGGATGCCAGGAAGGGGAGGATGCTGCGGGGCTTCTGCTGACATGTGCTCACCTCCACATATGCACGTTTGGCTGTGTGCGCCTCAGCAACAAGGATGGGAAAAAGGGAGAAAAATGGAAAATACCCCAGCTGTGTGTGACACTCGATCCTCTGCAGGCTCTGCACCAAGCGACCAGGTGTAGCGGTAAGTCCCAGTGACAACAGGGCGACAGGGCTGAGGGGGTTGGTCTGAAGGGGGCTGCTGGGGAGAGGAGCATACAATATATATATAGAAAAAAAAAGAAACCGTTCTATGACCATGTGCCTATACATGTATTCTTGAAGCTCTCCACTTCATCGTGTATGCTGCTTGGGGGCAGTACCTGGCCAATTGGCCCTGGGTTCTGCTCCATGGACGGTGCAAGTTCAGTTTGCCAAAGGTGCTGCTCAGTGGCCAGGGCCTGCCAGTTGGTTAAAGGGGCTGTACAGTAGGAAGTGCTAGGCCACTTGGCTAAGGAGCTGCTCTGTGGACAGTGCATGGCCCACAGGGCAGAAGTAGTCACATTTTTCTCAAATATGCTGCCCGTGGGCAGTGCCTGTCCATTTGGTCAAAGATGCTGTATGGTGTGCAGTGCTGGTCAATCCTGGCCAAAGGGCAGTCCAGTGATGCAAGTTTCTGGCCAACTGATCAAAGGTGCTGCACAGAGGGCAGTGCCTGGTCTCTTTTTTAAATGGACTGCTCAGTGGGAAGTTCCTGTCCAGTTGTTCAAAGAGTAAGTCCAGAGGGCAGTGACTGGCCAGTTGGTCAAATGTGCTGCCATTTGGAAACTGCTGGCAAGCAGCTTAGAAGTGGTGGCTGCTGTTCCTGGTGCTGTGCCAGGCCACTTGGTCCTATTGTAAGATAGGCTCACCTGCACACACATGACGTGTGCAAGGTATGTCATGACTACAAAGCTTACCCACATGCACATGACGCACACAAGGGGCATCATGATTATTAGCTGTATGCAACATGTCATACAGATGAACTCAAGGTACATAACCCACAGCAATAAGTGGGACAGAATTCACATGCAAACCCCATGTAGATAAATGGGGTTCAGACACACACAACCCACATCTATAAGTGGGCATCTCACACACACCCTCACTGTCTCAGTCTATAAGAGGGGCAGCTGACAGGCATTCACACACACACACACACACACACACACACACAGAACTGCACAGTGACCTGGTTTCCCTGCAGCATGGTGAAGTCTCATGAAGTCGTGCCATCTCCAGCACGAAGCTTCAAATACAGGTGAGGGGAAAACCACATTAGCTATAACTTTAGAGGCGCACAGGGTCAGCATGGTACACATACAGTTTTAGGGAATGCTTTATTTTTGTATACATAACAGAGAAGCAGCTTTTACTAAGGAAATGACCATTACCCTACAAAAGGCTTCAGGCTATGAAACGCAATATTGCTGAAAAGGCAAGCCCTTCTTTACAGGGAATCACGTGAGGTGAGACTAAGACATCACGAATAATATTACTACAGACATACACTGCCTATGCTGCCATAATGCCAGAATGATATGATAAGAAAAGTACCTAACACGGACTGAGAGTGCCTCCAACAGCCAAGGTGTGGAATGCTTGCATAGCATAATGATGAATAGAGCATTCAGATAAGTATACAAATCGTTTCATACATAGGAACATGAGATTGACAATGAGCATGTTTCTTTGTGCAGAATGCTACAAATTGTAGCACTCAAATGGACAACTAGGTAATACCCTATTGGCCAATGAAATTGACCTAATAACAGCAATAAGTGCATCTTTACCTATACTCATGACCCAGTTTGATACAAACTGGACTAGATCTCATCAGGATAAATAATTTGTGCTTGTATATAACATGCCTGGCCTGTTCCGTCTGTCTTCCCCCAACTCGTGTTCCCCCCTCCACCCTTTGTAACCGACGTGGAGCCTTTGCAAAAGAGTCTTTGACTCAAAGGTTTGTAATTCCGAATTTCAGTAAATAAGTAAGTAAATAAGGGTATAAAACCCCTTGTCTTATGCTCCTCTCTGAGGAAAAGTAGGCAGACCCTACAATGACACTGCAATTGTTCGAGAGGTTCCAGACTCCCAGGACCTCTGTAAGTATAATTACTATAGCATTCTTATGCTAGAACTGTCCTATAAGTGTACTTGCTGGATAATAAAGGGATATTAGATCAGTTTTATTATGATTTCTGTTTCTTTTATTGTCCTTTCTTTAGTCCTAGAATCTGTAAGAGGGTATTGCATGTTTTATTATGGTATGGTGATCTCATGACATTCCACAAAGGTTACATTTCCTGCAGGTAACAGGACTTTATTACATCATAATAATTGAAGTCAGAGGGTGTCCAACATATATAGGATGAAGTATGGGTGCAATGTGTTACAGAATTTAACGCACACCCTCTATTGTATAAACTGAAGCGATGCATAACATAGGACTAGCTAACTCTGAAATGTACAGCACTATAGTATAAGAATGTCCATTGTATATACCTCCTAAATGTATATAATTCTCCACCTATTGTCCTACATTGTATATTTCCTATCTATGTAATTGTGTATTGTATATGCATATGACTCAGGACCTCCTTGTGAATGAGCTTACTCAATGGAGTCTGTCCTGCAATAAACTTGAACTTGAACACACCCGAGTTGTTGGATGGCACATAAACCTGAGGGGCGAGAAGCCCTGGAGTTTCAGCGTAATCAGCAACGAGGGGTGTGATAGAATCAAGTTAAACACATTGCACCCCATATTTTGTTTTATATAATTACTGTGTTGTGGTTTTTTTCCACAGAGGAAGTGCAATCGCTTGTATGGAGCCTAGAGTAGTCTGGATTGCGGATGTAACATTTCAGAGGATTTATTATATGACCACTCAATGCCGTAATACCTACTCAGGTATTATGGTATTTAATACATGGCTTTTCAATGGAAAAACACAGCCCAGAATTATAGCCCAAGTAATATACCCAACACTATGAGCTGATGGTACAGTACCTGGCAAGTGGCCCTCAGTTCTGCTCCATGGACAGTGCCTGTCAAGTTTGCCAAGGTGCTGCCCAGAGGCAGTGCATAAGTGATTAGTTAAATTTGCTGTTCCGAGGCAGTGTCTGATCAGTTGGTCATAGGTGCTGCCTAGAGGACAGGACCTAGCAGTTGACCCAATGGCTAGCCAGTGGGCAGTGCCAGGTCATTTGTTTAATGGGTTTCACAATGGGCAGTGTCTGGCCAGTTCCAATAGTTCTGCACAGTGGGCTGAGCCTGGAAAGTTTGCCAGATGATGCTGCCCAGTAGGCAGTGCATGGCCAGTTGGTCAAAGGTTCTGTCATTTGGGCATTGCCAGGCAAGCAGCTAAAAAATGCTGAGTGCTGCACCTGCGCCTGTCTACTTGGTCCTGTAAGCTGCTCCTTTGATTTTCAAGGAGATTTTACTTTACTGTACCTACCCACAGCCAGGGCTGTGCCAACAACTACATAGGCCCCCTGAAAATATAGTTGTTGGGCCCTACTCCCCCACCAATAAATGTGCGATAACCATCAGTGCATTTTAAACTTTATAGTGTCAGTTGTTTTTATATCACTCCTGCTAAGCATCCATATTTTGTCCATGCTCCCCCACACACACACAATCCCTTGCTGGTGCCATGATCAAGGAACTAAAAATGTAATTGTCCCTGTTCCTCCTGGTGACACAAACACCAAGATTAGATGTTTTGAGTAATGGGCCATACTGCTTCTACGGTCTGTACCCACCACCACCACCTGATACTGGAGTAAGAATCTTCTGACACCAATGGTGACAGATGCAACATCAATTAATCAATCAATCAATCAAAATCTTTATTTATCCATTATTTATTTATTTATTTATCATCGTTGAGCAGTGCTCATTTGCAAGATGGACCTGGTTAGATCAAGGTCAGTTACATAAAATATGGTACAATGCAAGGAACAAAATACAATGATAGAACAGGTTATACAGTCATTACAGATACCAACACATGAATATCTGTGAATAGGCATGACACATTGGCATAATTCACATATTTACATTTTTACATATATATAAGGTAACAGAGGGGATTACAAATATGGGCATGGAGACAGTGTAGGTGGTGGCTAGCATATAATTGTATAGGGATTTGTCAGAGGGAAGGAAAAAGACAACGAGTGGTCTGGGCCGATGATGGGTGGTGGGGCTTCAGAAAAAAAGAGGGTCGGGAGGGATGCAAATAGGCAGGGGATGGAGGGTGAAAAATAGACAATGAGAGGTCTGGCAGATGATGGGTGGTGGGGCTTTAGTAACAAAGAGAGAGGGGAGGAATGCAAGTAGGCAGGGAGGGAGGGTGAAGATGGACGGTGATGAGGTAGAAAAATATAGGAGGCAGAATGGACAAGGTACAATATGCTATTGTGGGTAAACTAGGAGGTAAGGTAGGAATATAGAACATAGAGTTAGTGGAGAGAGTTAGTGGAAAGGACAGGCTTGGAGATGAAGGAGAGGGAAACGATTAGCCCTACTGCTGTCGAAAACAGTTGTATTGTTCCTTAATAAGCCTTGGGTAGATGGATTTAAAGGATGTGATGGATATAGGTACACTCAGTTTTAGTGTTTTCTGCAATTTGTTCCATAGGGAGGGCAACACAAAACTAATGGCTGTCCTTTCAAAGCAAGAATTGACTTTGGGCACTTTGGGCAGAATGAAAGAGTAGCTTCTTAGGGCATATTTACTTATAGTGAATTGTGAGAAGCAATCCGAGATATATTGTGATAATTGCATGGATATAGCTCTGAAAATCCATAATGCAGCATTTCTGTCCCTTCTGAACTGAAGCAAAGTCCATCCAACTGCTGTATTTAGGGAGCAATGGTGGGTGTTGAATGGTAGTCCTGTGATAAACCTCAATACCCTATGATAGAGTGTATCCAGTTTTCCCAGGTAGGAGGCGGGGCAATGATTGTATAAGAAATCAGCATAGTTGATTACAGAAATAAATGTGGCCTGGACCAGCCTTAACTTAGCATTACTTGTGAGAAAATGTTTTATTCTAAAGTAAAGACCAAGTCTCTGGTGAAGTTTTTTTAGTAGTTCTTCCATGTGTTCTATGAAGGAAAGCCTACTGTCGAGCCAGACTCCCAGGTACTTGAATTTTGATATGAATTCAAGGTTTTCACCAAGGATAGTTGATATGTGTGGGAGCATATTTGAAACTGGATATCCTGCATGCATGAGGGGAGAGAAAAACATTACCTTTGTTTTCTTTGCATTGAGCATGAGTTTTTTGCTCAGGAGTTGGTGTTGGAGTAGATTGAACTCTGTTTGTAACTCTTTGCAGGCTGCGTCTGGAGAAGGATGGCTGTCATAGAGCACTATACCATCGGTAAATAGGTGTACAGTGGCATTGGTGATGTTATTATCAATGTTGTTGATATAGATGGCGAATAGAATAGGACCGAGGATAGATCCCCAGGGTACGCCTCTTTGTAGTGGTTTAAGGGGGGGCAGTTCATCTTCCGCCTTAACCTGCTGGAACCATCCAGTAAGATAGTTGTTGAACCATCGCAAGGAGAGTGAATCCAGCCCTATAGATTTCAGGGATGAGAGGAGCAGTTCATGGTCAACTGTGTTGAATGCCTTACTTAGATCCAGGAGCACAGCACAGATACAATTTTTATTATCCAGTTCTGATTGCCAGTCATTGGTTGCTTTTGCTAGGGCCGTAATGATGCTATGTTTGGCTCTGAATCCAGATTGTGCAGGGTTTAGGAGATTAGCTGATTCTAGGTAGGCTCTCAGTTGTGTACTTACAATCTTTTCCAGCAGTTTAGCTAGTACAGGGAGGATGGACATTGGTCTGCAGTTGTTGAGGTCAGAAGGGTCCCCTGATTTAAATAGCAGAATGACCTGTGCAGTTTCCAAATTGAAGGATTGTCCTAAGTAATAACGAAAGGTTAAATAAGTGTGTTATTGGTACCGCTAGTACATGAATGGCAATCTTTAGGAAGTAGGGGCTGAGGCAGTCCGCACCTGCACTTTTCTTTATGTCCAGATAGCATAGCAAGTCTTCCACTTGTTTCAACGTAGATGGTTGTAGTGAGAAAATAGAGTCCGTCACTGGAGTTTTGGTAAGTTGTATGCCTAAATTGAGTTTGCAGGAGAGTTGTCAAATGCTAATGCTGCAGTTGTGAAGTGATTGTTGAATGACTCTAGAACTTCCAGCCTGTCATTGATAATGGTTGTCACGGAAATTATCTTTGCTGGGGTGAATTACTTGGAGCATGGCCAGATATGTCATTGATGGTATTCCAGAATTCAGCGGGGTTCTGAAAGAGGTCCAACTCAGTGCGATATTAAGCAGCCTTAGCATCTCTGATCTCCTGGTACATATGTTCCTAGCCTTTTGAACTGACTCAATCTGACAGTGACTTTGATTTACGTGCCTTTTTCCATAGATTGTCTCTCTCTAGTAGCGCAGTTTTAAGGTCTGGATTGAACCATCGACAAGTTTTCTTTCTTATTAGCACTTTAGATAATGGGGTTACTCTGATGCAGGCAGCGGCAAAACTTCCCTCCTGCAGCACTAATTGCAATTGATTTTGAAAAAGTATTAGACTCGGTAGAGTGGATTTTTGCACGTGGTCTTGAATCGGTTTAATATAGACCATACTTTGCTTTCTGGATATGTACTTTATATCAGTCTCCAATAGGCAAAGTACAACTAATTCTATGATGTCCCCCTTCCAGCTTCACAGGGGCACTAGACAAGGTTGCCCCCCTACAGCATATTATTCGTCCTGGCTATGGAACCCTGTCGGCCATCTCTCGCACTCACCCAAAAATACATGGTATAAAGATGGGAAATAAAGAATATTATACAAAAGTATATGCGGACGATTGTCTGATCCTAACTGGGGATGTTCAAGAGAGCCTACCATCCATTATTGATACCCTTACTGAGTTTGGGAATATATATCTGGTTTTAGGATTAACAAAACAAAATCGGAGATCTTACCTCTTAACCCCAACACAACCTTAGCGATGATTAAGAATTTGGGCTTAAAGTGGGCTGGCCAAGACATCAAGTATTTAGGGATCATAATATCTATAGACATCTCCTTAATGGTATATAAAAACTTTATGCCACTATGGACCCAACTGTCCCATAGCGTCATACGTTGGAAGCAGCTGCATTTATCTATGGCAGGGAAGAAAGCTGTCTTAAAATGATGTTCACCCTAAAAGTGTATTATCTGCTTTCTCACTTTCCCATAAGTATCCCCAGGCTTTGGGTGCAAAAACTTCACATGCTTATGAGTAAGTTTCTGTGGGCAAAAAAAAACTTGCCACAGTAGAGAAGATGATAGAGAAAGATTCCATCCACCCCTGGACTGGGGTGGATGGAATCTTCTTTCTAGTAGATACTCTCAGGCATTTCAGGTAGCTAAATTGTATAAATGTCTAAATAACATTCCTCTAGCCCAGTATGGGTAGAAATAGAAAGAGCTGCTCTTGGTAGTATTCCTCCCTTTTTTTTGGGCCACCCTTTCCCCAGATTCATGCACAGTGGTTAACCATCCGATCTAGCCACCAGGCTTGCACTCCTTGGTAAAAGTAGCCACAGGTGTTTGAGTATTGGTATATGCACACCACTGTGGAATAACCCATTTTTGAAAACTGACCAGAACCTTTTGACTGGCCAGTTTGGAGACCATGCCAGATATTCATATTCCAGGACTTACTTCAGGAGGATGGGAAAACTTTGTCTCCTTCCAGCAGTTGAGAGTTCTCACTCCTGCCCTTGAATGCTTTTGGCAATACTTGCAACTTCACAATCTATATAATACCTGGGCCAGAGCTAAATGCAACTGCATGATGTGTGGGACGTGGGTCAGGCCCCTCAAAGATAAGCTCTCTTTATCATTGTGGTCCCAACAAAACAAAGGGCTAGTGGGCAAGATTCAAGGCTGGCTCAGGGATGCAGCTCCGGATCCCTCTTTAACAGCCAAGGCAAGGTGGGAAAGGATGTTGGGAACTTCCTTTACTCCTCAGGAATGGTCCAATTGTTGGAAAAGTAGCCCACAAAGCATGTGTAGATCAAAAGAGCCTCCTTATTAAAAACAAAATTATTCACCTGTGGTATAGAACCCCTTACAGCTTCATAAATGGGACTGTCCAATCAGGACCTATGTTGGAGATGCCAAACACCGCAGCAGACCTTCTTCACATTATGTGGCTGCTAAACCCTGCAACCCTTATGGAGTAAAGTACATCAGTTTTGTTCAACTACCCTAGCCCGTAACCTGCCTTATTCCCTTCCTTTGGTTACTTGGTCATTGTCACAGTCGCAGGTGTTATAGCTCACCCAAGCATCTGTTGAGTTCCTTCGACTCATTCTTATGAATTGGAGGACCTCATGCCTTCCACCATTCAAGCATGGTTAGTAGCATTGGATTCTTTAGTCTCTCTACGTGCTTATCCATTTTGCTAAAAACAGAGTGGAGCTTTTCTGGAAATATCGGTGCCATATATAGGTCAGGTCTCCCATTTCATTCTATACCTTTGGTATCTAATACAAAAGAATTGTTAAAGCCCCCTTGAATTTAACAACTGCATGTTTAAGGACTGATATATTGTAGAGCCTGGATAAGTATGCCTGTCAACCCTTGTATCCTTATTGTAATGTTTCTAGCAATGCAATTTGTAAAAGGAAATTACCAGCTAAACGTCTTCTCTATGCAAACTAATTGTATTCACATACTGCGAAGTGTATAGCTATATACGAAGTTAAATGCAGTATTGATTGTCCTTTTCTGATGTATTTTTACCTACTGTAACAGTTATGCTGTTTCCTCAATAAAAAGATTAACTGCAAAAAATAAATACAAAGTATAAAAAAAAAAAAAAATTCTTGTAATACCCCCTGCAAATCTTTCTGTTGCTGAGGCTCCACATTAGGATTTATTTGGATCTCCCAACTGTCCTGCCTGTTCTGTCGTTTTATAGGCAACCTCCACCTCTGACTCTAACTTCAGGATGGATATAAAGGGAGGTTAGGCTGCTCCTGCTATTTTCTAAAGAGGTTCACATGGTACATTTTCACAGAGGGTGTCTCTTTCCAGGTATACTAAGCTCATAATTCCTGCTCCTGTTTGCTTCAAAATGGTGAAGGGGTCCTGCCATTTCATGAGTAGCTTGTTCTCTGTGGAGGGAAAAAGTAACAACACTTTGTCCCCTGACTGAAATGTTTTAGTCTTCAAACCCTGGTCATATCTTTCTTTCTTCAAGTCTTGCTTCTTTTCTAAGCTCTGGTGTGCCAAGCTGATATACCTCACCGGGCATTTGTGTAACTGAGCCATGTACTCTATGACATTAAGATGTCCCACCTCCTTCCCTTCTTCCCAGTGTTCTTTAACCACATCCAGTGGCCCCCTCGGGTTCCTCCCAAACAGTAATGAGAATGGAGAGAACCAGGGGATGCTTAAAGATTTCTCTGTGCGAAGAGGTAAATAGGGAGGTAGCTATCCCAATCTCTACCTCTTCTTTACATACTTCCTCAACATTCTCTTTAATGTCTGATTAAACTCTCACAAGACCTTCAGTCTGTGGTTGGTATGGGAAGTATGCACTGCTACTGTACCATGCCCAGCAGATGGTACAATTCTTTAGTCAGGTGCATTAAAATTACTCCCCTGATCAGCAGATATTTCCTGGGATTCCCATGTGGCCAAACACCATTGCTAGCCCTCTGCTATACTTGGGGTGGTGACAGTTCTCAAGGAATAGCTTCTAGTTATCAGGTAACATAATCACATATAGATCAGTACAAATCTGTTACCATTGGAGCTCTTTTCCAGGGGCTCACTACATTCATAGACATCCTGTCAAAGGGGTTAGTTACAATGGGGATGGGTTGTAGTGGTACTCTATCCCTTTTTCCTGCCTGAGCTACCTTCTGACACTCAGCACATGCTTTATAATACTCAGCTGCAGTATGTTTTCATTTATAGAGGGCCAATCAAATCTGGGTAATATCCTATTCAGGGTGCTATCTCTGCCTGCATGACCTACTAAAGGGATGTCATGCAACAGATACATGATTTGGGAGTGGAATTTTTCTGGAACCATTTCTTGGTCTACTACCACTCCAGTTCTGGGGTTAGTATATTCTCTGTACAGTATTCCCTGTTTTACAACAAACTGAGGGGCACCTTTTTCCACTCCCTTCCCCACCTGTGAAAAAAAGTGTTAAATGAAGGGTCTGCTTTTTGCTCATGCTGCATATCACATTTAAAATGTGTCCCAAGTCTGGCTGTACACCAGCATGAGTATCAGTCCTGTCCTTTTTTAGCTTCCTCTTCTCCACCTTAGTTTTACAGTCCTTGCCAGGATCCTCAAAAACATCATCATCAAATGGGAACGCAGGTGGTAAATGTCCCTGCTTCATTTGAGCTCTTGTGATTACAGCAGCTACAGCAGAGTCCGGGGCAGTATGACAATGTATAAATGAAGCAAAGTCTGGGTGGTCATGCCAATAACAACAGGCATGGTAGGTGAGGTACCAACCCACTTATACCTCATGTGTCTTTTCTTGAACAGTCATTTGTATGGTGGTTGTTTGGTAGCAATGGGTATCTCCATGCACGTAGATGACTGCTGTATCTAGTCATTTATTTTCCCAGTCACCACATCTGCTCGCACAAAGTCTGGTGGCTCCCTGAATCAATCAGTTCCATCATCTGCTGTGATCCAATCTGCAAAGTAGCTATAAAGTGACTCCACTTCACTAAGGCTATGTGAGATGTCTCTTTCTTTATGCTAGGACAGTTTCTTACATAATGTCCCTTCTTTTGGCACCCATGGCATACAATCTCTGCTACTGAAATATACCCCCTCTCTCTACTCTTCAGTCTTATTTCACTGGGGCTGGATTTGACAGTTTATAAGTAAAAGAGTTCCTTACCGGATTGCTGGTGGTTGCAGCTGCTGATGTCCCTTGGAACCCTCTGAGTCTGGATGGTCAAGCTGGCAGAAAGTCTTCTGCCAACATGATGGTTTTACCTGTGGAATCAGGCTTATGCTCCCGAACCCAAAGTTGTACATCCTGGGGTAAAACTTTAATAAACTGTTCAATAATTTACCACTTCCAGAAGTTGGTTCTTGCTGTAGTTATGTGGCTGCAACCATTTGTAGCAGAGCTCCTTGAGATGGGCATAAGTCTCTTGGGGGGTAGCCAGTGACTGCATTTTAAGAAACCTAAACCTCTGGTGATAGGTTTCATTGTTGTATCATTGCACCTGAGGATCTCCTGCTTCACACAGTCATAGTCCTCTGCCTCTTGGGAGTCCATGTGGCTATAAACAAGCTGGACACTGCCTGTCAGGTGCAGTGCCAGTCGAGACAACCACTGTTCTCTTGGCCATGCGCATGTTGAGGCGATCTTCTCAAATGTTGTGAGGTAGGCTTCAATGTCATCACTGTCTGAAAGGTTAGACAGTTTAATGTCTTTTGGGCTACTGGCTCTTTCTGTTTGCCCTGCATTGATGGCATGCAAGACCCTCATGGTATTCACCCATTTGGCAACTTGCCTTCTCCACCCAACATCTCTATCTTTCCACTCAGTATCTCTCTCTTTCAATCTGAACCGTTTTATGCAGTGCCATTTCAACAACTCCCCTATGTCCTCAGATGGAGCATCTTCAAGAGGTGGCAGTATCCTCGATTCTTCCTCGTGCCATTGGATCTCTTTGTCATCTTCAGGCTAGGCCTTACTCCAAGCTCCCAGGTCCAGTCCAGGCTGTAGCTTCTCTCCAAGTCTGTTGGCCATGGTTCTGGTCAGAACTCCACAGACTTTCTTCTCCTGGTTCTCCTTTGGCAACTCCTGGTGCATCAGTCCACTTGGGATATCTGGGTGATATCCACTGGAAAACGTCCCCCCAGCCCAGTCCAGATGTTTCCAGCAAGCTATCCCACTTCTAACACCAAGTCTGTAGAGGGGTTGTGGGATAACAGAATGGACCAGACACAGAACTTCAGGTTCAACACACAATCTCTGTATGATGTTTATTTAAAACACAGGGGATAACCTTAAACAATGGCATATTCCTTCTTCAATACATCAGTTTGCAGCAACAGACTATGCATGTCCTTCTTCTGTACTTAGTCAGCACCTACTGATCTATTGAGTGATCTCTTTATTGAAAATTATACCATGGACATTAACAAGAGCCAATCAGACAGGCAGACTGGCACCTTAGCCCGTTGGTAAATCCTATGATAATCACTGGCAAAGATGCCAGCCTGCCACATCCTCACTACCATAACAAAATATCACTCCAACTCCCCCATCGCCAAAGCTGCCATCTTTCCTCTCATCTACAGTCACCAATCGCCTCGCATTTTAAAAAATTAACAAACAAAATGTATGCCTCGTTTGACCTCATTGATGAAACTGAACTCAAATTTTTCAAAAGCCTTCAAAATGGCAGCACATTTTTCAGCAACAAAATATACCTCAGCCAAATACCAGTATGCGTACATCGCTCCGGTCCCACCATCTGAAACTCCGATTCCCAGTCGTCCCTGCAGCCGACTACATCACCTCGAGTCTCCGCAGCTACCAGCTTGAACTCAGCATCTCTCTCCACCTCAGACACAGCAGCCCTTTCTCCTATCCTCAATAGGTCAAAGGTCTCACATTACGCATCCACAGAATGAAATGCAACCTACCTTACAATAATTTAAAGAAGCAGATCCAAACTGCTCTGCACCACAGCATAATAAAAAAATCTACACAATATATGAACTGTTTAAAAAACTCCTTTCTAATAAAGAGAATGGCACCTTACATTACAGTATGAGCACTATCAAGTTTTTCTAATAGAATGTACTAGTATTTAACAAGTTGAAAGCCTGTTTTTACTATTTACTACTGTTTAACAACTTAAAACACTCATTTCATATTATTTGCCACTGAAAACCTCACTATCTGTTATTATCACTCACTTCACAAAGCTTAAATAAAGAATTGCATTGAAAACCATGGACTACTTTTTTCCATGGAAGGATATTTCTTAATAAAATCATTTTTTTCCACAGGAAAAAATAAAATAAAACAATTGAAACTTTCATCCATGACAAGATGTGATGGTATAATTGCAATAAGCCACTCAGGGGATGTGGGTTATTGGGGGATTTACCACGGCTGGCGGTTATTCCCACTCAGTTGCGCCTCGTGGGCAAACCACTCCAGCCATGGTAAATCTCCTGATACCCACACCCCCTCGTGGCTTATTGCTTAATTATTCCATTCCCTATGTTGATCTTGTATGTTTGGGTGATGGGGAGCTCAAAAAAAGAAAAAAACCCAAAACAAGCTAAAGACAAAAAACCTTGGTGCAGAAGCACTGAAGCAAGGGTTACCCCAATGGGCATTGGCAATAAAGCCAAGTTTCAAAGAAACACATCACACATAACCTCATAATACAAAGCATCATGGGATGTATAGGCAAATCACCTTGACATTTTAGGCTGGTTCAGCTTAAAGCAGGAATACATGATGCCAAAGGGCCTCTCAAACAGTCTGCAATTTACATGCATTTTAAATAACAAAACGGGGGGAGGGGTTCTGATATCTCTACCCCGACAACTTAATTTTTATAATACAGTCCCTTAGTAACGTTTTACCTTTATCAAAAACATCTAGTACCATGGTATTTCAACATTTACAAGTTTCATACACATAATGCATATACATCAAGGTATTTTATGACATAGTGCTATGCGTACTAAATCCAACAACGAGGAATACAGCCTGTTGTTTTACATCAGCTCAGAGGTCACCACAATAACCTCCTTGTACAAGGACCTGAGAGGGGAAAAGGAAAATTAAAGAGGATACTATAGCAACGTCAAGAAATGGGAGGGGGTGCCCATAGGTGGCCAACCTTATGGACTAGAAATTGTAAAGGATAGATTAGGCTAAGAAACAGACCTGTTGCAACAGATTTAAGAAAAGGTCGGTCTTCAGGAGTGGCAGGATCTCCCTGTCACACTTTACACTGTGAACAGCGAACTAAATATAACTGTCCCTGCTACACTTTTTCAACCTTTGAAACTATGACTGGAGCCTCAGGAATGTCACTTGCAACATCTACTCTTCTACACATTTAACATTGGACCAGAGATCACTTTCTTTCTGACTGCTTGTGACCTGTGAACTGCATGAGTTACTTGTAATAGTTTAAGTTCACAGGACAGATGATAGTGAACTGCTTCATGTTAAAGCCAGGGAGCATCATCAGTTTGTTTATTGTGTTTATGCTGGAGGTTGGGCTGGGTCCTGCTGTGCCGCTTGATCCTTCGGCACGAATGCTTGCTCCTGGCTCGACTGCAGTGACATCAATACTGAATGCATTTTCCCTTTCCTCAGTTGAAGACGGCAGCAGGGTGGATGAAGAGGTGGAGACAAAATTGCTGGATTTCAGCAACACATTCTGTTGGGGTGAGCTTTATTTCCCCAGCAGTTAGCAGCTTGCTCTATTTTTCCCTGTCACTGTTGAAGGCACTGCAGTAGGTCTTTAGGCTGCTTTCACAGTAGTGCCCCCTGATACTCATTATCTCTCGGGATGCCAACCCTGCCTCAGACAATATCTGCACAGCTTTACTTCTTATGGAGTGGTTAGTGTACCGCTGTGATGATGCTGCTTCTTGTGACATTTTCAATATCAGGTCTCCCAGAAAACTGAGACCCATTGATTGCAGGGTGTACCAATACTCTTGCTAGTCCATACAGGATTGTGGCACTCTTTTCAGGTGCAGGTAGAAGGCTGGGGCATTGGGGGGGCACTTTACTTTTTGTGCAACAGTACTGGGCAGTTCCAGCTTGCAGGGTCTGCAGGTCTGCAAATAGGAAGTCACACTGGCTTTCCTTGATCACTTCATTATTGTTACTGTGATTCTTCATATGTGGATTGAAAGTCAGGGTGAGGAACTCTTTGCCCTCATCGTCTGTTTTTACAGTGAAGGAGTTTTGCTTCAGCTCATGGACTCGTCACACCAACCCTATAGCAATATCCGGTGATGGCCCTTGGGATCCCTGAAGCTTTGCTAGATCAGCTTGGCTGATTGGCAGGTGGTGTGCTGCTTGGTCAACCCCATTTTCAGAATTGTTTCAGGACTGCAATGAACACATTGTTTGCTGACTTAAAGGCAAGATCAGTGCTTATGTTAAACATTCTGCTGTTGAAGAAAGGTTAATCCAGCTCTCAAGCACAGTACATATGAACATACAAATTTGCCAGCAGATAAAGGCCTTATGGTCTATCGAGTCTGCTTGATTGTGCAGCTTAAACCCTATACTGCAGCTGCCCCTCCTCTCTCCCTTCCTTCCCCTGACCTTTTCTCTTACCCTATCCTTCCCTTTGAAGCAGTCCACTGTTCTACAGGATACCACTTCTGCAGGCAACACATTCCACCCAGACACCACTCTCTCTCTGTAAAAAAGTGTCTTCTCATTTCCATCCTGAACCTTCCCCCCTTCAATCTGAGACTGTGACCTCGAGTGTCCCTAGCCTCCTTAGCTTGAATAGTCCCTCCATGCCTGTCTTGTTTATTCCCTTCATGTACTTGAAAGTTTCAATCATATCACCCTGTCTCTCCTCTCTTCCAGTGACTACATGTTCAACTCCCTCAGCCTGCTCACATAGGGTATGTTCCCTAGTCCCTGGATCATCTTTGCTGCCCTGTGTTGCACCCCCTCCAGTAACTTAATGTCCCTCTTCAGGTATGGTCATCAGTACTGCACACAGTACTCCAGGTGTGGCCTAACCAGTGACCTATACAATGGCAGGATCACCTCCCCTCTCCTTGAAGATATACCCTTGGCAATACAACCCAGCATTTTGTAGGCCTTTGCTGCTGCCTTCCTGCATTGTGCTGAGTTGTTCATTGAGCCGTTATAATCACCCCAGATCCTTCTCCTCCTCTGTCATGGCTAGCTGAACCCTTCCCCCCAGCTGCTAGCTCCTTCTTGGGTTATTTGCCCCGAAATGTATCACCTTGCACTTTTTGGCATTGAACACCAACTGCCAGATGTCTGACCTGGTCTCCAGTTTCGACAGATTATACTGCAACCCATGCCACCTTCCTAGGTCATCCACTACTGCTCCAGTCTTGGTGTCATCTGCAAACAAACTGATCTTGCTCTTGATGCCCAATGAGATGTCTGATATAAACAACCCAAACAACACCGGTCCCAGCACTGAGCCCTGTGGTACTCACTTGTCACTGTCCTTGGAGATGAGATCTTCCTCCCACCACCACCACCCTCTGCTGCCTTCTCTGTAACCAGTTTACTACCCATCCCACCATTTTGCCCCTGCCTGTACCTGCAGGTTACTACCCAGCTTCCTATGTGGCACTAAGTTGAATGCCTTACTGAAGTCAAGAAACAGGACATCCACTGCATGGCCATTGTCCAACTGTCTAGTTTCCCAGTCGTAGTAATCCACCAGGATGGTCTGACAGGATCTGCCTATGACAAACCCATGCTGCCCAAGATCCTGCAGCTCACTGGTCTCCAGAAAGGACACCAACCTCTCCTTCAGGATTGTCTCCATCAATTTTCTCATGATGTATGTGGTTCTTACTGACCTGTAGTTTCCCAGTTTGTCTTTGGGACCACTCTTACGGAGTGGTACCACAAGAGCCATCCTCCAGTCCTGAGGTACACTTCCTGAGACCAGGGAGGCATTGAACAGGTCTGGCAAGGGCCCTGCCAGGATTTCTGCCAACTCTCTCAGTACCCTAAGGTTAATGCCATCCGGCTATGGTGCCTTGTCTACCCTCAGTGCCCTCAGACACTCCAGTGCCCTGCCCTCTGTGATTCCCCTATTTGTTACCTCCTCCACCCCTGAGGCCTGACCTCCCATCCCCCCTTGGTAGCGCCCCTCCTTTCTGTTAGTAAATATTGAGCAAGAAGTATTGTCCGCGCTTCTGCCTGCTTTGCCCCTGTTTCCACCCACCCCATCCCTCTTAATCCTTACTATTTTGTCCCTACAGCTCCTTTGCTCTCTGATGTACCAGAAGAATTCCTTCTCCCCCTTCTTGATGCCTTGCGTCAGCCTGAGCCGTTTAGACGCCTTGGCTGCCCTTACTGCCTTCTTCACCTCCTTCAATTCCTTCAGGTAATTCTTTCTGTCCTCCCCTCTCCCTGTTTTTTTGAACCTCCTAAAGCCAGCTCTTTTATTTCTTACTTTCTCCATGACCCCCTTGTTCAATCAGCTAGGTTTCTTGGTCCTAGCCCTTTTACTCTGGACCCTGATGCAGGTTTTGATTGCTTCCTCAATCCCCAGTTTATGACCTCCCACCTCTAGTTAGTGTCTATATGAGTTTGGATTCTGGCTAGATACATTTAACTATCTACCCCATCCTCCCAAAGTTGGCCCTCCTGAAATCCAACACTCTTGTACCTGTTTCTACTCCCTCCTTACCCATTTTCGATGTGAACCACATTGAGTGGTGGTCGCTTTCTGCCAGTGGTTCTTCCACCCCCAGCTCCCTCACAAACTACCCATTTGCCAGTACAAGGTCTAGGGTGTTCTCTAATCTGGTTGGCTCTCTGACCATTTGCATTAGGAAATGGCTATGGCTATGGCTTGGTTATCTATGGTGCCACTACTACTACACTCCGTAGAATATCCATTGCACTAAATAAAGCATGCAGACTCCTCACCCATGCTGCATGCCTTACTCACACATGTGACCTATACGCCCAATCTGGGTGGCTTCAACTAAGCAGAAGGATACAGTACCAAACATACCTGTTAGCTAAAAAAGCACTTCTCGGCATTTTGCTCCCTGGAACTGTGGACCTCCTTAGCCCTTACTCCATCTCCCAGCACACTCAAAGCTCAGCCCATCAATCTCTGAAGATTCCTAGGTGCAGAACATCTCAAGGGCAGCAGTAATTTGCTTACAGAGCCCCACTCGGGTTCAATGCACTTCCCAATGAAATCCTATCAATACCAAGATTAGGTCCTTTCAAGCACAGGCTCCGTCAGCATTTTACAACAAATAGTTCCTCACGACTGCTTCACCTGTGATACTACCACCTGTTTGCACTCCAGTTCCCTCTTTTCCACCCCAAAGCTTTACCTTTCCAACCCTTGCTATATCTTCCCACCCTCCCTGACTCTCCCACCACCTCCCTCCTACCTACCTACACCCACCCGCCACTCTTTCTACTCCTACTGACAAGGCTTTCTGGCTACTTACCTCTCTTCCACTCTCTTATTACCCCCTCCGCTCCTTTCTTCTCCACTACTAAAGTTATTAATTCTAGTAATTAAAGTATGTACTTTACTGTTTCTTAAACCTAGTCTTTGTATTACTGCCTGTGTATGTTTGTTCACTCCTCCCCACTGACGTGGAACCTTTGTAAATGAGTGCCTTGAGCTGAAAGGTATTGTAATCTGAGATTGAATAAATAAAAATAAATAAATAAATAAATTAGGAAGCTATCCTGGAACGTGTCCAGAAGTATCTGATCCCTTCTATTCATGATGGCTGGGGTACTCCAATCCACTCCCGGTAGGTTGAAGTCCCCCACAATCGCCGTGCTACCTTTTCCACAGACCCTTCTAATGTGTCCCACTAGTTCCTTGTCTAACTCCTCTGTTTGAAATGGTGGCCTGCACGCTACTCCCATCCTGAGAGTCCTATTCTGGGAATCCTGGATTTGCATCCAGAATGACTCTGTACTACACTCCTCCCCCTCCTCATGAACACACTTCAGTCCTTCTCTCACATACAGTGCCACCCCCCACCCTTCCCATTTACCCTATCTCTGCTGAATGTGTACGCTTTACCCAAGAAACAATGAACAGAGGCATAGAACTCCTGTAGTAGGGCACACAAATGTTTGGCAGGGACCTATTTCTGAATGACTGCTGTATTTTTACTGCTGAGCCAGTCTTCAAACACTTTCACAGCATTTCTGAAGTTTCTCTTACCTTTTTTCTGCTGCAGAACATTGAGATCCCTGCTACAGACTGTAACATGCCTACTCACATTTTTGGCATCTACTTGTTTTAATTCACTTCTTTCTGTCTTTTTACCTTTTTTTCTGGGAGGCTCACCACCTGGAAAATAATTGACTGTTACATGGCCAAACAGATAGAAGCTGACCTCCATATTATCAGTGATGTGTTTTTTCCCTGCTTAGTTCTCTGGTAAAAATGGCTACTTTTTGGTTTCTTATTTCTGTCTGTGTGCAGGAATTTGTCTAAGGGACATTCACAAGACAATGATTTGGGGGAAGTAGTTCTGTCTGTGAAACTGTGGATTAAATAGGAGATTTAATCCATGGTCAAGTGATGGTATTTGATCATTTAGTTTTCTGCTTTTTCCAACCCATTTTATAATGCTGGACAAGCTCTACTCTTTAGGCCTCTCCTCGGAAAGAGTTGTATGGTCAAACTCAGTGGGTAAAGATAGACGCCACTCTATCAAATGTTAAAGCTATCTCAGTAGGGATCCCACAAGGTTCAAAGGCTTGGCCCTCTCCTTTTTGGCCTGTTCATAAACAGCCTCGCAAAGATCTGCCCTCTATCGAAGGTGCTTCTCTATACTGATGACACTGTGGTCTTTAATAGTAGTACAGACCATGGGAAACTCTCCAGTGATCTCCAATGCAGTTTTGAGTCACTGGAGGGTTATTCTATAAAACAAACTAGTCCTAAATTACAAGAAGACCAAGACCATGCTATTCACTGGCTCACATTTGAAAAAAGGTCCCTCCCTTGTTATCCGTAACTCTTCTGGAGTTATCCTTGAACAGGCTGAATCCTTGAAATACCTGGGTGTCACCTTGGATGATACCCTCTCATTTGCAGCCCATGTGGACAACATTGTCAATCTTGGCAATAGAAAGCTAGGAGCACTTTACAGGCAACGTGTGAACCTCATCTCTGGGGCTTGGCACCTTGCAGTATCAGTATGATCCTCCCGCTCCTAGATTATGGCCTCCCAGTTTATGGGATGACTAGTGACTCTGTTCTTAACAGAGTTAAGCTGGAACTTAATAAGGCATGTCAAATTGCTATTGGGGCTGACAGGCTCACACATAACTGCTCCCTTTATATGCTTACCAACTGGCTTACCATACAGGACAGACTAAAGTACCAGACTTGCCTAATCACAAAGAAAGCTCTTTTGGGCCTCACCCCCACTGCTATTCAAGACCTTTTCTGCTCTATTACCAACCAATACTCTACCAAAAGTATGACTAGACATGCCCTTGATGTACCCTTCCAGAAAGCAAGCTTGTCTTGGAGTTCCTTTGTAGTTTGTGCTGCTCAATGTCTGAATGAACTTCCTGAATTCTTAGTGGTTCTCCCCAAAATTGCACAATTTAAGAAATTCCTGAAAAATGAACTCACTCATAGATCATTATGCAGCTGCTATAATTGACTCACACCTGTCAATGCTTTGAATCCTGTGCTTGTTACCTCATTGCTTTTGCTGAACATGTCCTCTGGAACTGCTGTTGCTTAGTCATATTGATACTGTTCCTTGTATTTGCTATTACTTGTACCTAACCAGGCTCCCCACATCGCTGAATGTTTGTATTGTCCTGTCCTGACATGGAACCTTTGTAAAACAGCACTTGTGCTCAAAGGTGTTTTCTGAATTATCAATCAATCAATCAGTCAGTCAATAAATAAATGAATATCCCTCCCCAAGTGGTGAGGGCAGAGAATTTTGAGGAGTTTCAGGCGATGTCTGCTCAGCTCTTGGAGTCCCAAGATTTCTGGTGTGGGGTACTTCAATTTGCTGGGTAAATGTGAAGGATGATGGGATTGCTGTTGGGCTTCTCCAGTTGATGGAATTGCTGGGTTTTGCTCAGCATATTTGGGCTGCCACACATGTGGGGGGACACATATCAGACCTTATGTTTGCTATCAGGATGGTGGTCAACAGCCCTTGGCTAGATCCTGTGGTCTGGTCTGATCATTATGCCGTATACTTCAGGTTGATGTCCCTTTGATGCCTTTATACCTCTTCACAGATGGCCCACAGCAGAGCATGAGGTAAACTCAATCTTGAAGTTTTCTAGGATTCTGTGGATGTCTCCAGTTTTATTGCTGCTTCCTGTAGAAGTGTCAGGGAGGCAGTGGAGGTCTTACATAATAGCATCCTCTCTTCTGTTGATGCTCTAGTGCCAATCCTTTACCCCCCAACCAGGAAGAGGAGTGCTCCATGGTTTAATGATGTGCCCTGTTCTTTTAAAGGGAGGGGTTGGAGGTTAGAGTGCAAGTGGAGGAAATCCTGTCTGGATTCTTGTCCAAGTTGCTCATTATAGAGAATACCAGGGGGCAATGACAGATTTGAGAAGAACTTTCTTCTCAGGCATCATTGCAGCAGAGAGAAATAGACCCACATCTCACTTTAGAGTAGTGGACGGTATTCTCCATCCCATATTTATCACCCAAGATTTTGGGATAGATTTCTCAGGAGAGGTGTGATGGGTTTGCAGAATTCTTTACAGCCAAGTTTGCAGATATCCGGGCCAAGGTTTCCTCCTGGTGATTTTACACAATTGTGGTAGTCGTGAGCAGGAGTCAGCAGGAATTCGGGTCATCTAGGATGACTTTTGCCCAACTGATTTGATGAAGATTTGCAAGGTGCTGTCCAAGATGGACCCTAATCAATGTGTGCTGGATCCTGTTCCTGCCTCTCTAATGAAGACTGGAGAGGTGGTGATTGGTCCAGCCCTTGCTGAAGTTCTTAATGCCTCTCTGTGGGAGGATGTTTTTCCTGCTGTCCTGAAAGATGCAGTGGTTTGTCCTCTCTTAAAGAAGGCTCATTTAAATCTGGATGACTCTGCAAGTTATAGACCTATCTCTAACTTCTTTTTTTTGGTAAAGTTATTGAGAAAGTGGTGGTGGCATGGCTTAGGGAGAACCTGGAGGAATTCTACATCTATGAACCACTCCATTCGGGTTTTCATTCTCTACACAGCACTGAGATGTCCCTTATAAGGCTTTTAAATTATCTGCTTCTTGCAAGGGATCATGGAGAGGTTTCTTTCCTGGTCCTCTTGAATTAATCATCTGCATTTGACACTGTGGAACATGTGAAGTTGTTGGACCATATAAAAAGGTTTGTTAATGCAGTAGGAGCAGTCTTCAATGGGTTCCTATCCTTCCTTAGTGATTGCCATCAGTCAGTGATTTTGGGAAATTTCGATCTTGTTCCTCTATCACCAACTGTGTTGTTCCCAAGGGTTCCAGCTTGTCTTCCCTTTTGTTTGCAGTGTTTATACTCCTACTCAGAGATGTGATCCAGAAGTATAGCTTGGGTTTTCACTACTATGTTGATGATGCCCAGCTACATCTTTCAATTAAACCCAGGCAGGGCTCCTCAGTGAGGGTGCTTAAGAATGTGCTATCGGAGATCTGTGGGTGGAAGACTAACAGTGAGCTGAAGTTTAATTCTGGAAAGACCAAGTTATTGTTGGTATGATTGGATCATCTTAGGTCTTCTATGTTAGAGAGCCTGTAGCTCCTCAAGTTTGGGGAAGATAGACTCCAGGTCAGCCAGGTATTTCAGAAACTAGTGGTCACCCTTGACCAGGGGTTGACCCTTGCACCTCAGGTGTTAGTGTTGGTCAGGAGTGGCTTCTATAATTTAAAGACTATAGCAGGATTGTGTCCTTACCAAACATTATGGTGCCATAATGTCACAAACTAATGTTATTTTATTGGTTTAACCAAGTACAATTCATACTAGGTATTCATACTGGGTTTAGAGCAAAAGGAGGCCATAAAGCCCATACTACCGCTTCCCACATTAGTGAGTCCACTTTGCCCTGTTCATAACTAGCCAGTTATCTATTTTCACTTTAAGCTGTCAACATTCCTACAATTCACAATTTCTTCTGGTAATAGATTCCTTATTCTACCTGTCCTATTTAGAAATGCAAAATGATCACTGTTTTTCTTAGCTGTAGCCATTCTGATTTGCTTTGTATGACCTCTGAGACTAGGAGGTTTGTCACAAAGTTTAATATTCATCTCCCTACTTAATTCCTGGTCACCCATCATTCTAAGTAACATTAATAAGTCACCCCTTGTTCTTCTCTGTTCCAATGTGAATAATCCTGTCTTTTGTAGTCTTTCTTCATAGGAAAGTGAATTCATAGAACCTAGGTACTTGGTGAATCTCCTCCGAACTTTCTCGACCCTAGCTATATCTTCTGGCTTATATAGATACCACAGCTGGGACCCATAATCCAAATGATGTCTGACATAAGTTTTTATTTTTTTATTTAATATACTTTATTAGTTTTTATGCAAGCAGGCAGTAACAACCAAGACATCAAGTCGAAAATGTAAAAACATTTACAACAAGGAGAAACACTGCACCAATTTGTTGCTTACTTGATCCTCACCCCACCCACCCATGTCTGCCACCAGTCACATATAACCTAAGCTATGGTTGCTAACATACAATCACTACCTGACAGAAACACAGACAGATGGGTTACAAGGTAGAACAACAATAACAAATACGTTTGGGTGGAAGGAAACAGAGGGTGGTGGTAAATGGCTGTCACTCCACAGAGGGAAGAGTGACCAGTGGGGTACCACAGGGATCAGTGCTGGGACCGGTTCTATTCAACATCTTCATCAGTGACATTGCGCAGGACCTAGAAGGCAGAATTTCACTGTTTGCTGATGACACAAAGCTCTGTAACAGAGTAGACACACCAGAGGGTGTAGACAGAATGAGAAGGCCTGCAGAAACTTGAAGAATGGTCAGGGGTTTGGCAGTTGAAATTCAATGCAAGGAAGTGCAAGATAATGCATATGGACACAAAACCCTGGCACAATATATCAGTTGGGGGTGAGGATATAGCATGCACCAAGCAGGAAAGGGATCTTGGGGTTATCATCTCTGATGACCTCAAGGTAGGGAAACAGTGTGACAAGGCAGCAGGTAAAGCAAATAGGATGCTGGGATGTATAGGCAGGGCATCACCAGCAGGAAAGGGAGGTCATAATTCCACTATACAAGACACTAGTGAGGCCCCACCTGGAGTACAGTATACAGTTCTGGAGACCATACCTACGTAAGGACATAGACAGGGTAGAGAAGGTTCAGAAGGGGCAACAAAGATGGTGCATGGATTGCATCACAAGTCCTATGAAGACAGGTTGAAGGAACTGAACATGTACTCCCTGGAGGAGAGGAGGAGAGGGATATGATAGAGACATACAAGTATCTTACAGGGAGGAACAGGGTGCAGGAATACACTATTTTAAGCGAAAAGATGTTCCAGGACTAGAAGGCATGGGATGAAGTTGGAGGGAGGACGATTCAGAGGAAACATGAGGAAGAATTTCTTCACAGAATGGGTGGTGGACAAGTGGAACACCCTGCCAGAGGAAGTGGTGGGGGCTGAAACAATCAGGATTTAAGCATGGGATAGACATAAAGGAATTCTGGAGGTCAGGTAAGGGCAACAGACTTATAGGAAAACATAAACTGAACTTACAAGCTCAAATGGGCAGACTGGGTGGGCCATAGGCCCTTATCTGTCGACACTGTCTATGTATCTATGTATCTATGTTTGACTTCCTTGTAGAATCAATAACCTAGAAAACGCTTCATAAGAAATAAAGGATATAAAAAAAGGAAAAAATTAATAAAAAAAACATGATTAATTGGTTGTGAGAAGAGTATAAAGAGGTTCCCATCGTTTAGTGTATTTCTTCATACCATTTGACAGCTTTGCTATTGTGAATTCAGCCTGCAAAGCAAACAGCATTTCATTAAACCGTTCCAGATAATTTGGAACAGTTAAGTCCAACCAATGCCTTAGTATGACTTTTTTTGCACATGCTGAAATGAATGCCATGCGAGCCCTCTGATTGCCCTGTATTGATGTGTAGTCACCTATAAGACAAGTTTCTATATTGAAACTACCTGACAAGGCTAATAATGGATTTAACCTATTTTCAATACTACGCCAGAAGGAGCAATCTTATCGCAGGACCATAACATATGAGTTAGATCTGCAGCAGCTTGATGACATTTAGAACATTGGCTAGTGGGTGGAAACCTAATCGATATAATTTGGAGGAGTATAATATAAATTGTATTATACAAAACTGCATGTATCTATATTTGTCCCATTTAATGTATTTATATAAATGTGCCCAAATTGGGGCCCAATCTCTGGAACTAGAGAGAGCCTGAGTGACCCTATCCCATTGATAGAATCTTTGATTGTCTGCAAGGGTCACTGTCGATAGAATAAAATTATAAGAATAAGATATTAAATGGTCTGATATAAGTTTTATATAAAGGCAACAGGCAGCTTATAGATTTATTGATGAAACTCCTTTTGATATTTCTGATCATATAGGTGGCTTTTATAATAGCCTGATTCCGATGTTTTTGAAACTTAAGTTTATTGTCAACTATAATACCGCAGTCTTTCTCATTGGTCACTGCAGATAGAACTACCTAGGACTACCCCATTTAGCACATATGTTTGAGAAGCATTATTCTTGCCAAGATGCATACTGGTACATTTCTGAACACTAAATGGCATTTTGTTCCTGTTGCTCCATCTTCTGTCTCTTTGAGGTGCCTAACCATATCTGGTTGCTGACTCCAAGTACTTACTGGTTTAATATCATCCTCAAATTTTGTAACAGTATTTTTGCATTTTATGCAGATCGCTGATATATAGAGCAAACAGGACAGGGCCCAGTGCTGACCCCTGCGGCACACCACTAGTTACCTGGATAGGCTTTGAGCATTCCCCACCACTCAAACCCTCTGATATTTATCTTTCAGACAGTTATTCGTCCAGGTTATAATCCTACTGTCAATTACCAATATACCCATTTTCAATTGAATTATAATGTGGGACTTTATCAAAAGCCTTGTGAAAATCTAAATATATAATGTCAAAGGAACATTATCATTAATCCCTTTCCTTATTTTCTCATAAAAACACAAATGGTTGGTGGTGCACCCTCTCTGTTTCCTAAATTCATGTTGTACTTTACCAAAAGGCCTATGATCAACATACTTTCCTCAAGTTTGATTTTGAGGAAACTTTCAGCCATTTACAAATGACTGACATCAAGCTAACTGGCCTATAATTTGATGTAGCTGTCCTGTTCCCTTTTAAGTTTGCTTGCACATGAGAAAAATTCATCACAGCTTAAGAAGCGGGATTTTGGAGGTGTGAGGCAGGGGGCAATGGCCCAGTGCCTTTAGAGGCTTGGCACCTTTCCCCAATGCAGTGGCACACTGCTGCTGACACTAGTTCAGCCAGTGTGCCACCACCTTGAAGTGAATCCACCGCTGCAATGAGGGTGACCCATCATTGCAGAGGTACTTCCATCCTCGCCCAGTTCATTTGCCAACAGGGAGCCCACTCATTGGCATACTGTAACCCCTCCCCTATTTGTTGTGTGCTGAGGGGGTGCTCCATCACCCTCTGCATCATGTGCCCCCCAACAGTCTTTCTTTGCCAATGGAGGGCCCAATCCCTGTCAGCTTCAGTCCCCCCTTTCCCAGTTCAATTTGCCTATGGGGGAGCCCCCTTCCCATCAGCATAATGTCCCCCCAATTTGTTGTGTGCCGAGGGGGTGCCCAATCCTCTCGGATCTCCCCCCCTCGGTATGTGCCGATGGGGGAGCCTAATCCCCCATCGGCTACAGCACCCCCAAAAAAAAACACTCAGGTGGCATGCTGGGAACTCACCCCAGTGTGCCAAATGTCCCTGAAAAAAAAGTCCCACGATGTTTTAGGCTTTTTTTTAACCTGTAAAACAGAAAACGGTCCCTTGTTGAGTTCGGTGGCCCTCTGCCAACTCCACGCCCAATTCTGTGTACCCTGCCTCCCCATACACCCCTCAACCCATACTTACCTCCAGAGCCCAGCGAGATAATCTTTCAGCTGACCGAACACGGCTTGCACTTTCAAAGCTGACCGTGAAACTGAAGAAATGCCGGTAGCTATATAATGGCATAAATAGGGTTTTTCAACTTTGATGCATATCTCAGGAATTTTGGGGAATTTAGGCACCAAGGGTGGGATATTCAGACTGTGCCAGGCTGTGGTGCAAGCCTGGGTGCAGCGTAACTTGATGCACAGAGGCGTTGACAGGGTGATATTCAACGGAGATGCGCCATGGCACAGCATCGTTGAATATCACATCTTAGCCACCGCAGTGCACATGGCACAGTGGCACTGCACCAGCGCAAGTGGCGGGTGGAGCAGGGGGATCTGCAAGCACAAGTGCCCGTTACGATAAAAGCGCAACCACTGCGGTATTCAAAGTGCACATGCAAATGGGGCCATAATGTATGCAAGGCGCAAATGGGGCCATTTGCATGTCATTATGGCCCCATTTGCATGCAGGTGCACTGATCCCCGGTGACTTGCGCCTGGCGCCCTGCCAGGCTGCAGCCGTCAGGGACCAACGCCCCCTGCACATCGCAGCAAAGTGCCCCAATGCCCGATCGCAGGCATGTGTATATGTAAGAACATGTCCAATATCCCTGGTGGTCCAGTGGACTGCTTGCAGCCTGATCACGGGCAGTAGTACATGTAAAGTCATATTACACCATTCCTGGTGGTCCAGTGGACTGCTTGCAGCCTGATCACAGGCATAAGTATATTTAAAATCAGTTAACTCTATCCCTGGTGGTCCAGTGGACAGCTCGCAGCCTGATTGCGGGCATCTGTTATGAAGATTAGTCCTATATCCCTGGTGGTCCAGTGGACCATTTACAGCATGATCGCGGGCGTCAGTAATATCTCATGATGAACCAATCCAACTCTGGTGGTCCAGCAGTACCCCTCCCACCCACCCACTGAGCCCCACTGCCCGCTCCTCCCGTCAGCGCGGTGGCAGCTCCCACCCACTTGCCACCCCATACCCACCGACTGACTCTGTACGGTAGGGTGTATCGCCATTGGTCCATAGCGTGAGCCAATGGGCGTGCTGCCCTACCATACTACACAGTCCAGATATGTGAATGATCCATACTATTGTAGTATGGTACATGGACTGCACGCCCATTGCCAAGCTGTGGACCAATGGGCGACAGCCCACCGCACGGAGTCAGTGGGTGGGCAGCAGCGGTGGGGAGCTGCCACCCGCCGCTGACCAGGGGAGGGGCAGTGGGGCCCAGTGGGTGGGTGGAGGGGTACTGCTGACCACCAGGGCTGATTGGTTCGTCATGAGATATTACTGATGCCCGTGATCCAGCTGTGAGCTGTCCATCAGACCACCAGGGATATAGGATTAATCATCATAACAGAGGCCCGCGATCGGCTGTGAGTGGTCCACTGGACCACCAGGGATAGGGGAACTGTTTTAAATATACCTATACCCATGATCGGCATGGGGTGCTACCACGAGGTGCCGCCGAGCTGGGTGGCCACCACATGTGGCAGCTGCCGTGTTGGCGCCTGCACAGCAGCTCACCTGGGTGGCCAGCTGTTGCTCCTTTTTTGGCTCACCTGTGTGCTGGTGCAGGTAGGGGTTGCACATGCATGGGCTCAGCACATCCCGGGCTGAATATTGGGATGTGCGGAGTATGCATGGGCACGCCTCCCCTACCTGCGCTGCATACATTACTGATGCACTCCGGCACATTGGGATTTGTGCCAGGCTCAGTCCCCCTTTGAATATCGTGCCAGGGCGCATCAGTGGGTTGCACAGTTGCGCCATGCACAACCCTTCTGAATATTCTGCCCCAAATTTTCAACATGGGGTTATTGGGACCCCTCCTCATGAATTCAGCCACTGTCATGGTGTTATTCTGTCCCAAAAGGTGATTTCGTGGTCACTGTGTGGAATGTGCTGCAAGGCCCAGAGCAAGAAGGCTAGGGCTAAGAAACAAGCTGGTTGAGCAAGGAGGTCATGGAAAAGCTAAGGAGGAAAAGAGCTGCCTTTAGGAGATACAAAAACAGGAGGGGAGGACAGGAAAGAGTACTTGGTGGAGTTGAAGGAGGTGACAAGGGCAGTTAGGGGAGCCAAGGCATCTACGGAACTCAGGCTGGCACAAAGCATTAAGAAGGGGAGAAGGACTTCTTTAGGTGAATCAGGGAGAAAAGGCGCTGTAAGGACCACATAGTAAGGATTAGGAAGGAGAGGGGGTTGGGTGGAAGCAGGATGTAATAAGGCAGAAGCCCTAAATGATTACTTCTGCTTGGTATTTACTAAGGAGAAGAGGGGAGTGACACCCAAGGGGGGAGGAATGGCAGAAACGGTGGGGAGGGGGTGACAGATGGGGAAATCATGGAGGGCAGAGTTCGGGAGGGTTTGAAGGCACTGAGGGTGGACAAGACGCCAGGCCCAGATGGCATCCACCCCAGGGTGCTGAAGGAGCTGGCAGAGGTCCTTGCAGGACCTTTTTCAGACCTATTTAATGCCTCACTACATTCGGGGTGTGTACCCCAGGACTGGAGGATGGCTCATGTGGTACCCCTCCACAAGAGTGGCCCCAAGAATGAACCGGGAAATGATAGACCAGTGAGCCTCACATCCTTTGTGGGTAAGCTAATGGAGACTATCCTGAAGGAGAGGCTGGTGGCCCACCTAGAGGCCAAAGGAATACAGGACAGCAGACAGCATGGCTTCATACATGGCAGATCCTGCCAAACCAACCTGGTGGAGTTCTATGACTGGGTAACTGGACAGGGGCCATGTAGTGGATGTCCTGTATCTGGACTTCAGTAAGGCATTTGACTCAGTGCCGCATGGAAGTCTGGGAAGTAAGTTAGAAGGCACAGGGTGGGTGCAAAGCTGGTGTGATGGGTAGGGGACTGGCTTCAGGGAAGACAACAGAGGGTGGTGGTGGGTGGGGAGCTCTCACACCCAAGGATAGCGCGAGAGTTCTACAGGGCTCGTGTTGGGACCAGTGTTGTTTGGGATATTCATTGCAGACATATCATTGGACATCAAGAGCAAGATCAGTCTGTTTGCTTATGATACCAAGGTAGAAGCAGTGGTGGATGACCTAGGGGGATGGCAGGGGTTGCAGGATGATCTGGCAAAGTTTGAAACCTGGTCAGACACCTGGCAACTGGGGTTTAATGCCAAAAAGTGCAAGGTGCTGCATTTTGGGATGAAGAACCCAAGGACCAGTTACCAGCTGGGGGGAGTGCAGCTAGCCCAGACTGAGGAGGAGAAGGATCTGGGGGTGCTCATTACAGGGTCAATGAACAACTCGGCACAATGTAGGAAGGCAGCTGCAAAGGTCAACAAAATGCTGGGTTGTATTGCAAGAGGTATATCCTCAAGGAGGGAGGAGATGATTCTGCCACTGTATAGGTCATTAGTTAGACTGCACCTGGAGTACTGCGTGCAGTACTGGCACCCGTATCTGAAGAGGGACATTAAAAGTTACTGGAGGGGGTGCAGTGCAGGGCGACAAAGATGGTCAAGTGGCTGGGGGACTTATCATACAAGAGGAGGCTGAGGGAGTTGAACATGTACTCGCTGGAGGAGAGGAGGGACAGGGGGGACATGATTGAAACCTTTAAGTACTGAAAGGAATAAACAAGACAGGTACAGAGGGGCTGTTCAAAGTAAGGGAGGGGGGGGACACCAGGGGCCATGATATGAGACTGGAGGGGAGGAAGGTTCAGGAGGGAGATGAGGAAACACGTTTTTACAGAGAGGGTGGTGGCTGGGTGGAATGCATTACCTGCAGAAGTGATATCCAGTAGAACAGTGGACTGCTTCAAAAGGGGGATGGGACAGGACAAGGGGAAGGGTGGAAGGGAGGGGCAGCTGCAGAATAAGGGGTGCTAGCTGCACATTCAAGCAGACTTGATAGACGTCTAGGCCTTTATCTGCTGGCAAATTTTATATGTTCGTATGTTCGTATCACCTTTTGGGACTGAGTAACAAAACAACAGTGCCAGTGTTCATGAGGTGGGCTCCCAAAAAACCTATGTTGCAAATTTGGTGGAAAAAATCAGACAAATGACTGGTTTACAAGCGTGCGTTGCGCAGTTTCCATGCATGCTCGTACCTTCACAAATTTGTAATATTTTCATTCCAGATTTTCAACACTGGCATTTTTCCACACCTCCTTATGAACAGTACAGCTGTCATTTTTTCACATCCTGACCGAAATGTGTTTTCGCACTTCCAGCGCAGAATAGCACAGTCACTGTGGGAAATCAGTGTTTGAGACACAGTAAGAAAATCACAGTGACACTGTTCATGAGCAGAGGTCCTAAAATGCCTATGTTGAAAATTTGGTGACAGAAGTCCATAAAATGACTGTGTTATGAGCATGTGTTGCACAGTTTCCATGCTTGCTCATAACTTCGTGAATTTGTAATATTTTCACTCCAGATTTTCAATATTGACATTTTTCCACACCTCCTTATGAACAGTACAGCTGTCATTTTCACGTCCTGGCCAAAATGTGGTTTTGCACTTCTGGCGCAAAATAACGCGGTTGCTGTGCAAAATCAGTGTTAGGACACATTAAGAAAATCACAGTGACACTATTCATGAGCAGAGGACCTAAAATGCCTGTGTTGAAAATTTAGTCAGAAAAGTTATGAGCATGTGTTGCACAGTTTCCATGTATGCTCAGAAGTGCTCAAATTTGCAATATTTTCACTCCAGATTTTCAACATTAGCATTTTGCAACACCTCCTTATGAACAGTACAGCTGTCATTTTTCATATCCTGCACAAAATTTGCATTTGCACATCTGGCGCACAATGGCGCGGTCGCTGTGGGAAATTAATGTTTCGGACAGATTAAGAAAATCATAGTGACAGTGTTCATGAGCAGAGGTCACAAAATGCCTATGTTGAAAATTTGGTGAAATAATTCCACTAAATGACTGCAGTACAAGCATGTGTTGCGCGCAGTTTCCATGTATCATACGGAACTTCAAGCATTTTAATATTTTCACTACAGATTTTCAATATTGCCATCTCTTCACACCTCCTTATGGATGGTACAGATGTCATTCTTCACATCCTGCCTTGATCTGTGTTTTCACACATCTGGTGCGGAATATGCCAGTCACTGTGGGAACTTCGAAGTTCAGGACACGTTATCAAAATCACACAGCCACTGTTCATGAGAAGAGGTCCAAATGCTTTCATGAGGTGGGGTCACAAAAGGCCATGTTGAAAATTTGTAGTGCAAATGCCAACACATGTCCGAGTGTTAGGGTTTCTAACCATAATGTCACAGCCTGTACAGACTGACAGGCATCAGAGGTGTAACTTTGGATCACCGGCTGTAATGCTTATGCCATCCCACCCCCACCCTGAAGCCAGTGACAGGCATCAAGGTATGCCTTGAACTCTTCAGTCCCAGACTTCACCCCATTCTCCTGTACTGTACCCATTTCAGTGTATGTCCTTATGAAATGGGGTGACTGTGAAGCCGAACACCCCAAGGCACACCTCAACACTTGTCGGTGTCTACAGGATAGAGTGAGGTGAAATACCATGAGCATTATGGGCAATGCAGGCACATCCCCATGCCTGTCCATCACTGCAGGGTGGAGGTGGGATTGGCGTGAGTTCAGTACTTCACTGCCACTCCTATTCTGCATCTGTATAACTCCTGCACGTCCAATGCTAATATCAGCAAGAACATTCGGCATTGACAAATGCTTGTTATATATTGGAACCACCAAAAGTTTGTCTCTAGTCATACAGTATCACACCAATTGTTAACTTAAAGATTGAAATTAACTTTGTCACTGGTGTGATTAAGGTTTGCATCTATTTCTGCAGTGGGGAAGGTTTACTAATAGGGAATTATCCTAAAATATCCAGTGGTTAACTGGAAGTGGAAACCAGCCTCACTAATGAGAGCAGGGATGGATGCAGATCACTCCCATTCAGTTACAAAATTTGGTTTAAGTAAATGGGTTAATTTGATTTGGTAGCCTGTGACGTGGGTGCCTGAATCACGGCGCCCTCCAAAATGGAGACACAATGTGGGTGAAAGCCCGAAAGGTGAGGGGGCAGGAAGGGTGACTGGATGTGGTGGGGTGGGTGACCCTAGCGACAGGATGTCGCTGTATGTATACACTCGGGGGGCGAGCATGGCGAGCGTGGCCTGGGAGGAGGCGGAGGAGATGCAGGGTGGCACTGCAGTCAGCTGCCGAGCTGCGCCATGGTGTCAGGGGTTGGCCTCGCTATGTGCATGGGGTTCCAGGTTCGGTCTGGTTCATCATGCTTTTTTTTGTTGCTGCGCCTCTGCCCCAAACTTGTGTGTGTTTTTGCTTTTGCCTCTCGACATGCACCTCTCTGGAGTTGAGAATCCTTAAGTAGGAGGGTGTGGGGAGTGAAGCAGCAAATCTATTGCGTCTCTGGCACACGTTCACTCCATGCGCGAGGTTGTGGGGGTAAGCGGTATTTTTAGCCGCCTCTGACCGCGCTTATAATGCGGAGTCGCCATTCGGCGCTCACATTATCACATAGAACCATTTGATGTTATGATTTGCACCTGAGTCAGTGAATATATATGGAGTGAGTAACTTGTGTAGCCACACCTCCTGATGAAAGAGTAGGAGACCTCGAAGCGCTGAGGTTGAGAACATGACTGTGGGAGCCTGAAAGCACTTTTTTGCACTAAATAATATTGTGTCAAGAACTGTGCACTTTACTTTTTTTGTTTCTGTGAGTACAATATTTGTACAAAATGATTTTTTTACAAGTAAAAAAATCTTTCTACTGAAATTATCTTGCCTGGAGTGCTGTTTTTTTACAAAAATTTCAGAATGCAGCAGCTAGACTTGTTACATCTGTACAGAGGAGTGATTATACCACTCTAGCACTGTGCTCTCTGCACTGGCTTCCTGTGAGATGGCAGATTAAATTTAAAATTCTTCTACTTACTTATAAGGCACTTAATGGACAGGGACCCCAGTACCTTACAACCTTGCAACCCGCCCCAATATCCAGGAACTATGCTGCACTGGTACTGGGCTGTTGGTGGTTCCAAAATCAAGACTAAAGACAGCTGGCGACAGGACATTCTCTGTACTGACCTGTTCGTATAGAATGGTTTACCCATGATATTTGTACTGCCCTTTTGTTTACCATCTTTAAAAGTAAACTTAAGACCTGGCTGTGTTCTCAAGATTTTGTAGGAGACTGAATTGTTATGTTGTACATTTTTCTTATCTCTGTTATTGTTTTATTTATTATCATGTTGGATTTGTTATATCATTTTTATGTAAAGTGCCTTGGTTTTTGAAAGGTGTTTTTAACTAAAGTATCTATCTATCTATCTATCTATCTAGTTGTCTATATCTATCTGTCTGTCTATCTAGAATAAAAAGATAAAGGAATAAATGACACAATAGACAAAACACAACAATGAATAAATCTCACTACACGACTTTACAAAATATGACCCACTGCTTTCCTTACAGACTTATCCCTATTCGATTGGAGACCACTTTATGACACCAACAATGTAAATGAGGCCCTAAACTACTTTATCTCCCACATTTGTACTCTCCAAAACTTGCACTCCCCAATAGTGAAATGCAGAATTAAAGGCTCTCCCACCAGGTGGCTACACAAAGACCTCCTTGCCTTACTAAAGGCGAAGGATAAGGGCTGGTCCAAATTTAAAACCTCTGATCCTCAGGTTGATTTGGTGGAGTACAGGACCAAGAGAAAAGACTGTAAAAAGGCCATACACCATGCAAAGAGCTCCTACTGCAAAAACCTGTTGTTTGATGCTATTGATGACTCTAAAAAAATGTGGAATCATATCAAAGGTATTATGGAGGGCAGCGTACCCAATCTAGCCATGATATGGTGCTTGATGGCATTCACTGTAACAGCCCTGTCACCATTGCCAATGCCTTCAACCATCACTTTTCTGACATTTCCAAATACACCTGTCTTGCCTCGATGCTCCCATCATTCACCCTCTTCATCCCTAAGGACACTCCTGATACTACTCCCTATTTCTACCTATGTGCAGTCACAAATGTGGAGTGCGTTGGCTACTTGACTCTGTCTCCATCTGCTGTAGTGTAGGCTCTGATGATCTCTAGCCTAGGTTGCTAAAATTGGCCTCCCCTCACCTTCCCTCTAGCTAGAATTTATAATCTGTCCTTATTCTCTGGGGTTGTTACTGATATCTGAAAGGTTGCAAAGATTGTCCCAGTCTTCAAGAAAGTTGACACCAAATCCATCACCAGTAATCGTCTTATAGCTATCCTTTCAGTCCTGAATAAACTGCTTGAGAAAATTGTTTCTGCCCAATCCATTACCTATCTCCTTGACCACAACCTCCTCTCTGATGTCCAGCATAGTTTTAGGAAAGGCCACAGTACCACCACTGCTCTGCACAAATTCACGAATGACACCAAAGTTGCTATGGATAATGAACTACTCACAGGTGCAGTATTCATTGACCTTACAAAGTCTTTGATCTAGTTGACAATCCTTTACTAAAGTCCAGGATGTTATCCCTTGGTATCTCCTCTGATATGGTTTCCTGGTATGACTGCTACCACACTGATAGACAACAGTTTGTTAAGTACAACTCAGCTGTTCTGGCTGCTCCATCATTAACACTGGGGTTCCACAAGGAGCTATCCTTGGTCCTCTCCTCTTCACTATCTTTAAAATGATCTGTCCATAAATGCCATATCCTGCTCCTTTCTGCTCAATGACCTAGCGCTCTACTCTAGCTCTAAATACCTGGCTGAACTAAACTCCAGCCTTACCTCAGATTTCTGCAAAATTCACTCCTGGCTCTCCCAAAACAAATTAATACTTAACGCTGGCAAAACTCACTCTATATTATTTGGGTCTGCCCCTAGACTAAGAAAGTGTGCTGTGCACCTATCCATCTACAGTAATGATGACTCCCTCCTAGAAAATATTAACAGATTCAAATACCTTGGTATTACCCTCGACCCTTCTCTGGACTTTGCCCAGCACATCTTCAGTACTTGTAAAGCTGTCAACACCAGGCTTAGCCTGGATTTTAAAACCAGATATGCCCTCACACCCTCTGCCAGAATTGCCATTGCACAGGGCATCCTTCTTCCTACCGTCATCTATGGCTGTATTACCGTCACACATGCTGCTAAAGCTAACCTTCACAAATGGGACACCACATGCAACAACATCTGTTGTTTTGCTCTGGCATCAAGCCATTTTACCCACTACTGTCAGCTATACTTGGGTCTAAACTGGCTATCTCCTGAAGCTAGCCACTTCTATGCCCTTGGCACCCTAACTGACAAAATTATTAGAACTGGGGTTCTCTCCTCTTTAGCCTCTATGTTGACTCCCTCTGCCCTCGTCTACCCCCTCTGATCTTGTGATCAGTCCCTACTAGCTGCTCCTAGGTGTATGACCAATATGGGACTTCAGGTCTTCTCCCACTTTGCCTTGAATCTTTGGAACTCTTCTGTGGCCCTCTGGCTGTCCCTTTCTCATGTCTGCTTCAAAAAGGGAGCTATACCAGTTCCATATGGTAATAGTGAGTCTTAAATCATGACTTGCATAACAGCGAGTACTGATTAGTGAAAACAAAATTGGGAATCAGCACTACACTGAATGCAACATAAGCTACCAAACCACAACAATGCCACCTAAACAGAGTTCTATACTAACATGCTTTTTATGCAGTGGCTCTGCCCTCCACATTCCCCTTTGCAGGGCAAGCCCCTGCTCCCCAACTAAATATAATAACTCCGGGAGGGGTGGATACTGGGGCAGGAAGGAAAACATGGGAGGGCGACTGTTGCAGGACTGACAACCTGCGGGTGGGTGGGGAACAACCGGGGGGGGGAACAGGAGGTCAGTACATAAAAAATAAATTAAATCGCAACACCCAGATACAAAAAACATGAAACCTACAAGCAGTTCTGAACCCAGATCCATGTGCACCATAGGTAGTGACTGTAACCACCACACCTGGTGGCCAGCTCCACAGTAGCCCGCTGAACTCAACTATTTAACCTACTACCTCTACACTCGCTAACCTCCTGAACCTTCACTATTCTGACCCACCTAATTCACTATTCCTGCCCCCTCACTGTCCTTTCACAGTCACTGTATATGCTGGCGCACAAACTGAGTCGCTCATTTTGAGTCGCTCAATTTGCTTCACCCATATCATGGGATACCGCTATACCACTATCTCTCTGTCTCTGACCCCTGTACCTGTTTCCTACCTCCATGATCTCCCAACTTATGTTACCTGACTAGTGCTTGTTATATAGAGAATAAAGGATGGAGAAGTGTGTGATATGAGAATTTAATACACACCTGAGGTGTGGGATGCCTCGTAAACCCTGAGGGCAAAGCCCGAGGAGTTCATCAAAGCATCCCACACTGAGGGAGGAATTCATTCTCATATACACCTTCCAATTTTTTATTTTTCATAATTGCTAATCAGCAATTTTTCTCCAGCCCAGTTTCTGTGAGCAAGTGTCACACACACACACACACACACTCACACGCAGACTTAGATTCTATGTCTCCCTGTCCCTCTCTCATCAGTTATTAATTATTTTTTTTGTCCTTTGTTTGCTTCTTCTTTTCTTTTTTTTTTTTAACTTGCAGTTTGAGATAGTTGTCCTGATCAGGCTGGCACTGTGTGTGAAGGCAAGGCCCCATTCCAAAGTGAACAAAAAGCAGGATAAACCAGACAGAGTTTAACAAAGAAAATAGATGGCAGGATCAACCAGATTCTGTTAAAACAAATAAAATAAAAATAAGGTGCGTTTAACATCATTGTGGTGGCTCCTCAATTAGTGAGAGAGGGAGCCGCCATATTTGTGACAGTGTCCGACCCGCCCACACATGGAGCGTTGGCCAATGAGGAGTGGCATAGTTTAATTGACATGGCTCATGAATGCCGCGATAACCAGATGGTTATTATGACAAATATCAACTGGATCAGCCCATAGAGAAAACTGCTGACCAGTTATTATAACTGCTTAACTTGTTGCACTATGTACTACTTGATCCTTCTGTTTTAAATTATTTAGTTACACTGTTCTGTCTATTTCTTGATTTGTTGCTATTGTACTTATTTCTCCTTGCTTCAATGATTTCCCACTCTGTTAGAATTTATTTTTCAGCTGCTTGTGTGTTGTAACTAGTTTACCTTTTCATTGGAAATTGTAATGTTTTACTGTACTGTGTTTCACAATTGTTTGTAATTTGTACTCTCCCGGTTGTGCCGAAAATAGGCATATTATTGTCTAGTGCACCTACCTGGTAATCAAAACCAAATAAATAAATCAAATGCAAGAAGGCTGTGGTCATGGTTGACTCCATCCTGAGGTTGAAAGATGTGCAAGTATGCTGAAGAGACATAGAAAATATTGCATTCTAGTGTGTACCTGAGCCAAAATGAAGCATTTAACACACAAATGAACAGACCATTGAAGGTTCTGGTGATCAAACCCTGCAACAGAAAATCTGTTGTGCAACTACCACTGTATCTCTTCTGGCATTATGTAATTTGTTCTTACAAGGGCAACTACATATTTAATAGTTATTGCAAATTGTAACAGTAAATCTATTGTGCAACTACTATGTTACTAATTTTTGCATCATTAAATTTGTTCTCACAAGCGAAACAACATATGAATGCAGATCTTGTGCTCTGTTTCAAGAGTCTATGTCAGACATTTAATTAAAAGGTAATCACACAGAAGAATGTAAAGGTGTAATCAGAATGGTAACTAAAATGGCACAGGGTCATAATGTCATGGTGAAAACTGCACACATCAACAATGCTGCACACAAAGCAGTGTGCAGCAAAATAAGGACGGAACAACACACTGACCACTACAAACAAAGCGCACACCAGAGGAATATCTGAGTTTTTGCAGGGGTCTCTGCCCCCGCACCTCCCGGACTAATTATAATCAACTCTGAGGGGTTGTGGACTTGGGGAAAAACAAATCAGACCAGGAACCTTCCCCCAAAAAAGAAGCTGCAGCAGAGTGGGATCTGGTGAGAACTGAACTGCAGCCCTGGTTCCCAACACCACTGGAGCCAGGTGCTCTAGCCACTCCACCATGGGAGCAGCTTGGCCAGGCACTGCCAGCAGCATCCTTCACCTTTCCTACTGGCAGCCTATAGACACAGGGGTAGTGGTTCTTATCGCATGCTTAAAAAACCCTGTCACCATAGAACCATTATTACTTCTTACAGTGCTGTATTTCATGCGTGGCTCTCTCCTTGCTATATGGACTCGGTATCAACTAAACTATGATTTCAATGTAACTTCAGTCTGCTACAGTTAAATGTCAGTGTCAGTGGCTCAGTAGGTAGCACACTCGCCTCTGAGGCCGGAGATCAGAGGGCTGTGGGTTCAGTTCCACATCTGGCACTTGGTTAATATCCAATACTGACACTGTAGTGCAGCATGAGAGGGTGCTGCACTTCTGAGGTGCCATCTTTTGGATGAGATGTTAAACTGAGGTCCCATCTGCCTGGATTGGCGGTAATTCAGATGGATGTTAAAGATCCCATGGCACTTATCGAAAAGAGTAGGGGAATTTCCCCAGTGTCCTGGCCAAATTTCCCTCATTCACTGAAAATACCACCAACAGCTTAATCTGGTTCAAGGTCAGTTGGCATTCATCTGTATCCCTCTCCCCCGGGTCGTGTCTGAAAATAGGCAGGATTTGTCTAGTGCACTTACCTGGTCAACAAAAACTAAATAAATAAAATAAAAATGCACTGACTGGCAACTCTTTAAATGATGTTCCATGTCTGTATTCCAGTTTTTCATGAACTTACAGGTTAATAAACAAACAGTCTAATATTGTGAATTGATATATAACTGTACACAAAAATATTTCATTTGCATAATTACTAATTGGCATTGTGGCAATATTGTGGCTAGAAATCATGTTATTGTTTTCACAGTTAATGCCTAGGTAACATGTACTGGTATTTGCAAGTGTCACACTTACATTTAGCAAATGTCAATACTGTAGCTGTGATGTAAGATCTCATTCAGAAATCAGTCCCTCATGAACTTACTGCTTACTAAACATGCAATCTTATATTGAACCGTTCACCTAGATGGCAGGGAATGTGTCAAATGTGCATACCCAGGCCTGGCGATAAACAGCAGCCATCCAATCAGATGGACTGCCCACCAGCAGACTGGATCTTGCACTCTGTGTGGAGTGGGATATGGGTGGTCCTTCCAGTATTGCTATTGTCCGGTAAGAGGACCTGCTTATTTGCCCGTGTTCACCACCATGCTCCCAGCCCTCATGTTATAGTCAGAGGGTCAGGGCAACTTGGTGTGAGGGATGGTGCCATGGAGGCCACCCCATTCACCCAGTGGGAAGGGTATATAATGGCTAAGGAAGGGTTTCTGCCTGTATATCCAGCACCATCCACCACCACTCCACCCAGCAGATTGGGCATATAGCCATACCCCTCCCCCAGCCACCCACCTGGACAGAAGCAAGACAGGGGTGTGGGTGCAGAAGAGGTGTGGGTCAATGAAACAGAAGCAGCACAGTTAAAATTGTGTAAGTACACAACACACATTGTGAAACCAGTCAACAGCTACATAGTAGCACAGTTTTAGTGTAGTTATACAGTAGTTACAGTGTAGTTAGTGATACTTGTTACCGATGTATGTTATCTTTCAGAAATCATTCCCCTCAAGAGCTTACTGCAGTATAGCATATTGGATAAGAGCACTGACCTGCAAACCTAGAGAACTGGGTTTGAATCCCAGTGCCACCACTTGTATACTGTGTGATAAAAAAAACAACAACATATAATCTAATATTATTAATTGGCATACAATAGAAATTGTTAATTTATATAATTACTTATTGGCTTGTAACAGTGCTGTAGTTACTAAGGAATGTGCAGCTTCTGTGGCATTGTTTCTACAGTTCATGTCTAACTAACATGTATCTGCAAAGTAAGTATGCAGAAACTGACACTTAAAGTGTAAGAAGATGGGTCTAACTACTAAACACATTGATCAAATGTCAATGCTATAGTTATGATGTATGTTCTCCTTCAGAAATCATTCCCTCATGAACGTGCTGCTGCTTAATAAACACACAATCTAATATTGTTAATTGATAACTTCACTGTTTACTTATGTAATAAAAATCAATCCTTTACAGATTTACTTATTGGCTTGTAACTGTGCTGTAGTTACTAAGAAATGTGCTGCTTCTGTGGCATTGACTCACACCTCTTCTGCACTGACACCCCTGTCCTGCTGCTGCCCAGGTGTGTAGCTAGGGGTGGGACATGTCTGCATGCCATGATATATCCCAATCTGCTGTGTGAGTGCTGGTGGGTCATGCTGGATATACTGGCAGGGACCCTTCCTAGCCTTTACATGCCCTTCCACCGTCTGAACAGCGTGGCTGCCATGGCACCATCATTCACAGCAACCCAGCCCTCTGACTGTATCCATGAGGATTAGGGCACAGCAGTGAACACAAGCTGACCAGTAGGTCCCTTTACTGGAAAACAGCAGTACTGGGAGGATCAGCTACATCCCTCAATTCCCCACTCCACACAGAGTGCAGGATCTAGTCTGCTGGTGAGCAGTCCATCTGATTGGATGGCTGCTGTTGATCGCAAGGCCTGGGTATGCACATTTAACTAGTTCCCTGCCACCTATGTGAATATGGTCCAATAATTAGATTACATGTTTAGTAAGCAGTAAGTTCATGAGACACTGATTTCTGAATGAGAACTTACATCACAGCGACAGTCCTGACATTTGGTAAGTGTAAGGGTGCACTTGAAAATACATGTTACCTAGGCATTAACTGTGAAAATAATAACATTATTTCTGAACCACAATATTGTTACAATGCCAGTTAGTAATTATGCAAATTAAATATTTTTGTGTGCAGTTACAGTATATATCAATTCACAGTATTAGACAGCATGTTTATTAACCTGTAAGTTCATGAAAAACTGGCACACAGACATGGAACATCATCTAAAGAGTTGCCAGTCAGAGCATTTAAGTGTAGTAGACTGAAGTTACATTGTAATCATATTTTAGTTACCATTCTGATTACACTTTTAAGTTTCTGTGTGATTACCTTTTCTTGTAAAACTAATCTAATAATAGAAAATTAGTAACATAGTAGTTACAAATAGATTTGCTGTTACAATTTGCAATAGCTATTATATGTGTAGTTGCCCTTCAAGAACAAATTACATAATGCCGAAAGAGATACAGTGGTAGTTTATTTATTTATTGAAATGTTTCACCAGGAAGGCACATTGAGTGACAAGTTGCTCATTTCCCGGTGTGTCCTGGGGGGAAGGGGTACGTTAGGAATGAGACATTAAACATTCAAGTTATAAGTTCAAAATTAACATATAGTTGTAAGGCAGATGCTGCAAACAGTGTTACAACAGTGTTGCACATGATAGGTAAAAAGAGTGAATAATAATAAGTGCTGTGTTAATAAGTAACAAGTGTTTACTTGAAAGAAAAGGGGGAAAAGAGAGGCAGTGGTGCAGTGGGTGGGAAGGGGGAAGAGTCATGTCCCTGGAGACCACTTCAGGATCGAGAACCCTGCACTGCACTGACCAGAGAGAAGGGGATAAGGAAGGGCCCCAAAGACACCCCTTCAGGATGGTGGGTGAAGGGAGTAGATGAGAGAAACAAGCCCCTTTGGGGGGTAGGAGAGGGACCCATGGAGATCATTCGGGGGCCCCTTATATTCTGTGAGGGATCAAGGGAGGCCAGTAAGGGGGAGAAATTTGGGGGAAGGGAAGGAGAACTAGGAATTTGGGTGGGTGTGCACAGGGTAAAATGAAGGTGACGGTAGAGGTGTAGGGGTAGGTAGGTAGGTAGGTAGAGGGGTAGGGTTTGTCCAGGGCTTAGAGAAGGGGGTTAGGGAGGGACATGGCAGGAGCAGCTAGGAACAAGGTAATTGTGAAGGCAGAGCTGATGGAGAGGCAGAGGATGAGTTCTGGATTTGAGGGGAATTCAAAGGGCTCATCAGTCCAGACCAGTGAGCAGACATTGTGGTTGTGACACCACTCGCTGCTTGCTGGGCAGAAAGTCATGCAGTTGAAAGGACAGAATCTGCTGCAGTCAGAGTGGGCTTTGGTCCTTTCATTTGCAAGCAGCTGATCGGTTTTGAGCATTAGGAGCCTGAGAGATCACAGTTCAAGCAGAGAAGGGCACTCACTAACCAAATAACAGACACACGGGCTCCAAGAAATACCACATGAAATCCAGTTTATTCAACACACATGTTGCATGCTTGACACGTTTCCGACATTAGTCCTTTATCAAAAGCTTTTGATAAAGGACTAATGTCTGAAATGCATCGAGCATGCAACATGTATGTTGAATAAATTGGATTCTGTTTGGTATTTTTTTGGAACCCGAGTGTCTGTTATTTGGTTGGTGAGTATCCTTCTCTGCTTGAACTGTGTTGATATAGTTTGGAGCATCATCATTCCTAGTGCAGCCTTGTTTCTGATGCTGTCAGGAGCCTCAGAGATAGATAGCTAGTTAGCTATCCATCTGTCTCTCTGTCTCTGTTAAGTGGAGCAGTGTGTCCACCCTACTACCACTTCTTTCTCCCGTCTCATTTATTTATTTATTGAAAAGTTTCACCAGGTAGAACACTGAACAACAAGTTGCTCATCTCCGGTATGACCTGGAGGGAAAGGGTGATGGGAGTTACATAGTATCAATAAGCATGCACAAATTACAAATATCACTAAAAACATAGGTTAATCTGGCCCAGTGGTGCTGAGGTTGAGGCGCTGGATGCCACACCTCGCACCATGCTGGTGACCTGGGTTTGGGCACGGACTCGGGTTGTTGGGGGTCGGCTGGGGGAAGGAGGATTGAGCATCCCAACGGATGCTGTCCTCCTTCGGGGTGGGTTACCAGGGGTGCTCAATGCACCTGATATCCATGCAGGCCAGTGGAAGCATCGACTCTAGGGGCAATGGTGGCTCCTATATGGGGGGAGTCGGGAAGGGGAGGACACTGTAGGCACTTGGCAGGCGTGTGTAAGCATGTTCCTGCCCAAGCCGGCATCCTCAGGGAATGGAAGGGAACCACAGAAAAATGTAAAACCACCCTTGTCAGACCTAGATGATGGCTGCTCCAGCCACTCAGTCCAGGAATCACAGGCAGACCCTGCTGTGCAAGGTGCTCCACAGAGGTGAGAGAAAGATAGGAGTCACCAGAGACTCTCCAGGGGCAGACTCAGTGAGGGGGGTGGGTGGCATTGAGCAAGCCTGAAGTAGTGGTACGATGAGGGCGTTCAGGAGGGATAAAGAGAAATAAAAAAAAAAATAGGTTATGAGTGCCTTCAGGTAGCTCACCTGCCCACCCACCCATTGAGACAGCTAGTGCTAGCTATCTATCTATCTATCTATCTATCTATCTATCTATCTATCTATCTATCTACCTATCTATCTCTCTCTCTCTCTCTATGTGTCTCTCTTGTCTGTTAAGTGTAGTGGGATACCCACCCCACTACCCTTCTTTCTCCTTCCTTTCTCAGCTTTATAAATATATTTTTAAAATGTAAGCGGTCCAAGATGCCCACCCTGGTATTGCTTCTCTTGACCCCTCCCCTCCAGGCTGCCTGCCCCTTCCCCAATGAGCCCAATACTGGGGTGCCCAATCCCAGTATTGAAATACCCTGAAATAAAGAAAACCATCCCTATGTTTTTCCAACCTGTAAAACAGAAAACTGTTCCTCGTCAATCTCCCCACACACAGACACCTAGCCTACCTCAACCTCCCACTCAGCTGTCACCACCCCAAACCTCCACACACCACACATCTGACTCACCTGAATAGGTCCCAGGGCAAAGATCCACTCTCTGTTTGAAGACCCGTCTTGTTGCTGGAACTGCTAACTGCAATATGAGAAACTAAGGTAACTGCAGTTCAATGTATTTCAATTGGGTTTTGAACTTTGATGCATAACTTTGTCATTTTTGCATATTTTGGCCCCATATTTTCAACATGATCTTTTTTGGACCCCACCTCATAACCAATGGTGGTGGAATTAAGCAAATCAGGCTGGAAAGGCAATTTTGTGTTTGCATTGTGAAATTATCTTTTATGCATGATCTGAAAATTGTGACTACCATTGTTCATGAGATGAGATCGAAAGGCTAATAGCAAATGTGAGGTCAAAATATATCAAATGCTAGTAATCCTTATCTGACATTTTTCTATGCTCACTCATATCGTTGGTAATTTTAAATATTTTGAACCAAAATTTTCAATGTAGCCATTTTTTCACAGCACCTCATGAATGTTTTAGCGTCATTTTCAAATCCTGGACAAAATATGTTTGTACCTGTGACCCAGAATGACGTTTTGTGTTGTGGAATTATATTTTGGAGGGATTTAAAAATGTTCACCTACTAGGTTCATTAGGTGGGGTAATAAGAAGACTATGCTGAAAAGTTGGTGTAAAATGCCCAGGTTACTACTGAACATTACACTATTTCAGTGCTCACTCAAGCTTCACTAATTTTCAACATATTGACTCCAAACTTTTAACATAGCCATTTTTCCACACCACCTGATAAATGTGACGTGTTATTTTTTTAAATCCTGGACGAGATGTATTTTTGCAACTATGGTGCGAAATGACGTTTTAGTTAATATGCTATAAATTGTACAGGTCATGTTTATAAGGTGAATCCTAAGAAAAAGTATCTTCAAAAGCTGGGGTCAAAATAAAAAAAAATAAAAAAATAAGTGTTTAACAACCTTTGTGTGTACAGCCTATCAGTCCCAAACACCTGCACAGCCCATAACTCCAAGCAATTATTCAGCATTGACAAATGTTTTTTTTTTAGTCTGCATTACTACATACCCTATGGTAGCTGCCTAAATTAGGCTTACAGGCAGTTGTCTTGAATTACTGTGTATTTGTCACTGTTTTCTACTCATAATCCTTAATGGAAGACTTTGATACTGTGACTACTCTGACTTGGAAAAAATCTTAAGTATTTGGCTACACTGAGACAGAGATAGATGAAGTTGCAAAATAATTTACTGCTGATAAATTAACAGCAAATGTACAGTATGAGAAAGTAATAATTAAAAAACTTAAAAATCTGAAGAAGAAAGGTGATAAACATAAAGGGAACATTCTCAGCTCAGCTAAGTACTGTATGTGAAAAACAGATGCATACCCGAAGAGCTAAGAGTGCTAGTTGAGCCAAATGTAGGTTACCATGACAGCAAGCTTATGAAAAGATGGAACTGCAAGTGTAGCATTGATTTTATGGTGGCCACAACAGAGGTAACAGCAGGTGAACACACTAGACTGTCAGAGAGGATTACAGCTTTAGAAGAACAGCTGAAGTTGAAAACAGAGGAAGAATTTGCTAGATTTTGAAAGAACTAAGGTAGAATTGGCAAAATTTAAAGAAACCATCAGGAATGCTAAAATCAGGAAATTTTGTAGAGATATGATTGATTACAGAGACAATTACAAATATGACTGGAGTTCTAAGCAGAATACTAGGTGGGCAACCAAAAAAAGTGTTCACATATAGAGAGACACCTAGTACCTCAGATAGTGGTGACAGGGTGGGTGCATCAAGGGGGCTGCCCAATGCTGTTCTTCTTGGCAGAGGGAGGGAGGGGGAACATAACAAATGACCAGAGAGACCACAGAGGAAAGTGCGGAGGAGAGTCATGCTCCTGAAAGGAGGACCAAAAAAAAAAAAAGGAAAGGAAAAACTACAAGAAAAAGAAAAGTAAAAAGAAAAAACCAAAAGAGTGGATTCAGAACCAGATAGGAGCTACAGAGGTTTTTCGGGAAATTACATTTGAGGTGATATTTTATACATACAGAAAAAAGAGAAATGAATAAAATGCACGATTTTTAAGAAAAAACAAAGGGCTCGATTTTCAAAAGCTCTGAGAATGCTGCAAGTCCCTGCAGTGCTGATGATACAGCGCATGAGGCTTGCGACAATCTCACAGCACTGATCGAGATTTTCACTCCCATGTGCCAAATGCTGCAAGTTAGACCAGCTCCCATGATCTAACTTCTGGCATTTCTCATAATAATTTTACGAGGCTTACGCAAATATTTAGTCAAGAGCTGCCATAAAATCTACAACGTGCCCAGAAAACTAAAATTGGGTGCAGTTGCATCAAAGGAGTTTGGCGCAGCTGTGCCAAACAACAAGGTTGACTCAGGGCTTTAAAAATCGAGCCTTAGGAGTCAGGTAACCATTTCTCCCTCCTGGAACCATCTCGTCTAACTCTGGTAACTACTTCTCATGTGTAGAGAAGGTGATGGATCAGAGTTTTAGTCATAAAAATGTGATGCATTGGATTTGATCATTAAGTGAACAGGAAGCTATACATTCCCCGAAAAATTATGGAAATATTGTAATTAAAAAGGATGACAAGGAGGGAGGAACAGTCTTTCTCGACTGTGATATGTGTAATAAAGAATGCTTAAGACAGCTTAGTAATGAAGTAAACTATAAAATTCTTGATTGTAACCCAGAGAAACTGATCCAATATCAGATATGGCCATTAGTAGAGAATGCCGTAAAGAAGGATTGTATAGAGACATAGGTGGGTGAAGCACTTTAGAAAAAAGACTGAATTACACCTGTTTTTATTGTCTCCCAAGTGCATAAGGGATTGAGTTCACCCCCTGGGAGACCTATAGTCTTGAGGATAGACTTAGTCCTTGAACCATGATCTGGTTTTGTTATAACATTCAGGATTTTGTTCCTTGTATACCAACCTGTCTACAAGATACTGTACTCAAGACATTTTAAAACTGATTGATAAATTTAGCAAAGAAAATGCAGATTTCAGGGGTTGTTTTTTGGTAACAATGGATGTTGCAGATCTATATACCTCCTTCCCCTATTCTGAGGGGTTGAACCTATGTGGAAACTATGAATCTTCTAAACCCAATGCAATCTGGCTTTAGAGCACAGCATAAGCACCATTATGGCCCTAACAAAGTGACCAATGATTGGCGAGACCTGAGAAATTGAAACTTCATCTGTGAAGTGTTTTTAGACTTAAGTAAGGCTTTGACACCGTCAATCATGGCCTGCTCCTTTCTTCCCTGAGGCGATAGGACTGGACTCACTATCCTTGCATTGGTTGCTGACTACCTCTCTGACCTGTGGCAGCAAGTCAAGGTAGAAGGTGAACTTTCTCCCCTTAAACCTCTGCAAGAGGGGTCCCCAGGGATCAATTCTTGGTCCCTACTGTTTTCAATTTACATAAACAATTGACACCAACATAACTAAGGCCAATATCCATCTGTTCGCAGATGACACGGTTCTCATATCTACAGTAAGTTGTCCTCGCCAGAAGCTGCCTGTGGAGACCTACAATCTGAATTTACTCTACTTCAGAGTCAACTCCTAAATAAAAGCTCCTATTAAATGCCAAAAACTAAGGCAATGCTATTTTCTCCACTTCTCATGCTGCAAACCCGCCACTGCTGGCCATTCCACAGGATCACAACAATCCTGGAGAAATCCTAGAATTTGTCAATAAATTCAAGTACTTGGGATGTGGCTCGACCATAGACTTTCCTTTATGGACCATATCGAAGATGTGCTAAAGAATTTGAGGCAGAGGCTTGAACTCTTTTCAGGATTAATAACTTCCTTACTAAGCGAAGCCAAGTGGTGGCTAGTAAAAACAATGTTTCTCTCCTTGGTCAACCGTGCTGACATTCTTTATAGTCACTGCCCTGACTCTCATCTTGCTAAATTGGATACGTTGTATCACAGGGCTCTGAGATTCATTACTGGCCTACCTTTTTCCACTCATCATTGTGCCCTTTATGCTGCCATGGGGTGGCCCTCCATTCAGTACTGGAGAAACAGAAATGCTGTACTCTGGACATTCAGAGCTATTATCAAAAAAACTACCCCTATATATCTCTGATTGTCTTCCGTTATGCCAGCATGGGAACTATGCACTGAGAAGCTACTCCTTTATTTCCTTAAAGCTACCTAAGCTAAAAACATGCTTTGGGAGAATGGCTATAAGCTTTGCTCTACCGTCTCTATGGAACAAAATACAAAAATTGCTAAAGCTTAGTACCTCGGTCAGTCTATCCTCCTTCAAGACACTATATGACCATTCAGTCAAGGAAATTTGCAACTGCTTCCCCTATCCTAAACTTCCCTGCACTTATAGCATACCATGATGGCATTGTCCTCTCCACTATGCCTGACCTTGTTGACTCTCCTTCACATTTCTCTAATACCTAATTGTGCTCCCCCACCCTCTGTCCTGTGTCCTCCTCCGAGGCTTCATCTGTCCTCACTCCATCCCCTACCACCCTGCCTGTATCCTCTCACCTCGCCTACCACATACCCTCTTCTACCCTGTTACACTGTTTTTTTCTTTTTTAACTCACTATCTGTCTTGTTTCTTATGGCATTGTATGTAGTATACCATTACCTAACAATTGTCCTCATTAGTACTTCCAGCTACTGTTACTAGACTCGTTAAACACCATGAAGGAATGGAACCACTGTTTCCAAACTTTTCTCCACTTATGACTCGTTTAACTATTGTATCTCTGTATTGTATAATGTTACTGAGGTGTTATGTTGTGACTGTTCATTTATTGTATATCCTGTGGTCCTGTGCTAACCAGGTCCACCTTGTAAATGACCTAAGTTCAATGGTGTTCACCTGGATAAATAAAGATTTGATTGATTGATTGATTGAAGGTACTCACTGAAGTTCTGGAACAAAAGGTACGTTTACACTACCTTCCATTCTGTCATGTTGCAGTCTCTTCCGCTGCACCACTCCACCCACTCTGATCCAGATATGCATTTATATTGCCAGTACCCCACATAGGTATAGGTTCAGGCTGAGTTGTAAACAGTCCTTCCTGCATTTCAGTCAGTATTTCTGCTGGGCTCAGCAAGGGAGGGGTGTTAGAGGGGTCTTAGGTTGTAAGTGACGAGTGCCATCTTTTTGTTTGAAATTATTTGACTTTTTGCTTACAGTTTATTTCCTGGACAATTAGCAGTATTTCAAGTCAGTAGGGTTAGGGAGAGGGAGACTAGGAGCATGGAATGGTTGCTGAGGTATTGTGGATCTGGGTCGACAGGATGAGCTGCAGAATTGTGAGTGGAGCAGCCCATTTATACGCAGGGCAAAATGCCTGCACAAGTGTTTGTTCAACCCAAACAAAGAATGCTCTGGGCTGCAATGGAGATTCTTGCAACACTCCAGCACCTGCTTACACTGCCAGATTTGCACCAGTGCAACTGATCTGCACCACTGACAATGGTGCAGATCTAGTAGTGTAAATACAGCTTTAAGAAATGGAACGGTGCTCCACCCTACTGAATTCCTCCTTGATCTTGCTAGATTGGTGTTCATTAATAACTTTCTTAGGTATGAAAATACCTCTTAAGAACAAAGTCGTGGAACAGTGATGGGGTCTACAAAGGCCCCATCTTATGTTAACTTGGATATGCATAAATCTGAAACAACATACCTGTCAGACAGTAGGGTGAATCAAAATAAAATGGTAATATTAAATGCAAACTGAAAATAAAAATAGAGTTAGAATCGATGTTTCAATGTTTTGACCATAGGTCTTCTTCTGGAATGGTATCCAGCGATATATGCAACTCAAATTGAATGACTCAGTATGAGTGACTCAGTTTGACTGCCTGGAATGACAGCAAGTAGGAAAGGATAGCAAGGAGGGTAACAGTGACTGTTATGGACAAGAATCGTGAAAGGGAGATACAGCGACTCTGGGAGGCAGGTATAGGAAACAGAATATGGGAGGAAGTTTGGACAAGCAGTTCCCAGCTGGCTGTTTGGCATAGTGGTAGGGGTTGTCCCTTTGGTGTGAGAGGCTGTGGGTTCAGCTCTGGCTGCGTGCAATGAATATTTTATGCCAGTATGGGACTTAGTATTTTTGTCACATTGATTGAATTGCCCTCCTGAAGATTCCCTTTACCTCATGTCAGACCCACCTCAGAGCTGAGGATCTTATTTGTGGGTGGTGCGAGTCATAGCCCCCACATAAAGGAAAAGTCACTGTCACTCATTTCCTGTATGATGCCGATGGGCGCTGTTATTGTTGTCATTGTGGTGCACATCCCTGTTTGCGTTTTCGGTGATGTGCACCGATGATATGGCAATCACTGTTATGCTTTCACTCATATCACATGGAACCTTCAGGAATTACCTAAAAGATGAAAAGGAAAGTTAGTGGAGCAGGGAATAAGGGATATAGATGTGAGGAAAGAAAATAGAAGAGGGCTGTAGGAGAAAAAGTGATAATAGGCAAGATTAGAAAAGAATCTGGAAAAAGGTGATGATGACTGTGAAAGGCATTGTACTGTAGGAGTGAATGAGCAGAAGAGTCCTCAGGTGGAGACTAATTAAGGCTGAATGGTGACAAATGTGGGGAAGGAGACAGAGACAGAGGCATCTGTCAAAATTGAAAATGGATGTGCACACATAGCTGGTGCACATCCATTTCATTTTCTGAATGCCTATCTGTCTCCTTCCCCACATCATCTGTCTCCGTCCTTCTTACTAGGTCCTGTTAATTAGTCTCCACCTGAGGACTCCTCAGCTCATGCACTCCTACAATGCCTTTTCACACCCATCATCACCTTTTTGTTTTCCAGATTCTTTTCTTATCTTACCTTTTATCACTTTTTCTCCTGCAGCCTCCCCCATTTTCTTTTCTCACATTTATATCTCGTATTTCTTCTTACCTCTCGACTAACTTTTCTATTTTCTTTTTTAGATAATTCTTGAAGAAGACCTATGGTCAAAACATTGAAATGTTGATTCTAACTCTATTTTCTATTTTCAGCATGCATTTTTTTTTATATATTATCTATTTTCCTCCCTCCCAGTATCTTCCCTGTTGGCCTCTCCTTCAGGCCATCAATGGTCTTGTTCCTCCCATCACTCACTTGTACCCCCCCCCGCCTGTTGCCATCATCCATCCCTACTTCAGATGGCAGCCACCCTTGGGTAATCCAGTGTAACTCTTCACCCATGGTTCTCTCCTCTGAGGAGAAAATCACCGTAGGGGCCCACCAGAACAACTACTTGGCCCCTCAGGTGCTGCTGAGGTGGTCTTTCTGGGGGCCTGACCAGTGCACTCATGGTGACGGAGGGATCGGATGGCCATCATCTGGTCCAGTGGAGAAGAAATTTTCCCATTTTCTCCTCGTGAGCACAGCATGCCATGACATCTAGGCATATGTCAATGTCCGCCATGCCCCCCAGTTAATTGGTTGGTGCACTGCTATACCTCCGGTCTCCACTAGGGGTCAGCAGACACTGGACCACATCCCCACCCTTCCCCCTGGAGAAGGCTAGCAGTTGTGAAACACTCAAACCTCCCCCCCCGGCCTTCCAGGGACCCAAGTCCATTCCCGAACCCGGATTGCCTGCATCGCAAGCAGAAATCCAACTGCTGCGCTGATGGGCCAGCTGTCAGCATGCATTTAATATTACCATTTTGTTTTTATTCACCATACTGTCTGAAATGTATGTTGTTTCATATTTATGCATATACACCTATGGAACTGCTGCCAGGGCTCTGCCCACCTGGAACCATGGCACATTCTGTTCCTGGAACCCCACCACCAGCAGTCCCATCCCATCAACTTTATGGCTATTGAAACAGCACCCCACTGGATGCCACATCACTCCCTCACATGCCCACTGCCTCCCTGATGCTCCCTATGTTACTCCCATGCCACATCTGCCCTAGCCTCCACTTGACAAAGCAGTTTCACCACCCCCCAACCATCCTGGCCCCTCTAGTGTTGTGCTGGGCAGGGGATCCCTGTAACAATTCCCATAGTGTGCTGACTATTTGGCACAGCCTACAGCTGTGGCAACACCTGACTTTTTGGTGCAGGGACCCCTCCTCCTTTTATGAAATTGGGTGCAGGGTCCCTGATGCACCTGAAGTTTGCCACAGCCCTAGAGCGACACAACTTGTATTGCTCTAAAGGCTCTTTAAAAACCAAACCCATGGTCTTAACAATTTAATGAATATGAAAGGCAGTTTTTGAAAGGTTAACATTTTTACATGTTTCTTTGTGCATTGTACTAATCAGGTTATATTTGCTACTGTTGTAAAGCTTGCACTGAGCAGAGGAACATGGGAGTTGCAAAACTGAGTCAGACCTAGTCTAATCTGTCTACTTTCTGTATTGCAATTGCATCCCAAATTCAGCTATCAGGCATTTAGTACACTAGGAGTTACCATACCAAAGAGACTGTTTACAGGAAGAGCAGTCCATAGGATCCACAAAAGGATGCTAGGAGAGAAGAAATGACCAAATAATTTGTTTTTGTAAATCTATTTAAACCATACACGTACTCTAAAAGGCCATGTCTCTTCTGGCAAAGTATGGATCTGCCTCACACAAGGATTTGCATACCCAGTATGCTTTGCACTGGGATTAAGGCTTTAGAGGATGTGTTTGGTTTGGAGAGATGTACAAAAATGTGACAGTCTCAAAGTCAGTTATGTCATCATCCAGGTAAACTGGACTTCTACATGTAACCCCTGTCCATAAGGATGGTTTGGGTCTTGGTACAAAAGTCTTTGTAACAGACTCAGTGGGTCTGTCCTTTAGGCAGATAGTCTTGGATTCCATTTTGTAAAGTCAAAGTACAATTGCACCACCCAAGGTGACTCCTTTTCAGGCACACATGGAGGTGTAGACCCTCATAAAATTAGTACAGTGGCACTTTTAAGTATCCTTGGGGATATGTTATCTCTGGTGCAAACCACGGAATTTTACATGTCTGGGCACTCTCTGCCCTGTTGGAGATTGGCTGTAAGTGCCAGTAAACAATCAGTTCCCAATTCACCTCTTATTTTTTAGTTCATGCCTAATCATTTGCAAGTCACTCATTCCTGAATTAGGCAAGCTTGAATCAGGGTACACAGACTCTTGAGTTCAAGCAAATGAGAATGAGTAGTGCACAAACCCTGAGACAATAAATTGTTCATCACGGATGTTACATAGTAAATCGACATTACATATAACATTCATGGTATCTTCTCTCCATATTGCAGGACTAGGCTAACTGAGCAGACAAGGGTCATTCCTTACTGCTTGCTTGGGTTATGACTTACAGCTTCAGTGAAGCATGCTAGCTCTCCATAGTGGGCATCGACTATTTAGCACACTCTTCAGTATCTCAAACTCTTGTAACCCCCTGAGTCCCGTGTGCCATGCCATCCTGATGGACAGCCCTGTCTGCCCACTTAGTGTCTGAGCAGAAGAAAAGATGGTTCTGAGCCCTTCAGAAGTGCAGGAGCAATTCGGTGGGATGCCAAGCAGTGCACAGATCTAGTACTGCTAGGGGGCTGGGGCCTTCCCAGGCCTGCTGCATGTGGGTTCCTTCCCAGGGCCCACTCCTTAGAAGTTCCATAAACTCTCTCCTAGGCTCAAAACTGTCAGAAAGAGGGCTGAAGAGATTGTGCCAGGAGGACACTGACAGAGTTAGAAGTTGTGGTAATGCCAGAAGGGCACCAACTGAGACAGAAGCTGAAGAGATTGTGCCAGATGGGCACTCCTTGAGAGAGTTTGCAGTATTCTGCAGAAGGGCACCTGCAGTACTGCAATAGAAGAAGAGATGGTGCCAGAAGGGCACAGTTGTGAGAGAAGAAAAGAGATAGTGCCAAGCACTGTGACTGATAGAGAGAGCCTAGCTAGGCCAATGTACTCGAGTCCTCTCAGGACTTATCCAGAAGATTCATTGTGAACCTACACTCAGGTTCACTTGTTTCAGAAAGTGTTCAGATGAGCTTTATGTGGAAGAGAATATGCTGAGGTGTAAGGCAGTGGGCCATTGCTTTATCCAAGAGTTTTCGAGCTGGTCCGAGTCGAAACAGAGCCCTGCATGCTGTTCAGGCTACCTTGAATCTAGGTACAGTTAGCTTAGCAACTTCCTGCTCTCACGGGACTACAGGGGAATGATGCATCATCTCCCCAGTACTAACAAGCAGGCCCGAGAGGTAGGTCTGAACACATACTAACAGTAGTGATCGAGTGCTGTGGAGGCGCCAGTAATGAGAACCACAAACATCGAGGTAAAACCTCAGAAATTTAAATGTTCTTAAACCTGAAAATTGGCAATGTTAGTTAAATTGATTCAGTACAGCCAAAGTGAGGTGGAATAAAAACAGTGATTGAATTATTTGGTCTGTTTTGCAGGATACTAAGAAACACTGGTAGGCCACAACAGGCCTACTGAAAAAGTGTCCAGCACTACAAGAAAGTTAAAGTCCTAGAGCTATTTTGAAGCAATTAAGCTTTGTTAACACAGGCCCACAGTTATGCTAATTCAGGCTGTTTATAGCAGTAAGAAAAAAAATGTGTAACTTTGGCTAATGCATAAAATGAAATGCAAATGAAGTAAACCAGTGGGAAAGTAAAGTAATTATATACCCACAGGTTCAGAGTGTTTAACAAAGGCAAGTCTGGAAGAAATAGACAGCATTTTCAGTAAATTTAAAAGTAAGTAGAACAATCAAACAGTGATCTAGCACCTCTGAGTATGTATGATCAGTTGAATAAATTATGATGATGTAATAATGTTGAACAACAAAGACTGGCATGTTGTTTATGTTTCAAAAACCTTTTTTAAACAGAAAAACCACCCTGTGAACAAGATCTACTATCAGAGAGAAACGTAGGGGGATATAATAATAAAAAGAATATGAAATGAATAACAAAGTCTGCATTGTTTAACCTAATATTCTTCAGGTGAAGCTACCTCTGGCTGGAAACTGCAACACTAGATTTAGGATTTGCAAGAAAGTAGAGTTGTGCTCACAACAGAGGAAGTGAACCTTACAATTTCCAATTGTCTTTGGTTTGAAGCAGATTCCTTACAAAGTTAATATTCTTCAGATGGAGGATACTTCTAACTGAAGGGTGAAATAAGGAACTTAGAATTATCAGAAAAGGCAGTCTTTCAATCAACAGAGGGAGGTGGACCTTGCTTTACTTTTGTTACATTTGTTAAGATTTTCGGTGCAGGAAGAGTTTAAACCCACAGGGACTGAATACTGTTTACTGTGTCTGTCCTCGTTCACAGCTGACGTGTTTTGGGGCTGACTACTTTCAGAGCACAAGTCACTGGCTGTTTTAGGGCTGGGGAGGTTTACCTGTGTCTGACTTGGATGTTTGGATTTTTCTCTGTCTGATTAGCAGGGTATTTTCTCTGTCAAATTGTCATGTAGGGCATCTTGCTGACAGGAAGGCACTCATCGCAGTGGTAGGTCAGAGCTTTTAGCTGATTGTTTCGTGAGGGCACAGTTTAGGCCCAAACCTTCCCACCCCTCACCCCACCCACCCCTGGAAATAGTTCCTTTATACCTGGGTTCTGACATCATTTCCTCAAGAGGGCAAGGTGTATATCACTGTCATATCCGGCCTAGCACACTGCACTGACAATATAAGCACACACATTATATAATATATGTATTTCTATATAACAAACCAATCACACACACACAAAACAAACAAACAAACAAAAATAAATAAATAAATAAACAAGGTAGACAGACATGTGGGGAGTAGTGCAATGTAATGGCTGTGGGGCAGCAGTCTTCTGGGAGTCTTTCTGGAGGCTGAGATGCTGCCCTGTTTGCAGACAACTCTTTGCCCTGAGGGAGGAAGTTTCCCGTCTTCAGGCCGCACTGGACAGCAGTAAGGGAACCTCCCCCATTCAGGGAGCACCACAGCCACCACCACTACCTCAGAGGTTGCGAAGAAAGCACAGCAGTTGGACCACAGTGGGCTCAGGGAGGGTAAGGGTGGTGGAACAGAGGCACACCAGTCAGTTGTTCCACTCATAATCCATACACCATTCTGGGGAGCATAGTTCCCTATGGATGCACCACAGAGGGGACTTAGGAGGTTGCAGACAACTGTCACAAGGGAGGCCCTCAGGAGGAGGCAGAGGACACCACAGGGAAGGGAAGCAGCTCCTGGTGGGAGACTCAATATTAGGGGATAGAACTGGGAGGAGCAGGGCAAACTGAGTAAGGTGCCTGCCTGGTGCCATGGCTTGGAGGAGAGGAAGCACATCCTTAGGATCACAAGAACAGTTGCACGGAGTCTGAGCTGGATGTCATTGTCCACCTAGGGACAAATGACTTGGCTCATCATGAGATTAGAGCAGTGCAGAAGAACTTTGTAGAGTTGGGAAGGGGCCTAAGACAAGTAGCACACACAGTATCCTTCTCAGAGGTGCTGCCTGTCAGTGGCATGGGTGAGGCGAGGGTACTTTGTACCGTGTAGTTTAACGAATGGTTGAAAAAATGGTGTGGAGCACAGTGGTTTGGCTTCATTGGGGCTGGGGTTCCACCTGGAGGGACACCAGCCTATACTGGCAGGATGGTCTGCATCTGTCCAGGAAGGGAACAAGTCTTTTGGGCAATTGGTTTAAATGCTTCATTGGTAAGCTTTTAAACTAGTCAAGGGGGGAGGCACTGATAAGCAGCAGGAAAATCCCAGCCTCCCCCTACAAAACAGGGTACTAAATGAGAAAAAGACCAAGGTAGAAAGGTCAGTGGGGTATGCTGCTACAGAGGGTAATGCCATCAAAAAATGGAGAGCAATGAGTGCCAATGCCCGTACTATGGGTAACAAGCTTTCTGAATTAGTGGACTTGATGGAGGAGGAACATCTGGATATTGTGGCAGTCACAGAAACATGGTACACACAGAACCATGACTGGGACGTAAACATACCAGGATACACTATCTACAGGAGGGACAGTGAGGGTAAAAAAGGAGGAGGAGTAGCTCTCTACATAAGGGAAGGAATCAAAGCAACAGAACAAAAGGGTAAACAGGGAGGAGAAGAAACACTGTGAGTCAATTTGGAGACAGGCAATGGTACCACAATCCGCACAGGGGTTGTATACAGACCTCCCTCTCAGGGGAGGAAATGGACAAGGAAATGATAGAAGTATACTTAGAATGGCAGAAAAGAGGGAGATATTGATGGGTGATCTGAATATGCCAGATGTTAACTGGAGTGCAGTTGCAGCAGCCACTTCTAAGAGTGGGGTTATTCTAGATGCCCTACAGGGGCATGCTTTAGACAACTAGTATTGGAACCCACTCGAGAGGGAGCAATCCTAGACCTGGTTCTCTCAAATGGAGATGGAGGCTCACAGACGAGAGGTGGGTAGCCATCTGGGAACTAGCGACCATTGAACAGTATGGTTCACAATAAACACAGCAATAGAGTCAAGCATACAAAGGCAGAAGTACTGGACTTCAGGAGGGCTGACTGCCAAAATGGGTGAGTGCCTAAGGAATGCACTAGCACATGAACAGGAAGGAGGGGTGGAAGAACAATGGGGAATAATAAAAACTGCCATCACAGAGGTAACAAGCCTTTGTGTGAAGCAAATAAACAAAACAAAATGATGTAAGAAACCACTATGGTTCTCAAAGGAGGTGGCAGTGAAGGTTCAAGAGAAAAAGAAAGCATTCAGAAAGTACAAGGAATCACAGAAGGAGCAGAACAGAGAATTGTATCAGTTAAAGCAAAAGGAAGCTTGGAAGGCAGTCAGTACAGCAAAGGCCTGAACCAAGGAAAAGATAGCCAACTCAGTCAAGAAGGGATAAACCTTTTAGGTACATCAGGGAGCCAAGGAAGACCAAGGGAGGGAGGGATAGTGAGGCTTAATAAAGGGAGGGTGGGCAGAGGTTGACGGTGAAAAGGCAGAGATACTAAACAAACATTTTTGCTCAGTATTTACAAATGAAGAGGGGGAGGTACCTAAAACAAACAATAGAAACACTCTGGATACAGAAGTTGATACCAGCCCATTTACAGAAGAAAGGGTTCTGAAAGAACTCTTAAAACTGAAGGTGGACAAAGCAATGGGGCATGATGGAATTCATCCCAGAATTCTAAAAGAACTAAGGGTAGAACTAGTGACACCACTGACTACCCTCTTTAACAAATCATGGGAGGATGGGGTGGTACCTGAGGACTGGAGGATGGCAGATGTGATTCCCCTTCACAAAAGTGGGAGCAGGGCAGAAGCAGGAAACTACAGACCTGTTAGTTTTAACCTCAGTGATAGGGAAAATGATGGAATCACTTCTGAAGGAAAGAATTGTCGAGTACCTAGAGGCCAGAGGGTCACAGGACCCAAGGCAGCATGGATTCATAGTGGGAAAGTCATGCCAGACTAATCTAATAGATTTCTTTTACTGGGTGACCAAAGTAGTAGATCAGGGAGGGGCTGTGGACATGGCCTACCTAGGCTTTAGCAAGGCATTTGACACACTCCCACACAAAAGATTAATATACAAGTTAGCCAGCCTGGGAGTGGGTCCCAAGATGATAGCCTGGGTAAAGAATTGGCTGGAGAATAGGACAGAGAGGGCAATAGTAAATGGAGTCCACTCTGAAGAAAGGGGGGTTACTAGTGGGGTACCGCAGGGTTCAGTTTTAGGACCGATCCTCTTCAATGTCTTTATAAGCGACATTGCAGAGAGACTGGAAGGAAAAGTGTGTCTCTTTGCAGATGACACAAAGATCTGTAACAGAGTTGATGCACAAGGTGGGATGGAAAGGATGAGAAGGGACTTGGCAAGGTTAGAAGAATGGTCAAATGTATGACAGCTTAGATTCAATGCTAAGAAGTGCAAGGTAATGCACCTGGGAAACAAAACCCAGGGAAGAGTACACAATGGGGGTGAGATACTAACAACAACAAAATGGAAAGGGACCTGGAGGTAGTCATATCAGATGACTTGAAGGTGGGCAAGCAATGTGAGAAGGCAGTAAGGAGGGCTGGGGGATACTGGGATGCATAGGGAGAGGCATCACCAGTAGAAAACAGGAAGTTGTTATCCCTCTGTACAGACAGCTGTTGAGACCCCATCTGGAGTACTGTGTGCAGTTCTGGAGACCCAGTCTCCACAAGGACATAGACAGGATGGAAGCTGTCCAGAGGAGGGCAACTAAAATGGTGCAGGGTCTGCACCAGAAGACATATGAAGAGAGACTAAAGGAGCTTAATATGTATAGCCTCAAGGAAAGGAGGGAGAGGGGGACATGATAGAAACTTTCAAGTACCTCAAGGGAATCAACAAAGTCCAAGAGGGCAGCAACTTTCAAAAAAAGAGGTGTGCAAGAACAAGGGGCACAATTTGAAGATGGGGGCAGCTCAGAGGTAATGTAAGGAAGTATTTTTCAGAGAGGGTTGTGGATGCATGGAGCAGCCTTCCAGAGGAGGTTGTGGAGTCAAAACAGTGGTTGAATTCAAGCATGCATGGGACAGTCATAAGGCAATTCTAGGGGTGGGAGTAGAAGAAGTAGGCTGCTGGTTAACTAGGATCTATAGCTTATCCATTAGGTAGGAAATAGGGCAGACTGGGTGGGCTAAGCGGTCCTTATCTGCTGTCAAATTCTGTGTTTCTATGTTTCTATGCATTGAATGAATTCAGAAGGGCTCCTGAACTATCAGAATTTTAGAAGTTTCAAGCACCTCTGGGAGTCGGAAGCACAGTGTGCATATCCTTTGAACATTTTAAATCCATTTCTCACTCATTTGGAATATAGTATTTAAGGTGTCAGTTAGCCCTTATCAAGTGGGTGGATCAGGGAACAGGCAGCCACAGGTGCATGTCTGAGTGCTGGTGTACTCTCGACTCACTGGGGAGTCAGACAGGGGTTGCTCCTGGGACTGGGCTCCTTTGGAATCAGGATGCCTCTACACAGGGCTCCTGTATCCTGAGTGTCAGAAGGGCTGTGTCCAGCAAAGCTGAGCCAGGAAGGCTGTAGCCAGAGAAGTGTGAGGCAATGTGCTGTGTCCAGAGAAAGTTGAGCAAGAAGGTCTTTGTAGCAAAGAAGTGTGAGCTAGAAGAGCTGCATCTGGAGAGTTGAGCTAGAAGAGATGTCTAAGGATACTTAGAATATTCTCCTTGGGGAGCGTAGCCTGTTTGAGGCAATGCGCTGTGTGTCATGTGTTACCTAACATTAACAATATGGATTTTCCATGCCCCCTCTCCGAACCCCCGATTCTGGCACTGTTGTTGCTAATAAACTAATACACATGCCCCCTCTTCCAGAGCCCCCAATGTTACCACCATTATTGTTAATAATTTATAATAAGTACCCCATCCCAGTCCCTCAAAGCTGTCACCAAGTGTGTTAATAATGTATATCATATACCCCCTTATGATCCCCTGGTGTCACCAGATTGTAATATTACAGGCCCCCCTACTCAAACCCTGACATTGCCAGTACCCCCCTCCCTGACCCCAAAGGTGCCAGCACTAATATCATTCTTCAGAGCCGGTGGCCAGCACATCCCACCTCACACCTCTGCGGCATGCCACTGACTGAACTGTCATTGAGCTGACTGCAATGTGTACATGCATTTTAAGCCCTGAACACACGTCTAAATATATCTAAGCATTTCAAGGCAGTTTAGGACATTTTAGGATTTTTGGAACATTTGGAATGTTCAGGAATATGGAGCATATGTCTATCTTTTTGAGCCTTTCTGCAACCCCTACTCCCAATATATTTTTCTGCAGGTGGGTAGATGTTTGAACACATCTGTTATGAAGCACCTTTTACCTGGCACCAATAGCACTCGGTACCTCACACTCCAGGTTTCGCTATTTACTCAACACCTGTGTGTATATGGAACTTGAATTAAATAGATTTTTGCCCCATGTTTCTTACCCACAAGTCAACCTACACATGGAACAAGGGTCTTCTTTACATGGTCTAGAACATTTCGTATAATGCACAGTACATCCTGTACTTTGCAGCTTTTCCTTGGAGACTGGTGTTTTTCTCAAATGTTTAACACCTACACTTTACTGAAGGGTTTTAAACACATCATACCTTCTACAGTCAGACATGGCATTTTCTTTTACTCTTCCCTTGGTAGGTTGCCCCTTACCTTTGTCTGTGTCCAGACTCCCACCCTGACACCTGCAGTCCTCCCTATGAAGCCCACCTGATGGCTCCTCTGTACGTGCTCCCAGGTGGATTTAACCTTGCACCAGGTCTCCCTTCTGGACCTCTCAGGATCCACCATGAAGGTAAGGACCATAATAGGCTGTAGGCATCAGGCTACTGGTGTCTTGAAGGCTGGGTAACTTGCTGCCGTGCCACACTAAGTTTTCTTCCCATTATTCTTTACCTTTTCCTTGTATGTGGAACTGTTCAATGCACTGGATGGTCACATGGAATTCTTTTTTTTTATTTATATTTTCTCACCCCAGCCATGGCTTCACCCCCAGGTCACCCCGACACCTGTGCATGCTCCAGCCATGGGACATCAACCCAGAGTTTTCCTGTCCTGGTGAAGCCATCCCAAGAGGTATTCCATACCATGGCGTGCCCATGGCAGCCATGCCAGGGTCAGATGGTAACTTTACCACTTTACTGGTGCACTGGCTTTGCAACTTGTGAATTCCAATGCCACTTAAAGGGGAACAGAACATGCTCTGTGGGCTATTGAATCTCCCACTGCTGCAGCCCTCCTCTGATGCCAGCTGCAGGGATTCTGGGATTTGTAGTTACAGAAAATGTCCGCTTACAAGTCAGTAAAATCAGTCTGATGCACTGTTCTATACTGCAACAAACAGTAAGTTAAAAAACATTTGCACACAAAGTGCAAATTGGGACCAGACCCACACTTGAATGGGGATGGGGGTGCCTTAGTGCTGACTGATCCCATTCAATAACCTAACCAAAGTAGGCATTCAAATGTTGTGACACTTGCCCCCACTGCTTGAATGTGCTGCCTCCACTAGCTTGGTGATGAGAGTTGGGTTTGCAGTGCAATTCCAGTTAGCCTGAATAATGTACAATACAAATTCAATTCACTGCCCACGGTACCACAGGGCATATATAAATATATAACATATCTATCTGGAAAAATAAGTGCAATATTACAGGAATAAATAGTGACGGTTGTCTAATTCAAAAAATAAATTCTATGTTGAGTCTGCTAGTTACAGGAGAATATGTTAGTAATTTGTTCCTGTAGAAGTTGTTTTGTAAGTAATGGTTCCAATTCTTTTGCTGCTTCATCTTTCTTGGTCTTCAAATAAACTTATTGAGTGATTCTGATTTCAACACTAGTTACAGTATAACTGTCATTTTAGAATGTGATGATGCAGGTTGTGTCCATTTCAGCCACAGAACTCTGCAGTAAAACACTGACCCATTGTGCCAGCAATGTAAGAGCTCAGCAAGGACATAAACTACATCGATACAGTTCTAACATGGTCATTGGCAAAAGAGTCCAGACTCAGAAACATCAACAAAATTTACTCAATTAAAGATGGAACAGTAACATAATGTGAACCAGTATTTGAGAAACAGCTTCAACAGAAAATATAGGCTTGCAGGTTAACCACAGTTCTCCTGTAAAGACAAACTTGCTCTTTTAGTTTTGTGGTAAATTTTGTAGCATTTATAAAAAGTGCCAGACTGGAGAGAGGTTTGGGTAGCTCATATTGCAAGCTTCCCTATATCACCCTATCAACGTGCCTTAGCCCTACCATAGAGGAGGAAGTTATTTATTTATTTATTAAAAATGTGGTGACACCTAGCTGGTGAGAGAGTAGTTGGTATTGTATGCCCATGGAATCTTTGACCCCTTATACCAGCCAATCAGTAATGGCACAGATTAGTGACAGCTGTGAGGGTGTTTTTTGTGGTGTGGACACCTGTCCACTAAGACCTGGGCAGAGTCCATCTAAATTCATTTCACATAGACCAGCAAATAACCATCAGGGCTGAGTCTCTGCCTTGGTTGTTTGGGAATGACCGGAGGGACCTTGGGACAGACTGGATGGACTGCATTGATCTTTTTCAGCCCAGCATTTTGCTATTGTATGTTTCTGTGATGAAGTTTCTGTGTACAGCTAAACCCATAATCTGGGCTGGGTCCAAAATGATGACCAACCATAGAGTTGAAAGTTTATAATTCACTGCCAGTCTACACAGCTAGCCAATCCTTATATAGTAAGAGCATTCTCTTGGAACTAATCCTTACCAGTATCTGTGAGTTCATTTCTCTAAGATGTTTAATAGTACCTTCGGATTTGTTCTTCTTTCTGTTGAGTTCTCTTAATTTTTCTGTTAAGGACATCTGGAAAAGCAAGCAATTATTTACACAATAAATGGTAAGCAAAACATGCAATCGATAAAATATAATGTTCTCCAATCTCTCATTGCTGTAATATTACAGACTTAAATACTATATTGATATTCATCTTAGTAACAACAGTACATTACTTTCTAGTCTGAAAGTACAGTTGAAACCGACGTATGAAACAAAATAAGATAAACATTTGTTTGTGTTTTTTTCTTAACTTAAAGCTCCAATCTCACTAGAACAAAAGAGTTTCAGGCATCCTTTCTACTGAACTGGAGTTTAATTGTTACAATTTTTTCTTTGAATTAGTAAAGTCTTCTTATTCTCCCAGATCCGATCTTAATAATTGGGTTTGCTAGGACTTAAGGCTTTTCTCAGACTAACTAATTAGTCCCGTTGTGGTAATGTATTTTGAGACTGACATTAAGGTGTTTACAGTATGTTTGACTGTTTACATTCCTTGGTAAACTTTACTAAGGCCACTAGCAATACTCAACAGAATAAAAGTTGTGTGAGCATAAGAACATAAGAAAGTGCCAACAGAAGGGGACCTTGTGCTCCATCTAGTCTGCCTGTGAAAGCTACCCCCTCCCAGTTTCCTTTACTGCCTTAGGTTTCCACAGTGCATTTCCACAGTATGAAACTATTGAAAATGTAATACATGCAATTTCTAATTCAGACTTACTGCAGTCACATTTTAAATATAAACATGTGTGTGTGTGTATATATATATAACACGATGGGCAGGGGTGTGTAGGAAATATTTTGCAGAGTGACCCGGGAAAACTCATGAGTGGTGAAATCACAAGTGAGAGCATCCAGAGGTCACTCTGCAGGAGTGAAAATATTTTCCATAGCACATGACTGCACATTATGTGTGCGATTTATGCAATAGGGTTTTTTTTTATTTCACTTTATCTTGTGGAATAAACAAAGAAGACATAGGGCAAAACATTAAAAGTCTGCTAAAACAAGCTGAAACACTGTCTTGTCATTTGGGATGAAGCAGGCTCTATTCCTTGGTAGCTGAGGTATTCATGAATGTGGAAGGCTTTGCTCTTTTTTGGCTTCTTTTCCAGAATGAAACTCAGGCTGCCATTTGCTTGCTTTGGGGCTTTCATAGAGTGCACAAGATGAAAGTGAAAGAAGGACTTACAAGTGCAGGTGTGACAGATGAGCTACATTCTTGTTATTAACTTCATGAAAGCAGTCCCAACACTTAGGCAGAATCTAAGTGTTGCTGGGTGACATCAGCACAGTTGAAATAAATGCTTATGAGGTAAGCACAGTGTGGATAAATGGCATTTATTATCACTGTGTGGATGTCAGCTGCATTTATCTCACTCCCATGAGAATAACACAATTTATTTCACAGAGAAAACTCCCACCCCATTGTCTATCTATCTATCTATCTATCTATCTATCTATCTATCTATCTATCTATCTATCTATATACATACATACATTTACAAATAAGGTATTGTTGTAACAACTTTGTTGATTAATAAACCTCTCTTCAACTACTGCTTGTTTGAATTTGCATTTCTGTTTTAATAATCTCTTGTGTACAGGACATGGTTGCGTATGGCCTAGGATCATCTGCTAATTGTGTATCCAGGAACACAGTGGAAAGAAGTCTGATTTATCACACTGTTCTGTCCTCCTAAAATGTCAGAAAAAAATAAAAATAAACAGAAGAGTAACAGATAATGCAAACAATTAAAGAACAACAGATGTTTGCCCTCTAAACTAAATAATAAAGGACTAATGCGTTAAAGTTATTGACTCAGTTGAATGCACCCCCACACACCATTTCCTCTTTCCTATATACAGGTTGTTTACTAGGTAAGCTGACTGGAAACAAGATCCTTTTCAGAAGAAACCACGACAATACATTTTGTACAGATAAACAACAAAACTAACAAGATGACAATGTGCATACATGCAAAAAACTATTTGTACACTTCAGAAATGAGAAAAAATAGATAAGGTCATCACATCTTTTTTAAGTTCCATTCTGAAAGAGATGAAGGAAATGTGAAAGGAAAATGTGTGCACTCCACTGGGATTTGAACCCAGGCCCCAGCATTCCGTGCTGTGCTCTAACCCCTGAGTAATGGAGGAACTCAGAAATTAGCAGACCTAGCATCTCTTTCTGGCCCACACTTCCTTTCTATGTATTGCATAAGCCAGCAAGTAGGCATGTCAGAGGCACAAATCAACTTTCTCAGTGCAGTAAGTCACTGCGAAGCAAATCATGAAGGAAATGTGAAAGGAAAATGTATGCCTTCCACTGGGATTTGAACCCAGGCCCCCAGCATTTTATGCTGTGCTTTAACTCCTGAGCTATGGAGCTGAACTATGGAGGAACTCAGAAATTAGCATACCTAGTAGCACAGGATCCAAGGCAGCATGGGTTCACAGCGGGAAGGTCATGTCAGACGAATCTAATAGATTTCTTTGACTGGGTGACCAAAGTAGTAGACCAGGGAGGGGCTGTGGACATGGCCTACCTAGACTTTAGCAAGGCATTTGACACAGTCCCACACAAAAGATTATTAGTCAAATTAACCAGCCTGGGAGTGGATCCCAGGGTGGTAGCCTGGGTAAAACATTGGCTGGACAACAGGACACAGAAGGTAATTGTAAATGGAGTCCACTCTGAAGAAAGGGCGGTTACTAGTGGGGTACCGCAGGATTCAGTATTGGGTCCAGTCCTTTTTAATGTCTTCATCAGTGACATTGCAGAGGGACTGAAGGAAAAGTATGCCTTTTTGCAGATGACACAAAGATCTGCAACAGGGTTGATACACAAGGAGGCGTGGAAAGGATGAAAAGGGACTTGGCAAGGTTGGAGGAATGGTCAGACGTATGGCAGCTAGGATTCAATGCAAAAAAGTGCTAAATAATGCACCTGAGAATCAAGAACCCAGGGGAAGAATACACAATGGGTGGGGAGGTAGTAACAACAACAAAACAGGAAAGGGACCTGGGGGTAATCATATCAGATGACCTTAAGGTTAGCAAGCAATGTGAGAAGGCAGTAGGGAGGGCCAGGGGTATACTGTGATGTATAGGGAGAGGCATCAGCAGCAGAAAACAGGAAGTTGTTATCCCTCTGTACAGATAGTTGGTGAGACCCCATCTGGAATACTGTGTCCAGTTCTGGAGACCCCATCTCCATAAGGACATAGACAGGATAGAGGCAGTCCAGAGGAGGGCAACTAAAATGGTGCAGGGTCTGCAAGAGAAGCCAGATGAGGAGAGACTAAAGGAGCTTAATATGTGTACCCTTGAGGAAAGAAGGGAGAGGGGGACATGGATAGAAACTTCAAGTACCTCAAGGACTCAACAAAGTCCAAGAGGTAGCATCTTTCAGAAAAAGAGACTTGCAAGAACAAGGGGACACAATTTAAAAGATAGAAGGAGGGCGGTTCAGGGGCAATGTGAGGAAGTATTATTTCACAGAGAGGTAGTGGATGCATGGAACAGCCTTCCTGAGGAAGTTGTGGGGTCTAAAACTGTGGGAGAATTCAAGAATGCATGGGACAGACATAAGCAATTCTTGTGGGGGGCAGGAAGATATAGGCTGTTGGTTAACTAGGATCTGCGGCCTATCCTGTAGGTAGGGAAATGGGCAGACTAGATGGGCCTAGCGGTCCTTATCTGCCATCAAAGTCTATGTTTCTATGTATCTTCTGACATTATTAGTTGATGAGGATCAGGGACAAATCATGGAACTGTTACACCACGACAGAGACCCTGCTCAACTCTCCCTCTACCAAGCACTCAGAAATAAGTGAAAATCAGTCATCAGAAAAACAAAATTTACTTTTTCCGTAATAAACAACTCAGGGAAACATCCAACCCCATCAACTTTGGGTTACACTAAACACGCTACTGGAAACACAAGAATATTGAACTAATCACTCTGATCCATGGTGGCAAGCAGACCAATGACCCCTCAGAAGTAGCAAATATTTTAACTCATTCTTTGGTGACCTTGATAAATACAAATCCCCATCCACTCCCTCCCCCTCATCCACCCCTACCCCTGCCCCAATTCTAAGTTCGAGCCCAGTCCCAGACTCTGTTTCAGGGTCCTAAACCCTCGGACACCATATAGTTTCATCCAAGTAACAACCCTAAACCCAGCAAAAGGGTGGATGGAATCGATTTTAAAATCCTTAAACTGGCCATTAATTCATTAGCAGTCTCAATCACCAGCACACTAAACCGCCTACTCTGCTCTGGCCTTTTCTCTAGCACCTGGAAAACTGCCACTGTCAAACCATTGTTCAAGTCAGGGTCAAGGAATGAAGTAGGAAATTATTGACCTATTTCCCTCCTTGCTCCCCTCTCCAAATACATTGAAAAAGTTGTTCATACCCAGCTCACCACCTTCCTCGACCATCATAACTTGCTCTCTGTTGCTCAGCATGGTTTCAGATATGGACATAGCACTGAAACCACCCTGGTCAGGTTCAGCAATGATATACGAACATATGAATGTGCCAGCAGAAACAGACCACCCGGTCTATCTAAGTCTGCTCGAGTGTGCAGCTAGCACCCCTAGTTTGCAGCTGCCCCACCCCCTCCCATTTGTCATCCCACTGCCACCCCACCTCCCCACTCTCACTCTCCCCATTCCTGTCCCATGCCCTTTGAAACTGTTCACAGATTTACATGATACGATACATTCTGGTAGGGCATTCCATTTTGCTACCACCCTCTCTGTGAAATAGTGTCTCCTCATTTCCTTCCTAAATCTTCCTCCCTCTATTCTTAGCACATGCCCCCGGTGGCCCTCCCCCTCCTTAACTTAAAGACCCCATCTGCCCCATCCTTATTGATTCCCCTCAGATACTTGAATGTCTCTATCATGTCCCTCCTGTCCCTTCTATCCTCCAGGGTGTACATATTCAGGTATCTCAGCCTGCTGCCATAGTCTCTCCATTCCATTCCACATATCATCTTTGTTGCCCCTCCTCTGCAGCCCCTCCAGTAGCCTGATATCACTCTTTAGGTATGGCCTCCCAAACTGCACACAATACTGTAACTGCGGCCTTACCAGCAACCTGTAGAGGGGCAAATCACCTCTCTTCACCTGGGCGAAAAACCCCTTGCTATGTATCCCAGCATTTTGTTTGCTTTTGCAGCTGCTCTCCTGCACTGGGCAGTGTTGCCCATGGTCCCTGTTATCATTACCCCTAGGTCCTTCTCCTCCTCAATGGTTCCCCAGCTTAACCCCTCCCAGCTAGTATTCTCCGCTTGGGTTCTTCACCCCAAAGTGCATAACCATACACTTCTTTGCATTGAACCCCAGCTGCCACCTCTCTGACCACTCCTCTAGCTTGCTTAGGTCCCCCTGCAGCTGCTTCCATCCCTCCTCTCAATCCACCACTGCTCCAATTTTAGTGTCATCAGCGAACAGACTTATGTTGTTCACCACCCCATGTGTAATGTCTGATATGAAGAGCCCGAACAATACTGGCCACAACACAGAGCCCTGTGGCACCCCACTCATCACCAGTCTTGGAGTTGAGAGCTCCTCTCTCACCACCGCCCATTGCAGCCTCCCACTCAGCCAGCTTGTAATCCAGTTCATCATTTTTGCCCCTACCCTCCACCAGTTAGCTTCCCCAAGGCCACCCATGAGGCAAAGAATCAAAGGCCTTGCTGAAGTCCAAGTAAAGAACATCCACTGCATGACCCTTATTCAGCTCATCTGCCACCCAGTCATAATATTGTATCAGGCTGGTTTGACAAGACTTCCTGAAACAAACCCACGCTGCCTCACATCCTGAGGCCATTGTCCTCCAGGTACAACACCAGTCTTTCCTTTAGTATTGTCTCCATGAGTTTGTACACTATGGAGGTGAGGCTTACTGAGCGATAATTACCCAGTGCATCCCTTGGTCCGCTCTTGTGTAATGGTACTACATGTGCCATCCAGTCCAGTGGCACACATCCCGACTCCAGTGAGGTGATGTACAGATCCACCAGCGGCTCTGCCAACACCTCTGCCATCTCCTTCAGCACCCTGGGGTGGATACCATCCGGCCCTGGTGCCTTGTCTACCTTCAGTGCCCTCAGTCTCTCTAGGACTCTACTTGCCTCAGTTCTTCTATCTGTTGCCTCCTCTCGCCCTGTCCCCACCCTCCCAGCCCATGGTTGTATTGGTCCCCTTTCTTCCGTGAACACTGAGCAAAGTATTCTTTCCAGTGCTTCTGCCTGCTCCTCACCCTTTTCGTCCACTTCCCACCCCTTTTATCCTCACTATTGTCTCCTTGCACTTTCTTTTCTCCCTGATGTATCTGAAAAGTCCCCCTCTAATTTCCTGCACTAATCCCAGCTCCCTCTGGGCCTTGGCTTTCTCACTTTTCTGGTCACCTCTCTGAACTGTCTTGCATACCTTCCCTTGTCCACTTCCTTCCCCGTCCTTCTATACCTCTGGTGCACCTCTCATTTTGCTCTCACCACCTCCACTACCTCGCTGTTCAACCAGCATGGTTTTCTGCTCTGCTCCTCTTATTCTGTGTCTTGGTGCAAGCTTCTGTTGCCTCTGTAATCCCCTTTAACAATTTCCCATTTCTGCTCTGCATCCATCCTTCCTTATGCCTCTAGTTTCCCTTTCAGTACTTCCTGCATCCTCCCAAATTCTGCCCCCTGGAAGTTTACTACCTGAGTAACTGATTTCTCTGCCTCCCTGCACATCATGATATTAAACCACACCATTTGGTGATCGCTGTCGGCTAGTGGGTCCTCAACCTTTATTTCCCTTACTGCCTCCCCATTCAACAACACCAGATCTAAAGTGTTCTTTAGCCTAGTAGGTACACTAACCAACTGTGTCAGGAGACCCTCCTGGATTGCATCCAGGAGCACTCGCTCCCTAGCACTGGAGGTGACTGGAATGCTCCTGTCAACCTCAGGCATGTTGAAATCCCCCATGATGACCACCTTCCATTTTCTACATACTTTTCTGATTTGTCCTGCTAATTCCCTGTCAAGCTCATCAGATTGAGACAGTGGCCTATATACCATCCCAAATCTCAGTTTCCTACCCTTTGAGTCTAGGAGCTGCAGCCAGATTGCCTCTGTTCTCCTTTCTTCCCCTTCTTATCCTCAAGGTAAGCGATAAAGGCCAGTACACAAGCTCTGTCTTTGTGGACCTGACCAAGGCATTCAACCTGGTCGAGCATTGCCTTCTCCTGACACCCTCAAGGGCTTGCACATATCTGAAAATGTAATCAAATGGGTCCAAAGCTACCTTCTGTCAGATCACAGAAAACTAATATCAACAGTCATTTTTCTGCTGAATGTCCAATTAAATATGGGGTACACCAGGGCTCCATCCTTGGCCTGCTCCTGTTCTTTCTCTTCATTATTAACCTCCCTTTCATCTGCCAAACCACCCAACTAGTCCTTTACGCTGATGACGCAGCCCTCTACTGCAGTGAAACTAACCTTGATACAATGTTCAATGCTTGCAGACTGACTTCAGCAAGCTACACACTTGGTTCTCTGCCAAAGGCATGGTTCTCAACTCCAAGAAGACCAAGTTTATGATCTTCTCTTGCCCAAGAAAAGCCCCAGTCATGGGCCAATCCCTCTCAGACAATCTTGGTAACATCATAGAACACGCCTACAAATTCAAACACCTTGGCCTGTACTTAGACCCTCACCTGACCTACAATATCCATATCACCAACCTCATCAAGAAAATCCATATGAGGCTAGGTCTTTTATTCCAAATCAAAAAGTTCCTTATCCCCATCTCCAGACTATGCCTCTCCTTCACCTCCTTGATTATGGCTCTATTGCCTATTCTCCCCCAGCACATCCCCCCTTTTCTCCAAACTCAGGACTACATACAATAATATTGCATGCTTCGTGAACAGCCTCCCCTAGATGACCCATCACTGTACCCTCTATGCCTCCCTCAACTGGCTCATCCTTGAAGGCAGATTCCAATTTAAAATGCTCTCTTTCTTACACAAAGTTCACCATAACCTACTGCCGATCAATGTTAACTCCCTTTACCCCTTATCATTTCCCAAGCGCAGCACTAGAGGGGCCACTTGTCATATCTTTGACACCCCTTTTTACCACACCAAGCATGCACAGAACTCCATCACATACAAGGGCCCTATGTTTTACAATAAACTGCCCCCTGAACTTCAGGTCTGTAGTTTTATTGACTCATTCACCTCCTCCCTCAAGGACCACCTCCTCCAATCCACCACCTGTGTCTGCCCCTGTAGATAACCCCCCTGGATGTCCACCAACCCTTCAGTGACTGTAGAGTTTATAAGTGTCTATAAATTGACTCTCTTATTGTGTGCCCTGTATTTTGTTTTTCTATTCTAGATCATCCTGTCATATGCACTGTTCCTATTGTAAATACTGTAACATTTGTAAATATTATTACCTTTTTAGGGCTGCATGGGCAGAGCCTGCTGTCCTTTAATGAACAGAGTGAGGACTCTGCATTTTTCCTTAATTAAAACAAACCCGGATTCTCTCCACCCATCACAACCCCGCCTCTCTGGTGTCCATGTTTTATGGCAGCTCCTCCCCACCAAGCTCCCGAAACCTCCACATCGCCCACTGTGCACTGTACCACCCCCATCCCTCTGTTCCCCTCCCCTTTATTCTGAGCATCGCAATCAGCCAAATCTCATAGTGCTCGAAAAAAATCCCCCAGAGGCTTTCTTCAAGATTTGTGTGCATTTTTTTAAATCTCAAACCAGGGTCTAATAGTTTCAGTATAGTTCCTCTGCTGGTTGTTAAGAGAAAGTCACGTCCCTGCAGCGCCTGCCCTCATTTTATTATTAATGGCCGGTAACTGCTAATGTCCAGGGAGGTTGTTTCCGATTCACAGTGAGTTTAAGCATAACTCTAATTCCGAGGCCCTCAAATGACTTTAATCTAGTACAAACAGAGTGTGGTTCAAGTTTACTAAAGAAGGAATGCAAACACACACTACAGAAACAGAAAGTGAGAGATACAGGGACAGTCTTGGAACTGGATACCTCAGTAAGTGTTAGACGCAGATAGCTCTCAGCCAGCAAGCAGCACACAGTAACAGATCCTTAAAGGATAAACACATATCCTCCGATTGGAAACCACCAAGAAGATCAACAAACATCCTTTCTGGAAAACTTGGGCCATCTGGTTGTGTAATTATGCTCTGCTTTTGAAAGCAGGTGCAGTTTTTCCACATGCAGACATCAGCTGGAGCTCCAAATCTCGGATCCACTTCCTCTTGTCTAGATCTCTTTACTCTCAATGAAGCTGAAGCAGGCATTCAAATGAGCTCATGCCTGCAGGGCAGAGGTTGCCCTTACAAAAGAGCACCACATCCTCAGAAAGAGACCATTTAGAATGAAGGAAAACCCCATAAAATGTACATTAGCTCCAAACCTTATTACCCATTCTTTAACAGAAATATTGTGTCACTAAAGCAGCTGACACACAGGTTATGGGGTGGGGTGGGGTGGAATACTTTTTCCCTGACTTTTGTAGAACTGTATTTTGCCAGCTATATGCTAATTGCCAAGGACTGAAAGTTTAATAGGAGTGTACTGTATCCTTCTATGAAGAGAACATCACAGGGAAGTATACTGGTGTATTTCTTTATACAGTACATATACTGTATGAAACTTTTTCCTCATATAAATGCAGCCTATTTTGTTGAGTTATACTTTTTTGTGGAACTTTAATTAGGTTCTGTGTTGGTTGGATGGCTGAATGATGTTATACACTCATCAAGATGCAAACATGTGGCAACACAGGACATTTTACTGTAGCTTTGCATTTATTAAGATGCAGGAGAAGGCACCTGCTGCAAGGCTACCAGTGCACCTTGCTTTCTTTTGACTGCAGGCATACTGTCACTTCTTCACTGTTAAATGAGCTACAGATTCAAAACCTGTTTGTCTGGGGACTGCGTCAGAGCAGGTAATGCAAGCCCTGTCATACCTGTCAGCTGCCCCTGATTGTTAGGGAACTCACTGATTTTTTTTCCTCAGAATTGTCCTCTGCCCTCATAAAATTTGTGTTTTTTTGTGACTGAACAGCGGGGATTGTAAGCACAACATAATGTCAAACATTAAAATTACTGACTTGTTCTTCAGAGAAGGTATCTTACACCAACTGATGTGCGTGGGGTCAGTCATCATAGCAGAACTCATACTGTCAGGGTGACAAGTTCTCCTTGGAGTGCCAAGAATGGTTTTCTATTTCATTTGCATATTTGTGTCTGCAGCAGAGTAAGTCAGTGCTGTTCCAATTTCTGACTGAGCAGAACACATACTGTCAGGGTGATAATTTTCTATTTCTTTTTGTATTTATTTACCTACAGCCTCAAATGCATATTTTTGTCTGGAGCAGAGTAAGAGTCAGTGCTGTTCCCATTTCTACTGCTTTTGCCTATAAATCCATTCTATGAAGCAGATTTGAAGCCCTCTGTGAGGATGTTGCTAAACTTGTTAATGTTCTAAACTTCTTCCTCTCTGTTTCTGTAGCTACTGTGGTGCATTGCATCTGTATGATACATTTATATTATACATACTTTTATAATTCATTTTGCTTGATAATGACCTGTACCTGTACTGTGCTTTCAAGTAGAGTTAGGTAATCCATCTCAGTGGGCTAGCCAGAGAAAAATGCATTTGAAGCTGCAGTTAAATCATAAATGCAAAAGAAAATCAATTAAAACAATGTTCTTGTAGCACAGTATACACCTACATATATTTTCTTAATAATGTGTATGTCTTCCTTAGAACAGAAACTAAATCAAATCTTACTACTTACAAATAATTATGTTGTTTCTCCATACCTCCTTAACAATTCCACACAACTTCACTAACTTCATTATGCTGCCCTGGTGGATCTGATCAGATTTTGTTCTCTGTGTTATTGAATTTTGTACCACTGGATGTTTGTGAAAACAAGCATTTTTGCTCACATACTTTTAACTATAAAAATAAAATTGAATTGAACTGAAAGGATGAAAGAAGTGATGATTATGAGAGACAATGCAAATTATTCCAAATGATGACTTATCCAGTGGAGTTTAAAAGCAGTTGAAAGAAGACTGTGAAGCTTCGTAAATGTCTGCCTACCAAGGATTAATAGGATTTTCCATACTTTTCAACAAAAACATGCTCTAATGAATAGTATCTGTTTTGGTGAAAATGTCAATGCTAAACTTGATACTTTGTTGTAGAACACATTCTTATACTGGCATGCATATGACTGTACATATTTCTTCCAGTCTGAGAGAAAACTGTGGGTATACATACAGAGGAACATTTCAATGTTTCCCACTACATGTTAAAACCCAGTCATTTTGATGAGTTTCTATTCACACTGGATTTTAAGAGGCACCTCTGGAAATGTCATTTAGGGACTGGATTAGGTCCTGATTTGCCATACTCTTGGAGTGTATAGGCTGGGCTGTGGCATGTAATGGAAAACACATAGCAGGGTGTAATAATATGATCTTTGGAGGCTGTCATGCATAAGGCATAGTAGCCTCTGAACATCTGAGAGGTACATTATTTTTCTAATTTTTTTTATCATAAACCTTTTATTAAGACATTTTAAATAATACAGAAAACAAAAATGGAACAACAACATCACAAGATTTACAAACCAACAATCCAGTAAGGCACTGGGGTCTCATGCATTTAAAATACACTAATACAAACAACAAGCATGTACAAAATAACAAGATAAGATATATACCTGTGCAATAAAACTACATGTAGAAGATACCAAATAAAGTTAACAATGTAAATACACAACTCACACAGTAGGTATACAAGGAAGGGACGAGGGGGGATACCAAAGTGGAAAAGAGATCCATAACGTAGAACCTGAACTCTAAGAAGTTAAGTAATGGGGGAATTGCGGGGGTGAGGAAGGGGTACTGAGCATAGATGTGAATGTAAAAAGGGGTCCCACTTATTGTAGTAAAGTTCTAGTTTACCAGTAGTCACCAGAGGAAGTCTGTCGAATAGAGTTCATGTAGAAAGGGCAGAATGCCAGGCATGAATTGTTGGAAGAGAAGAACTTTTCCAGGCCATCAGCAGGAGGCATTTAGCATCTGTATTACTTTCTGTTATGACTGCACACACTGGAGTGTTGTCCCACTTTTAAAATGGGCTTTTATTTGTTAAAAATATATAGCTAAAGCGAAGTGTGCAGTTGTCAGAAAAATTAATTAATGGTCGTGTGACACGTTTTAACCAATGAGACCACATAATTTTTATGGTTCATTTTGTAAACATTAGCACGGTCTGCAAGCTGTGTGCAGTTTTTAACTACATCTTGGTGCTGCAGTTTGACTTTTGTATCTTTAATTATGACATAATGTTTGGAAATTAAGCATTCTGATTGCCTGCCAGCAATCAGAGCTGGGCTTAACAGTGTTAACTGTAGATCTGCATAGGCCCCAGAAGTAGAAGGACACCCAAACAATTTCAGCTGCACAATTAGCCTAACTTTCTAGCAACATAGATGATTACTGTCAGAAAAAGATCATACTGTAACACAGAAACATAGAATTTGTCAACAGAACAGGATGGCTTGGTCCACCTAGTCTGTTGAGTTTCTCCCTACCTATTCTGCCTCAGCAGACCCTAACTGATATCTGGCAACCCGCACCCTTTTTATTTTCCTGTATTCCCCTATGCCTATCCCATGCATGTTTGAAACCCCCAATTGTTTTTGCCACTACTGCTTCTGGTGGCAGGCTGTTCCAGGCGTCCACCACTCTTTTGGTGAAGCAGTATTTCTTCACATCCCTCTTTGAATTTTCCCCACTTCTTTCTTCATTGCATACCCTCTTGTTCTGTTGCACTCCTTCATTTGAAATGGGCTCCCCACTGGTACCCTTTTCACCCCTTTGAGGTACTTGTATGTTTCTATCATGTACCCCCTTTCCCATCTCTCCTCCAGGGTGTAATAATTGAGATCCCTCAGTCTCTCCTCGTATGGTTTCTCAGCAATCCCTGTACCATTTTAGTTGCCTTCCTCTGGACTTCCTCTACCCTGTCTATGTCTGTTCTGAAATGTGGCCTCCAAAACTGTACACAATATTCCTGGTCTCACCAATGATCTATACAGAGGTAATATCATGTGTCTCCTTCTGTTTTTGATACCTGTCCCTCTGCATCTTAACATCCCACATACCACTGCCTTGTTACACTGCCGCTCAACTTTGAGGTAATCAGATATGAAAATCCCAAGGTCCCTTTCCTACTTAGTGACTGACAGTATTTCTCCCCATTTTATATTCAGCTCCTGGGTTTCTGTGCCCCAGGGGCATGATTTTACTTCTTGGCATTGAATCTCAGCTGACTTACTCTTGACCATTCTTCAAGTTTTGTAAGGTCCCCACTCATTGTCTCCACCTCATCCTCAATATCCACTCTATTATAGCTCTGGGTGTCATCTTCAAAAGGCATTATTCCTTCCTACAAGTTCTTCTGCAAAGCCACTTATGAAGATATTGAACAGGACCAGTTGCAATACTGAACCCTGTGGCACCCCTGCTGGTCACTCCTCCCTCATTAGAATGAATACTGTTTACCACTGCCCTTGCTACATATCCATTAGCCACTTTTATACCCAGTTTACAACACTGGCTCCCACCCATAGACTATCCATTTTATCAGTCTCCTATGTGGTACAGTGTTTAAGGCTTTGTTGAAGTCCAAGTAGGCCACATCCACTGCCCTCCCCTTATCTACAGTGGCGTGAAAAAGTATTTGCCCCCTTCCTGATTTTCTCTATTATTGCATATTTGTCACACTGGATGTTTTCAGGTCTTTAGACAAAATATAATATTAGATAAAGGAACCTGAGTGAACAAATAACACTTTTTTTTTTACTTATTTCATTTATTTAATGAAAAGTTAACCAACACCAACGGGCACTGTGTGAAAAGTAATTGCCCCTAGTTAAATCAACCCAATTAAAGGGATAATTAGAGTCAGCTGATTGAATCAGCTGTGGCTTGATTACAGCCAGCCCTGCTCAATATAAATCTCACTTATTTTGACACTTATACTATCAGAGTCACGCTACAGCATACAAAGATTCAACAAGCACATTATGCCATGATCAAAGGAAGTTCCTGAAAAGATCAGAAAAATGTGTTGCCCTCTCATCAGTCTGGAAAGGGTTACAAAGCTATTTCTAAGGCTCTGGGACTCCATCAAACCACAGTGAGAGCCATAATCTCCAAATGGAGAACACTTGGAACAGTAGTGAATCTTCCCAGGAGTGGGCGGCCTGCCAAAATTACTCCAAGGGCGCAGCGTAAAATCATTCAGGAAGTCTCAAAGGATCCTAAAACAACATCCAAAGAACTGCAGGCTTCTCTTGCCTCAGCTAAGGTCAGTGTTCACGACCCCACAATCAGAAAGAGACTGGGCAAAAATGGGCTTCATGTGAGAGTAGCAAGGTGGAAACCACTGCTAACCAAGAAGAACATAAATGCTCGTCTCTCATTTGCCAAGAAGCACCTGGATGATCCACAAGCCTTTTGGGAAAATGTTCTATGGACAGATGAGTCCAAAGTGGAACTTTTTGGATGACATGGATCCCATAATGTCTCGCTGTAAGCAAACACAGCATTCCACAGTAAGAACACCATACCAACAGTCAAACATGGTGGTGGTAGTGTGATGGTGTGGGATGCTTTGCTGCCCAAGGACCTGGATGACTTGGCCATAATTAAAGGAACCATGAATTCTGCTCTGTACCAGAAAATTCTTAAGGAGAATGTCCGGTCATCCTTCCACAGCTGAAGCTGAAGCGTAGTTGGGCTCATGCAGCAAAGACAATGATCCAAAACACAAAAGCAAGTCCACATCAGAATGGCTAAAAAGAAGTAAAATTAAAGTTTTGGAGTGGCCTAGTCAAAGTCCAGACTTAAACCCAATAGAGATGTGGTAGGACCTGAAATGAGCAGATCATGCTCGAAAACCTACCAAATGTTACTGAATTAAAGCAGTTCATGTAGGAAGAGTGGGTTAAAATTCCTCCACAGCGTATGTGAAAGACTGTATATTGAATTATAGGAAGTGTTTGTTGCAGTCATTGTAGCTAAATGTGGCATAACCAGTTATTAAGTGTAAGGGGGCAATTACTTTTTCACACAGTGCCAGTTGGTGTTGGTTAACTTTTTTTCATTAAATAAGTGAAATTAAAAAAAAAACAAGTGTTATTTGTTCACTCAGGTTCCCTTTATCTAATATTACATTTTCTCTAAAGACCTGAAAACATCCAGTGTGACAAATATGCAATAATAGAGAAAATCAGGAAGGGGGCAAATACTTTTTCACGCCACTGTATTTCCCTGGTTACACCCTCAAAGAAATCAATCAGATTTGTGTCACATGACCTCCCCTTGTGCAGCCATGCTGTCTTTGGTCTCGCAAGCCCCTGGATTCAAGATATTTAGCTAGCCTTTCTTTAACAGGGTTTCCATTAATTTTTCCACAACTTATGAGAGGCTGATCAGTCTATAGTTGTTAGCATCCTCCTGCTGACACTTTTATAGAGCAGAACTATGTCAGCTCTCTACCAGGCACTTGGAACCTCTCATGTTTCCAGTGATATGTTGAAGAAGGCTGTCAATGGTGCAGAAAGCTCTCCCTGAGTTCCTAAGCTCCTGAATGTATCCCGCCTGGTCCCATGGCGCTTTCTACTTTCAGGTTTTCAAGCCCCTTCTTGTAATTGTCAAAATAGGCAACTACAAGCACAACAGGCTGTACTAGTGCCAGAGTAAAGAAAGGACAAAGTACTTACAAAGAGTTGAACTCCGTAGCACAGTCTCCATCTGTAGAATCCAAATGAATCCACCCCAAACAGATGAAGGTAATTCAAAGAAGGCTTTATTACGATAATCCAAAAGATAAAATCCAGCAAACAATGCATGAATAAGGATACCTCTCTCAAAGATTGTGACCAAACATTTTCACGTGAGAACATCGCTTTCTCAAAGCTAAACCAGTGTATGTGATAGGTGCTTAAAATACTAGGATTTAAAGTGACAGTGCAACATATTGGGAAAACGATGCTACTAAAATGATAAATACGTAAATACTCCTGTAGGATATCAATTGAATACACACATATACCAGGTATATAAATAAGGTGACTAAAAATGGATGTGGTGCAGGATTCTTTCCTCTGTAAATTGAACTGTGTTCACTGCCAGCCTCCTGTATTCCTGCTGCTCCTTATTGGTCTATACCCTCCCTCTCCAGCAGTGAAGAATGAGCAGACGTATCTGTTCAGAATGTCAGCTTTTTCCTGATCCTGTTCAGCACAGTCACCATCTACCAACCTTCTTTTCTTCACTATCACTCCCCTTTCATTGTCAGTGGCTCAGCAGGTTGCACACTGCTCTGTGAAGCTTGAAGATTAGAGGTTGTGGGTTCTAGCCCCACAGTAGGAACTTGTGGTAAATCCCAATACTAACACTGTAGTGCAACATGAGGGGTGCTGTACTTCTGAGGTGCTGTCTATTGGATTAGATGTTAAAACTGAGTTCCCATCTGCCTATTCTGGTGGTTGTTCAGGTGGACATTAAAGATCAAGTGGCATTTCTTTGAAAGAGTAGGGGAATGTTTTATTGGTAAAATAAAAACACAAATGTACAAGTCAACACAAGTTTAAATAAATAATAAAAAAAACTGAAAACAAACTATTATTTAGCACATAAGAAAAATATAACAAAATAAAGTGAAAATCACATGAGTCCAACAGAAAAAGAAAGGAAGAAAGAAAAAAAAACAAATGCTGACTGGTTATCTGACATCAAAATAAATATTTAAAAGCCATTAAACAGCCAATGTAACATCAGGGAATGCACACCCTAAACTTTTAAAAATACTCTCAGAAAAGTGTATTTAATAACTCTGAGCTACCTTCCATAATGCTGTATGAATCTACACTAGTAAATCACAACACATAAGTGTTTTTTGCTGTAACAAAAGAGCACATTTAGCTTGCCAGATATAAAATTTGCATATTGTAAACAAACAGAAAAAAAACACCAATGGTATTAACATGCAAATGTTCCCATCCAGGAGGGGTTAAACAAAAAATAAACAGTCATATGGAATCTGTGCTATAGGTGGCCACCCCCAACATGTAGCCCAAAATTTCCCAAAGCCTTTTGCATAAGGACAAGCCAGAAAAGATGCTTTTGTGCTTGTAACACCTGGATGTATCCCTGTGGAGACAGTACCTTTCATCCAAACTTTTGTGTTTATGTGCATCCCTAACCCTTAGCCTACCATGGGCCATCCAAAGTACATCCCACCTTTGCAGGGGAACTCTCTTATTAACCAACATGTTCAGAATAAATACACTTTTTTTCCCCTAGGGCAGGCTGGACAATCTGGACTTATATAAAAAACTGATTCCATGATAGACCCATATAGCCCTTTTCTCATCATTTTTCTGATCCCTTCTGGGTACACATCTCATTATCTTACCTTAATTAATGTGCCAGTAACATAAGTAGGATTTCCATCTTTTTGTGCTTTACCAAAGCCTTGCAGCTTACCTAACTCTCATTTCCTTAGGAAAGGCTGAAACCATTTTGATAACAAAGATACCCAAGGTTTCTTTGCTGAAAGCAACTAGTGTTTCAAATTAAAGTACAAAATAAACTATAAAAAAATGCAACTGGATTATTCATTCCAACTTCTCCCTTATCCAACAGTAAAAATGTAATTCCCCTCTTGATGGGAATAAGCCGACTACCCCCAAAAAAAGAAGGAAAAAAGACTGTAAAGTTTTGCTTCTAGGACCATAGAAAGAGGAAAGATGTAACTCAAAGAAATTGTGTTACTAACAAAGATTTATAAGAAAAAAAGGGTGTGTTGGCAGGTGGTAGGGAACATGGGTAGACAGAGAGGAAGTAGAAAAGAGGTTCAGGCTAAGCAGACGCAGGAAGGGATTCAGGGGAGGGCAGGGACAGGAGTTTGGAGACAACAAACAGGTATGCAGTACTGGTTGATGAAACAGAGCAGAAGGTTGGGGGAGCCACCATAAAACAAGAGTCAGGTGACCTGAAGGGAAGGGGGAATATAGGGTGCAAGGAGAGAAGGAAGATGATGGGGTAAAAGTGGGAAGAGGCAGTGAAGCAGATCAAGTTGGCACAAACACATTAAACAAAGGGGAGTAAGGCCAAAACATGTTGGGGGAGGAGGAGGCACAATGCAGGTGGCAGGGAGGACATAAAAGGAGTGGTTGTGGAAGGAGGAGCACAGAAAGGATGGGGAGGAGGAGGCAGGTGGAGGCACAACTGGAGGAGACGGAAGGGGGAAAAGGGCAGAGTATGAAAGGAGAAGACACTGAGGAAAAGGGTCTCATAGGACAGCAAACCATAGGGAAGTACAAGGGATGGGGGTGTGATTACTTGTATTAGGGGATTCTATAATCAGGGGATGAGATGGGAGGGTGAGGAAGCAAGGAAGAGCTGAACCTGGGTGGAGTGTGTACCAGGTATGACAACAGGAGAGTAGGAAGTGCATTCAGAAATGTGTGGAGGAGGTAGGAGGGAAGCCTCGTATCATTGTGCACCTAGAAGCAAACAACCTAAAGGACAGGACAGTGGAAGAAGTGCAGGAGAGGTTCAGGGAAGTGGGGGGGCATCTGCAATCAGGTGGGAAGCTCAGTGATGTTCTCTGAGGTATTCCTGGTACCTAGGGCAAGCACAGTGAGAAAGCTAAGACAACAGGAGTTTAATGGATGGCTGAAGGGTTGGTGTGCAGAAATGGGGTACTTGAGTAGTAGGAGGGTGGGGTGAGACATGGAAAAATAAGGGCTATGCCAAGGATAGACTGCATCTCAACATCAAGGGTACAAGGGCATTGACACAGGGGCTGGAGAAGTACATTAAAAACAGCACAGATTTAAACTGAGGAGGGAGAGTGGCTGAGTTGGATAGCAGGGAGGAGGCACCTTCCAGGGAGACTGGAGTCCTTGCCCCAGAGAGAGAAGAGAAGAATGAGGAGACGTTACTAAGACAAAAGTGGAAGGAGAGAGATGGAGGAGGAAGAGAAGGACACAAGGTGTACTGCAGTACCTTGAATGCAAGGAGCTTAGTAAACAAGGTGGCAGGGTTCCAGGCAATGATGATGGAGGGGAGGTAGATATTGCCACCATCTCAGAGACCTGGGCCACTCAATACCATGACTGAGATCTCGCTGATTCTGGGATACGAGGTGTTCCACAGGGGCCGGAAGGGGAAGGGAGGGTGGCTATTTATGTCAGAGAGGATACTGTGTACCAGGGAGGAAGGGATGAGGGAGGCCAGAAGCCATATGGATATTGCTCCAAAGCTCTAAAGGTAAGAAGCTCAGGATGGGCGTGGTGTACAGGCCACCCTCCCAGAGCGAGGAGGTGGCTAGGGAGGTGGGGGAACAAATCAGGAAGGTCAGTGGCAGAGGGAATACAGCTATAGTAGGAGACTTCAACCTACCTGGGGTTGACTGGCAGACAGTAACTATAGTACACACCAGGGAACAGGTGCTGCCGGAGGCTATCGAAGACAGTTACCTAGTGCAAGTGGTGATGGATCCTACTAGGGAGGGGAACATACTGGACTTGGTACTAAAAAATGGAGACCAAGTCCAGGATGTGGTAGTACAGGACCCTCTTGCAAGAAGCGACCACCTTTCCATGTGGTTCTTCCTTAACACAGGAGGGAGTTGGCTAAAACCAGGACAAGAGTGTTGGATTCTCTGGAAGGCAGATTTTGCTGAGAATGGCAGCAGCATCCTAGAGGGGTATTGCTTAAATTAACCCAGGGATGGATGCTGAAACAGAAGTGGGCAATCATTAGGAAGGCTAAATGAGGCCATGAACACATGTGCCAAATCTCAGAGTAAGCAGTCCAGGTCAAAAAACCTAGCTGGCTCAGCAAGGAGGTGGAGGGAAGATATGGGAAAGATTGCCTCATTAAGTTCAAAAAATCTGGGAGTGAGAGGATAGTTAAGTGTTCTCAAAGGCATCTAGGGAGGTGACCAAGTCAATCAGAGGAGCCAAGGCAGCAAAGAAGCTGAAGTTGGCTCAAGGGATCAGAGAGGGGGTAAAGAAGTTTTTTAAATACAAAAGGGAGAAGAGAAGTTGTAGGGATGACATTGTTAGTATCAAGAGAGGGAGGATGGGCAAAACTAGGGGAAGACCAGGCAGAGGCACTCAATGAGTATTTCTGCTCAGTGTTCACAACAGAAAGGGATGACCCAATACCACAGGGGAGAGGGGACAAGGGTGGAGGGCCGGGCAGAGATAACAGTTGGGGTCATTCAAGAGGATAGAGTTCTGAAGGGCCTTAAAGCCTTGTGGGTGAACAGCACCAGGACCTGAGTTGTACACCCAAGGGTCCTGAAGGAACTGGCAGAGTTGTTGGCAGGCCCTCTGACAAATCTGTTTAACACCTTCTTGGAGATGGGAAATGTACCCAGGGACTGGAGGATGGCTCACGTGTGCCTCTTCACAAGAGTGGACCCAACGACCAACCAGGTAACTACAGACCCAGTGAGCTTGACTTCTATACTGGGAAGTTGATGGAGACCATTCTGAAGGAGAGGTTGATAATCTTTTCTCGATAGCAATGGCCTGCAGGATGAGAGACAGCATGGGTTTGTCAAGGAAGATCTTGCCAACCAACCTGATTGACTTCTTTGACTGGGTCACTAGAGCGGTTGACAAAGGCCATGCTGTGGATGTCCTGTGTCTGGACTTCAGCAAGGCTTTCGATTTGGTGCCACACAGGAGGTTAGTGAGTAAGCGGATGGCACATCGAGGGACTGGTGTGGTGGGTTGAGAGCTGGCTGCAGGGCAGACAACAGAGAGTAGTTTTAAGGGAAGACATCCAAGTCACAGCCAGTAACAGGTGGGGTACCACAGGGTTCAGTGCTGGACCCTTGTTTTATTCAATGTCTTCATTGGAGACATTGCAGAGGGGTCAGAGTAAGATCAGCCTGTTCACGGATGACACTAAGATTTGTGCAATAGTGGACAATGAGGAAGAGAGGCAGGCATTCAGAGAGGATCTAGCTAAACTCAAACATTGGTCTAGGGAGTGGCAGTTGAGGTTTAATGCTAAGAAGTGCAAGGTCATGCACCTTGGAACCAGAAATCCCAGGAACAGCTATTGGTTGGGGGGAGTACAGGTAATGGCATCAGAGGAGGAAAAGGACCTGGGGGTTATAGTTACAAGGAACATGAAGGTATCAGCACAGTGTAGGAGGGTGGCAGCAAGGGCAAATAGGATGCTGGGGTGCATTGCCAGAGGGATCACCTCTCGAAAGGGGGAGGTCATCCTGCCATTGTATAGAATCACTGGGTGAGGCCACACTTGGAGTATCGTGTACCAATACTGGTGGCCATACCTCAAAGGATGTGAGATTACTGGAGGGCTGCAGCGCGGGCTACAGAAATGATCATGGGACTAGGGAGTTGCTGACGAGGAAAGGTTGAAGGAGCTCAGCATGTACTTGCTGGAAGACAGAAGGTTAAGAGGGACATGATAGAGACCTTTAAGTACTTGAAAGGCATAAACAAAGTCAGGGAGGGAGGATTGTTCCGCTTAAGGGGGGGGGAGTGAAGGATCACTAGGGGGCACAGTCTGAAGTTGGAAGGGGGATGGTTTAGAAGGGAGATGAAGAAGCACTGCTTCATGAGAGAGTGGTGGCAGGTTGGGACACACTGCCAGAGGAGTTAATCCCTCAAAGGACAGTTGATAGGTTTAAGTGGTGTTGGGATAGAGTCAAGGGCAGGGTTAGCACAAACAAAAACACAAAGGGGGAGAAGTACCAGGAAAGAGGAGGAAGGGAAGGGTTTGGGTGGGGGTGGGGCAACTGTAGTGATATGAAACTAAGAGCTGCACAATCGGGCAGACTTGATAGACCCGTGGGCCTTTTTCTGCCAGCAATTTTGTATGTTCATATATTTGTATGTAAACATCTTTTTATTTGTTTTGATAGCCTCCATTGCTGCCATTTTTGCACTAAACCTGCTGTCTTTACTATTTGTAACTCCCAATTATGTTGGACCATGTCCATGTAACCAAAAGTAATAATAATACAATCTGTGATCCTGCCACTTCAAAGCCTGCCAGATAGGTATTAACATTTTGAAATTCTCCAATTCCAACCCCTTTACTCTTCCCAATATTAAGGATGGACCCTGATATATTAGAAAAAGTATTCAGTACCTCCAACAAACCTTTTTCTCTATTTTTATTACTAAAGAAAAGACTCACATTATCTGTGTATGCAAAAATTAAACTTTAATAGGTGGCACCCCTCTGTCACAACTAAACCCTGCAAGACCTTTATGTCTTGTATTTTCCAAAGTAGAGGGTCTATCCCGAAAATGAATGTACAACAGGGAACTAGGTAGACAACTCTGTCTAACCTATCTGGAAACCTTTAAAAGATTTCCCTCACAATCACTAATAAAAGGACATACTTTGGCCTGGGCATAAAAGCATTGAAACCATTTGATAAGAACTTCTGATATTCCCTATATTGATGGCTGGTGGCTGGCCAGAGTTCAATGAGCGGAGCAACAAACCACTCCCCCAACCAGGCCTTAAAACACTCTCCTCCAGGCTAGTCCTCATTTCTTTTCTTTGTTGCGGCCGGAGGCACCGCTCTTCCTCACTCCCTGTTCCTCCTATTCTTTCCCTGTGGTCACCTCTGGCCGCCAGTTCGCTCTCCTGTTCGGGTTCCCTCAATGTTCCTCATTCTTTCTGCGGTGTTCTGCTGCTGCTGCTCTGTTCATTCTCCTTGGCCACCCACTTGTTTGCAGCTCCCCTTCCTCCCCTGCTGCTCCATTCGGCAGCCATCATCTGTGCCTTCCATCGCCCTTCCCTCTCCCTGGCGCTCACCACCATTCCTTCTCCTCCTGTTCTCCCCCTCCTCTCCATGTCTTTCGGCATCAGCCTGCTCTGGGGTGGCAGTTTCTTTCTGCAGGATGCTGCCTGTTTGTGCTCCCCCAACCCCTCCCACTCTACCCTGCCTGTCCTTTCCCCTTCCAGCTCCTTCTTCTGTTTTTTTTTTTGCTGTTTTTTCCCTCTACCTCTGCATCGTGGCTCCTTGTCCCATCCTTTTTCAATTCTCTAGGGCCTTGGCATGCTGTTTCTCTTTTTGGCTTCTTTCTACTGGGCCCCAGCTCTGTTCCACTCCCATTCTTCCAGTTGTGATGTCACTCCTGGTGCTGCTCTCCCATCACATTATTGCCGTCCGAACTGGGCACGCCTACTGGGGAGTCCTGGGGTCTTCTACTGGGATCTATCATCGCATTCATAAAGCACTCTGCCAGAAACTGACAACTGAATGGAGCCATGCAGTTTGACTGTCGGGGGCACAGATCCACAGCACTTTACCCCAGTGCTTCGTGTCCTCTTCGGGACATTTCGTCAGGAGGTCTTCTGCTGGGGTTGGAGCTGCTATTTCTCCCCATGCCATTTTCTCCTCTTCCTGTCTTCCTTTCTGGAGGCTCACCATTTTCATTGCATTTATGTCTGCCACCTCCCTTATTCACTAGCATTTCCAGAGTCCTTATTTGCACCTTGTTCCACCTCAGGAGTTCCTGCCAGCCCTCGTTTCCCACTCTGTTTTGGTAGTTCCATCCTCCTGTTGCCTGTTCATGACTTCCCCATTTCTGACTACCCACTGGTAGTGGTTGGAGTTTTGCTTCTGGCTGTTCCTCCTTCCACTGGAGTTGGTCTAGGTGTGTTGCTCGGACTCCATGGTCAGCCTTCATTTACATTCTTTTGCTGCTGGCATCATGTCATTTCTTTTCCCTGCTCATACTTTCTTTTTGGGGTGTTTCCTATCCTGCTATCGCTATACCTATTCGTATCCTCCTCCTACCCTAGTCCCACGTTCTGGACCACTAGACTCATTTATCCTCCACTCAGTGTCAAACCTCCATCGTTATCGAGCCTCATCCTTCCTATACTGTACCCTACTCCATCATTACCGGTAATGAATGGAATGTATTTACTTTACTTCTCAATGTTTTAATCCATCACTTCCTTTGTTTATCTTACTGTTCCTTAACTCGCCTTTTCTCCTTAATTTGTTTTGTCAGCCCACCTTCTGTGCTTGCATTACCTCATTTATTTTATCTTGGCTGTATTTTGCTGTTTGGTGTCAACCCCCATCAGCTGCGGGCTTCGCCTGGCCATTCTCTTTTCTACCATTCATGCATTTGATCCTCTCCTAATTTAGCTTTCAATGGACCTGGTTGGCATGCACTCCTGTGGTTACTAACCACATCCAGTCTCCTCCCGACCCACATCAGGGTCTCTTTGCTCAGTATAACCTCTGTAGGTCTACTCATCCACATCAACTACCCCTCAAATGAGTCTCATGCTACTTCAACTCGACCTGCTCTCCAATCGGAGACGTGGCTTTCCATGTCCATTGCTCCATGGCTCAGGACTAACCTGTAGCTGATGGTCTTGCTCTGCACCCAAAAGTCTGCATCTAGAGCATGCAAAGTCATCCTTCATCTCAGCGACACTTCTGGATGTAGAATTTATGACTTCCAGCTGTGAGGGGTGGGGCTTTCATCATAGCCTCTTTGGCTGCTCGAGCGGATTTGGAGGCACCCTCTATGCCTCTGGTTCACCTGGTCTGTTTCATTGGCTCATATAGGCTAGCTGAGTGCCTCAGCAGTCATCTCTCTCTCCTCTCTTGCTTTTCAGCACCTAGTTGCAGAGACATCACTCACAACCTCAACAGCTGTCCATTTAGAAGGACAGGTGAGAGCTCGTCCAAATTGGAATATTTTCCTCCCTCGATCTCGACTCTCAATTACAGTGGCTAAGCCTATTACTTATCAAAACGTCCTTCAGCCTGGAGGGAGGCTACCTTAGGCCTTGGATCCCCAGAAGTTTCCTTCTCAAGGGATTTTTCTTCTCTGTGCCAATGGTCATAATATTAGATAGGGTTGGAGTTTCCTTGGGTTCCATAGTTTAGTTCCACTGTTGGATGGAATTGGAGGGTGGCCCTGGCTGTTCCTTCTCTCCTTAGGAAGTCTTTCCTTCTGCATCTTTTCTGCTTTCATTTCATTCATCATCCTCGTCATATCTCGTTCTTCTCCTGTCCTTCCCATTTACGTCTATCAACTTAATTTCCGGTCTCGATATATTCTGATTTCTTGCCTCTTCGTTGCTCGACACCCTTTTGGGTATTCTTTTGGGGCTTTTTTCCTAAGCTACCTCTAGCCAAAGGAATTATTCCCACAGCACCTATGGGGGAAATCCTCCTCTAAGGTTCCTTGCATCGTACCCTTACAGGGTGGTATATCCCACGGATACAGAGGCAAACAACCACAGTGCATCGAAGTCACACAAGCATACATCTCATCCAGTTGTGCAAGCCCATTTGAAACTGATGGCTGAGGGCTGAACATAGTTCAATGGGCTAAGCAACAAACCACTCCCCCAACCAGGCCTTAAAAGGCCCTCCTCTGGGCCAGTCCTCATTCGTTTTCTTCATTGCCCCACCATCAACCCCTCCTCCTCCTCCAGTGGCTCATCTCTCATTCCCATGGGCTTCTTCCTAAGCTACCTTTAGCCAAGGGAATTATTCCCATGGCACCTATGGGGGGAACCCTTCTCTAGGGTTCCTTGCATCATACCGCTACAGGGTGGTATAGAGAGGTGAACAGCCATAATGTATCGAAGTCACACAAGCATACATCTCATCCAGTTGCGCAAGCCCATTGAACTTTCTAATACCTTAAAGAGGTACACATGATCTGGATGATCAAAGATTTTTCTTGGACAAAGGATAAAACATATCCCGCCAAATTTCCCAACATTCCCCTCTAAAAAATCTCCCTGAGGATGAGCGAGGTATCATGAATTGACCTGTCTGGGACAGAATAATTTTGACAGTGAGAAATTAATTCTACTGCCACTTTCTCCAGCCCCTTCACCAAAATCTTAGAAAACAGTTTTTGAACTACATTTAAAATGCAGATAGGTTTCCAGTTTTGTAATCTGGTCTAATCTTCCTTTTTATAAAGAAATATGAGGAATGCTTAGGACATAGATTCTGTGAGATTTCCTAAGGATAGTATACTGTTATACAGAAGGCAGCACCTACTTCAAAAATATTGGTCTTATGAAATTCTGTGGCATGACCATCTCTCCCTGGGGCAGTACCATTTTTTAACGACTGAATTCCTGTGGTTACCTCAGCATGGAGACTGGGCAGAGAAAAGCGATTAGCCTTGGTCCAGGTAACTGAAGAGATTGCAAAGGAAAATCCTTGGATAAAGGTTGCTTTGAAAACAACACAGTAATACACTGTTCTGTGATAATGCAACATGTCTAAAATGTTGGATATGTCCATCCCATCCCTATCCTGAGGCCTAGAAAAACTCTCTGTTCCACCTTTGTTAGCAACTGGTGAAAATGTCAAAACCTTGACTTGCACCCTGTGTGCAAATTGTAATTTTGCTGTAGAGTCATAGCTCTATTATACTGAATTTCTCTCACAGCCTCTTTCACTGTTTTTATCGGAGACAAAAAATCTCCCAAGATCCTGCTAGCTAAATCTAGAAGTCTAGGTAGCAGCATTCTCAACCTGACATATTTTTTACATGCAGACGTGGACTTGAGGGAGTGTATCCTGAAAAAAAAAGTTTTAAAATCCCATTTTGTGTCTTCCCACCAGTCCTGCACTGAATCGTAAACATACCTGACTGACAAATGTGCTGCCCATAATGATCTCCATAGCCTCCTCCTTACCATGTCTTCATTTAAAAGGGAGGCATTGAAATGTCAGGTGCCTTTACTCACCAGTGGGCATCAGAAACAGACAGTACACCTTAAAAGCAAATAATTTGCAAATTAAGTAATGTGGTAACTTCCAATATCCTAAGAGTTTTGCACAAAAAGATAAAATTTATCCTTGATGTAAGTGACCCTTTACAGACAGTATGACCTCCAGAGGGATGCAAAAACTGGTAGGCATCCCTCAGACCCACAGTTTCAATCATTTGTAACAAAACACATGTATCACACTACAACTTTTTGGTTTGCAGCATTCTTGGTCCTTAGAGACATGGGCAGTTAAAATCTCCATCCAGGATCACCAACTATGAAGTGAAAAGATAAGAACATAGTTCCTTAAATAGATAAATTCTTTCTACTTTTGTTTGTGGAGCATAAACACTAAAAATGCAGAGGTGGGTTTTCCCTATGTGTGACATCCAACATCAGTACCCTTTCTGGATGAATATCCACTAATTGGGTAACCTGCCAGGAGAAACCTTGAAACATGATTCCTACCCCACTGCAGACATCCACAGTCGGGGACCAGAATGAGGGATCAATGGACCATTAAAAATGCTCTGGCTACTTCAAAATGGGTCTTCACCTTAGTATCTTGTATCAGAAATATGTCCCCATGTTGCTGCTCCAAAACAAAAAAAGTAGAAAGACACTTTTTTGAGATTTGACACTATTTACATTTAGGGTAACCACAGATTACCCAGTCAGAATAACATAAAATAATAAGAAAATCGTGACACTCCTCTTAGCTAATTTCCTCTGATATGTAATGACTGTAACCCTGTAGTACTATTCTTTTTTTTTTTTGCCGGTACAATCTTCCACCTACAAGTCCTCTGGGAACAGAGAAGACATCTTTCTAGGATAACAGAGGGGACCCGTCAAATTCCTCAGCTTCCTAATCAGTATCCCCCAATTTTTCTTTTTGCAAAGTGCAGAAAAACAGTTTGTAACCTTAACTGGGATATTTTTAGGTTTTGACTTTTTACTTGTGCCTCTTTTTTTCCCGGTGACCAGAAACATATCATCAGTGTCTTAAAGAGGAGGTTCTATTGGAACACTTCTGATGTGGGGTTTGGGGTAGAATAGCTTCTTCTGCAACTGGGCTTGAAACCAACTGTGCAACCTGTGTGAGCTCTATCATTGTGTTTTACTGGGGCTCAGGAAGCTGCAATGGTAACTTCTCTCCCTATTTTCTCCACCACCACTAGTAGGTCTGCTGATTCTGCTTGCAGTGAATCGTCCCTCAGGAAGAGCCTGAGACGGTTAAGAGGAAAGTTCCTATATGGTCTACTGGCAGTATTGTCTGCTGGATGCCTATGCTGTCTGGCCTGTTGTGCTTTCCCAAATAAATGGTCCTGGTCATATTCAGCATCCCTATTATGGGATGCCCAGGTACAGTTCCTGAAAGAGTGACCAAGTTCCTCACAAAGATTGCATTTAAAAAGATTTGTGGCAGGAGGAATTATTATTACCATAAGCCTAGTGATTATTGCAATGCTGCTGATTGCATGCATTACTGAAATATGCTAGCAATCCACGTTTAAAGCAAGCCAGGGGCTGCCCCTCATAGAAACAGACAACTCCATCATGCCCCAAATAGAAACTATTAGGGAGGTGGATGAGACCCATATCTCCATAGTGTAATTTTACATGAATTTTCCAATCTCACATCCAGATTTTTTCCCCATCTAGAAAGGGGGCTGGTACATCCAGTATTTCACACCTCTGCTTTAACCAATACAATATATCAGATACATTTCCCCCCTCACTGTGAATCAATATGGTCACCACTTTGACCACAGGCTTGGTCAAAGGTATCACAATGAAAGGTGCCTACAGTGGTGTATCGATTTCAGAGGTAATGTGAATAAAAGCATACATATCCATTGCAAAAAAAGACACTAAGTCCTTACTTAGATTCCTTATCACCCAAGCCCGGTCTTGGGGATATTCATCTCCTCATATACTCTCAGATAAACTGCATTCCTCTGAGGAGTAGGCTCAGCATTTGAGGAAAACAAATCAGAAAACTTGGTGGGCTGAGGGTGCGATTGCCTTTGGAATCCTCTGAGAGATATCCTGCACCCCCTCTTTAACTGCTATTCATGAGGAGGCAATAGAGGCAATGAACCACCAGGTACAGTGTTTGAAAACCTAGCTGGCCTGTCAAGGGGTTGGGGTTGCACTATGTCTTTGGGACCTGCCAGACAATCCATTACTATGAGTCCATCATTACTTTGAGGAAAAGTTTGTTCATCAGGCACTTGTAAAGGGGCCGATACCTGATTAGAGTTAGTAGCAGCAGTGGACTCTTCCATACTGCTAACAGCTGCAGCCTGCATTTGTACATCACTCTGAACCACCAGAGGTGAAGTAGACATTGATTGTGCCGGGATATTCTCCTGCCTGGTTGACCCAGCAAGTCTGGAGCTTGTATCCAGACTGCTGCTCACAATGCTGCCACTACATCATCAAATGAGCCATCTGACTGTATTGCAACCAGTTGGGTAGTCGTAGGGTCAATATTCAGACTTTCCCCATCCTTGTTTATAAATTCTGGGAACACAGTACTAGACCTCATCTTCAGGCAGTGGCTTGAAGCCACTGTATGTATGGGATGCAATAGCAACATTCAAGTGGAATGACCACGACATCTGAGGCAACACCATTGGCTGCCAGTGGTGCTGCCTCCATCTGCTAGCAGCTGTACGAGAGCACAATTTGTTCAGCAATACCAGCAATCGACACATAGAGAATATTGGATGGCAATATGTACTACCAGTGTGTTCTACATTAGAGGGGTTCTGATTCCCTCTGATCTCAAAAGTGAAGCTTGAGAGGTCCACAGGAATCAGAGCCCTGAGGTGGCAGAATACACTGGTTATGTATAAATTGTTCTCATCCTGTATTTTTCATAGTGTATAGTATTATGAAACATGTGTGCATTGTGTTTTTTTCTCTTTCACAGTGAAATTGACTTGTGCAGTCTCTAGAGGTTTTAGGATAATGTTCTACCACAGAAGGGCACAATCACATTCCAAGACCTTTGAACTGTGGTACAACAGCATTTTGAAAAGGGTGGATTTCTATATAGAACAATGCTCTACTATGCACTATATCAGTATCTTGTTGCTGTTCATCATCTCCCATGGAAATCTCCATCAATTCAGGTCAGTGTACAGATGTACCTGGTAACTGTATATCTTACCCAACAGTAACTTGCTCAGTGGTCACCACTTAACTTCCCACAGAACATCTCCAAAAGCTGTTTCTCATAATTACATGACAGTAGTATTTCCAGGTGCTGCAGCAGGCCAGGTTCCCCTCCACCTCCTTCTCCTCCTCCTCCCAGGTCAGCCATCTATCCTGACAGCAAAGTAACTACAGCACCCTGCCTTTGAAGAGTAGGGTCACTTTTACTGAAATACAAAAACAGCACTATATACAGCAATCAATAAATAAAGGAAAAGCTAGGCACACACACAAGAACAAACAAACAAAAAGAAAAAACAGAGACAATGTGCCCAAACAAAAAAAAATCATTATCTCCCAAGAATACTCAAGTTATGACAGCGGTAGATAATAAAGGGGGAAAAATTACAAAAAAGTTCACCTCTGAAAAATTCAGGAGACATGGTTCCATAATTCGGACTGAAGAGTTGATGAGTGAGGCTTACTGTCTTTGTAATATATCCCTTTGAGGCAGTGGTAATCCACTGTAAAATTTCTTGCACCCTAATATCTTTTTGACAGATCACCAGTTGACATCTGGCTTCCCACGTGAAAAATGTAATAACTGCAAACCAGACCATTAATGTAGTATAATCATTTTTATGCAAGGGAAGAATAAGAAACCATAAATAAATTCATCATAATGGGAGGGCTTTAATCCCGAGCTTTGATGGGCTGAGCAACAACGTCACTCCCCCCATTGAGCTTAAAAGGTCACACATTCTGGGCTCACTGGATTCTTTTTCTTTGCAGCTGGAGGCGCCTGCTCTCCTCCACCTATCTGGCCTTCTGCTGCTTTTTCCTCTCCTCTCTGCAGCTGCCTCTGGCTGCCCGATTGTTTGTATACATTTTCCTTTGCTTGTTTTCTGTGCCTCTTCTACATCAGTAGCCAACTTCTCTCCTCTACCTGCATACCGCTCCCGCTGTTTCCTTCTCCCTGCCACTCACTTCCCTTTCTTCCCCTCCCTGTTTTTTCCCCCTCCTATCTCTTGCTTTCCCCTTTGTCTGCCCCATGGATGGCAGCTTTTTGCTTCTTTCAGGTGCTCACCTCTGCATCTACCAGGGCTCAGCTCATTCATGGTGTCCCTTTCTTGGCCTCCCCTTTGGGGTGCTATGTCCTCTCCCTGAGCCATCTCACCTCTCTGGCTCCTCCAGTCACTTGTTGTCACTCCCTGCTCCTCCAGGCTGCTTGCTTCCCTCCTGCTTTGTGCACCACTCAAAATTGCTGCTCCATTCCTCCTGTCGCCCACGCTTCCACCGCTGTTTCGCCTCCCGGTTTCTGTTGCTCTCTCGCCGCCTCCTACTTCCTGGCTCCCTGCTGGCCTGATCCCTATGCTGCTCAGCCATTCATGCCTCACTCTCCTCCTGGCTCTCTCGATTCTGCTAGCTGCAGTCCTCTGTGACTCTTCCTCAGCCTCTCTGCCCTTCGTTTAGATGCTTACCTGTCTGGGGGTCACTCCTGGAATTGGCTACCCTGGTTCACTGTCCATGGTTTACCCTACCCTATCTGCCTTCCCTGGCTAGCTACTGGGGCTAATTTTCTTGGCATCTGGATCTATGTCAGGCTTCTGCTCCCCCGAGCTCTGATGTAAGCTGCTCTCGTGCCTCACATTGCAAATCTAGACAAAGATCCTTTGTTGATCTGAAGGTCCAATCCACCATAAAAAAAAAAAAAAAAGGAAGCCATTCGGGCTTCCTACGTGCCTCCTTCTCGGGATCAGCAGCTTCTGTCTTCAAGGCTCAGTTGTGCTCAGTTTCATTCTACCTCAGGCTTCTACTATTAGTTTTCTATGGCTTCTGGCTTTCTCCTCTGGCTGTGCTGCACTTTCTTGCCCTTGCTCCATTTACAGGCTACTGCCTTTGTTTCTAATGCTAGGAGACTGGAGGTCTGTATGTTTTGCAGTGTAGCATGCCCTCCTCTGCTCTACCTCCTCTGCCCTGTGGCTTCTCTTCTCTGCCATTGCCCGCTGCCTCTGGGGCCTTGCTTCCCTCTTCTGGTCTGCACTCCTGGTCATTGGGTACACACCTTCCCTCTTCAGATGGCTGCAAGCGGCTTTCCCTCATTCATCATCCTACTTCTGATATGGCCTGCCTGTCATTCCTATGTCTGCTACTACTGGACTACCACCGCCCATCTCTGGCTGATTTCAGCCCCATCGCCCTCTCATTCATCCTCCTCCTCTCTGCTACCTTGAACCAACTTGATCTCCATGTACCGCTGGGTCCTATGCTCCCCATTGACCTCCCACCGTCCTTCATCCTTTCCTACCTCACTTTCCAGTACCAGCCTCAATGGCTTCAATCCCTTTATCATATCTCATCCATTTCCTAATTTTATCTTCCTCGTCCTGGTGCCTTTTCTCCTCCCAATCGACTCCGTCTGACCGGCCATCATGGCTTCACTCCCATCTAGGCCTCTCTGTCTGCCTTGGCTGTCTCTGCCTTCTGGGCTTCCCTCCCTCATGGCCGTTTTTCTGCATTGCAACTCCTGGCTTGTTCTCTCTGCCATTCCGAGTCCCTTCATTTGTTTCTCCTTCTCGTGGGTGATCTCCCTCCTTCCTTGTCCGGTACTTTTTCTTTGTTGGGGGGGGTCTCCTATCCTGTCTCTGGCCCTATCCTGCCATCACCTTCCCATTCGTATTCTCCTCCCATTCGGAGTCTACCTCCTTTCGAGAAGCTTTCTTACTCCTTGTCGTCTATTATCAATCCCTCCATCAGAGATCCTTGATGACCTTTAGCCCTCTCAAATCCCCTATCTCGCCTCGACCTGCTCATCTAATTCAATCGCTCCAATCTGCACTCGATATTTCTTTGGCTATCTCCCATTAGGTCTCATGCTACCTAATCTACCTCCTGTGCTCCTGCAGCCATCATCATCATCCATATTCATCTTCCTCAGTCATCTGGATTCAGCTCTATCTCTGCTTCTGGCCATGCCTTTCTGTCCATCACCTTTACTATGTGTCAGCTGACTGCTCTCCACCATCGTTCAAGTTCAGTTTCAAGTTTATTTCCAGTCTCCTTTTCCTTGATCTTCTCAGGTCGAACCGCTGCATTCCTGTGGCAGTCATCATCATCATTGCATCATTCCTGTCTCCTCCTCTTCCAATTCTGTACTGGCCTCCAGGATTCACTCCATTTGTGGCCTGCTATCAATATTTCTTTTGGGGTACCTATCATGACTCCTATGTCACCTTATCAACCCAGCGCCAACTTGCGATGTATTGAGTTCATCAATCCAGTCATCATTCACTCAGCATTTCCTCAAGGTTTATCTATTTATATTGCTTACTTGAACTTTCCTATCATTGAATCCTATGATACCCCATCGACTACAACCTCAGGGTCTAATCGTTCAGGGTCTAATCGTTTACATCGCATAATCAAGCATGCCTCTTCAACCTCAGTGTCTGCTCACTCTCATCACTCAATCAAGCCAGTATGCATTATCCTTGGTCTCCTCATCAGCACATCTAGAATCTCCTCGTGAGCACATATGGATACCCCTTGCTCCTCTGACTTCTACACTGAGCTACTATCTCTCATTGACTACTCGAGCATACCCTCCTTGGGCCCCTGATGCCTCATGTTCCTTCTTTAATCTGTGCTTCCTTGGAGTTTTTTCCCTATCCCATCATCATCCTCCCTACTTACATCCCTCATCTATGAATCATTCTCTTTATCGACATACGTCCTCAAATTAAACTTTGTCAGCCTGGAGGGAAGGCTGCCTAGGCCTTGGATCCCCAGAGGTTTCCTCCTCAAAGGGTTTTTTTCCTCTCCTCCATGCCAATGGTCATAATATTAGTTAGAGTTAGTGCTTTCTTCAGGTTAGTTAGTTAGGCTCTGCTGTTGGATGGAGGCAGATGGTGGCCCAGCTTCCTCTCTGTCCTTAGGAAGTTAGCCTTCTCTTCCCAGAATTCATTCATTATCCTTGCCTCTTTGAAGCTTGACATCTTTGGTTATTCTTTTGGGCTTCTTCCTAACCTACCTTTAGTCGACGCATTCATTCCTGCAGCATCTGTGGGGATCCATCCGCTAGGTTCCTGCATCGCATTCTCAGGGTGGTATATCCCACTGGATAGAGAGGCAGAAAGCCACAAGCAAACTGTTGCACAAGCATCATCTCATATCATCCCATCCAGTTGCGTAAGTACATTGAATGGGAGGCTTTAAGCCGAGTTTCAATGGGTGGAGCAACAACGTACTCCCCATCGAGCTTTAAAGGTCACACATCCTGGGCTTTGCCTGGATTCTTTTTTAATTGCCCACCATCCACCCTCCTCCTCCAGCAACTCATCTCTTTACCTGTGGGCTTCTTCCTAACCTACCTTTAGTCCCATACATTAATTCCCACGGCGCTGTAGGGGGGAACCCTACCTAGGGTTCCTTGCATTGTACCCCTACAGGGTGGTATATCCATGGATGGAGGTGGAAAGCCACAAAGCAAATCTGGGTTACACAAGCATCATCTCATATCATCTCATTCAGTTACGTAAGCACATCGAGGTAATAGATAAGAATAAAGGGTCATTGCCCTGAAATCCTGTCTGCACCTACAGTTCCTGTACCCATGTACAGTCAATAGAAAGATGTGCTTCAGTTTTCAGAGTTCGATCACAGTGTACTCTTGGACAAACTCTGCTCCAGGTTTTTATGTTTATGATTATTTTTAAACTGTAGTTTACCATGTGTGGAGAACCACAAGACATCACGCATTCATGCTGGAATCCTCTTTTCGAGTGAGGTAGCCAGAATGATCTTATAATGGGCCTGAGGACAATTTCCAAAAGTTAAAACTGCAGAACAGGATTCATTTAAAATGTACTGGTATAAAATCTTCTTAGGCTTATCCTGCCGGAATGAAAAGGGGACATGTCAAATTCAACGTTTTTTCAAACAATCCCTTAAAAATTCAGGAAGAACAGGTCACATCTTCCCAGCCTTGTCCAGCTTCCTCCTTTACCATTTAGCGAAGCACTAAAATTAACGGAAAAAATATACTGTAAAAGAAAGTTACCAGATTAACAATTAGAACCCCTCCTTTAGCCACTGACAGATCAGTAATATCATAAGTAATATTCCTTTTTATAGGATTCAGTCTACTACCCCTAAATAGTTGAAAGAACAAGTACATAATTTTACTTCCATAGATACTGGGGTGGGGGTGGGGGTAATGTATAACTGAGGTACAAAATTATAGGTAAGAGAAAGGGATGTAACAAACCCCCTTCTTTTGAAGTCAAGAGGTGCGTCTCTCCATGAACCATCCTTTCAACCTCCTGAAATGTCTGTGTCCAATTATAAGTCCTATCATTTGGGTTACCAGAACAGATGCCTAATAATCTAATAGGACCTGGAACTAAAGAAACATTCACTACCGACTGTCTGGTGTCATACCTATGCAATCCCACCCCCACACATTTAGACTGATTAATCTTCAACCCCGGAGCAGTCCAAAACCAGTTCTAAATCAGCAAGCACAGCTTGCCCAGAGGTGGTGGAATTCTCAAGCAAACAAAGATTATTTGCATAAGCCAGGCTCTTACTCACTGGTATACACTGCATAATATCAATATCTCCTATTGCTCTGTTTTGATTACTTCCCACAGTAACAGACCTGTTCTTAAACATATAAAAAGGGACTGAGAGTGCAACCTGTTGGACTCCTTTCAAAACTGGAATTCTATACCCATATGTCCATTAACATTTGAATTCCCACTGCCTTCAGATAACACTTTTCAATCCAGGAAACAAAAAGATCTGCAAACCCGTAATGTTGGAAAACAAAGAACAACAAGGAAAGGGATATTCTATCAAAGGTCTTGTCTTGGTCTAATGATAGTGGTAGCGCTCCTCCTGGGGCTGAGTGGTGGTTGTTTGTGCTTGTCTGTGTCTGTAAGTTAGTTTTTGTTAATTTACATGTTTTTCTGCTTGGAATACCTGCACCATTCTTGCACACAACATCTGTGAAAGTCTCCTGGACTGAATTTCTGCAAAACATCATCACCAGGTATCAGCTTTTTAATTTTAAATCAACTTTCTTGAAACTTTCCCAAGGAAGTATATGTCTTGCAACTAGTCTGACAAACATGGTGATGCTGGGTCCTGCAACTAAATCAACATTTTCGTCTGACCACTCCTAAAGCAGCTGTACTTGTGGACTTTATCTATTTATTTATTTTTTGATGACCGGGTAGGTGCACTAGACATGAAAGTGACTATTTTCAGGCACGACCTGGGAGGCCAACAACACAGAGAGATACAGGTACGTAGAATACAGTGTCAAGAGATATGCAATACATCACAATCAGAAGTGAAACAAAATTAAAACAATATTGGTACAAGGCACATAAAGTGTAAATTATACAGATGGAAGATACGTGCCCATGTGTAGACTGTAATAGTAATTTCACATATAAGGTTCAAAAATGCCACAGGGTATCATTACATCTGGCTGAAACTTTAAAGAACAAAGGAAACATACAGACAAAAGGATTTCACATTTTGCATATGCCCAGGCTGCAGTTTAACACCTTTCAGGAATTTTAACACATTTTGTGACTGAATCAACATTTTTGTCTGACCTGCTACCAAAGGTATTGTACTTGTCTCTGAGGACTTTAAAGATCAAAGGAAACATACAGACAAAAGGATTTCACACCTTGTATATGCCCAGGCCACAGTTTGTCATCTTTCAGGAATCTTAACACATTATGTGACCCTGGATCTCAACAGTTCATCATTTCCTCTGGATGTAATTAACCATCAGCATTTTCCTTTTAAATCAACTTTCCATGTACTTTATCATTTTCTGTGCTCTAATCCATGCTCTTGCTACTATCAGGGAATATTCACCCAAACTCTGGACTCCCTCACTCTAAAATGACTAAGCTTAAAGGTCAACTTACATCATTGAATATTAACAATCTCCTCGCCAAGTTTGCACAATTCCAGGCATGGGTGCAGGTGGTCAACCCAGGCATTATAGCACTCACTGAAACCTGGCTTTCCCCCAAGACACTGGATGCATCTATCTCCCTTGATGGCTACAACTCGTTCCAACAATAGGATTGCTAAACGCGGGGGTGGGTGCCTAGTATATGTCAGGTCTGGAATAAAGGTGCAGGCCCTTGATAACAGTCTTAACACAGAAGAGGCCTAAATTCTGAACCTCAAATTAAACATAGAGACACAGAATAAAGTCCTGCTGGTCTACACAGTATACATACCTCCAGGGCGCCAACCTGCTGGGCTAACCATGTCATCGCAAGCCAAGAGCAACTAGGCAACCACTGGGAGAAGATCATTGTAGGTGACTTTAACATAAACTGTCACTCACAGAATGAAACAAAAGCCAATGATCTAATTACTAGCCTTTTCCTAAAACAGATGGTCACTGCTGACACCCGGCTTAACTACAAAACAGGGAGAAGCTCTCTGATAGACTGGCTGCTGACCACACTCCCTGAGCATATATCTAATGTCACTGTCCTGCCTGACAGCCTCAGTGACCACTTCTCTGTGAAGTGTACCTAGTCTAACAATTTCCCAAGAGTTCACCCAAGGTGTGCAAAAACACTGCCTGAGGCCTGACTACTTGAACATTTCAAGCTGTACATGACACAACTGGATTGGTCCCCACTGGCTGGGGATATAGATGGTAATGAGGCACTTAACTACTTCATAATGGTTTTCAACCGTGCTTTTGATATTTTTGCACCATACAAAATTAAAACAATTAGTGAACTCCAACTCTGTCTCCAACTCCTTATTGGACTTATGAAGAACAGAGACAATCTTTGGCATATAGCAAAAGCAGTTGGTACACCTGCTGCATTTAATACCTACCAGGCAGCTAGAATTGCCTGCACCAAACTCATCCGACAGGCTAAAGCCTCCTACTATAAGGATCTACTAACCAAAACCTGGGGTTCTGGAAGACGCTTTTGGTGCTCTCTTAAATCCTTAATGGGCAAAGCCCCCAAGACTCCCCCAGATCTACTGTTGACTGTGAAGGGGCCCCTACAGGAACCCATTGAAATTGCCAATGAGCTCAACAACACGTTCACTGACCTTTCAAGTGTACTCCTGGTGACTACTTCAAAGATATGCATGTTCAGCAATGCCCAACTGTCCCTCAAGATCCCCAAGGAAAGATGTACCACCTTTTACTTTAGATGTGTCACCAAAGCCGAAACCATCAAGCATATTAAAAGTGCATTTGGCAAGACCAGGATGGGGTAGATCTGCTTGACATGAAGCTGGTTGGTCTACTCCTTCACAAACTTGCTGGTTCTCTTACCATAGTGTTTAATGCCTCTCTAAAATCAGGAGTATTTCCAAATGCATGGAAATCTGCTAACATAACGCCTGTCTTTAAAGCAGGAATAAAACCCAAACATCCAACTACAGACCTATATCCATCCTTCCTCCCCTTTTGAAAGTACTCAAAAGAAGGGTCTTGAAGCAGCTAACTGAATACCTTGAAAAACATAACCTACTCTGCCTGCAATAGCACAGCTTCCATAAAAAGCACTCCACACTCACTGCTCTAGTTGATTATTCATCCCAACTATATAACACCTTGGATAGTGGTCAGGCAGTTGGATCAGTCTTCATCGATCTCACAGAGGCTTTCAACTCTGTTAATCACAACCTCCTCCTAAGTTGCCCTCTGTCTACAGGTCTATCCCCAGATATGGTGCTATGGTTTGACAGCTACCTCTCTAACAGATCATAATGAGTCGAAATTGGTGATACCCTATCCGCTGCTAAGGAGGTGCATCTTGGGGTTCCACAAGGGTCAATCCTCGGTCCTCTACTCTTTAGCCTTTCCATCAACTCCACCCCAATGGCTTGCTCAGCAAGCATAGTTCTCTATGCTGATGATGCAGTGATCTCAGTCACTGGCAAAGGCCAACAATCCATCACAACTGAACTCCAAAGCAACTTCCATAAACTTGAATCTTGGTTTACAGAAAACAAGCTACTACCAAACATCACAAAAACAAAGAGTATGCTCTTCACCACCTCCCAAAGCAAAAATAAATACCTGCCCCTGTGTATTCATAACCAAAAGGGTGAAATCCTAGACCAAGTATCTAACTTCAAATATCTCAGCATTACCTTTGATGACATGCTCACCTTTTCAAACCACTTGACTCTGTTATCAAGAGTGCAAATATAAAACTTGGTGTACTTTTCTTCTCACAGACATTCAATGACACAGGATGCACTCAAACTAGCCACCAGTAGCTCAATACTGTCTACTATTGACTATGAGTTGCCTATTAATGGGGGGGGGGCACAAAAACTGCTCTTAGCAGGATCAACACACTCCTCAATAAGGCCTGTCCTCTTACTTTGGGGGCTACTCTTGACACCCACACCTGCTCGCTGTACACTGAAACTGGGTGGCTCCCACTCCATCTTAAAGGGCAATACCAAACCTGCCTACTTCTATAAAAAGTACTACTTAGACTGACATCCCCCACACTGGGCAGACTTTTTAAGCTGGCTGTCTCAATGAAATCTACCAGTAGTGCAGTCGCTGACAAGATGGTGATTCCCTTCAAAAGGACGAAACTTGCCCAGAACTCCATCCTGTATCAAGGTCCGAAATGGTACAATGAACTACCTGCTGTCCTCACTGATACTACCAAGATTAGTATCTTCAAAGCTGGGCTCAAATCTCTCCTTGACTCTAAAATGAATTGTACCTGCCTGTGCTAATGTGATAGTACCTCACCCTCAGTTTTCCATTTACCTTCCCCCCCCTCTACATCTTTCAGCTGCAAACCACTTTTTTTCTTAACCCATTCCCCTACCCCCAATTACCTGATGATGGCCTCACTTGGTTGAAAGCTCCACCTCTCTCCACCTCAGACAATGCCACCTGCATGTGCTAATGAGATATTACCTTGCCCCCAGGTTTCCATTTACCTACCCCTCTACATCTTTCTGCTATATACTACTTCTTTCTTAACCCACTCCTACCCCAATTACCTGACGATGGCCTCACTTGGTTGAAAGTTCCACCTCTCCCACCCTCAGATGATGCCACCTTCAGCTGATCCCCCCAACCCCCTCTTATCTAATCAGTCTATCTGTTAATATTTACTAATTTGATATGTACAAGTTCAGATTTTACTATTACTGCATGTGTATATGCTTCAATGTTTTTTCTCATTTTTTTTTCTCTGTAAATCTTGTATTTTTGTAATGTTTGTTCAACACTGACGTGGAACCTTTGAAAATGAGTCCTTGACTCAAAGGTATTAATCCCAGACTGAAATAAATAAAATTAAAAAATGATAACTCTGTAGCTGATCTCTAGATTTGGCATCAAAATTCTCCCACAATAAGAATGTCTGCTCCTGAATTTTTCTGTGAGGAATGGCACACAGTTGTGATGGATCAATAACACTTCCCAGCCAGAACCGAACTTAAACGCACTCCCCAGGATTTTGACAATATTTTAAAATCCACATTCAAAAGGCTAATCTGCCTCCAGTTAACCAAATCATGTAGAACCCTTCTTGAACGAATATCAGCACAGCTTCATACATACTATATGTAGGAGCCCTGCACTGAGACATTCATTAAATAAGTCCACCAAATCCTGTGCTATACCATCAATTGTCAGCTTATGCAGTTCCACACTTAAGCCATCTTTACCTGGAGCTGTGCCATAAGATAGAGGCAGTACAGCTTGTTTCACTTCCACAGACAGAATAGACCAAACTAAAGTCGAATCCAAACCAGGATCTAATGAATGATGCTGTAGAGACACTCAGAACTCCTTCTGCTCATCTGGGACCTCCTATTGCACAGAAAAAACATTCACACGTTTGTTTACCACTTTAACCATCCCCAGGAGATCAGAGACTATGCTCCCATCAGAGTCAAGTAATTCAGAGAAACATATTTTAGTAAGGCACTGGGAATAGCTACTGAGGGGTTAAAGACAGCATTGTCCCCTGCACTCCAAACTTCTGCTCAGTCAGTAGAGAAGTACTGTAGCTCTCTTGTACTGTAGCTGTTTCATTTCCTCTCATACTACACTAATTGTTCCTGATTAGATTGTCTGAGTTAAATAACTGTCCAGAATTAAGGCCCGTAGTTTCCCCCACAGTGACAAGTATTTTAAATAATCTTTATTCCCTTTAGATTTATCCAAGTGCTGACATTTTTTTTTAAATCCAGTTTAGTATCTTCTCACCAAGCTGCCACAGAATCATACAAGCATTTAACAGAGTCCGTCTAACCAGTTCCACCAATGTTTTGCCTCGGATCTTAGATTACACAGCCTAGCTGACTTCCGGTTGGAGCACCACAGATATGGCGGCTTAGCTATCAGGCTCACGCCCGAACAGTAACAATCCATTCCAATCAGGCTGAATAAACCACTCATCCTGTCAACAAAACAATCGCTACCAACTTATTTCATGGCCCCAAACAGCGCCTAAACAAAATCTTGCATAATAGTCAAGGTAAACAATTGAAACTACGCCGAGAACTCAGCAACATATGGAGGCCTACAGTGCACCGAGGGTCGCAGCTAATGCTACCGGGTGGGATGACCTGGGGAAGAGGCCGATTGTATCATCACATCCAAGCAATTGTGCCAAACCCTTAAGCAGATGACAGAAACTCTCCAGAGATTGGAATCCAAAGTCACAGATCAGTGCAGAGATATTGAAGACCTCTCTCACCGAACCAGAGATCTTAAGGCCATGCTTACAGATTACTCTGCACAACTGATATCCATAACATAGCTTCTATTAGATCTGCACCAGCGCATAAACACCCTTGAGCAGAGATTAGAAGAGCTTGAGAACCGAAATAGGAGAAATAATCTTAGTATTCATGGTCTCCCCGAGGGCATGGAGACAGGAAATATGGTGGAGTTTATAGACTCTTTCTTACATGAAATTCTCGCCATTCCCCCAGAGAAGAATCTCAACATCATTAGAACACACAGATCTCTTGTCCATAAGTCCCGCGATCCAAAGACAAGACCAAGCATTTTTAGATCTTAGAATGAAAGAAGAAATCTTGACAGCTGCCTGGGCAAAGAAAAGTATAGACTTTGGGGATGTGCGCCTTTTTTTTTATCATGATTTTACCCCCCAGTTATTGGTAAGGAGACGCCTTGTGCTTATGGTGGTCAGACAACTCCAACAAAAAGGTCGCAAAGCATATGTAGAGTATCCGTGAAGCTCAAAATAGTTACTGATAAGGGCCCTATCCAATTTCAGGAACTGCAAGATGTCACGGAATTCCTGGAGCAGTTTGGCATTGATATTTCAAATCAGATAGTACATCCAGATAACCAACAACAAATACGGAGCCGTGGCTGGACTCCGGGAGGACCAAAATGACAGGGTGATAAGGGGAGCTCGAGTGGTGCTGGACTATGGGACTCAGTGCGCACAAAAAGTCATACCCCCTACGAAGGAGTAGAAGCAGGCAAGTCATTGTCCCCAGTCGAAACAGAGAAGCAGGACGGTACCTCCCCATGAAAAACAGCAAGTACGGCTTCTCTTTTGCCATAAGGACACTATAGCTGAGGGCGACTTGGCCTCTGGAATCGGGAGTACCGCATATATAGCTGACCTGATAGGATGGTTGAGTTTCACACAGTAAACAAATGACTGTTTCATTTCTACGGTACAGTGGACTATCTAAAATGAGATTGAGGAGTTGAGAGGGATGTGGGGAGCTGAGGAGGGCTCAGGACTTGCTATGGGACCTAGGCTGGGGAACGGGAGGGGGGCTGGCTGGTGGATTCCTGGGTCAAATTGTGATATACCTAGTGGAGATGGGTGCAGCGGTCGATCGAGGCTCAAAATGTCCAACGAAGAGAGCTCTGTAGGCCCATTGCATGTTTCACGACTGCAATCCCATGAAGCTGTCAGCAGGTGGGTGCTAGACCGCTGGGTGATCTCAGCAGTTTGCCTGGCAGGGGAATTGATCTGACAAGACAGCTTGGCTAACAAATGGGCTGGCTCAATTTGAGAACTAGTATCGTGCTGTCCTCGGTTGACTGAGCTCACTCTGTTGGGAGGAAGGCTGCTTTCACGAAGATAATTGTTGCAGTACTAATTGGAATAAGAATAATGGAAACAAGGGTGAGATGAATTAGCCAACTCTAAATTGAGATCTTTTAAAGCAGCAATGTTGAAAGGTGCAACCGCTTCTCTCACCTCCCGGTTTCCTAGCAGCAGGTCTCAGTGTGGGGGGGGGGCCCTCCTCAGGTACTTATCCCTACTTCTCTCTCTCCCACTAGTTAATGTAAACTCTTTAAAATGAATAACTAATACTTTGGAATGGACAAACCTGAGTGGATAATTAATATTTGTTGATCATACTCATTTGTAAATATGCTGTTCTTGGCTTTTACTGTTGGCTGGGCTCCTTGATTTGCTTTGGTGTTCCTACCTTACGCTGTCATTCAGAACTATGCAGTTGCCTAGTTCAGGACTGGCATGAGCTGTAATCTCACCATCTGCTCGGGAGGAGGGTCTCTCAGTGAAGAGGCATAACAAACCCCTTTATACCTTCTTTCCCCCCAAGTGGGGTTGGAGGGAACTGGGTCCCATGGCTATGGGACTCCATTGTTGGAAGTCAGGATTGGAAATAATAAGGTTGCCCCGGTTAGGCCTAATGATGTTAAACGCTATTTTAATTAATGTATCTTTTAATTACACGTATCAGGCAAACAATGTGATTTTTGAATTACATGAGGGAAAAGGAAATGTTGATTCAGGTTAAAAACTATAGGGTAGCAGTCTATGTGAGGGAGTTCTGTGTTTCTATTGCCCCACTTGATAATGGCTAGTAAAGGTACTATTATTTGCTCCTATAATGTACACGGACTCTCTAGTCCAATTAAAAGAAGCAAAGTTATATCCCAGATGAAGAGAGCCTCGGTAAATTTCCTGTTACTACAAGAGATGCACATGACAAAACAAGAGCATGACAAATTTTTAAAGTTGGGTTTTACAGATATGGCTGCTTCTTCTTATAAAAAAGGTAGGAGGAGGGGGGCGGTGGTTCTGTCCCTCTACAACCCATTTTGAAAGCGCCACTTCTAAGGTGGACAAGGAAGGGGCTATGTGCTTTTAAAGGGGAAGTTTAGGGGAAACACTATCACTTTGACCTCTGTATATTTCCAGGCTCCGATTTCAGGAATACCATACATTCCTGACAATCTTACAGGCGTGAGGAGAAGGAGTAATAATTTGTGGGGGAGATTTTAACCTGATGTTTAACCCCCAGTTGGACTCCTCTTCCCAGGCCTCTTGAACAATGCACCGTGTGGCACGAAAAGTGCACAAACTAATAGGGAGCTGGGACTGGTAGATGTCTGAAGGAATGGACATGGGAAACAAAGGGACTATACTTTTTTAGTGGCTCATGGCATGTACTCCAGGCTAGACTATTTTTATGCCTAAGGATGAGATGCAGAGAGTCTATGATTCCTGAATGGGATTTTTATTATCGGACCATGCACCTCTATACCTTAGTGTGAACCTCGGGACATTCAGAGGAACACTTTTGCATTTAAATGTCTCTTTACTGAGGGATGAGGACATCAAGGAGACTGTCTTGCAGACGTACTAAGCATTTTTGGCAGACAATCAGGGCCCAGAAGTTACACACTCAGTATTATGGGATACTGCGAAAGCGGTGCTCAGAGGTAAATTTTTACAATTGGCTTCCAAAAAAGAAAGGGGAATGAGAGGCCCACAGAGATAGACTATTAGAAGACATTCAAGAACTAGAATGACTTCAGAAGGAGAAAGTAGAGAGGGGATGGATGAAACAACTTCTGATGCTAAAAAGAGAATTAGAGGATATCTTGGACTACCAAGTGGAGCAGAAACTGCTCTTTTTACGTCAAAGGTACCATGAGGGAGGCCTGCGCCATTATTGCTTTTAGCCAGCAGGCTGCATGCACAGAGGGCTAGGCCATGATAACCAATATTTGGCACCCACAAACTGGGAAATTGGTTCTGGGAATTCACAAGATAGTGGAAACCTTTAAGACTTACTATACTAAACTATACACAGAGGAGATAAGCCCTCAAAAGGAGGAGATCAAAGAGTATCTGAAGGGGTTGACACTTCCGGGGTTGACTGAGGAGCAGGGAGAGCATCTCCTTAACCCCATCACAACAGAAGAGATAAAGGTAACAATAGGAAAGCCGAAAGTGGGGAAATGTCCGGGCTCAGACGGTTTACCGTTGGAATTCTATAAAACAATGGGAAATCATTTCCAGTCTTTATAAGCCTAGGTTTTTCTAGAGGTGATTGGGGGCAAGGAGAAGATACCACCCTCCTGGGCAGAGGTGGTAATCACTGTGGTACCCAAGCTGGGAAAGATCCCACCAAGTGTACCTCATATCACCCGATTTCCTTACTGAACACGGATTATAAAATATTTGCTTCCATTCTGGCCACACCGCTTAAAACAATATCTCCTCCTTAGTAAATTTAGATCAATCAGGATTTATCCTAGGTAGACAGGCCCAGGATAACCTTAGAGAACCACCCATATAATCGATCATATAAATAAATGGAAGATTCCTCCTTAATCATGAGCTTGGGTGCAGAAAAGCATTCAACAGAGTATCATGGTCTTTCTTGGGGGTCTCCTTTCCTGGCTTGGGTTCCCGTAGATATTCATTACAATTCTTTTTCAACTCTATGACTCCCTTGGGCATATGTTAGAGCAAGTGGCCACCTCTCCATGGGCTTGGGGTTGGGGAGGGTACTAGGCAGGGTTGTCCCCTGTCTCTGTTGCTGTTGCCCTATATCGAACCCCTGGCCCAAAGTATTCGGCAAAGACCCAGCAATTAAAGGTATTGAACTGGGGAAAATAAGCATAAATTAGCCTATATATGGACGATGTGCTGCTTTTCCTCTCTGATCCAGAGGTCTCTTTACCTGGGATAATGCAGCAGATGGAAATATTTTCAGCATTAGCAGGTTTTAAATTAAACCAAAACAAAACAGAAGTGCTGTGTCTTAACTATAAACCAACTAGGGAAATAAGGGCCCTATACCCTACGCAGTGGGACCTGAACTTTCTGAAATACTTAGGAATTCACATAGGATTAGACAACATCTCTTTGTGGGATCTTAACTATCCACCAATAATAAGGCAACTTAGGAGTGACTTTCAGAGATGGACGCTGCTCCCACTCTCCTTAAATGCTAAAGTGCAAGCCCTTAACATGAATGCCCTACCCTGTATACTATATCTATTCCAATGTGTTCCATGTAAGGTTACAATAGCACAAATAGCAGTCTGGCAAAACATGTTCTTTCATTTTGTATGGGGCAGTGGTAGACCCAGAATACGGAGATCTTTAATGTACCTACCTAAATCAGAGGGGGGAGTGGCGATGCCCAATTTGCAGGGCTATTGGGTAGTGGCCCAAATGCTAATAGCCTTACTGTGGGACACTCCAGGATATGACACACATTGAAACAAATAGCTCTATTGGAGCAGAGAAATCCTCCTCTGGTGGTGCTCCTATTTGCTGAAGGAGACCTCAAGGACATTTAAGGCTTTTCGGGCACTCGGATAGTGCTTGAGGGTTGGAAAAAGGGTATGAGGAGAGGATCCACAAGTAGACAACTCTGGAAATTTAGATGGTGGGCATACGATTCAAATTTTATGCCAGCCCAACTAGATAAGTGGTATTTAAAACAGGCAGGACGAGGGTTTCATTCTCCCTATCAAATGCTTTCAGGACAATCTGTCCTATCCTTTGCAGCCATTCAACAGGCCTATGACCTTTCCGATGCAGATCAGTTTCGGTACTATCAGTTACGGGACTATCTCTATAAACACATGCATAAATTCACAAGGACACAGGAAATGCAAACTGAAACACCTCTATTTCAGAGATTTTGGTGCTTAAATGGGTAGCAGGCAATCTCAGTTCTTTATGCAAATTATATTACAGATCTGGGTCATACATCCCAATATCTCTGGGTTAAATGGGAACAAGATCTAGCTATTAACCTCTCTGCACAACAATGGGCATTAATCTGAAAAGCACTTGGGTGACGACTGGGTCTTTGACTTGGAGAGACTTTTGCTGGAGATTAAGAGTACGCTATTTCTTAGTTCCAGTATAGGCAGCACATTATATGCCCGGAGCCACTCCGTTATGTTGGCGGGGTTGTGGGGAGGTCTTCACCACCCAGGCTCATATTTTCTGGTCCTGTGCAAGGATCAGGCCATTCTGGAGAGAAATAGAAGACCGAATGACTCAATTAATTCAAGTACAGGCCCAACTGGGTCCAGAGCATATGATTTTGGGTCTCTTTCCTACAGAGCTTAAAGATAAAGATGAGAGATATTTATGGCTAATTATGTTAGCTGCAGCATTGAAATCAATAACCAGGCAGTGGCTCTCAGGTGATCCCCCAACCCTAAATGATTGGGTCAAACAAACAGAGACCTTACATAGGATGGAGAAAATTACTTTCGACCTTAGGCAACAAGCAGCACTGTATCAAAATAAGTGGACAAGATGGTTGCTTTATGAGAATAGATAGCGGCTAGAATAGGGGGCCGGGTGGGCCCAGCTTGAGCCCCTGCCTAGGGCAACATACACAGTAGAGTTTAAATTTAACAGACGGAGTACATATTTTTATTCATAGATGGGTATCTGGGAAACCTGATAGAGAAGGACATGCACTATTGAAGCTAAGACCTGTAGAATTTATTTTCCTCTTTTCTATATATAAATCCTGGTACAGAATTTTATTTAATATTATTTATCATTAATTTTTCTTTGTCTTTGTTTTATAATATGCCTGAAAATGTAATTTTTAGGTTTAGATATAATATTTGAAATTATTAACTAATTTGTAAGGAACTGTTCATGTTGAGATTTATGAGAGGTGCCATAAGGCACAAGCACAGACAGATGGCTGGTGTTTCAAAATGTATTGCTGTGAATGAGAGATCAACTGTTAGTCTTTAATGTATAAAGCAGAAACAGTCTGGATCTGTAACTTGTTTAAAGATATTTGAATAAACTTGAAGTATATATAAAAAAATGGATTACATAGCCTACTGCCCACTGGTCTGAGGAGTCAAAAGTTACTGTTTCAGTGGCAGTAAGTGGGAGACTTTTGGATACAAAGAAAAAATCAATTCAGGAGGCTAATATGCCTTTAAAAAAGGTTTCAAAATATGTAAAAATATATAGGCATCCTGTAAATTTGTGGAATGAACCATAATAGTGGGCAATCATTAAGGATGCAATACTTGTAGCAACATCCCATTGTGTTAGGGAGACAAGCAAGAGCAAAAGGAGGAGGAACCCACTGTGGTTTTCAAAAAAGTGGCAGAAAAGATCAGAGCCAAAAGGCTGGCCTTCAGGAAATATAAGGAAATGCAGCGGGACGAAGATAGGGAGGCATACCAAACTTCCCTAAGGGAAGCAGGGAGGCAGTAAGGCAGGCAAAGACCCAAACTGAGGAAACACTAGCACGAAGAGTAAAAGAAGGGGACATGACTTTCTATAGATACATTAGTGAAAGGAGAAAGTCCAGAGGGGGTATTGCTAAGATGAAAGGGGATAAGGGGGAGTGTGTGGAGGAGGACCAAGGAAAAGCATCTATCCTAAATAGATACATCTGCTCAGTATTTACTGAGGAGATGGTAGGGCAGGGCCCACAGCTCAGCACCATGGACACAGGAGGGAGGGAGGGAGGTGTGCACAAGTCCTTTCATGAAGGAAAGGGTCCTACAACAGCTTGCTAAGCTCAGAGTGGGCAAGACAATAGGACCTGATGGCATACATCCCAGGGTACTAAAGGAGCTAAGGGTGGAACTAGCAGAGCCATTATCAGAACTGTTTAGTGAGTCTCTGAGTACAGAAGAGGTCCCAGAAGACTGGAGAAGGGCTCATGTGATCCCACTCCACAACAGTGGCAGCACAGAGGAGGCAGGGAACTACAGACCAGTCAGTCTTACCTCAGTAGTGGGTAAGATTATGGAGGCACTCCCTAAGGAAAGGATAGTGCATCTCCTGGAATCCGTAGGAGCACAGGATCCAAGACAGTATGGGATTACAACATGAAGGTCCTGTCAAACTAATCTCATAGATTTCTATGACTGGGTAACCAGAGTGGTGGACCAAGGGGGTGCAGTTGATGTCACCTACCTTGACTTCAGTAAAGCTTTCTATACTATTCCACATAGAAAATTGATTAATAATCTGGGTAGACTCGGGGTGGGTCAGATGTTGGTCAACTGGGTGGCAAACTGGTTGGTGGGCAGAAAACAGAGAGTGGTGGTAAATGGTATACAGTCAGAAGAGATGCAAGTCACAAGTGGGGTACCTCAGGGATCAGTCCATGGGTCAGTCCTGTTCAATAGCTTCATCAGTAACATTGCGGATGGATTAGAGGGTAAGGTTAGCCTGTTTGCAGATGACACCAAGATCTGCAACAGAGTAGATGATCCAGATGGGGTGAGCAGAATGAGAAGAGATCTGGAAAAACTGGCAAAATGGTCGGAAGAGTGGCAACTGGAGTTTAACGCAAAGAAGTGCACGATCATGCACATAGGGAGGAGAAACCCTGTAGCTACCTATAGGTTGGGAGGGGAGTTGCTGGCAATCACAAGGGAAGAAAGAGACTTGGGCATTATCATCACTGATGACCTGAAATCATTCAAGCAGAACACTAAAGCAGTAGGTAAGGCTAGAGGAATGTTGGGGTGTATTAGTAGGGGTATCTCAAGTCGTAAGAGGGAGGTAATAATACCTCTTTACAAGACACTGGTTAGGCCCCATCTGGAGTACTACGTGCAGTACTGGAGGCCACACCTGCACAAGGACATTAACAAAATGGAGGCAGTCCAGAGAAGGGCAACCAAAATAGTGCAGGGGCTGCATCAGAAAACATATGAGGACAGATTAACAGAGTTTAATATGTATACCCTACAGCAAAGGAGGGAGAGAGGTGATATGATCGAAACATTCAAACATCTTAAGGGCATTAACAAGGTGAAAGAGTCTAACATGTCTCAATATAAGAAAAATAGCAGGACCAGAGGACACAGCATGACATTAGAAGGAGGCTGATTAAGGGGTAATGTGAGGAAGTTCTTTTTCACAGAAAGGGTGGTGGGTGCATGGAACGGCCTACCTCAGGAAGTCGTGGATATGAATACAGTGCAGGGCTTCAGATAGGCATGGGATAGACATAAGGGAGAAATACAGATGAGTATGAATAGATAGCCATTGACAGAGCAAAGGCCTATGGCACATTCATAAGGTAGAACAAATGGGCAAACTAGATGGGCCTTGCGGTCCTTATTTGCGGTCAACTTCTATGTTTCTATGTTTCTATGAGTCAAAAAATTAGAATGACAGTAAGTTTTCTGAGCATGTGATCCAATCATTTTTTCATCCAGAGGGTACTTAAGACCTGAATCATGTATCAGGCAGTGTATAAGAAGGGCTGGATAGCCTGAAAAACCTCATTGCATTTAGATTTGAGCTGAGGAGCATTAACATAATCAGCCTAAAACTCTGGTCCTGAATGGGAACATCCAGCAACACTACCCACCCTGGAATGATATCCACCAACTTTTGGACTGTCACAGCTACCCCAAAACAACAGTCCCAACCCCGAGCAAGAGTCATCCCTCAATGACCAAAAAGAGACCCCCATAACTTTTGGGTTTGGGCTATATCCTCTAAAGATTTTAGCCTGGTATCCTGAAAAAATAAACAAACATGATACCCCAAAGATTGAGCTGCAGAGAAAGTAATGATCCTCCTCTTCCCATTTTTAATGCTGCATGTATTAAGGGAGACACATGTTAAAGTTATTCAGGGCATCCACAAAGATAGGAAAAGAAAACTCAGCAAAGTCATTCTCATATTTTATGCCATTTGCCAGAACAACTTCTGCTTGTCACCTTATGAGACCTGCTGTCTCCAGAAGTACCTGGTACACAGTCGTCTGCCCCAGAGGAGAGATTATGTTCGGAAGAAGTCAGGGAGGAGCCATCCATTTCTTTCTTGTTTGTATCACCCCAGGATGCCCCGATTGCAGAGGGTCAAACCTATTGCTTAAGGTTACAGGGTCTGTTCTTTGATACTTTGAGCCTGACAGGTGACACCCAGTACACTCCAAAAGGCAGCACTGTCTTCTACAGGAACTGAAGAAGGGGATGGAGGAATATTTGCTTTGATCACTGTGGTTACAACAGGTCCATAGGCCTAACACTGTAAAGTGGTGTCAATAGGAGGGTCATTATGGCCTTCAGGCTCACTGGTATGGCCCTGAACCTTTACCTCTGAGGTAGGCCGGGGCTGGGGCCTGGCCACCTGCTCAGTAGGTAAAGAAGGGGCACTCTGAGGAGACACAGCATCTGCCATGAGAGCTACAGGGGTTGAAACAGGAGCAATATACAGAAGCGGACCTGAGGGAGCCATAGTAGTAGTCTGGGCCCTATCAAGGATGTTATCTTGCTGCAAATGACTGAAACTTTTATGAGCCTGCCAGGGACAATTTCTGAAAGCATGACCTCATTCATCACATAAATGGTTCACCCATGCCACAGTGACAATGAAGTTGCTGATATAAAGTATAGCACTGGCACTTTGCTGACACCAGGCACCGTGGTCTGACTATTTGCCATCCGGCAGTAAGAGCGACTGCAATTGCGGTGGGCTATGCCCCCTGCACCCCCTGACATGGGGGGATTTGCCCACTGCACCCCCATTATTTATATAACAAACTTTTGGTCACATGTGGGTGACAAGAACGGGGAACCATGGATCAGCAACATTGCCCGACGCAAAGAAATCAAAGTCGCACAAGAAGCGTGCAACATTATTCCACCAGCAACATCTTGGCAGCAATAATGAATTGGCACATTAATGGGATACGCACATAAATTATGTTTCAGAATATTTTCACACTTTGTACTAACAAGCCTAAAACCCCAACACAACCCACAGTGAAGCCTATTACAGGCATTGCTCAAATGAATGCAAGCACTACATTTATAGCATGCCTTCAGCTGGCCTGGATAGAACATGAAAATACTCTATATCACCGAAAAAAAAAAGCTTTTCAGCAAGTGAGTACTGCCTTCATCAGTTTGAAGCAGCTTGACATTAAACTTTCACCCTCTAATCTGCAATTGTTCCCTATCATAAACTGGTTGATGCCGTGCCAGGATCTTATATTTCTGCTGGAGGCAATACATGATGTCTGCAACATTCACCCCTTCATTCCAGAACAGAACAGTAATTGTTTTACAAGTAGGTTTTGTCAGATGAATGGTCTGAAAAGGTTGCTATAACATAGTGTCATTAAGCTCAGAATACAGTTTCCCAAAATTATCCAAGGCAATCATAGTTTTAAAACTGATGTCAAAAACAGACTCCCTAGAGATGTGAATGAGGGCATAAACATCAGATGAGAAGAACTTCAGAGATTTCTTAAGCAGTGTATGACCCACAAAGGTTCTGTTGGGTACCCCATCTTGCCCATCTCTGTACCTTAGGCAAACAGTATAATGCCATTTAGCTGACTCTGCCCATTTTGCAAAAAGATCCACAATACGAAACCATGGGGGTTCTGGGGCTAATTCCCCATGAGAAGGGTCTGACTCGGACTCCTCATCCTCTGATGCAGAAGACAGCTCTTCTGCAGGTGGACCATTAGTCAAGGGGTCAGGTTCCTTGTGGGTAGCAGGCCTCTAAATCTCCACCATGGGGGGGACTCACTAGGGGAATAGCAGAAGACTCATGAGATTCAGCAGAGGGTACCACAAGTAACAGCATTTTGGGACTGGTGGTCATTCGTAAAGAATCAGGGAGTCACAGTGTATCAGGAGTATCAAAATGTAATTCTTGCTGGCCTGGTGGTGCTGAGAGGTAAGGCGATGGATGCCTTACCTTGTGGCAAGCCGGCAACCTGGGTTCGGGAATGAGCCCAGGTGGTTGGAGGTGGGGGGGGGAGGACAGAGCTGGATGGAGCTGCCAACAGGCAAGCTCTCCTCTCCGGAGAGGTGCAAGGGGCTTCCTCCAGTTGATGGCTGCCACCTGGTGGAGGCTGGAGGCAGCATGGGCCAGGAGGATCCAGGCACTAGGCCTGGGGTGGGAGGAAAGGGGCCGTTACTGGGCCCATGGGACTAATGCGTGCCTCCACACGCATGCGTACCCACTCCTGGGGCCCCTAGGGTAAAAACAGAGGAAAAAGCTGGTGGCAGGATGGCGACCAACTGCCCGCAGGCTCCGTTCCTAGGCCAGGCGTAAGGTAAGCCCCGGTAATTCCGGGTGATGGGGCTTGGGGGGTCGGTCAGATGGGGGCTGTCAGGGTGGTGGGGGGCAACAAAAAATGTTAAATGCTAAAAAAAAAAAATTTAATTCTTTTTGGCCCAAACTGGAACCAGCAGTGAGTTCTGAATTAGATGGTCAATTTGCCATCCAGGTTGACCCATCAGGAGACATCGACCACCCTACCACGCTGCAGCAATAAGGGCTGCAGCAGCATGGGGGAGAATTTTTTTATCACACGTAAATCAACCATATCCATTGCCCCAGAAGCACAAAAAAACAAACAAACTTGCAATCATAACACCATCAGCTGCATCCACGAGAGGCAGCTCAGAGTCAGCAGGTAAAGTAGATGTTGTAGCCCAAGAAGCATAGTGTGTTCCACATACTGTACCTGATCAAGAAAAAAGATCTTCTGGAAGCACCTGCAGCCATTCCACTTGTTCCATGCATCTTTTTCTTCTTTTTTCCCTTTCCTGCCAGGAGGGTAGCAACCAGGCCACCTCTCACAGCAATTGGTTCCTGGATAACTGGTGCTGCATCCTTAGGGTCTTCAGAAACAGAAACAACTGGACCGACGTCTTCAGCCTTCTCTGCCATAGTCACCAACTTTTCCTCTACCACTGAACTATGTGCAGCCAACAAGGGAACATCTGATACTTCAAGCACTGCAGATGATCTGTCCACAATGCTGGACACTGTTCATCAGTTTCACTTGTGACAGCTGTCACTGTAGCTGTCAGCCACCGTTGTACAGACATCTGGGCCTTTCTCTCAGCAAAACATCATTCTTCTTCAGCCATAAGAGAAAGCAAACTGGCCTGTTTCACCTCCATTTCTTTCTCTAAGGGTTTCTCAGCCAAGGTTTTGATTCTCAAGCCAGGAGTCTCAGGTACCATTACAATTTCCATACCGACTGCCACAACCACAGAAAAAAGTACCTCCTCAGTACTCTGAATAGGGAGGGAGGCAATCTCCTCTGCCTGGACCACCTCATCCACCTCCATCTCCCAGGACCCACTTTCCACACAGGAAGCAGAGTGCGCTCCCTACCTCTGAAGAGTAAGGGAACTTTCCTGGTGTCCTGGCCAACTTCCCCCATTCACTAAAAAAACACCAACAGCGAAATCTGGATCAGTTTGCATCTGTAGTCCCCCCCCCCAACCACTCAGGATGAGGCTTAAAAATGGCAGAATTGCTAAGTCCTCCTTTCCCTGTCAATAAAAACTAACTAACTTGACAAAATTTGCCTTCCTCTTCTCGCTTACATACCTGAAGAAAGTCTTGTCCCCTTCTGCCACTCCTTTGGCAATTGTTTCCTCTGGTTGCACTTTTCTTGTCTCACTGCCTTCCTTGCTTCTCTCTGTTTAACCTGTTACTTCTCCCTCTTCTCCTCCCTCTGTATTTAATGTACCTCCTGAATGACACCCTTTTCTCCTTCACTTTTGTGGCACCTCCCTTGAGTATCATAGTGGCCTTTTCTCCCTGCTACTTTTACTCATGTCCTTTATACAAAGTCTGGTTGCCTTCCCAATGTCTTCCTTTATTTGTTTCCATTGTACTTTTTCCATGGCATTCACAAGAAAAAAAAATCTATTTCTTTGTGCTGCTCATCTCTCACTGTAAGACAGTTGTAACGTTGTGGGGAAGCAGTAGACTGAATGCTTCCTTTACACAGATGACACACATCCTCCTTTCGGCGAATGGAGAAATGGACAGCTAGGTCACTTAGTTTAAAAACTGTATTTTTTGCATTTCAAATGCTCCTTAAACCACAATTGCTGACTGTAAACACCAAGCAAGGGACTGAATATGATGTGAGAGGAGTGAGGTAAGCAAATACAGAGCACTGCAAATGTAAGACTTCTCCTTTAAATCTAAACAACCCCAACATGTTAGAGAGACACACGCACCTCTCGGTAGTGGACTATATTGTATGGTGCTCATTGGAAGGGGAAGGTGGCCTTGAAGGCCACTGGGTTGGAGCCTCCTAATCTAATTGCTTCCAACTTGTTGAAGTTGATTTTATACAACGTCTCAGTGTCATATACTTCTAATTTCTGTAGAAGTGCTTGGACCGATGTTTCTGGGGAGGTTAGAAAAAACAGGGAGTTGTAGGCCTACGAAGAGATTTTATGATCTCTTCCTTCAGCTCAGACTCCCTGAATCACTGGGTTCCGTTGGACTGCAACTGTCAGTGATCGGATACACCGGGTGAGTGGGAGAGGTGAGGGAGGCACCCTGCCTTTTATCTCTAATCAGAAAAAATGTTCTGTTTGGAGCCCATTGACCCTAACTACAGCCTGTGGTAAAGCATACAAGGCATGAATACTGGTGTGGAAGGAGTCACCCATGCCTATCTCTTCCAGAGTATGACTTAGGAACCCAAATTCACCCTGTCGAAGGCCTTCAATGAAAACCGCCTGAGCGAAGTCAGGTTGCTGGTTTTGCCACAAAATGGTGTTTCATAAGTGCCAGATGTTATCATGGATTACTCAGCCGTTAATAAAGCCAGTTTGGTCCCAGTGAATTAGGGGTTCCACCTACTTCTGCATCCTTGATGCCAATATTGCCATGAATACCTTGAAGTCCACATTCAGGAAGGAGATAGGGTTGTATGACTCGCATACTGCTGGATCTTTGTTGGGTTTTGATATTACCAAAATCTGGACATATTGTCAGGACGTGGGGGCCCCCTCTCCCCTCCCACTGCTCAAACACAGAACATAAAATTGTCAGCAGATAAGGACCACTAGGCCCATCCAGTCTGCCCATAGGCCCTATACATATACTGTATGCATCCACTCACGCTACGTGGTCAATGGTTTTTCTTCACCCTCCCTCCCGCCCAAGGTTTCCTGTGCTTGTCCCAGCCATGTTTAAACCCCTACACTGTGCTTGCCCCACCACCTCTTGTGGCAGACTATTCCAAGCATTCACCACCCTCTCCGTGTAGAAAAACGTTCTCACGTTACCTCTTAATCTACGAGCTCCAACCTCTACTACTCTCAAACCTGCCTGGAAATCTTGCTATTTCCTTTCTTCTAGCACTTACTCACTAGTTGTATGACTTATGACTGTTAGTTATTTGCACTTATATTTCTGTTTTGTTACTACATATAGATTCCTGCAAATGTACTGTCATTGCTGAAAATTTTGTACAAGTGTACTATGTCTGACTTCTACTTGTTCCCATGATGTTTTCTTGTATCTGCTATTGTCTACATACCCTTTGTTGTAATCTCCAGGGTCGTACCTGAAAATAGGCAGCTATCCTGTCTAGTGTACCTACCTACCCGGTTAACAAAAATGAAATAAAATAAATAAATGAGCTCCCACCCTCCAGTTTCATCTCGTGCCCTCTTGTTCCGGTACCTTTTCTACATTGGAAAAGATCTCCCAACTGCACCTTGTTTATGCCCTTGAGGTACTTAAAAGTTTCTATCATGTCGCCCCTTTCTCTTCTCTCCTTCAGTGAGTACATATTGAGGTCCGTTAGTCTCTCCTCGTATGTTTTGTGGTGCAAACCACGCACCATCCTTGTTGCCCTTCTCTGGACAGCCTCTACTATGTTTATGTCCTTATGCAAGTGTGGTCTCCAGTACTGCACACAGTACTCCAGGTGAGGCCTTACTAGTGTTTTATACAATGACATCACCACTTCCCACCTCCTACTAGTAATACCTCTGCCTGTGCACCCCAGAATGCCACTGGCCCTCCCTGCAGCCTTTGCACACTGCTTTGATATCTTCAGGTCATCAGATATGATAATCCCTGGGTCCCTCTCCTCTTTGGTGATGGTCAGCACCTCCCTCCCCTATTCTATAGGTCTCCCCAGGGTTCTCCCTACCCAGGTGCATTATCTTGCACTTTTTTGCACTGAACCTCAGTTGCCACACCTCTGACCATCTTTTAAGCTTATCCAGTTCCCTCTTCATTATCTTCTCCCCTTCTGAAGTATCCACCCTGTTGTAGATCTTGGTGTCATCTGCAAATAGGCAGACCTTTCCTTCCAGCCCCTCTGCAATGCCACTAATGAAGACATTGAACAGAACTGGTCCCAGTACTGATTCTTGTGGCACTCCACTGGTCACTCCACTCTCCCCAAATTGGATCCCATTTACCACCATCCTCTGCCTTCTGTCTGTCGGCCAGTTTCTAACCCACTGTATCACCTTAAGCCCCATGCCCAGACTACTCAATCAATCAATCAAACTTTATTTAACCAGGCGTTAACCAGCCTTCTGCGTGGGACAGTATCAAAGTCTTTGCTAAAATCCAGGTAGGTGATGTCTGCAGCCCCTCCCTGATTCACTTCCCTAGTCTCCCAATCAAAAAAAGTCTATCAGATTCGTTTGACAAGACCTTCCTGATGTGACTCCATGTTGCCTCAGATCCTGAGCACCAACAGATTCCAAGTGTGCCACTATCCTTTCTTTCAGCAGTGTCTCCATGATTTTAACCACCACTGAGGTGAGGCTGACTGGCCTGCAGTTCCCTGTTTCCAGCCTTCTGCCACTTTTGTGCAGTGGGACTACATGCACCCTTCTCCAGTCCTCTGGAACCATGCCTGTGTTGAGTGACTCAATAAACAATGCTGAGTTTGGGGGTATTGAGCTCTGAAAAAAGTTTATAAAATTCTGGTGTTAGCCCTCTCTAGCCCTGGGGATTTGCCTGTTTTAGGTTACTAACCACCATTTGGACATCCTCTTGGCATATTGGGGCATCCAGCTCTGTCTTTTTCTTTCTTACAACATCTACAGTGAGCATCTATTTTAGTCAGTTTATCTTATTTTACATCAGTCCTCTGAGCTGTAAAATCAGATGGAAGGAAGATGACACTGAAAATGAGATATCGGGAGGCAGCCTGTCACATAGCGGAAGCCCTACTACTCACAACACCAGTGACCCCGGTCCATAAACAAGCATGAATCACTGGAGCCTGGCCTGGGGAAAGAGGACTGAGCACTACTAGGACATCCCTCCTCCTTCAGGGTGGGTAGGCATCTGTGTCCTGAAGAGCGATTACTACCTACTTGAGCCTAAGTAGTATTGGAGCCAGAACCAGCACAGCAGGACGGCTACACTACTGGGCACTGGCACATTATATTCCTCTGCTTACATATTCACATCATTGTATGCTTGCTCCCATCAGGGTGAAAACTGGGGGGAAAAATCAACTCAGACTGCTGAAGGAGACACCAGCAACTCATGCAGGGTCTCACATTACTGACATGGCATCCCAGCCACCTCTTTAGTGGTTCTAGGTATGTGTCAGGTTGCAGAATAAACCCAGGAGAAGGAAGGTTATGATGCTGATGGAATTGTTGTCCAGAGCTGGGTGGACTGAAAGACGTGGAGGATAAATTCCTATATAACAAAAAAAAAAAAAGATATTGAATCTCATTTTAGCTGTCTTGAGTAAATAGTATTCCTAGGCTTCATATATTCTGTATTATTGCTTATTGTTCTTGTTTGTAAATAAGCTATTATAGCTGACTTGCACTTGTTTGTATTCTTCATTTCCAGGTCCTGCCTGAATATAGGCATCTGTTTGTCTAGTGCACTCACCTGGTTACCAAAAACAAATAAGGAAATTATAAATGGTTATGTTTTTCACATTTTGATATTTTATCCTTTGTAAATGCTGTATTCTGAGACTTCTGGTTCCGCATTCTTCTAATGCACTAGGTTCAATCGCCTCCTACTGAGACCAGACTGACCTGCATGGGTAATACAATGAGCCAACACCAGGATGCCACCAAAAAGCAAACTTGAAGAATTACCAGCTACCCAGATGGTCACAGATTGTTATTTATTTATTTATTTTATTTTATTTGAAATTTTGGTAACTGGGTAAGACCTCTGAGACAATTGCTGTCCCTTTTTCAGGGTCAACCAGGGAGACAAACAACATGTAATACATACAGTAGCAAGTACAACTATATCAAGGCAAAATAGCAATATACGTGGCAATTACAGCAATAATCAGGAGGAGCTATTTACAGAGAGGAATAACAGTATGTACAGTATACAAAGCAAGTACAGCTATATCAAGGCATTACTGCAATATACATGACAATTACAGCAATAATCAGGAGGAGTTATTTACAGAGAAGGATAACAGTATGTACAGGAGATTATGTCTCAGTCAGAGAGGATTGTATACAATATTACAGACATACTATTCAGCAACTATGTGCAGGTGGAGACAACATCAGCAACCAACATCATGCATAAGAAGATGCACATATCCTGATGTTACAGGGGTTAGCCAGGTTCATGGAGTCCAGGTAGCATACTACGATATGACATTTGCTGCACCTGCCCTCGAGAAGAGGAGAGGAGTTATGAATGGAAGCAAGTGCATTTTACAGAGGAAGCAAGAAAGACAAGGAGAGAGGACTGGAACAAAGGAAGTGAGGAGCAGGACAGGATGAAGGGGGGCAAGGAGTTCCAGTCGACTACTACTGCAAAGGAGAATGACTTGCGTGTGATGGCCAGCCTCAAATTGGGTTTCTGAAGAAGTGGTAGGGAGGATAAGTGAAGAGAATGAGGAGGGAGTCTTGGGCAAAGGCAAGGGGGGTGAACTTGTGGACAAGTTTGTGCGTGAATCATAAGAAGTAGAACCTCAGTTTCACTTCAAAGGGCAACCATCCCAAGAAGGAGAGGACATCGCAGTGGTGGAGGTGGGAATTGCTCCCAAGGGCAAACCTCCCCACTAAGTGGTATGCCTACTCAAGGAGAGACATAGTGGGTGAGTTGTTTGAGAGCAGTAGGGAGCCCCATAGGTTACTAGAGGTAGTAGTGATGCAGAGGCAATCTTGTGGCAAGAGGTAGAGGTGAGGAAGGGTCACTTGTGAAATAGCAGACCCAGCTTCTGATTAAGAGATTTGATTAGGATGGCAACATGGGAATTAAGGGACAGAGAGGAGTCCAGTGTGATTCCCAGGTATCTGAAGGTTTTTAAAGTCTCCAGAACATTTTCGTTTTGAGTGGTAATGCATAGAGGGGTAAGGGGGCATGAGGGAGGAGGGCACAAGAAGAACACATTTTTGGTCTTTTTTGTATTGAGAACAAGCTGATTATGCAGGAACCAATCCTCAAGGACTGAAAAGTCATTAGTAAGTTCCCTTTTTATCCAAGCAACATTGGAGGATGAGCAGTAGATGATAGCATCATCTGCAAAAAGGTGTACGAAGGCCCCACCACAGTCGTTAGACAGCTCATTGATGAAAAGGGAGAACAACAACGGACCCAATATGGAGCCTTGAGGAACCCCGTGAGATATGAGATTTAGGTCCGAGATAGATCCAGCCCACTTGATCCTTTGGAATCGTGAGGAGAGATAGCTATGGACCCAGTGTAGGGCGCTGGAGTCGAGGCCAGTACCTTGCAGCCGTTGGAGCAGGAGACCATGATTCACCAGGTCGAACGCTTTTGTAAGGTTGACAAAAATGGCCCCTGTGGTAGATTCCTTGTCCATGGCTTGGTTTATGTCCGACGTTACCTTTATGAGGGCTGTGAGAGTGCTGTAGTTCTTTAGGAAGCCATGTTGGAAAGGTAAGAGCAGATTGTGTTGGTCCAGATAATCCTGAAGGTGATTGTAGATGATACGCTCCTGTATTTTGCCCAATGGGCAAAGAATAGATATTGGCCTAAAATTTTCAACAACAGAGCTGGAGCCACCCTTGTGCACAGGTACTACTACACCCACCTTCCATTTATCTGGTGCTGTATTAGTCATGAAGGACTGGTTTAGTAGGTCTCAGACAGGGTGAGCAAGGGCTGGAGCTCCCAGCTTAAGGAATTTTGGTTCCAGTGAGTCATGACCTGGGGTGCTCTCAGCCTTCAAATTTGTGAGAAGCCTAAGGACCTCATTTCAAGTGGCCAGTTTCAGGTGGAATGGAGGTCTAGTCCCACCCATCACAGCAGGGGAAGGGGCAGAGGGACCTACTGGAGAATTCTGGAATTGTGAAGTCTACCTGTGTAGGTCAGCAAAAGATGTTCTGGTCTCCTGCTCTTGGAGCTGCTCTGCTTCTGCTATATGAGAGCAGCCCAACCTGCCCAGTGATGAGGAGTCAGAGGAGCAATTTACAATTACATCAAAAGGCTTTGTTACAATCTGAAAAAAAACTGGGCAGCATTATGGAAAGACTAGAAAACACTGTCTGGGAAATGGGCAAAAGGCTCACAGAAGTCACAAAATGCACAGCTGACCTCGAGGAGGACCTAAAAGTCACAGCTGCCACACTGGACATTAATGCCACAGCTCTGCAATTCCTGTGCTGCCAGGAGTGGGAACTGACTGGAAAGCTTGGTGATATAGAGCTCTGGTCCTGGAATGACTATTTCAATGTACAGCCTCTTGGAGGGGGACAGAGAGTGGGGAGATGGGCCCTTTCTTGGAATCATCTCTACTGAAACTGCTATCCTAGCCACTGGACAAGCTCCTCAACAAAGTTGAGCATACCATGCTCTTGGCCTCTGTCCCTCAGACCCCAAGGTGCAGCCGAGGTCAATCATCTTTAAGTGTTTGGATTATCAAGGTACTTCAGCTTACGTGGAACAAAAAAAGAGTTTTTATTTGGGCACACTAGACTTGATTTTACCTCCCAGCTCTCCTCAAAAGGTGTACCATGTTGGAAATTAGGAAACACCTGGTACAGAATAATATTAAGCCCCAAATTAAAGCACCCACACAGTTTAAAATCCACTTGCAGGAAGGGGTGTATTTTTTTTCTCAGTCTTGTTGAAGCCAAGCTTCTGCTTTAAAAACAGGGGGTTCCACTGGATCTGACCTCAGCCCCTGATTCCACTCTGGAGAACCTGCCTGAGAATGGTCCATGGCAGCAAGACTCTAAGACTAGGAAAAGGAACAGGTAGCAACACAAAGGAGCAACAGCGCTGGGAGGCCCCTGCTCTGAAGCAGTACAGCTGGATTTGCTGCCTCGTGCATCCACCTCAACTCTGGACTTACACTAACTGTGCTTTAACAAGAGGCAATTTATTCAGCAGGCCAGTTTTGTTGGCAGGACTTAGAATTCACTCTGGACTTACCTAGATGCAAAGGTGGAAAGGTGGGGTGGACAGATGTGAGCACAGGGGGGCTCTGCCCTTTCTGAAGCCGGAAGGGGGTATAGCAAAATGCATACCTACATATTACAGAGGTTAAATCAGTGGTAGGGAAATGCGATACACTGTTTTTGTCATTTTTATGTTGCTTGCACGCATGTGCATGAAACATAGTGCCATCATCGGAGATTTCGGAGGTGTGTCACCTCCATCCAATTCAGTCAGTGAGCTGGCAGGCGCTCTGTAAGTTCGCATTTTGGAGCTGTCTATGACACGCCCAAAATGCAGTGGCATACAGTTGAAAGGGGGAGCTACGCCTCAGTGAGCACTGATAAGCGTAGCCCCCCCACACGCAGGCGCTGCACCCGCACGCCCCGTGTAGCCGATGGGTGCCCAATCCCGCCGGCTGAGCTGCTGTCGCCCCCCGTGGTGCCACGCTGAGCCCACCCCAGCGTGGCAATCAGTTGTGGCCGACGGGTGCCTAACTGCCGGGCTGAACTGCCCCTGTCCTTGTGCCATGCTGGGAGCCCACCCAGCGTGGCAAACGCCCCTCGAGTCTTTTTTTTGTTTTAAACCTGTAAAAAAATGGTCCTGGGCGCATCTCCACCCCTCCCACAACCCGCACCCACCCACTGCGCACCCAGCCTCCACACACCCCTCACCCCATACTTACCTCCAGACTCCGGCACGACGATCTTCGGTGGACCGGGAACACGTCTGCTCTCTTCAAAGCCGACCGCGAACTGAGGAAATGCCGGTAAGCTGTATAATGGGCTAGATAGGAGGGGTTCAACTTTATTGCATATCTCAGGCATTTTTGGGAATTTTTGCACCAAATTTTCAACATGGGGTTTTTAGGACCCCTTCTCATGAATGATGTCACTGTCATGGCGTTATTCAGGCTCGAAGGGTGATTTCACGCAGTGACTGCGAAATCACCCTTCGGACCCGAATACCACCAGTTCCTACGCAGGCTCGAGGTTCATGTAAATTTCAATATTTTCACTCCAGATTTTCAAAATTGCCATTTTACCACACCTTCTTATGAGTAGTACAGCTGTCATTTTTCACATCTCACCCAAAATGTGTTTCTGCCCTTGTAGCGCAGAATGGCGCAGTCGATGTGCGAAATCAATGTATGGGACAAATTAAGAAAATCACAGTGACACTGTTCATTATCAGAGGTCTTAAAATGGCTATGTTGAAAATTTGGTGAAATAATTCCTAAAAATGACTGTTTTACGAGCGTGCGTTGCGCAGTTCCTGCTCAGGCTCGTAAGTTCACAAATTTTCAATATTTTCACTCCAGATTTTCAACATTGCCATTTTACCACACCTCCTCATGAGTAGTACAGCTGTCATTTTTCACATCCTGCTCAAAACATGTTTCCGCCCATGTAGCTTACAATGGCTAGGCCGGGTGTGCGAACTCAGTGTAGGGACATATAGAAAATCACAGTGTCACTGTTCATGAGCAGAGATCTTAAAATGGCAATGTTGAAAATTTGTGAAAGAATTCCTAAAATGACTGTTTTACTGAGTGTGTTATGCTAGTTCCCACGACGCTGTAGGTTTTAATTTTCAATAGTTCCACTTCAGATTTTCAACATTGCCATTTTACCACACCTCCTTATGAGCAGTACAGCTGTCATTTTTCACATCCTACCCAAAACGTTGTTTCATTTCATGTAGCGCATAATGAAGAGTCGTGCAAACTCAATGCGTGGGGACACATTAACAAAATCACACTGACACTGTTCATGACCAGAGGTCTTAAATGGCTATGTTGAACATTTCGTGAAAAATTTCCTAACAATGACTGTTTTACGAGCGTGCATTGCGCAGCTCCTACGCACGCTCGTAGGTTCGCAAATTTTCAATATTTGCACTCCAATGACTTCCAAATACCTAAACAGCACATAGAAGCAAGCAACATTCGGCATTGACAAATGCTTGCTGAATCTGCTATGGGTTAATCACAATTTTCTTAATCAGCTGTTGTTTCTGTTGTAGTTTTTAATGTAGTTAGTGATACTAATTTTATGTTGGGCTGCATAATAAACTGAGGAAATTGTGGCCAGTATGGTTGCACTGGTCTGTGGAGGGGAGGGGAGTGACCCCATGTGGTAGAGTCCAGAGGCAGCAAGGAGAGGTATTGCACTGGGTTCTCATTTGGCTTGAGTGGACTGGTGAAGGGGCCAACCATTCTTATACTGTCAGCATGGGGCTCACTGCCAAAAGATAGAGGGAGTCTGTGTGGTGGTGGGTGGCCTCTCTGTTGCTTCTACCTGAGTTTCCCAAGAGGTTGGTATGCTTCATGTACTGCTCAGTTGAATGATTTGACAGACAGGGAGGGAATTCCGATAACCTGGCTTCCCTGGAACATAGTGTCTGGTCTGAATGTCAGCAATCCCAAGTTGAACTAGTGCAGGGGGGATTGAGTAGGAAGCACGAAATCACACATATGGTAATTGGCAATGCCTCTCGAGCAGAGGCCAATCTGATATAGGTATAGCATGCATATCTTGCCCAGCAACAGTTCCTGAGTCCTCAGGAGGTCAAGAATCAACATGATAGTACTGTATGGGGGGGAGGGGTAGGTACCATGGTGAGAAACATGCTGAGGTGTGCGGCCTCCTGTGGAGAGCGATTGCCTCCCAGTACAAACAGTACAGATCAGAAGGTTACCTAGCAGGGCAGGATCAGGACTAATTCTGCAGTCCTTCAGGGGGAGAGCACAGTGGCTGTGTCAAGGAGGGTAGTGCAGTTCATGGGAGGTCTGGTTGGTGCCCCTCTACCCCTCAGTACTAATCAAGACATAATTGAGATGACTGCTGATTGAAGCTGCATCAGGGGCACAGCTCAAGTCACAGTGGAGCACAGGACACAGAGTGGAAGATAAGTGCTGGTGGAGGAGGGCACGTGGGTCTTGGTGTCACCACACAGAGCTCTTGACAGGTACTATGCCAGAAGGGGGGAGGCAGGGGAAAATGTTAACACTGGTACTTCAACCTATTTCAAAGCAGAGGAGGAAGGCTGAATGTGCAAAGTTGCCAGGAGGATAATGGAAGGCGGGTGGCTTAATCGGTGTCAGGTGGACATGTGTCAGGCTACAAGCCAGCTCCACCCAGTAGCTCAGCTACCACCACCACAGTTCACTGGCTGGGTCATGAACCAGTTTAAGCACTGAACCCCAGTGGAGGGGTTACTTCTTATATACAACTCATGCTGTTCTATGTTACAGTTGTTGGGGACTGGGTGCTGTGAAGAAAGGGGGATTTCCCTGGAGGAGCCTAGATTTCAAAACATGAATACAAAATGGCTGACAGGCACACAGTGACATATAGGACATATAGGGCCATAGTTTGCAAAGTGGTTAGATCGCCACAAGGGACTTGTGGCAGTGAAGTGGAAGCAAGTGGCAAATTGCCTCTAGCATTGCTGCAAACGTGATTGTACAAGCCACCTGTGCCGCAAAAGCCCTGCTGCAAATCCCTTGCACCAGACACAGGGAGTTAGACCAGCTCCCTTCTAGTCTAACTTTGCATTTGTGGGGGACTCAATTTACAGGACTTGCACCAAAGCTTTGGCGCAAGCTGCTGTAACTTGATTAAAATGTTGCAACTGCACCAAATGTACTAAACTTTGGTGCAGGTTGCAGCAAACTCTTTGGCACAGCTGTGGCAAACATTGCGGTTGATGCAGGGCTTGACGCAAGCCCTATGTCAACCTTGTAAAATCAGGCCCATAATGTCAGGAGGTTTAAGAGTCTTGTAAAGTGGTCTAGGGTGCTGCAAGACTTCAAGAAACTGGGGGCTAAGATTTTGTTCCTGCAGCAAACACACCTGACACAAAGTGAACATGTCAAACTAAAGAGGTCCTGGGTGGCCTCAGTGTACTCTTTCTCTTTCCAGGACCACCCCCATAGATGGGGGGGGGTGGCAACTGTGGTGTACAGATCTTGCCCCTTGGAGGTAGAAAAACTGAGGACCCAGAGGGCACTTTATATATATTAAAGGCTTTCTCTACACATGGTCCCTTGTACCTTAGATAACATTTATGCCCCAAATCAGGACAGTTGCAAAGTGTCCTTCCTAAAAGACAAGCTGGTCATGTGAGCACCACACCCTGTTGACCTCTATTTAGTAGGAGGAGATTTTGCTGGGGTCATGCAGCCCCAACTTGACAGATCTGAGGAAGCAGGGATGGAGGGAATCCCAAGTGGGTACCTGCGAGCTGGGGATGACAGAAATTTGGTGTTACCTCCAGCCCAACACTTGCTGTTCCTCTCCCCATCAGGCTTACATGTTTACTACTTTTTTCTTTCTTCTAACTGGGAATATGCAGCAGAGTGGTGCGATATCAAGAACCTGACACTGTCAGACCATACTCCTGTCCTGCTGGATTTTTTTGGTTGCATCTAGCAAGAAAACCCCATACTGGAGACTGAAGGTGTTGTTTCTGAATGATCCAGAGTGCATTCAAATGGTGGAGGCATGCACAGAGGAGTACAAGGCCCGTAACCCCAGAGGGATCACTACTGATGCGATGTGGTGAGATGGCTTAAAAATGGTAATCACAGGTTGTACAATTAACGTTGTGGCTACCAAAGAAGCAGGAAAGGCTTAGAGAGCAGCAAGACCTGGAAAATAAGTTGTTTGGCTTGGAATCAGAACATCATTTTTTTTGAATGGGCAGGTCATACTGCAGTTGGAGAAATGTAGAGCAGACCTGAACCATCTCCTGGAGGCAAAAGAAGAAGGGGCCCTGCGATACTCTCCCTCCCAAGGTGTTATGAATCTGGAAACAGAGTTGGCAAACAGAAACATAGAATTTGGCAGCAGTTGAGCACCACTTGACCCATCCAGTCTGTTCATTTCTCCCTATCTATACTATTACAGCAGACCATGTCCAATCGACAGGTCTTTCTTCTTACGTACCTGGCAGCTTCACCGAGAGGCAAAAAACCACACAGTACTTCAACTACTTAAGCAGGGAGCCCATGACTCCTACAAAAAGACTCTATGAAAATAGACAAGATTTTTTTTTGGGGGGGGGGGATTTACAAGTGTCTGTAAACACAGAACAGTATTGTGGGCTTCCAGGAGAAACTGGATGACTTTTAAGGATGGGTAAAACCAAACTGCCTCATAGAGGAAGCTCAGGAGGAGATGAATGCTCCAGTTACCCAGACTGAAGTGCAGACTGCAGTCGTCTGCCTGCACATAGGTAAGTCTCCAGGTCTGGATGGGATGTCACCTGAATTCTTTAAGACCTTCTCGGATAAACTCACACCATTGTTGGAGGGTATCTTTAGAGGAGTACAGCATAGGAAGGGGGCCCCACCACCGTGGCAATATGCACATGTCTCTGAACTACCAAAGCCCAATAAGGACCCCACAGTGTGCAGATTCTGACACCCTATCTCTCTCCTGAATGTGGGCTTGAAACTATTTACATCAGTTCTAGCTGCTAGGTTATAGAAGTGGGTGACCTGGACCTGATGGGTTTTCTCAACAGCTGCTTTATCCATGACAACATTCACAGATTGCTCAATATCCTGTCATGGCACAGACAACACCCTGAGTTTGCCATGGCAGTGTTAATGTATGCAGAGAAGGCCTTTGACAGGGAGAACTGGGGATTTCTTCACCATACTTTGGAGGAGATTGGCTGGACAAGGCCTTTCACACTAGCATTAAGGAATTATATGCCTCACCCCGGGCACAAGTTAAAGTGAATGGCCTATGGTCACAGCCTTTTTTCCTGACTAGGAGAATGATGCAGGGGTGCCCCCTCTTGCCACTCCTATTTGCACTTTGTATAGAACTCCTTGCAAATGCGGTTCACCAGAACCCAGCCATCTGGGGTCTGTGGGAAGGTGGAAGAGAACATAAGATTTCACTGTATGTGGACATTTGTTGTTTTTACTCACCTCTCCAGACACATCAGTGCCTGCCCTTCATGTGGAACTGGAGTGTTACGGGGAAGTGGTGAGGTACAAAATTAACTATTACAAATCGGAAGTGAAGAGACTAAGGGGTACATGCCCAGCTCCTTCAAGGCATCCTGCTCCTTCCACTGGGAGTTGAGGAAAGTGTTATGCTAGTTGGGGGTGAGAATCATGTCAAACCTTTCAGATCTCTTTGGCTTGAATTATGAGTAACTTCTGGGGAGGCTCAGGCAGACATGAAGTACTGGGATCTTCTACCTCTCAGTAACAGAGGCCATATGGCCTCGGTAAAGATGAACCTCCTCCAGAGGTTTTTATTCCTATTCCAGGCCCTCCCAGTGAAGATTCCAGAGCAGTTCTGGAGTTGCCTCTAGAAGGATATATTGCAATTCATTTGGGCCTCTGGACATCATTGAATCAATACAAATTTACGACCTTTCCCCCACAGTAAGGGCGGCCTGGCCATGCTAGATATAAAACATTATTGCCTTGCAGCCCAGCTAGTGACTGTCATCAGCTAGACCAAACAAAGAAGTGACACAGGAAGGCTAGAAGTTGAGATGCAGCAGCACCTCCTGGCTCCCCTTTATGCCCTCCCACACGTGCACCTCATTGCATGCATCTGTTCTGAAATCTCCAACCCCTGGGCCAAGCACACATTGCGTATGCTGCTGAAAGCAAAAAATATCATGCAATCCTCAGACATGATAGGCCCACTCACAAATATCACAGGGTACCCAGACTTCAACCCCTTCCCCCCACATTCACACACACCCGGTTCAGGAGATGGAACCTGCAGAGGATAGCCAGGTTTTGGCACTTTGTTTAAGGGAATATGTGCATCCCCTTCAGAGAACTACAACAAAAGTTTGGTCTGCCAGTGCAGGATCACTAGAGATACCTCCAGATCTGTCACTATCTGACATCCTGAAACGTAATATCACAAGTGGGTTGGTACATGTGCTCACTGGAAGAATTTCTGCATTGGGCAGCAGTGCTCACAGGCAGAAGAGGCACAATATCTAGAGCTCACCAGACCTTGCTAGGCACAGTTCACCTGGAGTTTGCCCAACTTAAAGCACAATGGAAAGAGGAGGCACAGATTCAACTCCCCAATGAATCTTGGTCCAGAGCTTTGGACTAAAGCTGAAAGGTGCCCACCTCACCTGAATGATGAACGTTTCAATGGAAGTGTATGGTACATTTCTTTCACACTCCCACTATCACTGCTCACTTTCAGGAAGGCAACTCCCTCTTTTACTGGAGGAAATGCAGACAAAAGGGCTCTCCTTTCTGTATCTTTAGGGACTGTCCTCTGCTGAGACCCTACTGGAACCAAATACATACCACTGAAAGAGCCCTCTGGGATAAAGATATCCCTGACACCTTTGAAACACTGGTTTGGGGCATACAGGTTCCAGGGTGGGGGAAATAAGACTTGCCATAATCTATTTTGGACATATTGAATGGCAGCACTGAAAGGGGTGACAGTCTGCTGGCTAAGGAAGAACCCTCTTACCCTCCAAATGTGACCAGATAGAGTCACAGAACTGAGCATAATGGAATGGATAACAGCGACATTAAGACTCTCACTTGAGAAATAGAATAATGTCTGGAGCAAATGGAAAACTAGAGGGTTTACTCCTCCTGAGAGCTGATATAGAGGACTGATGTGATGTGGGTGGGGGGAGGGGTCAACAGTGCGGGGGAGGGTTATGACCTACATAAACAAGAGAGAGAGGCCAGACTTGTTTAGTACCTGTTCCCAGGGTTCTCACCAGACCGAGTGGGCAGGTAGCCAGAGGGGCTGCATTGTTCACCAAATCGCTGAGGGCAGTGCTCTACAATGCCAGATCAAACAGGGATAACACTGCAATTATAGCAGACTTGATTTACATGGTTGACCTGGCTTGCATCATAGAGACCTGGGTAGGTGATGATGCTGGCCCAGTTTTAGAGGCCACTGTTCTGCCCAGGTACTCCGTAGTGCACTACCCCAGAGTTGAACGTAGGGGTGGGTGAGGTAGCCATCTGTTTTAGATCTGAACTAGGCTTCACCCTGCACCCAGTGGGAACACCAGGTTCTTTTGAAAGTGTGGCAGTGGGTGGAAATCTAGGCACAGGCTGCAGGATTCTCCTGATTTACCGCCATCCCGGGTGGCGGGAGATTTCTTACAGGAGGTACCCGACTTTGTCATCGGCGAAACGTTGGAGGTCCCCAGATATTGGTTCAGGGGTACTTCAGTGTTTGGGCTGATGACAAATCATCCAGGCTGGGTTACAATCTCCTTCAGATGATGTCATCTCTTGGCCTGTTGCAGCAAATTTCTTTTGTGACCCATCAGGGTGGCCACACATTGGACTTGGTCTTCTTGCTGGGGCTTGAGATAAATAATCTCAAGACTGATCAGGTTGCTTGGTCCGATCATTGCACGGTGGAGTTCTTATTTGGAACCTCCCCTGCCAGCCCTCTCTCTGTGGAGATGATTAGCTACTGCCTTTTAAGGGATTTGACCCCTGAGGGTTTTCTGGTGGCAGCTGATCTATCTAGTGTGGGCATTACATGCGCTGGGGGTACGGGCATGGCAGTCACTGCCTATAATAGGGCATTGTCTGAGGTGCTCGACTCCCTCGCACCAGTCTGTGTATGACCCAAATCTTCTCACCTGAGGTCCCCATTGTTTGACAGGGAGCTTAAGATGTTGAATATGAAGGGTCAGAGGCTGGAGTGCTGACGGCGGAGGACTGGGCTAGAGATGGATAAACTGGTCCTGCATGCACACTAATGTGTATACCATGGGGCAATCAACCATAAGAAGGCAGAGTTCCTATCCAGGGAGATTGCCACTGGGAAGAATCAACAATCCATGCTCTTTCGTACTGTAGATAGGCTTCTGAATCCAGCCTATCTGCAACCGAAAAAAGCCTTTTCTAATGCTGTTTGCAAAGAGTTTGCTCAATTCTTCTCGGACAGGGTGTCAAATATCCAGTGGGGAATGCCACTAGTGAGCCATTGTATGGCTGACAGTGATCACCTTAGGTGTCCTGAGTGCAATCCACCTAGCTGGGGTTAGTTTAGACCAATGGAGGTGGTGGTGGTCATTGAGGTTGCTACCAAGTTGAAGCACACTTATTGTGAACTGGGCCTGGTCCCTACACATTTCTTGATGGGATGTGTTAACTCCGTTGGCCTGGTGTTTTCCCTGATTGTCCAGTGTTCCTTGTTGGAAGGGGTCTTTCCTGACGTCTTGAAGGAGGCACTAGTGAGATCCCTTCTGAAGAAACCATCTTTGGACCCTGACGTCAGGGCAAATTACTGTCCCATCTTCAACCTTCCCTTTTTGGATAAGGTTGTTGAGAAGGTTGTGGCACTTCAGCTGGAGGAGCATCTCATGACCCATGAGCTATATGAGCATCTCCAGTCTGGGTTTTATGTGAGGCATAGCACAGAAACTGCATTAGTTCAGGTGCACAATGATCTACTCAGGGCAAGAGATCAGGGAGAGAGGACAATTCTTGTTCTCCTCGATCTCTCTTCAGCATTTGACACGGTGGACCATTGTGTGTTGCTTGACCACCTGAGGGAATTCTGCAGACTCACTGGCACTGTCATCTGCTGGTTTGAGTCTTTTCTCACCAACAGGAGGCAAAGGGTAGTGATGGGGAATTTCTCCTCCTCCTCTAGCCTCCTATCTTGCGGAGTACCCCAGGGCTCGGTCTTGTCACCAATGTTGTTCGCCATGTACATTCTGTCCTTGGGAGAGATCATTAGGAAGCATGATCTGGATTTTCACTGTTACGCAGATGATACTCAGCTGTACCTTTCCTTTGCCCCTGGAACATCCAGTGCAAGAGACGTGCTAAATACCTGCCTCATCGAGATCAATGACTGGATAGCCTCCAACTGATTGTGACTGATCCCCAATAAGATGGAGGTACTGGTGGTGGAGTCGAACAGGGCACATGATAGGTTGGCCTCTGGTGCAGAAACAGGGCTCATCCTTGGATCTGGTCCATTGAAGGCCTCCTCTAGAGTGAAAAACCTAGGCGTTATTCTGGACAGTGGATTGACATTTGAATCTCAGGTGTCTTCTACTGTCTGTACCAGTTTTTACCATCTGAAGAATATCACCAGGATAAAGCCCCTAGTTTCGCCTCTGGACCTCCCCACCTTGGTGCATGCCTTAGTGATGTTGAGGTTTAGTTACTGTAATGTGCTCTACCTCGGGGTCTCCAGGGGATCCTTCTGACGTTTGCAGCTAATGCAGGATGATGCTGCCAGGCTGTTGACAGGACAGCTAAAGTACTGTAATATTACACCGGTGCTGCGTGAGCTGAACTGGCTGCCGGTCAGGTGGACGGTCCTCTTCAAGGTGGGTTTACTCACCTTCAAGGCTCTGCATGGCCTGGGCTCTGGCCATCTGTCTGACCTTCTAACACCTGCTGTCTCGATAACCTCCCTGTGCTCCTTTTCTAGGGGCCTCCTTGTGATTCCCAGGATGAGGTTAAAAACAGCTGGTGACAGGGCGTTGAGTGTCACTGGCCCCATCCTGTGGAATTTACTATCTCCAGCTGTAAGGGAGGCCCCTTCTTTAGAAGTATTCAAGCCCAACCTCAAGGCCTTCTTGTTCAATCAGGCCTTCCCAGACCTTATTGTCTAGTCCTGCCTTGGCCTAACTGCTTCAGAAGTACACTAGGGCACCAAAATCCCAGGGAGATAAGTAAGTATTGGCTGTCTCATTTTACCTGTATTTATGAAATGTATAACATTTTTTATGATGTTTTATTTGACTGTTTTATTAGTATATTTATGTTGTTTGTAAATTGTGTATGGCGCCCAGGGCATCAGGGATTGGCCGTCTTTTAAATAAAATGTGCCTTGCCATCGCTCGTCATTCTTAAGCACATAGTCCTTAATAATAGCAGGGGTTAGAACTTTAAAGTAGAATTTGGAGTCACCACTGGGCACAGGAACATCTATAATGGATGTGGTTAAACTATTATTACCCAAGCATTTTTTAAGATCACAAAAAAAATCATTAAATAGTTCAGCCAAAAGAATGGGTTCCTTAATTAGGTTATCACCTTCCTGAATGACAAACTCAGTTTCTTTATGTCCTTTACCCATCAAATCATTTAGGAGTTGCCAGGCCTTTTCTGGGTTATTAGGATTTCTTGCTTATATTGAGAGAAAGTAATTTCTTGTAGATTTATGAACCTCAGTTTTACACAGATTCCTTAGTCACTTGTATTTTATTAAATTAGAATTATCCCTGTTATTTTTATACTGTTTCCAAGCTCTGTCACAGAGTCTCAACAAGTTTAATAACTCCCAGTTAACCCACTTGTTTTTATTGGTCCTTATGCGCATGTTTTATTGGAGCTATTCTATCAAGAATGGAATTGATTAGTTGAGAAAATGAATAAATGTATTCATCTAAATTTTTGATGGTTTTAAGAACTGACCAATCAGTTTTTCTACATTCAACATTAACTAGGGTTAATGTCAGATCTCTGAAATTCCTGGTCTCAATAAAGACCGGAGGATTTTTTTGTACCTTGGTTAACCAATTACATTGCACAGGGCAATGATCACTAATTGCTTTTGATAATACTTGTGATGAGTGCTCCTCCCCTGCTCTGCATTGTTTACTGTTATCACATTAGTCATGTTTCTTAAATTTCCCATCCCCTTTTGATTTACACCCTCCATCCTCCTTGCCTATTCCACTCCCGTCATCCCTCATTCTTCCCTTGCCCCTTTCTCCCTTGTATTTTTGGGCTTCTCGCTCATCCTGCCGGCTTTCTGTCTCCAACACCTTACTTTTTACTACCTCAGTTCTGTACCATGTGACTCCTCAGCTGGCATCTGAAATGACATTGCACTTGCTGTACTCCATCAGCTATTGCAGTCCACCTCCTCCTGTGGTTTTATCCACCAGCATTGCTATTCCTGCTTTTTCCTTTTGTGCTTTCCCTAATCTCAGCAGGTAGTGCACTCACCTCTGAGGCCAGGAGATCAGAAGGCTGTGGGTTCTATCCCCATACCAGGCACTTGGGTTAAATCCCAATACTGACACTGTAGTGCAGCATGAGGTGGGTGCTACACTCCTGAGGTGCCATTTTTCGGATGACACATTATACCGAGGTCCCATCTGCCTGTTCTGATGGTAGTTCAGGTGGATGTTAAAGATCCCATGGTACTTCTCGAAAAAGAGTATGGGAATTTCCCCGGTGTCCAGGCAAAATTTCTCACATTCACTAAAGATACCACCAACAGCTTAATCTGGTTCAAGGTCAGTTGATATTAATCTGTATCCCCCTCCCACGGGTCGTGCCTGAAAATAGGCAGAAACTATCTAGTGCACTTACCCGGGCCACAAAAACTAAACTAAAAAATAAATAAATAAATAAAAAAACATACCCTGCTCAGCTTCATGATTCTGAATTTACTCATACTACCCTTGGTACTTCCTATCCTTCCAGCAATCCTACTCTCCTGCCTCCTCCACCTTCATCGCTGAAGCTCCTGCATCATACCTCCTCTCTGGATCTCAAATTGTGGTTCCTTGGCCTTTTTAATAGTACTCCTCCCCATATCTTTCTATGTTGTTCACCATTGTCCGTTATTCCTTATTCCTCTGTTTTGTCTGTCCTATGGTCCTGCTTTGCTCATCCCCCCTCCTGTTCCCTACTAACAATCCCTTCGCCCTGCCCCCATCTGTTTGCTTTGCTGTTTGAGCTCCTTTACTTGCTCAGCTCATACCAGCAGTTTTTCTGGTTTCAGTCCCTAATTCTGCCTACTGAGGCACAGCAGTGCAGGTAGACTTCCCCTGTCTACCAGGGATGGGAGCCCATTTCCTCCACCTTCAATCTCAACCAGTTATACTCCCAGTCAACTTCCGACAGTCGCCATCCCTAACTTTGCCTCGCATGGGACTGAATGAAGGTTAGCTTGCTCTGACTACCAGGGACAGGTGCCTGTGTCTTCAATCTACTGTTTCAATCAGCTGCATTCTGTACCTGATATCTGGTTGCCACATTCCCCTTTGGGAACGGGACCACTATAACCCATATGCCTTCAATCTTCTACCTCATCCAACTACATCCTATACCTCCATGGACTTGATGTACTTGTCCCTGCCTTTGGCCTCCTCACATTCTGGATTTGGATCCCATCAGTTTGTTATGTCTTCATCTACACTTGGTTCTTCAGACTCCTGGACTTCCTTACTGCTTGCCTTCCACCTCCTCCCATGCTCCCACGCATTGTTGTAGCGGCTTGCCTTCTGGCTCAACCTCCTCCAACCTCCAGACCTTCAGCTCCATCCTTCCATCTCCTCCCTCATTGCTACTCAAAATGATTCTATTTCCCTATTGCCTTCCTCTCCAACACGTCTGCCCATATTCCCCCTTGCTTCCTTCTGGACATGTGCCATTTGCTCATCTTCAAGGACGTGTGCCCGGGGCCTTCTACCCCCTTATCCCATTTTCCCCTTGTGCTGCCCTTGTCTTCATCCAGAAGTCTTCCATTAGTGATTCCAGTGCATTTTCCTATCAGCAGTTCCAGTTCGCCATCTTCTTCAGAGATGGGAACCCATTACCCATCTCCAGAGCACCTTGCTACCAGCAATTCCAGTTCACCATCTCCTTCCATCACCGCTAAACCTTTACTGTCTGCAATTCAAGTTTTCCATCTACTTCAGAGGTGGGAAACCATTCCCTTTCACCGCTGCACCTTTGCTATCAGCAATTTATGTTCACCATTTCCTTCAGACATGGAAACCTCATATCTTGTCACTGCAGCACCTTTTGATATCAGCAGTTTATGTTCACCATCTCCTTCGGAGGTAGGAACCTCATACCTCAACTTTGCAGCACCTTGTACCTGGATTTGCTTCTCAGTTTTACATGGATCTACCACCCAAGGCCTGTTTCAGCTTTCCTGCATTCCATTCCAGAATGCTTTGGCAACTGCTCCCAGTCCTGTACCTTGCCTGCACCTGCAAATGTCAGTACTGCTCGGCCTCTGCTGACTTCCTATCAGACTCCTTCCTCCAGTAAGCAGACTTCCACTTTGAACTTTTCCCTCAATCCTTGGACTGTTACCTTCCTTCTTGCTGCCTGGTGGCTCGGATCTCCTGCATGTTTGCTGTGTCTCTTTTTGGGCATTCTTACACCTATCGATGTCCAGCATCCATGCCTGTTCAATTACTCCTACCCATTCATCTGCCTCATATTCCTACCTCGGCCAACATTACAGTTCCCATCCAACGCTCTAAGAAGTACCTGTTCTTCTCACCTAAAGAAATCCTCTTCCAGTGACGTCCCTCAAACAGCAAGCCATATGGACTGTTAAACCACTATATGAAATATCAGTAATTCCCGATAATCTCCCCAAGATTCATTTATTGAATCCCATTCTACTGGATTATAGAAGATATTATCTCTCAACTAACTCTGCAGGATCTTTCGTTACACATTGAATTTAATTCAAACAGCATGGAGGTCATTAGCTACTGAATTCTTCATAGGATCCATGATCTAGTGGAGTCTCTTTCAGGCCTATCGTCTTACCTGGAAACGTGAACCTAATTCCCTCCTGTGATATACCAACTTCATAATAACCATAACCCTCAAGGATAACGAGAACCACAGGATACCTCATAGCAGTACTGGCATCGTCCATTGTACTTTCTCATTATAGTCTTCACCCCAAAGCGCTGATTGAGTTTGATCATGATTTCTGACTTGTATTCCCTGAATAGCCATTGGATATTCCTAAGACCCTTCTCCAGCTCATGTCTCAGAAAATGTATTGGTGGATCTCTGATGCATAGCTGCCTTGCTAAATTTACATTATCCAAGCCACTGTTCCCTGACCCCTGGACATCACCATACTTCACAAAGTTATCTACATCTCTTTATTACGTTACTCTAATCATGCCAGCTATCTATCCAGTGGTCCTTTTTAACTAAAATACTGGGATTTATCCCCCATTCTCCCTCCAGTGAATACCATTACCAAGAGCAGGCCTCCATTTGATTCATCATTCTGCGCATCCACAACCAACCTAGTTGTCTTCCTATCACAGTTATGCTCCACAACAGTTCTACATCTGACGAGCATGCAATGCACCCATTGCATTCTATGCTTGCTATCAACTTCCCTTTGCCATATCAGTCAGTAGACACATTCAAAGACTCTTTCTTGGGCTCTACACAACATACAGACATTGGATCCCCAGCAAGGCAAATCCAGAATGGCCACTTAAGCTCCTTCCACTGGCTATTAAGCTACAGCAATACCCATATCCACTATCTCACACTAACAGTCCTTCCTGAATATGAGCCCATGCAAACCTCATTATAGCAATAATAACTTGCTTCAGACCTCAGACTTATTGTACTGCACTTTCCAGTCATTCCTATCAGTATTTGATTGCCATCTTTACAGCATATGTCATGTCACCCTTCCTTCACTGGTCTGAAATATTTCAATTACCCCCTCCTACCACGTACCTAAAGCTTCTGTCTGAATCCTTGATCATCTCCATAGATGCCTAAATAGCAAAACATTGCAAATTGCTGAACTCTTAGCCATGAGACCCTAATTTGAATGTCAAAGCCTCTGCTACCCCATCGTCTAGCCTTTTCAATTCCTGCATTTTCTTAATCAGTACTGAGATCGAGCTCTTCTGAGAACCTTGCAAATATCTGAACCACTTGCCACTCTACAAAGGAAATAAGCACTATATCTTACTCTTATCTTCTACAAAGTCTGACAGATTACTTAAAGGATTTCATAACCCATCATACTTCCCAGAGTTCGGAGTCTGGCAGCTCATTTACTCAACTCATGCTCCTCATGCTTACATTGATTTTGTACCCCCATTGAATATCAACCAATATCACATTTGAATCCTGGACTATGTTCAGCCCTTTTTCCAGCTTTACTTAATCCATATTTGGGATCTGGACATTTCTTCAGACTGGACCTTCCTCTTCAACCTCTAGAATCGGCCCTCCTGAATGCATCATTCAACAGACTCTGAAGATAGAACTTCATCACTACGAACATTACACCTGACTCAAAAATTTTGAATATCCTTCTAAGAAGCTAGGATAATCTCCTCTTAGTTTGCCCTGAGGATGGGCGGGTCAGTCGCCATGGGTCCTCAGGGGTTTCCTCCACCTGGGTTTTTTTCCTGTCCTGCATGCTACTGGTCATACTCTCCATGAGTTGGAGAAGGTAATCTTTTTGGGCTTTCTATTCCCTACTCGCTACTTGCCTACTGACCAAAGGTGGAAATAAAGAAAGGCCAAAGTTCAAAACATTATAAGTATACAAAAGCACTACTCTGTTCACCAAAACATTGAATGGGAGGGCTAAAGCCCGAGGTTCAGTTTGGGGGAATAGCACATCCCAAATAAAGGCCAGCCTCACATGGCAGTTCCCTGTTTAACACACTGCAAAACACCCACCATCCTCCCCTGCCTCCTACTCCTCCCACACTCTGCTCAACCTTGGTGCTGGGCCTTCTATTCCCTACTCGCTACCCAGCTTACCTACCAAGGGTGGGAATAGAGAAAGGCCAAAGTTCAAAACATTATAAATATTCACAAGCATTACTCTATTCATCAAAACATTGAAAAAAATGTAAAGAACTTTGCATAACTGATCAGTCAGTGCAATAAATGCACTGTGGCTCATGACACCAGTGGCTATAGTTTGGAAATGAGCCTAGAACTCCGGAGGCCCAGTGGAGAGGGAGGAGAGCTATGTATCCCAGGTAATGTTTATCTCCACCAGGAAGGGAGGTTGTCAGTTCTCACTATGAACATACCACCTTAAGTATTTCAGGTGGAGCAGAACGTAAGACAGCTGTGGGAAGGAAAGATATCTGGTTCCATATTGCACACAATCATTGTCTTTTCATTGAGCATTTTTATGTTTTCTTGCACACGTGTAGAAGAAACATTATGTGGTAGCTTAAGAGAGAAGTAGGTTGTGGAGGTGCGGCACTGTGGCGGCCACTGCATTTGTGGGCTTGTCCTTGTGTAACCAATGCGATCGCATGCTCTTGCTGACACTAGTTCTGCAAGCGTGCCACCAACTAGAAATGATTTTGGCCGCCACAATCAGGGAGTGCCTTATCATTGCAGCATCAGCCATCCTGAAGCCCCCCCCCCGCCCTGCATCTCTGAGCAGTCCGAAGGTGCTGACATGCTCCCTTTGTTTGAAGCCTCCTGAAAGAAATTGCAAGTCTCCTGGTTATGGGCACTGACTATTATATTGATCAAGCACTGCTCTTAATGGCCTCAACTCTCCACCCCAGGCCAAGCCCAGAGCAATTATTTTGAGGTTGTTGTACTTTCAGGACAAGGTTCACATTCTTCAAACAGCAAAGGAAAATAGCTCATTATTCTAGCAAGGTAAGCTGTTTTTTTGTATTTGGGGACATGACATCACTAGTTCAGGAGCATCAGCTAGCAAACCCTATATTCAGCTGGGGTGAAATTTTATGTTTGATATCCAGCCAGGCTGTTTGTAACAGCTGCATCATGTGTTTTGGAATTTGGATAGGCGGAGCAAGCACAAAGGAGCTCTCCAAGTATTTCCCACATCTGAAATTTTTGGTCTTTCGGAGCGTGAACACCTTAGCTGCAGTGTAAATACTGCCAGGAAACCTCATTCTTATGCATTATGCAGTGAACTTTGATTGTGGATCCGTCTGGTGCAGTTTTCATTTTCAGGTGATAGCCTGCAAATTTTTGATGAAACTCTCATCTTCATGGTTGTGACCCCTGAACATTTTTTTGTGGTTACAGTTCTTGTATTATCTAGGAAGGGTTATGTTTTACACAGTAGTCGGGAGTTTTTATTTTCTACAGCCTGGCAGCTTTAATTTGTCTTTAGAATATTTTGTACTGTTAAGCCATGCTTTTTCAATCTCTTGGACTTGGACTAATTTATTTGTTAACTTGGGATATGTGATGCTTCAGTTATTCGTATCCCAATGCTGGAAGCTTCTGGAACATTTGTGACAGACCTTTCTATTTCTATTAGACAGCCAGGCTTGCACTGACTGAAAGTCCAGATGGACAACAGGGGACCACAGAAACGGCCCATTTAATTGGGTGCGGGGAGTTTACTACAGATTATTTTATCACCGAGGGACCTCAGAAGCAACCCTGCCTACTGGGTTGCAGGGAGATATATTTTTTTTATTTTTCTTTCTAATATGGATCTATTGGGACTAATCAGCATATCTACCCATGGTTATGTGGTGCTATCATTGTTTCATTTTATCTTGGACACATTTTAAAGTATAAGGGATATATTGCAATGATCCTTGCTGATCTGTTCTAATTTTTCTTTTAGTTGCATCTAAAATGAGATAGTGTATGTTACTGGCTATGCATTGTTCCTACAGACTCTGGATTAATGTATGGTTTTCTTTTACATACTGGGAACAACTAGATACAATGTGGGTTTATGTCACGTTTATTCGGGGATCCTTGGATTATAATGAGTAAGCTGGATAGGATACATTCTTTTGCTTACTTTTCTTTTGTATTATTCTTTTTATGTTTGCTTGTGCACATGCACAAGAAACATTAATTGGCAGCTTAGGAGAGAAGCGGATTGTGGAGGTGCGGCACTGTGGTAGCTAATGCCGCCACTGCATTTGTGGGCTTGTCCTTGTGTAACCAATGCAATCACATGCTCCTGCTGACACTAGTTCTGCAAGCATGCCACCAACTTGAAATGATTTGGCCAACACAATCAGGGAGCGCCTCATCATTGCAGCATTAGCCATCCACCTCTCTGTTAGGTCTCAATTAGTGTAGACGACAAACTGATGGTGTGATGGCAGGTGGTTCCTGATCATTGCAGCCACCCACTGTTATAGTCTTGCAGTATTGAGAAGCATAATGTTATTTGTTTGCAGTTTGTGGGGACAGAAAATGTCCCATCCGATTGCAGTACCAGTCGCACCCCCTTTTGACATAAAGATCTGCACATCTGGTATCGTAACAGCAGTCTGCAATAATACAAAATATAGTAGTAAAGCAGGCAGAAATGAGCTGACTTCATGTTTTCATGCGTTCACTAGCCACCTCTCCTTTGTTTCTATGTATGTTGTCCTTCTCCCTCTCCTTTCTTTCTTTTGGCCATGCTTCACCTCCTTGCCAGCCACCATTTCCATAAGTGCCAACTATGAGGGCTGAAACCCCCCCCCCGAGAAGCTGTGCTCTGCCTCCTTGCCAGCCAACACTTCCATCAGCACTGACCATGTGGGTTGAAGGCCACCCCCCGGGAAGCTATAGTAAGGCCCTGTGTAATGCAATTCAAGGCTAATATGATATGCCGCCAAGCTGTATATTAACCCCGAATTGCATTGGGTTAAAAACTGAAGACAGAGGGAGTAGGGATGCTCCTGCAGCTACAACCCATTGCCCTGCATGGGGAAAAAAGTAGTGTAGCACCGCACCCTCCACTCTCAGTAACCGTCTCTCTCCCTATTAGTGGTGGCAGGTACAGTCAAGTGATGTGGTAGAGTATCAAGACTGTGCAAGATAGGAGTCACTCAACACTGTCTACTTTCTTTAGTTCAGGAGTCCTTCAATGGGCATGAGGTAGTGATCTTTCTGCAGCACGCAGAGCAGCAAATTGTTTCTGATTTGACTTAAAGATGCATTGGCATGGAGGTCAGTCGAATAGTCTGTTCAAGTGGTCGACAGTCAGAGTGGTCCTCTAAAGGGAGGAGGGGTAGCTCTCATCTGGATCATCTGGAGAAAAATAAAAAGCAGCCCAATGCGGGCCTGGCAGGTGGCAGCAGCCACAACACAGAAGCTGAAGAACACCATGGTAACTGCTGACCAGCAGCATAGGACAGCAGCCAGTCCAGACTCCAGGTAGAGTACTGTTCATCACTGTCTGCACCAAGTATAGTCACATAAACAAAAAGTTCTGATTCACAAATGATGGAAATATATGTTTCTTTGTATGCTGTCCTTCTCCCTCTCCTTTCTTTCTTTTGGCCGTGCTTCACCTCCTTGCCAGCCACCACTTCCTTAAGTGCCAACTATGAGGGCTGAAAACCACCCCGGGGCATGGGTCCTAGCCCATGCATTACTTAAAAAATAAAATGCAATTAATTTTTAAATTGAATTGCATTTCCTTTTGGCTGTAATTGGCACTAAAGTGGAAGAACAGAGCACCGAAAATTCCCCCCAGAATACTCACAGTACGTGACTTCTCTAATTTCATGCCAGCAAAATTTAATGACTACCTAAGTAGCCTGGACTGAAGCCCAATTAGGCTCCCCTGACATTGGACGAGGCCCTTGCCTACTTCCAAAACTCACTCCTCAATGTGGCATCTCTCTTTGCCCTCTTCAAAAAACGTCGTACAAAAGGAGACTGTCATAAATGGATCTCCCACTCTGTGAAATCTCAGATGAAAAGAAGGGACAAGGCTTGAAGAAATTCCAGCTAGCCCACCTTCCTGCAGACCTAGTTACTTACCAGACCCTAAGAAATAAATGTAAGCTAGACATCAAACTTGCCAAAAAGGAGTATGTAACCCGCCTCCAACGGTCCACACTGGGGAACCTTAGCTTTTCTGGGCATAAATCAACAAACTTTTTAAGGACAACTCCAAGGAGGCACAAGGTCAAACTGAGGTACAAGGACAGTGTATCAGTGATTGCCAGCTTATAGCCTCAGCAATCAACCACCACTTCACCAACCATGAAGCATACAAGGCAGGGTGACTAACACCCAAGCCTGTACAGACCTTTGATGAATCCCCCTGTCTGAACAGACCCCAATTTCACCTGAGAATGGTCAAGGTAAGCGAGGTCCATAAACTTCTGATAGCTCTCAAATGCAAAGGCTCTGGTGGGCCAGATGGAATCAGCCCAAGACTACTCCAGGAAGGTGCACTGTCCCTGGCCAAAACTCTGACCTGGATCATCAATAGGGTCTTTACTTGAAGGGTACATTCTATACCAGTGGTAGGCTTCCAACGTGGTCCCCATTTACAAAGGTGGCTCTCGTGAACAAATTGGCAATTACAGGCCCATCTCCCTGCTGTGTACCCTGGCCAAATTGCAAGAAAGGCTAGTTTATGGGCAACTGAGAGACTACTTGGAGCTCCACCAAATTCTAGCCCCTTCACAGCATGGCTTTCAGGCAAATCATGGAACAGACATGGCACTCATCAAATTCACAGTGGACCTATTCAGGGCAATGGATAAGGGCATGTCGATGGGTGCTATCTTCATAGACTTGTCCAAAGCATTTGACCTTGTGGACCAGAACCTTCTTCTTACTAAGCTTCAAGGCATTGGGCTTGATACCCAGGCCCTAAACTGGGTCAAGAGCTACCTCTCAGGCCACTCCCAGAGGGTCATTTGGAAGGGAGAGCTTTCTGCCCCTTTACCCATCAAGGAGGGTGTGCCTCTGGGCTCAATTCTTGGCCCCCTCCTGTTCTCTCTCTTCACAAATGACATAAACTGGCACTGTGGGGATAGCTCAGTAGTTCAATATGCAGACGATACTATCATCTTCCGAGCCAGGTCCACGCCACATGATCTGGGCCCCATCCTACAAGGGGACCTAAACAAACTTGAGGCTAAAATTTGTCTGTACCATTTTGAAATGCTGCTCGCTTCTTCTTCAAAACCAGTATTGATTCGGACTTGTTCATACGAACATACGAACTTTGCCAGTAGATAAAGGCCTAGAGGTCTATCAAATCTGCTTGAATGTGCAGCTAGCACCCCTTATTCTGCAGCTGCCCCTCCCTTCCACCGTTCCCCTTCATTATCCCTCCCCCTTGTCCTATCCCATCTTCGTTTGAAGCAGTCCACTGTTCTACTGCATACCACTTCAGCAGGTAACTCATTCCACCCAGCCACCACCCTCTCTGTAAAAAAGTGTCTCCTCATCTCCCTCCTGAACCTTCCTCGCTCCAGTCTCATATCATGGCCCCTGGCTTCTTCTTCTTCTTCTTGCCCGAGCCCACATTAGCTAAATCTGATTGCCTGAGGGAATTTTGTGGACTCACCAGCTCTGTCATTTGCTGGTTTGAGTCATAACTCATGAACAGGAGGCAACGAGTAGTGATGGGGAATTTCTTCTCTTCCTCTAGCCTCCTGTCACGTGGAATACCTCAGGGATTGGTCTTGTCACCAATGTTGTTTGCCATGTACATGCTGCCCCTGAGTGAGCTCATTAGGAAGTACGGCTTGGGTTTCATTGCTATGCTGATGATACCCCACTGTATCTTTCCTTCACCCCGGGAATGTCTAGTGTGGTGGAAGTACTAAACAGCTACCTTGTGAGGATAAATGACTGGATGACCTCCAGCTGGTTGTGACTGAACCCCGACAAGATGGAGGTACTAGTGGTGGAGTCAAACAGAAGACGGAATAGGTTGCATTCTGGCACCAAACCGGTTTATTCCTGGGATCTGTGCCATTTAAGACTTCCTCTAGAGTAAGGAACCTTAGCGTGACCTTCAACAGTGGATTGTCATTTGATTCTCAGGTGTCATCTGTTGTCCGGACCAGCTTTTACCACCTTAAGAATATCACCAGGGTTAAGCTGCTAGTTCCATCTCTGGACCTCCCCACCTTGGTGCATGCCTTTGTGACATCCAGACTCGATTACTGTAATGTCGCTATACCTTGGGGTCTCGGGGGTAACCTCTGCCGGCTGCAGCTAGTGCAGAATGCAGCCACTAGACTGCTGACTGGACAGCCTATATTCTGTCATATCACTCTGGTTTTGCACAATCTGTACTGGCTGCCAGTGAGGTGGAGGATCCTTTTTAAGGTGGGCTTGCTCACCCTTAAGGCCATACATGGGCAGGGTCCTGACTACCTGTCAGTCCTTCTTACACCTACTGTCTCGGTCCGCTCCCTTTGGTCCTCCTCCAGGGGCCTCCTGGTGGTTCCCAGGATAAGGCTTAAAACTGCAGGTGAAAAGAGGATTTAGTGTCGCTGGCCCTGTCCTATGGAACTTGCTTCCTCCATTAATTTGGGAAGCCCCTTCGGTTGATGTCTTTAAGGCCCACCTCAAGGCCATCCTGTTTAATCAGGCCTTCCTGGGCCTTAGAGATTAGCCTCTTGAAGACCTGGATTTTCTTCTAAGCTTCAGTTTTAAATAGAAACATAGACATTGACGGCAGATAAGGACCGCAAGGCCCATCCAGTCTGCCCATTTCTTTTCTACCTTATAAATGTGCCATCGGCCTTTGCTCTGTCAGTGGCCTATCTATTCATACTCATTTGTATTGTTCCCTTATGCCTATCCCATGCCTGTTTGAAGCCCTGCACTGTATTCATAGCCACCACTTCCTGAGGTAGGCCGTTCCATGCATCCACCACTCTTTCTGTGAAAAATAATTTCCTCACATTCCCCCTTAATCAGCCTCCCTCTAATCTCATGTTGTGTGTCCTATTGTACTGCTATTTTCTTACACTGAAACATGTTAGACTCTTTCACCCTGTTAATGTCCTTAAGGTGTTTGAATGTTTTGATCATATCACCTCTCTCCCTCCTTTGCTCAAGGGTATGCATATTGAGCTCCGTTAATCTGTCCTCGTATGTCTTCTGATGCGGTCCCTGCACCATTTTGGTTGCTCTTCTCTGGACTGCCTCAATTTGGTTAATATCCTTGTGAAAGTGTGGCCTCCAGTACTGCATGCAGTTCTCCAGATGGGGCCTAACCAGTATCTTGTAAAGAGGGATTATTACCTCCCTCTTACGACTTGTGATACCCCTGTTAATACACCCTAACATCCCCCTAGCATTACCTACTGCTTTAGAGGTCTGCTTGGATGATTTCAGGTCATCAATGATGATGGTGTCCAAGTCTCTTTCTTCCTTTGTGACTGCCAGCAACTCCCCTCCCAGCCTATAGATATTTATTAATTATATTTATCTTTGCTGATATTTTATTGTTTTTATATTGATTTGTTTATTGTATTGATAGCATGCTTTTACTGTGCGGCATCCAGAGCCTCCGTGATTGGGCACCAGAAAAATAAAATGTGCCTTGCCTCAATAAAAAAAATGGCAGCATTGGGCTCAACCCAGTGGCACTGAGGGTTGAGGCGCTGGATGCCACACCCCGTGCTGCACTGGCAACCTGGGTTCGAGAATGAGCACGGGTTATTGAGGGTCGGCAGTGGGGGAGGGAGGAGCTGGATTGAGCCACTGTCAAGCAGCTCTCCTCTCGGGAGTTGGGCAGCAATCTGAATAGTTGATGATGTCGGGAGGGAGGGTGCTGTTAGGCACTTGGTGAAAGCTGGGTCTCTGCATGGCTTCCCATCTTGATCCCGGTCCTTCACATCGGTGTTCTCTGGGAGGGGTTAGGGCTTACCACAGATACTTCATTACCTATGAAAAACCCACACATAACGAATGGTCAGTATGCTGCCACCAAGCCTCACTGGCAGTTTGGGAAAAACTGTCCCTATTAAAAAAAAATGGTGGCATTTAAAAAATGAGTGTTCCAACAGCTCATTGATTTTTTTTTTTTTTTCTTAATGCAGTCCTGCTTTTTTCTTAATGCAGTCCTGTTTTTGTTACTAGTTATTACCTGTGCATGGAACAGATTTCATGCACAGGTAATAACCAATCAGAAAGCAGGATTTTCTCTCTCCATTTTATAACCAAAGATAAGAGCTTCTTAGAACTCTAACATGCACTGCAGGCTACTGAATCTCAGTATCAGAGTATTCTAGGATTTCTGGTTACAGGAAATGTCAGCTTAAAACTTAGCAAAATTAGGCCGGTACAATATACTGCACTGCAGTAAACAATTAAAAAAAAAATAAAGGTTTTTACACACAAAGTACTGATTGGGACTAGCACAACACCTACGTGTGAGGCTGACAGTGCTGACTGTTCCACTTTAAAATTAGGGAAATTCAGAAGTATCTGAATGAATTTTGATGTCTGAGAATTGTTCCCTTTCGGGCAAGACTGGTGACAGCCCTCAAATGGTGAAAAGTTTCTGCTGTTCTCAGAGAAGGAGTGTTCTCTGTTCCAGAAAGCAGTATAATCCTAGCTACAGATGCCTCTCGGCTATGATGGGGAGGGAAGAAGTTATGGTCCCCTCCTACAGTCATCATGTAAAAGGTTGGAGTATATCAGTCTGATGGAACTTAAGGGAGTGTTCTTTTCCCTCAAAGCAATTGTCAGTCATGTTCAAAACAGTGTTACAAGTCAGAACAGACAATGCTACCACAGTGTTCTCCATAAACAAACAAGAAGCTCCACGTAGTTGAAATTATATCAAGAGACTTTGAAACTCTGTGGTCTGGCATTAAATTACCAGTTTCAGATAATCTGCAGTACCTCTGGCAGAAAAACTGAATTTGTGAGGTTCTCCAAGTAGGCTATGTTGTTTGACTAATGAATGGCCCCTAGCCCAGGTTGTGGTTAGTGTTGCTCAGATAGTATCCTAGAAACTAGGATACCAACAGATACTTTCCATTTGGCCAGATATGTGCTGTGGTAGGATAGCAGTGCTATCTGACCATGGAACCTACAAACATTGTGGATCGTAGCAACAAACATTGTGGATCCTAACTCTCTGACCTAGGATCCCTGGACCCTAACTAGGATCCATCACTCTCTGACCCTGGATCCTAACTATCTGCCCTAGGATCCCTGGATCTGACCTAGGATCCCTGGACCCTAACTAGGATCCATCACTATCTGACCCTGGATCTTACGTCTGTCTTTGGTAGGATTTCTGGTAAGATCCTAGGTAGGATACCAGCACTATCTGACATATAGTGGTAGGATCCACAAAAGCACTATGTGAGCAAAACTAGTTGTGGTAGAGTACCTCCTCCTGAAGTGAGGCTTTCCAAAGATGGATCTGTGTGCATCCTGGGAGAACAAAAAAAGGCTCTGAGCTGCAAACCTGGAGACCTGGGTTTGAATCCCACAACCCCCACTTGCATACTGTGTGACCCTGAGCAAGTCTCGTCCCTTGTGCTCCCAGGTCGCACCTGTAAACAAGCTTCAGCTTAGTGTGTGTCTCCTGGTTAAAACAAACAAAAAAAACTGTTTTGCTGCAGGCCTTCAGTAGTGGATGATGTAGCAGAGGAGGCTATGTCTGTGTGTTGGAAAGGAAATTTCTTTTTACATTTTCGCCTTTCCTCTACTTATGCAAATCCTTCTCAAGTTCAAAAAGACAGCATGGAGACACTAATAGTTACAGACTGGGCCAGGTAGTCCTGGTGCATTCTTCTGTGCTGATTCTGTCAGAAATCCCTATCTCATTGTGATTCAAGACCTCCTGTCTGTCTCAAGGGAGGGTGCTTCATCCACATTTCGAGCCCTTCACCTGATTGCTTGGTTCCTAAAGAGGTAGAGTTTCAGGATTAATATTTAAATTTAGGTGTGGTCAGTGTGTTTCTAAAAATATTTTTTCCTATTTGGTGCACAAACAAAAACATTTCTCAAGATAAGTATGTGGTTTCTATCTGACTTAAATATTATTTGTACTTAAGAGGAAGGCCTAGACTCTCTTTTCTTAAAGTACACCTCTTAGCTGTGTAGCTTACAAATCCACACAAGATGTGAAGTCTGCAGCCTCCAAGAGTATCTTGAAAGGATATTTTCAGATGTGTTTTACCACCATCACCTTCCAGTTATGCAACCTTGTCCTTTATGAGATTTGAAGGTAGTTCTCCCAGATCATGTAGGAACCTTACAAATCTCTAGTTTCTTGTGATTAGAAATGTATCACATGGAAGGTTGTCTTTGGTTGCATTACTGCAGCTGGAAGAGTAAGCAGGCAGCAGGCTCTTTCTGTTCTTCCAGATTTTCAGTTTTCTACAAGAAAAAGGTTGTCCTCAAGATCTATTTGAAATTCCTTCCCAAAGTTGTGACTGAATTTTATTTGAATCAGGTTATACTCTGCTGGTATTCTTTTTAAGGCCACTTGTGAATCCAGTAGAGTCCCAGCTCCTTAAACTGAATGTAAAATGGCTCCCAGTTACTACAATTGAACAGAGCCCATTAGGGAGGCAGTACTTGTTATTTGTCCTATATGGTGATGTGGCTAGGGGTTACTAGAAGCTAAAAGACTATTTCTAGCTGGCTGGTTCTTTTATTTCACAGTCACATTAAGGTTAGCAAAGAGACCCCAGTAGACATGCAGCTTATTCTACTAGTACTTCTGCTACTTTCATGGCTGCTGCTAGGGACGTTTCACTGCTTTAGTCTGTAAGGCTTCAGCCTGGTCCTCAGTCCTAACCTTCACATACTATTACTGTATTGTTGTGCACTCCACAAGGGATGCTAGGTTTGAGACATCTGTCATACAGAATCTATTCTCTAAGCAGTCCTAGTACCCGCCTCCTTGTGGTACTGCTATGGGTCTGTTTAATTGGGGCTGGCAGTATAGCCCAGAGGTTAGAGTAATTAGCTGTGAATGAGCTTGTTACATGCAGACCTGTGTTTGATTACCACAAACTCCATTTGCATACTATGTTACTGAGCAAGTCACTTGATCACCCCAGTGCTCCCGAGTTGCCCCTGAAAACAGGCACTTATGCCTAGTGAGCCTTACCCAGTTACAAAAGATTAAAAAAAAAATGGTATGCAAAAGAAAACACTGATGTTGAGTTTAATTATAGCTCTTCTAATCACGGTTTTCATCTAATTAGAACTACCTTCCTTGCCTCTTCTCCCAGGAAAGGTATAGGTTTTTCAGACGTACGAGTATTTGGTTTAGTTATATATACTGTATGTGTTTAGTTCTGATAGTTTTTGATAGTGGTCTGGTTCAGTGGTTCTCAAGCCTAAATTTTAGTAGCTTCTGTCGGCCTCAAAGAGCCACCAGAACTTACTGGTGGCATTGCTTCTTATTTTGTCAGCCCAGGCACCCTGGTATACAGCAAGTCACCTGGTATAACACATATCTTCCTGGACATAAGTCTCCACCACTCATACACACTATTGGGATCTGTGCCGGAGGCACTAGGACCCATTGGGAGCAAACTTTTTGCTGGAGGTCGGCGCCAGAGATGGCGCCGCGAGGCACGGTACCGCAAGCCTCAGCTCGCGCTGTAATGACTGTCTCGGCGTCAACCCTCCAACCGCCTCAGTTCCTTTTTTCCCCACCGTCGAGTGCGCTTCAGTGATGACGTCGCTTGCCCGCCCTGAGTCAAACTTCAAACTAGCAGCATAGTTTTCAGTTTTTGTTATTTTGTAGTATTATCTCGATACGGTATCGCTTAGTCTTATTTTAAAAATAAAGAAATCTCAGCCTACTTTGACGGAGTCGACCATGAGCAGGTCAGGTGACGGTAGGGAGACTTCGTATGAAAGCTGTTCAGTCAGTCGGGCTGGGTCCGGTCCGCCGCCTTCTCTGGAGGGGGGCCTGACAACGGTCAGTCCAATGCCCGGGGGGATGGGCGGTCCCCGCGGAAGCATAAAAATAAACGGTCGCATTCTCGGCACCGTTCGGCCTCGAGCTCTTCTTGACCCACAAGGTCTAAAAGAAGGCATCATCAGGTCGCCCTCTGACTATGTCTCTTGGCGTAGATGTTCGGTTATCAGGGCTAGTTGCGGCCTCCTCCTTGAGTCGTCAACCTCTGCTTCTGGTAGCCAACAGCTTCAACACGTCAGTCCTACCCCACCCCGCAGGTAGGTCTTCAGATGAGCAGTTTCATCAGTGGGCCGCTCTTATGGAGCAATGGGCTCGGAGGTTAGTTCAGCTACCTGGCTCGGTCACTCGTGGGCTTTTGGGCTCATTAAGAGACCAGGTAGGGCGGTTGGATTTTCCTGGTCGCATGGCACCTTCTTCAGTGCCATCGACTCCGCGCTTAGGTGCTCCCCCCCTCACATGGCTGCGGCGCAGGGGGCCACACCGATGCCTTTATCTCTTGCTCTTCTTCCTTCAAAACCTGTTTTTCGGAGTCTGGGGGTGTTTTCAGCATCCTCGGCACCGTGCGGTGCCTTGGCACCGTCTTCAGCACCATGCGGCTTCTCGGCGCCGTCCTCGGCGCCGTGCGGATTCTCAGCGCTCTCCTCGGCACCATGCGGCTTCTCTGCACCATTTTCAGTGCCGCGTGGTCCCTCGGCGTCATTTTCGGTGCCGCGTGGTCCCTCGTCGTCGTTCTCGGTGCCGTGCGCCTCCTCGGTGCTGGGGCCTTTCGGGGCTCCCTCTGCCTTTCAGGACTCCTCTTTTCACTCATTTCCTTCTTCCCTCTCTTCTGATTTTCATTCCTTTCCTGTCCATACAGTCCCTCCTGGACTGTCAGGAGATGACATTGAGCCTGACCCAGACCTTGGTTTGGGTGATGAAGTGGATGAAGCAGGATCTATCACTGCTACAGAGCCTGTGGTTGAGGACCTGTCATTTAAGTCTCTGCTGAAAAATCTGAGTTCCACTCTTTCTCTCCAGACTACAGACATCGATCCTGGGAAATTGTTAAGACTCCAATACCTTCATATTCCGGAGATCCCTACGGATTTGACTCCTCCGGTTCAGCCTTCCTTCGAGACGCTGTCTCAAATGGTATGGAATAATCCTGCTCTCACCCCTTCGGTGGCTAAATCCATAGATAGGAAATATTCAGCCCCCAAGGATCGTCCCATTTTGGCCTCTCAAGCCTTTGCGGATCCTATTGTAGTCCTGGCAGAGAATAAGGTCGTTCTTCCTCAAACTACTACAGCTCGACCTATTAACAAAGAATCTCATAAGATAGACACCTTAGGTAAGAGAGTCTTTGCTGCTTCTACCCTAAGTATGCGTATTGCCAGCTACCAGGGCTATTTCTCACAGTATGAGTATATCCTGTGGCACTCTATCAAGCAGATGGTTGAAGCTCTTCCGGAGTCGGATGCAAAGCTAGAGCTTCTTCAAACCATTACCAGAGGTATCGAATCTAACAACCAGCAGGTTAAAGCAGCCATGGATGCTTTCGACACTGCTTCCCGTTCAGCGGCTGCTGGTATTTGCACCCGCCGTCATTCCTGGCTGCGCACTTCCGGGTTTCACGAATGATGCGCAGCAGCAGGTAATGGCGTTGCCCTTTGATGGTGCATATCTTTTTGGTCCTCAGGTAGAGCAAGCTCTAGAAGCTACTCAAAAGACTAGGTCAACCATTAAGTTGGCTCGACCCCCACCTGCCCCCTCTCGAGGGCATGTCAATAAACGTCAGTTTCATAATCGTCAGTCCTTTCGAGGCAGAGGAGGTTTCCATAAAAACCAACCTGCCCAACCTCAAAAGAAGATGCAACAGAAAGCGCAAGGGCCCAAAGCGCCCAGCGCTACCTTATGAATGCCTGGCCCAAGTCCCATCTCAGCTGCCCGAGGTGGACTTTTCCTCTCCGGTGGGGAGGTCATCTGATGCACTTCTACAACCAGTGGAAGTCCATAACCTCAGACAAATGGGTCCTTCGGATAATTCGCTAGGGGTATTCACTCAATCTTCTGGAGACCCCTCCGGATCGTCCTCCCAAATGGCAGCCCAGGCTGTCAACCCTTCAGTCAGACCTTCTCGCCGCCGAGATTCAGGGCCTTATCAACAACAGGGCAGTAGAAGTGGTGCCGCTGCATCAACTGAACACGGGTTTCTACTCACATTACTTTCTGGTTCCGAAGAAGTCCGGGGGTATGCACCCCATTCTGGATCTCAGAAAGCTAAACAAATTTCTCCCCAAGGAGAAATTCAAAATTATTTCTCTGGGGACCCTGTTACCTTTGCTTCATCAACATGACTGGCTAGCCTCCCTAGACATGCAGGTTGCTTACCAGCACATTCCTATTCACCTGAGGCACCACAAATTCCTGAGGTTTGTGGCTCTGGGACAGCATTATCAGTTCAGAGTCCTGCCCTTTGGGCTATCCTCGACGCCGTGGGTTTTTACAAAGTGTTGTGCAGTTCTTGCAGCGCACCTCAGAAAGGTCGGGATACAGGTGTTCCCTTATCTGGACGATTGGCTTCTAGCAAGCCCTTCCAGGCAAGGGACCCTGGAACCGTGAGAGACGGCTTCTGCCTCCTTACGTCCATGGGAGTTCTGCTGAACCTCAAGAAGCCGCAACTGCAGCCCTCCCAGAGGCTCCTCTTTATAGGGACTCTTCTGGACACCTCCTGTGCGAAGGCTTTTCTTCCGGAAGACAGAAGGAACGATATCCTTCAAATGGCCCGTCACATTGGGGAGAACACCTCAGTTACAGCTCTCTTGATGCAACGGATGCTAGGCCTCATGGCTTCCTCAGTGTTCACTGTACCCCTAGCACGTCTGCACATGAGAACCACTCAGTGGATGCTCAGTACTCAGTGGTCCCCAATCACTCACCCAGTCCTATCTCATCAAGGTGACGGAACCTTTAAGAGGTCACTCACCTGGTGGTCTCAAGAGAGCAATCTCCTGAAGGATATCCTTTGCTCCTCTGGACCATCAGATCTCCATTACCACAGACGCATCCCTGATGGGTGGGAGCTCACTGTTAGGCTCTCCACACTCAAGGTGCGTGGACTCAAGTCGAGTCCCAGCTTCACATAAACGCCCCAGAAATGGGAGCATTCTTTATGCGTCCGAGCGCTGAAGGACATTCTGTGTCACAAGAACATTCTCCTTCAAACGGACAACAAAGCAGTGATGTATTACATCAACAAGCAGGGCGGTGCTCATTCTTACCCCTTATGCAGGGAAGCAATGACGGTATGGGAATGGTGCTTGGAGCACAAGGCTGTAATTCAAGCGGTCTACCTGCCAGGTATTCAGAACGAACTGGCAGACCATCTCAGCAGAACAGAGACAGATCCTCATGAGTGGTCTCTCGACTCAACCATAGTTCAGTCACTATTCGAAGAGTGGGGAACTCCAGACCTGGACCTTTTTGCATCCCCACTCAATGCAAAACTGCCTCTCTTCTGCTCCAGAAATCCAGGGCCTGGCATTTTCTGTCAGGATGCGTTCAGGCTGCGGTGGACAAAACGCTTTCTTTACGCCTTTCCACCTCTTCCTTTAATTCAGAGAGTACTCCTCAAGTTCAAATCCCAGGGGGACAAGATGATTCTCATTGCTCTCTTTTGGCCTCAGCAGCTGTGGTTTCCACTACTCAACAATATGTTGGCAGTTCCTCCGAGACCACTTCCCTACAGATGAACCTTGACTCAGGGGCCTGTGGTCCATCCCAACCTGAGATTGCTTCACTTTCACGCTTGGCTCCTGAAGAGGTAGAAGTAAACCGGTTCAATGTGTCTCAAAGAGTTTCAGATATTCTTCTGGCTGCACGGAAACCAGCCACTAGGAAAACTTACACAGCCAAATGGAAGCGTTTCTCGCTCTGGTGTGCAAAGTCCTCTTTGAATCCTTTTTCCTGCCCACCAGATAAAGTTCTGGAGTACCTCTTAGACCTCTCAAATTCAGGCCTACAGTTCTCTACAGTCAAAGTTCACCTTAGTGCCATTTCAGCATATCATGAGCCGATTTTTTCCTCATCTCTGGCTCAGTTACCTGTGGTTAAGAGATTTCTTAAAGGAATTCTGCATACCAGACCTCCTACAAGACGTCCATTTGCAGCCTGGGACATCAATCTTGTGCTAGATATGCTCACTGAAACCTTTCGAACCTCTGGCTACCTGTGAGCTAAAATTTCTCACCTGGAAGACTGCCTTCCTAGTGGCCATTACCTCAGCCCGCAGGGTCTCTGAGATACATGCCCTAGACACAGACCCTCCGTATACTGTGTTCCATAGGGACAAAGTAGTTCTTCGTACTCATCCTAAATTTCTTCCTAAGGCTGTGTCAGAATTTCATCTAAACCAACCTTTGGTCCTTCCCTCTTACTTTTCGAACTTCCAAAATGAAGGAGAGCGTTCTCTTCATTCTTTGGACTTTAAGAGGACCTTGCGTTTCTATCTGGATAGAACCAAGGACTTTCTCAAATCCCAGCAGCTGTTCGTTTCCTTCAGCGAGACCCGGCTGGGTCAACCTGTCGCTATCAGATGTATCTCAGCATGGCTAGTGGCATGCCTTCGCCACTGCTATTCCATGGCGCAGGTTAAGTTGGAGGATAGGGTTTACGCTCACTCTACTAGAGCGGTCGCGGCATCCCTAGCGGAAATTCACAACGTGCCCATTGCAGATATTTGCAATGTGGCCACCTGGAGCTCAGTGCATACTTTTGTTAAACATTATGCACTAGATGTCCATGCCAGACGACATTCTTCCTTTGGCAGAGCCATCCTTAATGGACTTCTGTCTTAGAAATGTGAGCTCTTGGTCTCTCCTGCCGCCCTCTCGGGGACTATTAGCTCGGTACTCTCCCAATAGTGTGAATGAGTGGTGGAGACTTATGTCCAGGAAGATATGAAACATTACCTACTGTAATTCTTGGATCTTCTTGGATGAGTCTCCACCACTCATTCACACGCCCACCCTCCGTCCCCCGAGCTCACCTCTGTTGTTGGTCTTCACTCCCTCAAATCTTTAGGCTGTGAAGACTTCTTTGTTGACCCTTCTTATACGGGTCGTCTGGACTATCTTATGTCCGTTTTTTAGGTTAGGCTACCCTTCTAGGTTAGTTAAGCTGCACCTCCTTGGTAAAAAAGGTACTGAGGCGGTTGGAGGGTCGACGCCGAGATAGTCATTACAGCGCGAGCTGAGGCTCGCGGTGCCATGCCTCCACTGACCCTCCAGCAAAAAGTTTGCTCCCGATGTGTCCTTGTGCCTCCGGTGCAGATCCCAATAGTGTGAATGAGTGGTGGAGACTCGTCCAAGAAGATCAAGAATTACGGTAGGTACGTAATTTTCATTTCTTTTCACTCTACATTAAATAACATCCATAGTCTATTTTCACTTGACATGTATCTCCCATGTTTATTGGAAGGTAAGAAACTGTCCATTCCATTACCTTTGTAATTAAGGCTCTAGAGCTCTGTGGCTACACAGAATTGTACTGGTGGCAATATGTGACCATGATGGCCTCATTTGAGAAACAGTGGTCTAGTTTATAAAAACTTTTATTCTAAAATGCTTGTGGTTTTTTTTTTTTTCTTTTTCATTTTATTATATACTTAACTGAATATGCCTGTATTAGTATTTTATTTCTGGCCTTCGAAGTTTTAATGATATGATCTGGCATTTGAGGCTCAGGGTTTAATGATCAGTGCTTGGATTAAGTTCAAACTACTCTGAAATTCTGGGGCAGATAGGAAATTAATCAGAATAACTATATTTACAAGGTAGGTAAACGGGGTTCAGTTCCAGTACTGTCAGTTGGACACCTTTATGAGCACTAAACTGACACACACAAAAGTTATCTTCAAGGTAACTTTATTTTCTATTCCACTGTGTATTTCAGCAGTATTGTAATTTCACTGATTATGACATCACAGCTGACCAAGAAGCACCACTCACCTTCTTCCAGAGTGCTCATTTATGATGTCACAATAAGTGAGGTCACAGTATTGATGCGATATGAAGGGGAATAGAAATAGACATGTTAGCCTCCTAGAGAGAGTGCTGTTCTACATATCACAGATAATGCTGTTTTATAAATTGTTGAGTCCCTTTTTATATGTAAGTACTAATTCTGTTTTTAACTGTATTTATGTCCCAGGTCATTCCAGAAAATAGGCCTTTGGCCCAATGAACTTACCTGGTTAACAAAGGAATACATTTTGTAGACAACTTTCTAAATGGAAGGAAAAATAGGAAAACATGTTTAAGAAATAAAAAGTAACAACTTCCTACCTTTTTTTTTTTTCATTATTCTCTTTATGTCCCTTCCTCTCTGGCCATGCCCCCATTATGCTGGTCTCCTCAGCCCTGTTGCACAGCTTCTCAAGGGCTTGCCTTCTAGTTAATTTACCTATGGCTTACACCCCCCACACCTCCACTCCTGTGGTGGGAGCAGTGGTTCTCCCAGCCACCACTGAACCTCCAGATCCCAACTTGGAGAAGGGCCATGTCACTGGTGCGGGACTGCAGGAGCCCAGAATTTCATTCTGCACTGGCTGGGCTACTTTCCATTATCGACATAGCTGGCTAGGGTGTGCACATGCATGCATGCAAGTGGCATAATGCAGCACCAGCCTGTCCCCTCACCAAAAAAAAGTTCCAATTGCAGTACCACCTGCAGTCACAATGGTGCAGCAGAGCTGACTGCCCTCCCTTCCCAGGATGCTTGATCCTACTCCCACTGGCTGGCTTGTGATGACCCAGGCTCTTTTTTGAATCCAGGTCACTGGCATCATGAACGTTACTCCTACCACTGTGCAGACATCCTGCCCACAACAAATGGATTCTTTAAAACTCATATTCTGGCTGCTGCTTTTGGTACTACTAACAGCTCTTTGAAGGGGTTGTGGGTCTGGCTCGTCAGATGTGCAGATTTTTATTGTCGGTCCTACACAGCAACATTTGGCCATCTCCTTCAAATATATGTGATTTTTGTTAGTCACAGCGCTGGTCAAGAGAAAATAATAGGGGCCCAGTTCTCAGTTGTAGCTGGGAGCAGTGCAGAACAGGTGTTGTGTGCCCCACAACATTGCACCATAACCAAAAACTGCAGTACTCGACAGATGTTACACATAACAGTTCCATTGCAAGTTAGGCACAATTCAGATTGCCAGTCCAGATGTTATCTAGAACAAATATGGTTTGTAGTTGCTATTACCTTGATGTGCATCCATGACTGTGGCACATACATACTTTATTTATTTAAAGGTTGAATGGATTACAGGATAGGCTGTATGAGAAACAAGTCTCATTTGCTGAACATCCCAAGTCATTTAGAACAATGAGTACATAGGCTGACATAAACAACACTAATTATGACAGATACATGTAAAAAGTTGGCAGTCTAGACATACAGTCAACTGTGTAGTGTGTTCCTCACTCTGTCCTCCCCCTCTCCAGTTTCTGGTTCCCTGGGGGTCCGGAAGAGTCTTCTGCCACTCCCCAGCTACCAAAACCCCTGGTTTTCCAGTGGTTCAGCTCCTTTCTAACCTTTACGTCCATTTGTCCCTGGTGGCCCAGTGGCCTCTCCCATATCCAGTTCTGGCCAACTCAGTCAGCAACTGCCTAGCTGCCACTTGCAGCCACTTGGCACATTGTGACCCTGTTTTCTCCTACTTGTATTAAGCAATGACAGAGGTGGGCATCACCATGCGAGAGGGCTTCCAACTGCAAGAATGGTATTTTGCATGACAATACTTGACTCTTTTCCTAAGTTCTTACAAGTGCCAATGCTGGTGCACAGGAAAGGATTGCAACCCTCCTGAGTATGGCTCAGTTGGTTTACAACAGTCATGCCAGCACTAAATTGAATTTCTGAACAGGTAGCTCCAGCAAAAATAACTGGGAAGCAGACCCCACTTTTCATTACATTAATGGTACGGGTGTCTGCTATTACTAGCGCAACAATTTTGCATGCATCTCTGATAGCTCTCTATCCAGAGACTGTGTAACCATTGGGATTATTATGACAAACTATACTTAGCTGCATGTCTTGGTTTTAATCCAAAGGGTCTAGTCTTTGGTTACATGTGTACCTATCAGTGGATGCTCAGCTCTCCGTGAGAAGCTCGAAAAACCCAAACTTGCATGACGGACAGGAAGCAGATGGCTTAGTAATCTTCCTCATCTTCTTGTCAGCTCTTTCATCATAAAGTGATATTATTCAGGGTTCCCACTGAGACTTTGTTGCTGGAGGTTAACTGTACTCTCTAATGTTTTGAAAGGGGTCACAAGCTGAAAATTAGTAGTTCAATGATGTGCAGCATGTGTATTCCGAGCACTTAAGCTATATACTGTGCCATTACTTCCAGTGTATTCTGTACCTGCTACAGTCTGCTTTGGGAACAATATTTTGTGCTTAAATCACACTAAATCCATTCTTTCAGCCATGACAAAGTAGCATTACCAGATTAAAAATAATTTTCTTCTTGTAAAGTTAAGATGGGCCTGTTTTAGCAGCAACTTATTGTATGAAGCTGCCATGTGAGCTCTCCAAGTCAGCTGTCCTGATTCACACATTCTGTTCATGTTTAAGTATTTTTCTCTTGACTAAAATAAATACTCAGATTTGATTGGCTAAAAACCATGGGGCATCCTCGCACATACCCACAGTAAAAAAAAAAAAAAAGTCACCTAACACTAACTTGTAGATGTACCCTACTGAATACTGTTGAATGTTGCTATTTGAAACTGTTTTTCCACTTGTTAAAACTTGCTGCAGAAACATCAGGGGGCTAAGAACAGGGCTTGCATTGCTCCTTGCCTTATAACTCTGCTGTGTGCACTGTGAGACTGTGGGATAGTGGAGGGCTGACTGTGTGCTGTCAGAGATCTGTGGCACTAATCCCTTTCACTCCCTCTGTTACACCACCTATTTTACTGCTCTAACTACTGGCTCCTGTTTACATGCTTGGAGAAGCCTTTTAAAGGCTAATATTTTAGTTTTAAACCAACTTGATTTAGTACGATACCGAAGTAGCGGGAGAACGCACTTCCGTTATATCGCAAATAAAGGACTCGCTTAAGAAGGGCAGACAGTAGATGTACTCACTGAATACTGTTGAATGTTGCTATTTGAAACTGTTTTTCCACTTGTTAAAACTTGCTGCAGAAACATCAGGGGGCTAAGAACAGGGCTTGCATTGCTCCCTGCCTTATAACTCTGCTGTGTGCACTCTGAGACCATGGGATAGTGGAGGGCTGACTGTGTGCTGTCAGAGATCTGTGGCACTAATCCCTCTCACTCCCTCTGTTACACCACCTATTTTACTGCTCTAAATACTGGCTCCTGTTTACATTCTTGGAGAAGCCTTTTTAAAGGCTAGTATTTTTAGTTTTAAACCAACTTGAATTTAGCGCGATACCGGAAGTAGCGGGAGAACACACTTCCAGTTATCGCCAAATAAAGGACTCGCTCAGCGAGCAGGGGCGAGCGTGTCAAGCAGCGTGGAGATCGCCAGACAGAGATAAAGCACGTCTCGGCATGCGTTCACTGCGGTACACCGGGACTACTCAGGACCAGGCAACCCCACTAAGCTACTGTTTACTGAGGTAATAGACATTCCTATTTACTAACTTAGCACATTTATTAAGGCAGACATGAAGAGAGCAAATAAAATGTGTTTGGAATGTAAAATGTACACTACTGGTAAACAAGATCCGAAATTCTTATGCGATAAATGTATTCTAATTGGGGAACTACAAGAGGAAATTAAAAAACTGCAGCCAAGTGAAAATATGAGTTCCGACATTAAAGCACTTGAAGAATACATTGATCACATGTCACTACTTGTAGAGGGCAATACCTTCACCTCTAATTGCCTGAGAAACTCCCCTACTAGTGATGCACCACTTAACTGTTTACCACTTTCTATCCTGGCTGAATATCCAACAAACTCTTCAACTCCTCTAATCACCACCATTAAAAACCCAGTGGATTCTCCCTTACAGCCTATGAGCTGGTCTCTAGTTTCCCCAAAAACTCATATTAAAAATAAATTTGCTACCAAACCACATATGGTTCCACTCTCTAATTCTTTTGAACCCCTTAAGGAATTGGTTGAAGAAGCATGCAATGACTCCTTAGACACTGTCGAACGTGGACAAAATAAATCAAACATGAGTAATTATAAGGTATTACAGAGTCAAGCATCTGAAACCTTAGCATTTAAATCTCCCTATAACACAATCCCTCTGAACACTACTTCTGTGTCTCAACCTTTACATATTTCTGATACATTTCCATCACAAAAACAAATATATGTACTGGATGACTCTATAATAAAATACATTGACCGGGTAGTTTGTAATCCTGATAAAGTAAACCGGACTTGTTCTAGCTACAGAGGAGCTAAAATATCTGACCTTACTATAATGATCAAAGACATTCTGTCAACAGCTGGAAAAAAACCTTTAGTGGTTACCCATGTTGGTTCTAATGACATTAAACAATCCTCACTTCATCAGATTAAACAAGATTACGTAGCTTTATGTAATGTTTTAACTGACTACGGCTGCAGTATATGCCTGTCTGAAGTCCTACCTATTCCAAGAGCAACCAGATACATTAACAATAAAATAAAAGCTTTAAATGAATGAATCCGTAAGTGGTCTTATAAACAGGGCATTGGCTGCTTAACCCACTGGGAGGTTTGAGGACAGACCTTCACTCTTTTGTTGGGACGGTCTACACCTCAGTGGAGAGGTAGTTCAATACTGGGCGAAAGATAACTAATTTCATAAACAGTCATTTAAACTAATAAGAAAGGGGATACGGGGCTACACCCATTTCTTGTAAAACTGTCCAGGTGTACCCCATCTAACTAACTTCAACATCCTTTCTTTAAATGCTAGATCACTTACAACCACCAAACTTGGTGAACTTGAAATCTTTGCTAAAACTTCAAACTTAGCCTTAATAGCAATTACTGAACATGGGAATCTGGCCAAAATGTGGAGAACAGAAATCCCTGGCTTTAAACATTACTTTAAAACAGAATAGATACAAAAAAGGCGGCGAGGGTTAGTCTGTATGTTCAAGAGGACATCCCATCTTATAAATCATCAACTATCATACATTCTGAAAGTATTTGGGTCTATATCAGGCCCACTAGTACCCACCAGCTTCTTATAGGTACTTGCTATCGTCCCCCTTCATCTGATATTGATCAAACCAAACAACTCTGTAATTAAATATCTCAATTAGCCAATAAAGATCCGGTTCTTATTCTGGGGGACTTCAACCTTCCCAGTATAAACTGGGATACTCTTTCTGGAACTAATAAACATGATGAACAGTTTTTGTCAGTTATAATTAATCTGGGACTAATCCAATGTGTAAATCAACCAACCAGGGAGAAAAATATACTAGACTTAGTCATAACTAACCCTGAGACTCATATATCTGACATTCAATTACTTAGCCCCATAGGGAATAGCGACCATCTATCTCTTTTTTTCTCCATTCAACTACCTCTCTTACCTAAAATGAACAAATTAAAAATTAAACAATATAACAGGGCAAACTTTACAGCTGTTAATCAACAGATAAAATCTCTTGATTAGGAACAAATAATGCAACCAATGAATACTGAAACAGCATGGATCTATTTAAAAACTAAGATCTTGGAACTAGAAGAAAAATGTGTCCCTGAAAAATGTAAGTATAACAATAAAGGGAAAATCCCCCCATGGTTTAACAGTAATATCAAAACTTTAATTAAACAGAAAATAAATTATTTATAGCCCTAAAAAAATGTTCATTGGACCAGATAACTAGCATTCTTTCAAAATATAAAGAGGTGGTCAGACAATTAAAGAAATCCATTTTGTTAGCTAAACATAATTTCGAATTTAAAATTGTACACACAAAAGACAACCATAAGGCATTATATACTTACCTAAATGGTAAAAAGTAACAACAACATGATAGGTCCTTTGGTATGTAATAACTGACTATAACATCTGACATTGAAACAGCTTCAGAGCTGAACAAATACTGCATCTGTATTCACGCCTGAACTTATTAAAACTACTTTTATTACAGAGGATTTTAAACTTGAAACATATGAAACATTGTTTCAAGATATCAAGTGGGTCTTTGAAACTCTCAAACATTACACTAGCTCTGGCCCAGATAACATTAGTTCCAGATTTCTTATAGAAACTAAGGATACAATATTTCTCCCTCTGACTGTTATATTCAAGAAATCTTTGCATGAATCCTCAGTCCCAAATGACTGGCGTACTGCTACCATTACACCTATTTTTAAACAAGGTTCTCACTCCAAAATTGAGAATTATAGACCCATCAGTTTAACATCCATACCATGTAAACTGATGGAAAAAAGTATCAAACACCAACTTGAAAAAGAGATGTCTATGTTAAACATCAATGATGAACATCAACATGGCTTTAGATCTGGTTACTCATGTACCACAAACTTGATTAGTTTCTACAATTATATTAGTACAATTTAGACTGCAAAATACCTACAGATGTCATTCTCTTAGATTACAGTAAGGCCTTTGATAAAGTATTACATAGCATTTTGATTAATAAACTGAATCAACTTGGTTTTTGAGCTCCTATTATATCCTGGATTAATAACTGGTTGTGTGATAGAACACAGAGAGTTAGAGTAAATGGGGTACTCTCAGACATGGGTATCGTGGCAAGTGGTGTCCCACAGGGCACCGTTCTGGGTCTGGTATTGTTTAATCTCTTCATCAGCGATATGCATATTTCACCACACAACACAATGGTTAAATTCGCCGATGACACCAAACTAGGAGGAATGGTAACCACCCCTATTAATTGTCATAACTTGATCTTGGATCTCTTACTAATAGAGCAATGGGCCAGTACTAATAAGATGCACTTTAATGTAACCAAATGTGCTGTACTACATTTTGGGAAAGACAATCCCAAACAAAAATACTATTTGAATAACAATATAATTAGGGCATCTTCTATAGAAAAGATTTGGGTATCATGGTGAATGACAAATTATCATCCTCATCTCACTGTTCAAAATTGCTAATCAAACAAATGCTTTACCGATAGAATTAATAAAACATTCATCTCCAAAACAGAGGAATGCTTATTGTCACTGTACAGGTCACATGTAAGGCCATATCTTGATTATGGATCACCATTTTGGAACCCTTATTTAAAGGAAGATATAAATAAAATCGAACAAGTACAACACCGAGCCACCAGATTAATACCACATTTTACCCATCTAGAGTATAATACCAGATTAAAAAACTGGACTACACTCCTGGAGCGAAGGCTAACCAGAGGCAACCTTTACAACTGTATAAAATACTTAAATCACCCGAACAAATGAAACTTTTGGTATTACTTATTCAACAAGAAAAATAGTACCAAGATTGCATGACAGACAACTAGAAATCCAAAAGTAAACAACAATAAGAGATTAAACTTCTTCACTATTAGATCACCCAGATTATGGAACAAATTACCACAAGATATTGTTAATTCAACAAATATATCAATATTTAAGAATAAACTAGATAATTGGATGAACAAACAGGACCTGGGTGAATGATCCATCAATATGGAGGACAATCTCGATGGGCCATTGCCTACTTTTGTCCAAAACCAAGTAAACCAAGTAAACACTTTTTTGTTTGCCTTCATATTACTCCACTCTCTTCTGCCCACAGTTTGCCCACACATAATATGTCATTCCCCACCATTGCTCACTACAGTGTTTTAAATTGGGTCTCATTTCAGACAGTATAACCACCGCTGCACACATCAGACACAAAGAGCAACTCTCCCCACATCCCTCTAGCACTGCTTACTTAATTTTGTTCATGTTTACAAACACAAGCAACCACTCTTTGAGTGAGCACATGGAACTCAGTCACTATACCTTGTTCACAGTACAGCTGAGCTGACATTGGTTGAACACCACCAAGACCCCAGTTCAACCACTCGTTTAGATCCAGGTATCCTAAACGCCACCATCCATGGTTCTTATCAGCAAGCCTCAGCTGGAAAATTTGGAATTCTGCTGAATGCTGTAGTTAACAAGCCCAGAATGGCCTATCACAGTTTTGCTGCTGTCCAGGACTGTGACAAATGTCCAAATCTAGCTATAATAAACGTTGCCAACTGTGGCTTCCACAAACCCTCTTTCAGTGGTGTGACCTCCCCCCCCAGTCTGGGCGGTTTCCCAGCCCACAAAAAATGTGTCTGGGTAGATCAGAAGGTAGTAAACCACTCTAATCCTGAATCTAATAAAACTGAAACCTAAAGTAAACCAAATGGAATCACCGCTGAAGGAAAGGATTATGGAATATCTTGAATTCAGTGGATTACAAGACCCAAGGCAGCATAGGTTCACGGGGGGAGGTCATGTCAAATAAATGTGATGGATTTCTTTGACTGAGTGACAAAAGATTTAGATCGGGGTGGAGCAGTGGACTACGTAGATTTCAATAAGGCTTTTAACACTGTTCTACATTGGAGACTTGTAAGCAAGCTGGGAAGCTTAGGAGTGGCTCCTAAGGTGGTAAACTTGATAAGAAATTGGTTATGGGATGGGCAACAGAGGGTGTTGGTAAACGGAGTTCACTCCGAGGAAAGGAGGGTGACCAGCAGGGTGCCTCAGAGATTAGTGCTGGGACTGGTCTTCATTAATGTCTTTTTGAGTGACATTGCAGAGGAACTGGAAGTGAAGGTCCACCTCTTTGCGGATGACACCAAAATCTGCAACAGGATGGACACTCCAGGGGGGTGTGTGTGGCAAGGATGAGTAGAGACCTGAGAAAACTAGAGAAGTGTTCAAGGGTATGGCAGCTGGGTCTCAGTGTGAAAAAGTACAAAATAATGCACTTAGTGCACAGAAGCCCAGGGACAGAGTATGAAATGGTGGAATGATATTCATGACCATCAAGCAGGAAAGAGACCTAAGGGTAATTGTGTCAGATGATCTGAAGCTGGCCAGGCAGTGCGACACAGCAGTTGGGAGGGCTAGTGGGATGCTGGGGTGCATAGGGAGGGGTATCACCAGCAGAAAGAGGGATGGTGTTGACTCTGTATAGATTGCTGGTACCACCCACCTAAAAGTACTGTGCTCAGTTCTGAGGCTGTGGGCCTGATTCTTAAAAGGTTATGTTTGACAAAGTACCTGCACCAGTTGGGTATGATACATAAAACATTCCAGCAATCACAATTTTTGTAAAGCAGGCTGCCTCGAAATCTGGACGCCTTGCGCCCAAGTCACCGAGCACCACCCTTGCAGCAAAAGTGCCCTTGACGTAGGTTGCAAGGGGGCTTGCACCACAGCAGGGCTGCACAATTCCCTTTTTTGGAATTTTGCGAGCCCTGCCGTGGACTCAAATGGAGACTCTGCGTATACCAGCCAGGAGGTGGTCTAAGGGCCCTGTACCACTTCAGGACAATGTGGCGATTGGGAGGGGGGACCTGCAAGGAGGGGGCTGAGGGCAGAAGGAGCATGGGACTTCCCTAGGGGGTGTGTTGAGATACAGAATAGTAGGGTGGTGATGTGGCTCCCAGCGGGGGTGCTGTATGCTTTGCCAGGCAGTTGATTGGCTCGTGGTCTGTGGAGAGTTAGCAGGAAGGGAAAGTGACCTGGCCCCAGGTGGGTACAGCCCTGGCACCTGCCCCAATCCCCAACCCAATAGGCAGGCATCATTGGCTACAGGGTGAGGGCTGTTAGTGATGATAGGGAACATTCTTCTGGCACTGCAACCGTCCCCCAGTACCCAGCTCCCTGGGTTGTGGCAGGCTACCTCCCACCTACAGGGTTTTGGGAGCATGGCACCTCTGGAGCAGATGCCAGAGCTGTGCCCACCTGGGGCCAGATCACTTTCCCTCCCTGACAACCCTCCACAGACCAGAAGCCGATCGACTGCCTGGCAATGCATATGGCACCCCCTCCGGGTGCCACATCACCACCCTGCTATTCTATCATCTCCCCGATGCCCCCAGCCCCCTTCTGGCATGTATAGTCACCTCCCCCCACCTTTGCGACCCATGTAGTGTTGTGCCAGGTGGGGGTACAGACCTTGCATCAAGTCCTGCAGGTGCACCGACTATTTGGCACAAGCCGGTGTCTGCGACAACTCCTGGGTCTTTGGCGCAAGGACTTCCTTTTCTAAAATTTGGCGCAGGGTCCGTGATGCACCTGGAGTTTGCCACAGCCCTAGAATGATGCAACTTGTGTTGCTCTAAGTGCTTTTTAAATTCAGACCCCACACCCTAGAAGGACATAAACAGAGTGAAGGCAGTCCAGAGGAGGACAACTAAAATGGAGAACTAAAGGCCCTCAATGTGTACATCCTGGAATGGAGAAGGGGATATGATAGAGACCTTCAAATACATCACAGTGGTAAATAAGGTACAGGAGGGAAGTATCAGAAAAAAAGTGCTCAAGAACAAGGGAACAGGCTATGAAGCTGGAGGGGGGTAGATTCAGGAGAGTTGTAAGGAAGTACGTCACAGGAAGAGTGGTGGATTTCTGGAACACTCTTCCAGTGGAGGTAGTGGGGGTGAAAACAGTTGTGGGGTTCAAGAATGCATGGCATAAGCACAGCGGAATCATTGTGGAAAGGAAAGGGGGGAGTGAGAAAGAGCTGTAGATCGGGTATGGTCTGCAGTAATAGTGTAGGTAGGGGGGAGTGTGCAGACTGTATGGGCCAAGTGGTCCTTATCTGCCATCAAATTCTATGTTTCTGTGAACTGAGCAGTCATGCTCAAATGGCAAAGTATCATGGGTGTAACACGTTCATCTTTGTAACTTTAATTTGTGCCCATAATGTCAATGGCAATGCTAGGCATCTGTCAAGGTCCGACTTAAGCTGTACCACAAGTTTGGCATGGTTGTTGTCTAACATAACACATCTGTCCCTACTAATCATGATGCCTAAATATTTAATATAACTAGAGGGCTAAGTACCACATCATCCCATGACTGCCACTTGTGGGTGTGGTAGTTTAGAGTATAATAGCGGTTTTGTCTTTGTTCAGTTTATAACAAGAGAGTTTCCCAGAATGACCTGAGATCTTGAATACTGCCAGAATAGATGTGCATGGCTGCTCTCAGTGTAACAAAATGTAATCTGCATAAGTGTATATAGAATATCTGTGCTTCCCAAGCATTACCCCTGGATTCTGGGATAACTGGCAATAGTACGGGTTAGCAGTTCAAGATATAAATTAGAGAAACGGGATAAGGTGCAGCCTGCCTTGTTCCCTCCCTAAGTTAAAGGCAGTGGAGTGGAGACTGTTACAACATACCAGAGATGGGGTTGAGAATAAAGTAGTTTCATCCATTAAATAAACTCTGTCGTGAACCCAAAGGCCTCTAGCTTGGCAAACAGGTACTCCCAGGCAGCTCTGTCAAGGGCTTTTTCTGCATTGAGGGACACCAGCACTGCAGGGTCCTGGACTCCTCCAACACAGACATGATAATGTAAGCCACTTTCTGCATGTGATCCCAAGAGTGCCTGCCGTGCATAAAACCTGTCTATTCAGAACCCACCAGGTCCTGCCATACCCTAGTAACTCTTTCAGCCAGGATTTTAGTACTAATTGAAAATGTAAATTAAGCACCTAGATGGGTCAGTAGTTACCCACTATCTCCTAATCCCTCCCTGGTTTGTGGAGTAAAGTGATGAGGCCTCTTGGGAGCAGGGAGCCAGGAAACCCTGATCATAGACCTTATTAAAAGTGGTGTCAGTTGGGAAGCCAATTAATTCTTAAGGGGCTTATTAAAGTTGGGAAAACCCATCAGGTCCAGGGCCTTATCGGGTGGAAGGACTTGAATAGTTCAAGAGACTTCTGTGCAGGAAATCAACCTGCCTAATGTCACCTTCTGCTAGTTCTGAAGCCTAGAAGGGTTGGCAGCTGCAAAAGGCCAGGATGTTCACCTCAACCGCTGGGGTTTCTGAGGCATATAAGCTTTTATAGAAGGCACCAGAACAGTTGATAATGTCCCTGGGGCATGTCGACAAGGGGGAGCTTAGAGTATTCTGGATCACCAATACAGTATTAGCGGCTTCACTCTGCCTCAGCCTCATTGCTAATAGTCTGCCGTTTTGTCCCCTTGATTAGGATATATAAACCTTGCCCTAAAGATAGCCCACTCTGCCCCTCCAAAAAGTAGTTCAGCGTATCTTTCTCTAGCCATTATAAGAGCATGCTATTCCTCATCAGTGGAGGTGGCCTTGATCTGTCTCTCTCACTGCTGGATAGTTTCTAACAATTCGGCCATCTGAGGGCCAAAAATAAATGCATTAAAAAAAAATTTGGGGCATCTTCTTGCATTCATTTCCTCGTAGTAGCAAGTCTTATAAGCTCCCCCCGAACTGTAGATTTATATGCCTCTCATAGAGTGTTAAAGTTAGAGACGGTCACTAAATTCTGCTGAAAGAAGGATTCTGTGGAATCCTATAGGCATTATAGGCAGGCTGGATCTTCCAACAGGTGATTATTCACCTTCCATGTTTTATCCCTCTCCTGGTTGGATTTGGGGGATAATGTGAACACAACCAGAACATGATTCGCCACCACTGTCTTCCCAGTTTCACATCTGCAGTGACCCTCTATCAACTGGTGAGAAACCAAAAAAACACGTCCAGCCTAAAATCAGAACTGTGAACTGATAGGTGAAAGGTAGGCTGCTTCTGATTGGGGTAGATTGCACTTCACGGGTCAGTGACCCCTAATGTGTCCTTCAGGTCGTTCCAAGTCCTTTGAGCAGGAGAAAGGCCCTTTCTCCTTACAGGTTATCTGTCAAGATCTGTATTCTGTACTACATTCCAGTCCCCTCCCAGGACCAATGGAGAATCTCTCTTATTAGCCAGACAGTTGAGTAAGGTACAGTCAGTTCCACTTGTATGCAATTCTGCTTATATTCACAATTTCTTACGGTCCCAGACTTGTGCATACAAGTGAAACTGACAATAGTAAAAAAGACTGGATTATCTGTGTTAGGGCTGTATATAGATACATAGACACTGTCGGCAGATAAGGGCCTATGGCCCACCCAGTCTGCCCATTTAAGCTGTAAGTTCACTTTGTTTTGTAGAAGTCTGTTGCCCTTACCCTGACTGTCAGAATTCCCTTGTGTCTATCCCATGCATTCTTAAATCCCGTGATTGTTTCAGCCCCCACCACTTCCTCTGACAGGGTGTTCCACTTGTCCACCACCCTTTCTGTGAAGAAATTCTTTGTCATGTTTCCTCTGAATCGCCCTCCCTCCAACTTCATCCCATGCTCTCTAGTCCTGGAACATAGCGTATTCCTGCACCCTGTTCCTCCCTGTAAGGTACTTGTATGTCTCTGTCATATACCCTCTCTCTCCTGCCTCTCCTCCAGAGAGTACATATTCAAGTCCTTCAGCCTGTCCTCATAGGACTTGTGATGCAATCCCTGAACCATCTTTGTTGCCCTCCTCTGAACCTTCTCTACCCCGTCTATGTCCTTACGTAAGTAAGGTCTCAGAACTGATACACTGTGCTCCAGGTGGGGCCTCACTAGTGTCTTGTATAGTGGAATTATGACCTCCCTTTTCCTGCTGGTAATGCCCCTGCCTATGCATCCCAGCATCCTATTTGCTGTACCTGCTGCCTTGTCACACTGTTTCCCTACCTTGAGGTCATCAGAGATGATAACCCCAAGATCCCTTTCCTGCTTGGTGCATGCTATATCCTCACCCCCCAACTGATATGTTGTTCCAAGCGTTTTGTGCCCCATATACATTATCTTGCACTTCTTTGCATTGAATTTCATGAATTTCAACTGCCAAATCCTTGACCAGTCTTCAAGCTTCTACAGGTCCCTCCTCATTCTGCCTACACCCTCTGGCATGTCCACTCTGTTACAGAGCTCTGTGTCATCAGCGAACAGGGAAATTCTGTCTTCTAGGTCCTGCGCAATGTTGCGGATGAAGACGTTGAATAGGTCTGGTCCCAGCACTGATTCCTGTGGTAACCACTGGTCACTCTTCCCTCTGTGGAGGGACAGCCATTTACCACCACCTCTGTGTCCTGCCACCCAGCCAAATACCTACCCACCCAACTGCTGTCGTGCTCACTCCCATATTCCCCAGTTTGTTTAATAGCCTTCTGTGTGGCACAGTGTCAGAAGCCTTGCTAAAGTCCAGATAGGCCACGTCCACTGCCCTCTCCTGATCCACCTCCCTTCAAACAACATGAAGTCTTGCTGTATTCTGACAGAAGCAGTGAGTCCCAACCTTCGAACTGCCCCGGAGATGAAAGAATTAACTTTCCATGCCAGGCATGGAACGCTGAGCTCGAGCTCGGTTGAGACTCTGTCTGTTGCTGTTCAAACTCAAACCGTCAGATTCTGTACTCGCCTCACTGAACAGTCGCTCCGGAGATTTCTCCTGCTGCTCTGTTCAATTTGTCGGTTAAAGTACCGTTTTTCTCGGTTTTCGACCGAATTTAAACTGCAACCTGTCGGTTCAGTCTCTGTCTGTGGTATTTGTGAGTACTAGATAGGTTATATATTAATTCTATTCTGTGTGGAACTTGTAAATGGTTTATCGGTTCGGTTTGAACTGATCAAGCTGTTAGAAAATCTTAGATTGTACTTTTAGAGTGTGGTTATTGGTTCTTACCGGTTCTAAAAAAAAGATTTTATTACGTTTTTTTCCACGACCCGTGACACGGTCAGGAACCGATAAGAGGGTCTTGCCTGGCGGATTGCTATTAAAAGGGTAAGTTTGGTTAGGACTAGCACAGTGTCTGAGAAACCCAAAAGAAAAACCGGCCCCACTGGGTTTCAACACTGTAATGTGTGTGGGGAAGTCTTTGCTAAGGCTGACCCCCACACCACCTGTGTTTATTGTCTGGGGTTTGACCACCTCAATGCAGACTGCCAGATTTGTAAAAATTTTCCTGCAGCTACCCTAGAAAAGAGAGTTGGTAGGCTCAGGAAAGGGAGTCCAAAAGTCCGCTGAACGGATGGCCAGCCCGGTTCGGTTCAAACCAAACCAGAAGGTGCCCTCTGACCAGGGCAAGACTTCTTGAACAAGGAGATCCGATTCTGAGGTCTGTTCCAGCAAAGAGAACTAGAAAGGAAAAATCAGCTGGTTTGGAGCCAAAACTTTCGTCTCTAACCGCTGAAGAAATAACCAAGCGATCAAAATTGTCAGTCGCTTTCCCCGGTTCCGGCCGAACTGGCACCATCAGGGAGGCGCTCGGTTCCGTCGGTTCCACCGGTTCAAGATTATGATTTAGAAGAGTATTATGAACTGGAGGAAGAGGAAGAGGAGTATGAGGAAAATGAATGTGGATTTGAAAGTCTGGATGTGCCCATTGACCCGGACATCTCCCCAGGCAGACCTTCAGGAGTGTCTCCTCCTAGGCTTTCTTAGTCCCTCTCTCATTTCATGTTTTATAAAAAGTGGCTGAAACCCTCCAGCTTCCTATGGAAGAAACTGTGGATGACCAAGAGGAGCCTGACTTTGTGGAAATGATGGATATCCCAGAGTCTAGGAGACTGTCTATTCCCTTGCACAAATCTTTTGGGAAACAGACATTTAAAATTTTAAAGACTCCTAATACTATACCTCCTGTGGATAAGAGAATGGACAAGAGGTATGCATTGTCAGGCTCAGACATGGAGTTCCTTACACAACAATGCAGCCATGTTGGGTAGTGCAGGCTGCAGCCTGTGACAAGGCAAATATTCCCTTGGCTTCACACCCTCCAGACAAGGACTCCAGGAGGATTGATGCCATGGCAAAGAAACAGTACATGGCAGCATCTTTGGGACTCAGACAGGCCAGTTATATGGCTTATGTTGCTAGGTATCAGAAATCCAGATGGGACACTGTCATGGCTTTAGCAAAACAGGTCCCTGGCCAGCTTGCCAAGGAGCTGGAGCAGGTGGCTGCTGATGGTATTGAGGCATCCAAGGGGCAATTCCATGCTGCAGTGGACTCAAATGATGTGTCATCAAGAGTCATGGCTACATCTGTGGCACTTTGCAGAATGGCTTGGCTCAGATGTACTAGCCTGTCACAGGATACCCAGACTAAGGCCATGGATTTTCCTGTTGTTGGTAATTCTTTGTTTGGGGAGCAAACAGAGAATTACATGAAGAAAATGGACGAGTATAGGACCACCTACAGGAGTGCCCAGGCCAAGGACAGGCAGGCCACTCCTCAAAGGCAGCATCCCAGGGGCAGGGGCAGGCCTTTTCATAGGCTTTTCTACCAAGCCCAGGCCTCCTCTTCTGCCTACGCTCAGAGGGGGTTCTTTAGAGGGAGAGGCAGAAGGGGTACCAGCAGACCTGCTTCCACCCCTCAGCCAAAACCCCCTGCCAAACAGGCACCCTGATGGGTTTGCCAGGGCCGATTCTCCACCACCCATAGGGGGCAGGCTGGCTTACTTTGTCCAGGACTGGAAGTCTCTAACATCAGACAAGTGCGTCCTGGAAGTAGTAAGCCAGGGACTGGTTCTCCGCTTCAAAAGATTTCAAAAGCTGAGAACCAGATCCTTTCCACCTGCAAACCCCTCAGAGGCACTTGCCCTAGAGGCAGAGGTCTCTTCCCTCCTAGCTCTCAGAGCTGTGGAAAGGGTTCCACCCCTACACCAGGGCAAAGGGTTGTACTCCAGGTACTTCCTTACCCCAAAAAAGACAGGAGAATGGTGGCCCATCCTGGATCTCAGATACTTAAACAAGCACCTTTTAAAATCAAAATTCAAAATGGTGACTCTGGGAATAATTCTACCCTCTCTAAGGCCAGGGGACTGGCTAGTGTCCCTGGACCTCAAGGATGCCTACTTCCATATTCTCATCAGAAGCTCCCATCAAAGTACCTCAGGTTCGAGCTGCCCTCAGGCCATTACCAGTTCAGAGCAATGCCCTTTGGTCTGACCTCTGCTCCAAGGGTATTCACAAAATGCCTGGCAGTAGTAGTTGCTTCTCTAAGAAGGCAAAGGATTGCCATCTTCCCTTACCTGGACGACTGGCTTATAGTAGGCCAGTCCCCAGACCAAGTCAAGTTACACTTACAGATAACTCAGCAACTGCTCACCTCTTTGGGTTTCCTTCTGAATCTTTCAAAGTCAGTTCTAGAGCCTGTCCAGCTCCTCACCTTCATAGGCGCAGAGCTAGACACAGAAAGGCCAGAGCTTTCCTTCCCCTGGACAGGGCAAGGACCCTTATCCTCTCTGGCCTCCTCATTCACCCTGCAGGTGTCTCGACCAGCAAGGCATTTTCTACATCTCCTGGGGCACATGGCTGCTTCCACAGCAGTGGTGCAGGGAGCAGATTTCAGATGAGGGACATTCAGTTCCATTTGAGAGCCTTTTGGTCTCAAAGGAAGGACCCTCTGACCAAATTGATCCCAGTGACTCGAACCCTGATCCAGGCCCTACAGTGGTGGCAGGATCAGAACAATCTGAGACAAGGAGTCCCCTTTGTCACTCAGTCCCACTCTTTAATCCTTACTACAGATGCCTCCCTCTTGGGGTGGGGGGCTCACTTGGGCGACCTGACCACCCAGGGGTTGTGGTCCCCTCAGGAATCTCTGCTTCACATCAATCTGTTGGAACTCAGAGCAGTGTTTCTAGCACTTGAAGCCTTTTCCAAATCTGTTCAGAACAAAGTTATCCAGGTCAGAACAGACAATACCACCACAATGTGGTACATCAACAAGCAAGGAGGCACACGGTCTACGGCCTTGTGCACAGAAGCAATGAAGTTGTGGTCTCTGGCTTATTCCCTGAACACCTCTCTCACAGCAGTTCACCTTCCAGGCAAGGACAATGTCCTGGCAGATGCTCTCAGCAGGATATCCCAGGGCCATCACGAATGGTCACTGGATCCCCTGGTCTTGGAGGTGATATTTTCCAGATGAGGCACCCCACAGATAGATCTTTTTGCAGCCCCAGACAATCGCCAACTTCCCTTTTTGCTGCAGGCCCCAGTGTTGGACTCAGTCCCCTGGATGCCTTAGTTCTCCAGTTGGAAGGAAGTTCCTGTATGCTTTCCCCCTCTTCTCTCTCCTGTTCAAAGTGCTAGTCAAAATCGGATCTCAACCCTGCAAGATGATCCTGATTGCTCCAGACTGGGCCAGACAGCCTTGGTATCCACTCCTACTGTCCTTATCAGTCCATCTTCCCTGTGTCTTCCCAGGAGTCACAACCTGTTAACCTGTGCTCAGGGGAGGGTTTGGTACCCGAATCTCAAATCTCTCAATCTCTAGGCCTGGCTCTTGAAGAGTTAGAGTTTGCTGATTTACACCTCTCCCAAGGCATAATGGACATTCTGAAGGCTTCTAGGAAACCTTCCACCAGGGCTACTTATAATTCCAAGTGGAAAGATTTTTCATATGGTGCTCTGGAAAGCATACTTCCCAGAGTCTGCTGATCTGCCCACAGTCCTTGATTATATGGTCCATTTAAATAGCTTGGGGCTTAGACCAGCTACACTGAAGGTGCATCTGGCAGCTGTTTCTGCTTTTATCAGCAGGTAAGCCCTCTTCTCTTTCAGCTCACCCTGTATTCTCCAAGTTTTTCAAGGGATTGCTTCACACCAACCCTCCTTTCAGGGACCCTGCCCCTGCTTGGGACCTTATTGTTTGCATTGCTCAGCTTATGCAACCCCCTTTTGAGCCTTTGTCTTCAGCAGAGCTTAAGTACTTGACTTGGAAAACTGTGTTTTCTGGTAGCCATCACCTCTGCCAGATGCATAAGTGAGTTACAAGCTTTGTCAGTGGAGCCTGATTTTATCTCCTTTCATAGAGATAAGGTGGTCCTCAGGACTAACAGAAATTTTGCCTAAGGTGGTTTCAGATTTCCACCTTAATCAATCTATGTCTCTTCCTGTGTACTTCACTGACCATTCCTCCTCTGGCGGAGGAGGCTCCACAGTTTAGATGTGAAAAGAGCCATTAGCTACTACATAAAACATACCGAGGATCACAGGTTTGACTCCCTCCAACTGTTCCTCACTTATGGTGAGGTTGGTAAAGGGAAACCTGCCACTAAAAGATCCATTGCCAGGTGGATTGTCTCTTGTATCCAATTTTGTTATGAAAAACTGGGTAAGGTTCCACCCTCAGGCCTGAGGGCTCACTCTACCAGAGGTACAGCTGCTTCCCTGGCTGCTGCCAGGGATATCCCTATTCTAGAGATCTGTCAAGCTGCTACCTGGAAAACAGTTCACACACTTACCAAGCATTACTCCCTGGATATCCAGGCTAGGAGTGATGCTCGGTTTAACACGCTGGCTTCAGAGCCCATTTCCTAAGTAGGTTCTGTCCCTCCTTCATGGAGGTACTGCTTAGTAGTCTGCTTCTGTCAGAATACAGCAAGACTTCATGTTGTTTGAAGAAAAATTACTCCACCTTAGTAATGTGTTTCTTCTAATGGAATCTTGCTGTATTCTGACCTCCCCCTGCCTGCCCTCTCAGAACCTCTGTTTGGGATGTGGGTGGGCAGTGGTGGCACTCAGTAGATGCCCACCTTTGTTGTTTTCACCCCATTTTCTTGGGTGAATTGGTGTTGTGTTTTTCATTTTTGGGTCTCCTGACTTGAGTCTTTGTTTGGGGACCAAAAATGTGTTTATGTTTAGTAGCCAGTTGGCGTGTAGGTTTACAGCTTCCACACAGGACCTAGTGGAGTTTGCTCGTAAAGATCTGATGGTTTGAGTTTAAACAGCAACAGACAGAGTCTCAACGAGCTCGAGCTCAGCGTTCCATGCCTGGCAAGGAAAGTTAACTCTTTCATCTCCGGGGCAGTTCGAAGGTTGGGACTCGCTGCTTCTGTCAGAATACAGCAAGACTCCATTAGAAGAAACAACATTACTAAGGTGAGTAATTTTGTCTTATCACCCAGTCAAAAAATTGAATGAGGTTGGTCTGGCATGACAACCCCCTGGTGAAACTATGCTGCCTTGGGTCCTGTAGTCCGTTGGCTACCAGATGTTCCACCAATCTCTCCTTTAGTAGTGCTTCCATGATCTTCCCCACTACTGAGGTCTGGCTGACTGGTGTGTAGTTCTCTGCTTCCTCTTTGTTCCTGCATTTGTATAAGGGGGACTACATCTGCTGTCCTCCAGTCTTTGGGTACCTCTCCTGTTTCCAGTGATCAGCTAAACAGGATTACCAGAGGTTCAGCTACCACCTCTCTTAGTTCCTTTAGGACCCTGGGGTGCACCCCATCTGGCCCCATTGCTTTACTGACTCTTATTCCTTCCAGTTCTTTTAGGATCCTTTCCCGTGTAAAGGGACTTGTGTCCATTTCTGCACTGTTCCCACCCCCCTTGTACTCCCTTCAGCAGGGTTTTATTTAACTCTAAAAATTTATTAGCGTTTTGCTTATAAAAGTGCTAAAACTTAATAGCTCTTGCCTCACCATGTTTAACAAACACAGCACTTCTAGAAAATCTATATAAATACTTTATGTACAGTTAGTATCGCCCCAAGAAAAAAACTGCTAATCAATTATTTAAAACCCTGTTCCAGGCCCATTACCTTCCCCTTCCTCAGTAAAGACTGAGCAGAAATATCTGTTCAGCATGTCAGCTTTACTGTTGTCATCCTCCACGCGGCCCCCATCCTCCTCCTTCAGTCTCGCTATCCCTCCCTTTTCCCTTCTTTTTTCATTTATGTACCTGTAAAAGGTTTTGTCCCTTCTACCCACTAATTTTGCAATGCACTGTTCTTTCTGAGCTTTGGCTTCCCTTACTGACCTCCCTGCCTCCCTTTACTCTCCTGGTACTTCCTCTATCCCTTCTGCCTGTGTTTTTTTTTTTTTTGTATTGCCTGAGTACGATCTTTTGGCTTTCACTTTGTCCGTTACCTCCTTGAAAACCATAATGGTGGTCTCTTCCTTTCCCCTTGCTAACCTGCTTAATGCATAATTCTGTTGCTCTTGTAATCCCTGTTTTAAATATTGCCCACTGTTCCTCAACCCTGATTCCCTCCCATTCCCATTAATGCCTCTTTCAAGCATCTCCTATTTTTCCCAAAGTCTTCCCCTAAATCCAGGATACATGTTTTTGTGCAGTTTGGTTCTGCTGCTTCTGTGATTCCACAGTGACCGCGGTCACTGTTCCCCAGAATGCTCCCCACTGCCCCCCATCACACTGTCCCTGTTTGTTAGCATGAGGTCTAGTATTGCCTTCTGCTGAGTTGGTTTCATGACCAGTTGCTTGAGCAAGGCACCTTGAAGGGAGTCCAGGATAAACCTGCTCCTGGTTGATGCTGCTGCTGGGAGACTCCATATGCAAGCTAAGGTCACTTCTGCTATCCCAAGCAATCCCCTTGAGAATGATATAGCAGCCCTATGGATCTCTAAATCTCAAAGAATTTGAAAAGGACTGAGCGGGCCAGCAAGATAGCCATCCTGGCTTGTTTGTTACTGTTGCCAGTTACAAATGTTTGCCCGACCCAGGCCCGACACAAGAGGTTGCCTTCACTGTGTCTGATGTGCCTTTCCTGCAACATTATAATTTGAGCCCCCCAGGGATGCTAGGTGTCATAACTCCATGTGCCTTTTTTCTGAGGTTTGGGAACCCTCAATATTTCATGTAACCGTTGCAGCCATTATTCACTGTCTGCCAAATATGTTTTACTCAGCATGGTGCTGCATTGTTAAGAACAGCCACTTGAGATCACTCTTATTCACCCACATACAGCTACTGAGACCAAATTTAGAATGTAAAAGAACTGACCCTGTCAACCTTGTGAGGGGTAAAACCAGGCTCCAGATACTGTAGCAAACCCAGCCATAATACCACAGTTTCCAAGAATCCTGCCTCATAGTACCCATAACACCCTTCTACAGATAGCATAAAACAAAAAGGTATATAAGAATGCCATCCCAGTGGCACTGAGGGTTGAGGCGCTGGACGCCATACCTTGCACCACACCGGCAACCCAGGTTCGTTCACGAGCTCAGGGCACTGGGGGTTGGCTGTGTGGGGGGGGGGAGGGTGACGAGCCCCAAGTCTCCTCCTTGGAGAAGGTTCAAGGGTCCCCTCCATGCTTGTTTGCCTCCTATTGGAGGCTGGGGGTGGCATCACGCCCAAGAGCTCCTGCATGCTTGGGCCAAGGGGAGGCTTAGCAATAAAACTGAGCTGTGGTGTACAAGGCACTCTCCACGCATGTGCATCTGTGTGCTGGAGCCCGGGCTTAAGGTGAGTAAATGGGGAAAATACAGGGGTTGCAGCAGGATGACACCTCTGGGCCGGCTCCGGGGATCTGCCGGGACATGAAAGGCATCTATAAGATCCTGAAAGACCCCCAGAGAGACCGGTAAGGGTGGCTGATGTGGGCAATAGCCCACTGTGTCGGATAAAAGCAATATGGAAAAAAAAAGGCATGTAAGAGACCAGTTGCTGCCAAGAAAAAGGATCACACAGGAACAATGTAACATCCTACAAACAATATAAAACCACAGAAAAACCAAGTACCCCATACCCCTACATGCATGGTGTATCCATGTATTCAGCCATGCCCAGTAATCAGAAAAGGCTTGCATGTCCACCACTAGGAAAGAGGAGCTCACATTTTGTGAGCCCAGTTTGACCCCCCCCCCATCCAGAAGGGTTCGGGGCTGTAGCATGCAAGGCTGGCACATGCCTGCCAAGGAAAGACAGTTGATCTGGAAGGCATACATCTGCAATGTACCAGACCAGCCTCCGGCACAAAACATAGAGCCCAAATCACCCAGGAATGCGTTGTGTACAGTGGAACGCAGACGTGGAGCAAATAGGTGAATCAAAAAGGAGAAGGGCACCACCTGGTGGGGGGAGGAGAAGACGGGAGGAGCGTGGGGGGGATACACAAGGTAATGCCAGGACAGTCCACCAGCAGTGAAGGATCAACATCTGCATAGCAGAGACACCCCAGTCATGACTGGAATGCTAAAGTCCTGGGAGCCGTTTGTCTAGCCTGGAAAGGTCTATGTGAAAGAATGGGAGTAGGCAAGGGCAAGTCCTCCATATGACAGAAGAACCTGAAGAAGGAATAAGGAGTGTCTAAAGCAGAAAGACCACTGAAATGAAGCTGATTGAAACAGCAAATGAAGTCAGTGAAGCAGAGCCTTCATGAGATGCCTGTCAAGCTCCATCGGGGACAGAGCTTGGCATAGGGGATCTCAGACATACTGGGGAGATGGGGGCCACACATCCAGAGGAGCAGGCAGAGAGTGAGTTAGCTGCAGTCAGCCCACATTGACACCCTCACCCCAAAGGGTCGCTTCTGTGTCCCTCCTTGAGAAGTGGAATTGTCATATTGAAACCACTGCTGCTGTTGTCAAGGCGCTGATAACTAGCACTCCCCTTTGATTGCTGCCTGGGGCTGTTGAGGTGGAGCAGAAGTAGAGCCAGAGGAGGCATATGCAATGATGCAAGCTACTGTACTCGAAAAGAGATACGAGGATAGCCAGTATGCTGCCCAATCTCAGCTGTAGTGGAGGAAGGCACCAATGAATGAAAAAGATAACAGTGCTGTGATCCCAGGCACCATGTTTGGAGTGTACTAAGCTCAATTTAGAACATTGCAGAAGTCCCAAAAATCTAGGATGGGAACAGTGGATCCCACCCCACCCCAATACAGAGAAGGCATAATGAGGCATAGTGGGGACTAGAAAACAGTTTAGAGCACAGAGCCAGAGTGAATAAGCCCAGCATAGTAATTTACTTCATTGGTGGGTTGTCAGCAGAGCAGACAGATGGCAGATGGAGACCCTTTATAAGGTTAGGAGTTCCTGCTTTGCAGTTTTATGATTCTGGAATTCCACTGAGCCTTGTGGGTTTGACTATAAATCTAACAAGATGTAGCATTTTAAATTTAACATGAGCAGTGTGGAAGTCTCTTCACCTCCTTGTATGCGAGTTGCTTGTCCCTCACAGTGAGGGGTGATGTCCCTGAAGATGTAAAATCTGCGTTCATGCCAATGTAAGTTGGACTTCTCCTGAGCTTTAGCTTATATAAAGATTTTTTTTTCTGAAGGTTCAGACACCTGATGATGATGGCACTAGGTGTGCCAGTGGGTAAGAGAGGTGGTTTTAATGAGAGATGCACCCTCTCAGTAGAATATCCAAGTGGCATGGTGGTGGTCCATGATCCCCAGAAGCAAGTCCTGCATAAACCATAGCACATCCTTGCCTTCGACCTGTTCGGGGATGCCCACAAAAGCTAATTTATTCCTCCGACTCCTGCTCTCTTCATCCTCTATCCTGTCCTCGAGTTTACCAAGCTTCTTCTTCACCTCCCTGATATCTTTGTCCATTCACTGCTGGGTATCCTTGAGAAAGCTGACACTGGCCTCAGTATCCCGATACGCTGATTAAGATGTTCCAACACAGGTTTGAAAAGCTTCAGCTCATCAGCCACCTCTAGTAAGGTAACCCTTATAGATGTCGGCTCAGTAAAAAAAGTAATTGAGCTATTCTTTAACTCCCTCTGGCTCCGTCGAAGTCAGTTTGTTTCAAGGTTGCAGTTTGTGGAAGCTCAGGAGCTTCAGGCACCACCGTAGCTGAGGAATTTTGCTCTGTGGACATTCGTTGCAGTTAACAGAGGTTCCTAATGGAAACACTGATGTTGTGAGCTACAAACTTGAAAATGTTACTGGTTGGTTATTGCAAAAAGTCATGTTTGATAGCAGTTTTAGTGGAGCCGATTTGGAGATGTCCTGTCAGGTGGACAGCATCACGTGACCTCAAGAGACTATTTTTAAATGTACACCTGCACTTTGAAAGATCATTATACAATGGTAGAAAGAATCTTGGACTGTGATTGGTAGGTTTGTGGCTGGACCTGTGGCGTTATCCCAGCATAACGCCATGAGTCTAGTCTCAGCACTGTGAACCACAGTAGATGTCCATTAGGATGACCTCCTCTTAAGAAACAAAAATATTTTTCCACAGTAATAAAACATTCTTCAAAATTATTTTTATTTTATATATAGCAACAAGCCATTGTATAATAGGAATAATGCACTCCAGGGTGCGTGTTGTTTGTGATACTTCCGCCTGGGGCATTGGATGCATTCGACCTGTAGCTACGTGCTCAACCCGCCCCCAGGCATGGCGTTATCCCAGCAAGACACACACCCTGTCATGCATTATTCCTTTATTAAATAATTATTTTAAAAGTATGTTTTATGTACACAAAAAGTGGATAATTGGAATAATACAGTCCACTGTGACTCAAACCAGGTTTTCATTAGTATTCTTAACAGTTTTTGTACACTTGTTAAACCCATAAGGTCAGGGAGCTGTGTCCTTGGATTTATTACGAAAGACTGAAAGTCGAAATACAGAGTGTCAGGATCCCGAGACTGATCACCCAAAACACGGAATCCTGACACTCGCTAAGTGCCTGTGGCAGAGGTTTTTTTTTTTCCATGTTTTGGGCCCACCACTTAAGATACACTCTGCCGTGGACAATTACCGGGTGTCAGGATTCCAGGTTTCGGGCAACTAGTCTCGGGATCCTGACACTCAGTATTTCGACTTTGTCTTTTGTAGTGATACTGTGTCCGCTGCATGCTAGTTAATTTTAGTCAAAAGAAAAGTCAATTTACGTAATGGATGTTTAAAACAAATGAACAACAAAAAAAAAACACAATACTGATGAAAACCTGGTCTGAACCATATTAGAGGGTACACTCCTTTATTATTTCAACTGTAACAAAAAATAAACTATCATACATGTTAGGAGACAGATGGCAGTCTAAAATAAATAGAACAGTATAGGTCAAACTTTTCGCTATCATGCATTGCTAGTATGCATGCATTTTTGGTAACTAGATCAGGGAAGGTGCAGTGGACATGGCCTATCTGGTCATTAGCAAAACCTTCAACTCTGTGCTGCACAGAAGACTGATAAAGAAATTGAGCAGTCTAGGGGCAGGATCCAAAATTAGAAACTGGTTAATGGATAGGCAGTAGAAGATGGTGGTTAGTGACACTCACTCTAATGATGGTAGAGTGACCAGCGGGCTGCCGCAGGGCTCAGTACTGGGACTGGCCCTATTCAGTGTTTTCATAAGTGACATTGTAGAAGAACTGGGAAGGAAAGTATGCCTTTTTGCAGCTGATAGAAAAATCTGTAATAGGCTGAACACTCAGGACGGAGTAGAGAAAATGAGTAACTCAGGAGTGGTCAAGAGCATGGCAGTTTGGGTCAAGTGCCAAAGAATGCAAAATTGTGCATATAGGAATCTAGGAGCAGAGATTAGGATGGGGGGGGGTTCTTACAGTCACTAAGGAGAAAAGGGACCTTGGGGTTATCATAACTGACAACCTCAAAGTGGCAGGGCTGTGTGACAAAGCAGCAGGTAGGGCTAGTGGGATGCTGGGGTGCGTAGGAAGGGGTATTTCCAGTAGGAGGTATGGGGTAGTGTTGCCACTATATTACACGCTAGTGAGACCCCAGCAGGAGTAATGTGTCCAGTTTTGGAGGCTGTACTTTAGAAAGGACATAGGCAGTGTGGAAGCAGTCCAAAGGAGGGCAACTCAGATTGTGCTGGGGTTGCCAAGAACTCCTATGAAGAGAGATTGACGGATGTCAACATGTACACATGTACACCCTGAAAGAGAGGAGAGCGAGAGGGGACATGATAGAGACCTGCAAGTACTGTGCAGGGGTGAACGGGGTGCAGGAGGGGAGTCTCATTTAAACAGAAACAGCACCAGGGAACATGCGATGAAATGGGCGGGGTAGAAGGTTTTGAGAAAATTGTGCCTCACTTAAAGGGTGGGTGGTACATACCAGGAACAGACTTTTAGCAGAAGTGAAAACAGTGGGGGGCTTCAGACATGTGTGGGATAGACATAGTGAAATATTAGCAAATATGCAGGGAGAGGGTTGCCAGAGGCTAGTTAGGGTCTATGGAGACAGATTTGGCAGGGAACATCTGGGCAGACTGGATGGACCAAGTGGTCCTTTTCACGACAAAGTCTATGTTTCTGTTGCTGCTTTAAACTTGTTTTTGGATTTGTCCTACATTTTGGGGTTTCTGCTTTTATATTCTTTGATTAACTACATGCAGACCAATTACTTCTCAGTCGACATCTGTAAATACTAGGAACCTCCACCCCAAAAACACAGCTTAATACTCTTCACCATGAATATCTGTGAACAAGTTTTCCTGAAGATGAAGAAACATTATTGTTTGTTTGACAGTAACTTTGTTCCTCCAGAAAAGGTATTCTCTACAAGTGCACACAACTCTCCTTTTCCCTCTCTAATCTTCTTTGTATTTTTTTCCTCATTTTACTTCACAGTAAAATCAAACAACTTTGCAAATCGCACCCATGTATTCTGTTCTTGCATATTCATGCGGTCTTACAACATCAAGTAATCAAATTATGAATCCCAGTTAATGAATTTTTAAATTGGACTTTTTTTTATTGAAGAATAAGTCAAAATGTGGGAGTAGTCGATGCCTCTTTTCTTTAGAGGAAGCACTCACTACTATGTGCGAAATATCAGGGAAAACCTATACCAACTATTGTGGTATAAACCCCAGGGCAAGGCATACTTGGATTACTGAAATGAGTTTTATGTTAATGAAAATGATGGTGACACCTTATCCTTTTTTTTTTTGTAGTGATTCTCAAGGTGGTAGCTACTTTGTTGAAAAGCTCAACACCAAGTGCAGAGCTCATGGAGGTCCGTCGGTTGTTTTTGTCAGACATGATAAAGCTCTTCAGCAATAGTCGAGAGAACAGACGGTACGTGCATATGACATTTTTGCTGAAATTCATGCAGTGATCCTTCTGTATTCTGTAATTTCCCTTGCACATTATTTATGTCTGTTTGATTTTATGTCAATTAAGTTGGAACATGAGCAACACTAAGATACTGTGCATACATTTCATGCATTTTTCAGGATGTCTGAGGGGCATGTTCACTTGCTTTAGGTGTGTGAAGTATTTTATGTGTTTTCCCCTGAATCATTAATGCTCATAGCTTGGGGGATCTAGTTCCTTAAACACACAGAAAAATATATCTGGTCTTAGCTGCTGTACATGAGAAGCGAAGTTTCTTAAAACATGAAAGCCCTAGAAAGGTAATCTCATCTGTGGTTCATTATATAGCTTCTGTTCAATGCTGCTGTAAACCGTTTAGAAAGTTACGTTTCGTCTGTTTTACAACAGCTGTCTACTGGCTCCAGTTATATAATTTTAATGTTATTTTACTGTCTTTACAGATGTTTATTGCAGTGCTCAGTCTGGCAAGATTGGATGTTTTCTCTTGGCTACATCAACCCCAAGAACTCAGAGGAGCAGAAAATTACTGAAATGGTCTATAATATATTTCGAATTCTCCTGTACCATGCAATAAAGTATGAGTGGGGAGGCTGGAGAGTCTGGGTAGACACACTTTCTATAGCCCATTCAAAGGTAAGAACTTGGTCAGTAATAACCCCTGTATGCTGTGTGGGATGAAGGCTGGATGTAGAAATAAAATCTTAAATTGTGTTTTAATGCCCTCTGCTGGTAGATGCACGATAGTACAGTCTGGCTCATCAGATAATTTGGTAACCAGTTTAGTACAGTTGAAGATGCAGGTTACATGAGTTGCTAATATCTTTTATTAGACAAGAGAAAATCTCTAAAGAAAAAAAAATAACATTCTACTGTTATAGTCTGCTTCACAGGTCAGTGGATACAGAGCTGGGTTTCAACTTATAATACAGCGTTCAGATATTTTTCCTTTTCTTTAAATGTATTTTACTTATTTATTTATTTATTTATTTTTGGTAACTGGTAAATGCACTAGGCGTAGGAAATGCCTCTTTTCAGGCACAAACCGGGAGAGTACGATGCATAATAGAGAACACATTCGATAAGGTACATGATTTGCAACAAAGAACAAGACTCAGTAACCATTTATAATAGGCAGAGAGAGTGAGGAACACCTTTGGCATGATACAACAGTAATTGAACAATTAGACATGCGTTTGTGGTTTGAAATGTACAGTTAGCAATCAGTACATATAGATAATTTTTAGTCTAAGAAAAGGCATCACCAACCCATTTTGTATGGGGTTATTATTGCTTTCTCAGTATGCAGACTTCATTCTGCTACCAGGATATAGATTTTATTAATTTCTTCTCTTAAATGTAAATACACTATACAACATTGAATAAAAACTTGCTTGTTTTCTTAATGTGAATGTATCAAAATACACTACATATCTTTCACTGAGAATAATTAAGATTGAAATTATTATTTCAAAGGTAACATATGAACCCATAAGGAGTATCTGGCAAAATGTATGAGGAATATCAAAGACAAGAGGAGGAAAATATCAAAAAGGTAAAAGGGATGTCAGCACTATCTCAGGCCTCTCGGCTCAACCGGTTGGAGCAAAGGTGTAATAGAGATCAGAGAGGTGGAAGACAATTCACAAACTCAAAGCCCAGAAGTGAAACAGACTACCCAATTAGTCAGACCCTAGAAACCTGCTCACAGAGACAAAAGTGCCAAATGATGCCCTCAGATCTGATAGACAAGTTGGTGGGGTGCAGTGGAGGTTCATGACCTCTTGGTGGACATCAAAGCGAAAAGGTTGAAGCGACTGAAGTAAAGCTTGATGACATGGATTTGTCACCTGAGACTGTGGTATGCAGAACAAATGGGAACTTAGTGGAAGTAGACTCTTTGTTAGATAATGTGTATAGTGCTGCTATTGAAAACATCAGAATAATGTCCATGATACTGATATCTTTAAAGAATGTAAGGACAAGGACAGTGGTCCTCTGATAACTTTGGCTGATGAGAAAGAAGAAATGCCTATTACTAGTACCTCATTTTATTTGATAAGGTAACAAACCAAGAAAAAAGTTGCTGCCTGAACTGTCTAGCAGTAACAACATTACTCTTGTAAATATGCCGAGACACAAATGCACAGCAGTGTCACCGATGACCTGGGACTTCTTGCTCACATGACTGGAAGTGCTGACCTCACTTCTGCACAAAGTGTTTTGGAGGACAAAGAGTTCAAGCTTCAGACAACACTGGATGAAATGCGAAGCATTTCTGAAAGAGACATCATTCCATCTTCCAAACTGGCAGAATATGTAGAGGTGACAAGTGCAGCCCTTGACCTTGAGTCCACTATTGCCAAAACTATTAGTAGCGTAGAGCTGGCCAGCACAATGTCAGATACAGAAAGATCAGATGATGGCAAAGAAGCAGGGAAAGAGATGAAGAAAATTCAGACAACGGCAACAACTCAAGTAAGTTATGGCTTTCTGTGAAAAGAAAAAAATGATAAAAATCTTTTTTAACTTGTTGAATCATAATTATTATTCTTTTTTTGCATTATTTATGTATGCTCTACCCTGCACACCTGCAGGTCCTCCTTCAGACTACAAGGACTGGTCCCATCGAGGGCAACCCCCATCCACCCACCGCCCCATATCACAGCCCTCCCAGGGTAACCCGATGTATCCCTTGCATTGGGCAGGTCCTCTCCTATGGAGAATGAACCTTACCAGTCTGCTCAATTTGGCCCTGGTTGAGGTTGGTCTTGGTGGTCCTGGGGCTCCATGGCGGTGAGGTCAGGTGGCCATCATCTGACTGGCAGATGCACCATTTCACATTTTCTCCACCCCTCCCACCATGTTTTGGCCTATGGTGGTGGCGTCCTCAGGCAGGGGTGTGCAGGGGCATGTCAAGGCCGCACGTTCCCACAAGCATGCACTCAATCCACCTGGAGGTGCTGATGTAGAACCCACCACCCCGGGAGAAGCATCCAGTGGATGTTTGTACAATTCCTCCCTGCCCGCCCCTCCGCTCCTGGCGCCCAGGCTTGGGACACAAACCGGGTCACCAGCATGCTGAGTCATCCGGCTCAGCACCATAGAGTCAACTATAAACATTGCATCACAGTGTACATAAATGCTGCTTAGGTTGCTCAGTTTGCTATTCGCCTGAAGAATGGAGCTGTCAGGCCCCAAAGGCTTGTGTACTATACCATCTTTGTACAAGACGTTTGTTGGTCCAATAAAAGGTATCAAACCTTCCAGTGATAACTGAAAATATAAAAAGGTGAGAATTGGTTGGTGCAGAAAAAGCATTTGGTTTAAGTTATTTATATAAAATGTAGGGGGCTGTTTGTGAGATGATGTACAGTTTTGTGTGGCACAGGAATCTGTCTAACTGATGGCTTCTCCTACATGAGAATTGCAGTTATATCTTTGGTTGAAGGTCAGTTTTTATCCATTGCTGGTGGTGACCCTGGCAAAGTCTGTTGCAGGAATCCATCTGCTTCAAATTAATTTACATGTTGAACATAAAAGGAACATACCATGGAGAAAGCCACAAATGAAACATGCAGAATAAATATGTTGAGTTGTGCAAGTCACATGATTTTGACAGTACATAAGGCAAATGCTCTAAACTCCTTTCAGAAAAATACTTTTGCTTGGCTCTAAACTTAGATATGTATACCTGCTATAAAAATGCAAATCTAAAAAAAAATCATGGAAGTCCCTACTGTAGTTCCAGAGGCTTAACATTAATTGGTGATTAAGATTATTGTTGATCATCCAGGCAGCCCAAAGAGGCTTTGTGTTAATTTAACATGACAGCATGATCATTTATGAAATTTCAGAGCTTCAGTTGCTTAAAGCACTTTCCTTCATGATTATGCTAGCCAAAGGAGTCGTGGAAATTGGTAGTTTACTCACCTGGTAAAGGTGATTGTGGGGGAATATATCTCTGAGGCATTCCACATGCATGACATCATGGGTTGTGTACACCTGATAGGTTGCTTGATGCACATGTGACTTGAGAAAGTCCATCCCCAACTGAGGAGGGTCTGCTCTCTAAGGTCAGTTCGATGTATTCCAAAGCTGTATCTGTAACAATAATCTGTTAATACATTTTGCTGTTAATAAGTGTAGATATGTAGTGACCACTTAGCGGTAGAAAATTGTTGTGTAACTTTATTTTGTTATTATACTATACATATAGATATCGGTGATGTCCAAACCTGTTAATTTGTAATAGCAGTATCATACATTCATACAATGTATGAAAACTTGTTGAGTCTTTCACCGTCTGTTGGGAGGGATGTGGAGTGCCTCAGAGATATATTCCCCACAATCACCTTTACCAGGTGAGTAAACTACCATTTGGGGATAATCTCTGAGGCACTTCCATCATGACATCATGGGTCATTAAAAGCAGTAATCCTCTGCTAGGGTGGGTCAGACATGTTGGCTTGTACCTAGTCGTTAGATGCTGCTAAAGACTTCCTCTGCAGTATTCCAATTTTTCTCTGCCCAGGAAGTTACGATTGCTCTGGTAAAGTGAGCCTTCAGATCTCTTGGTGCAGTTGAGTTATTCACTCTGTATGGTTCCGTGATTGCTGTTTTAAGGTACATGGTGATCAAATATTTTGAAGCTGGTTTTCCTTTTCCATTTATCATTATAAAAAGTCTGTTTTTTATATGTCCTCTGTCCTTGATAGGAATGTGCTAAGTATCCTTTTCATACCCCGTATTTTAAGCTGAGGGTTGTTTCGTATTTCCCACTGAGGAGGTTCTGCAGAAATTTCAATAGTTTGGTTGATGTGGACTGTCAATGATACTATTGGTCAGAATGACATTATAGGTCTAAGGGATATTCTATCAGTGTAGAATGTTAGGAAAGGGAATTTCAGTTTACTGCTTAGTGCTTTAACCACTAGGCTACACGGTCTGCATGAGTGTGCCTGTAGTTCTCCACGTCTGGCAGATGCTAGTGCCATCAGGGAGGGGAAAGTGTTAATGTCTGTGCCAAGCCTATGTCATGCACTGGGCCCTGTTTGCTCAAGAATGGTACGAGAGGTCTCATGTTGCACTTGGCCCATGGCACTATGTCTATCGATGACATTACTCCCAGTACTTGTGAAACTGCTTGAAGTTCTGGATTTCTGTGTTTCTGTAATTGTGTAGTCTGTGCAATAATTGAGTGGACTTGGGCATTTAATGGGTTTCTGAGACCCGGAGATTTGTGTCGATCAGTGAGCCTAGACTATCTATAGACTGGCTGGGGATGATGGGTAGCTTTCTGATAGGTTATTACACAGCTGTGATTTTGTAGGCAGTGTACTACCGCATTTGTTCTCGAAAGGACTGTTGTACTGTTCTGGTCTTGATCAGCCAGTCGTTCAATAGGGTATTACTTGTATGCCCTTAACTCTTTTTACCATCATGAACACACTTGGGGTGGATGGTAGATTGAATGGTAACATTTGTATTGGTATAGTTTTTCCAATATGTGAAATTGACGGAATTTGTAGTGTGATATGTGTCCTACAAATGTAATGAAGTTAGGTAATCTCCTGAGCTTATAACCATGAGGGTGGGCCTGATTGTTTCCATTTCTAGGGTTTGAATTGTACAGAATTGTTAAAGTCCAGAACTGGGCATAGCACTCTGGTCCCTTTTTGGCTACCTTGTCAAATCTGGAGGAGCCTCCTTTTCCCTGTTTTGTAATGTGTTACCCTGTCTGTGGTCTTGTTGTGCAGTAAGTCTGCCAGTACTGTTTGGATTTGTGTCGGGGTAACGTGTTTTTCGGCACAGAAAATAGGACTAGAATGTTCTTTGTTGGTATGCGAGAAAGTTGTATCACATATCCTAGTCTTATTACTTGTGAGACCCACCTGTCTTGTGTGGTTTGCTCCCATGCTTGCATGAAGAGTAGTAGTTGGTCACTGACTGGAATGTTTTGGTATTGCTGCAGCAACAGTAGTTGTTGTTTCAACTGGGTTCTGCAAGGGAGTAGTTTCCTCTACCTTGCTTGGGAACCCTTCTAGCTCGATATCTGATGCATTTTTTTTTTTTTTTTTGTGGGTATGACTGCCTGTAGTAGTGTAGCCTGTAGTTGTAATTGCCCTGTCTTGTCTTGAAAGGACAGAGAATGGTATGTTTGTCTAGCTCTAGATAAGTGGATCTGTTTGACTGGTCTTTGGTATCTTATCCTCTTTTCCTTGAGGTATCTTTCTAGACCTTAACCGAACAGTCTGTTTGACTCCTGTTTGCGCTTGATGGAGTTGAAATGTTGCTGTATTTTAGTGTACTGGGGGCATAGGTGGTAGTTATCGCGGGATCTCCACGATGGCTAGATCCCGCTGTTTTGCCCCTCAGAAAGATGGCACCTGAGGTCTTGCGAGCATTAGGAGTCAGTCAAAGGGCTGCTCCCACTTTGATCGAGATCTCAGACCGGAAGAGACGAGGGGAAGAGGAGCGAGTTGTTTGGGCATTTCTACAGACATGGGGGCCATAACAAAACATTTTGGTCAGCTCCATGTTGGTCCGCAGCCTTAGATACCCTGTATGGGGTACACCAGTAGCGTTGAGGTTGCGGAAAGCCATGTTTCAGTCAGGTTCTGTCGTGGAGCTAGATGTCGTTTGAATGGTGACATGTCACAGAGACTGGGATACCTGGAATGGAAGTAGGGCCACTGTCCTGCAGTGAGACACTGCTCTAAGGTGTGCCAGGTAGATATTTGTCTTGCTTTCCTTGTACAGGTAATTTGATGAGCCTTTTTTTTTGGGGGGGGGAGCATTTGCTCCTCCTGTAACCACTAGCAGGGGTATCCAGTTAGTCAATCTCCTTACATTATAAGGTCCAGTGGATATTTTATGGACATTTGCACCTGGAACCGCTAGCAGGGATATCCAGGGTGTCAAATCTCCTTACATTATAAGGCCCAGTGGATACTTCATGGACGTTTGCACCTGGAACCGCTAGCAGGGATATCCAGGTAGTCAAATCTCCTTACATTATAAGGCCAGTGGATACTTTATGGATGTTTGCACCTGGAACCGCTAGCAGGGGTATCCAGGGTGTCAAATCTCCTTACATGATAAGCCCAGTGGATACTTTATAGACCTTAGCACCTGGAACTGCTAGCAAAGGGTGTCTAGGGTGTCAAATCTTCTTACATTATAGGGCCTAGTGAATACTTTATGAAAGTTTGCTCCTGGAACCACTAGCAGGGGTATCCAGGTAGTCAAATATCTTTACATTATAAGGTCCAGTGGATACTTTATGGATGTTTGCTCCTGGAACCGCTAGTAGTGTATTCAGTTAGTCATTGTCCTTACATTATAAGGCCCAGTGTATACTTTATGGTGGTTTGCTCCTGGAACCGCTTGCAGGGGCTTCCAGGTGGTCAGTCTCCTTACTTGTAACTTGCACTGTTCTACTTAAAAGCCTTGTAAACCGATGTTATGATATACTCAGAAGCTGTACATCATGCATTAGTTTTCTGTACTTTTTGCCTGGTATATTCTAGTGGTATAAGCACAAACTGATAACCAGAATGCTGGATCTTGATAGCATCCTGTATTTAGTGGCAATTGTCCTATAATTTCTGTATGTATGGCTTATATTGAAATATTATGAGTCTTACCATTGCCTCTAGATTTGGTTAAATATGCTTGAGATATGGGTATGCTGCAACCTTGGCTCAGCTACGTGTCTTTGTTTTGGTCCTGCAGTAAGCTGAGAAGGTACCATGAGAGGGTTTTTTTTTTTTTATTATTCTTCCCCTGCACAGTAATCAATAATGTTCTGCACTGTGCAGGCTATTGCTGAGCCTGTGCATTAAAGTGTGCACTGTCCCTTTAAATGTGATTAGAGTGAGCGAGGGGCTCAGTGTTATGCTGCCTTGCCCACAGCTGTGGCAATGGTGCTGTCCCCAATGTATTTTCCCTGTTGTTAGATTTGCAAATCATTGCCCTTACATTTAATTATTCACATTGTGGTCTGCTGTTGCAGATTGGTTGGTGCTTTTAACAAATGTGCTCTGTGCTGGTTGATCGTTTGAGCATAGTTACACTCTCTGCAAGATGGCAGCAGCGACTCTCAGTCAATCTCCTGTCTGGCAGCCACCTGCACCCTTAATCCTGCATGGGTAAGGGGTGAGTGGAGAGCTTTTCCGAGATCACAGCAGCAGAATCGCACAATATTCTTTCTTGCGGCTGCCAATCTGGATAGGCAAGTTAGGTTAGTTTCTCAATGCTCCTCCTCCTCATGAGACCTACTTGTTTATGGTGTTTTGGTCAGGTAGATGATAGGAGGAGTTTGCTCTACCTTTTGATGGAAGAAGGTGGTGAGTTTAAAAGACATAACGTGTCATAAAAAGGTCTAGAGAACATGTCATTTTGAGGTGAGACACAGAGGGACTGAGACATTGCTTCAGAGACTGTTGTGTAGTGATGTCTTGAGTGAGCACTTCAGGTGCTTCTATGCTTGTAATGGTGAACTGTGGCACATTATTTAGTATTTTAGCATCCTTTAAATTTCAAAAATGTGATAAATTATCTTGTTCAGGCCCTTTTTTATTAAATTAATAGGACCAAGTCATGCATTCACATTTGTATGCATTACTTTTGTCACACATGTACATAATGTGCTCCCTTAATTAATCGTGATTGTGCCTTTAAGAGAGGAAAAATGAATATTAGTGAAAAAAATGGTTATTAAAGTTCACTATTTTCAAAATAGTTATTTTAATCAAACCTTCTTGTATGTTCACCAATATAGAACAGTGCTGTGTATCATTTTGGCCGTTTTGTATGCCTTGGTTATTTCTGGGATAAAGTAGGCATGTGCCTTTGTGGGGGCAGGCTGCTTTAGCTAAAACTTGCCTTGGCTGTGGTAAACTGAGTGAGGGATATCTGCAGTGCTGGCTGCTATTTTAATAGTCTACAGTTTAGAGCAGAAGCATGTTTTGTTCTGTAAAACATGTTTCTTCAGTTCTCTCTCATGGTCAGTAAGTTAGGGGACTTTGCCTTGAGAAGCTGTAGCAATTGCTACCTCTATTCTCCCCTGCAAAATATGTTAAATTTAGTTAAATCTAGTTTGTTTATCCTCATCTAAGATGGTGGCCAAAATCTCGCGAGAGCTGATGGCCAATCAACTTGCAGCTCTCATGCAGCAGGAGATTTGCAAACTGGAAAGAAGAGGGGGGGGATAGTCATTCTGATAGGAATTGTTTGAGAAACTGGGGCCATAAAGAAACATTTGGATGGCTCCATTTTGGTCCATAGAACTTCCTTTTCTCTGTGGGACTGTTTTTGTGTAGAAAATAGCACAAGGTGGTTGCGGGTGCTTTGATTTAGTGCCACTGAACTCCAGTAATGTCTGAATCCAGCTCGGGCATTTTAAACATTTTCCAGTGCAAGGAAGCTTTTCTGGTTGAGTTTGAGAGTACCCTTTTTACAAGTTAGTGGGGCTAGCAGGGTCACCAGATTCTTGTTGGTGATTAATACAGCTCAGGAACCAGGCTGATTATTTATTATATTGCCTCATGTAAATCACTGCATAGATTCTGTGTTCAATTATGTGGGTCAGACATTATTTTAGTTCTTGGCAGTGCTAGCAGGGGTGTTCAGGTAGCTAATAAACTCTATAGTTGCACAATGCGATAATGTTTCATAATTTGAATACTGTGCTGGCAATTTCTCAGCTAACATTTTCCTAGACAACAACGCTGGTAGAAGCCACAGAGCTAATGTTTCTAAGACTACAAGTTTTGCAATTTTAAACAGCTGCATATCTGCAGAAACATACTCTAGTGGTCTTGTTTGATCTTTGTTGTAGGATAGTAATAAATGGCTTAGCCAGGTGGCTTCTTACCTTAGTAATGAAGTTGTTCTTTATGATAAATATTTGTTCTTCACAAGAAACACATAGAGCTCTAGGGTGTGCTTGCAACCTGTTTTGATGCACATAAGATCTGGCCTTAGGAGAACAGACCCCCGCCCGCCAGGTGGGGATGGATCTCTTCAAGTCACATGTGCATCAAGCAACCTATCAGGTGTACACAACCCATGACGTCATGAATGGGGAGTGCCTCAGAGATTATCCCCCACAATCTTTCAAGACTATCTTCTCCAAGTCAGATGGCAGCAGGCAGAACTGTACTAAACATACTGTGTGTGTGTGTGTGTGTGTGTAATCTGCTATTTGTAACTGTTGTAGTAAATGCTCCTTTTGATACAGTCCATAGAATAAAACTAAACGTCGATAAAATGCATTAATGCTTACAGTTAAACATAGAAACAGACAGTAGCGTTAGAAAAAAAAAAAACCTTGGTCCATCCAGATTGCCCAGTTTTACCTACCCTACCCATGACCTATTATCTAGACAGTGTTGTTGCCCCTGCCTCCCCTCTCTCCCTGCCTTACTGCTACCCCGAGCAACTGTTAAGCCTTTTACTTTGTCCCAGCCATGCTTGATATCATTAATGGTATTTGCACTCATCACCCTCTACCCGTAGGCTGTTCCATGGTTCAGCCAGTCTCTTTGTAAAGTAAAAGCGTTCTCACGTCCCTCCTGAATCGCTCCTTTCCAGCTTACATTCTATCCCTTTGTTTCACCCACCATTCCTGCTGAATAGTTCCTCACAGTTCAGTTTCAGGAACTAGAAGGCCTCCATTATGTCACCCTCTCCCTTCGGTCTTCCAGCAGTACATATTCTGTGCCCTGAGCTAATCCTCATAGGATCTGCTCTATTGTCTCTGAGTCATTTTGGTCACTTTATGCTACCTTTCTTCAGATGAGGACTCCAGAATGGGGTACTGTTTTCAGATGGGGTCTCACCAGTGATCTATAGAGAGGAGTATTACCTCTTTCTCCTGTAATCAAAACCTCTTCCATACCCCCAGCATTCTGGTTGCCTTGCTGCTGGCCTTGTTACATTGGCTAGTTTGTTTTGGGAGTCTATTATCCAGGTCCCTGTCCTCTGTAAGTAGTGGCCAGCTTAACCCCTGTCATCCAGTATTGTGATTTAGGGTTCTTCTCAGCGGCATCACCTTGTATGTTTCGGCATTGAATGTAGTAGTAATGTATTTTATTCATGGTCTGAGTATGGATTTTCCACTGAGAAAAACTCATTTTCAGTGGGGTCCTTTGTAAAAAATATTGCAACCATTAGTCATGTCATAGGGTTGGCAGTCTAGAGGCAGAGGTTAGAGTAACAAGTTGTGAATGAGCTTGGTGTGTCCAGCAGACCTGGGTTTGATTCCTACAACCTCCACTTGCATATGGTGTGACTCTGAGCTAGTCACTTAACCTTCCCAGTGCTCCTGGGTCACCACTGAAGACAGGCTTTTGTGCCTAGCGGCCCTCACCCAGTTAACAAAAATTAAAATGTCTTGTATACATTATTCTGCTAATGTATAATGTTCAAACATATCAAAACACATATAACATGCTAAATCATGTAGGACAGTTATATTATGGATCATATACATATTGCAATTCAGATGTTCTAAAACATACCAATACAGACATGTAATAAGAAGGACTATTTGATGTTAGGAACAAAAACAAAAAAATTAATCCACTTCTACTGCAAGGCAACATTGTGGTTTCACCCTGCTCTGATATCCAGGTTTTTCCCTACGTGTACTTATTAGTTTATTGGCCTTAAATTAGAGTGGATTGCATTCCAAGCTTTTGGGCCTGCACAGAAAAGGAAGCTCACCTTAAGGTCATTTTCTGAGGCAATATTACAAATTCAACTCCTTCTGCTGATCTTAGTTCACCTTTAACTTTTCTGTGAGTTAAATTATATATGATGTATTCTGGAACCCTGTTTTTATAGCATACGTGCATTAAATTTACCAGATGTATATTTCTTCAGTCAATTAATCTTAGCTAACCCATTTAGAAGCACAGTGGTGTGTTCCAGTGTTACATTATTTCTTGTAACCACCATTTCTTTTGCCAAATGCAAATTACAAGTTCCCAGGAGCAGCATAGTTTGCGATTTTTACCAAATACAAATTACAAGTTCCCTGGAACAAAACAGTTTGTGATTTTTTGGATTCAGAACTAGTTTATTTCTAGAAAAGAAGTCCTGAATCAGATCAAATGTGTATTGTAATTTCATTTGTTTGTTTTATAGAAACTCCCTTTGTGTATAGCATGGTACAGTCCATGTGCAAGTGCACTCTGACATCAGAGTTATGTAACATGAGGTCATTCACATAGACTTTGAATAACAGGAACCCTAGTATGGATCCTTAAGGTACCCACCTGACATAATTTGTGATTTTTTTGAGGCAAAACCACCTATGTTAACCATCTGTTGTCTCCCCCTAGTATAGTCTGAAAACCATTTCAAGTGGTAGGCGACAAACCAAGGGCTTTCAGCTTGGACAGGAGAATGTCATGATTCAGTGTATCAAAAGCCTTTGATAGATCAGTAAAAATGGCTCCTATTGACATCCTCCTGTCCAAGGCTATATGAAAAGTCACCTACCACCTTGATTTAGGGCTGCTGGGGTAATGTGTTTTGTGCGGCACCCGTATTGAAAATTGCTTACTACACTGTTTATACCATACCTATTATACCGTAATCGTGGATGCATCCTGCTCTTGGCTCGCTGTGCCATTGTACAGAAAATTATCCTACCCATTTTGACTACAGAGATGTAGTCTACAGTGCCGCATCCAAGTTCAACCTAGCCAGACTGGACCCACTGTTCCACTCCTTCTGTCGCTTTGCTCTTGACTGTCCTCCTACCACCCACCACTGTGTCCTCTACAAGTCCCTGGACTCCCTGGCTATGTACCCCTCTCCCCTTCCCCCAGGACACATCTGGAATTGAGCAGTAGTTTACTCAGTATGCTTTTCTGGTAAAACTCGTAAAATCAATTTTCCAAAAAACATTTCATTTGAATACTAACCAACCTTTCCAGAATTTTGGATATTGCTGAAAGAAGTGAAATTGGTTGATAATTCCCTATTTCTGATTTGTCACCTGATTTATAAAGTTGGGATAATTTTAGCCATTTTCCATGCCACTGGGAATTCAGCTGAGTTCAAAGACATACTGAAAATATGGGTCAAGGTGTTGAAATTACAGGGCAGTATATTTCAATGCTACGGGTGGGATTCCGTTTCATCCATCTGCTTTTGAAATATCTATATTATGTAATTCTTTCATTAATTCATCAACTCTAATTTAATTAAGCTTAAAGTTAGTTAATTAAAAGTTGAATTTCAACTGCCAGACTCTTGAACCAACTCTCTGACCTTTGCAGGTCCCTCTCCAACTCCCTTACCCTTCTTCACTGTCTAGCCTGCCACAGAGCTTAGTGTCATCTGCAAGGAGACATGACTTGCTCTTTATTCTTCTTCTATGACACGGAAAAACATATTGAAAAAGACAGGTCCAGCATTGACACCTACCCCACTCATGACCTCCCTTTCCCCCGATTTGACCTTGTTTACCACCACCCTTTGCTGTCCCTTCCCTCACCAATTTTCCTCTCATCTGACTAGGTCCTTTGCTGCTCCTTGATCTTCTGATTTCTTCAGCAACCTTCTGTGTGGCACTAGGTAGAATGCCTTGCCTGAATTAGGCTCTGTCCACACTGTCATGCAGCTTGTCAAGCGTTAACCGAAATGTTTTCTTTCCGTGTTTGAGCACGATTGCCAATGCATCCACACTGCATTCCGACAATTGTGCCTGCTGGTTTGAGTTCCCAAACATCATTGTGGCAGAACTGCATAGTGGCGGTGCTGCAGTGCATGTCAGGATACCCATAATGGAACTCGGTAACAGATCCGGGTAAAAGGTGCTGAACTGTTCGGGATTACCAGGAGCTCATGGATGAGTGTAAGTCCTCCCCTTTGTCCTGGCAGCATTGTAGGAGCCACAGAAGAGTTACAGATGTTGCCTTAAACCATGTTGCAGCATGGTGTGCATCCACACTACTGTCAACATGGTTTAAGGCACTCATTAGATCTGAAACCATGCTAGAAACCTGCTCCAATCAGGTTTCTGTCACGGATTTTAAACACAGTTTGTAGCACGGTTTTACCATGTTACAGTGTGGACGTGAACAGTGTTTGCCATTCTTGTAATAATACTGACTGCTGGTAACATTACAAGAACTCCAGTGTGGACAGGGCCTTAAAGATAGAGTAAATCTACTGCTTGTCGTTTATCCACCACCTTGTTACCCAGTCAAAGAATACTATCAAAATGGTCTGACAAGACCTCCCTGCCACGCACTCCATGCTGCATGCTATCCTGGAGCCCATCTCTGTCCATGTAGTCCACTGTGACTAGTGTCTCCATCAGTTTACCTACAATGGAGTTAATGCTGACAGTCCTGTAATTTCCCACTTCCTCCTGTCCACTCCCTCATGGTGGCACCACATCCATTATCCTGCAATCTCTTGGAATCATCCCTAACTGTAGTGAGCTGTTGAATAGCCATGCCAGGGGTTCAGCTACCTCCAGTGCCAATTCACTTTGCATCCTTGGGTGTGTCCCATCTGGCCCTAGTGCCGTATCTATTTTCAGGGCTGCAAGCTCCTTTTTTAACCCTTTGTCCTGTAATTACTACCTGCCCCATTTCTGGAATCCCCCTGGCAGCATCTGCGTGCCCTTTTCTGGCAAAGACCCACTATCCTGCACTATACATACTGAGTAGAAGTAGTCATTTAAAATGGCTGCTTTATGCTCATCCTCCTCTGTTACCCTGTACTCCTTTGTCAGTCTAACAATTCCCCCTCTCATCTTCCTTTTTATCACTGATGTACAATACCTGGAAAGCTGTTTTTCCCTCTCCCTGGACTTTTCTGCAGTCACACAGCAAATATATTTGTGCACTAGTATTGTATTTCTTTTTATACATAGTATCTACAGAGAGGTAGAGCAAGTAAGGACATCTCTTCTACTGTTGCATAAAATTACTGCTCTTTGCTTCATGCAGTTTTTACAAAATATGCAAAATCTTTGTGGCATACAGTAGAAACAGAAATTTACAGATAGAAAAAGATTCATGGTACATGTAGTCTGATCAGTTCCTATCTAAGTCCCCACCACCAGTCTAGTACTGGTTTGCCTTATTGCCCCATATGACCCTTGCCGCCATCTTTTTCACCCATTCCTTATGTTTGTCCCACTCCCTCTTGAAACCTGTAACCATTTTGACATTGACCAACTCCCCTGGTGGTTCCACTTCTCTGCCACCCTTTCCATTAAAAAAATACTCCATGCTCCTTCTAAATTTACCCACTGCCAGTTTATATTATGGCCCCTTGCTATGGACCCCTCATTGTGCCTAAACAGTTGCTGGCAAGCCATCCTGTTTATTCGCTCAGATTCTTGAAAGTTTGGTCATGTTCCCTCTCTCTTTCCAGGCCACCAGGGAGTACATGTGGGGTCAGACAATCTTCCCTTGCAGGTTTTCTTCAGCTGCTCATGTATGATTTTGGTTGCCCTCCTCTCAGAACGTTTCCAGGTAGTCCTTATCTGCCTTATGTGAGGTTCCATAACTGGCCATGAGTACTCTAGGGGCATCTCACCAAGGACCTGTGGGGGACATAATTACTTCCTTCCTTCTTGGAAATGGCTTCCATCAACTGCTTGAAAAAAAAGACCCTTGCTATGCAATCAGTCATCCTGCTAGCCTTCTCATATGCCTTGTACTGGGCTGAAGTCTTGAGGTTATCGTTTATTGCAGTTCTCAGGACCCTTTCCTCTGATATCTGGTCTAGCCTAGCCCAGACATAACTTTGCACTTTCTGACATTTAATTTATATTTCCAAATCTAGACCACCTTAATTCCTTATGCCCTCCTCACTATCCACTCTGCTTCATTTTTTGTATCATATGCAGAGTTTCAAGTTTATATATATTTAACAGGGAAAGGCTCTAGGCAAGTCTGTTTTCAGGGCCATCCTGTATACATTGCACATACATAGTGCAACATAAAGACAATTTACATACAGTCACATTAAATAGTTATTGCAAAATTAATAGCAATCATACAAAAGGATGGAATTCTGAGGGCAGTTTTAAAACATTTGTAAGTAGGCATATCGTGTAGTTCCGGGAGGAATTCCAATTAGTTGCTGCGATATAGTGAAGCACATTCAAGCCATATCTAGATTTTGTTCTGGGGACATTAAATCCCATACCTTTAATTCCCATAATAAATAACCTGTCCTGTTTGGTTTTATTCTAGTTGTCAAATAATCATGGTACCAGTCCCTCATGCGTTGGTATAGAAAATTACATAACAGTCTCTCTTCTAAGTTCCAGAGTTGTCCAGTTTACTTGGATAATAATATTACAATGGTGATGTAGGATGTAATGTCCTGAGAAACCTAAAATGAATCTCGCTAATCTGTACTGAAGTTTGTTAAGCTTCTGTAAAAGTATACTTGTCTACAGAATGATAGATAATACTTGCATAATCTGTTAAAGGAATTATAATTGTAATCACCAATTTCTCCTTAGTTACATGCGTCATACAGTTTTTATGTCTGCGGAAGACTCCTAATATTTGGGAAACCGTAGTACAGACATAATCCATATGGGTATCAAAACTCAGTTCAGAGTCAACCCACATTCCCAGATATTTATAGAAAGTAACCTGTTCAAGTACTGTTCCCCTAATAGATTTAACCATTATATCGGTAGGTGCAGTACTTTCTCCTCCTGCTGTAGTTTTAAATAACATCAGATTCATTTTCTTTATGTTTATCATAAATTATTATCTGCTGACCAGTTTTTCCAAATCATTAAATTGTTTTTGAAGCACTTTCTCTATAATTCTAGGTTTTCTCAGTATAGAAGGACTTACGTCGTTTACATATAATTTATTGAACATTCTATAAGGACTCTAGGTAACTCGTCAATGAATATAATGAACAGAAGCGGCCCCGATATACCACCTTAGGACATACCCCTCTTCACTTTTTTTACACTGACATTATTCCATTGGGTAGTTACTACTTGATTTTGTCCATACAGACATAGATTAAACCATTGTATCACCTTCATACGATATCCCTTTAGCATTAATTTAACATTAATGGGTAGTCCAACCACATCAAAAGCCTTAGATGATCCATGAACACTGCCTCCATACGCTGTTTGTTATCAGCACGTGACAGATGGTGTCCATAAATCTACAAGCGGCCCAGGGCTGGTTGAAGCGAAGAAAGGTAGCCGAGTGCCAGCCATGGTGAGATGGGCACTTAACAAACCCAAGGAACAAATAAGTGTCCTGTCCAGCCCCAGGTCCCTTAGCTGCAGTTGGGAAGGACTGGGGTGAAGGATTGACATCAGAGAAGGTGGCAACAATGCTCCAGAGAGAGCCAAAGGTAAGCCTTCTTTTAAGATGGGGTTATGAATGGATGTCAGGTCATCAGTCTGTAGTTCCACAGGTGTCCCCTGTCCTCACTGATCTTCCCTTGTCAATCTTCACCATTCATTACTGCTTGGGTTAGTGTCGGAGGCGCACACCCGCTACAGGAGATTTTTTTTGGGAGTCTGCTCCAAGGCGCTGCCACAGAGGCGGCTGGCTGTGTCATGCACTGAGGGGCAGCCGTTCGTCCATGAGCTCTCCTCCATCTCAGTTCTGTTTCTCCTGCCTCGAGGCTGCACCTGCTGCATGGAAGAGTTAATAGTATGCCACTAGACTAGTTGTAAATCGTCGGCCATCTTCTGAACTTCTCCTTTATCCTGCTTTTTCTGATGTAGATCACTGGTAAGACTGTTATGTTTTTCTATTATTTGACAACGCTTGAGAATTGTGCTGTTTTGCTTTAATTGTTTCACATCATGTCAGGTTCGGGGGCAAAATGCAAGTCTGAGGCGGGCTGCACCCCTATGTGTTGGTGCTCCTGTGGCTGGCATTTTTCCGTCATGGACTGGCATGATGTTTGCCTTCGTTGCCTGGGATCCAACCATAATATGGATGCGTGTGATGCCTGTTTCTCGATGGACCGTCGTGTCCCGGAAGTCCATGCGTTCAAAATTGGCAAGGCTCCGCCGATTTTTGGAGGACGGCACCACTCCAAGGATTCCCAGGTAAGGTCTCTAGACCTTTCTTTCGGGTCCCCTCTCAGGCCTATATGGTCTGAAGAGGAGAAGGCCTCCTCATCTTCTCTTGCTGAAGAGGAGGCCTCTTTCGCGGTGTCTGAGGGTGCCAGGTCCCTCCGGGGCGCGGTGGAGACACCACCTTGGCAGTCACCTCCTTGGAGATGCAGGCTCCCCAGTGTTGAGGCCCAGGCATCGGTGGACCCTCGACGCTGCCTTCCGCACCATTTTGGATCCGGTGCACTGGCGGCGCTGGTGATCAAGGCAGCACCGTTCTTTGTGCCGTGTTGGCTCTCGATGCTACCTGCGGCACCGTGGGCGGTCGGCTCTTCTAGCGGTGCCGGTGGGGTCCTGGCACCGAGGCGGTGCTGTTGAGGAAGTCAAGGCCAGGTTTGGGTGGTCCGGGATTGTCCGGCGCCGCCGCTGGCACCAGCACCGTTCGTGGTGCCATTTCACTGGAGACAACTGGGGTGGCCAGTATTGTGGTCCAGCTGGTCTCTTCCTCCTCGAGGAGAATAATTCAGATGTGGACCCGTCCTGGCACCCTGACTCTTTGGAGTCTGGGTCTCCCGTGAGACGAAGTGCTAGGTGGCCCAGCGCACCTATTCCTCTGTCTCCTCTGCTGTCCTCTCCTGAGGTCTCCCAGGCTGGGGGTGCTCTGGGGTCCCTGGAGGGGGATGGCGTGGAGGCAGAGTGAGGGGCTCTTCCTCCTGAGGGGGTTGTGGCAGCTGCCAATCCTGGTGCTGCAGCACCTCCTCGGGGTGGGGTATCGCTGGGGTTGAATAGGAGGGCATTCTCGGAGTCCGGAGGGTTGAGAGACCAGGTTGAGGCACCCCGGTCTTCACCGCCACCCCTCGGGGGTGGGTGGAGCCATAGTGCCGGGCCCCATCTTTCCTTCTCGAGCTTCAGAGACCCTTCTGGTGGTGTTGCTGTAGGCTGCCCTTCTGAACCCATGCAGCCCCAGGTTCATCACAGGGGAGGATCCCCTACTAGGGTCTCCCAGGCTTCGCATCCCCAGGGTTCTGTTCTGTGACCTGGTTTGTTGTCCGGGATCCCGCCAGCTCGGTCTCCATTTTCCGGATTTCAGAGCCTCAGCAGAGGACAGTTGCCTCGCCGTAGGTGCCCCTCTCCCATTCCTCTGCAGCCACTCCCTTCTCTCCCAGGCCATGTCGGTCCTATGGGCCCGTTATCCTGGGAGACGTTCAGAGGCTCTGTGGCGGCCTTCCCTTCATACGTTAGATATATGCATGAGCGGGTGCTTCACCTATCCCCACCACTGCAGGTGTCCTCTGGACATTCGAGCTCTCCATCATCTTCGTCTCCCTCCTCCTTGGAGGGAGAGGAACCCACTGCTCATCTTTCCTCCTATGCTGATTTCACCGAATATCAGCGATTCCTTTCGAGATGGTGAGTGATCTTCACATCTCTTTTGTTAGGTGAGACAGTACCGAACGGCAGACGCATGAATTCCTCAGTGAATTCAGTGTCCAGCATTTGGTGATACTGTCCTGGTCTATTCCCTTCCAGGAGATGTCTATCTGTTCCTGGCAGTCGCCAGCCGCCCCTTCTTCAGCTCCAGCAGTCTGCAGAAGAAGGTATTGTGCCCCATTGGAGTCTCTAGGTACTCGCCCCAACCCGCCTTCAGGATTGGCATACCTAGAAACTCCCTCCGGGTGCTGCCACTTGGCGCACGACTGTCCACCTGACTCAGATTCCCTACAATTTGACCGGTGGGGAAAAGAGAGTTCTCTTCCTCTCATGCAATTGTATCTTCCTTGTTTCTTACAGAATACCTGTGGATGCACTAACAACCCTCCCCTGCTGCATTGTCCTTCCAGACTTTGATCGGGTTTGACCATGTGCAGCTACACTGTTGGTCAGAACTGGGGGCAGGACGGATGTGTGTCTAGGGCTGGGCCAGCAGAGCGGACACGTATTAAGCCATTTTTGCTTTGCTGGTCCTTTGTGAAGAAGGGCTTAGTTTATGATAACCAGAGGGTTGGTGGAGCTTTGAACTCCCTCCTCTTCCAAAAGCAGTCCTGAGAACTGATCGAGCTTACCTACTATCAACACTAGCCTCCTCCTTGCCATGGAGGACTGGAAATGATGAAACTTGATGCCATTTTTTTTCTTTACATTAAACAGTACTCTCCATAAGGATATGAGGATGGACTGCCATATCTCTAAGGGATATGGCAGTCCGCACTACCTAAGCTCAAATGGGCAGAACTGAATGGGCCATAGGCCTATCTGCCGACAGTATCTATGTATGAAAAATGATTGAAGTGGGCTATTGTGCTCATGCATTAAATAGTTTAAATCTAGAGGTGTTCTGATGCCTGATAGGGAAATCAGTTGTAAAACTGGCCACACAAAACTGTGAACCAGTCCTATCAGCACACACAAATTAATGGATTTTGACCATTTTAGGTCCCAAAGGTTAAAAACTTTTTATTCATGCAAACCATCAAAACACATAAGTAACGGGCAACATGATCTTACTGTCTTGTCTATGCAGTCAGTTACTTTAGAGTCGCTTTACCGTATGCATGCTGGTACATCTTCATGGATCAGTTGCCTAATCCTGTATGATACTTTATAGTCACAAAACTGCTGGTCTAGTGCAGTAACAAAAAAGCCATTTTCACAATCTCCATGAGAACTCCATAGTGCCTCTGTTTCTCCCATTTCCCATCTACCCTGGTTGGTATCCCATGATTTAGACAATGACAAGAATGGCGATGGCAAAAACGGCAACCGGGAACAACAGCGATTGCTGAAACAGCAACCTTTGACATTCACTCCTTCCCCAAGTTTTGTCTCCCCTGAGTTGATTATCTGTAGGAGGGTGTGGGGGGTGGCGAGGTGCAACCCCTGCAAAAAGCAAAAACAGTCTTGTCACCCTGGTGATTGCTGTTTGTCAGTCGCCATTTACATCCTCGCTGTTTTGCCATCACCAAAATTGAGTTGCTGTTATCACATAGAACCACCCTGGTTAGGGGCCACTCTCTTCAGTATGGCTGTTGGGATTCACATAGATGAAAAGCAGGTATCCCACTAGCCCAATGTACTGCATTCATAGTAGTACTCACGATTTACTCCTTGGCTCCCCAGGCTAGGGGCAGCTTCATGGAAAAGGTACCTGTCCCTTGCTAACCTGTCAGCTGGCGTGGAATGTGCTGACATTTCGAGTTGTGACTCCTTCTCAGAACTGGCTCTCTTAGGTGAGATGCAGGAGTTTAACCTCAGCAGTCTCTGTGAGACTGTTAAAGCTGATAAGCAAACAACCGTATCAAACAAGGAGAAACCTTTCTCACAGATAAGTATTTGAGTTTATACAGTTGCCCATTAAGGTGCTGTGCAAAAAATAATAAGAAAAAGTACAAAACACTACCAAGCCATAGGTAAATATTTAGTGCAAATAGAAAACCTGCAAACTGACTATAAAAACTAATAAAAACACATAAAAGCCTCTCAGTACTTGAGAAAGCCGTCTAAAATCCAGATCCATATAATCCTATAGCTTAAATTTTACTCTGTCCATAAATACAGGAAATCTTCAGGCTACCGAGACAAAATTAAATATATATCATCTACATTTTTAATAAATAACTGTTTAAACCATTTTCATCATTCAAGCCTTGAGGGGTAAAGTGTCCAGTTCATGTATCAGTAGACTTCACATTAGTATCTTTTCTGAACATCACCCCTCTAATGAGATTTGTTCAATCCTGTATACTTTAAAGAAACCGCTGATACATGTCCTTCTTTACTATTATGTTTTGCAATGGCATAATCCAGATTATTAGTCCTAACTGGTGTTTATGTTCACTAATACTTGTGTTCAGTGCTCGTTTTGTTTGCCCCATGTAAGCGAGACTACATGGACAGATTAACATATGTATAACCCGTTCTGTATTGCAATTGATAAAATTATTTTTACTGTATTACTTGCCAGACCAGGGACGATGAAAAGTTGTTGTATTTCTAGTACTGCTACGTTGTGCGCAGTTAACGATTTGTAATTTTCCCACTGGTACAAAAGGAATCCAGTCTGGTCTGATGCTTTTCTCTCCTCACGGTAGAGTCTCAACCAAAGTATCTTTTAAATTCTACCGTCTTATTATAGCTAAATCTGGGACCTTGTTCTACAAAAGGATGAAGGCATGGTTCTGCACTTAACACCTCCGTGTGTTTTTGATTGCATGTTTGATTCCATTATAGGCTGCATTACATGTTGTATCAAAATAATATTTGTTGTACAAGATTTTCTGGTACACCTTTTATTTTCAATATTTCAGACCTGTCCAGTAAATTAACTTTCTGTACTGCATCTAAAACTATGCCAGGCTCATAACCTCAATTCAGAAATTTCCTATAAGTGTTGATCATTTCCTTTTTCATCTCTGACTCATCACTGCAGTTATGTTTTACTCTCACCAACTGTCCATAAGGTATTCATTTTAGTGTGTTCTGGGTGGGCAGGCTGATAATGTAGCAGTGTATTTCTGTCTGTCTTTTTCCAAAATAAATTTGTGTGCAGCTGATCATCTTTCTTGTGTATTGTGATATCTAAAAAATCTATTGTTTCTTTGCTAACTTTTGTTGAAAACTTTAAAAATTAGAGTCACACGAATTTATGTTCAAGTTCAAGTTTATTGCAGGCAAAGAAACTCCATTGAGCAAGCTCATTCACAAGGAGGTCCTGAAACATATATACAGACAAGGCTGATACTACATACATACAGTAAGTGCTTAGTGCATACATTAAGTGCTCAACAGATAACAGTGCAACTACACACCTATCAAGCATGCTAGTACTGACATTTAAGACCAGTGTAATTAGATAGGCCAAGACAAACAAAGATCTTAGCGGCAGTTCCGTACATCTTTTATCTTTGTATTAGATAGCAATTTGAAAAGGCTTGGCAAGACCAGTTTGGGAAGTTTCAGGGATGTTTGTAACTGGTTCCAGATGGTGGGGAGGGTGACTGAGAAGGCATGTTTTCCCAGATTGGTGCGGGTAATTGGGACCTTTAACGTTATAAAGTCTAAGTTTCTGAATGAGTAGTTGCTGTAAGCGATTTGGATAAGGGAAGTTAGATGACTAGGCAGCTTGTTGAGAAGGATTTTTATGGTCCAAGTACCGACGTGGAGCATACGTCTAGTAGTGAGTGACGTCCAGCCTACGGCTGTATATAGGTTACAGTGATGTGTCGGTATCGGGACTTCGTGAATGAAGCGCAAGGCCCTGTGATAAAGGTTGTCCAGTTTCCTTAGATTTGAAGTTGTAGACAAGGTATAAATTATGTCCCCATAGTCTAGAGCGGAAGAATGTGGACATACAGACCTGGTTCTGATGTCAAGTGGAAAAGAGTCCTGTTTGAACAGGAAGCCAAGGTGTATTTTAACCTTCTGGCAAGTCATCTCTATATTCTGAGAAGGTGAGCTTATTGTCAATCCGGAACCCGAGATATTTAAACTTCGGGGTGACTTCGAGAGATTCGCCTAGGGATGTAACGAAAGAATTCTTTCAGCAGGGTGGACGTTAATGAGGGCACCGTTTTGGGAGAGAAGATCATAGCTTCATTTTTTTTTTTTAGCATTTAAGAGAAGTCTGGCATTAATGAGCTTAGTTTTGAGTTGGGCAAAGTCAGCTTGGAGGAGCACCTAACCTTAGATAGAGATCGTCAGAAGTATGGAGAACCATGTAGTCGGGCAAAGAAGTGGAGTTTGATTGTGTTATATGACGGTCGAGTTCGTTAATGTATATAAAGAAAAGGATTGGACCTAATATAGAGCCTTGTGGGACTCCTCTAGTAATTGGTAGGGGTGAGGAGAATGTGCTACCGGCTTTAATTTTTGCATCCTCCTGAAAGGTAACTGCTAAACCACCGTCACGGTCGTTGGAGTAGCACCTATATTGGCAAGAGCTGTGTTTGATTATGGAGTGGTCTACTGTGACGAATGCCTTGCTTAAGTCTAGGAAGATGGCCCCCGTAATCGTCTTAGAGTCCATAGCGGTGATCCAGTCATCAGCTACTTTGGCGAGGGCAGTGACAGTACTATGGCTGAACCGGAAACCAGATTGAACTGGGTTCAGGAGCAAGAAGGTGTCCATTGTTGCTTTAGTTGCGCATAAATCATTTTTTCTAAGACTTTGGAGAGGACTAGAAGGATCAAAATAGGTCTGTAGTTATTCAGATCACAAGGGTCACCTGATTTAAAAGTGGAAGGATGTGGGCTAGCTTCCAGCATGATGGGACAGTGGATGCTGAAATAGAAAGGTTGAAAATGTGGAGGATGGGGGCAGTAAGGTGGGAGAATCTGAGTTTTAAGAAGAATGGTTCGATTCCATCATTTCCTGCACTTTTTTTGGTGTCTAACTTAATAAGGGCATCTTCCACTTCTTTAAAGCTGATAGGGAGGAGCTGAAAAGGGCAGCTTGTTGCTGCCATTGCAAGGTCTGAGTCAACCTGTCTGTTCACTCGTGATGCATAGGGGGATGAATCAAATGCTAGCCCAGTGGTGGAGAAGTGAAAGTTAAATTCTTCTAGGATTTGGCTACTATCTTCAATGGTTGCATTGCTTTTAATGATTTTCTTTGGTAAGGGTGATGCCATCAGTTTCCCTTCAGTTGATTTCAGGGCCTTCCAGATTTTCTGGGCATCTCCTTTGGCCTGTTCTAGTGTGGTCACATAGAAATTGGCTTTGAGGTGGATAAGCTTGACGGGCAATCCTCGAGGTTTGGAAGGCCTGCCAATCTACTCGGACTCTTAGTATGCCTCACCTTAGCCCATAGCTTGTTGTGCTCAGAGAGGCAGACTTGAGCTCTGGTGAGACCCAGGGTGAGAGAACTTCCGCATCCTAACTTTAATGATCGGTGCATGTTTGTTTACTATATGGTTAAGTTTCTCATTTAAGACTGTAACTGCCTCATCTGGGTTGTAGCGAGGTAAAGGTTCTGCCACCTAACCTTGCTAAGGTCGCTAGGAAATTGCTGGTAGAAATTTTCTGAATGATCGTTTGGTTATGAACTTGGTTTGGTTTTGCTTTTGCTTGGGACCTGGTACATACTACTATTCCATGGTCGCTCATGTCATTGTGAAACACAGCTATGCGGAGGAATTTGTTAGGATGGGTAGTAAGAATGAGGTCAAGAATGGAGCTATTCGCAGCGTTTACCTTAGTTAGACCTGGGGAACTCATCCCCAGCGACCTTGTCATCAACATGGATGAAACTGGAGTTAATTTGATCCCTGCTCAGAGTGGACTATGGAGATGGTGGGTAAAAGCAGGTAGAAGTGTCGGATCTCGGGACAAATGGCAGGTTACTGTCGTGTTTGCCTGCTCTTTGTCATGCCACTATCTACCCTCGAGATCATTTATCAGGGCAAGACCACACAGTGTCACCCTAGTTTCCTGTTTCCTGATGGATGGGACATCACGAAACTGAAAAGCTATTTCCTTCCCTCTCTCACAGAATACATCTGAAACAAGCTGTTACAAGCTCAGTATGTATTTTCTGGTTACACTTTTAAGTAAATAAATAACTATGCATTGCCATCATTGGTTCAGTTTCATATAGTTTGCTTCGTTTCAGGTCTTTAGTGATGATGATTTCCATAGCCCTTCCCTCCCCTGCTTTTAAGTGGCGAGCATAGCCTGTAGTATGTCAAAGTCATGAATACTCTTTTTATGCAGATTTTAACAATTATTTTCAGTGTGTGTCAATTAATTGTCAGTAGTGACATGGCCTACAGAATGTAGTGCCTGTTGAGATTTCCTATACAGCATAGCCCCCCCCCCAGCCACAAGGAAGGATTTGCATACCCATGATGCTTAGCATAGTTTTTTTTAATGCTTTATAACACATGCAAATACCTTAGAGATTTTGGAAATAATGTCTTCTTTTATTGTTTATGCATCCTGAATACTTCTTTTCTATCAAATTGCCTCCCAAACTACCCCAGAGTGCATTAGAAGCAATTTATTTACATATGATATCTGCACCTCAATGCCACATTTCATTTTTAGTGGGGTCCTGATTCTGCTTGGGATAGCTTGATGCCTCTCAGTATCATTAGTCCTTTCATTTCTTAGTTCACTCTCATTTAGGTAATATTCAGCTTTTATGTTCATTTTCTCAAGGTGTGTTATGGCACATTCTGTATGTCTACTGTTAAACTACCATCCTATCTCCTTCCCCCCCCCACTGTCCAAGGCGCCTGAGCATGTAGTCTTGGACCAATTTATTGAACATCTCAAAAAATACCATATTCAATGTACCATATTCAATGTCAAAACAGCATGGGTTCCTCAAAGGGTACAGTACTACTACTGCTCTCATGGAATTCACCAGCTTTATCCACAAGGCTATTGATCAGGGTCAAGTAGTAGGTGCACCTTTATTGACTTGACCAAAGCTTCGATACTGTGAATCACTCACTACTTTTGGAACAAATGTACCTCACTGGTCTCTCAAATGGTGCAGTCAATTGGTTCCAGAATTACCTGATGGACTGGGTACAGCAGGTGAAAATAAATAGGATACTATAAGACTCTCGTAAGTTCTAACGGTGTCCCCGAAGGCTCAATTCTTGGACCACTACTGTTTAGTTTATTTCTAAATCGCTTACTCCTAGTCTGCCCTGACAAAATCTTGCTATATGTTGACAATGTGGTAATTTTCACCTGTAACACTTACCAGTGGTCTTACAGAAACAAATACAGCTCAACTTCACCAAGATTGAGATAGTTCATAAAAGCAAAATTGCTTATGAACCACAAAACACACTAAGTCATGAGCTTTACAAACCCACATAGCAAGAACAGAATCTACCACCTCTCAATTCTAAATCTCCAAAACTTTGAGATGGAACAGGTCTACACCTTCAACTTCCTTAGTGTTACCCTTGACTGCACCCTATCATTGGCCAAACATCTTGAACAGGTACTGTAGCTAAAGCTGCCAACATAAGACGGGGCCTATTACACAGATAAAAATACTGCCTAACTACAGAGGTAATGCAGACAATAGTGGGAAGTGCAATTATTCCCATTATTGACTATGGGCTGGCTATATATGGGGCTGCGTCAGACTCAACCCTCAAAAGGGTCAAAATAGCATCGAGCAAGGCCTGTGGACTCATTACAGGAGCCTAACGTCTCCTTCGCACCTGTGAATTGTACAGGCAAGTGGACTGGCTTAATCTAATGGGGAAGCTGAAGTATCAGACCTGCTTGTTTGCAAAAAAGTCCTCATTGGGGCTTTCCCCTCTGAGCCTTCAAAATCTCCTCAGCCACACAATTAACCCTCGGTGCACCAGAGGATCAGATAAACAGATATTCAGAGACCATTTCTGTCACACAATGCAGGGGCAAACATCATTTGCATATCATGCCCCTCTTTGGCTAAATACCTTATGTCGTAACTTCTGGTCTGAACCTAAGCTTGGTCCCTTCAAACACTATTTAAGTGATCACCTTTTAGCATTTGGGGACTCAGACTGCCCTGCCTAATTCTGTGGAATTGGCTGTTCTTATCTTCTAGCCTCTGCCTGCCATTCACCATCTCCTCTCCTCCTAAATTTTGGTCCTTAATTTTTGGCCCCTGTATTTTCACCTTCCTTATCCCCCGCCCATTGCATTTACCTTTTGATTGGCCTTGGCTCAGTAGTCCCCCTCACTTATTTCTACTCCCAACCTGCTTTCACTTCTTTTTATCCCCTGCCTTCTTTCTTCCTTACCTCTCTTTCCATCTCATCACTGCATCTACCATCTCCATTCCTTTCACCATGTTTATTCTTCTCAACTAATCTTCAAGACTCCTTGGGGTTAACTCCCCTCTCTCTCCTAACTGGTGTATTACTATGCAACAGTTTTAGTGTTTAATGCTGTATTCCCATCGCTTGTAATTCTTGTTGAACTGTCATTGCAGTACTTTGTTGTACTTGATGAACTGTAATTACTTTGGAATCACTGTATTATTAAGCACCAGTTTCAGTGTTTTAATGTTGTATTCCCATACATTTGTATTTCTGGTTGAACTGACGCAGAACCTTTGAATAAGAGTCTTGTGTTCATACGGTATTTCCTAGTATTGAAATAAATAAACTTAATTTTCCATTTCTTTACCCATTCTGCCACTCTATCAATATCTGTCTGAAAGAACTTAAGCTAGTTCTGTGTTTCCACCGCTTCCCCCTAGTTTGGCATAATAATCAAATTCAGTAAACCATTTTTTCTAGATCACCATTTAGGCCACTATGAAGATAGTAACACAGAAACAGAGGCAACGTCAGTTAAAAAAAAAAAAAAAAAAAAAAAAAGAGACCATTGGTCTATCCAGTTTTACCCTTCTCTAACCCATGACCTACTGTCCAGATAGGGTTTTCACCCTTGTCATCCCCCCTCTTTGCTCCCTGCCTTACTTATACCCCCTCCTGAGAAACTATTAAGCACTTTACTCTGTCTAAGTCGTGCTTGAACCCATTAATGGTTGCTGCATCCACCACCTCTACTATTAGGCTGTTCGATGACTTAACCAATCAATCAAAATCTTTATTTATCCAGGCGAACATCATTGAGCAGAGCTCTTTTACCAGATGGACTTGTTTAGAACACGGTCGGGTAACATCCATCATAAAACATATAAATACATGTAAATAAGTATATAAATACAAACTCAATAGTGCAGTAATAGGGGAGTAAACATAGAAACATAGACTTTGACGCAGATAGGACCACTGGCCCACCCAGTCTGCCCATTTCCTACCTACTGGATAAGCTGCAGATTCTAGTTAACCAACAGCCTGCTTCCTGCAAACCCTCCCACTATAATTGCTTTGTGTCTGTCCCATGCATGTTTGAATTCCCCACTGTTTTAGACCCATCGACCTCCTCAGGAAGGCTGTTCCATGTATCCACCACTCTCTCCATGAAAAAGAATTTCCTCACATTACCCTGAGCTGTCCCCCTCTATCTTTAAATGTGCCCCTTGTTCTTACACATCTCTTTTCTTAAAGATGCTACCTCCTGACTTTGTTGATTCCTTGAGGTACTTGAACGTTTCTATCATGTCCCCTGTCCCTCCTTTCATCAAGGGTATACATATTAAGCTCTCTCAGTCTCTCTTCATATGGTTTCTGATGTAGACCCTGCACCATTTTAGTTGCCCTCCTCTGGACTGCTTCCATCCTGTCTATGTCCTCGCGTGAGAGGGTCTCCAAAACTGCACAGTACTCCAGATGGGGTCTCACCCACTGTCTGTACAGAGGATAACCACTTCCTTTTTCTACTTGTGATGCCCTTCCTATGCATCCCAGTAAAATGATAAAGGAAGACAAGACAAGCTGTAAGAGAGGAGGATTCAAATATAAGGGCAGGTCACCACTGAACCATGCAACTGTATATAAACCATGTTCTCTGTATAGAAGTACCAGTTAGTTCATTTACCAGGGCAGTCACTAGTACTAGCCATGAAAATGGCTTGGAGAACCACCAACTAATGGCAGACAGGTTACCAGGAGGGGTATGTAATATGTAAGTGAAGGATAAATATTGTGAGAAGTGAAGTCCCAAGGATAGGTCGGTAGAACTGATGCAGCTGTGGGGACCTATGGGAGAGGGAAAGGAAGTTAGGATTTTAAAGTATGATTGCATGTAGATTGTGGATGAGTGCAGTATAGAGTTGTGACAAGAAGGCTGGAGAAAGTGGGATGATACACCAGTATCAAAGGAGGCAGAGGCATCAAGGCGTTATATGAAAGCATGATGACAGACCAGGGCCAAGGAGGAGACAAGCACTAGAAGTAATTTGTTCATGGTTAAATGGTACAGGTTAGCATGATGACAATTCATGGCCATGGGAAACAATTGCACTGATCATTTCTGAGACGTGAATATAAGAGCTTGAAGATGAGATGCTGATGGGTGACCTCAGTTTCAGTTTTGTTTGCAATTTATTCCATAAGGAGGACAGTGTAAAGCTTATAGCAGCCCTGCCAAAGCAAGAGTTAACTTTGGGAACCATCAATAGAAGAGATTTGCAACTTCTCAGGGTGCAATTGCCTATTGGTTTTATAGGAAGACAGTCTATAATGTATTGGGGCAGTTTTTTGGAGATGGCTCTCAAGGTCCATAAGGCTACATTTTTATCACGCCTGAAATGAAGAGAACTCCACCCCACTGATTGACATAGGGAGCAGTGATGAGTGGAATAAGGCAGGCCTGTGATGAACCTCAGAGCTCTATGATATAATGTGTCAAGTTTGGTGAGGTAGGAAATGGGACAGTGACTGTAGAGGATGTCAGCATAATCTATCAAGGTCAGAAAGGCTGATTGTACCAGCTGTAGTTCGGCATCTCTAGTTAAGAAGCGGACTATCCTAAAGAACAGGCCAAGTCTCTGTCGTAATTTTTTGAGTAATTCTTCAACGTGCTCTATAAAGGAGAGCCTATGGTCCAGCCATACTCCCAGGTATTTGAATTTAGGGACAAATTCCAACTTCTCGCCAAGAATTGTAGTAATCTGCAGCACAGGATCTGATAGGGCTGAATTTACCATTTGGGCAGAGGCCGAGGGAGAAAAGAGCATTGCTTTTGTTTTCTTAGCATTAAGTAATAGTTTTTTGTTTAGGAGTTGGTGTTGCAGCAGGTTGAACTCAGATTGAAGGTCATTACATGCAGATTGTAATGACGGGCAGCTTATGTAAAGAACTGTGTCATCTGCAAACAGATGAATGTTGGCCTTAGTTATGCTTTCATCAATATTGTTGATGTATATTGCAAATAAGATCGGTCCTAAGATAGAACCCTGGAACACCTCTTAGGAGGCGTTTGAGAGTTGAGAGATCTCCTTCGCTTTCACCTGCTAGAAACGATCAGAGAGGTAGTTGAACCATTGTAAAGATAATGGGTCAGCACCTAGTGAGGTCAGGGAAGAGAGTAGCGAGAATGGTGGACAGTGTCGTAGGCCTTGCTCAGGTCCAAGAATACAAGCGCAGGTGTAATTCCTGTTGTCTAGCTCTCTTTGCCAGTCATTAGTCACTTTGGCAAGTGCTGTGATGGTGCTATGTTTAGCTCTAAACCCTGATTGGACTGGATTAAGCAGGTTATTATCTTCTAGATACTGCCTCAGCTGGTCACTATGACTTTTCCAAGTAATTTTGACAAGACTGGGAGAATCGAAATTGGTCTGTAATTATTTAGATCACAGGGATTTCTGGACTTGAACAAGGGTATGCTGTGTGCTGTTTTCCATACTGAAGGAATGGATCCTTGAGTTAATGATAGGTTAAATAAATGGGTTATGGGCATGGCTTACACATGGATGGCCACCTTCAAAAAATATGGGTCGAGGGTATCTGCACCAGCACTTTTTTTTTTTTTTTTTTTTTTTACACATCCAGTTTTAGCAATAGGTCTTCAGGCTTCTTTCAGGTAGTAGGGCATGAGGAAGACTGAATCGGTGACGCTAGGATCTGCACCTTGATTATTCACCTGACAGTATCAGATTCACAGGGAATTGTCAAGGCTAGCCTGCAGTCGCAGTGGATTATTGAAGGCATCCAGAACTTCCAGTCTGTCACTAATGGTGTTATTGTTTAGGGAGATTCATCAGGTAGTGAGCCACTGGACGTGTGACCAGACAAGTCCTTGACAGTTTCCAAAATTTTGTAGGATTTTGGAGGCAGAGATAAATTCATAGAAACATAGAAACATAAGAAGTTGACGAATAGGACAGCAAGGCCCATCAGTCTGCATTTCTTTTTCTACCTTATAAATGTACCATCGTCCTTTGCTATATCAGTGACCTATCTATTCATAGTCATTTGTATTGCTCCCTTATGCCTATCCATGCCTGTTTGAAGCCCTGCACTGTATTCATAGCCACTACTTCTTGTGGTAAGCCATTCCATGCATCTACCACCCTTTCTGTGAAAAGAATTTCCTCACATTCCCCCTAATCGGCCTCCCTCTAATCTCATGCTGTGTCCTCTTGTCCTGCTATTTTCTTATATTTAAACATGTTAGACTCTTTCACCTTGTTTATGCCCATAGGTGTTTAAATGTCTCGATCATATCCCTCTCTCCTCCTTTGCTCAGGGTATACATATTGAGCTCCGTTAATCTGTCCTCATATGTCTTCTGATGCAGTCCCTGCCATTTGGTTGCCCTTCTCTGGACTGCCTCAATTTGGTTAATGTCCTTGTGAAGGTGTGGCCTCCAATACTGCACGCAGTACTCCAGATGGGGCCTAACCAATGTCTTGTACAGAGGATTATTACCCCTCTTAGACTTGTGATACCCCTACTAATACACCTAACACCCCTAGCCTTACCTACTGCTTTGAGGTCTGCTTGGATGATTTCAGGTCATCAGTGATGATGATGCCAAGTCTCTTTCTTCCTTTGTGACTGCTAGCAACTCCTCCCAGCCTATAAGTGGCTTCAGGGTTTCTCTTCCCTATGTGCATGATTTTCACTTCTTTGCATTAAATCCCAGTTGCCTCTTCCCAACATTCTGCTAGTTTATCCAGATCTCTTCTCATTCTGCCCACCCATCTGGATCATCTACTCTGTTGCAGATCTTGGTGTCATCTGCAAACAGACAAGCCTTCCCTCTAGTCCATCTGCTAGGTCACTAATGAAGATGTTGAATAGGACTGGCCCCAGGACTGATCCTGAGGTACCCCACTTGTGACTTGCATCTCTTCTGACTGTATACCATTTACCACCACTCTCTGTTTTCTGCCAGTCAACCAGTTTGCCACCCAGTTGACCAACTTGACCCACCGAGCCTACCTAGCTTATTTATCAATCTTCTATGCGGAACAGTGTCAAAAGCTTTGCTGAAGTCAAGGTAAGCGACATCAACTGCTCCCTTGGTCCACCACTCTGGTTACCCAGTCAAAGAAATCTATGAGATTAGTTTGACAGGACCTTCCTTTGTAAACCCATGCTGTCTTGGATCCTGTGCCCCCTATGGATTCCAGGTGTTGCACTATCCTTTCCTTAAGGAGTGCTTCCATAATCTTGCCACTACTGAGGTAAGACTGACCGGTCTGTAGTTCCCGCCTCCTCCTGCTACCACTCTTGTGGGTGGGATCACATGAACCCTTCTCCAGTCTTCTGGGACCTCTCCTGTGCTCAGAGACTCACTAAACAATTCTGCATAATGGCTCTGCTAGTTCCTCCTTTAGCTCCTTAAGTACCCTGGGATGTATGCCATCAGGTCCCATTGCCTTATCCACCCTGAGCTTAGCAGCTCTTGTGAGGACCTTTCTTTTGTGAAGGGAGTAGTGCTCACCTCCCTCCCCTGTGTCCATGCTGCTGAGCTGTGGGCTGCCCTACCTTCTCTTCAGTGAATGCTGAGCAAAAGTATCTATTTAGGATAGATGCCTTTACAGGGTCCTCCTCCTCACATGCTCCCTTTTCTCCATTAAGCTTAGCAATACCCCCTCTGGACTTTCTCCTTTCACTAATGTATCTATAGAAAGTCTTGTCACCTTCTTTTACTGTTTGTGCTAGTGTTTCCTCAGTTTGGACTTTGCCTGCCTTACTGCCTTACCTGCTTCCCTAGGGCAGTTTGGTATGCCCCTCATCTTCATCCCTGTGTGTTCCCTTATATTTTCTGAAGGCCAGCCTTTTGGCTCTGCCCTTTTCTGCTACTGTATTTGAGAATGATTCAGAATGATATATGCAGCTTTGTATCTCTAACCATTCTAGTATATCAGTTCCGGTCCTTTGAACTTGCACTCAGTCCGCACACTGGGTTTTGCGGCTTCTGCACAGAGAGAGTGGTGGACCCATGGAACAGCTTACTAGTGGAGGTGGTGGTGTCGGAAAGGGTGACAGAATTCAAGAATGCATGGGACAGACACAGAGGAATCTTAGCGTTGGGGGGAGGGGGGAGACCGGAGACCAAGTAGGGTCTGCAGCAACACTATAGGTAGAAAAAATAGGGCAGACTAGGTGGGCCATCAGGTCCTTATCTGCCACTAGATTCTATGTTTCGGTGTTAGAAAATGGCTTGTTACCACACACAAAACTGAGTTGGTGATCTGAAACTATTCAAATGAAATATTTTCCAAAGTCATCTCTTTGCAGGCGACTCCATTATTTTAGCACTACCGCACAATTTCCCAACTTTCAACATGACAATCTGGCTGACTATTAAGTAACAAACAGAAAATCTCCCCTGGATATGGAAGAAACCAAATGGCTTGACAGGCCAGACACAAAGATAATTCACATGCTCCGTGACTGTTCAAGAAGAAACTATTTGCTCTGACATATTAGCATACTGGTGAAGAAACTACTGAACACAGTATTCCTAACAGATCTGTTTTCTTCACACTGGAGCCAAGGGGCCTCATGACAAAATGGTTCAGCTTACTGACTTCACGTTTTTATTGAAATATAACAGCTATACAAAACAATGCACTCTGGTACTTCCTTGCAGACTGTTATAGATCACCAAGAGTTGGAACATGCAACTGGCATAAATAAAAGTTAATCCATCCTATGAACTGTGCTAAATATAAAACATCCTTTCCATGAAATTTCCACTCCCAAACAAAGAACTATCACAAATTGTGCACATTTTTTAGAATGTTAAAGTTGAAAACACACACCAAAACAGTTAAAAGTTTCTATAAAATTAACACTCCTTGACAAAAATGAAGCCCAAACTCGTTTCTTTTACACCTGGATCCAATGACAGTGAAGGGATAACTTTGAAACAAAATGTGTGCTGCTCTTATTATTGCACCAAATACTGCTGAAAATACAGTTCCTGAAAACACTTTGAAATGTTACATTTACAAACATCAGAGTATTCTACATGATCTTAGCACATCAATATTCTGTTTATTTATGTTGTACCTTTTGGCCAGGAAAGTCACACTATGCAAGGCTTGTTTCAGGTGAGTCCTGGGCACTGAAATTAAGGAACTTGCTCATGGTCAAACAGTGTGCAAGTGGTGGCTGTGGGATTCAAATCCAGTTCTCCAGGTTTGCAGCTCAGTGTTGTTAACCACTAACTACACTATACTGCCTCCATTAACTTTTAGCTGCATATATTTTTTAACCTAAATTTGAATTTAATTTGTATTAAACATGGTCCTTTCTTTTCTTCTGCAGAGTTTTACTATAAACATGTCATGATAATAATTAAAACAATTGCAAATAATTTTCTATCTCGATCACAGACTGATGTAATGTTGAAGCTCACAGCCATTCTAATTAGCAATTTGTACAGTAAGACATTTGTTCTTGTTGCAGTGTTGTCTTCTTAGCTCACTTGTTTATTTTTACAAATAAATATATATGAAAACTGTAAAGAAAAAAGATCTTTTGTTATCATGTTCTTTTCCCCCACCATTTTAGTGGGCATTAGCATGCACTCCTTTTTTTTCTGTATGTATTTAACTCTGCATGCATGACATGGGAGGACTAAACGAGGAGAGTCTTTTCACAAATGCACCACTCTTTTATACTTCTGAATAGTCTTTCAAAATATTTATTTTATGCCACACTAAATTAAACATTTTCCTACAATACAGATATACATTAGCTGCAGATTTCCTTTGATCCTTTTTCTTCCAGAAAGAAATTACTTTGTTTGGCATGATTTCCTTTGTTAAAGCCAGACTGCAGTAGTAGTAGATTTTATTTGTTTATGGCACCCTTCTCCAGAGGCTCTGGGTGCCAGTACAACAACAACAGAGACAGCCCTAAAATAAAATCAATACCATCCAAAATACAAATATAACACAATATAAAAATATACATAAATAACCCCTAATAAGAACAGACTCATAACAAACAACTAGGTCACACTGCTACATATCTTACATAGCCACAATTTAATACCAGAAGGGATTACTCACTCTCCTTAAGTCTGTATAAATAAATACATTTTAATACCCCTATTAAACACCTTCACTGAACAGGTCTCCCTCCCTCACACTCCTCAGGACAGAATTTCACAGTAAAGGTTTTGCTACTGCTTCAAAGGAACGCTCCCCTGAGGTTTTTAGCCTTGACCTGGGAACCACTAGGACTAGGAGGCAGTATAGCGCAGTGGTTTAAGGCTCTGAGCTGCAAACCTGGAGACCTGGGTTTTAATCCCACAGCCCCCAACTGCATACTGTGCGACCCTGAGCAAGTCACTTAACTTCCTTGTGTTCCCAGGTCGCACCTGTAAATACGTTTTCAGCTTAGTGCGCCTCTTGGTAAAAACAAAACAAAAAACTTCCTCGGAGCAGAGGGGCGTGCAGGACTGCAGGGATGCAGGAGATCACACAACCTGGGCCCAGCCGTGTAGGGCCTTAAGTTAGTAATCCAACTTTATAGGAGATACTCCACTTTTACTGGCAGTCAGTATAGTTCCCAAGGGACTGGGGAAATGTGAATCAGCCACAAAGGCCAGTTAACTACCTAGCAGCTGTGTTCTACACCAACTGCAGGTGCCACAACATACCTCCACTGACCCCAAGGTAAACAGCGTTACAGAAATCATGTCATAAGGTCACAAAGCATGCACCAGTGAGGGCAAGTTCTCCGACAGAATAAGAGATCAAATCCAGCTGATAGTTCTAAGATGGTAAAAGGCATTCTAGACTAGTGCCGACACCTGAGCCTCAAATGTCATCCCTTCATCCACAATAGCACCCAGATTCTTAACCTTCACAGCAGCCATAAGTCTAGAGGTGAAGAGGTGACAAAGCTCTGTCTCCCTCCTGGTTGCTGCCACTACCACCCCCCCCATCTGACTCAGCTCAAATCACCAGTACTTCAGTTTTGTCCGGAGTAAGTCTCAGCCAACTTGATGACATCCAGTCCTAGATCTCAGCCAAGCACTGATTAAGTACATCCACCATGCCCCTTGCCTCAGGTGCAAAAGACAGAGTTGCATGTCATCTGCACAGCAGGCAAACTCAACTAAATACAGTTTAATGATCCTACACAGGGATAGCATATACACTGCAAACAGTATGGGCGAAACTGACTTTAATAAAAAATCCTTTCTTTGATAATATAACATAACACATGAACAAATGAAAGGAAGGATGGAAGAAGGCTTGTCACCTATCAGGATCGGCCCCACTTCTTGGTGGCAATATCCATTAATGGTGGCATCCCATAAATCAATTTTTTTCTTAAACCTTTCTTGGCTTTCTGAGTGTAAGTTCCATATACAGTACTTACAACTTTCTGTAAGAAAAGACAGTTACCAGTAACAGTAGATCTTATGGGAAATCTCCTCTACCAAGTCACACCTATGGAACACAGATATTATCAGCATTGAACCTATCCTAATCTTGTGTCTAGCAGGCGCCAATGATAATGCATATTTTGGCACCTATATAATGTGGTCGTATCAAACTTCATCATTTTGCCTGTCTGCTGGAGACAAAGAAAACAATGTTATGCCAGCCCAACAAATGGCAAAGACAAGCATGCCAAAGCCCCAAAATGGAGTGACGACCAGCACAGAAAACCCAGAACAAGGTAAACAGAGTGAAGCGATGCCTTGTACAGTGGTGTCATCTCTTCCTGGATCTGCTTACAAAGTTTCTCTTTATGTAGCCTAGTATTTGTGACATCTTTTTGCACTGGTGTCCCTGTTTGAATTTTGATGTTATTGTAACTCCTGTATGTTTCTCCATCAACTCCTCTTAATTCTACCCCATTTAGATGGTAGCTTGCCTTTGGTGATTGTTTTCTGTATGCAGCACTGTGCATTTCTCTTTGTTAAACTTCATATCCATCTATCTGCACAGTCATTTTATTTTACCCCTTTTGGATACTTCTAGTCACTTCCTCACTTCCTGCTACGCCTCTACGGTTTGTGTCATCTGCAAACTTGGTAACCCAATTTATTACTCCTTCATTAAGCTCCTTGATATAAATGTTAATCATAACATACTGTACAGTAACAATGTAACGCAACAACCTAACATAGCATAACACATCATAAACATAACATAACACAATGTTCCTTAATTCAACTTCATTTAGATGGTAGCTTGCCTTATGGTGATTATTTCCTAAATGCAGCACTATGCATTTCTCTTAATTAAACTTCATATCACATCTGTTTCCACATTCTGCTGTATTGTGTAAGTTCTTTTGGATACTTCTAGTCCCTTCATCACTACCTCCTACTCCTCTTAATGACATCTGCAAACTAGTTAACCCAATTCATTACTCCTTCATTAAGCACCTTGATATAAATGTTAAACAACAAAACATACAGTAACATACCATACCATAGTATAGCATAACATACATTAAAAATAAACATTACATAACCTAATGTAAGGTAACGTAATATAACAAACATCACAGAAGTTCTGCTACAGGTTTTTTTCCTGACAGTGTCATAGTGGGCTCTACAATGCCGGTTCAATAACACTTTTGTTGACTGGCATCACAGCAATGGGATTTATGCTGTCCATAAGTTGTGGTAGACATAAATCCCCAAATGCCTCCTGGTCCCGTTTTTCTATTGGAGGCTTTGCCCCCTCCCAAACACCCCATGTGGGGGGTTCTGTCCCCAGCACCCCCAGTACTTTAAATTATTAACGCCAGTCAGAGTTGATTCAGGAAGGGGGTGCAGGACCAGGAGACAGTGTGCCCCTGTCTTGGGCGCAACAACACAGCAACCTGCAGGCAAAGTGTCGATTTTGCTGACAGTGAGGTATGTCGCTGTGTTGGTGTCGCCATTGGGGGGGGGGGTGACCCATCACAGTGCAGTAAATGTATTCTCTCTAAACCCCTCTTTAGCAGAATAACTTGCATTCAAAGAGAAGTAATTATATGTTGTCCATGTATAACACAACAGGAAAGTCACTGCCATTGTTGTTACTGTACTAATGAAGTCAGTTTTAGAAAGCTGAAAAATGAAAAACAGTTGCTGCTACTATGGCAAGAGCAAATTCTGTTTTATGTTATTTTTAGATGATATATTACATTTCCTATATTTTCCACCTTTTCTTCCGTGTACATGATTTTGGAATGGAGGTAATGATGAACTGGACAGAAGACTAGGACTGAAAGCTTTTCTAACTTACAGTAACTCCACAGGTGACTTGTTTTAGTGGATGAAATTATCCTGTGGTATGTTTATCTTCATTCCTATCATTTTTAAAATGACCACAGCAAAGGCAATTTCTGGTATGAAGCTATTATGATTAGTTATAAAATCAGCATCTGCCAATGTTGGCAGTAATCTTGCTAAAGCATTATATTAAAGGAAATCCTAACCCTTCTATAGTACATGCTAAGAAGGTAATGTAGCCATACAAACATACAAAACTGTCAACAGATAAAGGCCATTATGGTCTGTCTAGTCTGCTTTTAGATTGCAGCTCTTCTGTGAGATATCAGCAGAGCTTCCCTCCCTTCCTCTCCCCTGCCCCAAGTTACCCACCAGCCATCCGCTTTCACCATCCCACTTCCTCACTGTGATATTCCTGATAAGCTTAACCCATCCTCTTTTAAAGCCTCCCACAGTATTGGCTGAAACCAACTCCTCTGGAAGCTTATTCCATCCTGAGAGCACCCTTTCGGTGAAGAAATGCCTCCTTACATCTCTCTTAAATCCCCCAACTTTAGTTGATGTCCCCTTGTTATCCCTGCACCCTTTATGTTAAATAAAGCCCTCAGTGTTGACTGTTTATACCCTTAAGGTATTTAACGGTTTCTATCATGTCCCCCTTCTCTCTTCTCTCCTCCAATTTGTACATGCAGAGTTCTCCTAGTCTCTCCTGATGGGGCTTGTGATGTAGGCCCTAAACCATCTTGGTTGCCCTACACTGTACTCTCTCCAGCAAGTTTATGTCCTTTTTATGCCAGAAGTGGATCCGATACTCCATTTGTGGCCTCACCAGTGATCTGAACAGGGGCACTATGATCTCCCTTGTCCTAGATATGAACCCCCTGGCAATGCAGCCCAGCCTTCTCGTAGTTTTAGATGCTGCTTTGCTGCACTGCACAGATTGTTGCAAATCATTGGTGATGATAACCCCCTAGGTATCTCTTCCACAGTCTCTACTACTTTCACCTCCCAAACAGTACTCCGCCCCTGGGTTTCGTGTGCCAAGGTGCATAACTGCACTTTTGGTGCTGAATACCAGTTGCCAGGTAGTTTACCATCTCTAATTTAGCCAGGTCCTCTTGTAGCTTCCTTCTCCTTCTTCTGTATCCACCCTTCCACAGAGTTTAGTATCATCCATAAATAAGCTGATCTCACCTGTAATCCCTTCACTATGTCCCCAATAAAGACACTGAAAAACACAGGGCCAGAACAGAAGTCAGTGGTACCCGCTGGTGACTGGCCAAGATTCCCCTACCATCACACACTGACTTCAACCCTGCAACCATCTCTTTATCCAACCCGCTAGCTTCCCCTACACCCAGCCCTTCAAGCTTGCTGATATGTCATCCTGTGTGGGACTGAACGCTTTGCTGAAATCTAAATAAAGCACATCCACTGTCTGTCCCCTGCCAGCGTGACCCAGTTAAAGAAATTGAACAGATTTGTTTGGCATGATCTTCCCAACTTGAAAGAGTGTTGTCTAGGGTCTTGGATTCTGCATGACCTCAGCAGCTTTCCCACAGTGAAGGTCAGATGACGGGACAATAGTTCCCCGGGTCATCCTTAGGCCCACTCAATTTTTCTTCACTGCTTGTTCTATCTCAAATGTAAAATGACTGTTAAATGCTTGTAATTTGTTTTGTACCCCCTTACCCTGGGTTGCACCTGGAAATGAGTCCCAGCTCAGTGTGCCTTTCCCAGTTACCAAATGTTTAAATAAAACCAAAAACAAAATAAAATTCTCGTGGAGCATGCACCAGCCTCCAGTCCCTTGGCACATCCCCGGACTCTAGAGAGGTAGTAAACAGGTCTGCCAATGGGCATCCAGAATGTCAGCCATCTCTTTTAACACCTTTGGGTGCACCCTGTCTGGTCCTGGTGCTTTGTCCATCTGGATGCTCCTGAGATGCTTTAACACGGTTTCCATCAAGATGGGTGCTACCAGTCCCCACCTTCCCCCTGAATCAGCTTCCCTACTTCCCTACATACTGGTCCCTCTTTTCCCTTGTGAAGACCGAGCTGAAGTACTGGTTTAATACCTCAGCCTGTTCCTCACTACTCTCTGCCCATCTCCCCACCTTCTTCAGTCTCACTATACCCCCTTCCTCTGCCTCTTTTTCCTTCACATATTGGAAGAAACCTTTTCCTGACTCGATTCCCTCAGCTAGCTGAAGCTCCCACCTTGCTTTCACCACCCTGACAGTATTGCTTGCTACCTTAGACCTCATTAGATAAAATTCCCTCTCCTCACCCCTCTGTGTTACTGTGTATTTAATAAAAAAGGCTATTCTTTTCTCTTTTGCCCTGTTTGCAACTTTGGTGGTGAACCAGCTAGACCTATTTTGTCTGGGGTTTTTGCTCTTGATTCTGGTACAAGACTGTGTAGCCTCTGTGATACCAGCCTTTATTGCTTCCACCTCTGCTCTACCCCCATCTCCAGCCTAATCTGAGAGAGATGTTCCTTCATGATTTCTCCCATCCTTCTGAAATCTGCCCTTTTGAAGTCTACCACTTTGGTGCGAGTTTTTGATTTTTCATGTCCCAATCCCAGAATGAACCATACTGCCCTGTGGTCATTCACCGCCAGTGGGTCCACTACCCTAATATTATGGACATGGTCATAATTGGCTAAAACCATGACTTTGTTTACCTGAAGCACGTTCTAGCCCTTGCTAAAGATGTAACTATTGTTTGATATACTGAAGCTAGTAAGACAATACAAATGTAGATGAAACAAATCATTTATTAGAATATCTGTATTTACTTATTTTAATTTGTGACCAGGAAATGCATACTATGCTGTGACAGCCTGTTTCCAGGTGTGTCCTGGGGGATGGGTTACATGGACTCATTTTAGACAGTACACCTAGGAAAATCCCACTACTCTTGCAATAAGTTCCACGGGATCTTTAACTTCCACCAGATAACTGCCAGTATTGGGCAGAAGGGATCTTAGTTTAAAAGTGTGAAAAGAACAGCACCTCAACAGTGCAATACACCACAGTGTCAGTACTTTCTATTAGCCCAAGTTACTGGTGTGGAATTAGAATCCATGACGTTCAGAGGCGAGTGAGAATGCAACATATGGAGCCACTGACACTGCTTATATAAATATTATAGGGGCAAAGTAGTACCCAAATATTTAGTTTCATAGTTTCATAAAGTGATACGGGCTTGGGAGGCAAAATGCCCTTATGGAGCCTCGCCACCAGCATGGTGGAATAATTCTAATGTAAATACGATATTTTTTTTTACTTCCCTATAATTATCTGTTTTTGAAGGATTCCATAGTAACACTCTCTACAATTTTCCTTGGCAAAGCATTCCATTGAGTCACCACTCTGTGAAAACCATTTATTCCTTTTTGTGTTTTACAGTTCACCCTCTAAGTTTGTAACTATGTGATCATGTATGGGTCTGGGAGTTGTTCTTTATCAGACCTAAAGTTTCAAAGACACAGGTCACTAGTTGCTTTATATATCAAGCATAAATCTCCTCGTATTTGTCTGTATTCTAGGGAAAAAAGACCCACTTCTTGTAGTCTTGATTTATATTGTAGGGATCCCAGATCTCTGATTTGTTTGGTTATTTTCCTTTGGACCCCCTCCACTAATTTCTTTTCTTTTTTTGTGATTGGTCCACAAAAGGAAGAACAGTATTCAAGTTGGGTCCTAATCATACTTGTGTAGAGTGGTAGAATTACTTTTTGGTCTCTGCTTTTAATATGTTTAAGAATGCATCCAATAATTTTATGACACTTTTTTACTTTAACCAAAGTATGATTATCAAAAATTAAATTATCAACAAGAACCCTAAATATTTCTCATTTGTTGTTATTGCAAGTTGAACATTGATTTTATAGATGAAATTTTGGTTACTATGTCCAAAATGCATTACCTTACATTTTTGTTCATTAAAACACATCTTATTTTCTGTTGCCCAGGAGCAGACCGCATTTAGTTCTTCCTGGAAATGATTTGCAGCTTGTATGTTATTAATATACAGCCAAGTTTGCAGACGTCTGCATACTTGGCCATCCATACTCTTATTAGATGGTTGCATTGTTGATATTAATAAACTGAACAAGATAGGGCCCAGAACTGATCCTTGTGGGACCCCACTACTAACCTTTGCCCATGATGATAAATGTCCTCTGACAGTAACTCTCTGGTATCTGTTCTGTAAGCATGATTTCACCCAAATAATTATATTAGGATGAAAACCAAACATGCACATATAATTTATCATAACCTGATGTAAGACTTTATCAAAAGCCTTGGAAAAATCAAGGAGGACAACATCCATGGGTAACCCCAAGTCAAGGGATGCACTTACATTCTCATAGAAATTTAACAAGTTAGTCATGTATGATCTGCCCTGGGTAAATCCATGTTGCGTTAAGTCCTGTAAATTATATTTAGAAATGTGTGATTCGATTCTTGTTAATAAGGTTCTTTCGAATAGTTTACCAATAACTGAAGTGAGACTAATAGCTCTATAATTGGATACTAGCTGTTTATTACCAGCTTTACAAACAGGGGTAACAATAGCCTTATTCCATACTTAAATTGTCTCACCTTGATTAAGTGATGCATTAAACAAAACTGACAGGGGGCCAGTTGAGCAGTTGAGTTAGGGTTGAGCACGGGTTTCTATGTTTAACCTCAAATTTTGCAACTAATATAATCGAAACTGTTCAACAGATTTGAACTTCATTTTGCATGTGCAGTCTCGGGTAGATCTCTTGACCTGGCAAGTTGCATTCCAGTCGGATGTGCAGATTCGAGACCCAGATAGTGAAAAACATTTTAAAAATATGTGGTTTTTTTTTTACTGTTTTTGTCATTGCCTTGTGCACAGACTGGAATTTTGGTCTGCAATTTTCAGGATAGAAAATGCTTGGGCCACAATAGTGCCTTTCAGTGGTTTGATGAAAAAATATTAATCTGTTCCAAAGTAATTAAATTTTATAATTTCGGGTTCTGAGCGTGCTCAATACAGTCTTTTGCATAGGGGTCCAAAATGAAAAACGAATTTGGTCCAAATGAAAAAGGATCCTTTTTCATGATGGAAAAATTCCCTTTTCTTTTGCCATCTTGTTTTCCTTTTTTTAAATGGCATCCTGCAGTGAGACCAAAACATGTACCTTGCTCTTCGACTCTGTTACCTATATTGTGCATGTTACCATTGAACAAATTACCCCAAAATGTCTTTATTTTAACATGTTAAATCCTTTTCATCATCTGCTTCACTTTTTTCATTTGAGCTTTTTATTCAAACAAAAAAAAACTCATATGACAAAAAGGATTTAGACTTGAGTATTTCCCTGGTGTCTAGTGGCAACCCTACCCTCCAATTGTAGCCCCATTATAATTATTTATCTGGTGTCTAGTGGCACCCCCACCCTCTGATTGTAGTCCTCGCTTATTATTAAGTATTTCCCTGGTGCCTAGAGTGGCACCCCCCAACTGCAGTCCGCATTATAATTATTTCCCGATATCTAGTGGCATCCCGACCCTTGGACTGCAGTCCCCATTATAATTACTTCCCTGGTGTCTAGTGGCACCCCCCACCTGACTGCCCTTCCCATAATAATTTTGTATTTCACTGGTGTCTAGCAGCACCCCTCCCTCCCATGTCCATTGCTAACTGAAATAAAGAAAATGATCCCTTGATGTATTTTTTTACCTGTAAAAAAAGAAAACGGTCCCTCGCCGATGGCACCCCTCCATCCTCTTCCTCTCTGCACCTACCACCCCACATTCCCCAGTGCACCCCTACACAGCCTCCTCGCCTGAACAGGTCACAGAGTGAAGACCCACTCTCCAGTCTAAGACCTTGTTGCTGTTGGAACCGCAACTGCAACATGAGAAACTAAGATAAATGCTGTTCAATGTATTTCAATGGAGTTTTCAACTTTGATGCACAACTTGCCAATTTTTGCATATTCTGGCACCAAATTTTCACATTGGCTTTTGAGGACGCACCTCATGAAAAATATCAGTGGAATTTCGCAAATTCTGCCTGGAATGCGATTTCGCTTGTCAGCAAATCACCTTTCGGGTGGGATTTCAAAATTTTCACTGCTCTTGTTCATGAGGTGGGGTCATAAGAAGACTATGTTGAAAATCTGGGGTCAAAATATATAAAGTGGCAAAGTTATGCACATTCGTTAAAATTTGCCTATGCTCCTCGTAACTTTGCATTTACATATTTTCACCTAAATGTCAACATAGCTATTTTTTATACCACCTCATGAATGTGATAGCTGTCATTTTTAAAATCTGGGCAAAATGTCTTTTCATCTCTGGTGTGGAATTATGTTGTGGTGGTGCAGAATGACGTTTCAGCCAGGATTTCAAATTTGTAGTACCTGGTTCATGAGTTGGGGTATCAAGAAGGCTATGCTGACAATTTAGTTTCTGTTGTCCTACAAATGGAAGTGGAGGGTCCTGCACTTCCTTATCAACTTAAATGTACGTATCTATGGAGCGACAGGAGCGCGAGTGCTCAGAGGGCCCTGTGCTCCCTCGGTCAAATAAGGATACAGTTACACTATCTGAAAATGGATAGATGGATGGGAGCACAGGGCCCAGAGGGCACTGCACTCTGACAGGCAAATAAGGATACGATGATACTATCTCAAAAAGTAAGGACATTCTTTGCAAAAAGCTCTGTTAATGCAACATTTAGGGTTCAGACTAAAGCAACAAAAGTAGGGAAATGTGGCTTTAGGGTTTCCAACCTAAAACCCACCTCCACCATAAAACAAATCAGAGGTGCAGTCTTTCTTGGCGTTGTCATCCTAAAGCTCACTCCATTCTATACACTCCTCAAATGCACACATCTAATGTGGTGCGCTTTTAGGTTGACAATGCCTAGGAAGACTGCACTCCTGATTTGTTTTATGAGTGGGGGTGGGCTTTTAGGGTTGGAAACCCTAAAGCCACATTTCCCAACCTGTGTCACTTTAGCCGGAACCTTAACTGTTGCATTAATGGAGTTTTTTTTTTTTTTTTGCAAAGAATATACTGTATATAATGCAAAGTAAATATGATAATATTTAGTTAAAATGAGTCCATAAAAATGTTCCTGTTTCTTACTGATCATTTAAAAAGGCAATTTACTTTCTGCTTTACGTCCTTACATACTGTACTTTTTTCCATGTCAACAGCATAAAGCACATGCAAGTCCCTGATGCTGGTTGAAGTACTTTTCATACTCTTCTCGTGACACACATCAGAATTTCACACTACATTTATTGAAAATTTCAGAAAAGTCCTTTGAGCGCAAGTGCTCTTTTTACAAAGGTTCCAATGTCAATAACAGATTACACGGCAAACATAAATACACTCAAGTGGGTTTGTAGAAGAACAAAGTAAAGCAAGTACAACATAGTTCGAACGAGTACAAATAAATTTGCTTGGTTAATTGCATACAATTGTACACTAAGGAAGGTAAACAAAACACTGTAAAACAAGCACAGTAATGGCAGATGGCCATAGAGCCAGAGTCTATCACAAAGCACACATTAGTAGCCATCTTACTATGTATCTAGCATTTATCGCAACTGTTCGGAAACACCTGTTCAAACTTTGTGGAAATGACGAGTGTGACTAATGTGCTATTTCTAATAAACCCTCAAAGGTCTTAATCCATAAGATTCGAATGATAAACTATCAGATCCAGAAAATTTGACCAACTGTTGAATACAAATTAGGTCCATTGCACAAGTAAACAGGCATCTGAACAATTCTAAAATCTAAAAGATTCTTCTCTGCAAGCAATGACAGAAAGCTAAGTGGTCAAGCACTCTTGTGAAAGGAAAAGAATGGAACATGCTAGTGCTGCAATTTGTTGGATTAATTCGAAACTTCATGAGTAAAAGAAGCTGCATTTTTGTCACAAGCAGGCACTTCAGTGTCAAAAAATGAGAATAGTTTGAGGGCATTTTCTAATCAGCCATTACTTGTCTTTGATGTACTGTTACTGCACAGAATAACGATGTCAATCATGTTACTTTCTCTTTGGAAATACAGTCCACCCTCTTATACAGTGGCACTGATAATATGACTAGTTTTCTGTGCTGTCTATCACTATCAAGGAAACTGTCTTCTAACATGATACACTATGTCCTAGATTACAAAGGCTTGATTCAGCCATGAGAGCCCCACCCCTCCAAGGAAAATCTGAAACAAATGATAAAATGTTATATTAATAGAAGGTTTTAATTCTTTTTAATATTTACAAAGTTTGTTCATTAATGCTTACACAGCTGAATTAGACAAAACAATCATTTATTTACTCGTGTGATCTGTTACATGTCACACCGTTTTGATTTGCATATATATATATACAGTATATATATATTCTTTTCAAAGTATATGCTAAATCTGAAAGTACATTATGGGACTGTAAAATGTATTATTAGGACATGATATCTTACCTAGTCCTTTGGGGGTAATACCACTGCTGTCAGCAGGATTAACTACCCAATAGTAGTATTTAAGAGTGTGCATTAGCTGTAGTACGGTTCCCACTCTGCGAATGGTATTGTAGATCGTGGCAGTGCCAATGAACTCAGCTGACAAGTATGTGTATAGGGAAAGTTGGACCTAAGAGATCATGACAGAAAACAAATAGACATTTCATTACATAGGAGTTACAGACCAAATTAAGTTTAAAACCTGTTACTACCGTATGCCAACATTGAGAAACTTGTCATTTAACAGCTACAGATGCATCAGTGAAACTTTAGAAATAATATTAAAGCACAGTAAATTGTTTATTATCATATCCTTTCTATGGTTCTTTACCCTCATTCTTGAAAAAAGGGCTGGATGATTTCTGATGGACTCATGCTGCTTGTCCACAGGTATCATTACAATCCTCAGTTTAAGACAGCAATATATATTGCTGTGGACATGATTATAAAGTCGCAAGCAGAGTTTACTTGCAGACTAGCAGAGGAAGGTCAAGGGACAGAGATCCTGTTTTCAGACCCATGCCCTTAGTAATAACGTAACAAACTCTGTCAGAGCCATATACAGCTGCTCAGAGTTACGAGAGCTTAGTGAAACAGTAATTGGAGCTCTTGCTGCACTGAGTCAGACGATGGAAGAAGGTTGGGAGAGCAGAACCGCACATTGCAGTTTGTTGTTGCCATGACCAAGATGGCTGCTGTAACAGAACTGCAGTTGGCTTTGGTGGCCATCTTGGGTATGGTGCCATCACCGGAATTACAGAACAAAAAATAGTTCCTCGCAAAGGGGGTGTGTTTCTATGGCCAGCAGAGGGGAAGGGCCATAGAAACAGAGCAGTGGAACTGTGCCCCTGCACTGTGGAAGCACTCTGGAGCACTGTCCGGTCACGTGCTTCCACAATGCTAGAAGAGATACAATGATGGCAATAAGTCTGTAGAGCTCTGCCCATGCAGCCATAAAAAGGAAGGATAAATGCAAAACAATTCACAGAAACAGAGAAAATGATGGCAGATAATAGTGCCCCATCACGTCCGCCCAAGATTATCTTGGGACTGCACCCATCAGTCCTCCCTTCTCCCTCTCCCAGTCTGCACCTTATGGACTGTTCCCATGTGCCTATCCATCCCAGATTGAACCTTCCACTATTTTAGACCTGATGACCTCTTCTGGAAATTTGTATAAAAGTGTTTCCTGACATCCATCTTGAACCCCTCCCCACCATGAAATTAAATATTAGCTACATTGTGTATAACTATAAAAGCATTCCCATATCAGTAGCTCATATGTTTTTGTAATGCACTTTACTTACAAGACAACAAATACATTTGACATCTGTCCAATGTTCAAAGATCAAGTGACCAGAAGTTTTGCTACAGTACAAGCTTAAATGAGACTTGCAGTGTCAGTGGCTCAGTAGGTAGACACTTGCCTCTGAGGCTGGGAGATCAGAGGGCTGTGGGTTCAGGTCCCACATCTGGCACTTGGGTTAATATCCCAGTACTGACACTGTAGTGTAGCATGAGAGGGGTGCTGCACTTCCAAGGTGCCGTCTTTTGGATGAGATATTAAACCGAGGTCCCATCTGCCCGTTCTGGTGGTAGTTCAGGTGGATGTTAAAGATCCCATGGCACTTCTCGAAAAGAGCAGTGGAGTTTCCCCAGTGCCCTGGCCAAATTTCCCATTCACTAAAAAATTACCACCAACAGCTTAATCTGGTTCAAGGTCAGTTGGCATTCATCTGTATTCCCCTCCCCTGGGTCGTGCCTGAAAATAGACAGGATTTGTCTAATGTACTTACCCGGTCAAAGCGCCCTCTCTACCTGGGGCTGTGTGGCTGGGTGTTTGTGTTTGTCTCTGTCAATAGTTTAGTTTAGTTTTGTGGATTTTCATGTGTTTTGGCTTGGAGGAACTAGACCATTCTTGGATATATGATCTATGAAAGTTTCCTGGACGAAGAAACTGGAAAACATCACCAGCAGATATTGGATTCTCATTATAAATCAACTTTTGGAAGTCATCACAATCAAAGCACGTACAGCTGAGAAATTCTACAGCTCTGACCTGGGAAGTGCAAACTGAATCCACATTTCCATCTACTTTGTTGCTAAAGGGAACTGCATGTCTTTGAGAACCATTCACAACTATTTAAACAAAGGGAAGACACTGACAAAGGGTTTTAACTTCCTGCATATGCCCCAGGCCAGTGTTCCAGGAATTTAACACATCCTTTGTCTTGTTACCGTAGATCAAACAGTTTACTGGTCATTTTCATGTGGATTTGATTATTTGTCATCATTTGGCAATGGGGTAAATCCTCCCCCTGGAGGCACACCACCAAAATTGATCTGTCCCTGCTCATGTGTGAGCCTTGGGTTTACCCATGTAAACCTCCTCCTGTCTTTTTCTATCTCTCTCCATTTGTTATCCACTGTGTCAACTTCCTCTCTCCTCCTACCCCACGCAACCCCCACTGTAAGCATCTTGACATCCTACCTTCATTATGGAACCATGGCAATACCCTTTATTTCTATCTGAGGCACCCCATTACTAAGGACTGGGTGCAAACGACCGCCTTGGCTGGAAAAATCATATTTGAGCACCTGTTGTTAGCAACCCTCCTTTGTTGGGACCCTAGGTGACTGCACTGTATCCAAACCTGCAGCATGCAGAGGAAAGACGTTACATGGTATGAGCTACGGGAGATATCCCTCAAACTGCTGCTCCTCCTACTTCTCATGTCTGGTGGGATCCACCCAAACCCTGGCCCTGGCTCAAACATTAAGATAAAGCCTGCAAAACTGAAACGGGCTATCCATTGTTACCCTAAATATCTGCAGCCTCCTTCCTAAGCTGGCATCTCTTCAAGCCTTTATTGGACAACATAATCCTGACATACTTGTAATTGTTGAGACCTGGCGCAACACCTAGCACTCTAGATCATGCAATCTCGCTCCAAGGCTACAACCTCTTCCAGACTTGACGGGTAAAAGAAAAGGGGATGTGTTATCTATATGAAGGACTATCCTCGTGCCACCTTGCCAGTTTCTCCCAGAAAACACCTAGTACAACTTCTCCTGTCAAGCTTCTCTTGGTGCCCATAACAAAGTGCTTACCGTGGCTGCAGTCTATATCCCCTAAAGACCCACGAGCTGGGCTCCAGTCTATCCTTGAATTTGCAAGATTACAACTTCCTGACTCTGAGCTCCTCCTTCTGATGATGTCAATATAAATTGGCTTGCCTCAGATATCGGACCCAGCAGGGATACTATCCTAGCAACCAACCTAACACAGATGGTCAACTCCTACTAGAAAAACTACAAGACTGGAACCAGCACTCTCATTGACTGGATTCTTACTAATCGCCCAGACCGGATAAAAACACCACTGTTCTCTCCGACTCCCTCAGTGACCACTCCCCTGTGATCTGTATCTGGACAAATAAATTCCACAAACCACCTCCTACAACCATCCTAGAGTGAATGCTACCATGCGGAAACCTTGCTAAGCTAAGACCTGCCTCCTACAACAAGACTGGTCCCCTATCTACAATCGCTGGATGTGGATGCTGCCCTAGACTTCTTCATTAAAACTTTCAACACTGCCTGCGACACCTCGCACCTTTCAAAATGTAAAATCAAAGCCCTCTCTAATCCCTGGCTAACAGCCAAACTACTGGCTCAGCTTAAAGCACGTGACCATCTTTGGGCTATAGCCAGGGCCACAGGCTCCATAACAGACTCACTTAACTATAAACAGGTGCGCAACCTATGTACTTCACAAATCAGGCAAATGAAGAGCTCCTATTTCAAGAATGCTCTAGAAACCACCTGGGGTGACGGGAGATCCTTCTGGGACAATATACGTAATATTACGGGCAACACAGAAACATAGAAACAGAATTTGACGGCAGATAAGGACCGCTTGGCCCACCCAGTCTGCCCATTTCCCTACCTGATGGATAAGCTGCAGATCCTAGTTAACCAGCAGCCTACTTCTTCCCTACCCCACCCCTAGAATTGCCTTATGACTGTCCCATGCATGCTTGAATTCCACTACTGTTTTGACTCCACAACCTCCTCTGGAAGGCTGTTCCATACATCCACAACCCTCTCTGTGAAAAAATACTTCCTTAAATTACCTCTGAGCGACCCCTTCTATCTTCAAATTGTGCCCCTTGTTCTTGCACCTCTTTTTGAAAGATGCTACCCTCTTGGACTTTGTTGATTCCCTTGAGGTACTTGAAAGTTTCTATCATGTCCCCCCTCTCCTCCTTTCCTCGAGGCTATACATATTAAGCTCCTTAAGTCTCTCTTCATATGTCTTCCGGTGCAGACCCTGCACCATTTTAGTGCCCTCCTCTGGACAGCTTCCATCCTGTCTATGTCTTTGCAGAGACTGGGTCTCCAGAACTGCATGCAGTACTCCAGATGTGGTCTCACCAGCTGTCTGTACAGAGGGATAATAACTTCTTGTTTTCTGCTGGTGATGCCTCTCCCTATGCATCCCAGTCTAAAACAAACAGTCTAAATCCTCTCCCACGGCAATGAACATTGATGGCTCCACTACCCATGACCCTAAGACTATGGCCGATGCCCCTAAATAAAACCTTCACTGACCTCAGTGGTGTCCTCTCACCAGACTTCTTCCAGGACTTGTCGGTTCCAAAACTCGTATCCCAAACCACCTCGCCAGACAAACCGCTATTTCACTTTAAAATAGTTAAGACATATGAAGCCTACAGATCCATAAAAAAGGCCTGCTCTAAATCTAGAAATAGCAGTGGCACCATTGATCTAAAACTTCTGTCCCACACCTTGGAAGAAGTGATCCACCCCCTCACCAAAATTCTCAACCTCTCCCTGTGCCAAAGTCAATTCCCCAACACATGGAAGGCTGCTATAGTCACACCAGTGCATAAAGGGGGGGGCGACAAATCCACACCAGGGAACTATCGGCCCACATCTATACTTCCACCCCTCTCCAAAGCTCTTGAACGGATCGTGGCAGATCAACTATCAGACTACCTGCAAAAGTATGATCTACTCTGCATTCAGCAACACGGATTTAGGAAAGGACACAGTATGTCGACAGCCCTACTTGATTTCTCTAGTGAAACTCACAAAGCCTTGGATAAGGGTTATTTAACTGGAGCTGTTTTCATAGACCTCACAAGGCCTGTGACACTGTTCACCATAGCCTTCTAATCTCTCTTCTGCTCAACATTGGGCTGGCCGGGGACCTGGGCCTGGGTAAAAAGTTACCTGGCACAGCGTTCTCAAACAGTAAAAATCTCTGAGGTTCTCTCTGACTCCAAACCGGTCCTCTCTGGTGTCCCCAGGGCTCAATTTTAGGTCCTCTCCTCTTCAGCCTATTTCTAAACTTGCTTCACAAATCCTGCCCTGAAAAATTAATCGCTATGCTGATGGCGCTGTAATTCTCTCTCCTCCCATGGATCCAAATCCACTACGACATAGAGCCTGCAGCTTGCTTTCTCATGTGTTGAAAAGTGGTTCCTTGAGCACAAACTGGTCCTAAACCAAAAAAAACAAAAGTCATGCTTTTTGCCAGTCATCAAAATAGAAATGGGCATACTCCACTCATCATAAAAACTTCTCTTGGAAATACACTAGAACAAGTGAACACCTTCAAATACCTTGGTATCACTTTTGATGAATGTCTTACTTTTGCGGTCCATATCGATAACACTGCAAAAACAGTGCACCAACGCATTGGAATTTTGTACCGGAACCGTCAATTTTTCAACCAAGCTGCCTTGAGGATTGCTGTTCAAAGCTCCATCATCTCAATCATAGACTATGGTCTAATTGTCTATGGCTCAGCTACTACCACTGCACTAAAGCGCATCTCAACAGCACTAAACAACACCTGTCGACTCCTCACTGGAGCACAGAGACGGACCCACACTTATGACCTCTACACGGAAATCGGTTGGTTGCATCTTTCCAATCGCCTCATGTATCTCACCTGCGTGATGGCAAAAAAATCAATCTTGGGACTCACTCCTCCATGTATCCGGACCTGCTCTGCCTGAACAATGGCACTCATACCACCAGAAGATCTGACCTATAACCTTCCTTGTCCCTAGATGCCGGACTGCTCAGGGACAAAGATCTTTTACATACCGTGCCCCTACCTGGTACAATGCCCTTAACCTGCCCTCCACGACATTGGGAGCTTTCAAATCCATACTTTACGCTCACCTCACAACCTCCAGCACCTGTGACTGCTTTGACTAAAGTCTCATCCCACTGAGTGCACTTACATTTGTTTCACTCAACCACCATGGTCTCCTCTTTGACAAAGACAACCTGAGTACCACTAACCTGGTTCTGTCTGCTCCTAAACTTCTTATTTCTCCCTCTTCCTCTCAAGCTCTCCAATCCTTATTCCTTGCCCTTGACACTGCCTCTGAGTTCCTTTTTCTTTTCTGTACATAAATGTTACTGTTTAAGTTGTGGCCTTGTTAAACGGCTTACTGATTGTTTGTAACACTGTCTACTATGTTTTTGTACTTAATGTTGTGGAACCTTTGTAAAAGAGCCTTGGCTCAAAGGTATTAATTCCCAGAACAATAAACTTCAAACAAAAACTAAATAAATAAATCAACAAATTTTGACTTGTACATGATCTACAGATATTTGTTTCCATCTGACTGCCCACAAAATTATGTTTCTGAGCCTCAGACTACAATTCCTCTGAAAGCAGATTTGACCAAAAAACAGGTGGCTTCCATGTTCTTTTAAACTACAAAATTATCTTTAATTCCGCACCACAGAAAATAATGCGTTTACCACAGGCCATGCACCTCTCTTGATCGACTGTAAAAGATTAGAATAACATTTTCCATAACAGATATGTTTTTGCTAAAGTTCCTTTCCCTAGTGGTCAGATGGGCCTAGAGATAAGAATGTATCCTTTCGTGCAACCTAGTGCTGTCTAAATCCCCAAATAAGTGTATACTGTTACTCAATAAATGTTCCATGCACACACACAGCAGCAACATGTGATCACAACCCCCTCATCTGCGCATATCAAACATGCTCAAAGCACACAATGTCTCCTATGAACATGACAAATTTATTTATTTAGTTAGTTTTTGTTGACCATGTAAGTGCACTAGCCATAATATGCCTATATTTAGGCATGACCCAGGAGAATACAGCAATCAGACAGGAATAAAACAGGGGAAAACAATGCATGACAATAGGAAAACATACTGAACACATTACAAATTAAAACAGCAGGTTCAGTATGGCCACCGAGTACGAGGCCAGGACAGTAATATACAATAGGCAACAGGAAAGAAAGTACTAGGTTACAGTAAGTTGAAATATACAGCACACAATGTATGACAGAATTAAGTAAGCATCATACTAGGCAGTAAGCAGCAGACAGTATTTAAGGACATTCTAATAACCCATGTAGGCTCTAGCAGCTTATCTGTATAATGCATGCATGCATGCTCAACACTTTGCAGAAAAGTGCATATGCAAAAGATTGCTTTTACTTTGAATATCTAGCTTTCCATGTGTACAGCAATGAAAACCAAATCAATAGCAGAAGACCTGCTGTGCAGATACTTTTGAATGGTTATCCTTTATAGTTCAGGTACATTAAAATCGTATTTTACTCATACAGCTTATTTTTTAAGCCATGGCTAACCTGATGACTTGCACTCTCTCTCTCTATATATAAATATATATATATATAGGGTGGGATATTCAAAAGGGTTGCGCCTGCGCAAGACCAACAGTGTGCCATTCTGCGATATTCAGCAGGAGGCAGTTGCGCCCACTGAAACATGCTGAGCAACAGCACTTAATGTGAATGGCATGCGCGACCATATGGGTGGAGCTATGCATAAGAGCGTAATGCGAAATTGAAGACTTTACATTGCGCCAATAGCGAACTGTCGGAAATTGGCGCGACAGCGGAAATGAGCCAAAAATAAAAGGCTCAAAGAAGCGGCCAAGAACGCTACAAGGATGCCAAGTGGGGTAGAGAGAGAGACAGACAGACAGACAGTGACAGGCTAGGCAGGCAAGGCAAGCATTAGGGGCCATAGGCTGCAGAGGCTAGCGGGGTGCCCGTGCAGTGGAAGTAGTAGCCAGGACAGCCGGGGAACACACAACACCAGCCGGGGGCAGCCAGGAGATGGATAGTGCCAGCTTCCACATGGAAGCTGTAATGAGGGGTGAGAATGCAAGCTGCAGGGGGCGAGGCGTGGAAGGGCCCGTCGGCAGCGCCCCAACAGGCAGTACCATGCCTGCATCAGCTATGAGCTGTATACAGATGTCGAGATCGTGGGCCAGTACCGCCTGAACAGGGCAATACTGAGGCGGCTTTGTGAGCTGTGCAGTGATGTGATGCAGGCACCCTCACGACGGAGTCACGCTCTGTCAGTGGAGACCAAGGTGACAGCCTGCATGTGCCTGCTCACCACGGGCACCTTCCAGAGGCCGACAGGGGACACCACAGGCATCACACAGTTGGCCACGCCACGATCCTCACCCAATTCCTCAGCGCACTGCTGCCACATGCTGCGGAGCACATCCATTTCCCAGCACCGCAGCAGAAGTACAGCAAACATCACGGGAGTTCCACAGGGTAGCACGATGCCTGGCGTGCAGCAATATAGACTGCACCCATGTGGCCTTCAGACGCCACCTGGCCCCAATGGGCAGTGTATAGGAACCGAAGGGCTACTCCAGTGTCAACTGCCAGGTGGTGTGTGATGCCACTGGGCTAATAATCAATGTCTGTGCCACACACCTCGCGGAGCACATGATGCCTTCATATGGCATCATCAGTCGCACTGTGCCATCGATTTGAGAGTGGGACATCCCACAGGCCATCTAGTGGGTGAGTACGCATATGGAATGCAAACATGGGGCAAGGGTGGAATGCCACAGGTGCCATGGTAGTGGCACACAGGGATATGGGCAAATGGACCTGAACATGACACTGATCTCCACTATCTCCACACAGGTGACAGCGGGTACCCACTCCATCCCTGGCTGCTCACACCGCATCGGCGCCCATGACCCCATCGCAGCAACGCTTATAAGGCACATGCTTCACACGCAACATCATAGAGCGGTGTTTGGGATGCTCAAGGCACGCCGATGCCTAGACACCTCCGGCGGTGCCCTACAGTACAGCGCCCAAAGGCCTGTGGGATATTCCTGCCCTGTTGCATCCTGCACAACATGGCCAAGGACTGTGGGATAGCCGTACAGGTTGAAGAGGGGACAGCGGCGGGACGCCAGTGGCGCCTGTGTTGATGTTGATGAGCAGCCCCCAGGACGGCGGACCCCCGACTGATCCGCAGACCCAGCTGCACCGGGACACCATCACAGAGGAGCACTATGCACAACACAGGTAAGTCAAGGGGACATGTGCAACCAACACTGTCCATGCGCAAACCACAGGCACACAGGGTAACACACCAGGAGTGCAAGACGGCCAGGGGAGTGGAAGGGTCCAGGCATACAAACACACCATCAGGGAGGGGTGAGCACTCATATGGACACACACACACCAGGCACAGAGCGTACATGGCCAGATGCAGCACAGCAGAACCGACATTGCTAACACACAGCACCACTGACCACCCCACCACCTGTACTGTCCAAGCACGCGGTGTCAGATGCTGGGCACCCTTGCACCTTGGTGGACAGTACAATGCAGGCATCATCATGCACACGCACCTGTGGGCAACAGTTGGGAGGGTGTGCAGGTGGTCCGTGGTGTCGTGTTGAGCAGAGCACCCGGCAGTGCACTGCCCACCATGACACACATTGCACACAGGGCAGCACCAGACAGGGCCCGCACTGGGAGACAGGTCAGTCATGTAGCACTGTCCCATGGCCACCGCGATGCGGGCTGGCCCCGCCGCGGACCCAACAGCACTGGCAGGCTGAGCAGGGGCCACATGGGGTGGCACTGTTGGACCACCAGGGTCCCACTATGCCGAACGCGACCTTGCCCGCATAGGGGTCTGCAGCATGCCGACACACCTGCACCAGGGGTGCTCGGGATGCCCAACAGCAAACCCGCGCCGACAGGCCTGGTGTCACACAACGCCGGAACGGGAGTGGAGCGTGAACTGTGTGGGTGTGCAGTACAGGGTCACCTGACTGTGTGCCCAATGCATCCACGACAGAGACCACTGCCTGGGTCAGCCTGTCAATGGCGGCGTCACATCCATCTGCATGTGACCATCTCTGCACGGTCCAGAGCACACCCCTACTGTGCCGCTCCACAGCCACACAGTGCCTCCACGGACACTGCAACCCGCCTCTGTTGCTGTACTGATTCCCGCAGCAGGCGGGTGTGCTCGTCCAATGGGTACTCTGCCACAACGGCAGCCTGTCCCCCAGGGTGTTGAATGTCCTGATGCACAACACCCCTTGAGGGTGGGCGCTGTTTGCCAGGACCAGGAATGGGCATATCACAGGGCGGCGGGCATGTGCCACTGCTGGACACTGTACCCCCATATCTGGTGGGAGACTGCTGCTGCTGCCCCTCCAACCGCTGTGCCACAGAGTCCACTTTTTCCACTGCTGTGGCCGCAACAGTGCCAGACACCTGCACAGCCACCGTGCTGCCCCACGGTGCTGACAGGCTCAGCCTGGTGTGCCGACATGCTGGCTTAGTTGGAACCAGCAAGGCCCAGGGGCACGTGATGGCCTGCTGTGTGTCCGCCATGGGACACACATGTCACTGCCCATTGCAGTCCTTGCATCATCAATGGTGCAGGTACGTGCTACAGCCACAGTCACAGCGTGATGGCATGCTTGCATGCCAGACTGCTGAGACACAGGCTGTGCACCCCCCACACCCAAATCACCGACACCAAGAGTTGACAGCCCTGCGTGCATGCTGGTGCAGTGCATGCTGGCTGGTGACAGAGTGGATGGACCCTCCTCCATGTCCAGCAGGTCATCCTCACTGCCTGGTCCCACCACCACCGCCTCCTGGAGATGAACAGGATCTGCAACAGAAAGAGAGGACATGTGAGTGCATGTGACCAACCTCCCCAACACCACCACCATGTCATACCCGTGCAGTGATGGGCTTCCACCTATCTGGAATCCACCTCCTGGTACGCCTCAATAGCACTGCGCTGCATAGTTGCAGCCAGTCGGTCCTCAGCCGGGTCAGCTCCACCACCGCTGGCTGGCCCCGCCAGTGCTAGCGCCAGCCCCCTGAGGGCGCCACCTTCTCCTTCACCCTCCTGCGGTCTGTCCCAATCTTTTTCTTGCATTCCTGCATGGAGCGCTGGTGGCTTCCGTGCAGGTTCACTGCCCGGGCTACCCCCTCCCATGCAGCCGCACGGGCCTGAGGGGTGCCCCTGCTTCCACGCAGTAGTGCCTCATGCTCCAGGTAGGCCTGGAAGAGGGCCTCAGTCTCTGCCGTGGTGAAGTTGGGCCTCCTCCTTCGCCCACCATCCTCACCTCACCTTGTCTCTGCTCGGTCATGGCGATCTGTATGGGTGTGGTGGACACCTGTCACTGTGCAGTCTACAGCATTATCCCATGCCCATTGTCCAGAACATCCCACAGCATGCAACTCACCTTCACCTGCAGTAACCGACTCTGTCCAGCACAGCCCACTGTCACACTTTTATAGCGCAATGCATGCAAATTAGGAGAGGAGCAACTGTAATGAGATGCAAATCGCGCCACTGCGCCTTTGAATGGCTGATCAGATGATTTGCATGTGTCGGCTGAATATCGCGCCATTGCGCTTTTCGCAAAACGGTTGATCCGGCTGAGCCAATAGCGCAGATCTGTGACTGTGCGGTACACTGCATTGCGCATGCCCAGGTAGCTTACGCAGGCGTCTGCCGCGCTGATGACGTGCAACGCGCGATCGGCAATTCAGGCCATGGCCACCATTGTGCCAGTGGCGCTACAGCACTGGGCACTATATGGCACTGTGGCACTACCGCGCAATAGTCCACTGTGGCACTGGTACGCAGGTGGTCGGTCGCGCAGGATGCGTGATCGCCAGATGGCGCCAGCGTGGCCTGTGTCACAGACCCTGACCTGGTGTCCACCTTGCCCCTGGTGCTGTTCGCCGTCGTGTGTACGGGTCCTTTGCGCTGTCTGGTGACAGCGCTATGAACTGATGGCGTTGTTCGAACAGCGCGATTGGAACCTATGGTGGTCTATTGCGCAACATCTCCATCGCAGTCACGGCGCAGCGGGCCATTGTCTGCTGTAAAATTGTAGCATGACATGCAGGAGGGCAGTGCAATGGAGCCCTGTGGAGGTGGCCAACTTGGTGGCCCTGGTGGAGCCCCACTGTGGGGCACTGTATGGTGAGGTGCCCCTCACCATGGCAAGGACCCAGGTCTGGCAGCAAGTGGCCAGTGACCTGGTGGGGGTCACTGGGCAGCGCCGGTCTGCTGAGCAGTGCCGGCACAGATACAGTGACCTCCGCAGAAGGGAGCCTGAGCTGCATGAGCGGCTACATTCACGTGCCAGGAGGGGTGGGTGCCTAGGCCAGGTGGGTGTACCGCCTATGCACCTGTATTCTCTTTAGGGGTGGAGTGTGTTTTGGTGGATGTGCAAAGGTGATGGCTCTGACATGGTTGGCTGTGTCAGTGTGTGAGATGCATGGGGCTGGCTGTGTGGGCAGGCACTCTCACTGGGGCAGGGGGCAGTCAGCTTTGGAGTCACACTGATGTTTTTCTCAACATATGTCTCCCACAGGCCGGGATGTGAGGATGCAGGCACATGCTGAGGAGGGCCGTGACAGGGCCCCAGTGCCAGTCAGTGGTGCAGCAGGAGGTGGGCCACAACAACAGCGGCAGCAGCAGCAGCAGTAGCAGACACACCTTCTTGCGGAATGTGAGTATCATTACATCATGGATCCTATAGCATGCTGGAGGGGGTGGGCATGCCACCAGCCATGCTACAATCACAGCCATGCACCACACAGGTGAATTCATCACTGTCCAGTGTCACTGCACGTCTGTGTGTGCATCACTGGTGGTCCATGCATGCACTGGGCACATGGCTGTGTAACTGGCATCGCACCACATTGCCACGCTCACTTGACAGCCTTGTTTGTGCTGTGATGGACATGGGCAGTGTGTGTGTGCAGTGGTGCACATAGCTGGTGCCGCCTGTTTGTGATGGCCATGTGCATGTTCACTGTGGGTGGGTGCATGCCATCACAGGAGTGGACATTGGGCTATATGGCTTGCAGGTTGGGTGGTGTTCAGGGTTGTGGTCAGTCATAGCCATTGACTGTGTCTCATTTTCCTAGGCCTCAGTGTTCTCAGGAGGATACAGCTGGAACTGCATGGGCTGACGAGGTGTCCTTGGACAACCAGGCCATCCTCAGGGACATCCAGTGACATGGCCTATGGAGGAGGCATCGCCAGGCACAGCGGCACTGGGCAGAGGAGGACCAGCCTGCTGGGCCTTAAGCCAGATTCCCCTTCCCACTTCACCCATCCCTCCCACCCTGCCTTCCCTCTCCAAGTTGTTCATCCCTACCCCTTGCCCACCCCTACCTTGTACCCCTACCCCCTTGTAAATAGTTATGGTTGATTGTTTTGTGATTTACATTTTTATAATACATTTATATTTTGTTATGAATACTGTGTTGGTCTCTGATTTGCAGCTGGCTATGGTTGCTCAATTGTGGTGTGTATGCCATCCTGGGTGGTATGGTCCTGTATGTGTGTGTGTGTGTGTGTGTGTGTGTGTGCATGGGAGGTATCTCCAGCATGGCAGTGACTTTCTGTTGGTCTTGTCTGCTCTGCTGCCACCCACTGCTGGGTGCACAGGGTGGGTCTGGCGTAGGCGTTTCTCTGCTGCGACGGGTTGACGGCGCGGGGATGCATGGTGTTTCCTGCAGTGCCAGTCACTGCACATGGGTGGTGTCTTGGGGTCATGGTGCAGGGTGTGCTGTGCGCAGGGGCTGATGTGCACTGTGGTTGTCAACCCCGTGTGTGGCACCTCAGCTTGCCAGTGGTTGTGCTGGGGCGTCATGGCTCTGCTGTGCTTTGTTGGCTTGTCCCCATGGGCCAGTAGATCATCCATCCCACCCCCAGTGATGCTGTGCTTGGGGTGTGCAGGTGTCTTGTTGGTTCTGCAGTGTGTTCCTATGCCCATGTGTGGCATGGCTGGCGGTGGGCCCCAGCCTGCCTCCCTGGTTGTGCACTTCCATTGCTCTGCTGGGGGGCGGGCGCTGTGCTTGCGCTATGGCACCTCTGGACTGCTCAGCTGGTTGCCCTTGTTGCGCCATGGCGCAACCTTTCTGCTCAGCTTCCTTCCTGGTTGCGCTGGCGGCGAAGTTAGTGCGATATTCAGACGCTGGCTGCTGCTTATTTGTTCTGCTCCATGTTTGAATATCACGCCTGTTGCACATATGCGCAATTGATTTGAGCTTGCTCCTGCTGTTGAGCACATTTTGAGCGCAGTTTGAATATCTGGCCCATATTGTGTGTGTGTGTATATGTATATATATATATATATATATATACACACAGTATATAGTAAATTAAGTTGTGAATGATAGCAAATAGAACTCAAAATGTGGAAGAGGTCTGCTGCATCAACATATTCTCAAGAGCTAAGAAAATATTCACGTAGCTTTAAGTATTAAACATAATGGAAACAAAAATAAATATGCTTTGTGCATATAGATTTTACTGTGCAGATATTAATGTTGTAGGACAAATGTGTCTCTTTATATATCAGCAGGGGGGCTATACACAAGCAAAAAATCAGATAAAATACTCAGGTTTAAAAATAAATCAATCTTGCACAGTTCAGAGCATAAACTGGAACACTGCTGTCCAGCTCATTAGGTGTCAATGCTGTGTGCTAAATTACCACAGCGCACTGCTATTATCTCTAGTCCAGTTTCCATGAGTACTTCGGAAAGAAAACATGTTGTGCTCTCTTAGGGACTAATGTTAATGTCTGGCCCATGCAACCTTTGGGAGGGCACATGATCATCAGCAGTGGATTAGTAAACTGGTATCCACAAGAAATACAACACATTATAAAATATCTTTGGATTATTTATGCTTTCTGACTAGGTTACATTCCTCTATCCCACAGAAAACACTACCATGAAAACAAAAAAGAAAAAAAAGTTAAATCAGAAAGGCAAAAATAAAATATTGTAATGAAGGAAGGCTGGCACACTGGTATGAAGAATATGCCAGAAGAAACTAAAAGAATGTCAGTACTTAGCAACTGTATACCGAAAGGCACTTAATCACAACACGCTGTGAAAAGTAAGCTTTTATTAAAATGCAAATGTGCCAACAGCATTTAAAATACCAAGTCAGTGTAGATACAGTACTTTCAGGATGTCTACTAAAAACCACATAAGATCCATGATTTTCAGCAGACTTCTGCAAATACTGTATCATTAAACAGAGTTGAATGAGGAGTCGACACAGGTATTTATAGGCGACAGATGACAGACATGGAGGTGAATGGTAGGTATGTGCCATTTGCCACTGCAAAGAGTAGATAGGGTGTGGGCTGGAGACACCGGACACCAGATGTGTTACCTTGGAGAGTGGGCACTTGACATCGATACTAAGAGGGGATCACTAAACCACCAGAGATTTTAATTTCAACTGGCACAGTGATTGGGGCAGGAGGGTTGTCTCCTAGAGTACCTGGGCATTAGTATTTATTTCTAACTTGCATGGGGATTGGGATGACGGATGGTCTACTAGTCTACCAGGGAACTGGTACTTATTTGTAATCAGCATGGAGACTGGGGTGGAAGGGGGTCCACTAAACTATCACAGAAATGTTTTTTAAAGGACAGGCACTGGGATCAGGCAGGGGACAGGGATATCACCAGTAGCTTGTTATACAGTCTTATGACTAATGGCACCAAAGATGGCAACAGGGTGGGTTTTGAGGACCACACAACAAAAGGATATCCCTCCATGCAATCCACAGAGCAAATGCTTGTGTCTCACTCGTTATAAATTATCAGTGAGCTCCTTGTAGGGGGGAAGATGTAATCTGCATGAGGGACTTTAAATGTAGCAAGGTACTACAAGAGCCCAAACAGATTTGGGATGCTCTGACTGCTTCTGCTTATTGATATCCTGTGTTCATTATAGGCACATACCTTTATGTGGGCAGCAGGGGGCTGTGTTTTGCATCGAGTACACTCTGTAGTGCCTTAGTTGTCTGTACACTAGGAGGTTATAGCCAAACAAGTTTAGGGCACTTAAACTGTGCTCAGAACTTGACATACACTAGCAAGTGTAGTGCCTTATGCTAATATGCCATCAGGATATGGTATTTGCAAGGAGCAAACTCACAGTTTTGAAACTAGGCCTTCGACCTCTGAGGGGGGAGCAATACTTTCATTTCCCACACAAGCTGCCTCATGCAGGCTGGTAGAAGTCAACAGGACATAGCATGCAGCTGCAGAAAAGAGTAAAGCCATACTCAGTATGAAAGGATAAAGGTATGAAGGGATAGCACTAACTCAACTCAAACGCTAATGTCTGCTGTAGTAGTCCCTGCCTACAAACTGCTGTGGAGAGCCAAAAACAAAATAAAAATACAACAAACAACAACATGGAGAAATCAGATTTTCTTTGAGGATATTTCTTTCATCAGGCTACACTGAACTATACCTGCATCAGTGCTAGGACCACACAGAAACATTTGCAAGTCAGGGGCTTGCCACGATGACGCCATGCACCAGTGTCAACCATAAACATGGGCAGCCCCAACTCTCCTCAGTTCTTTTCCGCTGATCCTACTGTGGACCTGCTACGGAAACATAGATGGCTAGTTGTCATTTATTATTTTTCAAACCTTAAATAATCACTAATTTAGTAATGTTTGGCTCTCCTGTATGCCGCCATAACCACCTAAGTTATTCCAGTATTGTGAGTGTGGAGAAGACATTTATAAAGAGGACACACATGAGGTATGTGTCTGCTGCTTAGGCCTCTCTCACAACATTATTGTCTGTGAGATTTGCAGAGGCTTCAACTCCACTACCAGGCAATGTTGGAAAGGAGCACTGGAAAAGTTGTTCCTGAAGAAAACTTTGACACCGATGAAGAAGCAAATGCAGGTGAAATCTGAGTCATCTGCCCTGTCCACTGAATCGCAGTCATCGAAACTGAAAGAAAAGACAGTGTTGGGAAGCACAGGGACAAAGAAAAGGCCTCCCTGACAAGGTCCAGGTAGCTGCTGTGGCCAACAGGTAACCTTCTACCTCATCGTCCACCTTGGCAGCACTGACAACAGCTCCTCCCCAGCCATCAACCAGACACCAAGGTAGGGGCTTGGTGAGGCACTACCTGGCCTAGTACGGATTGTATGTCACCATCATCTCTGACAATCTTAACCCTAATAAAAGTGTCATCAATGCACAAACAGTGCTGGTCTCATTTTCAGAAATGATATGACGCTACTACCAGGCTTGCCCAAGCAACCGTAGCAGGATTACTTGAGCAGAGTAGCCTGTTGTGTTGACAGGAATTTATTTATTTAAAATTGGTAACTGGGAAAGGCATACTAAGTCAAGCTCATCTCCAGGTGCGACTGGGGGACAGGGTATACAAAGGAAATGAAAGTGTACAATCTATGAAACTGGTTGAGGTTACAAGACCAAGTTACAAAAGGTGGAGCATTTATATACAATAAAAGCACATACATAAACTGGATACAAAAAAATGCAAATAGCTTAGGAGCTTAGGACACGGGATATACGAGAAAACTTTTTTAGCAGGAATCAATATTTGAATAATATATTTGGTCTGAGCTTGCTCACCTACCACCAGGGCATAGGGAAAAGAGAAGAAAGAAAGAAACCAGACTTCTAACAAGGAGCGTCAGCTTGGGTAGTCATGGGGGATAGAGAGCACTGAGGGAATGGAAGGAGCCTGAGGAGTCTCCTGAAAGTGTATAAAGAAGAGGAAAGATGGAGCTCAGTAGGAAGTTTGTTCCAGAAGAGAGACAATAGGAGAAGGCAGATTGGCCTGTGGCAGAATGGGGGTGAGGGATGGCGAAGGTGCGTGGGTCTCTGTGCTGAAGGAAGTGCGTAGAGGTGGTAGCTTGTGAAAGGCTAGAGGATAGGTAGGTGGGGAGAGTACCAAACCAGTACTGCGCAATAAGGGAGGTAGAGTGGATCATTCTCCTGTGCGATAAAGGTGCAAGTGAGGCAGCAGAACAGAGAAGACAGTGGTGTGTAAGGGGAGGGGAGGCAGTTACAAAGTGGTAAAATAAGTTTAGGAGAGTGTCCAGTTTGGAGAGGGATGTGGTAGGAGCAGTGCCGTAGACCACTTCCACATAGTCAATGACTGGTAGTATCATTTTGAGTACCAATTCACAGTGGGTGTGGAGAGGGAGACCATTTTTATGATGGTAGAGAAGAGCAAGCTTTGGGTGGAGCTTGGTACAAATGGAGTCCACGTGGGTAGAAAAGTCCAAGTGACTGTCCAGCCAAACCCCCAGATAGTTGAAAGCGGAGACACACTCAAGGGGGGAACCGTTCAGAGTAGTAAGGACTGGAGGAAACTGGAGGGTGGTCAGTTTCTGATGAGAGCCAAAGGTCATACCGACAGGTTTTTTGTGTTGAGTTTCAGTTGGTTAGCCAGGAATCATGACTGCACTCTGCTGAAGTCTGTTTTAGAAAAGCGGAGAGCATACTGATGGAGGAGGGGTGATGTGAAGATGACAGTGTCATTCATGTATATGTGCATATTAGAGGAGGTACAGACAGAGGGGAGGCCATTAATAAACACGGAGAAGAGGATGGGGCCAAGGATGGAGCCTTGCGGGACCCCAGTAAGGATGGGGGAGGAAGAGAGTGCATCGCCAATTTGGACGGATTGCTGCCCATAGTGCAGACAGGAGCAGAACCAGTTTATAGCAGGTTTAGTGAAGCCTACAAGTTTGAGTATGAAGCAGGAGGGGGTGGGAGACTGAATCAAAAGCCTTTGCCAGGTCAGTGAGAATGACAACTGTTATGTGGCTTTGATCCACAGCTGAGAAAATGGAATCGGTGATGCACAGCAGGGAGGTAATGATTGAGTGCTTCTTCTGAAGCCTGACTGCATGGGCGAGAGAGTGTTTGTTGAGGCAAGGAACCCAAACAGCCTAGTGTGAATGAGTGACTCCTGGAGCTTGGCAAGGGAGGGGAGCAGTGAGATTGGCCAGTAGTTTCCAGGTGTAGAGGGGTCTCCACCATTGTGTAGTGGTAGCACCTTGGCAGACTTCCATGCTTTAGGGGCAGTGGAGGCAGACAGCAAGAGGTTATGTATATGGGCTAAGGGAGCAGCTATAGCAGGGGGAGAGAGGTGGAGAAGCCTGGAGTGGAGCCCATCAGGGCTGCGTTAAGAGCAATGAGGGTTGAGCAGACTTCTTGTGGGGAGAAAGGGGGGTAAGAGGAACTCAGCGGGGGAGAGTGGGTCAGGTGTAACAGGAGAGGTATCAGGAGGGTCTGAAGGCGGGTTGTTGGGGAGAGGGCAGGTGGCAAAGAACTCACAGAAGACCTCTGCCATTGAAGCAGGGCCAGAGATGGAGAAGCCATTAATTTTGAGGACTGGAGAGGCTTGTTGAGCAGAGGGATCAAGCAGAGTGTAGCACTTTCCAGAAAGAAGCATGAGTATTTTGACTGTTTTACAAGTAGGACTACAGTAGTTTGCCTTGGAAAGGCAGATAGCCTTTGTGCAGTTATTTCTGAGTGCTTTATAAGCTTGAAGATCTGCCAGGGTAAGGGATGCTTTATAATGTTTCCAAGCTTTATCCCTGGCACAGCAAGAGGCTAGGTGGTCAGTCATTACTCAGGGAGATGGTTATGCTTTTACCCTGGCTTTCTTCAGGGTGTGTAGCGATTCCAGATGCTGTTGAAAATATTACAGGAGGGATATGGCAGAGTCAACATCGAATGCAGAGAAACAAGCTGTCAATCAGTCTGTAGTTCCTTTTGCAAGGTTGCTACATCTAGGTGTGAAGAGGCGGACCATATGTATTTAGGAACAGCGTGGGGGAGTGTATTTGTGTACGCAATAGGTGATGAAGTGGTCACTGAGAGAGTCAGGTAGGATGCCTGCTGCAGTGATACGGTGGGATGAGGGACAGCACCCAGCTGAACAGGGAGTGGTTTTGGGAGCGATGATTTAAACTGGTGGGTTCGTGGATCAGCTGTGTGAGGTTGACAGCCTCGATCCTGAGGAGGGTAGGTTTGAAGGAAGGGAGAGCCAGTATAGGTTGACATCACCTAGAAGCAGGAGTTCTCCGTTAGCTGTGAGGGAGGTGACTGAAGAGATAGAGACTAAGGAGTCTGGTGAGGTTTTGGGTGGAGCATAGAGGGCTTTATAGATGGGTGCTGTCAAGGAGGGTAGAGATAGAAGGGCAATGATTTTCCGCCTGTTGCCACCTGTACTTTCAGCTTGCCAGGCCAGCTCCTGCGCTGCTTTCTATAAGTTTTATGGGACAATTTAACCTTCGGGAGCTGTTTTGGATTTCTACCCTCAGGGAATTATATCTGAAAGGGACAGATATCGTGGTAAGGGACTTTCGTGATTTCTACCTCAGGGAATTATATCTGAAAGGGATAGATATCGTGGCTAAGGGGACTTAAATTAAATCAGTAAGACCCAAGATTTTGGCCGGACTATCTTTGTTGGCTTCTTGCTCGAGGTTTCCAGGAGCAGTGTACAGAATTGACAAATTCCTGATTTGGAGCAGGGACTTGGATTTTGGTCGTTGATTTTCTGTGGATTGTTGGCAACTTGCTTGAGGCTTCCAGGAGTAGTGTATATAACTGGACAAACTTCAGATTTGGAGCAGGGAGCAGGTTTCCTGATCCTGTTGGTGGACTGACTGCAATGTGTGACCAAGCGGGGGTCCCAATCTTATTTTGCTGGGTAGCCAGTGGTGTGGTTGGTGTACCCCTAGGAAGTCTGTTGGGCCTGCTAATAAGTGGGCCTGGCTGGGAACCATAGCATCGGCCACAGACTTGCAGTCTGGTCCCTTTTAGATTTATTGGGGGCCACTCCGGCTTCAGAGTAACATCTTCAGAAGTGGATTTTTCGATAGTTTTCCATTCAAAGATACAGTCAGACTTTTTCATTTTCAAGTTTAAATCTTGTTCAGAAGGCAGTGAGAGTGCCGCCTTATTCTTTAGTCCTGGAACTGTGAGAGGGTACAGAGACTGAAAAAGGGTTTTGTCATCTTTGGCAAAGTCTCCTAATAGTGAGAGTACTTTGGGGACTGAAAGGGAATTGAGTTATCTCCAGGAAGTGAGAATCCCTGGGGGAACTTGTTGGCTTCCCCCGATGGTGGGATGGCCATTGAGGGGTTGAGAAACCTGGACCTCTTCTGCTATTGAATTATCATGGACTTTAGTTTTACAGTTATTATTTAAAGGTGTTCATTGTTATATGCATCTCCTGATTGTCTTGGACTTGGTTGGGATTGAATGATTATGCTATTTTAATTGTGATTAGAGGGAGTTTCATGTGTTAATTTGGTTTAGACTGTGTAATTTTCTTGTTTTATTTAACTTTATTTTATTCAATGATTATAATTTAGTGAATTGTTTTGTTTTTTTGTGGAGTGGCGTAAATTTATTGTTATTTTTAAAATGAGTTGGAGGCCTGCCCCCAAGGTCGTGCGCTACTCATTCTCCACCCTTCGTGCCCTCCGCCCCTTTAACTCCCCCCCATTGCAGTTTGATATCTACCAGTGCTGTAGAGCACTGGGTATTACTCGTCGGGGGAGAAGGGGTGTTGGGGGGTGCAAACAGTGGAGGATGAATGAGCGGGGTCACCATATTGGGGTTGTGAGATCCAAGAGATGCCCTGTGGTGAAATGGAACCTGGAGCATGGTCCTCCATGCCTGGTTTCCATACCCAAGGGCACCACCAATTTTAGTGGGCTGGTGGCCTGGATGGTCATGGAAGTCCATCCAACTCGTGCGGTGTTATGCAATGCCAGGTCCATTAGAAACAAGACTGCAATTATTGCAGATCTTATTGGTTCAGTGAACCTGGCATGCATTACCGAGACCTGGCTGGACGAAACTTTCAGCCCAATACTAGAGGCTGTAATTCCAGTCGGGTACTCGGTTATTCACCGCCTGAGATTGGATTGCGGGGGGGTAGCGGTCTGTTTCAAGACCAAACTGTGCCTCATGAGTGTACCAGTTGAGGAGATCCAGTTATTTGAATGTACCGTGGTAGCAGGTGTACTGTAGGTTGTAGGACTATTCTCATCTACCATCCACCCGGAGATGGGAAGCGGTTCCTTCAGGAAGTGCCAGACTTTGTGATCGACATAGCATTTGAGTCACCCAGGCTGATGGTCCTGGGCGACTTCAATGCCTGGGTCGATGACGAACTTTCTCAATTTGGTCAGCACTTCCTCCAATTAATGTCATCTCTGGGCCTTACACAGATTGTTTTCGCTGCTACCCATAAACATGGTCATTCTCCTGACTTGGTTTTCCTCCTGGGGGTCGATGCCTCGGAATTGGGGGTGGAACCAGTCAGATGGTCCGACCACTACACCATGCATTTCAGTTTTTGTGTCCCCCCTTTGTAGGCCTGCCCCTGTGGAGATGATAAGGTACCGCCCTTTACGAGACTTAAGCTCTGAAGGCCTGGCGGCAGTGATTTATCTGTTCTTCCACTGGCAGCCTAAGACCCAGAAGCCCTAGTTGTGGCCTATAATCAGGCCATAACTTTGGCTCTGATGTCATTGCTCCTGTCTGTGTTCGTCTCTCTCCTTTGCCCTCGGGTCCACTTAGTTTGATGGATCTTTGAGGAGATGTGGTGACTAGACGGTTGTTGAGCGTTGTCGGCAGAAATCTGCCCTTGATGCTGACCACCTTAGATTGATGGACCATTATCAGCCTATCAATCCACCATCACCCATAAGAAGGCAGAGTTCCTGTCCAGGAGATTGAGGTTGCTCGGAACCGACCAGCTCAGCTCTTTTGAACTGTGGACAGACTGTGCAACCCAGCCTGTCTACAGGTTCGAGAGCATTTTCGAAGTTGAATGCAGAAGTTTTCTCAGTTCTTGTGCGCTAAGGTGGCCGACATCAGGGCAGAACTCCTTCCGGCAGACTTGCGCTGTTTCTAGACTGGCATTTGACACTGCGCCTCAGTTTTCCTGGAGTTCCTTCGGCCGGCTGGGGCTTGGGGACATCTTGGGGATTGTCCAGGGTATGCGCCCTACGTGCTGTAGTTTGGATCCATGTCCAACTACCCTGATTTTGGGTTGTAGTGACATTCTTGGGCCGATCCTAGCACGAATAGTCTGTGCTCCCTGGAAGTAGGTGTGTTTCCTAGCTCCCTGAAGGAGGCAGTGGTGACACCACTCCTGAAGAAAGCTTCCTTGGACCCAGACTGTCATGCGAACTACAGACCAACCTCAAACCTTCCTTTTATGGGGAAGTTGTTCGAGAAAATAGTTGCCATACAACTGGAGGACCATTTGACCATCCATGATGTCTACGAGCCTCTCCAGTCCAGTTTTCAAAAGAGGCATAGTACTGAGACGGCACAGGTTCGGGTGCTCAATGATCTCCTGATGGCTAGAGATCAGAAGAGTCATTCCATCTTGGTCCTTTGAATCTTCTTCAGCATCTGACACTGTGGACCATGGGTCCTGCTCGATCATTTGAGGTTCATCTGTGGCCTGTCAGGTACAGTCCTCAGGTGGTTTTCATCTTTCCTCACCAGAAAAACTCAAAGGGTAGTGTCGGGATTTATCCTCTGACCCAACCCCTTTGTCATGTGGGGTATCTCAGAGTTCGTGTTGTTCCCATGTTATTCGCAGTGTACATGCTACCCTCAGAGACATTGTAAGAAGGTATGGGCTGAGGTTTCATTGTTATGCCAATGATACCCAGCTCTGCCTTTCTTTGTGCCTGACCAGAATAGAGGTCTCTCGGTATTTAATAACTGCCTCGCAGAGATACAGGAGTGGATGGATTCGAGCTGGCTGAAGTTGAACTTGTTAAAGACTGAGGTGTTGGTGGTGGATCCGGGTTGCCAGATAGAGGGGCTGGGGTGGGGTTACCCTCAGGACTTTTTCTCGGGGTCTCTCTCCTGACCACTGAACGGGTGCAAACCTGGGGTAATTTTTGATGCAGACTTGACATTGTGTTCACAGGTGTCAGCCGTTGTCAAATCCTCCTTTTATCACCTGAGGACTATCTCCAGAGTTAAGCACCTAGTTCTGTCTGGTGACCTTCCTACGCTGGTCCATGCCTTTGTGTTCTCTCACCTGGACTATTGCAATGCCCTTTACCTAAGGCTTCTGGGGGTGGATATTCGCTGCGTGCAGAATGCAGCGGCCTGGCTATTGATGGGAACCTCTCGGTCCTGTCATATTTCGCCAGTGCTGCGTGAATTGCACTGGCTGCCGGTTCAGTGGCGAACCACCTTCAAAGTCAGACTTCTGACTTATAAAGCCCTACATGGACTTGGCCCAGACTACCCAAAAGAGCTCCTGGTCCCTTACTACCCTGGGCGATCTCTCCGCTCGACTGACAAGGGGTTGCTAGAGATCCCAAGGGTTTGTTTAAAAACTTCTGGGGCCCGTGCTTTCATGCACGCAGCCCCTACCCTTTGGAATTCTCTACCCCATCAGGTACATGAGTGTCCGACCGTGGAGGGATTCAAGCAGGCGCTCAAAACTGTTTTATGGAGTTGTGCTTTTGGGGACCAGTTTTATAATTCTGACTGCTTTAAATCTTTATTTTATTTATAATATATGTCATTTTTGTTCACGTTGTCCAATTTTATGTAAGGCACCTTGGTATCTGAAAGGCACCATAAAATAAAATGAATTGAATTAGTTCATGTGCGGAGGGACAGGATTCTTTAAAGGTAACAGAGCAGGAAAGAGATTGCTTTTGTGTACAAGGTGACACCACCACCGTTACCTCAGTCTTGCCAGAAGATAGTACAGTTTGGACAGAGAGAGCAGAATCAGGGTTTTTTTGTGGACAACCATATTTCTGTGAAGCAGAGAATGTCAGGTGGATGCAGAGTCATCCAAACTTTGAGAAAATCCATTTTGGGGAGAAGGCTTCTAGCATTTTGGTGGAATATGTGTAAACCCTTAGGGTAGAGGAGAGGAAGTGAGTATCGAATGGGTGCTTAGATTGCTGGGGATGTGGAGGGACCAGGATTGGGGTGAACATCGCAGCAAGGAGCAGCAGGAGTAAAAAGAGGACACAGGTGGGGGTTACTTGTGCCTTCTGGGGTTGCGAGAGGTGAGAGGAGTGGAGGTGCTTATACAGTGGAACAGGACCTCAATGATAAGGAGGTAGCAGGACAGCAACGAAGGGTGGCAAAGAAAGAGGTTAAGGATTGGGAGAAAAGAGGGTAAAGTATGAATTAAGGGAGGGGGAGAGGTCAGCTTGGCTGGGCTGTAGGCATAGTAAAAAGATTGAGGCTGTTATCAGTAGGAGGGAGGGAGGAGATGTGTGGGAAAGGGGCAGATGGGTGGAAGCTGAGAGAAGGAGGGGTGAGGGAGTGGGGCATGTAATGAAGGAGGCAGGAAGGTAGATGAGAGGAGCAGTGGAAGGAGATAGACAGGAAGATGAGAGATTACAGTCATGGTGAGGCAAGGCAGGAGCACAACCGCTATGAATACATATGAATAGGAGTAATAAAGGTGCAGGACAGAACAGGAATTGAACTGCCAGAGTAGAACAGGGTTGGCTAGGGGGTGAGGTGGGAGGAGGCAACAGTAAAACAGAATTAGATGTTAGGTGGAGATAACAGGAGCCAGCCACTAGGCGGGGGTAAAGCTGAGCTGCAGCACAACTAGTAGAGGAGACTGAACTACGCACGGAAGAGAACTCTATTGGGCTAAAATTATGTGCAGAGGCATACAGGCAGGAGCAATTAATTTAGTGCATGGCCAATTGAAGAGAGAGTGTTTAAAAGTGGGACCCACTCAGGGTGGGGTTTACTTTTACTGGCTTGGAAACAATCAGCCAGTATTGTAGGATAACTAGCTGCGGTGATGCTACGGGCAGCGCAGGATTAGAGCGGCAGTCGGGGGAGGGCGTGGGACCCATCCAAGGTCCCTTCCCTGCCCTTCTGTCTGGAGGGGAGAGGTGCGAGCGGATGGCCCTAAAATAGTGGAAGAAAGAGAGACACAATTAGCTGGTCTGTTCAGTGATTCGCTCAGAGAGCTAAAGGTTTCTCCTCGGATGCAGAGGCGTGGGGAGCAAAGTTCATTTACCACCAGCCAAAAACCAATACCTGAGTCTAAATGGATCACTTTAGTTATCCTTGCTGACTAACTCCCTGAATCACTACTTCCCTGACCCCACTGACACCTCAAACCAGCACACTGCAAAAGAGACCTCCTCAACCACTGCAAGCATTGCCGGTGCAGTCTGTCGTCGAAGGAGATGAAGACAAGGCTGAATATAATCACAATCTCATAATGGAGAAAGATTATGAGGAGGAGGAGGGAGGATATGCTGAAGACCAGTATTCATAAGGCACCAGCTTCACCTTATCTTCCTGTAGTGAGGACTCTGTGGTGAACACTCCAAGGTCAACCCCAGAAGATCCTTCTTTTCAGTCCATGATGCAGAAAATGCAGTCTGCCTTGGGCTTTACTTTGAGGACTAAGACTCTATGAAGAAAGAATTAATGGATTTCTGGAAGTGCCAGAAACTCCATTGTCATTCCTGTATTACAGGTACACCCAGCTTTGAGGAACTACATATGCAGCCTGGTATGGACCACATGTATACCAGCTGTAACTAGAATAGCCAAGATTACCCTGCACCATCTAATAAGCCTTACTATGCCAATCAGCCATAAACTGATTCAGTGGTGATTACAGCTGCCCATGTTAGATCCAGGGCACCTAAACACATGAGCTTCCTCCTGACAAGGAGTCCAGGAGGTTGGAAGTCAATAGAAAAATGCACTTATGCCTCTGCAGGCCTGCATATTGCAAACTGCCAGGCCCATATGATTAAATACCAAAAATACCCTGTGGAGAAGTGCCAAGGCTGCAGCACAGGCATTACCTGAGGGTAATGCCAAAAACATATTAAGTAAAACACTGACTGCACAGGTTGAAATGGGTAAACATTAATCCGCTCAGTGGACAATGTCTCAGATGCATCTGCTAGGGCAGCTACTTTGGGCATTTACCTGAGATGCTATTCTTGGCTCAGAGTAGTGGGTTTTGCCAATGATGTCCAGCAAGCAGTTTTAAATGCCCATTTTGGAGGCAGCAAACTGTCTGGATATGATGCTGAAGAGATAAAGAAATCTTCAATCATCCAGGATTACACTAGGTCAGTAAAACCCCTGTACCCCACACCAGGCAGAGGTGGGGCAGGAGTCAGTTTCATTAGCCTATTGCAAGAGGTGGCAGACAGGCCTAGAGGTAACAAGGAAGAGGTAAGGGTGCTGGAGCCTTGCTAGTCCCCTCCCCCCAGGTGCCCATTCAAAAGTACCTAAAGGTGGTACAGGCTGTGGTGTTTCCCACACTAGTTCAGCCTGACTCACTGAAATACACCCCCAACCACTACTGACCCCAGGGGTGGTTGTGGGAGGTCATTTCTCTCTTCAGCTAAGTCAATGGAGGGAGATCACCACAGGCAAATGAGTATTGGACATTATAGTGAAAGGTCCTGCTCTGGAGCTTCTGGATACCCAACCAAATCATCCGCCACCTGTCTCAACTTATCATCCAGGACACATGTCAGTGGCTCAGCAGGCAGCACACTTGCCTCTGAGGCGGAAGATCAGATGGTGGTGGGTTCTAATTCCACACTGGGAGCGTGGATAAATCCCAATACTAACACTGTAGTGCATCAAGAGGGGTGCTGCACTCTGAGGTGCTGTCTTTTGGATGAGACGTTAAACTGAGGTTGTTCAGGTGGACGTAAAGATCCCATGTCACTTCTCGATAAGAGTAGGGGAAACTTTATTCAAAGAAAAACTATGTACAATCACAACAAAAAAAAAAAACAGAAGAATCAATATTCAGATCACGTTATTACATAATTAAAAAAAGAACAGTATAATCAGTGCATGCAATTAAGTAATTGGAAAATCAGAGTCAGTTATCCATGGGAAACATTTCCATCTTTCTCACAATTCACTTCTTTGTATAATTTTCTTTTCTGAAAAATAAATCTGCTTTCGGTTGTTACTGATTTTCCCCAAGAGTTCATGATAGGATACCTGCTTTTGTTGTAATGTAAACAATCATACAGTCCAGATATGCCACTTGAAAACTGTGAATATTACATAATGCATCTTTAGCCAAAATTTCAAGGGACAGAGAATTCTCCATACATTATATTAATATATGAAACTGGAAAAAAACTGGCGTGGACCAGGTATGTGCAACAAAATTCCAGATTTTTTTTTTTTTTTATAAAAGAACAATGAAAAAAGAGATGTTCTACTGTCTCTTGTCTATTGTATACATTGAGGCCTACTACATAATCTTTCTGACACTTGTTTATGGTCGGTTTGTACATTAATTTTCTCATGGCAGCTAAGTCAGTGAATATCCCACATGGGGTATCCTGGGATTTTGTAAAAATCTTAAAAGGGCAGGTCTATGATTATCCGGGCAATTTTCAAAAACTATTGGGACTTTATAAACGTGATCTAATAAAAAAGCATATAGCACTTTCCTATGTAACATGATAATCATTTGACTAGTGATCTGCCATTGTCTAAGTCTGTTGAAAGTGTCTCTCAAGTATCTCGGTGCAGAAGACATATTTTTCTCAATTCTCAGAGTTAGTTTCCCATTGCCGAAACCAGAATTTACAGTCATTATACATTCAATCTTCCTATCCTTTGCCTGTATGAATAAGTAAGGGCCTTAAATTTGCTATAAAAAATAAACTGTTTAAAAAAGCAGAGGGTGAATCATATTTAAGACACCTTGTTTTATGAGAATGTAAGTAATGTTTCTCTTGATTGAACTGAGGCAAGCAGGGGAATTTCCCCCGTATCCTGGCCAAATTCCCACATTCACTAAAAATACCACCAACAGCTTAATCTGGTTCTGTAAGTCAGTTTACACCTGTACAAATATTGCCCTTCCCTTGCCCCCAGATCGCACATGGACATGAGCTAGAGCTCAGTGTTCCTCTCCCAGTCACAAACTTTCAAATAAACAAAAAGATCAGTGCTTGGAGAAGAACTGCAGGCCTTATTCCACAAACATGCCATAGAACCTGTCCCTTCCAAGTAGAAGAACAAAGGATTCTACTCCAGATGCTTCCTAGTCCCCAGGCGGATACAGGATCTGAGGCCTGTACTAGATCTGAGAGATCTCAACTTCTACTTGTAACATGGCTCTGGACACAGAACCCAAATAGAGGTGACCGACTGGTGCAATGCCGTCAGGTGACCCGCTCCCAGAGGTGATTAAGCCACCAGTAACGTCCGCTGGGCTAGTACTGGCTGTGGCCACCATGGCAGCAGAGAGGAGCAGCCTGCTAGGTCACCACCTAACCTCGCCAGACCCTTGGCTGGTGAGACACACCGAGATCCAGTCATCAAGCACCGAGCAAATCCTCAGCAGAGTTCTGCACCCCCACCCAGAGTCCCACGATCTCACAGACACCACATCAGTTACAGAACTGTGGCAAAAAAGCAAACAAATAGGAAACATGCAGATATCGTTGCACACAAAGAGACAAACCACAGAACCGCAGTAAACCCATAGTAAGTGTCGGAATATTTGTTACTGGGACTGAATAGGTTTCCTATAGTGCAGTGCTTCCATCGGCGATCCCTATATACCATCTAAGGGAAATCCATAGAACACCTCGTGACGAATTCAAAAAATCTGCCATTCTTGTGTCTTTCACAGCAATCTTCTGTTTGTGTTCCGTGAGAAATAGGCGCCACTGTCTAAAGATTGTCCTCTGTGCATCGTGTGTGCATGCTCTCACAGCTTCACGGTGAGTAGAATGCGAACAAAACTGCCATACAATAATGACAGCAGCATGACTTTCAAGCACCTCTTGTGTATGTCTGACGATCTACGGCTGTATAATGTCCCGTGGCGCTGCCATGTTAAGTGCATTAATCACCTCCAGCGTCGGGGCTCTGCCGGTGATTAATGCCCGCTGGATGGTTGAACCACTCAGCTGCTTTCAGGCATTAATCCACCGGCAAAGCCCTCCATGTCGGTGATTAATGCTTACATAGAGTACAAGAAGTTCCATAATAGTTTCTCTGCAGACTTTGATTTCCCTATTGCAAACAGAGGACAGGATATGCTCACTAGATATGAAGGATGCTTACCTTCATAAAAATCAGGAAACATCACAGACTATATCTGAGATTTATGCTGGAAAGGGACCATCACCAGTTCAGAATACAGTATTGCCAGTTGGTCTAGCGTTGCAACCACAGATGTGTTCAGATATTTCCAGATATTTTGTGATATATCTAACGAGGTTCTGTCTCGTGGCCCATAGCAGTACTGCAGGCTAGGGCTGTGCATCCCCCTAATATCATTTTCCGAATTCCATGAATAACGAGCTATCCGAATATTCAGACCCAAATACCAAATAGCCCACTATTCGAGCAGTGACCGGTATTCGGCCGGGATTACTTAAAATGAAAAATAAAGTATTTTTTGGCCCCCTTCCTGGCCAACAGTAAAACAACAACTATAATCCCTGGTGATCTAGTGGTCCACCTACCACCCTGCGCGATCACCGGCCCAAACTGAAGAATCACCCCCGGCCGAGATTGCGTCAATTTCCGGTCCCCTTTGTCTACAAATAAAAAATTTCTGTCTCCCTGGTGTCCAGTGGACCCCCCACCCTGCCAACAAATATAATCCCTGGTGTCTAGTGATCCCACCCCTGGCTGATCACCAGCCCAAATTAAGAACCCCCCTCCCCCACCGAGATTGCCATCAATTTCTTGGTCCCAGTTGTCTAAAATAAAAAAATATCCTGTCTCCCTGGTTTCCAGTGGACCCCACCCTCCATCAGATAAGATTCAGTGCACACACACTCCGCTCCCCACCAGTACCCTGAGCGGGCCACTGGCACAGTCCTCCACGCGGTCATTCATTGAAGTGCTCAGTTGGGCTGCCGGCCATGGAGGTGATTGGAGGGATGTGCCGGTGGCCCGCTCAGGGTACTAGGGGAGAAGTGGTGTGTGTGTGTGTGTGTGTGTGCACTGAAACTTATCTGATGGCAGGATGGAGGGTCCACTGGACACCAGGAGACAGGAAATGTTTTTTATTTGTAGAAAATGGGGACCGAGAAACTGATGGTGATCTCCGAGGGGTTCTTCAGTTTGAGCCGATGATCAGCGGAGGAGTGGGGACCACTACACACCAGGGATTATATTTGTTGGCAGGGTGGTGGTGGGTCCACTGAGAGACATGACATTTTTTTACTTTAAACAATGGGGATCGGAAGGTGATGGCAATCTCTCAGCGGGGGTGATTCTTCAGTTTGGGCTGGTGATCAGCAGGGAGGGGTGGGACCACTAGGCACCAGGGATTATACTTTTTGTTCTATTGTTGGCCGGGTCAGGGCTTTTTTTTTTTTTTTAAACATTTTAATCAACCTCCCTCCTGTGCCACGAATACCGAATATTCTGGCCCGAATACCGAATATTCGAAAAAGATATTCAGCACAGCCCTACTGCAGGCAGAGAATTTCTGTAGCGATAATTCAGGAAATATCTGGCCATGTCTTTGGCTGCAACTATATATTCTGCACCACGAGTCTACCAAATGCTTGGCAGTCTTAGTAGCAGCCCTCTGTTGGAAAGGCCCGAATGTTTTTCCCTACCCAGATGACTGCTTATTAAAGGCCCACTCCAGGGATCAACTACTGCACACCCTGGCTCGAACCACGAAACTGTGCGACAATCTGGAGGTTAGTCAATGTGACAAAGTCAGTACTGACTAACCTGTCAAAGACTACAGTACATAGGGAAGTCCTGGACACAGCTCCGGGATGTGCGTTCCTGCCTTTGGGCAAAGCACAAATGGTATACAACAGTCAGTATGTTCCAGTCAGGACTTTGCTGTACCTTCTGGGTCTTACGGCAGCAGCCACTGTCACTGTGCCACTGGCCCGCATACATATGCGGATCCCACAATGGACCTTAAGAGTCCAGAGGGACAAACAGGCTCTAATCATGTCTCATCTGCAAAAAACACTGACGTGGTAGATGGATCATAACAACTTACTAAAGGGTGTTCCATTCCTGATTCCAACCCCAACACAAATTCTCACCTCGGATGCCTGAGAATCCGGGTGGAGAGCATACCTAGGACCTCATCGGGCACAAGGTAATTGGCCCAGGTGAAGACAAGATTGCATATAAATGTCCTGAAGATAAGAGCTGTGTTAAACAGTCCCCAGACTTTTCAGGAGCATCTGACTCTGAATCCACTGTTAACACAGACAACATTAGTGTGATACATCACAACAACAAAAATGGGTGGGCACTCATTCCTGTCTGCTATGCAAGGAGGCAAAGAAAGTATGGTACTGGGCTCTGAAACACAGCCTAGAACTATCAGCTGTGCATCTTCCAGGTGTCCAGAATGTCTTAGCAGACAAGTTAAGCAGGTCCCAGTCAAAAGTGCATGAATGGGAATTGCTGACCTCAGTAGTGAAAGACCTCATCGCAAGGTGGGATTGCCCAGAGTTGCACCATTTTGCATCCCCACACAACGCAAAAAGTACAGTTATGTAAGAACTTACCGTAACAGTAGATCTTCAAGAGGAGCTCGTGCAGCAGGTGATACCATTAGGACTAAGCTACCAGGCATTAGGACCCCATGGAAAACTTCTAGCTAGCAGTCTATGGCGAGGGATGTGGTATAAAGGGGGCAATCCCCCAGCACTACCTTAGTTCATCAGCTGGAGACCCGGCTGAAAAACAGATGGAGAAACAAGGAGGATCTCCTATCCCAAAGAGAAAAAAGGAATACTATTCCCTGGGGGCAGGTGAGTGGGAATGCCACCTGCTACAAGAGCTCCTCTCGAAGATCTACTGTTACGGTTTGTTCTTACATAACTGTACCATCTCACTGCGAGTGGGAGCTCTTGCAGCATGTAATACCATTAGAATGGAGTCCCAAACAATACCCAAGAAGAGACCCAGGTCAGAAGGGTAGAGGACTATAGTGCACAGCTGTAGGCATCTAAGACAGGAGTCCCTGAAGGACCACTAGGCCAAAACCTGCCCTCCTTCTGGAAGCGATGTCCTGACTGTAGTGCCTGATGAAAGTGTGCACTGAACTCCAAGTAGCGGCTGCACAGAGGTCCACTGAGGAAACATTCCTGAGTGAAGTGAAAGATGTCGTAATCCTCTGGTGGAGTGACCCTTGGCCGGTCCCAGTAAGGGGCTGCTGTACTGCTAACAGAATGTGATACAATTCACAAGCCACTTAGCATCTGTTTTGTCACTGGGGCCCCAACTTTCCTTTGGGCAAAAGAGACACACAACTGGTCTGTCTTTCTAGAAGAACTGGTCCAGGCAGGGTAGTAATTAAGAATTTTATGTATATCCAGAGTATGTAATAAATCCTCCTCTCTGTTTGAGTACTCTGGATGGTAAACTGGTAGTTGGATGCCTTGGTTCAAAGTGAACTCAGACACTACCTTTGGAAGAAACTTAGGGTTTGTGTGCAGGGCTACCCTACCCCTGTGAAAAATAAGATACAGCTCTTTACACATCAGGGCCTGTAGCTTAGAAATCCTCCAAGTGGAAGTAATAGCAACTAAAAATAACACCTTCCAAGAAAGAAGGTGTAGCTCACAACTTGCGGCTGGTTCAAAGGGGGGCAAGTTAAGCTTTTCCAATACAGACAGGAGGACCCAAGGCAGCACAGAATCACTCCTGGGAGGTTTAATAAGCAAGATTCCCCTTAGAAAGGTCTTGTATAGGTCCAACTGTGACAGAGTCTTCCCATTCAGTAGTGCATGATAAGCTGACAGTGCACAGAGATGCACCTAGTGGACAAGTAGCTAAGGCCCAAGTCCGAGAGGGAAAGAAGATACTCCAGTACAGATTCCACTGAACAGGTGAGGGGGTCCAGAGAATGGTGGGATGCCCACAAACATAAGTGCTTCCACTTCATGGCATATGTTGTCCTGGTAGAGGGCTTTCTCGCTGTCATGAGCACCTCTGCCATGCTGAGTGATACTCGAAAATATCCTAGCTAAGTCTGCAGGAGCCATACATGCAGATGCAGGGACCGGAGGCCAGATGGACCAGTGCCCCTTGCTCCTGGGAGGGCAAGTGAGTGGACAGGGGGCAATGGAAAAGGCGGTCCGATGCCAGCTGTTGCAACAGCAGAAACCACCTGCCGAGGCCAGAAGGGTGCGATTAGGATAATTCGGGCACCTTCTGCCTGTAACTTGAGCAGGATCCTCTGAAGAAGAGGGGAAGGGAGGGAAGGCATAAAGGAACCTCCCTGTCCAAGAGAGGTACAATGTGTCTCGTCAAAAAAACAGGCCCTGGACCTAAAGAGCGGAAACTGGGCAGTTTGGCATTGTGGGGACACAAGAGATCCAGTTCTGGCTGACCCCACCTTCTCAAGAGGTCGTCTATGACTTCTTAATGTAGTTCCCATTCGTGGCTCTGAGACTGAGAGCAACTTAGGCTGTCCGTGAGGATGTTGTGGATCCCTGGAACATGGACTGCTGAGAGAGCCAGACTGTGAAACACTGCCCAGGTCCATGCTCTCATTGCCTCTCTGCATGGGGGATAAGAATGCATGCCCCCTTGTTTGCTGAGATGGAAAACTACTGGGGGTATTGTCTGACTGGACCAGAAGGGGCCCAGGAAGGAGTACCCCTTGAAAGGCTTGTAAGGCATACAGTACGGCTCTCATCTCTAGAATGTTTATGTAGAGAGACCGTTCCATGGAATTCCAGAAGCCCCTCGTCTGGTGAGAAGCCAGATGTGCTCCCCATCCCAGTCCCAAGGCATCTGTCGTCAAAATTTGTTGCGGGCTGGGCTGCTGGAAGGGAACCCCTCTGTCTAGATGAGCCGGGGTGACCCATCAAACCAGGTACTGATGGACCACATTGGAGACTCGGACCAACTCTTCGAGCTCATCCATGCCCTGGTCCCACTGGACCCTGAGGTACCACTGCAGGATCCTCATATTCAAATGAGTGAGAGGAACTGTGGCTATGACTGCAGCCATATGGCCTAAAAGGTGCAGAACCACCCTCACTGGGACTTGATCCAAGGCCATCACCCTGTGAGCAACCTCCCTTAGCCTGACTGCCCAGTCTGCAGAAAGAAAGGCTTTCCCTTGGACGGTATCCAGGACTGCTCTGATGTATTGTAGTCTCTGAGCAGGCCACAGGAATGACTTGGGCAGATTTAGAGTGATGCCCAAGGCCTGGAATAGACTGAAAGTCTCCTCCAGTGTTTGACGTAGTTGGTCTTCTGACGAAGCTGTGATAAGCCAATCATCTAGGTAGGGGTAGACAAAGTGACCCCTTCTCCTGAGGGCTGCCGCCACTACTGCTAGGTACTTGGTGAAGACCCTTGGTGCCGATGACAGGCCGAAAGGAAGTGCCTTGAACTGGTAGTACCCTCCTTGGAAGGTGAAGCGAAGGTACTTCCTGTGGGATGGCAGGATCTTTATATGCATATAAGCATTCTGCATATCCAGGGACCACAGCCAGTCTCTGTGATGGAGCATGGGCAGCAGGTTTGCTAAGGTCACCATTCTGAACCTTTTGTATTCGATGAAGGTGTTTAGCTGTCTCAGATCCAGAATGAGACGGAGGTCTTCCATCTTCTTCAGGACTAGGAAGATGTGGGAGTAGTATCCTTTACCTCTTTGGGAGTGGGGTACCTCCTAGATAGCTCTTTTTTCAAGCAAGGCCTGTATCTCTGCCCACAGGAGAGCACGTGGGATGGTGAGCAGTGAGAGGCGATGGGCGGATTGTCCAGTGGAATCTTGATGAACTTGAGAGAGTATCCCCTCTCGACTATCTGGAGGACCCATTGGTCTGTAGTGAGGCTGTACCATCCTGATAGGTAAAGGAAAATCTCCTCCTACCGCCTCCCTGTGCTTACTCTCCAGAGGAGGAGGGGCTGGTAGGAGTCATGTTGTGGTGGAGGGAGTGGGCAGGGAGGTCTGGACACCTTGGCACTTTTGGGGCTCTGGATGCCTGAAGAAACAGGGGGGCATCTTCTCTTAAAGCCTCGCTTGTGCTGCATTTGGAATCTTCCCTGTGGTCCCTGGTTCTTCCAAAAGGGACGGCGCTGAGGTGCCTGCGGTTCTGATCTGTACATGCGATGGATGTCAGACACTGCCTTGCCTGAATCTTGTAGCCCTGTCATGTGTTTTTCTGTTTCCGTGCCAAAGAGGATGAGTCCCTGAAAGGATGCATCCAAGACGGCATCGTGCAAATCCTGGTGGAAACCAGAAACCCTCAACCAGGCATGCCTCCTCATACAGATCACGGTTGCTGCTGCCCTTGCTGCCATGTCTGCAGAGTCATAAGAACTCCTCAGCACATGTTTGTCCACATCCATGCCTGACTGGATGACAGCTAGAAACTCTGACTTGCCCTCAGAGTCTGGTTGTGCTTTAGCCAGATCCATAGCTTTTCCCCAAAGTGACTTCTGGTACGTGACCATATGAGCCAGGAAATTCAGTAACCTGACCGTGCATGTAGCTACAGAATAGACCTTTTGGCCCATCTGGTCCAGCTTTTTTGACTCTGGATCTGGGGGCTGAGCACTCATGTGTCTCAGCTGCTGTACTCTGCCATGTGCAGCCGTGTGCACCATGGAGTCAGCTTTTGGTTGTTTGCTTAAGTAAAGCTCTCCTTTGGGTGTCTTATAGAGCCTATCTACTTTCCTTGGCACTGCAGCTGTGGTAGCTGGGTGCTTACAGGTCAATTTCAGAACATCCTGGAAGGGTTCCACAAGTGGGGGGATGACCAAGGACTTCGGGTCAGTAGCCCCTAGGAATTTTGCCAGACGGCGGCATTCTGGATCCAGCTCCTCTGTATCCCACTGATACAGGGCCTGGATATGTCTCATGATGTGCAAGAAGGATCAGTCATCTAGGCGTGACCGTGGTGAGTCCCTTCTCAGATCCAGGGAAGGTAGGGGTAACTTGTCCTCCGAGGAGTACTCTGAGGAGAAGTCTCCTGCGTCTTCCCCTGAAGAAGAGGGTGGACATCTGCTGGAAGACTGAATGGGTGACGGGTGCCTCTTTCTGCTGCTTGGAACTGGCGGTTGCCGGTCATCATCATCGGGCGGCGGACGCTCTGTTGGCGGGGAAGGTCACCTGGGCGATTGTTCCCTGGGTGGTGGCCGTACAGGGGATGGGTCCCTGGGCTTTAGGAGCAAGTCCTTTGATGGTGTTCCACCATGGGTTGAAAAGTGCCCCACTTCATGTGGAGATGACTGGAGGCGGGGCGTCGGGATAGAGTGCGTTTGAGTGGCTTGGCATCAGACCCTGTGGCTCTCTGGGTAACAATGTCTGGTCCTGAGACATCTTGTCCATGGGTGCCTTGGCATCAGGTCCAATAGGGCTTTATCCAGCGGTACCAAGCCCCCTTGTGGTCTGGCATCTGGCTCCTTGGGAAGAGACGGGGGAGGCGTTTGGTTATCCACAAGCCCGGGTGTCTTATCCCTTAGGGCCTTGGGTACCTGGACTGACATCCGATCCTCCAGGGCAGCCGGCCACTCTTTGGCCAGCAGCACCTGGTCCATTTCTTACACGGAGTCGGAGTAACTGGTAGTCTGTCAATCTTTAGAAGCCAACATCCCCCTTTCCTTGGGTGGAGGAGGCGTCCGGTACCTGACAACTTTCTGGCATCTAGTGGAGTTGTCTGACCCCTTGTGTCTATCAGACGACCCTGAATGTTTTTGGGCATTGAGCTCTGATGTTTTGACTAAAGCGGACGCCTGCCCCTCTGGTGTCAACCCATGCGTATGCTTGTGAGAGCCTATGTGCCAAGTGAAACTTGGGTGGACTTAACACCTTTGAGAGGAACACTCCTTACCTTTGGAGTGTGAAGAGGCAGTAGTCTTCTTGGAGGAAGTCCCAGAAGTGACTGTTGTACTTGGGGGCACTAACTCTGACCTCCCGCCAGAGGTGGAAGAAGCAGAAGTCCTATGAGGAGACTTGGGGCGGGATTCTGACCTTGCCTCTTCTTGTCATTATGGTGGTGCTTCCTGTCTGATCTTTTCTCCTTGGAAGGAGGATCCCTAGCTGAGGAGGAAGAACTTTGTCCTGACTGAGTCCTCTGCATGGCAGCCACTTGTTGCTCCAGTAGGTAGGCCTTGAGCATCTTGAGGTGGTGGATGCAAGTTTTACTGTTGAATTTTTGGCAGTGTGGGCAGTCGTCAGGCCGGTGCTTAGGGCCTAGGCAGATCAGGCAGACAGAGTGACCGTCCCTCACTGGGATCTTCTTATTGCATGCGCACTTCAACTTCTGCGCTGGGAGGACGATGAAGACATGCACTTGTCGGAGAAAAAAACGACTGGAAAGACAACAAATGATAAACTGCGTGAGGTGCAACATGGTGGTCGACTGCAAAGATGGCATCCATGGAGCTGATGTTGGTGGGAAAAGAACTGAGGTAGTGCTGGGGGACCGCCCCCTTTATACCATGTCTGACGTCAGGGCGGAGCCGACATCAGGGGTGGTCCCTGCCATAGACTGCTAGCTAGATGTTTTCCGTGTGGTCCTAATGCCTGGCGGCTTAGTCCTAATGGCATTACCTGCTGCAAGAGCTCCCACTGAAGTGAGATCTGCCATGTTTTTGCTCACACTACCCAGGGCTTGGGCTTTACTGGTGAGATGCATTGTCCCTCTCTTGGAAAGGGAGGTTTCTTTGTACATTCCTCCCTCTCCTCTAATACAAAGAGTACTATTCCAAATGAAGATGGATAAGGCAACCGCATCCTCATTGCTCCACTATGGACTCAGCAGATATGGAATCTACAGCCGTATTAGTTTGCATGGAACTCCTAGTTCCTCTACCGCTGTGCTGGGCCCTGTTGTCACAAGACAAGGGTCTCGGTCCAATGTGCCTGAAGTCCCTATACATCTGCATGCATGGCTCCTGAAGACATAGCCATGGAATGATTTGGAGTACTGTATCACCTAAGGTGGCTGATGTTCTGGTGGCTGCCAGGAAACCCTCCACCAGACATACCTATTCTTTGAAGTGGAATCAGTTTATGCTGTGGGCCGCTCCAAGTGACTGGATCCATTTACCAGTCCGGTCAATGCAGTGCTGGAATACTTGCTGTCCTGTCACATTCCAGTCCTCAGTAATTCTCATAGTGAATTTGGCCACTACTTTAACTTTTCATGCCCGTGGATATTCTTGACAGTTGCCCAATTAGAAGTATCCTGCACTTTTCTGAGAGGTATATTACATATGAAACTCTCCATTATAAATCCAGTCCTGGCTTGGGATCTGAATTTTGTTTTAGAGAAGATTACTCTGGCTCCTTCTGAGCCAGTCATGAGCTGTGGCCTACCGTCCCTTTCATGGAAAGTGTTATTTTTAGTTGCGTCACTCTCTCGAAGGACTTCAGAGCTACTGGCTCTAATGTGTGACTCTCAGCTATTTGATTATGTACCAATCCTAAGTTCTTACCAAAAGTGGCGTCTGAATTTACTTTGAATCAAACCATCCACCTCCCAGTATATTATACACATGCCAATACAGGGAAGCATTACTCCATGGATGCACATAGAATTCTCAGATATTATAGGCAGCACCAAGGACTGTTGAAAGTCCTCTCAGCTTTTGTTTAATTGCCCTTGTTAAGAGGGTGCCCTGTGTCTAAACAGTGCCTGTACATATGGCACATTGTATTATGTTCTGTTATAGAAGTATGGTAAGGAACTTCCTGAGTGGTGTGTGGTCATTCCACAAGAGGCATGACCACTCGCTATTTGTTTTGAAATACTTCTGCTGCTGAGTTGTGCAGCCGCCACATGGAGTACTGTCCACACTTTCACTTAATATTACTGTTTGGACATTTAGTCTCACAGATTAGCAGAATTTGGTATGGCTGTATTACAGGGCCTGCTCTCATGAACATAAATACAACATTCACCCAGACTGCCAGTTTTTGATATTACTTGGGATTCGTTCCAAAGGTTTGGCCTGATGAAAGAGATATCCTCAAAGAAGACAGAACAGTTATGTACCTACCATAACAGTAGATCTTAGAATCTCTTTCATCAAGCCATGCTGTCTCACCCACCTTCCTCCTTAAGGGTATGGCAATGGATTTCCTACATTGCTTGTTTCCATAGCTGCCTTTTCTGGCTCCCATTATTGCCTGGTATGCTGGGTGCTGGCATGCTCTCATGGTTTCCCACCAAGAGGTCTTCCAGGCATAATATCTGGTGGGGCACTGAGGAGAGATGGGGCCACACATGTTTATGTAGAGTCTGGTGCATGACATTGTCATGGACAGCCCCTGGCTTGCAAAAGTTTCCATGTGGTCCTAGCACTGATGTGGGTATAGTTCTAAAGGTGTGACCTGATGAAAGAGATTCTCTCACCGTTAGGTAAATATGTAACTGTTCTTTTCTGAAGTTGGCCTAATAGTGTAGTGGTTGGGAAATGGTTTGCCATGCAAACAATGCAGGTTTGTATTCTTTGCCCAGGACATCTCATGGAACATTTAATACACATCAGATGCTTCCTCCTCTGAATATGTATCAACTGCTGTCCATTGTCCTAGTGGTCTAGACTAATGGTAGCAGCAAAACAGTCATTGTCCAGCAAACTGAGGTGGACAAAGTCAATGGCATTGCTCAGTTCTGCACCCTCTGACTCTGCTTCCAGGAAGGGTAATAGCAGGTATGTCAGAAAAACAAAATATAGGAGCAGGCACTCAGTTTGGCTATCCCAGCCAGCACATCCCTTCCACCTGCTGGATTATGGGGTATTCTTCCACACAAGAGCTGTAGGGGAGACCCACATGGATGAGATAAGCTATGAGTGCTGTGGTTGTGAGCTGATCACCACAGGTTGCCTATTCCAGAGAGCGACTCTCCTGTTGGAGAAACTCAGGGCATGGCAAATGGCTAAAGGTGTGCATGCCACCCCAATTCATACCTAAAGAAGGCAAAAACTTAAAATATGAAAAGAGTTTTCAGACTGCAAGATTTTAAGTTGGAGTTTTGCAAGCAGCAGCTGCTCCTTTAAGAATGGCTGTATTCCCCCTTGTTTAAGATTAGAAAGTGCTGAATGATGAAACGGGAGAGCCTAGGTAACTGTCCCATCACAGTTTGTCTCACTCAGTGACCTTGGGCAAGTTATTTGAACTCCTTGTACTTCAGTCTTACCAGCTTTAAACTGGGGGAGGGGGGCCTGTATTAGTTACCTGTAAAATAAAATACTAATGGCAAGATGTTTCTGTGTTGTTTATTTATTTATTACAGCTTTCACCAGGAAAAAAACATACTGAGCTGAAATTGCTCTTTCCAGATGTGTTGTGGGAAGCATATAAATGCAATAATACAAATGTAAAAATACAGGGCCAGAATTGGATACAATATACAGATAGCAGCAGAAACAGAAAAGGTGTATACAAAATATACAATATACAGTGGCAGCAGTTAGGTGTTTGTGTACAAACAATGTACAGGTGGGTACCATACAATAAGTGCAATATACAGAGGCAGCAGTTAGGTATATATAATAAGCACAATATATAGTGGTAGCAGTTAGGTACCTGAGAACAAAGGGAGAGCCAGAATATACCTAATGACAAAACAGAATATGGGGTCAGGAGTAATATTAGCCGATATGAAGTACTACAAGGGGGATAGAAGCAGGGAATAAAAGAGAAATTTAACAGGTGCACAGAAGAAAGGGCAGGAAGATGGAAGAGTGACAGGTGAAAAGCAGACAAGGGAGGAGGGGGGAAAGGAAAAGCAAGGCCAGTCACGTTACGGACAGTGGCAGGAGTGAGAGGTGTGAGAGCAGAGAAGAGAGATAAGGGAGGGTTTCGAGGAGGCAGAGTGAATGTTTAAGGGGAAAGAATTCCAGAGCTTAGGAAAGCAGAAAGAGAAGGCTGATTGACTAGCCAGAGTTTTACGGGAAGAGAGCTTGAGGTACTTAAATCCAGAGTTTTGGAGTGAGTAGGAGGTGGAAGGAGAGAGCAGGAGTCGAGATGGGGGGTAGACAGGATAGCAAGAGTGTTGAAGTGAAGGAGGCACAGTGGGACAGACGGCAAGCCTCCAGGGAAGGGAGGAGAGAGCAGAGTAGAGAGTACAGTGGTGGGTGTGGGGACAGCAGTTGAGAGCAAAGTGGTAGAAGGAGGGAAGAGGGATCCAGTCTAGCCATGGTGGACTTAGAGTCAGCACCATACACTATATCGCGTAATCAAGGATGGGAGAATCATCTTGGTAATGATGTCATGGTGGGCAGGGAGGGATGTAGTTCTTATGCCTATAGAGGGCACCAAGCTTAGGGTGGAGTTTTTTATGAATGGTGTCTATGTGCTGGGAAAAATGGAGGGGACGGTCAAGCCAGATGCCTAGGTACTTGAAGGCAGGCACATCGCCAATCGGGACTCCATCAAGGGTGTGGAAGGAGGGGATGGATGGGAATTTTGAAAGTCTAGGTCTTGTACCAAAGCACATAGAGACCATCTTTTTGGCATTTAGTGATAGCTGATTTGACTTGAAACCATTTCTGACTGAGTCAAAATCAGGTTGGAGCTTGGACATGAGCTCGGATGGCGATGAACCAGAGACAGATAGGGCTGTGTTGTCTCGTGACATGTGTATGGACACAGATGGAAGGTCATTCAGAAATGAGAATGAGTGGACCAAGTACAGAGCCTTGGGGGACACCAGTGGTAATGGGGAGGGGATAAGGATCCTCCAAGCCACACAGATTGAGATCTACCTGTGAGGCAGGAGCTGAACCAATGAGTGGTGAGGGCAAAAAGACCAGCTGATCTCAGTTTGTGAAGTAGGCATGAATGAGAGACAGTGTTGAATACTTTTGCTAAATTGCAGTGAGAAGACCCTGGTCCATAGCTGTGTGGATGGACTCTGTTAAGCGGAGGAGGGAGGTAGTAGTGGAGTACAATTTTCAAAAGCCACACTAGAAAGGGGTGAAGAAGGATGAGGAGTCAAGAAAGGGAGAGAGTTGGGATAGAACTATGTGTTCTTGAAGTTTGGAGAGGGTAGAGAGGATGGATAAAGGTCGAAAATTCCCAGGAGAGGAGTCGTCGCCACCTTTGTAGAGGGGATGACAGTAGCATGCTTCCAAGATGCTGGAAGGGAGGCCAGAGAGAAGGAGAGGCTTAGTAAGGAGGCAACAGGTGCAGGAGTTAGGTCAAGCCCATCAGGGCTACTATTATGTAACAGATTGAGGGCTAGAAGGGCTTGCAGACAGGAGGATGGGCAAAGAAGTGAAAAGAAGAAAGGAGATGGGGAGGGGGAGAGAGGTCAAAGGAGGAAGGGAGGACAGGAGGGTAGATGCACAAGTGGTGAAATAAGTGTTGAAAGCAGCAGCTACAGATGGGGGGTCAGAGGCTGTGGAGGCCCCTAAGTTTAGTATGGGGGAAGGGGAGAACAGGGCTTGAATAACGTTCCAGAACTTTGAGGGGTGACTTAAATTCCTCTGGAAAGATGATGAGAAAAACTTAGCGTTGGCTAACCTAGTGGCCCTGGTTCAAGAATTTCTCAGGGAGAGATACCTGTGCAAGTCTGCAGGGAAACCGGAGACGTTACAGGATTTCCATGCCAGGTCTCGAGCAGGCCAGAAGTTCCACTGAGATCCAGGGGAGGTGGGAGCCTCTGACCCTGATTTTACATAGGGAAGCATGTTGATCCCATATCTATATAAATATGGAGTGGAAGTAATTAAGGGCAGTGTTAATGTCAATGGCATTGGAGATTGGGGGACCAGTCAGTAGACTGTAAATCAGCATATGGGAGGATAGGTCTAAAGACAGGAAGGAGATGAGGATAGTTTTAGGGGGTGTTTTAGGGTGGTGAATTTTGCGCTCGCAGTATACCATGTGATGGTCGCTGAGAGCATCGAGTAGGGTACTGGCATCAAAGAAGTGGTGCGGATAGTTGGTGAGGACCCAGTCCTCGAGACAGTGGTTTTGAGATTTCAGGTTTAGTCAAGTCAGAGTGCAGATGAGTTGGGTAAGATGCAGGGATTTTATATTTTGGCAGAATTTGAATTGGGTGGAGACAGCCAATTAATATTGAAGTTGCTCAGGATGAGAAGATCGCCCGAAGGGGCGAGAGTAGTTATGGTAGTCAGAAGCTCAGAGATCAGCATGGAGGATAGGCCCAGGTAGCAGTAGAAGCCCACCACATAAACTGAGAGAGAGAAAGAGAGGGAGAGTTTGAGTAAGAAGAGTGCAAAGGCTACAGGAGTGGACACAGAAAGCACTGTGGAGAAATGAATAGTGGTCTTGGTGGGTGAGAGGGAACCCTGGGAGTGTGATGGCTGAGTCAGGAATTTTGGGGGAGAGACAGGATTCTGAAACAATGAGGACATCTGGTAGAAGGGAGGCGATAAGAGGTTGAAGCAGGTACATTTTTGGAAGGATACTGCAAATGTTGATATGGGCCACCCAGAGCCCTTTGGGATAATTGTCAGAAAGGGCATGGACAAGGTCAGGGTTGGGCTCAACATCTCTGGCCATAAGAAGTAAGAGGAAACATAAGTTTTTGATAGAGAGAATGGGGCCCCGAAGGTGGCGGGGAGGTATGAAGGGAGGGGAAGGAAGGTGTGGACGAAGGGAAAGTCTGACGTGTATAAAAGGAGCCAGGAGGAGACAGATGGGAGGAAAGAGGCACCTGGATGCCAAGAGAAGGAAAAAACAGTTTGCAGAGAGCCATGGAGTCAATTAACAGTGAGTTAAGGAGATTATTGACTCTGCAAAGCTAGTTTCTGTCAGGTTTTTGCATCAACTTGCTGAACCTTGCACCTAATTTTTCCTTGTACACCTTTATCACTTGCATCAAAATGTTGCACACTTACAGTGGTGATCATATAAAATTTTGAAATGTAAGCAAGACAGTTTGCAATAAGCTACCCCTAGCCGGGGAGCAGTTCTTCCTGATTGGCAACAGTAAAATGTAAGAGGGCACTCTACAAAACAATACTACTGTCCATCTAGCAACTGAGAAACTCGCATAGAAATATGTGGAGACCAGCTAAAAAAAAAATCTACTTTGGATTTAGGCAACTGAGACAGAAGAAAAGTGGAACAAATTTTGCAGTATTACTGGACTGAAATCAAAGTTTCGGGACTCAGCAGAAAACAAGGTAGTCTTTGCAACTTTTTGCATATGCTAATTTGCACAAAGCTTTTTCAGAATGCACTGTGAGCTGATTTTTTTTTTCCGCCCCCGTGCTCGCTGGTCCTCCACTCCTTCAGGCTCTGACAAGTTCCCCCTGACCTCTTCTGTCCTTGCCCGGCCCTCCTCTAGTCCCCCAGATTGCAGCTGACTCCCGGGATATCCCAGTGTATCCCTTCACCGGGCGGGTCCCTCTCCTCCGAGGGGGAAGGCACCACGGGGGAGGACAGCCCCAGCGCATGCTTCTAGGGCCCGGGAATGCTGCTGGGGAACAGGAGGCCCGGGAAGGTGCTGAAGGCCCCTAGGAACAGAGAGCCGTCATCCGGAGGGCCAGCGAGTGATTTTCCTGTTTTTTTCTGTTGGGGTAGCGCGTGACGCCACGGTGCTATGCCGACGTCCGCCTCCCCAGCGCTGGTATTGGGCCGTGTGTCCTGTGATACCCCAGACTCCGCTTAGAGGAGCCAGCAGGCACCGGACCAGTCCCCTACCCTCCCCAGAGAAGGAGAGCTGTCCTGGACGTCAATCTTTCTTCTCCCCGCCTGCCCTCCAGTGACCCGGCCTGCTCCTCAAACCCGGTCGCTAAGGCCACAAGCGGAAATCCAACCGCTGCACCGTGGGCGGCCGAGTTGATGTTTTGAACTAAAATGGATGTTTGAACTGTTAGTTGTCATCTTTAGCACATTATTTCTCTGCTTATTTTGAATAAAATGAATAAAAGTCAGCAGTAGTTTTGTGATTTTGCCATAAAGCGCAGGATGAACTACTCCATTGGACTGCTTTTTCAGTTGTAAAAGGAGGGATGTTCAGGAGGGACCTGAGGAAGTACTATTTTACAGAAATGGTGGTGGAGCCATGGAACAATCTGTCAGCTGAAGTGGTGGGTGCTAAAACCATTTGTGGTTTCAAGCACGGCTGGGACAGAATGGAGGGTATAGTGGTTGCTCAGGGTGACAGAATCAGGGAGGAGAATGGGGAAGGGTTGAGAAGGGCTAGAACCCTGAAGGACAGTAGGTCCCAGTGCTAAATATGGAACTCGGGCAGACTGGATGGACCACTGATCTTTTTCTGCTGTCAATGTCTATGTTTCTGTGTTAATTAAAGCAGTGGTCATACAGCACCACTTCACATGAAACAGGAAGTATTCTGTAAACAACAAGACACTGAATACAACTGCACTGTAGGTGCATTTCCATCTCTAGTTCGGTGTTAAAGGTGAATTATCATCTACATGATTTCTCAATGTCTGAAATCCCAGAAAAAGCTAATTTGACTGAGCCACTGTCTTTATCTGTGAGTCTTTGCAGTTTAGAGTTATTCATATGTAAATCAGCCTGTAATTAAGGGCTGGGACAGCCACGTGTTTTAGGCTCCTGACAGGAAATGATGTCACCAAGGAACTTGGCCCTCCTTTGACTATAGATAATCCAACATGTTAAATAGGAAATAGTCCATTTTGTTAAGTGTGTTTTAAGGTGTTATTACAACACTTTCTTCATTTATAATAATTGTTTTGTATGTGCATTGAAACTAGTGAGTTAGCACCTTTACATTTCAAACAAGGGGGCACAATTCGAAGATAATGGGGGGGGCGGCTCAGAGGTAATTTAAGGAAGTATTTTTTCATAGAGAGGGTTGTGGATGCATGGAACGGCCTTCCGGAGGAGGTCGTGGAGTCAAAAACAGTGGTGGAATTCAAGCATGCATGGGACAGTCATAAGGCAATTCTAGGGGTTGGGGGTAGGAAGAAGTAGGTTGCTGGTTAACTAGGATCTGCAGCTTATCCAGTAGGCAGGGAAATGGGCAGACTGGGTGGGCCAAGCGGTCCTTATCTGCTGTCAAATTCTATGTTTCTATCTTCAGGATTGCTTTACCCTCTAGCCTATACTGTCAGCTGATCATCAAAACTACACATTTCAAGGCTGGCTCTGTGGTGCCAACAGGTATTGGGGCCCCATATCCAGTTTTCTAAACCCTGGCTGTGTTCATGTCAGTGCAGATTTATGGGGCTGCCACAGCACCAATTTCTGTCTTTTCTGTTCCCGCCTGACCTTTTTCTTACAATTTAAAATCTTAAAATTAAAGAGGGATGGAAAAAGACAAACTGGTGCTGTGGCATCCCCAAAAATCTGTACTAACATGAACACAGCCAGGGTTTAGAAATCCTTATATATGGGGCCCCATATCTGTTGGCACCACAGAGCCATCCTTGAGATGTGTGGTTTTTGATGATCAGTCAACAGTAAACCCTAGAGGTTAAAGCAATCTTGAAGATGGATTATTTTTTACTAACAGTTGGGAAATGTAAAGGTGATGAATCACTAGTTTCAATACACATACAAAACAATTAGTATAAATATAGAAAGTGTTGTAATAACACCTTAAAACACACTTAATAAAACAGACTATTTCCTATTTAACATGTTGGATTATCTACAGTAAAAGAAGGGCCAAGTCCCTCGGTGACATTATTTCCTGTCAAGAGCCTGAAATACATGGCTGACCCCAGCCCTTAAATAAAGGCTGATTTATATGTGAATAACTCTGGACTGCAAAGACTCACAGATAAATACAATGGCTCACTCAAATTAGCTTTTTATGGGCTTTCAAGATTAAGAAATCCTAGAGAAACCATTCCATTTAAGGGTTATCATAAGCCACAGCATTAGTTCAGGGTCCTATGTGAATGGACCAACACATTAGCAGACAATGTATCAGAGTATTCATACGTACAGAATTTTTTTTTAATTAGAGTGCAAACCACTTCCTGCTAGCAAACTTACTACTGCACTTGTGCAACTCCTTTAAGTAGTTTGCCAGACTCCACTGTGGCCATGCAACTAATATGATTAAGACATTGGTGAGAAGTCCACGTCTCACAGGTTCATGTTCTCTGTGATGTATTGTTTGGTCCTAAGCTAGCTGAAACACTAAGGGATGCTACAAGAAAAAAAATTCTGCTGTCAGCAACAGTCAAAAAAATGAAAATTATGTATTCACCCTAATAGTTGATCCTCCAGAATACTGTTACCATTCACTCACACTTACAGGACTAAGCTGGAGTCACAAGGACCCAGCAGAGGCAAAGTCTTTTGCAGCCTAGGAGACCAAAGTTGGTCCCTGCACTACCCATAAGGTAGATGTAGTGACGACATGCCTGCTGGTTGGTCAGTGACAGACACTGCCCCCCTTTTCCATTTTGTTTGCCAGGAAAGAAACCAGTGGGAGAGAGGGATAGGACTCCTAGCCCAAAGGGATAGGAAAAGGATATGGGATATAAAACCATAAAAATAATAAAACTTGACTACCAATTAGAGAACTTAAGGGATGAGCCTAAGTGGTACATGGGGAGCAGCTGTAAGAACCAGAGCATAGTAACCACCTAGACAAGAAGGTGGAGGGAAGGCAGTGGCCCTGGCATATAGCTCTGCCTGGTCTAGAGAGACATACGGATGAGTCTCAAAGATAGGATGGTAGAAACTGTAACAGGATTGAATAAGACTCGGTCCCATTTGTTATGCAGAAAGAATTAAATGCAAGGGTATGTTCTATCCTCTCCTTCCCTATCTCTTGTCTGTCTGCCCAATCAAATTTTCTTTTGAGACCTAGGAACTGATCACTCCTACAGTCTCACAATTCTCCCCCTCACACGATCTCCCTGCCTTCACTTGCTGTTTCTATCTTTTCTTCACCCCTGATGATTTGTGGTTATATCTATGGTTATAAAAATATATGTGAATCTGTGTGAAACTGGGATCACTTGGTTTGAAAATGTATATAGTTATATTGTTGAAATGATTGCAACAAGCTGTTTGGAACTCAGGGTTAACTTTGAGATGCAGTCTGAACTCCATGAACTCTTCTGCAGAGCTGTCAACAGAAGACTGGTTCTGGGACACAATGTTCTATTTTGTTACACCTGCAAAGAAAGAACTGCAAGAATGCTGATACATTTTGTGAGACACAGGAGGTATCTTAAGAGCTCAGAATACAGAAGTTAACTGTCAGGCAAAGGCATCTTATAAAATGTGCAATCTTTTATTAAGAGAGAGTTTGACATTTGAAATGGAAAAGAAACCCTCAGATGAAGCGAGACTGTTTTCTCTGTTTGCATTGTCTTTGTAAAGAGCTATTCTGAACAATTTTTATTTTACTGTTAATAATAAAATGCTACTTGTGAATCTTATAACTGCTCCTGGTTTTCCTATGATTCCTGACCTTTGCTTCAATGACAGATAGTGTCAGACTGGGATTTCGCCATACATACTCTATACCAGGAGTTTTGTGCATGGGTACTAGACCTGGTACCAAGGAAACATACAAGAAAGTATGGATCCTGCAACAGCAGACCAGGAGTGATTACTAGAGGAATGGCAGCCAAAACAGCAGACACAAAAGTCCAAACTGAGACTGTACAGCTGGCACCAGTCATGGCAGAAGCACAGGCAGGGACCGAACCTAAAAGCCTGTCTGCCTTCTTCAAATGGTGGGCCATACAACAACTGGAGACAGAGAAGCAGAGAAAAGAAGAGATGCAGCAACAGAAGCAGCAGAGAAGAGAAGAGATGCAGTGACAGAAGCAGCAGAGAGAAAAGAGATGCAGCGACAGGAATGGTGATGGCTGAATTCCTTGCAAGCTAACAAAGCTGGAGGATATGGCACAGGTCCAGCAACAAAACACAAATTTAAAAGACATTGAACTTACAAAGTTGTGTCCCTTGGATAATATTGAAACATACCTCACATCTTTAGAAAGGGTTGCGGGAGCATGCCAGTGGCTGAAGCAGCAATGGGCAATCAGGCTGATACCTTATCTGACAGTGGTAAGCCTAACATGCCTACAGCAATATGGACACTGCACAGTCAGAAAACTATAACCTTGTAAAAGAGAAACCTTAAAAGATATGACATCACAGGAGAGACCTACAGAGAAAGATTCCAGTCCCTGAAGGAGCACTTAGTCGACATCCTCAAGAAGCCTTCACCTGACTCAGAGAACTCCTCATTAAATGGCTCCAACCAGAGGTCAAAAGTCCCACAGATCACTGGCATATCTGCAATGGAGCAATTCATTAACATCCTGCCTAAAGACGTGCAGCTTTGGGTAAAAGAACCCCCAACCAGAAAGTGGGAAAAAGGCTGTTTCTTTGGCCGAGGACCATCAGATGGCCAGATGGACCGTGCAGAAGCGACGTAACAGTGAAAAACTGGTAAGACACTCTTTTTGCTTATTTAACTCCAGGTCAGATAAGAACACTGGTGGGGGTAACAAATCTGCACCCAAAGACTTTATTCGCGGTAACTGTAATAAGCCAGGCCATACCGCAAGAAACTGTCATAAAAATAAGGAGGGTAACACTGAAGCAGATTTGTCCTTATCAAACTGGGGCAAGTATTTAACAGATGTCAAGGTGGAAGATAAGACTGTGAAGAGACTTACTGATTCGGGAACCAGACAGACCCTACTGCACGTTGAAGTGCTGGGAAAACACTGTGCAAAAGGACCAGATACTGGTGACACCTGAATCCAGGGGACAGTCCATACTATTCCACCACCAAAGTGACTAAGTATTAATGGGGTGTCGCATCAAATGAAAGTGGGACAGGATCTAAGTTACTTGTACCTGTGATTATTGGAAATGACTTCCAGAATTTACTGAGTTAATCACAGAGGAGCAAAATCTGTAGTTTCAGCAGCAGTAATGACAAGATCACAGGCAAAGAAAATTTCAGATGGTGGGGACACTTTTCCTTTGGAGACTTTGATGCAGACTTGTTTGAGCCCACCTCCAAGATCCAGAAATCCATGAAAGAAAGACTTCTGAAAATAGTAGCAACAAAAGGCTGGCAGAAATAAGGGGTTAATATATGAAATGCTTCTCTCCAAGGTTATCGTAAGCAGCCTGGAGGAACCAAAACAGGCGGAAGCAATGTTTAAGAAATGTAATGTGCTACTGTACACAGTGCAGTGGGTGTACAAGGTACTGTACAAGGGCGGGAGAGATACATCTTCCAATACAGGAGGTATACAAAGAACAAGGGGAATGACATGAAATTGGAAGGCAGTTAAGAGGGAATGTGAGGAAGTTTTTATTCACAGAGAGGGTGGTGGACACATGGAATAGTCTGTCACAGGAGGTGGTGGGAGCGAGCACTGTGGCTGGATTTAAGCATGCATGGGACAGGCATAGGGAAACCATAAAGGTAAAGCAGGGAGAGGGTCAGAAGCCATGATCAAGTACAGGGCTTATGAGGCAGACTGGATGGGTCTAGTGGTCCTTATCTGTCGACAATTTCAATGTTTCTGTACAGAAATTGGGTTAAACCTCAGACACAGGAACAGACAGAACAATTGGTTATACCATGAAAGTACAGAACTTAGTTGTTACAGATAGAACATGATAGTCCTGTGGCTGGTCACTCGGGGAAGGGACCACACCCTTGCCAGATTGCTGTACAGATTTTACTGGCCTGGAATTGATGAGGATGTTGCTACCTATAGCAGTTCTTGTGCTGAATGTCAGGAAGTAGCCACTGTGACTAAAAAGACGAAGTGCCCCTGATGCCCCTACCCTTGGTAAATGTGCCTTTTGAGAGAACTGCAATGGATGTAATTGGCCCCATAGACAAAAGTCAAAAGGGTAATCAATAAATGTTGGTAGTATGTGACTATGCTACTCAATACCCAGAGGCAATTCCAATGCGTACTGTCATAGCCCCAGAAGTGGCAGTAGAGCTTGCCAAAATTTTCAGCAGTGTGGGTATACCTAAAGAGAATATTACTGATCAGGGTAGTAATTTTGGTGCTGCATTGCTGAAGGACTGTACCGACTGCTAGGTATCACCGCCATAAGAACCTCCCCTTATCACCCTTAGACAGATGGTCTTGTTGAGTGTTTTAATCAAACCCTAAAATGCATGTTAAAAGGTTAATGAAAGGGAAGGAAAGATTGGGACCAATACTTAGCTTACCGTTTGTTTACAGAGAAGTACCCAAGCCTCAACAGGTTTTCACCATTTGAAATGCTGCATGGTAGACAACCTAGAGGGTCACTAGATGTAATAAAAGAAACATGGGAAGATAACCCCACTCAGAAAAATTATATTACATCTTATATGTGTGCCCTGAGAAAGAAATTGGCAAAATATGTTGAAATTGCCCATAGTAATCAGGAAGAGGCCCAAAACCAGCAGAAGGTGTATTATGACCATGGGGTAAAAGAAAAAGATTTTGAGCCAGGTTATGGAGAGTAGCTGGGCCCTGGACTAGGGTTTGCAACCTCTGCCAGAGTTTAAACCGCCTCTGGATGAGGGGTGAACTGCAGGCCCAGTGCCCTGCTTCCTCTTCTCACTAGTACTGACCCTGTTCCTGGGCCAAGCCTAAACTCTGGCAAGAGCCTCCACTAAGTCAGCCCAGGATCTTGTAAGACCAGCAGCACTGGCCCAGTCCCTGACACTACGGACAGTGCCAGAATCAGACCTAGCACTGGAAGCAGCACTGGAACATGAACCAGCATGTAAACAGTGCCAGAAGGAATGCCAGCACTGTCTCCAGCATAAGCCTGAAGGGCAACTCCAGAAGAGGCCCCCTGGACCCAAGACCAGCTAAGAACCAGGCCCAGAAAGGGTTCTATCCTCGACGGCCCCCTCCACAGGCCCAGGGTGGGTGTCATCATCATCATTCCCCCAGGTCATCCCACCACTTGGGGGGAAAAAACAATAATAGCCTCCAGGACTATGAAGGGTCGGGCCCCAGAATCCTTCCCCCTCTTCCAGTGCGTGAATGGTGCCAGAAGGGGGCCTGGTCTTATGGCCGGCATCGTCCCGGTCACAGGTCCCAGCTTCAGTACCAGGATCCATGGCGGCACCAGGCCGAAATACAGGGGTGCCCACTGGTGTAGACTGGGCATATAGATTTTGCATCACCACCAGGGGTGTACACTGCCCCAAAGGGCCAATGGACTGGGAGGGGTATTTAGCCAGCCCCCAGGAGGCAGCTGACTGTCCACCTGACACCCCCTTAGGGCCTCCAATGTCTTGGTGAGGTCAGGCAGGGACATCCTGGTCTTCCTTCACGTATAGTACTGGGAAGTGCTCAGAGGAAGAGCCAGGGACCTTACCTTGGCATCCCTGGTGCAATGCCTGCCTTGGAAGAGTGGGCTAATGACCCTACTTCAACACATGAAGCTCAAGGGTGCAGCAGTCCATTGAGAAGCAGATGTTGCACCAATCCATATCGTGCTCAGCACCAAGGCCAGCCCAAAAGTTGTCATGCTGGTCCTGAATGGCAATATGACCCCCACAGGAGCACCAGTGCATTGGGGAAGGGGGCTGCCGCAATACTAGTACTTCTTCTTGTTCCCATGCTCCTCAGGTCTGGGCATGGCAATGCAGAAAAAGCAACTAAAAATGAAAAGAATTTGGTACTGAACGAGATGATTAAAATAATAAAGTGGCACCAAAGATACCCAGTGCCGTCGAAAAAATGGAGTTGGACTAGGAAGTGATGAAGTGAAGAAGTGTGATGCAGTTAGACAAACACAGCTCTCATGGTGTGCACTTGACAGTGGGAAAAACAGAACTGAGAAAGGGAGGGGTCCGACATCAGTTACTGGCCAACCCACAAGCGTGACATCACTATGTCTGCCTCAGAGAGGTGCTGGCAGCGACATCAGTCCCCTAGGCTGCAAAAGACTTTGCTCCCCCTAGGTCCTAGCACCTCCAGCTTACACCCACAAGTGGGAATGAATGATGAACACAGATTCTTGGAAAAGCCTTTATGCTATACATCTGGGAACTGGGGTTAACATAACTCTTGCACCTCATAGTGATTTTTGATTCTCCTATTTATGGAGGTCAGTGTTACAGAGAAGCCTCTCCACTTTCAGCTTCAAAAAGGCAGCAGGTCCTTTTCTTACAAACGTTATTCAGTTCATACTAAAGATGTGATTCAGATGAAGGTTTGCAGTTTGTCACTGTTCCAGATGAACTCATTCCACTTTAGGCAAGGTAAGACAAGGCAAAATTTATTTAAAAGATGCCCAATCCGGAGGCTCTAGGCGCTATACAAATTTAAACAGAATTTTAAAAGCACAAAAATTTAAAACACAAAATTTTATACAAATTGAATAAATAAATCTAATACAATTACAGTCTTTACTGTATATACTAATCTAAATATCAAAAGTTTGGAAAAAGAAAAAGTTTTCAAAGCGGGCCTTAAAAATATCACTGTGGGGCTTCCTGACGAGATTGGCAAAGAATTCACAGAGCAGGAGCACGCAACACTAAAGGCTCTATCACCAGCTGATTTTAGCCTTGTTCTGGGAATGGTCAGGAAGCCACCACTAGAAGATCGAAGAGGGCAGGTGGGAGGGTAGGTAACAGAAGGTCTGACAGGTAACCAGGGCCCTGCCCATGTAGGGTCTTATAGGTGAGAAGACCCACCTTAAAGAGGACTCTCCACCTGACTGGCAGCCAGTGCAGTCGCATAAAACCGGTGTAATATGACAAAACTTTTACTGCCCAGTCAACAACCGGGCAGCTGCGTTTTGCACCAGCTGCAGTCTGTGGAGAGATCCTCCTGTGACCCCGAGATAGAGCGCGTTACAGTAGTCAAGCCTAGATGTGACTAAGGCATGTATCAAGGTAGGGAGGTCCAGAGGCGGAACAAGGGGCTTAATTCTGGCAATGTTTCTGAGATGGAAAATACAGGTACGAACCGTGGAGGATATTTGAGCCTCCATGGTTAAGTTCCTGTCCAGAATCACTCCCAGATTTCGCACCCAAGAGGAGGCCTTCAATGATGCAGCTCCAAGGACAAGCCCAGTTTCTGAGTCAGAGGCCATCCTATCACGATCTCTGTTCGACTCCAGTACCAATACCTCCGTCTTGTCAGAGTTCAGTCGCAGCCAACTGGAGGCCATCCAGTCGTTAATCTCAGCCAGACAGATATTAAACACATCTCCTGCATTAGATGTTCCTGGGGCAAAGGAAAAATATAGCTGAGTGTCATCGGCATAACAATGAAAGCTCAAACCATATTTCCTAATGATCCCTCCCAGGGCCAGCATGTACGCTGCAAACAACATTGGGGCCAGTACCAATCCTTGAGGGACTCCACAAAATAGAAGACTGGGTATAGATGAGGAATTCCCCATCATAACCCATTGCCTTCAGTTGGTAAGAAAGGACTCAAACCAGTTGATGACAGTACTGGTGAGTCCACATAGCTCCCTAAGGCAGACAAGCAACACATAATGGTCCACAGTGCCAAATGCAGAAGAGAGATCAAGGAGAACAAAAATTGTCTGTCCCTGATCTCTAGCAGGAGATCATTCTGCACCTGAACAAGTGCAGTTTCTGTGCTATATCTAGCCCAAAATGCCGACTGGAAAGGTTATGCAACTAAGTGAGTCACGAGATGCTCTTCCAACTGAGCGCTACCACCTGTTCCACCACCTTCCCAAAATGGAAGGTTGGATATGGATGGTAATTCACCTTGATCTCCGGGTCCAAAGATGATTTCTTTAAGAGGGTCTCACCAGAGCCTCCTTCAAGGCATCCGGAAAGACCCCCTAAGAAAGGGAGCACCATACAATCAAGGCGAACACCGGGCCAAGAGAGTCAATGCATCTCATTAAAAACGCATTGACACCGGGTCCAGTTCACAAAAGGTATGCGTCATGCTGGCTGCCACCTCAATAACCTCACTAGCCTCCACTGGTCTAAACTCTCCCCAACTAGGCGGAGTGCTCTCAGAACACATCTGGCGACCACTGTCAGCTATATTACTAGCTGAAGAAGCCACCTGCCGGATCGAGGACACCCGGTCCGAAAAAAGCGAGCAAACTCCTCACAATCTAAATTAGAAAAAACCCTCCCGGGCTGCAGACAGGCAGGATGAAGAAGCCTGTCCACAGTCCGGAAGAGTAAAGCTAGTCGGTTTTTCCCGGCAGCAATCTCCCTAGACAGGAACACTGCCTTCTTATGGTTGATTGCCTCCTGGTACGCACTATAATGCGCACGCAGGACCAGTTTGTCCGCCTCCAGGCAGGATCTTCTCCAGCAGCGCTCTAATCTCCGACCCATCTTCTTCATCTCCCTGAGCTCCCCGTCAAACCACGGGGACCTCAGGTATGAAGTTCTGGGTCATACACGGACAGGTGCGAGGAAGTTGATGGCGCCGGATAGCACCCTAATATGGGTATCAACCCCACATCAATGCCTCCAACGCATGCAGCACCCACACTAGACAATTTAGCTGCCACCAGAAAACCCTCAGGGGTCAAACCCTGCAAAGGGCACACTAATCATCTCAGCAGGGAAGGGCTTATGGCGGGAGCCCCAAGCGTGAACTGCACCATGCAATGATCGGACCAGTGTACTTATCAATCCTGAGATCACTGATCTCAAGCCCCAGTGAGAACACCAGGTCCAACATGTGGCCATCCTGATGAGTTGGCGCAGTAACAGCCTGCGTCAATCCTAAAGAAGACATAGTCTGCAGAAAATCACGGCTGCATCCATAATTCTCGTCGTCAAGCCAAACATTGAAATCCCCCAGAAAAACACATCTGGGGGATCCCAACGTTCCGTCGGTGACTAATTCTGCGATCTCCTGCAGGAAATTCCCCATCGACCCAGATGGGCGATAGATGAGGAAGATCCTGCAGCCCGCATCAGGTCCTCCACGAATAGCCACACATTCAAAAGAACCTGGAGTTCTCACTGGGTGCACGGTGAAGGTCAGGCTGGATCTAAAACAAATAGCTACACCGCCACCCTTACGTTCCACTCTGGGGCAGTGCACCATGGTATATCCAGGAGGGACTGCGGCCTCGAAAATTGGGCCCGCATCATCTCCCGCCCAGGTCTCCGTGATGCAAGCCAGATGCGACCCGAAGAAATCAGGCAATAATTGCGTGCTTATTTCTGATCGATCTGGCATTGCTTACTACCGTCAGGGGATTGGAGGTGGTGCAGCCCTTCGGGTTACCGGGCCACTCAGTCTGGTGGACTCCCTGGGGATGGGCACCAACCACGTCTGGCCTCTACCAGGTCCCCGTCGTAACCAAGGGCGCCTTCTGGACCTAACAACCCCGATTCTACCACCACCCATACATAGGTCTCCCCACTGTCCATGACCAGCACAATCCCTTCCAATCCCCACTTCCCAACAGCGTCTGACAGTAGTGTCAGACACTGGGAGGAGGATAAAAGGGTGCAAGTCACGCAACAGTGAGCTCCCATAAATAATCCTAGCCCCCTTAAATCCTCCCATATAGCCCCTACACATCCCAAACAGCTAATACAGTACTTGACTATCAGACAAAAAGCAAACACAATTTATATCTAAAATATCTGCCTAACCTACTTAAATAACAGAACTTCTACTATCTATTAATATTTAAAACAAACCACAACTGCTTCACACTAATGCTCCATGGCTAGGATATTCCCTTCTCAATAATAATTTTTAAACAGTAAAGTATGAACTAATAAATTTTAGCACTACTTAGAAGGGATAAAGAGAAAAACCTACCCTTTTTCCTCCATCCATTACTAATAAATTTTCTATTCCCAGTGGCACTCACGCCACTCATGCCTTCAGCTACACTCCAGCTTCTTGAGCAGTAGCAATTTAAAGGAATAAATCCCCACCCTCGGACTCTCGGGTCCTAGCTCCCCCGCAAACACCTCGATTGATGGAAAAAACCAAAGGACCCACTGCACAGCCTCTCACGCCGTGCAGGTCCCTCAATTCGAGAGGGTAATTTTCAGGCTTCAACGCCCAACACATAGGGGGCACAACAGTCGTTCCAGTTCCTAGCCGCTTACAAGCGGCATTGCAGTCCACAGGCAAAAGGTTCCAAGGCACACAGGTGTAGCCGCCTGCGAGCAGCGCGGCAATTTAAAGGAATAAAATCCTCGCCCCTCGGACTCTCGGGTCCTAGCTGCCTAGGTTTCCTTCAAGTTTAGTGACAGAGTCCTCCTTGCTGCATTCAAAGGACTTCGGTTCTCTAAAGACTAATATCATTAAAAACCCAAGGATTATTATCAACAGATCACATTTTGACTAACCTGCTCACCACAGAAATAAGAGAGGAGAATGAGCCTTGACAGTTCCTGTCACTTTCCAAGAATTTAGGTAGATCACTCAGTTTTTGATATCAGATCCTATCATTTTTGTCAGACCAGTAAATTCATGATGTAATCTTAAGATCTGTTCCATTTGGTGATTCCAAAGCTTACATAGACCTATATGAATCATATCTGTTTATCCCAATCGATAGCTTTGTCAGAGATTGCAGAGGTTGCAAATCAGACTGTGCACCTAACTACCAGTCTCTCCCCTTTGGACTATGCTCGGCACTGACAGCCCTCATGGAAGTCCTAGTGACATCATGACCCTGCTCTGAGAAAGGGGTCACTGTGTGCAACTTACTGGTACAATCCTCTTTCAGTGCACAAGTTGAGATTTTTAGCTCACAAACCAGTCCAAGGGACATCAGAGATCCTGTATGATCTTGGCTAGAAAATGAACATGAAAAGGAGTTGCCCACAACCCTACTAGGACCTGGGATATTCAGGAGAAATATCTGTAAAGGGTAAGTTCTGTGTTGCTGTCTCAACAAAGAATGCAGAAACTTGAGACACACTCTTATCCTTCTTCAAAGTGTCTAGAGTTTTTGGACCCAGTGACAGTCCCACAGGGAGATGGTCACTGAATGAATCTACACTACATGAGACCTTTTCAGGTTCAATCTTCAGTTTCATGGATTCCCAGTTACAGAACAGTGCCAGGTTCCAGTACAGTTTCAAGCTTTAACTGCAAGTCACTAGAACGCCAGTAGGAAATACCCCTTAACAGAGTCTTGTCCCTATTTTCACTATTTTCAGAAATGATCCTGGGACAAGTACTAGCTGGAGGTGTTCCAATGCTATATCAGATACCAGTGCAGGGATTGTGGTCCCAGAGAATCAGAATCTCCAGATAATTCTTTCCTCCAGAAATGTGAGCAATTTATTGACTGGAGAAGCTCCAACTTCAAACAAGTTGTTGGTTAATAAGAGCACAAATGCAGTGACAGTCTTTTAAATGACTAAAATGAGATGGCATCTTAGACAAAATGATGCTTGCAAAGGTGTACAGGTTATAATTTGGATGGAAACAAATCTGTTATCCTTCTGTGATTCATATGGTGAAGGACCAGAGTTCTGGCCAGGCCAACAGAAATGTACACACAAGGCAGAGTGAATGAGTTAGAGCGTTTTTCTGGTACACAGCATCGTCAGCACTCCAGGTATTCTGAAAAGTTCTCTTCTCCCAGAGATGATAACCTTCAGGTACAAAGTTCAGATCAATTAATATCTGTTGCCATACAGATGTTCGGTATCTAAGGTACTAGAAGCAGTTTGAACTGTGAGACTTAAAAAAGCCTGTTTATGTTGATTCCCCTCATTCTGGTGGTTTCCAGAACATTTGCATGTCTTGTAGAAAATTTCCTGATAGCTCAAGAATGGTCAAGAAGGCTCTGTGTTTCCATCAAGCCAACCTAACAGCCTGGAATCATCCAGCTTTCACCTAAAAAAAAGTTACATACTTTATGTAACAGTAGACCTTCGAGAAAACCTCTTTCATCAGGCCACACCTATGGAACTATACCCACCAGGCACTAGGGGCCGCTCAGAAGTCTTACGTTGACATCCTCTCTAAATAAACATGGGTGGCCCCTCTCCCTCCTCAGTTCCCTGCAAGAGATCATACCCAAGAGAACCTCCCTCTAGGGAGCCAGGAGGGAGCTGAGATTCCAACTACCAGGCAAGGCTGGAAACAGCATGTAGTCTGCCCAAGAGAGAGAGAGAGAGAGCAGAAAAGCTCTGAGTCTAAGAGGGACGGAGGGTGGGACGGCATGGCCTGATGAAAGAGATTCTCTCGAAGATCTACTGTTACGGTAAAAGTATGCAACTGTTCTATCTTCTTCAAGGATATCTCTTTCATCAGGCCACACCTATGGAATGAGTCCCAAGCAGCACTGCCAGAAAGACACTCTGGGAGGCTGGAGGCTATAGACCTAAGAAAGGAGGCCTTGAAGCACAGCCAGGCCAAAGCCTGACCTTCTTCTAGAGGCAATGTCCAGACTGTAGTGTTTACTGAAAGTGTGAACAGTACTCCAAGTTGCAGCAGCACAAATTTGTGCACCTGAAATATTCCTGAAACAGGCAACGGAAGTGGCCATGCCTCGGGTTCAATGGCCACGAACAACCCCAGGATGTTCCTTACTGTACTTCCTATAACAAAAAGTAATACAGGTGGCCAACCATCTGGACAGGCACTGTTTAGAAACTGGTACACCCTCTTGCCCAGGGGTGAAGGAAACAAAAAGCTTGAGGACTTACTGCAGTCCTTCGTACAATAAGCATAATATCAGAGTATTCTGTTTTTATGCACAAAAACGTTTGGCTGTTTTTGTGGGAAGGGTCGTTCCTGCAACTAGCTGCTGGTTGTTTGTCTTGAAAATAAAATGAAATGAATGGACATTTTATACTGCCTGCATCAAAGCTGTTTTCTATGGCCAGGCCAGTGCTGGTGTAGCTGAACTCACCATCTGCTATGCGAGTAAAATAATTTCATTTGTCTCCATCTGTATGTTTGCAGCCGCCTTTTTGGTAATTGGAAGAATTAGAATGGCTCCCTCCATTTGGAGCTTGATTAGCACCCTCTGATCAGAGGAAAGGGAGGGAAGGTGTAAAGGAAGCTCCCTTTCCAAGAGAGGGTCAGCACATCTCACCAGAAAGCTCCAGGCTCTGGAACAAGCGAGCAGAAAAGCGGCAGTTTTGCATTGAGTCGGGATGCAAAAAGGTCCAATTCTGGATGACCCCACCTGTCGAACGGGTCTTCGACCACCGAGGTAGGCAGTTCTCCCTCATGCACTGTCGACTGTGACCCGCTTAGCTTGTCTGCCAGGATGTTCTGGATGCCTGGAACATGGACGGCTGGCAGCTCTAGACTGTGTTCTAGAGCCCAGTACCAAACCCTCATCAGCTTCTCTGCACAGGAGGTAAAGAATGAGTCCCCATTGCTTCATGCTGTGTACTACACTGACGTCTGTCGGCATCAGCAGATGCCCCGGGGACAGATGGTTCTGGAAGGATTGCAGAGCATACAGAATGGCCCTCATCTCTAGGACACTGATGTGGAGGGAAGTCTCCACTCTTGTCCAAGTTCCTTATGTCTGATGAGGTCCCAGATGTGCCCCCAGCCCATCCCTGAACCATCTGTGGTGAGAATCTGCTGAGGGGAGGGTATGAGGAAGGGAAACCCTTTCAGCAAACTGCTGGGTTCCATCCACCACTGGAGTACCTTTTGGACAGAAGACGTTACTAGAACCTACTGTTCTAGATCATCAGTGCACTGATCCCACTGGACTCAATGTCCATTGAAGGATCCTCATGTGCAGCCTGGCCAAGGGTACTGTGGCAATGGCTCCTGCCATTAGGCCCAACAGTCTCAGGAATGTCCTGGCTGTGACATACCTGTTGTAAATCAGCTGTGCCTGTGCCATAAGGCATTCCCGCCCTGTCTTGACAGTAAGGCTAAGCCCTGTGTAGTGTCCAGTACTGCCCCTAGGTACTGCAGATGCTAACAAGGGTCAAGACTGATGGGCACCTTGACCATGATCCCTAGGTCATTGAACAGCTGTCTGATACATGCTAGGGTGTGAAACAGTTGCTCTCTGGACTGAGATTTGAGCAACCAGTCATCTAGATAGAGGAAAACATACAGTCCCTCTCTCCTGAGAGCTGTTGCCACAACTGCCAAGCATTTGGTAAATACCCATGGTGTAGATGATAAGCCAAAGTGAAAGACCCTGAACTGATAGTGTTCCCCCTCAAACAGCAGCCTAAGGTACTTCCTGTGGGTGGACAAATCTTAACATGCAAGTAAGCATCCTGCATGTCTAGGGAGCATGTGCAGTCCCATTTTTTGAAGGAGGGACAGCAGGCCTTCTAGAGTGACCATCCTGAACTTCTTGTACTGAATACAGAAGTTCACATTATTCAGATCCAGAATCAGCCTCAAGATCCCTGTGGATCTGGGGAATAAAAAGAAATGAGAATAGAACCCCTGTTCCTTTGTTCCTAGGGAACTGGTTCTATATCCCCCTTCTGCAGCACTGTATGTACTTCCTCTAGTAGCACTGGTATATGGTCTAGAGGATCAGTTGAGAAATTGGTGGGAACGTTTGCAGGCATCTCCAGAAATTCTAGAGCATGGCCCTGTTCTATTAGCTGCAGGACCTAAGCATCTGTTGTAACCTCCCTCCACTGTTCCAGGTGGAGGGAATGACTACCCGCTTCCACCACCTCCAGATTTGGCACTGGAGGGTGGGGGTCTCAGAAGGAGTCATCCTAAAGCAGATCCAGCAGCCACATCTGCACCTCCTCCTCCTCCTCTAGGGACTTTGGAGTGGGCCCCTTTGGAGGAGGTTGGGGACGGCAAAGCTGACCCTGCTCTGCTTTTGCTCTGTTTTTGCTCTGTTTTCTTGCCCCTGAATTAAGTCTGTTGGTAGCTCAGTGAAAGGTGACCCTCTGCCTAATTCTCGATTGTGTGTGGTAGAGGGAATGGACTCACCTTAGAGTTCTCCCGAGGCTTGCAGGTCAGAGAGGATATCCTGCATATCTGATACATAGATACCAGGGTACACAATCTACAGAAGGGACAGGGAGGGTACAAGAGGAGGAGGAGGATGAGTCGCTCTTTATGTAAGGGAAGGGATCAAAGCAATGGAACTAAAGGGTAGGCAGGGAGGAGAGGAGACACTGTGGGTCACCCTGGAGACAGGAAATGGCACCACAATCCGCACTGGGGTTGTATACAGACCCCTGTCTCAGGGGGAGGAAATGGACAAGGAAATGATAGAAGGCATCCTTAGAATGGCAGAAAAAGGGGAGATATTATTGATGGGGGACTTGAATATGCCAGATGTTAACTGGAGCACCTTTGCTGCAACCACATCCAAGAGCAGTATCATTCTCGATGCCCTACAGAGGCATGCCTCAGACAGCTAGTGTTGGAACCCAATCAGGAGGGAGCAATCTCAGACCTGGTACTCTCAAATAGGGACGGAGAGAGGATCTCAGATTTAGAAGTGGGTAACCATCTGGGAACAAGCAACCACCAAACAAGTGTGGTTCACGATAAACACAGCCGTAGAGTCAAGCCATACAAAAGCGAGGGTACCGGACTTTAGGAGGGCTGACTTTGGCAAAATGGGAGAGTGCCTCAGAAAAGCACTAGCAAATGGGCAAGAAGGAGGGGTGGAGAAACAATGGGGAAAAATCAAAACTGCCATCACAGAGGCAAAAAGCCTTTGTGTGAAGCAAATAAAACAAAACAAAGGAAACAAACACCATGGTTCTCAAAAGAGGTGGCGGGGTAGGTTAGGGAGAAAAAGATAGCATTCAGGAAGTATAAGGAAACACAGAAGGAGCAGGACAAAGAACTGTACCACTTAAAGCAGAAGGAAGCTGGGAAGGTACTCAGAATAGCAAAGGCCCAAACTGAGGAAAAGATCGCCAACTCAGTTAAGAAGGGAGATAAAACCTTTTATAGGTACACTAGGGAGCGAAGAAAGACCAAGGTAGGGATAGTGAGGCTTAATAATGGGGGGTGGGGGGTAGAGGGTGACAGTAAAAAAAGCAGGATACTGAACGAATACTCTGCTCAGTATTCACAAAAGGAGAGAGGGAGAGGTGTCTAAACCAATCAATAGAAGTACTGTGGATGGGGGTGGGGGGTCAGATACCAGTCCATTCACAGAAGAAGAAAGAACTCCTGCAACTGAAGGTGGACAAGCAATGGGGCCTGATTATTCACCCAGAATTCTACAAGAACTAAGTGGAGAACTAGTGATACCACTGACTACCCTTTTTAACAAATCATGGGAGGATGGTGTGGTACCGAAGGACTGGAGGAGGGCGGATGCGATTCCTCTTCACAAAAGTGGGAGCAAGGCAGAGGCAGGAAACTACAGACCTGTTGGTTTGACCTCAGTGATAGGAAAAATGATGGAATCACTTCTGAAAGAAAGAATTGCTGAGTACCTAGAGGCCAGTGGGGCACAGGACCCAAGACAGCATGGATTCACAGCGGGAAGGTCATGTCAGATGAATATAATAGATTTCTCTGACTGGGTGACCAAAGTAGTAGATCAGGAAGGGGCTGTGTACATGGCCTACCTAGACTTAGCAAGGCATTTGGCATAGACCCACACAAAAGATTAATAAACAAGTCAGCCAGCCTGAGAGTGGGTCCCAGGGTGGTAACCTGGGTAAAAAAATTGACTGGACAACAGGACTAGAGGATAATAGTAAACTGAGTCCACTCTGGAAGAAAGGGGTGACTAAGGGTAGCACAGGGTTCAGTACTGGGACTGGTCCTCTTTAATGTCTTTTAGGCAACATTGCGTAGGGACTGGAAGAAAAGTATGCCTCTTTGCAGAAGACACAAAGATCTGCAACAGGGTTGATACACAAGGGGTGGAAAGGATGAGAAGGGACCTGGCAAAGTTGGAGGAATGGTCAAAAGTATGGCAGCTTAGATTCAATGCAAAGAAGTGTAAATTGATAGTGTATTTCTAGAAAGTACTTCACCTTCTTGATGCTGGTTAAAATACCTACCCATAGAAACATAGACTTTGACGGCAGATAAGGACCACTTGGCCCACCCAGTCTGCCCATTTCCCTACCTGTTGGATAAGCTGCAGATTCTAGTTAACCAACAGCCTACTTCCTGCAACCCCCCACTATAATTGCCTTATGTCTGTCCCATGCATGTTTGAATTCCCCACTGTTTTAGACCCCACAACCTCTCAGGAAGGCGGTTCCATACGTCCACCACTCTCTCCGTGAAAAGAATTTCCTCACATTACCCCTGGAGCCGTCCCCTCTAGACTGTATAATATTGTATAAACCCGCTCTGAACGCTGGGTCCACCAGGCCCTAGATTTATTGATTTATTGTTCATCTCCATTTCATTTTATTGTTTCTTCTCTACTGTATCACTATGTTGTTGTGTACTTCACTATACCGCTATGTACATTTCTCACCTCTGTAACTTTGAAGTGAAACCTTTGCAAAGGAGTCTATGATTCAAAGGTTGTGATTTCTGATCATGTATTAAATAAAATAAAAAGTAATGCACCTGAAAAACAAAAACCCAGGGAAGGGTACACAATGGGGGAGGTATTAACAACAACAAAAACGGAAAGGGACCGGGGTGAATTTATCAGATGACCTAAATGTAGGCAAGCAATGGAGAAGGCAGTAAGGAGGGCTAGGGGTATACTGGGATGCACAGGGAGAGGCATCACCAGCAGAAAACAGGAAGTTGTTATCCCTCTGTACAGACAATTGGTGAGACCACATCTGGAGTACTGTGTGCCATTCTGGAGACCCCGTCTCCACAGGGAAATAGGATGGAGGCAATCCAGAGGTGGGCAACTAAAATGGTACAGGATCTGCACCAGAAGCCATACGAAGAGAGACTAAAAGAGCTTAATATGTATACCCTCGAGGAAAGGAGGGAGAGGGAGGACATGATAAAAGCTTTCAAGTACCTCAGTGGAATCAACAAAGTCCAAGAGGGTAGCATATTTCAGAAAAAGAGATGTACAAGGACAAGGGGCATAATTTGAAGATAGAGGGGGGATGGCTCAGGGTCAACGTGAGGAAGTATTTTTTCATGAAGAAAGTGGTGGACGCATGGAACGGCCTTCCTGAGGAGGTCGTGGGGTAAAAAACAGTGAGGGAATTTAAGAATACATGAGACAGACATAAGGCAATTCTAGTGGAGGGTAGGAAGAAGTAGGTTGGTTAACTAGGATCTACAGCCTATCCAATAGGTAGGGAAATGGGCAGACTGGGTGGGCCAAGTGGTCCTTATCTGCATCAAATTCTGTGTTTCTAGACATACATAGATACTGTAGGCAGATAGGGGCCACCAGGCCCATCTAATCTGCCCATTTATACTACCTGATAAAATGGTCAGTGATCTTATCTGGTCACTGGCTTTAGCTTTTTCTTCCCATCTCTAATATTCCTTTATTCCTGTCCCATGCTTGTTTGAAGCCTGCCACCGTACTGGTGGCCACCACTTCCTGGGTCAGGCTATTCCATGCATCCACTACCCTCTCCATAAAAAAGAACTTCCTAGCATTACTCCTTATGTGGCCACCCATCAGTCTCATATCATGCCCTCTTGTTCTGGCACTACTTTTAAACTGGAGTATGTTGTTGCCTTACACCTTGTTCATGCCCTTGAGGTACCTGAATGCTTCTATCACGTCACCTCTCCTCCTCCTTTACCCCAGAGAGCTTTTATCCTCTGAAAGGGGCATTCAGAATGCACTGCTGGACATCACTAGCAAATCCTAACACCCTTAACCAAGAATGCCTTCTAGGCAGATGCCAGTCGCATTGCTCTGGGCTGAGGCACCCAAAATGTTGTAGGCGGTCCTTAAGAGGTGCTTGCCCACATCAGCCCCAGTCTTGAGGGCCTTGGCATTTACTGCTTCTGGGTACCCTCTCATAGAGACTGTGCTGCTGCTGCTTTAGCCATTTTCCAGAGGGTATTCTGGTACTTGACCATATGGGCCTGATAGTTTGCCATTCTGAAGCCCAGTGTGGCAGAGGTAAAGGTTCTCTTTCCCAGGAGGTCCAGTTTTCTCAACTCCTTATCTGGGGGAGAGAACTGAGATGTTTAAGCACCTTAGACCTATTATGGGCTGCATTTATCACAAATGAATCAGCCTCAGGTCGGCCTGTGAAAAAAGGCTTTCATGAGGGGGCCTGGTGTAGCTTGTCTGTCTTCCTGGACATGCAGGGATCAAGCTTGGTCTGTGCCAGGTGGCCAGGGTGGCATCCACTAGTGCAGCCAACAGAGGAGGAATAAGAAGAACTGGAGATTCTGGCAGATCTAGAAATTCAATCAGCTTTCTCCCAGTGATGTCTTACTTCTCAACATCAAACCTCATTGCAGCTTGGAGTTGCTTCATCACAGAGATGAAGGAGGGGACCTCTCAGTATACAGTATGGAGTCCTCACTCCTGGTGGAAATGGTGGAGCCAGACCTCTCAGATGGGCTGCTTTCCATATCGCCCTCTCCCTCCTCTTCTTCTTCCTCTTGTAAAAGGAGATCAGGGTTGTAGCTCTGATCCTCATCGATGGGCCCTGAAGGCCACAAAGAAGGAAGCAAGGACATCAACACTCTGGAGTGTGTAGGGTGTGTTGACCAAGCAGGTACTGACATGGGGGATGGTCTGTGAAGTCCCGTCATCATGCCCGGGGTAGGTAGAGAAGGGATAAGGAGCTGTATTATTTTCACAAAGAAGGAAAGCACCATCTGAATGTCGACAGTGGCCTGCGTTGAAGTCCCAATGTCGATGGGCCATTGCCAGATGTAGTAGGTCCGGTGGAACTCACAGCCAGATGACTGAGGGTTCTGTGGTCTGAACAGCATGACTTACGAAGTCGAGGGCGGTGTCTGGAGCCCCTATGTTGATGGACCTTTGCTGGCCATAAGAGGTGTGGTGGAAATCAATGACAGAGCCGACTTTGTGGGTGCTAAGGTCTAAGCGGCAGGAGGTGTCAACACTGAAGCAGTCGACAGCACTTCAGCGGTCAGTGCTGAGTTAAGTGGCAACCAGGAGCACACCAGGGAGGATTTATCCTTGCACCACTCTCTCCTGGTGTTTGTGCTTCCCTGAAGACTTCTCGTGGGCCTTGGAAGACTGTAAGCCTGAGGAATGGGCTGGAGACGTGGTGGAGCTCTTCACCTGGAGCTCTATCTCCCTTCTGGCTACCTGCTGCTTGAGCAGAAAAGTATGCAGGACTCATTGATGGTATCGGTGGGTAGCTTGGTTAAACTTCAGGCAGATCTCACAGGCCTTAATGTCGTGGGCCTCTCCAAGATAGCACCGCATGAGCGCTGTGGTGTCGCTTGAGTAGATTTTTCCACTGCACTCATGATAACGGAAGAGTTTAGCAGTGTCTTTCATTGACATACATAACAATGGCAATCACTTTAAAATAAAGTGATAAATAGGGTGAGAAAAATAGTGAAACTTAGAAAAACCAGAAGAGTTAGCAGTTTACTGTAGCAGTGGCATCTCCATGGAGTCCAGTGAGTATGGTAGACAGCATGAAAAGAACAGAGGAAGGAAAGGAGCCACCCACATTTACAGGGAGGACATCAATATAAGATGCCGTTGTGGGCAGCCCCTAGTGAACTGCTTGCAAAAAAGTTTTAATGTGGTCCTAGCACTTGGCAGAAATAGTTCCATAGGTGTGGCCCAATGAAAGATATCCTTGAAGATGTTGGATATCCTGAGCCACAGACCATTTTCCAGCCAAGTTCTGCTCAACTATTCTTAGCCACTTATTTTCTGAGCAAAGGAATCTACTACCTTTTAAGCTGATTAGAGAGGTGGTAGATGCTCTCTTTTCTTCAAGGGAGCAGTACACATCTATAACATGTGAAACGACTTGTATAACCTTCAGGTATGCCAGATGCTTGATGGTTCACCCCACAAGGCAGTGGTGCAAAATCTCACTTTGTCTAAAGGCAGGAGCGGGCAGGCATTTTTCCACCAGCAGTGATTCTGGTGCCTGCTCTTCAGGCAGTCCTAAGATTCCTCACAAGTTCCTTCGACGGGGGTCCAATGCAGATGTATGCAAAACTTTAGGACTGTGAACACATCCTGACTTGACCTATTGCATATATACTTGGTACCATCTGGGGATCTTTACACCATTCTTCAGGTGTTTGTAAGCCTTCAGATATTCTCAGTAAGGCCTGCTACTACTGCATAAACTTTCTGTTCAGCAAAAGGGCTTGGAGAGCACAAGATCCTCCCATGTACGGAGCCTCTTGCTTGTTTTCATCAGAATGTGGTCAATCACCTCACCATTTTTTTCTACCAAAGGTCTCTACATAGTTCTCTTGTTAATCAAAAGATTTTCAGCCCTTGTGCTGACACTAATTAGCTAAGGTCACGGAGCAATAGTGGAACAACTTTCAACTTTCTCAGGAAGGTTAAAATGTACCTAGTAGGAATGTTACCTTTTCACCAGGTACATAGTCTGTTCATTCTGTATAGCATAGCATAGAAAAGTCAGAATGAGTCCAAGCCAACCTTGCCCAGGTCGTTCCTTTTCATGCATAGAAAAGGCTAATGTGGCAGAAGAACTGCAACCATGAACAGTGATCAGAACACATGCCACCATGGATGTGACAACATCCTGGATGGAGAAGCAGAAGCTTTTGTTTCTGCTTGTGCCTGTTTTGCTAGTCTTCTAGACATTCTACAGCTAGTGTCCTGTGTCTGCAGCATTTAGGAGCAAACTGCTACAATCAGCTGTTGATGACATCCAAGTTTAAACTGGAAGAATATTATCTCCATACCAGTGGGGATGTTGTGTACTGCTTATCAGATCCCAGCAGTTTTGAATAATCCAGTAACAACATGGAATGGCACAGACATTTTTTTTTCATACTTACTTCGTACTTACCATCATTTCTGTTTGTTAGTTTCAATGCTGTTAATGGGACCCACTCAACCATCATTTCTGTTTGTTAGTTTCAATGCTGTTAATGGGACCCACTCAACAGCCTTCTCTCTCAGGGAGAATATTCTCCTAGTACATGAAAACCTGTTCTGTTTTGCTTTGGCTGTTAGAAGCTTACTGTTTTACAGGCACAGAAATTGAGTTATGCCATTGTTATGTTCACTCAGGTATTTTTCAAAATGCTGTTAAAATTAGGTACTGCACCACTGGCAGAAATGAGGACATGTGAATTCTCCTTCTGACGAGAACACACATCTGAAATATGCCCATGAGTTCACTGAACAAATACATTAAGCAATGTTCAGTGAACTCATGGGCATATTTCAGATACAGGCATCGATCACATCCTTCTACTGTGTACTTGTTTGCTGATCATTTATTACAATAGTAATAATATTGGAGTTTGTCTAACCTGCCTTACTTGCAGCATGGACATTTCTGTTTATCTCCACCATCTTGGTCATGGACTGCTGAAATGGGCCAATCAGTACCTTTGGGGACTCTAAAATGGAGCCTATCCCCAGGAGTCTTCTGGGAGCAAAATTCTGTAGGAATTGTAGTTTTTGCATTTTGGCACCCAAACAGACCTGGAGGGGGAGCCCTTGAATTGACTGACAGATAGATCAGCCAACCAAACCTTTTGGATCCTGGGGAAAGTCCCAGGCTGCTTGCAGCTAGAGTCAGTCTGAATTGGGAAGTGAAAGTGGTAACAGCTTGAGTGATTCAAGCAGCAGCCCCTGTGTAATTCATGCAGGAGAACTGTGAAAGGGCTGAGTTTTGTCCTACCTGTCTGCCTGCTGTCCCAGAGAGGGAAAATAGAGCTTATTTGGACTGAATCCGAATTGTGAGAGTGAGATAAGCCACAGAACTGTGACCAGGCTTTAACCTGAAGACCGAAGATTTGCTGAATGCGATCGGCCTGTCAGGATTTCCAGCCACCTTTGAACTCCCGGCTTGTGCAGAGACCCTGTAATTGTGACCGGATAGCAATCTGCCTGGTACAGTAGAATTTCTTACATGTAAATGTGCTGTGTGCTGATAGTGGATCGTGATTTGGTTCCCCACTGTGTGCTGAACTGTGTTCTGCTTGCTGAAGGCTGCATCCCGCTCCAACTGAATGAATCCGTATTCATCTCCCTTTGGCCTGGGCCTTGCCACACTGGCCCAGCCAGAATACCCACTGCACAGAGAAAGCCATCGACAAGAGATCTGCCTGGGGATCAGCCCCCTGCTCAACACTTTGAACAGGAACGACGCCTTGGTGATTCATGTGGGCCCTGCTTCTCCTGGCACTCCAGCTCAACAACCTGCAGTCTCGATTTCGTCCAACCTGTGTCCTGCATTGGGTATCATGAGTAGACATCAGGGTAGCTCCCTGCAACAACAGCTAAATCTAAAGTGTTGTCATCTGATTGCTTTGTTGTCTTTTCTGTCATGAACTGAGCACTCTGGCTCCAGATTGCAAATAGTGTGTGTTGTGCATGTTGCTTTCTTCCATTACAAGGCCCCAACCAGCGGCGACACCGGCCTACCCCGGGCATCGATCCTGGCTAGCCCACATTCCTTCTACCTGGGTACACAGTGTGTGTGACTATGTAGGGACTCTGAAGTGCACGCATGACTGTTTGATTGATATAGCCTTTTAGCAAATCAACCTGATTATGCCCCTCCCTTGTTCAAGTCCCCTGAATAAATCAGATCTAACTCTTTTTGCATTTAGCTTGACTGTGGTTCCAGTTTGTGCCAAAAGTACTGTACTGTTGCTATTTGCTGTGCATAACCTTATTTTACAGGGGGTCTCCAGGGTTGAGCTAGAGGAACTAGCCCTGGTGGTAAGTGCAAACAGTGTGAGTAATTGCATGGTGAATAAGGGTAATTGTGAAAGTGATTATTGTATATTGCTCAGGCCACTAGACAGGAAAGAAGGGGTTTACAGTGTCCTGGAGGGCTGTGCCTGGGTTAGCTTGACCACTAACAACCCTAACCTCTGGGTGGAGGCACCGTTTCAGTACCCAGGCCCCTTAACCTGCAACCAGCCACGCGGGCAGGCGTAGTAGCCCTTGGGATATAAGCTGCCTAAGGGTCACATAATCACAAAATATATGGAAATATCTGAATGTCTCTAGGCTTGCAACTGTACAACCATTAAACAACCAGAAAATAAGCAGCAATAGATTTACAGGTCATCAAATTCTTGGCTACTGAAATTATGTATTTAGTTCAATAATTTACCTTTGCAGGAGTATGAATCAGATTGCAGGATTAAAAAGGATGTGGTCACACAGCTGCTTCAATAAAGGTGCTCCATGCGAAAGTCCATCCAAGTATTTTGCAAAGGACAAAAACTGCTCAAGGACTGCTCTTGTTATGTGCACTCTGGATGACTACATAAAAAAAAAAAAAAAAATTTTTTAAGAACACCAAAGAGAATAAACTGAACCTTATATATGCGTTTGTAGGATATGTGCACAATCCACTAATTAAAAAGGAAAAGGGTGGGATTTACAGTAAGTGATAGTTGGCACTCTCTCCCAAACAGCACAGAAATACAGGTTACTCACCTGTAACAGGAGTTCTAGGAATGGTATATGTTGTTCATCCACACTTATTGGCAGGTCCCTTGCCGCTTTAAATCTTGCCGGAAGGTCTTCAAGCTGGCTCCTCCCACCCACCCGGGTGGTAAAACTCTCGGCTCTGCCCCATGACACCAGATCTAGCCCGCTGGAAGCCAGGTTGTGCGTCGAAGCCGGGGAGGCCGGGTGGGTCGTGTGGATGAACAACATATACCATTCCTAGAACTCCTGTTACAGGTGAGTAACCTGTATTTCTAGGGACATGGATATGTTGTTCATCCACACTTATTGGCAGACTCCTAGCAGTTCTCCGGGAGGAGGGAGGCAAGGCGCACACCCCTACTTAGGTAGAAAGACTGGAGAACCGAGGCCCCGACCAGCACCCCGGCGCGACCCAAGGTCGATGTGGAAGGGGAATGGTAAAGCCTGCTTTCGGGCAGAAGCCCTGCGGATATCCTGGACTGCAGTATCCTTGAAAGCAGCCACCGATGCAGCAGAAGGATGGGTAAAAATGAGCACTTATCCCTCTGGGAGGCTCCATGCCCGCCCGCCTATAGTGGAGACCTATGCAGGGGTGACCCGCCTGACAAATGGTCACTTGGCTGCAAGTCTGCCAGATCGCGGCTTCAGCGAAGATGATAAACAGCTGGCGAACCTCTCCCAAACTTTAGCTTACGCTCCCTAGGTAGGTGGCGTTAAACAGATTCCTATGGAACCTGCATACGCCTCGAGGTGTGAATGGGGATAAACCCGGCAGAGGCAATACCCCGAAGGAAGACTCGCCACTGCCTTCAGAAGGACTTGGGTGGGCGCAGGACAACCTAGTCCCTGTGGAAGACCGGACAGGAGATTAAAGGCGCCTGGAACTCTCCCACCTTCTGGATGGTGGAGTGGCCCAAAGAAGTGTCCTTCCACAACAGGTGGGAAACTCGCACCTGTGCAAAAGTTCAGATGGCTTGCTCATGAGCTAAGCCCATACCAGCAAGGATCCCACAAGCGAGGATACTCTCCCCAAAAGGGAGGCGTGATCGAGGCCTAGAAGTGCCAGACCACCTTCTCCGCACCACAGCTGCCTCCGGCCCGCCCGAGAAGACAGGGTGACCCATGAAGCACCAAGAGGGTCGTCGGCCAAAGCCCTGGTTTGCTGGATGGACCGCAGATGGTCCGGAATGCTCGCCAGGGACGGGGAGGGCAAGGCCCTATCCCATCATCAAAAGGAGAACCTCTCCCAGAGGACGAGCATCTTGGCCGACTTCTTAGCAGGGCGCCTCGAAGGTGAGGACCTTGCTGAAGACCCTAGGCCTGGCCCCTAGCCGCACAGGGGATCGGCCTACAGGTGCAGGGATTGAAGGTCCAGATGGATAACCTTCCCCTGAAAAGGAAAGACAGGACCGGGCGGACTAGAAGCCGCCTCGGGAGCCTGGGGCTGAGACTGAGGAGAGCTGGATACCAGAGCTGGCAATCCAGTCTGGGGCTACCAGCATCACCTGCACCAAGTCCCTCCTCGCCTTGCCCGTAGGTCAAGGGAAATGGGGGAGAGGCACGGAGGGGCCCGGGGTCCGTGGCCCCGATGGCATCCCCTGCAGCAGGCCCTGCTGAGGGGCGGGCATAAAACAGTCTCGGCCTCGTATTCTCCCCGGAGGGAAGAGGGAGAAGATCCTGTGCTACCTCAGGCAGGGGAAACCACTCATGAGGCGCAGCCTATGCCCGGCTTAGGGCAGCAGCCAGGAAATTGGGGGCTCCTGCCATCAAATGGCTGGGAACCTGCGACTGCCCAAAAACCAATCTGGAGAACCTCCTTGCACCGAGGCAAGGGATAGACCGAACCTGGTGGGGGTAGGTAGCACATGGTGGTGGTGTTGTCCTACTTGGACTTAGAACCACTAGACTCCCGTACAAGCGGAGGCGGCGGTGCAAGCTAAGCAGACCGCCTGGTGCTCCAGCGAGCAGGAAGGACATCGGGACTCTGAGAGGACCAGAGGTGAAGCACTCTGTATTCCCCTAGATGGGCACCCCACCCATCCGAGAAGCATCGGTCGGGAAGACCGCCCGACTCAGAGGCTGAGCGAACAGGATGTTCTTCTGCCGAAGTTGGAGCAGGTCCAAAGGGCGTTCTCTTAACTCCTGGGCTGTAGTCACGAACTGGTCCAAAGGACGCAGCGCTGTGACCTCTGGCTGGCCCCTCCCACTAGGGGAAGGCCGCCCTGAGGCCCAGGAGGTCTTGGCAGGATATAATTACTCGGCCAACCCGACTGGGTAAAGGAGGAAGAACCTCAGCCCTGTCCGCCCGGAGCCGAGCTCAGACTCAAGAGTCGAGCTTAGTCCCGAAGAAGCCTCACCACTAAGGAACGAGTTCCCACTTGGCTCCTGTAACAGGAGACCAGTGTGCCTTCGGGTGGGGTTACATCCGGACCCTTCAGTGCCACAGAGACTGCTGAGCAAAAGAAGGGGCTGGCTAGGAACTCGTAAGGAGATCCCCGCTAAGAGGGAGGATCCTCCCAGAAGCGGACAGAGCGGAGTAGGTACATCCTGGAGGCCCAGGAAACAGCCACACGCCATGTTCTGAGGATGGAATATCTGAAGCAGAGAGACCATCCAGGCGTGCGGGAGAATGGTGCGAGCCCCCGTCCGTTTGAGGCCAGGAATACCTGGACACGAACCCAGGGTTGGAGGGGGGGGGGGTCCACGGCCTTCCTGATCACCTCTAACTAGAGGGCCAGGCGTGTCGGTACAACCGACAAAGAGGCAGTGGACCCAAGATCCCCATGGGGCAACGGCTCAAAAGGGGAAACCGCTCGCAACCTGTGACAGGATCTACCCTTAAATACCTCCAGAATGAGGTGCGGAGCCGTCCCCCCATGGGAAACCCGGGCTGGACGGCAGGCACTGGGCAGTGCCTGGCCGTCACTGAGCAAACTTGGAGGGGAAGGAGCTGAGGGCTCTCGGTTTCCTGCCTCCTGCTTCCTTTTGGAGGAAAGGCTGGACTGGCAACAGACCGCCCAGCATATGCCTGCTGGCCTTTGTACTGGGCCGGTTGAGCCGCAGGGCTCAGGGGGCAAAGGGGCTTATGCAAAGGCTGACGGCTGCCCTTGACCCTCCGGGCGAGAGTGACAGAGTCCGGAGTGGCATCGGACTTCTCGGGCCCTTGGATATGTCCCTCCACTCCAGGGCCGAAAAGGTCAGTCCCCAAAAAGGGGATGTCCCCAACTCGTGTTGGGTTTCCAAGGAAAAGGAGGATAACCTCAGCCACGCCCTGCGGCGCATGGCCACTGCGGCCGTCACCGATCTGGCACAGGAGTCACCCAGATCCAGAGCCGTCTGGAGCTGTTGTTTTGCCACCGCCCTACCCTGGTCCCGTACCCGCCGGACTGTGGTCCGCAGATCGGTCAGGAGATGAGGTAGAACCTCGTCCAGAGTGCCCAGAAGGGCGTGGGAACAGTGTGCCATAAGAGCTGCTGAGCTGGCCTGGCGGAGGCCTAGGGAGGAAAGCGTAAACCTTGCATGCGTAGTCCATCCTTTTGGACTCTGTCAGAGGGTCTATCCACATCCCCAGTGTTTCAAGACATTTGGAAAACGTCGTCGAGTGACTACCTTCAGCGAGGGGTGCTCGAGAAACCGGGCAGAGAACCGACAGGGATAGGGTACCTCGAGCCACCCTGGCCGAAGGCACAGGGCAGGAAGTAGGCCACCACCATGGCTCAAGGCTGGGCCCACGATAGCCTCAGCCACTGGAAGGCCTCCGAGGAGAACCCCTCGGTCCAGAATCTCCGTGAGGGGTAAGGTGCCCGCTTGGAGGCAGGGCTCGAGCTGCATCCAGTGAATTCTGAAATGAGCTGAAGCAGACCCCTCAAAGGCGATGGGCTGTCATCTACAGAATATTCCTGGGAAGACCCGGGTCCTCCTGCTAGGAAACATATGAGCCGGCTTCAGGCTCCGAGGTCTCTGCAAAAAGCTTGCATGAATAAAGGCACTCTTAAGTCTGCGGGCGGGCAGGAGTGGGGGACGAGTAACCTGAAGAACAGGTCATGGCCTGGCCTGTACCCGCGGCGGAGGGGCAGCAGGTCGGACGACACCCGGCCCTGAGAGGGCTCCTCAACTGATTCGAATGGCTGCCGACCGGTGGCGGCTGCTTGCTATCGGAGAATGAATGGGGTCGATTGATACCTGGACAACAACTGCTGTCGCCACATAAGTTCCTGTCTGGCAGCGCCGGCATCGAAACCGCTCCTTATCCGAGGAGGGGCGGGAGCAAAAGCCACTTAACTCGGTGTCCCGACCGAGAGCGCCGAGATGGCGTGGCGGCTGAACCGAGAGCGACCGGAGACCGAGACCCAGACCCAAATCCTCGGGGACCGAGGCAGGCCTGGGAAGGAGGCGGGACGTGCCCGCTCCTCCCTCGGCTCAGAAGAAGGCCGAGGGCTGTCGACGCCGAAGGATGGACAGAACCTCAGCCTCCACCGGGGGCGGAGGGATGGCGGCACCAGAAGGCCACCCAAAAGATGGGTCGAGAGACTCGACAACGTTGACGGGGACCTGGCCGGCTGACCTGGCAGGGGACAACGTGAGGCCAGTGGCGGCCGCATCCTCGACTGAAGCCGGCGTCGGCCGATGAGGAGGAGACTTCCCGCTCCGCCGACGAAGACCCGCCTGCGGCCCCTTAGACTTAGGCCCGGCGGCAGGGCTCAGGGTCCCTCTCCTTTGGAGAGAGGGAATGGCAGCTACTGAGCAAGCTTGCATGAGTTGAACCAAGGAGAGCGGGATAAGCGCCGCAACCGAGGGAGAGGAGGAAGCCGCCCCCTCCCCGGCAGGATCGAACTGCTGAGAAACAGTCAAAGCAGACACCCGCCGGTCCGAGGGAATCTCCGGAGCGGAAAAAACTACTGGATGTCCGAGCCCCGAATGGGCCGCGCGGTCCTCCAGAGAGCTGACTGAAAGGGCAGAACAGAAACTGCAAGCCTGAGGATTGTGATCCAAGTCCAGGCAAAAAACGCACGTGGAATGCGAATCTCTCCTGGAGGAACTAACCGTGCGCCTCTCGGGGCCGGAAAAGGACCAAGCCATCGCCGTGAGGAGAAGAAGAAAGATCAAGTTTCAGAAAGACACTTCCAATGATTTCAAGACCGGAAATTTTCAGGAACCAGTCGAAAACGCAGAGCGCTAAGGAGGGAACCTGAGCTTCCAAGCAGTAAGGAAGATCTGGCGTCATGGGGCAGAGCCGAGAGTTTTACCACCCGGGTGGGTGGGAGGAGCCAGCTTGAAGACCTTCCAGCAAGATTTAAAGTGGCAAGGGACCTGCCAATAAGTGTGGATGAACAACATATCCATGTCCCTAGAAATGAAAATTACGTACCTACCGTAATTCCTGATCTTTCTGTGCATCTTCACCATTCATCACAAATGGGTTTGGCCAGAGATCACGACCCTGCAGGAGTATTTTTTTTGGATGGGCAGAGTCGACACACCGATGGCACCGCCCTCAAGGTCGATGCACTGTGTGGCGCTCATGGGTTGGCCGTTAGGTGTCATCGACCCCGCCCTCCCACCAGTTCTGAGTCACCGTAGAGTAAGAAAGAGTCGGAAGGGAGCGACAAGGAAGTCCAAAGGACAGCCAAAGGAAAAGATATACAAACTCAAAGAAGAAATAAACGACAGATAGGAGAGTGAGAAAAACTAATGGGATTAGGAAGGGGCCCCAATCTCTGGAATCAGAAAAGGAAAGGGAAGGAGGGAGGAAAAACAAGAAGTGGGAGGGAGGACATACATATTTATTGACTGTCTCCAGACTGGATTAAGAGCTATGAAGGAGTTGCCAGAAGGCTGAATTGCCAGAATTCAAGGCACAGAATCACTGGCAAGTAACTCCAGCATGAGCAGAAGAGGCTATTCTGGGAAGAAAGGGACAGGAATTCAGGGTTGCACCCCTCCCCCCCCGAAACCAAATAACTGGAAGGTGAGTAATAAGTTTCTTTAATGAGGGATGAGTCCCTAAGGACAAGGATGGAGGAGGATAGAGGAAGCGAGAGAAAGAGAGAAGAGAGGGCAACTACCAACCCCCACTCCAAAGGGGTGGAGCCAAGGCATTGAGGAGAGAAGTGCCCTCTCTCCAGATCCCTCTCCCCTCCTGCCAGAAGGTAAAAATCCCCATGTGTCCAAGGTCACCCGCTCCTGACCAGCGAAAGGAAGGGGGGGAAGGGGGGCACACAGAGGAAGGGGAACCCAGAGACTGAGGCCCCAGGGGGATGGAGGGTGGGATTTGTGATGAATGGTGAAGATACACAGAAAGATCAGGAATTACAGTAGGTACGTAATTTTCTTATCTTATCTGTGTCAATCTTCACCATTCATCACATTTGGGTCAGTACCGAGCCCCCCCCGAAGGGGGCCCCAGACGCTAAAGGGCTAAGTCCCTTAGCTCAAACTGGGGGTAAAACACTGAGAGGGAGAACCTTTACGGGTCTGGTGAGGCCCGAGACTGGGAGAGTGAGGCGGTGACCCCTCGGAGGGCAGGAGGTTGCCCGACAGGCGCCGCCTCACCCTCACGGGAGAAAAGGTGGGTTCTCAAGTACATGAAGGAAATTACCCTCGCTGGGCCAAGGGTGACAACTGGGAAAAGACGTGAGCCATGTCGTCCGCCTAGTGCAGATCACTGTCCCTATGACCTGGAAGCTACCTCGCTGGCGTTGTAAGATGCCCTCGCTTGGTGCCGTGCTAGCTCCAGGCCATGTGCAGAGAGTGCAATGGCTTGTCTGGTTACCTCCAAATCAGGCATAGAGGCAGGAGTTGACCTAGCCTGGACCACAGAAACCTCTCATAGGTAGCATAGTGGGCCTGATGAGCAGAAATTGAAAGTAGCAACCGTGCGAGTAGAAGGTCCTCTACAAAAGGCAAAATCCACGGAATCTTGATCTGGGGTCGGTCACGGTGGAGGGCGCAAAGCCCATCGGGAGTATCCAGCTGCATCAGTTCTGACTGAGGATGAGGCATATGACCTGGAGAATCCGGGGAGGGGGGCACAATACCTCTGGCTCAGATCCCTAGGGGCTGGGACTCCGGAAAAGGGCCTTTGCCAGAACCGCAATGATGCCTCCTGGAAAGGAGCAGGCCAGGTGGGCACCACAAGGGTGGCCGCATTGAAATCACCTAAGAAGACATGCGTCGAATGCTCCAGATTGAGCTGAGTGGGTGGGGTGACATGCAGGTCTTCCATCATACTCACGAGGAAACGCTGATACTCCGCGAGATCAGCAGCAGGGGAGATGTGGACAGAGGATCCTCCTCCAGAAGCAGAGAATGAGGAAGTGGAAGACCTGGAGATCCAGAGGTTGGCTGCTCAGGGAGGGTGGAACACCCACTCGTCCATGACCCTGACGATGTAGGAAATGAGCAGCCACACCCCTGAATTGCTCCCAGTAGAGAGGCCCATAGGGCCATGAATGCCTGGGAGAGGGGGAGATGGTGACAGAGGAGTGGGGCTAAGTCAACAACAAAGGAGACCATCCTCTGTCTGGATAAGGAGCGCACCAGGAGCCTCAAGGGAAGGAGGAACACCAGAAAGCCCAACAGCCGACAGCTGATCAACCACACTGGAACTGCCTAGGCCATGCCCTGAAGAATCCCTCCTGCAAGGTGACTGGGACCATGAAAATCCAGAAGAATGGTCCCTTCCCTCCAAAGACCAGGGCCCTCTCGAGGAGACTGCGAAGGAAGGGTAGGGGTCCACGCTATGACTCCTCACCGAACCCGGGTGGGTCCCAGAAAAGGGTCACCGCATCGAACCCTGACCCCTTGACCCCTCAGAAACTGAAAGAGCCATCCTCTTCGCAAACACCAGCCTAGGCAGCTGACAACCCTGGTCAGTCCCTGAGGGGACCACCCAGGGAGTAGCACCCTCCCCTCGTGCGGGCGCACCAGTCGGCCCTAAAGTTGGGTGATTCAGGAACACCTCCTGAGCGGGTAACCCAACTGAGGGGGCAGAAAACCCTCCAAGCCCAGGCTGCAGGGCAATAGTGGCCTGCACCACCACCTGCTGGTCAGCACCCCTGACCCTAGACTTGGGGGTACCGCCCACTCCTCAGAGGGAGGTTGGCTCCGGTCAGTTGAATTAACCACAAGGGTGTCCAGATGGGCTGCCAACTCCAAAGAGTCAGACAACCGGTCCGAACCAGACTCACAGTCTGCCTCCGAAGAGGTAGAGACTGAAGTCCGGTGCCGACAGTACGCTGATGCCTGCTCCTGTCAGGACCAAAGAAGGAGCCAGTCTGGGTGTCTGCACTAGTGCCATGGGTGCCCGAAGAGATGGCGCTGAGAGTGGAAGCAGAACCGGGTCAATGTGTTCCAAGCGGCCGGGCGGCGGTAAGAGACACCTCCCATGGCGCCCGCCTTGGCACCGTGAATGGCGCTGAGATGAGAAAAGGTCAAAGACGGTGCCGTAGAACTTCCCATGGTGCCACCAGCACTATCGGTGCTGCGAACAGCATAGACAGCATGATTGTTGGCACCACGGCACCAAGCGGTGGACCGGCACTAACCACAGCACCATCAGGGCCCATGGCGCTGCGAACAGCACCAAGGCCCAAAACGGCACTGGACGGGTCGAGGACAGTGCTGACCCAGGCTTTCCATCCCAAGGAAACGACAATGGGGGAGCCTTTGGCCCTGAAAGGGCGATTGCCAGAGCGGTGCCTCCAGCATGCTCCCCATGGGGAATGGACTGGGCCTCCTGCACTGCGGGAGAGACTTCTGCCATGGTGAGGCTACAAGAAGCAGAAGCCCCTCCTCACGGTCTGTATAGAACTGGGAGGGACCCGGAGAAGGCTGAGAACCAACGGCTTGGCCCGAGTGCGCGCCCGTTCCCTGAAAGTCGGCAGAGCTCGTCCAACTTTCCACGTGCATTGTTCCAGAACACGACGATCCATAGAGAAACAGGCGTCGCACTAATCCATGTTGTGAAGTGGGCCAAGGCACGTAAGGCAACAATCATGCTGGTCGGTAACGGAGTACTTTCGGCCGCACGGGCACTGACGTATAGGAGGCCACCCCTCTTTCAGCAACTTTTTGCCCTCCGACCTAGACATGATCAATGGAAAAACAATGCAAAAAACAGACTCTACATCGCTGAAAAATAATAAAGAAGCAGTCTTACCAAACAGCGGAGTCGAGTAGTGCAAAACGGGCCCAGCAGGTAAAACTTGGCGTTGAAGGACACGAAGAGTAGGCCTATAGTTGCTTGGAGCTCCTCACGAGGTGCGACCCCTATGGTGGGAGACAAAGAACTGGCAGGAGGGCGGGGTCGACGACACCTAACAGCCAACCCATGAGCACCACGCAGTGCATCGGCCTCAAGGGCAGCACCGTCTGTGTCGTCAACTCCAACCATCCCAAAAAAAAAGAGCTCCCGTAGGGTCGGGACCTCCGGCCAAACCCAAATGTGATGAATGGTGAAGATTGACACAGATCTGTACGGTAAGGCAAGGCAAAGCAATTTTATTTATAGGGCACCCAATTCCAAGGGCTCTGGGTGCCTTACAATCATGGACAAGCACAGAGAAGTTGTAAATATAGCAAGGATGTTAGAATATAACTATATTAACAAAGCACAGACCCACAGCCCAAATTAAACAGGTAGGAAAGTCCTATAACCAAATGGGTCAGCGAGGTCTTTACCCATGGATAAATCCTGAAATTACCCAACAGTAAAGATCCTGTTGACCTCATTACTTCACCTACCCAAAATATCCCAAACATCAAACTTATAGAATTTGCAAACATTAAACATATGACATCTTTAGGGGAGTTATACCATTTTGTGGTAGGTAAATGACTTAAATGTAATTAATTGAAATAAATAAAACATGATTAAAATAATATATACTCTGGAAATTCATATGATTATACCAATAAAACAACATCCATTTATATGGCATTTTAAGCAAGTTTCCTCCTAAATATTTGTTCAAACATGACTTTAACTAACGCCAATTTTTCCATGTGTGCCCAGTTGTATTGCTAAACAGCAAATAATGTTTTTGAATATATTATTTTATTTAGTTTTTGTTGACCAGGAAAGGAGGACTAGGAATTCTGCTTGTTTTCAGTCTCGTCCCAGGGGAAGGGAATACAGATGGATGCCAACTGACAATGAATCAGATGAAGCTGTTAGTGGTATTTTTAGTGAATGGGGGAAATTTGGCCAGGACACCGGGAAAATTCCCCTGCATGTGTACGCATTGTTTACTAGAACTGTGAACTGCAATAAAATGCATCTAATTTAGTCAGTAGTTTTTTCACATTCTTCACTGTTATGCTGAATGCATTTTCAAATCATTGAAAAATCGATGTGTCATTTCCCAGCATTACCTGTTGGCAGTTTGAAGGCCCCACCCCTCTCACACAACCATGACCTAGGATTTTACTATTTTTAAATAAAGAGATTCCCTACCCTCCCAACTGTCACCAGATCAAAAATGCACTCTATAGGAAGAATGAATGAGACAGGAGCATGCTGTGCACTTTTGTTGCTAAAAAAACTGCTCCAAGCATTACCAGGAGCCCTCCCAGTTGTTAGTTAAATCTTCCTCCTATACCACGCACACTGAGTTGATGACATTTGAAAGTGTGACTCCTCAGAGAGCAAAATGGAGATATCTTGGATCATCTCAGCTGACAGTAAACCCCCGCCCCCACACACACACACACACACACTTGTTTATATTATCAGTGAGAACAATAAAAACACAGACTCTCCCAATTTACTGCACCCACCACACCCAATTGCAAAATGTACTCCATCTCATCGGACAGTAAAACAGAAAGATCACAAAGCATGGTTTACTTGATGAAATAAAATACGGCATTACTGCACACAACAAAATGTATCCTCCCTAAATATAGCAAATTTCTAGGAATCTGTTATCTATGTTACTGAAATTTGTTGTAGACACATTAATAGGTATCTTTATACAGAAACAAAGATTTTGCCAGCAGAAAGGGACCCTTAGTCCCATCCAGTCTGCCCCTTGTCCCTGCCTAGTCTATCACCACTAATCCTAGCTGGTCATAGGTGCCACTTTCTCTCCCCATTCCTCTGTCTAATATATCCCTGTAACTATCCCATGCATGCGTGAAACTCTCCACATTCTTTCCCCCACTACCTCCTCTGGCAGGCTGTTCCTTTCATCCTCCACACTTCCCGTTAAGAAGTATTTCTGCACATATCTCCTAAGCTTCCCCCCTTTAGCTTCATTGCATGCTTCCTTGTTCTAGTGCCTTCCTTTCTCTGACATAGACCCTCTAACCTGCAACTTGTTCACTCCAGTGAGGTACTTTAAGGTTTGATTCAAGTCCCTCTCACGCTCCTTTTTCTTCCACGGAGTACATGCTGTACTCCTGCAGCCTTCCTATATGGCTTCTTGTGCAACCCCTCACCAGTTTGGCTGCCCTCCACTATACCGCTCCACCCTTTCAATGTCCTTGCAGAGGTGCAGCATCCAGAAGTGGACAGAGTACTCAAGCTGAGGCCTCACCAGTGAGCAATACAGTGGCAACACCACCTCCCTCCTCCTGTTAGAAATCCCTTTCCCAATGTGCCCCAGCATTCTGCTAGCCTTTCTCACTGCTTTGTCACACTGTCAGTCACCTTGAGGTCATCAAATATGATGACCCCTAGCTCACTTTCTTGACTGATGACTAAGTTCCACTCCCCCAGTCTTATGCACAGCCCCTGGGTTCCGCAGCCTTAAGTGCAAAACCTTGCATTTTTTTGGCATTAAAACCCAGCTACCACCCCCTACACCATTCCTCTAGTTTGCTCAGATCCCTTTGCATTCTCTCCACCCCTTCTTGAGTGTCAACCCTGTTGCAGATTTCTGTATCATCTGCAAAGAGACAGCCCTTCCCCTCAAGGTCCTCCGTGATGCCGCTTATTATGATATTGAAGAGGACCAATCCCAGTACCGAACCTTGTAGAACCCCTAGTCACTCTCCTATCGCCTGAGTGGCTACCATTTATCACCACTCTTTGTCTCATATCCCTTAACCAGGTTGATACCCAGCTTGTCACTTTTTCTCCAACCTCCAGGATGCTTATTTTCTTAAATAGCCTTTTGTGCGGCACAGTGTCGAAAGACTTGCTTGAAGTCCAGACTGGCCATGTCCACTGCTCTCCCTTGATCCACCTGCCAGGCAATCCAGTTGAAGAAATCTATGAGATTAGTTCAGCATGACCTCCCCATTATGAAACCATGCTGCCAGTGGTCCTGTAACCCTTTTGCCTCCAGGTGCTCCACAAGCCCCTCCTTCTGTAGTGTCTCCATTAACTTCACCACAACTGATGTACTGTAAGACTGACTGGCCTGTAGTTTCTAGCATCTCCCCAACTGTCCCTTTTGTGCAGAGGGACCACACTGGCCCTCCTCCAGTCCCTGGAACATCCCCCACCTCCAGTGAGTTGCTAAAAAGAGCTGCCAGAGAGGCAGCCTACACTGTGCTCAGTTCTTTTAGGACTCTTGGATGAATGGCATCTGGCCCCATCACCTTATTCCCTTTACATGTAGGTTATCAGGTTTGAAGTACAAAGCCTAAAAAGTACGGAAATGCTACAGCACATTCGCGTAAAGAAGTGGTATGGCTCTTGGTGAACGTGTACTGTGGCGTTTGTTCCCAGGGGTTTGAACAACTGCTCGATGCAGTGATAATGCTACCATAACTTTGACACCCTCTCTGAAAGCACTGGTGTTTAAAGTAAATTTCTGTGCATAATTGAAAAGAGGGAGATAAGGGGCAGGATTGTAAGGATGGTAGTCATCAATACTACTCCACCCATCTTGTATTCCGCTTCTGGGTTTCGGTGCCCTAACTGCATTATGCTGCACTTTTTTGCACTGAAACACAACTGCCATACCTCTGACCACTCCTTTACTTTTTTTTTTTTTAGATCTCTGCTCATCCCCCCCCCCAAAAAAGAATATCCACCATACTGCAGATTGTGGCATCATTTTGCTAAGAGGCAGAACTTCCCCTTCCAAGTCTTCTGCAATGTCACTTATAAAGAAATTAAAGAGGGCTGGTCCTAGCACTGATCCCTGAGGCACCCCACTGGTCACCCTCCCTTCCTTGGAGTGAACTCCATTTACCACCTCCTTCTGTTGCCTATCCTCTAACCCAATTTCTTATCTAGTTTACCACCTTCAGACCCACTCCTAAGCTATCCAGCTTGCTTACTAGTCTGCTATGTGGAACAGTGTTGAAAGCCTTACTGAAATCTAGGTATCGCTAATCTAGTAAACCTAGGTATCTAGGTTATCTCACGCCTCTACTCATTCTCTGCAACTGTCCCCCCTTTCAGGAGCATCTACCCTATTGCAAATATTGGCATCATCTGCAAAGAGAACACCTTACCTTTCAGCTCATCTGCAATGTCACTTATTGAAGACATTCAAGAGAACTGGTCCCAACACTGAGCTCTGAAGTACCCTGCTAGTCATTCTCCCTCACTGGAGTGAGTGCCATTTACCACCACCCTCTGTCGCTTATCCATCAACTGGTTTCTTACTCGGTTTATCACCTTGGGTCCCACCCCTAAACTGACCAGTTTCCTTATAAGCCTCCTATGTGGTATGTTGTTGAAGGCCTTGCTGAAATCTAAGTAGGCCACGTCCACTGCCCTATCCTGATCTATTTCGCTGATCACCCAGTCAAATAAATCGATCAGGTTTGTCTGAAATTACCCACCCCATGAAACTATGCTGCCTAAGGTCTTGAAACCCACTGCATTCAAGATACTTCAATAGCCTTTCTTTTAATAGTGTTTCCATTAACTTCCCCACTACTGGTATTAAACTGACCAGCCTACAGTTGCAAGCCTCCTCCCTGCTGCCACTCTTATGCAGCTGAAGTACATCTATCCTCTGCAACCACTCCTGTTTCCAGTGAACTGTTGACTAGGGCCATTGGAGGTGCAGCCAGTACCTCCCAGAGCTCCCTAAGAATCCTTGGATGCATCCCATCTAGCCCCATAGCCTTGTCCACTTTCAGATTTGCAGGTTTTCTCAGGATTCTTTCATCTTGTGAATAGACCCGAGTCCACCTCCCTCCTTCCAGCATTCTCACTGCTTCTATGTAGCCTGTCCCCCTCTTTCTCCACTAGGATGACTGAGCAGAAGTACCTATTCAGGATATCTGCTTTTTCCTGATCCTCCTCTGCACAATCTCCCCCTGCCCTTCTTATCCTCACAATCCAGACCCTTATCTCCCTCTTTTCAATTATGCATCTAAAGAAAGTCTTGTACCCATTAGCTACTCCCCTCTTGCAACTGTCAGGGGTGAAGACATGGGTATTGGCAGGTATACTCAGTGTACTCTGCTGAATACAGTAAAATCTGGAAAAGCTCGGGGCAATATGCGCCTCAGGCCAGGGCAACAAACACAAACAGAATCTGATTTACATAAAGAAAGTACAGTTACATAAGAACTTTCCATAACAGAGGATCTTCGAGAGGAGCTCTTCCCGCAGGTTACACCATAAGGACCCGAAAATAGCAGGTGCCAGACCCCACGGAAAACTTCTAGCTAGCAGTCTATAGTGATGTCGGCCTGCCCCCGACGTCTGCCTATAGTATAAAAAGGGCGGTTCCCCAGCACCACCTCAGTTCTCCCACCAGAGACCCCAGCAAACAGAAGAAATGGAGAACTGAGGCATTCCTCTGAAACAGAGGAAACTTATAAGGATGGAGAAGCAGTCACCAGTGGGATGGTGGGATGGAAAGCAGCACCTGCTGCAAGAGCTCCTCTCGAAGATCTACTGCTATGGTAAGTTCTTACGTAACTGCACTATTTCACTTCAAGGGGGCTCTTGCAGCAGGTTACACCATATGGACCGAATCCCAAGCAGTGAGAAGACTGACCCTGGTCAGCTGGGAGGAGGTAGCAGTCAGAGAAATTAAGACAGCAGGCCCTGCAGGACAGCAAGTCCAAAACCTGCCCTGCACCTAGAGGCAATGTCCAGACTGTAATGCCAGATGAAAGTGTGGACAGAACTCCAAGTGGCCACTGCACAGATGTCAGCAATGGACACATTTCTGAAAAATGCAAACAAAGCAGCTACACCCCTGGTAGGATGGCCTTTAACCGGGCCCTGTAAAGGCTTACCATATTTGTCATAGCAATAAACAATGCAATTAACTATTTGGATAAGCACTGTTTAGAAACTGAAGCCCCTTCTCTTCTCGTGGCAAAAGAAAACAACTGATCAGTTCTTCTGATGGCTCGTGTGCGGTCCAAATAATAAAGCACCCAATGGACTTCAAGAGTATGTAGTAAGGCCTTCCCTGAGTTAGAATACTCTGGGTAATACACAGGAAGGTGAATGTCCTGATTCAGAGTAAACTCGGACACCACCGTAGGAAGAAACTTAGGACTGGTTCTCAAGGGCACCATGACCTTGTGAAAAACTAAATAAGGTTCTTTACACATCAGAGCCTGGAGCTCAGAAATCCTTCAAGCAGAAGATTTAGCAACTAAAAATAACGCTTTCCAAGACAGAAAATGAAGCTACAACTTGCAGCAGACTCAAAGGCAGGCAACGTAAGTTTCATTAAGATGAACGATAGATCCCAAGAAGGACAGGGTCTCCAATGGGAGGCTTTAGATGCAGAATACCCAGGCAAGAAAGTACGTGATAGGTCAAATTAGGCAAGAGTCTTGCCTTTGATAGGTGCATGGTACTTAGAGATGGCTGATAGATGCACCTTAATGGATGAGTAACTCAGGCCGAGTTAGATAAGGAAAGGAGAAATGCTAAGACGAGATTCTCCGGACAAGAAAAGGGATCCAGTTGACAAGGGTGGCCCATATGCAGAACCTCTTACGCTTCATAGCATAAGTAGATCTAGTCGAAGGCTTTCTGGCAGCCACTAGAACCTCTGCAACCTGGAGAGAAACCCTGAAAAGGCAACTGCTAAGACTGCAGGAGCCATGCACGAAGGTGCAGAGACTTTAGATCCAGATGGACCAGGGTGCCCTGCTTCTGTGACAGCAGATTGGAGCACAAAGGCATGGGAATCGGGGGTTCCACTGCAAGCTGCTGGAGAAGTGGAAATCAAATCTGCTGTGGCCAGAAGGGAGCTATCAGAATCATCTCCACCCCTTCTGACTGCAACTTGAGCAGGAGACTCTGCAGCAGTGGAAAGGGATGGGGGGGAGAAGGCATACAGAAACCTCCATGTCCAAGAGGGACAACACATCTCACCAGAAAACAGCAGGCCCTAGATCTAGTGAGCAGAAACTGGGCAGGTTTATGCTTGGATGGGGACGGAATAGGTCCAGCTCTGGGTGACGCCACCTGTCAAACAGATCTTCACCACTGGGGAAGAACTTCCCATTCGTGAACCTTGGTCCAGGAATGGCTTAGACTGTTGGACAAGGTGTTTTGAACACCTGGAACATGCACAGCAGTCAGGCTCAGGTGATGCTCTATGGCCCAATACCACACTCTCATGGCCTCTCTGCAGAGGAGGTAAGAATGTGCGTCTTCTTGCTTGTTTATATAACAGACCACGGACATGTTGTCAGTCTGGATCAAGAGAGGACCCGGTAATAGATGCATCTGAAAGGCTTGGAGACCATACAGTATCACCTGCATCTCCAAAACATTGCTGTGGAGATGTTGTTCCAATGGGGACCAAGTACCCTGAGTCTGACAGTCTGCCAGATGGGCACCCAAGCCCTGGCCTGATGCATCTGTGGTCAGAACTTGCCGAGGTGACTCTGACCAAAAGTGAACTCCCTTGGAAAGGTTGGAGGGATTCAGCTACCATGTCATGCTCTGTTGGACTGAGTTGGATACGGACACTGGGAGGTCCAAGTCGTCTGAATGCTGGTCCGTTTGGACCTGGAGGTTCTACTGGGCCACCCTCATATGAAGGCAAGCCAGGGGTACCGTCACAATGGTAGTTGCTATATGTCCCAGCAGTCTTAGAACCATTCTGGCTGGGACTTGTCGAGATGACGAGACCAGTTGAGCCCGAGTCAGAGGGCATTCTGCCCTGTCTGGAGGAAGAAAGGCCTTGCCTTGCTCGAAGTCTAAGATCACCCAATGTACTGGAGTCTGACTTGGCCAAGGGGATGAATTTGGAAGGTTGAGTGTTATCCCCAGATCCAGAAACAGGGAAAAGTGGCCTCCATGGTTCACAGCAATTTTTCCTTGGTAGGAGCTGTCAGAAGCCAATCATCTAGGGAAGGAAAGACATAATGGACCTCCTCCTTAAGGCAGCTGCCACTACTGCAAGGCATTTTGTAAAAACTCATGGGGCCTAGGACAGGCCGAAGGACAGGGCCAGAAACTGGTAGTAGTTTCCTTGGAAGCAGAAGGGCAGGAATCTCCTGTGGGTGGAAACACCAAGACATGAATGAAGGTAAGTGTCCTGCATGTCCAGGGAGCAGAGGCAACCCCCTTGATGAAGTAAGGAGAGAAGGCCAGGAAGAGTGACCATCCTCAACCTTTTGTACTCTATAAATCTGTTCAGATGGCTGAGATCCAGAATGGGGTACAGATCTCCTGTTTTCTTTGGAAACAGGAAGAAATGCGAGTAGAATCCCTTCCCATGTTGGGCTGGTAGAATGGGATCGATGGCCTGTTTTCGCAGAAGCACTTGTAGCTGGTCTTGGATCAAGTTGAGATGGGCCTGGGGGTAATGGGAGGGAGCTGGAGGATTGTCCGGAGGAATTTCCAACAATTCTAGTATATGTCCTAGTTCCACTAACTGGAGGACCCACTGGTCAGAGATTATTCTGCCCCAACCTTCTCTGTAAAGAGAGAAGCGACCCCCACCACCTCCCACAAGGATTCTGTTGGGGGGGGGAGAGATCGGGTAAGGAGTCAGGAAGAGCAGCCAGGGACAGGCAACATGGCCTGTGAGGTTCTAGGGGCTCTGGGTGCGAAACCTCCTGTGACTTGGGAAGTAGCCCTTCTCTTAAAGGCAACCCTGGGCTGCAGCCCTGGTGGTAAGTACAAACAGTGTGGGTAATTGCCTGGTGAATAAGGATCATTGTGAAAGTGATTACTGCGTATTGTTCAGGCCACTAGAAGGGAAGAGGGGGTTACAGTGTCCTGGAGGGCTGTGTCCAGATTAGCTTGACCACTAACAACCCTGACCTCCAGGTGGAGGCACCCGTTTCAGTACCCAGGCCCCTTAACCTGCAACTAGCCACGCAGGCAGGAGTAGTAGCCCTTGGGATAGCGCCACCTAGGGGGTACACCAGTATCCCCCCAGCCCTCCCTACTGCCTTCTCACATTGCTTGCTAACCTTAAGGTCATCTGGTATGATGACCCCCAGGTCCCTTTCCATTTTTGTCGTTACTACCTCCCCCCTATTGTGTACTCTTCCCCTTGGTTTTTGTTTCCCAGGTGCATTATTTTGTACTTATTTGCATTGAATCCAAGCTGCCATACTTCTGACCATTCCTTCAACCTTGTCAAGTCCCTTCTCATCCTTTCCCCCCCCACTTTATGTATCAACCCTGTTGCAGATCTTTGTGTCATCTGCAGAGGTGCATACTTTTCCTTCCAGTCCCTCTGCAGTGTCACTTATAAAGACATTAAAAAGGACTGGAATGTTTGTATCAAGTTAGTTAAATGATATAATAGTTTGTATGTCCAGAAATAGCTCCAATATTATTAAGAACATCAGTGAACCTTTGTAGACTAAAGGTAAACTTCAGTGTAAAAATCACAGCACTATGCAAAATTCACAGCTGTTGAGAAGTTTGCTTCCTCCTCCACAGTTCAGATGTCATCTCAGCTCATCTGTCAGACTGTACTCAGCCAGGACCTTTTACAGAGCTGGAGATCTTGTGACCTGTCAATTATACCTTAATTTTTGCTTAAATGTTTGCAACAATTTTATATATGTTTTGTTTCACACAGAAAAGTAAACAAAACATGAGAAACAACATTTTAACACAGACCTGCTTTTATACAATCACAAAATAAGGCACAAGGAAAATACAGACCGGAACTCCCAGGCAGGAAGTCCCACCATTCTTGTTCTAGGGCTCCCTCATGCCAGTCTAACTCCCCCTACAAATGGGGGTTCCCAAAAAGTCTTCCTTGAGCTTGCCTAAATGCTCACTGCCAGGCTGGTGTCCTACATTTTAGCAGTTTAAATGCGATTACCAGAGCCTGTATAGCCTCTGTGTACAGTCTCTTTAAGAGCTGTCTGATTGCAGCTCTTGTAAACTGAGAGAGAGAGCTCTGTTGAAAGATGTAACTATTTGCTGAAAATCATTTAGAGTGATAATGACAGTGTAGTTTGTCTAACCTGCTTTTTGTAGCAAGGGCTGTTTTGTCTGTCTCCACCATCTTGGTCCTAGACTGCAAATTGACTAATCAGTACTGATGAGACCTAAAATGTAACCGGACTACAGGAGCTGTCTGAAGTCAAAATCTGTAGGAATTGTAGTTTTTAACTTTTTGTGCCTTTTTTTGCAACTGAAGGGGGAGCTCTTGCCTTTACTGACAGCCAAATCAGCCAACCAAACCTTTTGGATCTTGGGGAAGTTCAGGGCTGCTTGCAGTTTTCAGTTAGATCTAAGCTGGAAACTGAAAATTAAGGAGCTGAAGTGATTCTCAGCAGCAATCCTGAGTGGATTCACATGGGAGAACTGTGAAAAGGCTGAGTTTTTGGCCTGCATGTCTGTCTGTTGCTCCTGAGAGGGAGAGAAGAAAAAATTACTCACCTTAGTAATGTTGTTTCTTCTAATGGAGTCTTGCTATATTATGACAATTGCAGTGAGTCCCCATCTTCGAACTGCTCCAGAGGTGAAATAGTTAACTTTCCATGCAGTCATGGAACTCTGAGCACGAGCTTGGTTGGAAACTCTGTCTGTTGTTCTTCAAACAGAAACTGTCAGATCTTTACGAGCTAAAACTCACTAAGGCTCTGTGTGGAAGCTGTAAGCCTACACTAGCCAACTGGCTACTAACATAAACGCACATTTTTTGGTCCCAAAGCAAAGACTCAAGTCAGGAGACCCAAAAAATGAAAACACAACACCAATTCACCCCAAAAAAGGGAGGGGTGAAAAACAACAAGGTGGGCATCAAATAAGTGCCAACACTATACTGCCCACCCACGTCCCAAAAACAGAGGTTCTGAGAGGGGCAGGCAGGGAGGGAGGTCATACTATAGCAAGACTCCATTAGAAGAAACAACATTACTAAGGTGAGTAATTTTTTCTTCAAACATGAAGTCTTGCTATATTATGACAATTGCAGACTACACAGCAGTACCTCCATGGAGGAGGGACAGAACCTACTTAGGGAATAGGCTCTGAAGCACAGCTGTGCCAAATCGAGCATCACTCCTAGCCTGGATGTCCAGGGAGTAATGCTTGGTAAAAGTGTGAACTGTTTTCCAGGTAGCTGCTTGACATATCTCTAGAATAGGGATGTCCCTGGCAGCAGCCAGGGAAGCAGCGGTACCTCTGGTAGAGTGAGCCCTCAGGCCTGAGGGAGGAACCTTACCCAGTTTTTCATAACAAAATTGGATACAAGAGACAATCCACCTGGCAATGGATCTTTTAGTGGCAGGTTTCCCTTTACCGACCTCACCATAAGTGAGGAATAGTTGGAGGGAGTCAAACCTGTGACCCTTGGTACGGTCAATGTAGTAGCTAAGGGCTCTCTTCACATCTAGACTGTGTAACCTCCTCTCGCCAGAGGAGGAATGGTCAGTGAAGTACACTGGAAGAGATATAGATTGGTTAAGGTGGAAATCTGAAACCACCTTAGGCAAAAACTTTCTGTTAGTCCTGAGTACCACCTTGTCTCTATGAAAGGAGATAAAATCAGGCTCCACTGACAAAGCTTGTAATTCACTTATGCGTCTGGCAGAAGTGATGGCTACCAGAAACACAGTCTTCCAAGTCAAGTACTTCAGCTCTGCTGAAGACAGGGGCTCAAAGGGGGGTTACATGAGCTGAGCAATGCAAACATTATGATCCCAGGCAGGGGAAGGGTCCCTGAATGGAGGGTTGGTGTGAAGCAATCCCTTAAAAAACTTGGAAAATACAGGATGAGCTGAAAGAGGAGAGGGTTTACCTGCCGAAATAAAAGCAGACACAGCTGCCAAATGCACCTTTAGTGTAGTTGGTCTCAGCCCTAAAGTGTTTAAATGGACCATATAGTCCAGGACTGTGGGTAAATCAGCCGAATCGGGGAAATATGTTTCCCAGAGCGCCATATGGAAAACCTTTTCCATTTAGAATTGTAAGTAGCCCTGGTGGAAGGCTTCCCAGAAGCCCTTAAATATCCATTACACCTTGGAGAGGTGTAAATCAGCAACTCAACTCTTCAAGAGCCAGGCCTTGAGATTGAGAGAGTTGAGGTTCGGTACCAAATCCTTCCCTGAGCACAGGTTAACAGATTGTGATTCCTGGGAAGACACAGGGGAAGATGGACTGCTAAGGACAGTAGGAGTGGATACCAGGGCTGTCTGGCCCAATCTGGAGCAATCAGAATCACTTTGCAGGGTTGAGATCTGATTTTGACTAACACTTTGAACAGGAGAGGGAAGGGGGGAAAGGCATAAAGAAACTTCCCTTCCCAGTTGAGAATTAAGGCGTCCAGAGGGACTGAGCCCAACACTGGGGGCCTGCAGCAAAAAAGGGGAAGTTGGTGATTGTCTGGGGCTGCAAAAAGATCTATCTGCAGGGTGCCCCATCTGGCAAATATTACCCCCAGAACCAGGGGGTCCAGTGACCATTCGTGATGGCCCTGGGAAATCCTGCTGCGAGCATCTGCCAGGACATTGTCCTTGCCTGGGAAGTGAACTGCCATAAGGGAGGTGTTCAGGGTGTAAGCCAGAGACCACAACTTCATTGCTTCGGTGCACAAGGCCGTAGACTGAGTGCCTCCTTGCTTGTTGATGTACCACATTGTAGTGGTGTTGTCTGTTCTGACCTGTACAACTTTGTTCTGAACAGGTTTGGAAAAAGCTTGAAGTGCTAGAAAAACTGCTCTGAGCTCCAACAGACTGATGTGGAGCAGAGATTCCTGAGGGGACCACAGTCCCTGGGTAGTGAGTTCGCCCATGTGAGCTCCCCACCCTAAGAGGGATGCATCTGTAGTAAGGATTAAAGAGTGAGACTGAGTGACAAAGGGAACCCCTTGTCTCAAGTTGCTCTGATCCTGCCACCACTGTAGGGCTTGGATCAGGGTTCGAGTTACTGGGATCAACTTAGTTAGAGGGTCCTTTCTTTGAGACCAAAAGGCTCTCAAATGGAACTGGATGTCCCTCATTTGAAATCTGGCTCCTTGCACCACTGCTGTAGAAGCAGCCATGTGTCCCAGGAGCTGCAGAAAATGCCTTGCTGGTCGAGAGACCTGCAGGGTGAATGAGGAGGCCAGAGAGACCAGGGTCCTTGCCCTGTCCAAGGGAAGAAAGCTCTGGCTTCCTCTGTGTTCAGTTCTGCGCCTATGAAGGTGAGGGCTGGACAGGCTCTAGAACTGACTTTGGAAGATTCAGAATGAAACCTAGGGAGGTAAGCAGTTGCTGGGTTATCTGAAGATGTAACTTGACTTGGTCTGGGGACTGGCCTACTATGAGCCAGTCGTCCAGGTAAGGAAAGATGGCAATTTTTTGCCTCCTTAGGTAGGCAACTGCTACTGCCAGGCATTTTGTGAATACCCTTGGAGCAGAAGTGAGGCGAAAGGGCATTGCTCTGAACTGGTAATGGCCTGAGGGCAGCTCGAACCTGAGGTACTGATGGGAGCTTCTGATGAGAATATGGAAGTAGGCATCCTTGAGGTCCAGGGACGCTAGCCAGTCCCTGGCCTCAGAGAGGTAAAATAATTCCCAGAGTCACCATTTTGAATTTTGGTTTTAAAGGTGCTTGTTTAGGTATCTGAGATCCAGGATGGGCCACCATTATCCTGTCTTTTTGGGGTAAGGAAGTACCTGGAGTACAAACCTCTGCCCTGATGTAGGGTGGAAACCTTTCCACGGCTCTGAGAGCCAGGAGGGAAGAGACTTCTGCCTCTAGGGCAAGTGCCTCTGAAGGATTTGCAGGTGGAAAGGATCTGGTTCTCATCTTTGGAAACTTTTTGAAACTGAGAACCAATCCTGGTTTACCACTTCTAGGACCCACTTGTCTGATGTTAGAGACTTCCAGTCCTGGACAAAGTAAGCCAGCCTGCCCCCTACGGGTAGAGAAGAACCGCCCTGGCAGCCCCATCAGGGTGCCTGCTTGGCAGGAGCTTTGGGCTGAGGGGTGGAGGCGGCTGCTTGTGCCCGTCTGCCTCTCCCTCTAAAGAACACCCTCTGGAGCGTAAGCAGAGGAGGCCTGGGGTTGGTAAAAGGTCTATGAAAAGGCCTGGCCCTGCCCCTAGGAAGCTGCCTTTGAGGAGTGGCCTGCCTTTCCTTGGCTCATGCACCCTATAGGTGGTCCTATATTCATCCATTTTCTTCATGTAATTCTCTGTCTGCTCCCCAAACAGCTTAATTGCCCACAACAGGAAAAATCCATGGCCTTAGACTGGGTATCCCAGACAGGGTAGTACATCTGAGCCAAGCCATTCTGCATGTGCCACAGATGTAACCATGACCCTTGATGATACATCATTAGAGTCTACTGCGCATGAAATTGCACCTTAGATGCCTCAATACCATCTGCAGCCACCTGTTCCAGCTCCTGGCCAGCTGGTCAGTGGCCTGTTTTGCTAGAGCCAGCACAGTATCCCATCTGGATTTCTGGTACCTAGCAGCATAAGTCATATAATTTGCCTGTCTGAGTCCCAAAGATGCTGCCATGTATTGTTTCTTTGCCATGGCATCAACTCCTCCTGGAATCCTTTTCAGTGGGGTGTGAAGCTAAGGGAATGTTTGCCTTGTCACAGGCTGCAGCCTGCACTACCCCCACATGGCTGCATTGTTGTGTGAGGAATTCCGTATCAGAGCCTGATAATGTATACCTCTTGTCCATCCTTTTATCAACAGGAGGTATAGTGTGAGGAGTTTTTAAAATCTTTACTGTCTGTTTCTGAAAAGATTTCTGCAAAGGAATAGACAGTCTCCTAGACTCTGGAATATCCATCATTTCTACATAATCAGGCTCCTCTTGGTCACCAACAGCTTCCTCAACAGGGAGCTGGACAGTTTCAGCAACTTTTTTATAGAACATAAAATGAGAAGGGGACTCAGAGAGCCTTGGAGGAGAAACCCCTGACGGTCTGTCTGGAGAGATGTCCGGTTCAATGGGCACATCCAGACCTTCAAATCCACATTCACTCTCCTCATAATCCTCTTCCCCCTCCTCCGGTTCATAAAAATCCTCAAAATCATAATCTTGAACCGGTGGAACAGGCCGAACTGACCGCTTCCCTGATGGTGTCAGTTCGGTCGGAACCGGGGAAAGTGACTGGACAATTTGAATTGCTTTAGCTATTGCCTCAGCGGTTGGAGAGATAACTTTTGGCTCCACACTAGCTGACTTCCTAGTCCTTTTTGTTGGAACCGGCTCCTCAGAGCTGGCTCTTCATTTGCCCGAGGAAGTATCGCCCTGGTCAGAGGGCACTCCCTCCGGTTCGGTTGAGACCGAACCGGGCTGGCCATCCAGGTCAGCGGACTTTTTGGCCTCCCTTTCCCTGAGCCTACCAACTCTCTTCTCTATGGTGGCAGCAGGAAAATTTTTACAAATCTGGCAGTCTGCATTGAGGTGGTCAAACCCCAGACAATAAACACAGGTGGTGTGTGGGTCAACCTTAGCAAAGGCTTCCCCACAGACACCACAGTGTTGAAACCCAGTGGGCCAGTTTTTCTTTTGGGTTTCTCAGACATAGTGCCAGCCTAACCAAACTTGCCCGTTTATGGCAATCCGCCAAGCAAGACTCCCTTATCGGTTCCCAACCGTGTCACGGGTCGTGGAAACAAACGTAATGAAATCCGTTTTTTAGAACCGATAAGAACCGGGAACCGCACTCAAAGAAGGACTGGTAAGTTTTAAGAAAACCTGATCGGTTCAAACCGAACCGATAACTGCTACAAGTTCCACACAGAAAAAGAATGTAAAACCTATCTATTACTTACAATACCACAGACAGAGCTTGAACCGACTGGTTGCGGTTTAATTTCGGGTCAAAAAAACGATAAAATAATACTTTAACCAACAAAATGAACCAAGCAGAAGGAGAAATCTCCGGAGCGACCGTTCAGTGAGGCGGAGTAAAGAATCTGACAGTTTCTGTTTGAAGAATGACAGACAGAGTTTCCAACCGAGCTCGTGCTCAGAGTTCCATGCCTGCATGGAAAGTTAACTATTTCACCTCTGGAGCAGTTCAAAGATGGGGACTCACTGCAATTGTCATAATATAGCAAGACTTCATGTTGTTTGAAGAGAATTATTTTGGACTAAATCCAAGTTTATGTGACTAAAGTAAGCTACTGAAGTGGGCCAGGCTCAACCTGAAGAAGACCGAAGATTTTTGCTGAATGCTATCGGCCTGTCAAGAGTTCCAGCTACCCCTAAGCTCCCGGTGTGTGCAGAGACTTTGTGATTGTGACCGGGGGGAGCGCTTTGCCTGGTACAGTAGAATTCCCTTACATGTAAATGTGCTATGAGCTGCTAGTGGGTTGTGAGTTAGTTCCCCACTGTGTGAACTGTGTTCTGTTTGCAGGAAGCTGTATCCAGCCCAAAACAGACTGCATCCGAATTTGTCTCCATGCGGTCTGGGTCTTGCCAGACTGGCCCAGCCAGACTACCCACTGCACAGAGAGGCCATCAACGAGAGACCTGCCTGGGGATCATCCCCCTGCTCCATGCTTGAACAGGAATGACGCCTCTGTGACTCGTGTGGGCCCTGCTTCTCCTGGCATTCCAGATCAACAACCTGCAGTCTCGATTTTCATCCAGCCTGTGTCCAGTCTTGGGTATCGTGAGTAAATACCAGGGTAGCTCCCTGCAACAACAGCTAAATCTGAGTGTGTCACCTGATTGTCTTGTTGTTTCGTTTCCTTTACGAACTGAGCCCTCTGGCTCCAGATTACAAATATTGTGAACTGTGCATGTTGTGTTTTCCATTACAGGGCCCCAACCAGCTGTGACACCGTCCAACCCCGGGCATCAGTCCTGGCTAGCCCATCTCTTCTCCACCTGGGTACCCAGAGGTGTGACTGTGTGGGGAACTCAAAGCGCATGCGTAACAGCTTGATTGATATAACCTTTAAGCTAATTAACCTGATTTTGCCCCTCCCTTGTTCAAGTCCCCTGAATAAATCAGATCTAACTTTTTCTGCATGTAATCGGACTGTGGTTCCTGTTTGTGCTCAAAGTACTGCACTGTTGCTATTTGCTGTGCATAACCTTGTTTTACAGGGGGGTCCCCAGGGTTGAGCCAGAGGAACCAGCCCTGGTGGTAAGTGCAAACAGTGTGGATACTTGTGGTGGTGTACCAGGGGTATTGTGAAAGTGATTATTGTACAGTGTTCAGGCCACTAGAGGAAAGGGGGGTTACAGTGTCCCGGAGGACTGTGCCCAGGTTAGCTGACCACTACCAACCATGACCTCCGGGTGGAGGCACCTGTTTCAGAACTCAGGCCTCTAACCTGCTACTAGCCAAGCAGGCAGGGTAGTAGCCCTGGGATAAGCGCCACCTAGGGGTTACACCAGGGCTCTATAAAACCCAGATTCCAGCTGTCCCGAGCCCATAGAAATCCACAAAATGAAAGCTAGCAAACCAAAAGCACACGAAGCTAGACATTTCTTAAACATGTAACCCCTAGATGGCGCTATCCCAGGGGCTACTACCCCTGCCTGATTTGCCACTAACAGGTTGAGGGGCCTGGAGCCAATGGCAGGTGCCTCCACCCAGAGGTCAGGGTTTGCAATAGTTAAACTAACTTGGTCACAGCCCTCTGGGACACTGCAACCCCCCTTTCTTCCCACTAGTGGCCCACACAATATATCAGAATTACCTTCACAGTATACACTTACCCCAGGTCTGGTTCCGCACTGGGACCTCCTGTGAAATGAGATACAGTGCAACAATCACAGTACAGTACTTTAACATAGACAAATACCTCAGGCAGTATAACTTTGCTGAAACAAGCAGCTCTGATTTATTTAGGGGGATATAACAAGGACAGGAAATCAGATGATGCTATCCTCTAATAATCTACCTATGGCTCTGTGCAGGCCTATCCCTATCAGTTACTGTCCCTAGGTACCCAAGCCCTAGTGGCTAGTCCAAACCGTGGCAGTTGGTAGGCCCTTTCACACAGAAAAGGAGAATTAAACAGTCAGCAGTACAGTAATTCCATTTGGATTTAATGTGGCAATTCAACAGGAGCAACCCTGAATTAGTACACGACCTCCAAATAAGATAGGGTCCTTCAATGTCAGCAGGGCTCACTTGAGGTACACAAACCTCTTCACACATCCATATAAAAGAAAGCACTATACCAGGCAGGCTGCATCTGTATCCCGATCGCAATTACTGCACAATACCCGGGAGAACACACAGCAGATTCAGTTCCTGACAGACCGAGTGCAATTTTCAGCAATTCTTCCAGTCTTCTACAGGGTGAGCCTGGTTTCTACTCTTCAGAGATCCTTTGATTCTTTTCACAGGACGGATTCAGTCCTAACAAGCTGCAGACCGAACTCTGGGCCTTATACACGTTTTTTGACTAAAACTGCACACTGAAAAAGCACAGGCTCTTCCTTCTTCACTGCCAAAGCTCAACTGAACTCCAACCCGACAAAACGGGCACTTCCTTTGAGTTCCTCCCAGTTCTTGACTGGATTGGCTGTCACTCACAATAGAGCTGCTGCTGTTGGTCCAAAAGGCACTGAAGTCTAAACTACATCTCCCAGAGTCACTGCCCATACAATCCTCTTGTGGCTGGCTCAGATTATGAGTCCAAGTTCTGATTCGTCCAAGGCACCATTTTGAGCTAGCTTACCCACACTGATTGGTCCAGTTCAGCAGTTCAAAACTAGAATGGGGAACTAGCAGACACAGTTCTGACTGCAAAGAAAGCAGGTTAGACAAACTGTAATTTCATTATTACTCTAAATAATTTCTGGCAAACAGTTACATCTTTCAGATAGGTTCCTTTGCACTCCTAGTGACTGCAAAAATGAAGTGAATTGGCAGCAGCTTGAGTGGTACTCAGAGAAGCACACAGTCCCCCCATACAAACTAATTATGTCTGCAAGCAGACAGCTCTTAAAGAGACAGTACCAGAGGTTCTAAAAACACTCACTGATAAATGGCTTAAATGCCAAACACCATTCAGGCTTGGAGCACTCAAGCAAGCTCCTGGAAGTCTTTTGGGAACCCCCATTTGCAGGGGGGTTACAAACAGGTACATTTTCTCAACATAAGTTTCCTAAACACAGCAAATGTGTGCAGTTTGTGCTCAAATAAACATTTGATTTAGCATCAGGAAAATACAGTAGAGACCAGCAATGTAAAGCAAAAGGCATTATGAATGTATTTGTGGCAGTCTGTAAAACATGTGTTTTATACATTTTATCCCCAAACAGTGTCAAGCTTCCTGATACTTTAACTACCCTCCATGTAAAACGAAAGGTGTTTTTTACCTTCATTGTTTTGCTTAACTATATTTTATTTATAGTAGGGGAAAAAAAACAGAGTCATAGCATTTGTTTATGTCATTTTTAGCAGAGGTTTTGTATTTCACAAATGGTCATTCTTAACAGGGAAAGAACACAGCATCAAAGTCCACATGCTTTGGTTACATGTGATAAGAGTGCCAACAAAACGGCGCAGAGCAAGACAACAAAGAAACAATGCCGAAGTACAAAAACAGTGATAGACACTACATCAGCTAGTAATATCGGCGACCGGTGCACGGAACTTATATGGGATACTATTAAAATTTACACTTACTGAGGGGGGCTTCCTTCCCCCCGCACCCCCATCTCTATAATAATCAGCTCCGGGAGGGGCAGACAATGGGGGAGAGGAGAAACTCCAGAGGGGGGCTACAGCATGGGGCACAGGAATCTGCATGGGGAGAACCTCTGGGGGGGCGCAACCTGCAGGCGGGGAGGATACAGTTGGGACACTAGGGGAACGGGAGTAAAATTTACATTACAAAATCTAAAAATAAAACTCTACACTCCAGTCCTGAACCTGAGTCCATCGTGACTTCGGAGGCGCTTGGACCGTAGCACCACACCAGATGGCTGGCCTGATGCTGGTCCACCAAATCCAACCCTACATACTGCATTAAATGACTCCCCCCCCACAAATAGACCTGCCGTGCGCCATTCTCTGAACATAGCCCTTTTTACACACTTACTAAACTTACCAAGAGCTATTCTTTGCCTGTAGCCCTTTTTACACTCGCTATTTTGCCGTTGCTCAAATTCAGTCGCCCAAAAAACTTCACTCATATCACAGGATACCCTCTGATTTCACTCCTTCAATCTTCTGTGCCAGAGCAGCCCTTTTGATTTAATGCTTAGCTCTGTGTGTGTGTGTGTGTGTGTGTGTGAGATTGGGGGGGGTCAGAAAGGGCATTAAAGGAAAACTGTGCAAATCCTGTGTTTCATACCTTGTTACTCACCTGGTAACTATCAGTGCGAGTTTTTGCCAAGGTATTTCCAAGGTAACTGTCCAAAATTCACATTTGTTCACCCGTATGCACAGTGCCATTTCAGGGTAAGTAGCAGACTGAGCCACAACAAGAATGCTAATTAGCATTCTGTGCTGTAGCGCACCACACACTTCATTCACGAGCATGGCGCTCAGACCTGTCAGATCCTTGTTGAAGCCAGGCAGACATGGGGCCATGAAACTGCACTGGGAGGCCAGAAGAAGAAGCACAGCAGCAGCCACTTCGTCGGAAGCACACCATGGGAGAAGATGGCATTGAGACAGAGATATTTGTTTTGAAGCGGTCAACTTTTAGGATCCATGTTTACGGGGAGTAGCAGGTCCGCTCTGAGAAACTCTGTTTGACATTTGTCAGAACTTCTCAAAGTCGCAACAGCAGAGCTGGACCTGCTACTCCAACCCCGCAACATGGATCAAGAAGGGTTAACCACCTCCAGGAGCCTAGTTGATTAGGTCTGAGACAGGCTTTTGGAGTATTGCCTGATTTCTCCTCGACCTGCAAATTGTTTCCTACACTGACTGCAGCCTAGTCCATGAGCTGCATTGACCTAACTACCATCTGCAGTGTATTTTCTTTTAGTGGAACTCATCTCATTGTAACCCCCTGCAAATGGGGGTTCCCAAAAGACTTCAGGAGCTTGCTTGAATGCTCCAAGCCTGAATGGTGTTTGGCATTTAAGCCATTTATCAGTGAGTGTTTTTAGAGCCTCTGGTACTGTCTCTTTAAGAGCTGTCTGCTTGCAGACATAATTAGTTGTATGGGGGACTGTGTGTTTCTTTGATTGAGTACCACCTGCTGCTGCCAATTCACTTCATTTTTGCAGTCACTAGGAGTGCAAAGGAACCTATCTGAAAGATGTAACTGTTTGCCAGAAATTATTTAGAGTAATAATGAAATTACAGTTTGTCTAACCTGCTTTCTTTGCAGTCAGAACTGTGTCTGCTAGTTCCCCATTCTAGTTTTGAACTGCTGAACTGGACCAATCAGTGTGGGGTAAGCTAGCTCTAAAATGGTGCCTTGGACGAATCAGAACTTGGACTCATAATCTGAGCCAGCCACAAGAGGATTGTATGGGCAGTGACTCTGGAGATGTAGTTTAGACTTCAGTGCCTTTTTGGACCAACAGCAGCAGTCTATTGTGAGTGACAGCCAATCCAGTCAAGAACTGGGAGGAACTCAAAGGAAGTGCCGGTTTTGTCGGTTGGAGTTCTGTTGAGCTTTGGCAGTGAAGAAGGAAGGCCCTGTGCTTTTCAGTGTGCAGTTTTAGTCAAAACGTGTGTAAGGCCCAGAGTTCCGGTCTGCAGTTTGTGGTGTAACAGCTTGTTAGGACTGAATCCGTCCTGTGAAAAGAATCAAGGATCTCTGAAGAGTAGAAACCAGGCTCACCTTGTAGAAGACTGGAGGAATTGCTGAAAATTGCATTTGGTCTGTCAGAACTGAATCTGCTGTGTGTTCTCCGGGTATTGTGCAGTAATTGCGATCGGGATACAGATGCAGCCTGCCTGGTATAGTGCTTTCTTTTATATGGATGTGTGAAGAGGTTTGTGTACCTCAAGTGAGCCCTGCTGACATTGAAGGACCCTATCTTATTTGGAGGTCGTGAGTACTAATTCAGGGTCGCTCCTGTTGAATTGCCACATTAAATCCAAATGGAATTACTGTACTGCTGACTGCTTAATTCTCCTTTTCTCTGTGTGAAAGGGCCCCTACCAGCTGCCACGGTTTGACTAGCCACTAGGGCTTGGGTACCCAGGGACAGTAATCGATAGGGATAGGGCCTGCACAGATTATAGGTAGATTATTAGAGTGATAAGCTAATTAACCTGATTTCCCCTGTCCTTGTTATATCCCCTAAATAAATCAGAGCTGCTTGTTTCAGCAAAGTTATACTGCCTGAGGTATTTGTCTATGTTAAAAGTACTGTACTGTGATTGTTGCACTGTATCTCATTTCACAGGAGGTCCCAGTGCACCAGAAACCAGACCTGGGGGTAAGTGTATACTGTGAAGGTAATTCTGATATATTGTGTGGGCCACTAGTGGGAAGAAAGGGGGGTTGCAGTGTCCCAGAGGGCTGTGACCAAGTTAGTTTAACTATTGCAAACCCTGACCTCTGGGTGGAGGCACCCGCCATTGGATCCAGGTCCCTCAACCTGTTAGTGGCAAATCAGGCAGGGGTAGTAGCCCCTGGGATAGCGCCATCTAGGGGTTACATCATTAACTATGAACACAAGTACAAAGCACTCCCGAGAAACACCACAGCCACAGAAATGCCCGATTATGAAAACCCATTGTGTTTTTTTTTTTTTTTTAAAGTAACCTTTTGTTGCTCAGTACAAAACAGTCAGAAGCACACAACCTTTCATTGATTCTTGTCCGACTTTGTAACCTGTGATATGGTACTCAGTTCGGTGCTCAAAAATGCCATCTCACAACTGTGTTTCCTCTCAGTAAAGGGGTACCAATTTTACCACCAGAATAAGCTACTACAAAGCACAAACCCATGTTAGGCTATGGGAGAAATCACACTACACACACTGCTGCTTTAACTCTTTTATTAAATGACAAAACAGCCGTTTCAGTTGTAAGAGGTGTAAATTCATCACCAGGGCACGCACCAGATAGAAGCAGGTGAAAACTTAATGGCATGCATGGCAATACAGCCTGAGCATGAAGAGGAAGAGAACTCCTGAACCCGCTCAGCACAGCCTTCTGGTGCAACCCGCAGTTGTGAATCGCTTCCAAGCAGTGAACCGAATACGCATCTAGGATTACAAAATCTGACAGTAATCAAAAGGTTACTTTAAACATTTTTCCAAAATATGGGTTTCCTAATCAGGCATTAATGAGGCAATGGTGTTTCTTGTAGTGTTTTGTACAGTTTTCCTTTAAAAAGTTTCTACCATGGCTGATCAGGCCAGAGAAGAAGACGAAATATTAGAAAGGTTAGCATAGAAGTAAGGCTGCAGCCAAAAGGATAGGAAAAAAAAAACATAAAGGTTATTTGATATGCTGTAAAAGCCGTTTCTGTACCGAAGATTTCAGGTGTCAAGCATGCTTTCATTTACCTGGTACCTTAGGGCAGCCTTGAGTGGCTATATGACTTTCTAGCCCCTTAGGATCTCATTCTCTTTCATTAAGCCTAAAACATAGCGGAAGGGTTTCAGCCTATCACAGCTTCCTTTCACAGTTAAGGTTACTGAGATGGTTGTGCGCTTGCAGCTGGAGGCACTAACTGACAGTGTGGGACATTTATGAGTCCCTCCATTGTGGTTTTAGGTTCAGGCAAAGCACCTGAAGCTGCACTGGACAGGGTGCATGATGACCTTCTTAGGGTGAGGGATGAGGAGAATGGTCAATATTTGTTCTCTCTGATCTCTCTTCAGCATCTAACTCTGTAAATCATGGGTCACTGTGGACCAACTAAAGGCATATGGAGGCCTTACTGGCTGGAGTCCTGCCTTAGGGATAGGACACAGAGGGTAGTGATGGGGAATTCCAGCACCCCAACACTCCAGCTCTATGGTGTACCCCAGGGGTCGGTCAGTCTTCTCACCCATTCTGCCTGCAGTGTATATGCTACCCCTGGGAAGGATTATCAGACATTACCAGACTGAGTTTTCACTGCTACACAGATGATACCCTTCTGCATCTGTCATTTGCACCCGGATGCCAGATGCGCTGAGGTGCTAAATTTCTGTCTGGTTGAAACCTAGGACTGGATGGCATCTAAGACCGCCACTTGAGGTGGATGTGTTGCCAGGCTGCTTGACCCTAGGAATCTTATTAACTTAAATGTTTTAACTGCTTCTTTTTGTGTAAGTGCCAATGGGCATCTGCTTACCTGGTGTTCTTGCTGCACTTTGGTGTTTTTTGGGAACAATCAACATGGGAAACCCTGAGAAACAAATGGCGAAAGGTGGAGGGAGGAAGAAAAGCCTACAACACCTGGTCCTAGCACAAGAGACAATCCAGCAGCAGTGACCAATGATGACGTGCTGTCCACTGTGTGAATTCTGGAGCAGCGGGTCACTGCATCAGAGATAAAGTAGTCCTTAGAACCAACAGGAAGTTTCTACATAAGGTTATATCAGAATTTCACCTAAACCAGTCAGTTGCCCTTTATGTATTCCGTTGCCCTTCATGTATTCTATCCTGAGTTCTCCAGCCCAGCTAAGCAGAAATTGCACAGCCTGGATCTGAAGCGAATATTGGGCATCTACCTGACCAAACCAGGGCTGTCAAGTCTCAGGTCACTCAGATTTTTATTTCCTATGGTGAGGCGGCAAAGGTAAACCAGAACCAAGAGAACCGTCTCTCACTGGATAGTCTTTTGCATATAGTTTCAGTGTCAGTGGCTCAGCAGGTAGCACACTCACTTCTGAGGCTGGGAGATCAGAAGGCTATGGGTTCTAGCCCCACACCAGGCACTTGGGTTAATATCCCAATACTGACACTGCAGTGCAGCATGAGGGGGGTGCTACACTCCTGAGGTGCCGTCTTTCAGATGAGACGTTAAAACTGAAGTCCCATCTGCCTGTTCTGGTGGTAGTTCAGGTGGATATTAGAGATCCCATGGCACTTCTCGAAAAGAGCAGGGGAATTTCCCCGGTGCCCTGGCCAAATTTCCTCCCATTCACTAAAAAATACCACCAACAGCTTAATCTCGTTCAAAGTCAGTTGGCATTCATCTATATCTCCCTCCCCCGGGTCGTGCCTGAAAATAGGCAGAATCTGTCTAGTGCACATACCTGGTCAACAAAAACTAAATAAATAAATAGTTCAGTTATGAAAAAGCTGGAAAAATACCACAGAGAGGGTGGTGGACGCATGGAACAGCCTTCCTGAGGAGGTTGTGGGGTCTAAAACTGTGGGAGAATTCAAAAATGCATGGGACAGACATAAGGCAATTTTTGTCGGGGGTAGGAAGAAATAGGCTGTTGGTTAAATAGGATCTGCAGCTTATCCTCTAGGTAGGGAAATGGCAGACTAGGTGGCCAAGCAGTCCTTATCTGCCATCAAAGTCTATGTTTCTACCACCCAGAGGGCAAAGGGCACATTCCACAAGGGGTACCTCTGCCTCTGTGGCATCCACAATCGGCATCCCACTAAGGGACATTTGCAGAGAAGCTACATGGAAAACAGTACACACCTTCACAAAGCACTATTGTCTAGTCATACAGTTCAGAAGGGTTGCCAGCTCTGGAACTGCTGTCTTGCAGAACCTTTTACTAAGTAGGTTTTGGACCCAGCCTCCCAAGTACTGCTGTATAGTCTCCAGAATGTGTAAACATTCAGTGAGGAATTCTGGGGTTATAAGAAACAAAATTACTCACTCTAGTAATGTTGTTTCTTCTCAGGGATCTCTCACTGTGTTTACTCTCACTGTGTTTACACTCCCCAACCCTTCCAGAACCAGAAAATAGATTCACACAAGAATCAGTTATTTTCACTAAAGTTGCTTGAGCATTACCACTGCACTTACTCTACAATTCTAAAATGCGATCATTAAATGTTTTTTACTGTTTTTGATCATTTTCAACATACTGTACTTACATTTGTTTACTGTTTTTCAAAAATTTGTTTTGAAAACTTTTTGGGAAATTTTTGGTAGCCACTGGGCTAGTTTTGGTAGTCACTACTCCCCTCTAGCTATGGAAACCAATTTGATTTGAGCCAACTGCCCAGAGTGGAGCATGTCCACAGTGCCGAGTCTGAACCGAGTTCCAAATTCTACTGATCTGCATAGGTTCTATTTCTGATGCATCTCTGCATGGGAAGAGATACAGAATGTAAACATAGTGAGGGATCCCTGAGAAGAAACAACATTACTATGATGAGAATTTTTTTCTTCTTGGACATCCTTGCTTCACAAAGCTGAGAAAGGCTGGAAGTCCAATGATGTCTGTTATAAAATAGGCTATGTTATGCTAAGATTTGTAACCTCTGACTGAGCCAAGAAATCCATAGGATTACTCTGAGTTCTAACCTTTTAAAGAAAAGTGGGGGGTAAGATTCTCCACATCAGTCAATGCACTGAAGTAGTCCCCTTGCTTATACTGAGACAGTCAGCCTAGCATCACTTAATGCACTGAAGCGGTGAGCTTGCTTTTATTCAGAACAGTGTGCATGTTGTGGGGGTTGGGAGGGGGAATGACTAAGCAGCCATGGGTAAAGCTCATATTATTGCCCCACCAAAAGGGCTGGTGAATCAGGGGCAGCCCTTTATTTTCATGGCCTTTGAGTTTAGGGGATGTCAGGCTGGGAAGGAGCGGGGAGACTAAAAGAGGGTTCAGGTTGGGAGGAGGCTCTAGCGGGATGCCAACTTTACTATAAATTATTTTTTTTTTTTCATTTTAATTTTTGACTGGGACAGGAGGGCTTGTTAACTCTGCCTATTTTCAGCCTCATCCCAGGGGAGGGGGATACAGAGGGAAACCATCTAAAATGTAACCAGATTAAGCTGTTGGTGGCATTTATAGTGAACGGGGGAGAATTTTGACAGGACACCGGGGAAATTCCCCTACTCTTTTGGCAGGTGGCGCTGTGGAGCCGGAAGACGGGAGTCCCAGATGGAAGAGGATAGTAAAGGAGGACAGTCAAACGGTCGACTGCTGCAATGCAGCTCTAGTGAAGGGGAAGGTACGGCTGGGATGCACCTTAGAGGTGGCCAGCAGATCGTACCTACACCCTCGTAAGGGGAATCAGCACCAGACGGTAAGGTCTACACTGGCAGATGTACGTCAACAGAAGGCCCTGTGAGCCTAAACCAGGATGGTGCATGTAGTAACAGTCAGGATGTAGGCGCCCCTCGAGAGGAGGAGGATCGGAGTGCCTCACAGCAGGATGCAGATGGATTAAGCTTGCTTTTGCAAGAGAAACGTCACATTTTGGAAGCAGCAGCAGCAGACTTCAGAATAGCCCAACTACTAGCCGAAGAAGAGCTATGGAAATGCCCTGAGGTGGAATCCCCCTCAGCAACTCCAGGTAGTGGCGTACAAATCTTTATCAGTACTATGCCACCAGATATTGAGACAGGCAGATCCCCACCCCAGACCCCTCCTCCTTCACGATGCTAAGTCACAATGGTCCCCAAAGCAAGCCCTAGAAAGATCAGGCTGGATTCAAATATAGATGGGTCAATGGATCGCTGATCCGACAATACCTATACCAGGGGTATCTGGGGAGGGTAGGCCAGGAGCAGGAGACACGACTTTCACGTCGGACAAAGGCTTACAGACTCCTGCTCCCATACAGAATGGAATGAGCCCCAGAAAACTAGGGGCACCTCTTAGAGGCACAGTAGACCCTGAACAAGATGAGGTGCAGAATCCCATATTGGATCATTAACAAATACAGGATGTTGACATTTCCTACTCGCCCTGTGAAGGGTTGTCTCAAGCTTCTTCCTGAAGACCCTGAGTCAAGAGACCCCAAGACCCCAGTAATACATCTAGCCCAGGTTCCAGTTCTGATATAGAGCAGGATGTTCCTGCCCTACAGAGAACCTGCTCCACATATGCAAGCCTTTTAAAAACAGTGGCTTTAGCTAAAAGACGGAATGCAGTTAGGCTCGCGTGTTTATGGGCCCAGTGATAATATGCCAGATAGATTCTATGTCAGCAAAGTCCTAATCAAACAAATGCTGGGCTTTTCACCCAGCGATGTGCATGCATTAATTCATTCTCCTGGAGACAACACTTTTGATATTAGTTTCCGAACCCCTGACTTAATCAATTCTGGATGAAATATGCCCTATTAAAAAACAATCCCGCTTGGTACCATTTCCAGGCTATACCTCTCACTAAACAATCCTTTAAGGTTATCACGGTCCTCTTTCGTAATGAGGAGTCAATGTTGAGGACATTTCATATTGGCTGGAGCGCAGATTCAAACTGCAGGGTAACCCAGAACCCATTCTGGATACAGAAGGATTCTGGAATGGCGGCTGGAGGCATAAAATCAACTTAACACAGACTGAAGAGGGGATACAGCATCTTCCAAGTTGCTTTTATTTGGGCTGAGACAAGGGGTTCATATTTTACCCGGGTCATCTTCGCCACTGTTACAAGTGTGGTCCGGGCAGGCACCTGAGTAGAACCTGTGACACAGTGAAATGTGTCCAGTGTGGAGATTTGGGGCATTTGATGTCGCATTGTCCTCACCCCACAAAATGTTCCCTGTGTGAGGAACTGCATGCCTATACAGAATGCCTGTGGGCTGCTCAGAATAAATCCAATGGGGATTTTTGTATTCAAGATTTTTTCATCAATTCAGCTGTCCATGCGGCCCAATGCCAGAGGCCGCCCCCCCCCCCCTTCAGGAGAGAACCATCCCAAGGTCCGCTATCACAGGGAGATCCCCGGTAAGGGAATAGAGGGCCAAGGAGACTGCCCAGGCGGTAGATGTAACTGTAATGACAATATCGATGGAAGGGCACCCCCATCTGCATCTACTGTATGCCCCTCTACCACTGGAGGAGGTGTTCAAGTGGTGTCAAGCAGACACCAAAGTCTGCGATCCAGGTCATTGATCAAACCTCTAATGGAGCAGGGCTCCTCTTATGCAACACCTATATGGTGCTCCAGGAAGACGGAGGCACCGAATCAGACTCCACATCTGTACAGTCGTCCCAGTTGGAGGGACCATCTGATGGGAACAGATGGGGCAGTCAGAAACGGTTAAAAAAAAAAGGAAAAAACGTTTGGGCTCTCGGAAGTGGACTAAAAAGAAATAAATGACTGGATATAGGTTATGATTCCACATATTAGATATCCGAGATATTTTTTTTGGTTTTGTGTTTTTTCCCTTGCTTATAACTGGGATCTACACAATTACTGCTACTTCCCTTAATACTAACAGCATTAGTCGGAAAGAAAGAGGTTGTTAATTTATTCCTTATTTGACAGAGGGAGCAAGACATTGTTTTTTTATAGGACACAAGCCTACACACCAAGTTGGAGGTGGAACAAGCATCTAGAGAGTGGAAATGGGGAATAATGTACTGGTCAATAGGGGAGGATATGTGTTGTGGGGTTGGAATAGGAGTAAACCATCCATCAGCTTGTCTACTTCAACTGTTAGAGATAATTCCAGGGAGAGTGTTATTACTAGATATGATTTTATGTGGCCTCTAATGCAGTTTAATAAATGTGTATCCACTGCAATTGAAATCTTCCAGGGTAGACATGTTCAGGGCTATTTAACCATACTTGTTCACTGCAAGGCATGTGTTTCTAGGGGGAACTTTAATTGTAGTAGATATTTAACAGATAGAGGGAGTAAAACAAGGAAAGTAATTTGTGATGCCAACTGTTTAAATGATCTTCTGGTTCTAACGGGTCTTGTAGATGTATTGGCGTTATCAGGGGCCCCTCAGAAAACCTTTTTTTGTGGCACATATACCACCAGGATAGATTTTTGGTTTTTATCAGATGCCCTGGGGGTAGTAAAGACAGAAACAGTGCCAGTAACACCATCAGATCATGACATTATTGAAGTGACAGTTTCTAGTCATGAAGTCATGCCTCATGGCCCAGGATATTGGAGGCTAAATATGGCTCTCCTTTCCCACCCAACAGTAGAGACTGGGTTGATTTCCCTTTTAGAAGCACAGATGTCAGTTTTTTGTTTATATGATTCCCACTGTGACTGGTGGGAAGATTCCAAAGCAGATATAAAAGAATATTTCCAGACTATAGGACGGATTAATGGGCAACATAAGAAGAACGCACACCAGATGTACAGAGCCAAATTTCAAGAATTACTCTCCCTTGCAGCCAAAGGCAATCATTTTGTTCTACCAGAATTAGAATTAGTTAGAAAACACAAACATGGTACAATATGATCATTTAAAATCTTTAGATCAAGAACGGAGGTTTGGGTCACAAGGGGGTAAAGCTTTCATGAACCCATTCCACTTCTGTGCACAGCAAAGACAGTAGAAATATATGGCCCACCTGAGAGACCCACTGAGGACTTTGTGTACATCTAAAGCCGAGATTTTACATGAAGTAGACAAGCATATTTCTCAAATATTTAACCCTCTGGAAATCCCACCAGGCACTCATAAGATATGGCTGACAGAAACTCCATTACCACAATTCCCTGTTGCTCAAACACAATTGCTGATAGCCCCACTTACTCCCCTGGAGGTTTCTGCTGGCCTTTCACAGTCTAAAGATGGAATGGCTCCAGAGAAAGATGGGATTCCTTATGACCTATATAGGGTCATATTTAAGATATTATTACAAGAATTCACGGCAGTCCTCCAAGAAATTCTGGACTCAGGGGTCTTGCCAAATAGTATGACAGAGGGTCTAGTTCTTCTTATGTTCAAAAAGGGAGACAGATATCTCCTGACGAACTAGAGGCCTATAACGTTGTTGAATTCAGATTTCAAACTCTTCACTAAACTATTGCATAATCTCCTTCTGCTTCACTCAGATTTCCTTATTCATCCAGCACAGACATGTTCCATACCAGATAGGAGAATGTCAGACAGTATTAGTTTATTAAGGGAAATATTCCAAAGGGGGACTTCGGGCAAGCTTATGGGCTTGATTTTAGCTTAGATCAGGCAAAAGCCTTTGACAGTGTGCATCACGACCATCTATGGGATTGTTTGGGTAGTTATGGGGTGCCCAGAACCTTTGTGGGGTGGGTAAAAACCTGCTACACCACTGCTTCCACACAATCCTACTGCAACAGCTGGTTGGGACAAAAATGTAGAGTTAGACAGGGGGTGCTACAGGGATGTCCTTTAAGCCCTCTTTGTATTTATTTACATTAGATCAACTAATTTGTCGTGGTTTATGCCACCACGACTATACGAGGGTTTCCTCTCTAGCTAGACCCTGAGATTAAGTGTGTTGCTTATGCTGATGATCTGTGTTTACAGTTATACTATATGACTGGAACCACTTCAGTCTGGCAAAGGTCGAAGCCCATTTTTAGAAGCAATGTGGTTTTTCCACCTATTTGGAACCTTTTCTGAAATCTATTAAAAATGGAAATGTCCTGGGACACTATTCGTACTTAACATCGTAAAGGCTTTACAAATCATTAGTTATAACTGATGTTGAGTTAATGACAGGGGTCTCTCCATGACTTAAACAGATTGCTTTTAACTATTTGACTGACAAAAGCATTCTGGCACAATACTGGGATGTGGCTTGGCTCTGTTGCCATGGCTAACTTATTGTGAAAGATAACAAATGCAAAAGTATTACAGAAAGGTTTGCCCAAGAAGCAGTTGTGTGGCTCAGTTTGAGACAATCTGAAACTTATATTCTGATTGTCCCTTTATCAAAAGATTTGGGGCCTTATTGGGTTGTACTTGGTCTGATCCTTTTAGGACTAATATTTCTTATGACACCCTTATATATGGAGATTTGTACAATCTGTCTTCCAAATGTGACCTTCTGTGATACTATTGATTATTTCTGTATCAATGTTTTGATCTGGCAAGGTCGGTGTAAATATGTCTTACAACAACTATTTGGACCAAAATTGCTTTTGCATATGACTGAAACTGCTATGATGAAACAATGTGCTGTAGAATATATTAGATTATCTAAAGCCCTGTGGAGTAAAAGATGGAAATATTATTCATGTGCAATTTTTCAGCGAAGCATACATGTACTTGTCCTAGACTCTGATTACTTGTTTTATTGAATCTGGTTGTGTAATTCCTGTATCGTTCTTATTTGATTTGTACCAATAAACAATTCCCCTACTCTTCCTGCAGGGGGCCATGGTGCTACCTGTGGAACAGTCATGGTGGCATCTGGTGGTGAGGAGAGAATGCCTGAAACCTTGGTGGAGGAGCTCCCCCACACACACACGTGGAGTAGCGCAGAGACAGAGAGTATGGAGGTGGTACAGGAGGGCTTACAATTAAACAGCCCTAATGAGCAAGGAGTTGACCCTGAATATGAAAAGAATGGAGCAAGCCCCAAAAATGCTGTCTTACTGGAGGACGAAGAAGATGAGATGGTGTTTGCCATGGTGATGACTTAAAGCTGATTAGATGCAGAGCTCAATGACAAAAGATCCTTCCTTTTAGCATTGGTAGCAGAAGAGGAAGCACAATATGCTGCCAACAAAGCCAAATTGAAACAGGATGCTAACAGAGCAGGTGCAAATTCAGGAATGCTGATAGTAATAACAGCCCAAGTTGGCTGACGTAGATCAAAGAGAAACGCTGACTCAGCTGAGTGCTGATGCAGAAAAACATCCTAGCTGTCAGACAGCAGCTACGGCACTGAAAGTGACTATGGGCCCCAAAAGAAAAAAATACTCACCGTAGTAACCTTCTTTCTTCCCAAGGATCCTTTAACATCAGTAACAAAAGCAGCAGTTAGCTGGCTAGGTGCAACTGCCCCGGAGGTGTGGCTTTAAGATAATGAGCTTTGGAAATTAGCCAATTAGAAAACAATAGGGAGTATGCTGTGGTAGAGCAGCCTGAAGGGCTTCAGAATTTCTTCTAATGTATGGGTACATGTAACATGCCCCAAAAGGTGAACCAACAGGATTCAAAAACATGCAGATGTCCAAAACTACAAAAACAGATATCAATAACCTCAGTAAAACATTTTAAATGCAGAGACAAATTTGGTAATAAAACTGAGAACAGAGCCCTTCTCCCAAAAAGGTGAACAGGGATGAAGGGTGTTAGCTACTGATGCTAAAGGACCCCTTGGAAGAAAGAAGATTACTACGGTGAGTCATTTTTCTTCTCACCCCAGGAGTCCTTTGCATCAGTAACAGCAGCAGATTACAGAGCAGTACAAAACTGGGAAGTGGGCAGAGAACCATTTAGGAAAGAGGCTCTGCAGAACCGCCTCAAGCAATTTGGCATCAGATCTGACTGCACATCCAAACTGTAATTACTGATGAAAGTGTGTACATATTTTCAGGTAGCTGCCTTGCAGATGTCCAGAAGGGGCATGTCTCTTGCAGTTGCCACAGAGGCTGCAGTGCTCCTGGTAGAATGGGCTCTGAGCCCTTCAGGAGGTTGACCACCAGCTTTTTCATAGCAGAACCTAATACAAGAGACTAACCAGCGGGAAACAGTTCTCTTGGTAACCGATTTTCCTCTGCCTACTTCCCCATAGGTGAGGAACAACTTATTTCTTTCCCACCAAAGGGCAGCCCGAAATTGCAGCCAGATGCAGCTTGAGTGAGGATGGCTTCAAGCCTGAGGCCTGCAGATACACAAGGTAATCCAGCAGCTGAGTCTGAAGCTGTAAATGGATTGACCTTTTTGCCCTTGTACCAGAGGGAAAACCTTTTCCATTGGCTGCATAAGTCTTTTTTTTGTACTAGGCTTTTTAGCCCTTCTCAGATCTTAAGGACCTCTTCAGAGTACTAAGAAGCTGAGAACTCTAGCTCCTCAAGAGCCAAGCTTTGAGGTGAAGAGAGGTAATGCTGATAATCACCCTGTCTGGGGAAGGGTCAGCAGAGAGCGAGTTTGTGGCAGGTGAAATAACGCACTGCTCTTTTGAGACTGAGCTCCGAGACAGAACTGCAGGTCTCACATCCTGTACCTGACCCCTGGGACCACTGTAGTCACTCATGTCATGTGTCCCAAAAGCCTGAGAAAATGTCTGGCTGGTCTTGGCTGTCCCTAGACGAAAGAATCTGCCCCGACAGGAAATTTCAAATTCTCTCTGGAGGGAGAAAGGCAGATCCTTTCAGGGTGTCCAGCTGAGTTCCTATGAAAGTGAGTAACTGAGTGGGCTCAGGTGGCATTTCTTTTGATTTACCAGGAAGCCCAGAGATTTCAGGAATGTGCTCTGTGAGGGAAAGAGACTCCTTGACCCGATGAGGAGTCTCTGCCACTACGAGTCAGTCGTCCAAATGGGTAGACCAAACACCCAGCTTGAGGTGTACTGCTATCACTGCTAGGCACTTGGTAAAACTCTGAGTAGAGGACAGGCCAAAGGGCATGGCAGCAAACTGGTAATGACCCGAAGGAAGCCTGAATCTGAGATACTTTCTGTGAGACTTCCTTACGGGTATATGAAAATAGGTGTCCTTTAAGTCTAGGAAAGCTAGCCAGTCTCCCTGCTGCAAGGACTGAATGATCATTGACAAAGTGACCATTTTGAATTTTGGTTTTAGCAGATGTTTGTTCAGATATCTGAGATCCAACAAAGAAGTACCTGGAGTAGAGGCCCTTGCCCCTCTCCTGGGCAAGGACCCTCTCCACTGCTCTTAGAGCCAAAAGGTTTTTTGTTTTACCTCTAACTCCAACAGGATGATTTGTGTTGGGGTTAAAGGCTTTGACACCTGGGTACGCCTGAGGTCTTGGACACTCACATCAAGGCTTAGGCTGAGAGGCTGCTGGCTGGACAGAGGTGGCTCTTCTTTGGCCCCTTCTGCCCCATCCCCTGTAATATCCTCTATACTGAGAAAAATTAAAAGAGGATAGGGAGGAAAAGGCCTAGAAAGTAGTCCCTGCCCCTGCTACCCCTGGGCTGGGTTTTTGAGGAGCAGGAGGCGTTGGTTTAGTGGAATGACTCTGCCAAGAAAGCTTATATTCATCCACTTTCATGTAATCCACAGTTCTGGAATCAAACAGCATATTTTGGTCACAAGGAAATCTCACAGCTTCTGACTGGGTGTCTTGTGACAGGCTAGTAGCCCTGAGCCAAGCAAAATGCCTCAAAGAGATGGCATGAGCCATGGCCCTAGAGGCTGCATCATTGTTGTCATCTGCTATATGGAACTGGTACTTAGTAGCTTCCAAGGCAGATTTTGCAGTGTCAGTGAGGTCCTGAACCATTGTGTCTGAGCCACTCTGGGCACTGGCCAGGACTTAATTCCATAGCACCTTTTGATACTTAGCTGTAAAAGCCATGTATGAGGAAAGCTGGATAAGCATAGAAGCTGTAGTATACATCTTTTTAGCAATAAAATCCATTTTTCTGGAATCTTTGTCAGGAGGCAGAGAAGACAAAGACCTCAGGTTTTTCACATGCAGCCTGCTGTACAACACTCTCATGGCTGGACTGTACAGTTAGGAATTCTGTGTCATGGCTTGATGATACTTTTGTCACAGTACTACTCATCAACCCCTGCTAGGGATGTGGGGTTTGAAGCAGCTTCATAGTATTTTTTTAAAGCACTGTAAATAGGGAGGACCAGTTTTTAAGGGGGTGGAAGACCTTTCATTTCCCTATAATGTCGGTCCTCATCATCAACATCCTGGTTGGCCTCCTGGGAAAGGGAGGTCCAGTGTGTCTATCATATATTTAATGAACGTCAGCATAGAAGGGGCATCCTCCTTTTTAGAAAGAGATGCATGAAAATGAGGATCAGGGGACACATCTGGCTCTAGACTCTCTGAATCCATGCCATGAGCATCAGAATATTCTACTTCTTCCTCACCCTCGTGAACCCCTGCCAGGGAGGGGGCAGCAGAGGGAGGTTTACTAGAAAATGCAGAAAAGACAGACCCCATGTTTTGCAGGGTCTGAAATACGCGCCATGCTTTTGCCATTTCTTCCACAGAAGGCAGCTCTTCACTGAAATCTGGTTGGCTGACAGTATGTGGCTGTATATGTTTTGTTTTTTGCCACCTGTTGCATCACTATTGGCTTTTCCAGGAGGAACAGGAGCATTTTTCTCTTTGCACAGTTTATTTGAAGCCACCTCATCAGCAGCTTCATCTTGCTTCCTTTTCAGTGTAGACACTTGATCGGTGCCTTTTTTATTATTATTAATTTTAGATTTTGAAGGAACTTCTTCAGCCCCTTTGGAAGCTTTACTCTTTGGCACCTCATTGGCACCAGATTTATTATTTCTTTCTTTTCTTGGCACTTCATCGGCACCTGGCTGGGATTAAGGATACTTCATCAGCACCCTAGTTTGAATTTTTTATTATTTTTATTTTTTGAAGGCCCCTCATCAGTAGCCTTGGGTCTTTGCCCATCCTCAGCCATAATTTTCTTTAATCTTAGCTCTGTTTCTCAAAGTTTTCTTACAAAATGTTACACAGACAGAGCAGAAATGATCTGGACCTAAGCAGCATTTAACACAATTTTTAAAACCTGAAGGTCCAGTTTTCTTTTTAATCTGGGTACCTCTGACATGCCAATTTACAGAGGAACCCAGTAGTAACAGTGTAGATATGAAGAAAAAGTCCGGTTCCTTTTCGGTAAGGAATCCATTTCTGAGGTAAAAATAACAGATAAGAAAACAATGGAGTCATCAGTTCCCTTATGAAAAAGGGAACCGTGATTAAACTGAAAGAGAACTGATGAAAAACACTCAGACACGGTTAAAATATAATAAAAATAAAGTGGAGGGAACTGAGGGGAACCAGGGAACCGACCAAAAAACTCGGTTCCTGGGAACAGAGAAAAAACACTCAAAATGTATACAGAACACTAAAATATTAAGTTTCTGAAGAAAACTTCACCAAGAAAAGCAAAAAAAGGTTCTTAACAAGGAAAGTTGAAAGACACCTCCTGAGGCAGTGTTGCTCAGTCAGCGGAAAAAAAAATTCTGAAGCCCTTCAAGCTGCTCTACCACAGCACAATCCCCTACTCTTTTCTGATTGGCTAATTCCCAAAGCTCATTATCTTAAAGCCACATCTCCAGGGCTGTTGCACCTAGCCAGCTAACTGTTGCTATTGTTACTGATGCTAAAGGACTCCTGGGGTGAGAACTGCAAATGAACAAAGACATTTTCTATGTGGGGATGAAACTTTTAATTTTGGATCAGAACTTACAGCTTTTAGTAGTAACACCATAGTGGCAGATAACGCCTCACTGCCACACCAGAGAAGCAGCCCTTCTCTAAAGATAATGTTAAAGAAAGACTGAGGTTAAGAACTAAGTTGGACCCTCTGTTTAGACACTGGTCTGTGGAAAATGCATAATTGAGTGCTGAATGAGTTAAAAAGATAGACAGAATGGGCTAGAACCCAAACTACTCTGAGGACTTTCTTCATGCAGGTCAGTGTTCTCTTACTACTAATCACAGTGAAGGTGGGAAAGGTTCTGGAACTACAGTAAGGCCTCCCCATGTTGCAGAGAACGTTTCCCCAAAGTCAGTGTTACACTTAAAGAACTGCAAGGGGATTTGACTCCTGCCCCTAATATGCTGCCTCCCGAAGAAGCTATGCAGTAGGACCCTCATCCTGATGGGTCAGTGGTACAGTCATAGGGCCTGTGGACTCCCAAAACAGTCCCTCCCAGGGTGTCCCTTCTCCTGGGGACCCTAAGCTGCTGAAGAACCTGTGCACGAGGCCTGTAGTGTAGGGGAAACAATGCCTGATAACCTAAAAGAAAGGAGCACGTCTCCAATGCCTGAAATATCAGAGTCAGGAGCAGCCAATGCCTGAACAAAACCAAGACCCCCCAAGGGATAAAAATTCTGATGCCACAGGCACCCCAAATCAAAATCCTGAGGACAGTGGTGCAACTGGTCTGACCTGGGGCAAATGACCTGCTAAAAGACTGTTTTTCAAAATTTTCCATAACGTCCCTGTAAAGCAATGACATGCAGTATGCCTTAAATACTGCGGAGGGCTACCTGAATTTCCAGACAGGGTATATGTAGCCCAGAAATTGCTCAAGGATAGCATGCATTTTTTTGCCTATGAAATTTATGTTTTGATCCACACTGCTGGGGATTCAGTTTTCAATGTCAATTTTAAAACACTTACAGGCCTTGAGAAATTCAGGAAAAAATACCATGAAAGTGCAGTTACGTAAGAACTTACCGTAACAGCAGATTTTTGAGAGAGGCTCTTGCAGTAGGTAATTACATATATAGGAATTACATATAGGACTGATGCTGGCAGGCGTCAGGACCCCATGGAAAAATTTCTAGCTAGCAGTCTCTGCCGGGGGATCGCCCCATGTCAGGTGACCAACGTCATGCGACGTCAGTATAAAGGGGCGGTCCCCCACACCTGCCTTCCAGCTCTTTCCAGCCAAAGGCCAAAAGGCAAGACGAGAGAGAAGTGGATATTTCCCATCCTGGAAAAGGAGATGAAAAAGCTGAGGGGGATGGAGGGTGGGAAGGTATTACCTACTGCAAGAGCTTCTCTCGAAGATCTACTGTTATGGTAAGTTCTTACGTGACTGTACTATCTTACTGCGAGAGGGCTCTTGCAGTAGGTAATTAAATATAGGACTGAGTCCCAAGCAGTCTGGAACAAGAAGACGCAAACGGGAGGAGGAGGAAAACTACCCAAAAGTAGGCCCTCTGGCTGTGAAGGTCTTAGGAAAGGAGACCCTGCAAAACAGCCAACCCGACGCCCACTCTACGGCGAGAGGCAGTGTCCAAACTGTAATGTTTCATAAAGGTATGGACAGAAGTCCAAGTAGTGGCTGCTCAGATGTCTGCCGCTGACACATTCATGAAACAAGCAGCAGAAGCACGGACCCCTCTGGGGATCGGGGGGAAAGGCATAGACGAATCCTCCCTTCCAGTCTAGAGACAGAGCGTCTCTCCAAAAAATGCCATGCCCTGGAGTGAGTGAGCAGAAGGCAGGACGTTTTGCATTGAGAGAAGATGCAAACAGGTTTACCTGAAGGGTTCCCCAGTTTAGAAAGATGTCGTCTGCTACTCCTTGATCTAGTTCCCACTTGTGTGCATGAGCAGACGACCGACTGAGGTGGTCTGCCAATGAGTTCTCGACCCCAGGGATGTGAATGGCCATGAGATGAAGGTTGTGCTGCACTGCCCGATCCCAAACCCGAATTGCTTCCCTGCAAAGAGGGTAGGAATGAGTTCCTCCCTGTTTGTTGACATACCAAACTACACACGTTGTCCATTTGGACAGCCAGATGACCAAGAAGCAGATAAAGATGCAGAGCCTGATGAGCATACAGCATGGCCTGAAGCTCGAGCACATTGATGTGGAGAGATTTTTCGAGCTGGGACCAGGAGCCCTGGGTCCTGTAAGGCCAGAGATGGGCTCCCCAACCTTCTCCCGAGGCATCTGTTGTTAGCGTCTGGGAGGAGGGAGAAAGGCAGAAGGGAACTCCCCGGCAAAGGTTCTCCTGAACTGCCCACCATTGCAAGTCCCGAGCCATAGGGTTGGAGACCAGAACTAGTTGATCCAAGTCGTCTACCAGCTGATCCTACTGAGACTGAAGCGTCCACTGAGAGATCCTCATGGGAAGCTGAGCAGGAGGGACTGTCGGAACAGCAGCCGCCATGAGTCCGAAGAGATGAAGGACTGACCTGACGCTGACCCACCTCCAGCTGGATAATAGGTTGACCTGAGCCGGGATTGAGGCCGTCCTGTCCAATGACAGAAAAGCCATGCCAGAGGTCATGTCCAGGATCGCCCCGATAAACTGGAGCCTCTGGGATGGGATCAGGTGGGACTTGGCCTGGTTGACGGTAATACCCAGGCAGGCAAAAACCTGCAGGGTAAGGGAAAGGAAGCACAGGAGTTCCTCCCTGGATGAGGCCACCAGGAGCCAATCGTCCAGGTACAGGAAAACCTGCACCCCCTGAGTTTGCAGGTAGGCCGCTACCACCGACAGGCATTTGGTAAAAACTTGGGGCGCCGAGGAAAGACCAAATGGGAGGGCCTTGAACTGGTAGTGGTCCCCATGAAAAGCAGAATGCAGGTATTTGCGGTGGGAAGGGATAATAGGGATATGCAGGTAGCATCCTGCATATCCAGAGCGCACAACCACTGTCCTGGCCAAAGGAGAGGCAGAAGATTCTGCAGAGAGAGCATCCTGAACCTTTTGTACTCCACAAACAAGTTCAGGGAGCTGAGGTCGAGAATCGGCCTCACCTTTCCGGACTTCTTCAGAACCAGGAAGAAATGGGAGTAGTAGCCCATCGCCTGAAGGTGCGGGGGTATGGGCTCTATCACCTCTTTCAGCAGAAGAGCGGATAATTCTTTCTGGACCAGAAGATGATGTTCTGGGGAGTAAGATGACCTGGGGGGTGGGGTTAGAGGAGGTTTCCGAAGAAAGTCTGCAGAGTGTCCTTCTGCGATCAGCTGGATCACCCAAGTGTCTGTAGTTATCCCCTCCCAGCCCAGCAGATGGAAGGAGAATCTCCCTCCTACCGGTTCCTCTGGAAGGCCCAGAGGCAGTGGGAGAGGAAAAGAGTCAGGAGGTATGAGGCAGCGTCATGGCTGAAGCCCCTGCTGCTTTTTTGGGTTGGGGGGGGGCTTGGCAGCCGGAGGGGCCCGACGTTTGGTGGCCCGCGTTCCCTGAGGTTTCGCTTTTTGCTGAGGATGTCTGCAAAAGGGACGATGCTGAGGTTGAGGGGGTTTGTACAGAGAGTCGAGAGACTTAAGTGCAGTACCCTTCTCCTGAAGATCGGTGATGATGTCCTTGACATCGCCACCGAACAGCACTGAACCCCTGAAGGGCACGTCCTGGATAGCAGACTGCACCTTTGGGACCAAACCTGACATCTGGAGCCAGGCGTGATGCTGCAAACCCATGGCGAAAGCCGAGCTCCAACCAGCAGCGTCCACTGCATCATATGTGGCACGAAGCATGTGCCAACTAGCTGAACGTGCAGATCGGACTAGGTCCTGCGCAGCGAGTTTCTAACGCTGTGGATCCGGCTCCAAGGAATGCCACTGATAAACTTCCTGGATTTTGCGGAGCAACTCCATCAAAGAAGGATTCTCTGAAGAAGACTTCAGAGGAGTCCTCAGCCTGGGCTTATCCAGAGAGCGGGGCTCGTTGTCTAAGTCAGAACGACCATCGGAGTCATCCGAGGTGTCTGAGGAGGATGAAGAGGGAGAAAACTCTTCCTCCCAATGCAGGGGAGGAACAGACCCCTTGGGAAGCCCTTGGGGAAGCGTATCCTGCCCTGGAACTGGAGGGCTCGTCTCTAGTATCCGGAGGTGGGAAGGGAGTCTCTCATCTACGACGTAGGGGGTCCAGAACTGGGATCAATGTCGGAAGATGGCCCTCTACCTCCCTGGTGAGCTAAGCCTTGGCCTCAGCCCACCAGAAGGCTAGAGTCTCATTCAAATCCACTGGCGGCTGAGGGGGCAGTGGAGGGGGGGGGATACAGATACAGAGGGTATCCATATGGTGCGTATCTGTACCCAGATGGTGGGTAACCCAGCATTGGGTACTGAGGCACCGTGTGCTGCGGCATCGGATAGGCTGGCATCGGGTACTGAGGCGCTGGATACTGTGCCCCGGGTAAGACTGCGCCAGGTGGGACAGGGTCAGAAACCCGGGACCGGGGTTCTGTAGGGGCAGAAGGCCCCGGAAAGGGCCAGTGGGTGGGCCTGGAACAGGAGGCCTGCGATGGATGGCATTCAGGAGAGGATGTCGTAGCGTCAGCAAGACCGGCATCGGCCTCCGAGGACTGACGTCAGGTCATCCGCTAGCCAGGAGGGAGACCTGATGGGAGCGCACCTGCATCTCGGGGTATTGCCCGGGAGGGAGAATTAAAAACTCGGGATCGAGCTGAGAAGACGCTGGGGTCAGGAGGGCAGCCGAATGCCGCGGGAGCTGGAGATGACAGACTGAGCGTGTGGGTCCAGCATCTGCTCCAGCCTGTGCGACCATCAGAAGGGCCAATGTTTGCCTTACTGGCGGAGTCTGGGCAGACATCGGCGGAACCGTCATCCGACTTAGCAGAACCATCGCCCGAGGGAGGCCGCGAAGGGGGTGTGGCCTGGTCGGGCAGCTTAGGGGCCGTGCACTGCCCCAAAGGGTCAAGTGGCTTAGTGGCCTTCTCCAGGCGGACGTCAGAGGAGCTGACATCTGGCTTACTGGAGCCACTGGCACCAGAAGGCCACACGGGGCGGCCTTGACAGGAGTGGATGCCTCCTTTGACCCGGAGGCACTCAAGGGCCTGGAGCGCAAGCCAGACAGTGGCTTGACACCGACCGGAAGCCTCCAAGACGCCGCCGGCGCCCCCGGGCGGGCATTACCTTGAGCATGGCAACTCCAGCCAAAGTCACGGTGGCCGGGAAGAGGAGTCCTGGTCCGATGCTTCTCCTCATCTTTCTTTTACGGTGACCTCGGGGAAGTTGAGGCCTGACGAGCTTCTTCAGCTTCTTTTCCATGGAGGTCATTTTCTTTTTAAGGATGTGAGCCTCCAGGAACTGCTGCCTCCATCTGCGGGTGGCGGCACTGAACTTCAGGCAATGCTGGCACTTCCCCATGGGGTGACTGCACTTATTCTTGTGCTTGGAGGGTGTAGGGGACGACATACACCACAGAGAAACTAACGAAAAATTAAAGAAATCGAAGAAAAAAACGGCAGTAAAACTACTGACAAGCAGTTTAACTTAACTGTGAGGCGCTTACACAAGCTAACGGCGGGAAAGAACTGGAAGGCAGGCGCGGGGGACCGCCTCTTTATACTGACGATGCATGATGTTGGTCACCTGATGTGGGGGCAGTCCCCTGCCAGAGACTGCTAGCTAGAAATTTTTCCGTGGGGTCCTGACGCCTGCCAGCATCAGTCCTATATGTAATTACCTACTGCAAGAGCCCTCTCAAAGTAAGATCTTAAGTTTAACCCTCTTTGGACTCCTTTCGTAGCAGTCACCTTAACCAAACCAGGATTTAAAAAAATTACATTGACTTTTAAGAATGAAGAGGCGAATGTGGTGGACATTCTTTATTGTCTTAAACAGCGCTGTACTATAATAAGCCAGCCTGCGCCCATACTTTATTCGGGGCATATCTGGATGGGAGGTTGGCACATTAAAGTAACTTTAAAGCAGTTAGCAGGAGTTTAGTACTTCTGCAAAACAGCTCCTTTTTGATACAGATTGTGGGATCATATTTTATGCTTGACAGCCCAAGGTGTGTCACAGATGTGGGCACGTAATCATCTGAACAGTGCCTGTGATCAGATTAAATGTTATTTATGTTCTGAACTGGGCCATTTGACATTGCAATGTAAAAATGCTATGAGGGGCAATTTATGTGAAGACGCAGGTCACACTTACCAAAACTGCCTCGAGCCTCTGATAGCAATCCAGATGCAATACAGCAGGCTGAGCATAAATATTTTGTAACTATGGCTCAATAAGAGAAACAGAGAAAAGACCAATTGCACACTGCATCTCCACATACCAGTGGACAGGGTCCATCCAGAGCAGACACCCCAACATAATGAGACAGACTATTGCGCAGAGCAGATCACTGCAAGATCAACATCACCCTTCAACAAGTACTATGATTTCTACAGAGCCTGTAGCAGAAGATGTAATGATCAGTGTACCTGCAGATGCTCTAGGAGAAAGAAATCCAATACCTCAGCCTAGCAACCAGGAATCTATGCTACCCCCTGTGAAAGAGTACACCCCCCTCCTTTTTCTTTCATTTTAGGAAGATGGTGGATCCTGGCTGTACGTTTTATGTGTTACTACTGTAATGTCTTGTTTGTTGGGCTGGCCACCCACTTTGTTTATATTTTGTATTGTTATTTGTTAGTCCCCTTTTTGTTCCTTTATACATCCTAGAATCACTAATCTCCCTATGTTGAAAGATTTAGGATAATAGTTAAATGAGAGGACGTCTGGATTGCTCCCTTGTAATTGTTGCAATGTCCTGCCCTCTTTGTTTATATGTCTGGAGCTGTTTTATGCTCCATGGGTTTATTTATTTATTTTTACTTCCTGATGCAGTCCTTGCTTGAATATTAGATTAGGAAGGTCTGTAATTCTTTGTCTAAATAGCCCTCTGAAAAACAATTATCACAGGACATCCTAAATTCTGCAGTCAAGCCCCGTTTTGCTTGCTGTGCTGCTTTGGGTTTGTTTTTGCCCTGTAGTAAGAAAATAGTATGTTGAGAACTTCCTGGTTCTCTTATTTGTTCCCAATCTTGTATTCTGGCAGGAGTCTCTAAAAAGAAATGGGAGTTTTCTCAGTAATCAGCGTACAAGAGCTTTTACACAGCTGCGCAAATGCAAGCGCTGGTAAAGTCATACCTGCTCGTACTTGCGCATAGTCGTGAAGGTATTTTTTTTTTTTTGGTAACACGGCTCGGAGTGAGCTTTACTACGTTTATCTCTCCTTGTTCATATCTGCTTACCTTTCGGAGCTGAATTGGAGCGCTTTTGGGGCTATTGCTAAGCTGTCTAAAAAGCAAGGAATTTTTCTGTCTGGAACAGCGTGTCACAGTTCTGGGTACCAACCCCCTTCCACTGCAGCACTTCTCTAAGAGCCGGCTGGCCACAGTCTGGACCATTTTATGCCACTGATGGAAGGGGAGGTGCTTCTTGAAGCTAGAAAACAGTGTAAAACTCCACAAAAGAGTGCACATCGTTTGAGACTGTCTTTATGTTATTAAATTGTCTTAAAGGGATGTTGATGCTTTAAATAAAATAATATAATTGTAAATAAGGAAATAATGTTTGAAATAAAGTACAGGGGTGGAGTTAAGTAATCACAAGACCTCCTGCATGGTATATTTGTTGAACACTTAGTTCAGGTAGTCAGATAGGATGAAGTGGTAGCGTTGATAAAGACAGAGCATCTGATAAGAGAAAATCATGAGATGGGATGTGATGTTGTAAACATCCTTAAAGCTAGTAATTTCTAGCCCTATATTGTTGTTTTGCTTCTCTTTTATTTTTGCCATTTCCAGTTCGCTTTATATAATCACTGTAAATAAATATCTTTATTTTTTGCTGCAATTTGCCTCGGTGGTCCATCTGTACTATCAACCTGCGACACCCCCCCCAAACCCCTAATACGGAATCTTTTCAGATGAGTACTAGATTACATTGAAAAGGGCAACCTAAATCAAAACAAACCATGAAAAATAGTGTAGCTCTAATCAACCGCTTTGCAGTATTTAAGGAAACCAATAATGAAGACTCCTCTTACTGATCAGCTGTTTTACTATGAGACAGAACAAGCACAAGAGCGCTTTCATTCATTCTGAAGACAGCTGGCCGTGGAAGAGGGTGGGTTGTACCGGTTGCCTTCCTTTGCCAAAACTAGGTGTTTTGGGGGGGGTTAGAAGCAGGGTGCTACTAGGGTGGGGAGCAGGGGGTAATCTGTAATCTTGAATTTAGCGCTATAAGAGCTTTTGAAAACCACAAAGATGGCGCCCGGCCCTAGAGGATGGTGGGTTGTGCTGGTCATCTTCCTTTGCCAAGGTTGCATGCTGGGGAAGGAGGGTGAGGCAGAGGTGCTACTGGGTGGGAGGGACAGGAGGTAATTTGTCATCTTGAATTTAGTGCTACAAGCACTTTTGAAAACTACAAGATATCGGTCGGACATTGAGAAGGGTGGGTTGTGCTGGTCGTCATCATCAGTTACAACTGGGTGCTGGGGAGGATGGAAACAAGGTGCTACTAGGGTGGAGGTAGGGGCAATTTGTAATCTTATGATTTCTCTCAAAAATCCAGGCATGTCAACTAAGAGAAATTATAGATGAAAGAAACTGGCGACACATCGTGTGTATGTCAGTCCCCGTCTTAGCCATGTTTACACAGTAGTAGGGCTCGGGCATCTGCACCACTCCTTTCACACTGTGCTCCTGCTCCTTCATTAATTCACCATTTACACAGCCTGCCCTTGCAGCGCTGCAGGTTGCTCTGAGGAGGGCTGTGAATTCACTGGAGGATGAAGGAAGATGGCCTTTGCAGCGGAGTGAGCGCAGCAAAACATCCACACCACTGTGTAAAGCACTCGCTCCACTGCTAATCTCCCCCCCAGCTGAGTCGGATAAAAAAAAAAGATCCGAAGGGGGCTTAAGACATTCTGGAGTGTGTTTACACTGGCAACTCTGCAGCGCATTAACCCATGTGCATGGTTTGATGTGCTGCAAAGTCGACAGTGTAAACAGGGCTTTTATTGCCTATTTTTGGCACTAAAAACTCAAAACTTATACATGAGCATATACGGTATAGTAAATATACTTAAAAAAAGAAAAAAACAAATCAAACTGTTACAATGAGCAAGGCAGCGTTGAAAAAAGTAGACAGTGCTATAAGTATGTATCCAACCAAGCATGCAAAAAGGTATACAGTATGGCAGCACAGAGATGTACAGAAGAGTACACTGGGCAACTGTAATAATTTTTAGGTGGTGATTGGCAGGACTGCTCCTGGGACAAGGTACTAGGGTGGACTGTTCCTGGGACAGAGATCCCATGGTGTGACTACTACAGGGAAAGAGGCTCTAAGGTGGAACTGCTTCTGGGACAGAGGTCCCAGGTTGTGACTGCTCCTGGTACAGAGGTCCCAGGTTACGACCGCTCCTGGGCAGATGTCCTTGTGTAACAAAGTTTGAGAGACCAAGGACAGGACAGTGGAGGGTAGTCTCAAGAGCAGGGAAGATATGGGTGTGTGGGCCTGGGCAGAACTTTCGGGAAGTTAAATAAGAAGCAGAATGGATAGAGGTGATTTATCACTGCCCTAAAGCATACTGTGTGTGCTTATGACTACAACAAGAAATTACAAGCAGCAAACAACTTCATCATTTAAGACAGATTGCTGCCAAGGACAGGGTCACAGTAACAATACAACTAAAGCAGATGGTTAACTGAGAGACATTTTACTGCTTACCACTGAGTGAACTAACCAGAATGTGACAGAATTATGGTATCCCATCAATGTAACTTGTTCTATTTTAGCTACTCGTCATGAAAACAACTAGTATGGAATGACTTTTGTTGTCAAGGAAACCAAAGACCCTTATACTCCAGAGAATTGTGAACTGCCAGCAAATGCATTCAAGTTACTTTAGTAAGTAAAATGTGCTATGGTAATATGAAAAAACAGAAATGGTTTACTTAAAAAAAGAAACTTAATTATGCATGGGAATCATTTGTGAAAAGCATAAGACATAAAGACTTCTTAAGTTACTATGTAGTCTAGCAATTATCTCAAGGTTGGTTTCTCAGTTTAAATGTGTAGTATCTGTGCTTAGTTTTCTTCCTTTACAGGTAAAACATGGCTCTTTTTAAACCTGTGCTGCTACTGCTGTAGTAAAACATCTACTTTAGCTACAACACTATCAATGTCAAGTATGTATTTATTTACTTATTTATTTCAAAGGTTTTAACAGGAAAAACATACTGAGTTGGGAACAGTTCATTTTCAGATGTGTCCTGGGGAAGGGAAGAGAGGAAAGATAACAGATATCAAATATTGAATATAAATACATAGACGGAATAAGTATACCAACAATAAACAGGAAAATTATGTCAGAATAAAATGGCAGTAAGTTACCATGCAATAAATTGCAGAACTGAACAAAATAAAATTAAATAGTTATCAACATAACAAAATATATCAGGGAAATGACTGATACTAGGGAAGTACTGAGGAGCAGAGAATTAGAGTGTCCCATGTAAGAGGTAAACAACAGTTCCTACACATTCAAACAGTATGTCACTGCACAAAGTGACTTGGGCATCATCATCACCGATGACCTGAAATCATCAAGCAGACCTCTAAAGCAGTAGGTAAGGCTAAGGGGATGTTGAGGTGTATTAGTAGGGGTATCACAAGTCGTAAGAGGAGGTAATAATCTTCACAAGACACTGGTTAGGCCCCATCTGGAGTACTGGAGGCCACACCTTTACAAGGACATTAACCAAATTGAGGCAGTCCAGAGAAGGGCAACCAAAATGGTGCAGGGACTGCATCAGAAGACATATGAGGGCAGATTAATGGAGCTCAATATGTATACCCTTGAGCAAAGGAGAGAGAGGGTGATATGATCGAAACATTCAAACACCTTAAGGGCATTAACAAGGTGAAAGAGTCTAACATGTTCAAATACAAGAAAAACAGCAGGACAAGAGGACACAGCATGAGATTAGAGGGAGGCCGATTAAGGGGGTATGTGAGGAAATTCTTTTTCACAGAAAGAGTGGTGGATGCATGGAACGGCCTACCTCAGGAAGTGGTGGCTATGAATACAGTGCAGGGCTTCAGACAGGCATGGGATAGGCATAAGGAGCAATACAGATGAGTATGAATAGATAGGCCACTGACAGAAAAGCCGATGGCACATTTATAAGGTAGAAAACAAGTGGGCAGACTGGATGGGCCTTGTGGTCCTTATCTGCCATCAACCTCTGTGTTTCTATGTTTCAAACATATTACAACTGAAAATTAAGTTGCCTCTGTGATGTGGACAGCCAGTTCTGAGTGCTGTATCACTTTTTAAAATATAAAATGTATTACTGATTGTCTCTGCTGAGAAATCTGGTACTCTTGAATGACTTCACCCCCGGTCTCTGCTAAAAGATGAAAGCCATGAGCTAATTACAGACCAGGCCTTAATCAAGGATCTCCTGTTTGCCTGAGTTAATTATAGCTGTAGTTGCTAAGAGGGAAGATCATATCCATTTTATGATGTTTGGAGGGAAACCCAGGTTATTACACATGGGTGCGAAGTTATAAATGTTCCTTGATGTCTGTGTGAGAGAGGATGCTTATCACAGATCAGAGAGAGTCATTTGAAGAACATGAACTATGCTGAGGTTGCAGACATTAATACTTTGAAGAGACATCCTGTTTTTGTAGAGATATATATTTTTATATATTCGGACAGAGGAGGAGCTACGTGATCTCACACAAAGGGGTTGGCAAATACAGTTTCCTTTAAGGAATATTCTGCTTTACTACAGAGTCACTTCTATCTAGACTCGTGACAAAGAAACATCTGTGAGCACTTTAAGCAGGTATTTAGAGAGAGAGAGACAAATCTAAGTACTGCAGGTAGGAATTGCACTGTTAAAACCAGTTTTGTTTAAGAGATTTGTATGTCTTGTGATATAATAGTTCTGTATTTTATGTGTTACATATTTTTTATCTATTTTAGTAAAACTCTATTTTTAGAGCTTACTTGGTCTGTCTTTGATTTCTTTCTTTTACAAGTAGAGTATATATGGTTAAAGCAGACACTGTACATAAGCTTGAATGGTGATACCACACTGGGAAAGGTAAGCGTTTAAATCTGAAGTCTTTTATTACAGTTTTAATGGTTCATTTCTGTACACCTGGTTAGGTGCCCATAGGCAAAGATATCTGGCCCCCAAGACAGAATTATCTGAGCCTGTACATTGGGTATGCTAACAAGAGGTTCACAGTTTGAATCCTTCAAGACTTGAGACCAAAGGTTGATGTGAACCCACAAAACAGACAAGAGGGTTATCTTGTTCTGTTAACTGTTCACAAGACTGCGGAGGTTGGCACTCTGGGAGTAGAGGGCTAATCTGCGAGTGGGTCTGTGATAGTTTCAATAATGAGTTTTATGTACTACTTAATATACTAAAGCTAATTTGATTATATGAGGAACCATGGATATGCAAGACTGTATTTTGCATGTGTTTGTTTTCCTTCAGTGTATTTTATATGGTATGTTTGTTTGATCCAAGCCCTTTGTATGTTTCACAGTCCTATACTTTAAACCAAATGAAGTGACCAGCTTTTTTAGTCAGAAAAGGTAATTTAAGACATTTATAAAATAACTTAATTCTAGTAGACCCAGACAATTTTACTAGCAAATAATACAGGAAGATGTCTGTAATCTGTAACTGTTAAAAAATATGAGATCACATTTTTTGTCTGACTTTGCTGTACTGCTTCTTTAAGTGCTGGGAAGCAGTTTGGCTTAGTTGTGAGAAAACAGAGCTGTGAACCAGGTTTGAATCCCACAAACACCACTTACTGTGTGTCCCTTGGCAGCTCACTTACCCTCCCTGTGATCTCGCCCTCTCTCATCCATGCCTGTGTTGTTTGAATCTTTCAGCAGCATTCTGTCCCTTCCTTTCCCTGTGGTCAACTCTCGACATTTGAGGTCAGCTACCTCTGCCCTGCTCTCTGCCCACATTGCTCTACTAAGATGGACAAACAAGCAGTCTCCACTTTGCCCCTAAACTATGAAATTCCCTACCTCCTCAAATATGGAGCTCCAAATCACACCCCATGTTCAAGAATGCCCTGTTCTCTCACGTAAATGCACTTGACTCTTGCAACTGCACTTCTATACCTTAACTTGTATGCCTTATTAAAATCTGCCTTGAATTTTCTTATAACAATGTTTTCTATGGTAGTATCCTACAACTCTGCTCTGTACAACTGTATATCCTCATGGATGGATACTTATATATTATTTCTTGCTGTTGTCTATTGTGTTTTTTGTAATCTGTACTCTCCCAGGTTGTGCCTGAAAATAGGCAGGCATTTGCCTAGTGCACTTACCCAGTTACCAAGAGCAAACAAATAAATAAGAGCATGTTGGGATACAGCCTGCATGCAAGGTGCTATAAATAAAACCATTCCTTTCTTTTCCTTCATAACTACAAACTCTGTTATGCTGCCACACAACCACTGGCTAAAGCTGTGCTTAGTCATGGTAAATTTTGGAGGAATTCATTGTATTTTCATAGTCAAAATTACATGAGTCATGGAAATTATAGTAAAAATTATGGATCATTATAGTAGTTTTCTTGAACCTCCAAATCCTCCTCCATATTTAGGAGATTAGGATTATATTCACCTCATTGTTGTCTGGAATGACAACAGGGGCCGGTCGATGGAGGGCAGCTGTGGCCAGGAATGGTAAGTGTGCTGCTGGATCCTATCGACAATAATGGTGCCAAAGGGGGAGGTTCAGTCAACTGAGATGTCCTTACTGTTGACAGGAATAACATTAACAGGCATCTGAACAGTTCAGAGAATGATGCCAGCACAACCTGGGAGTTGACGGCTCTGAGTAAAGAGTATGGAACTACAGATGCTGAAGGGATAGAACCTGATGACAGGGGATGTTTACTGTCCACAGTAGGTATGGCAGCACGAGAGCCAAACCCCAGCCTTGGTGTCTCAATGATGGCTAATGGGGCTGGAGTATCACCACTGGAGCAAATGATGATGAGGATTTACCCTCCTTTAACAGAGACCTCAACCTCACTGGCAAAGCAAGAGCTTTATTCTTAAACTTATGGTGCTAGCCAGAAGAGGATGACATTGACGTCACGTTATTCTTGCCTTGTCTATAGTCCTCAATGACCAAGGCAGCGACAGCTGAAATAGGCATCCTTGAGGTCCAGGAGGCTAGCCAGTACCCTGGCCTTAGAGAGGAAGAATTATTCCCAAGTCACCATTTGAACTTTGGTTTAACAGATGCTTGCTCAGATATCTTAAATCCAGCATGGGTCACCACTCCCCTATCTTTTTGGGGTAGAAAGTACCTGGAGTACAGACCTTTGCCCCTGTGTGTAGGTAGGCACCCTCTCTTTGGCCCTTAGAGCCAACAGAAATGAAACCTCTGCTTGCAAGGCAAGGGATTCGGAGGGTGCTTACAGGTGCAAAGATCTGGGCCTCAGCTTTGGAAATCTTTGAAGCTGAGGACCAGTCCCTACTACCACTTCAAGACCCATTTGTCTGAAGTAACAGACTTCCAGTCCTGGACGAAGTAAGCCAGCCTGCCTCCTACTGGTATGGGGGAGTTGACCTGGGCTGACACCTCAGTTTGTCTGCTTGGCAGGAGCCTTAGGCTGAGGGGTGGATGCAGCCCTGCTCATCCCCCTTCTGCCTCTCCCTCTAAAGAACCCCCTCTAGGAAAAGGGAGAAGAGATCTGCGCTTGGTAGAAATGCCTATGAAAATGCCTGCCCCTGGCTTGTTGCCTTTGAGGAGTTGCCTGCTTTTCCTTGGCCTGTGCACTCCTGTAAGTGGTCCTGTATTTGTCCATTTTCTTCATGTAATTCTCTGTCTGCTCCCCAAATAAAGAATTACCCACCACAGGGAAATCCATGGCCTTAGCCTGGGTGTCCTGTGAAAAGTTAGTACATCTGAGCCAAGCCATTCTCCGAAGAGCCACAGATGTAGACATGACTCTTGATGACACATCATTGGACTCTATAGCAGCATGAAACTGAGCCTTAGATGCCTCGATCCCATCAGCAGCCACCCCGTCCAGCTCCTTGGCCAGCTGGGGGGAAGCCTGCTTAGCCAGTGCCAGTACAGTGTCCCATCTGGACTTCTGGTAGCTGGCTGAATAGGCCATATAATTAGTCTGCCTAAGTCCCAAAAAGGATGCCATGTACTGTTTCTTTGCCATGGCATCCAACTTCCTGGAGTCTTTATCTGGGGGGTGTGAGCCAAGGCAATGCCTGCCCTATCACAGGCTGCAGCCTGCACTACCCCAACATGGCTGCATTGCTGGTAAAGAAACTCTGTATACGAGCCTGACAGAGTATACCTCTTGTCCATCCTTCTGTCCACAGGAGGTAGAGTTAGGAGATTTTAGAATGTTTTGAGTCTGCTTCCCAAAAGACTTATGAAGGGGAATAGACAGTCTCTTGTACTCTGGGATATCCATCATTTCAAAGAAGTCAGGCTCTTCTTGGTCCTGCACAGCCTCCTCCATAGGAAGCTGGAGGGTATCTGCCACTTTCCAGTAAAACCGAAAGTGGGGAGGGGACTCGGAGAGCCTAGGAGGGGAAACACCAGAAAGTCCGTCTGGGGAGATGTCCGGTTCTATAGGCACATCCAGACTTTCTAAGTACTCATAAACTTAATCCTCACATTTTTCACAGTCCTTCTCCTCAAAATCCGGTTCATAAAAATCTTCAGGGGCATAATCCTGAACTGGAGGAACTGACCGAACCGAACTCCTACCAACCGGGATTGGATTGGTCAGAACTAGACAAAGTAATTCCACAATCCGAATCGCTCGGGCAATTTCTTCCTGGTCGGAACATGGAGTTCTGGATCCGAACCGGCAGATTTTTCCTTTTTGTAGGAACTGACCCCTCAGGATCAGCTCTCCTCTTGCCCAAAGAAGTATCGCCCTGGTCAGAGGGCACTCCTTCTGGTTCGGTGGTAACAGAACCGGGCTGGCCTTCCAGGTTAGCAGATTTCTCGACCTCCTTCTCCCCAAGTCTACCTAATCTCTTTTCCAGGGTAGACTTGGGAAAAATCTTACATATTTGTCAGTCTGAATTGAGGTGGTCAAATCCCAGACAGTAAACACAGGTGGTGTGGGGATCGGCTTTAGCAATGACCTCCCCACACTCACTACATTGTTGAAACCCAGTGGGCCCGGTTTTTTTCTTGGGTTTCTCAGACATGGCCAACCTAACCAAACTTATCCTTTTTTCGGCAACCACCAGGCAAGACTCTCTTATCAGTTTCTAACCGTGTTACTGGTGTTTGAAAAAAACGCTAAAAACACGATTTATTTGTTTTTTTTAAAACCGATAAGAACCGGTAACCACACACTTAAATGACTAAATCAAAATACCTAAAGGATCGGTTCAGCGAACCAATAGGGACTTTACAATTTCCACAATCCAAATAAGACTATCTAGTACTTTTCTTGTACCGCAGACGGAGGAACCGGATCAAGTGTAAAATAATTCGACAACCAAGACTTTAACTGACACTTTAACCAAATCTTTGAACCAAGCAACAGGAGAAATCTCCGAGCGACTGTTCAGTGGTAGAATAAAGAATCTGACAGTTTGGATTCAAAGTACTGCAGACAGAGTCTTCAACTGAGCTCAAGCTCAACGTTCTATACCCTTAATAGAAATGTAACCCTATACTCTCCGGGGCAGTTCAAAGGCTGAAGCTAACTGCAACTGTCAGAATACAAGCAAGACTTCATGTTATTTGAATGGCAGGAGATAGAGGCATCGGTATGGACTTCTGCACGAAGCCATGTAAGGAGGATAAACACGGTCACCGGATGGTCGACAGCACTGAAGAAGAAGCGCCGGCAATCAGGGAAGGCCCAATCACCCTACCCGTCCCCCAGAGCTGAATGGGCCAAAGGCCCCGGCATTGGAGTGACCGGCTCGGGCAACTGGACCAACCTTCGAGCCCACTGCTCCATAAGAGCAGCACACTGGTGAAACTAAGCTCCTCGGAAAGGCAGAGAGGGGCTCAGATGTCGAAGAGGTCTGCCATCAGAGACAGAGACCAGCGACTCCGACAGAAGTGGAGACCGGTGCCTGGTCCCAACAACTGACTGTCTAGGCACAGACATATCAGTGGGCGACCTCGAGTGATGCTTTTTTCTCTTTGACCTATGCGTCAAAGAGGAACTCAAGGTCGAACGGTGCAGAGAATGGGACTGTTTCCTTTCATGCTTTCTGGGGACTGCCCATTCCCTGAGCATTGGACCATCCATTGTCAGACCCCGGGAGGGCAGCAGACTGGACCTGGCCCGGCTGAATGAACAGCTTATATGAAGTCTCCCTACCCGCTCATGGTCGATCAGTCAATGGAGGGCTGAAGACTTTTGATGTACAATTAAATATATAGAATATAAATCAGTACTTGAAATAAAACTACAAAATAATAAACTGAACTATTGCTGCTAGTGAAGTTTAACTCCCAGTAAGCCAGTGACATTGTCACTGGTAAGCGCCTCGATGGCGGGGAAAAAAAGGAACTGAGGTGGTTGGAGGGCGGCGCCGAGAGTCTTTACCACGAGCAGAGGCTGCGGTGCAGCTTCCATGGCTCCATCTCTACGCCGACCCTCTTAAAAAAAAAAAAAAAAAAAGTTTGCGCCGCTAGCCCTAAGCCTCCAGCGAACTCCCATTAGTGTGAATGAGTGGTGAAGACTTTATGTCCAGGAAGATGCATCATTCTGTGCCACAGCTGGGAAAACACATTTTAGCCTGGATTTGAAAAAATTACAGTTGTCCCTTCATAAGGAGGTGTGGAAAAAATCTATAGAAGCATAGAATTTGCGGCAGATAAAGACCACTTGCCCACCCAGTCTGCCCATTTCCCTACCTGATGGATAAGCTGCAGATTCTAGTTAATCAACAGCTTACTTCCTCCTACCCCCCCCACCAGATTTGCCTTATGCCTGTCCCATGCATTCTTGAATTCTTCCACCGTTCCTGACTCCACAACCTCCTCAGGAAGGCTGTTCAATGCATCCACAACCCTCTCTGTGAAAAAATATTTTCTAACATTACCTCTGAGCCGTTCCCCCAATTGTGCCCCCTTGTTCTTCCACATCTCTTCTTTGAAAGATACTACCCTCTTGTACTTTAATTCCCTTTAAATAATAGAAACTTTCAAGTATGTCCCCCCTCTCCCTCCATTCCTCAAGGGTATACATATTAAGCTGCTTTAGTCTCTCCTTGTATGTCTTCTGGTGCAGACCCTGCACCATTTTGGTTGCCCTCCTCCGAACAGCCTCCACTCTGTCTATATCTTTGCGGTCTCCAGAATTGCACGCAGTACTCCAGATGGGGTCTCACTAACTGTCTGTACAGAGGGATAACAACTTCCTGTTTCCTATCATTGATGCCTCTCCCTATGCATCCCAGTATCTCCCCAGCCCTCCTTACTGCCTTCTCACACCGCTTGCCCACCTTTAGGTCATCTGATATAATTACTCCTAGGTCTCTTTCGATTTTTTTTGTTAACAACTCACCCCCATTGTTTACTATGTTGAAAATTGGGGTCAAAATATATAAAATTATCAAAATTACAAGCGAGTGTAGAAAAATTCAACGTATGTGCATTAACTTTGCCATTTTTATATATTCTGACCCCAAATTTTCAAAACAGTTTTATGACCCTAACTGCAAAAATCGCCTTTCAGGCCTGATCTGAATATTTCCATCACCACTGGTCATGAGGCATGGTCCCAAAAGGTCATGTTGAAAATCTGGGGTCAAAATATACACAAATAGAAAGATGTGCATGAAAGTTCAAAACCCCACTGAGGTACATTAAACCACACTTACCTTAGTTTGTCATATACTGCAGTTCCAGCAGCAAGGCGTGCCTTGAACAGGCGTGGATCCTCACCAGGGGACATGTTCAGGTGGCGGAGGGTGTGCATGTGGGGGTGCTGAGTGGGAGGTCCAGGGTGTGTGGGTCAGATCATCGAGGACCATTTTTCTCTTTTGCGGGGGAACAGCGAGGAAAGTTCTCATTTTCAGGGGACACTGACATTCTGACACTGGACTGGGCACCCCAGTGTTTGTGTGACTGTTTGGCGGCACCTGGTGTGGACATTCTGGCACCGTGACCTAGAAGTGGGAAAGCAGTGTGTGACCAGCGGGGGAGTAAAGAAAAGCAGCACCAGGGGTGGGCGCTCAGTAGCTTATTATATACAAGAAATTTTTTTCCTCCAAAAAGAAACATTGGGAAGGGTGACCAGGCAACTCGGGGAAGCAGTACTTGGTGGGCACTGTTACCTCGCTTTAACAGACAGATAAGATAGATAGATACAGAGAGAATGACAGAGACAAATAGAGACACAGACACAGAGACAGACAGGCACATGCAGGCAGAACAGCAAATCAACAACTCACTGGTCTCACTGCAACCCACAGCATGACTTCCAGCTCTGACTGCAGAACTCAAGAAAGTCCCACTGTTCTCATACAGAGAATGCCAGTGAATGGCTCATTTGCTAAGCTGGGCACCTTGGATTGTGAGGTGTCCAGAAAAGGTATTTCTGGAAAGTTTTTTATTTTATTTATTTATTTTAGTCTTTTGGTAACGGGTAAGGCCCACTAGGTACAAGTGCCTGTTTTCAGGGGTGACCTGGGAGCAACCGACCATCTATGTGAAGACATACCAGTGGGCGACCTTGAGTGATGCCTTTTCTTTTAAAAGCAACAGCACAATCAAGCTAATTTCAGTAATCTGCCTTTTTTTAAAAAAATGCTCATGCATTTTCAATGTTTGTGAGTTCAAATTAGAAGAAAAATGGCAGACAACATAATAGGTATTTTTGTCAGCATGAGAGGTAAATCATGGAAATAAGCAGTCATGATTTTTTTTTACTGTTCAAGAGGCAAATCATGAAAATAAGGACTCATGAGCAGTTTTTGGGGGTTGTTTGTTTTTAATCAATCATTCGTGTCAGGATGTTAACTAAAATTGTTTTAAATCTGGTCTGAAACATACAATATTTTTTATGAAATTTTCCAAAGGCATACCCTTGGCATGGGTCCTTCAACCCGAAAATTTCATGAAAAAATCAACAGAACCTAGGCTGCAGCAGAGGCAAAAATACCCTATGTTAAGCATAGGAAACAAAGTGTGTCTGTGTCTGTGTCTCTGTGTGTGTGTGTGTGTGTGTGTGTGTTGGTGCTCCACATCTCAAAAGCTAAACAAGATGCCATCACAAAACTTTTGATGTCTTGCAGCCTGACTGTACATGCCAAATTTGGGCTATTTCATCAAATGATGGCATAGTCATTAAGCTGCAAAATTGGGCTTTAACATTAAACAGCCTACTCAACCCTAAACAGAAAAAGTTTGGGTATTTAATCCATCAAAATATCCCTAGACCCAAAACACTGTGAAGTTCATAGGTGGTTACAAGTCGACAGCCAAATAGCCATAGTGACTAATCCAAATCAGAGTATGATAATTTGTTCATTTCCATATGTTTGCCTAATAAGACCTTGAATGACCCGAAGACTTACTCAGTACAACATCCTTTGGTAGTCTGTTCCATACACTAACAACTCTTTGACTTAACCAGTTTGATCTTTGATTGATCCTAAAACTTTTGCCTTTTAGTTGGAGTGGATGGAATCTACTTTCTCTTAGTTTCCATCTTAGATAATTCTATACATTCCAGAGGTCCCCATTTTGAAAAGTTTTATATGTTAGGCACAGCCCCACCCCACCCCCGTCTCCTATGTATGTAAGGAGTAAATGTTTAAATCTTTTAATTTGTCACCATACTCCATACCCCTTATTTGTGTAATCCTTTTTGTTGCTTTTCTTTGTATCCTCTCTGGGATTTTAACATCCTTCCTTTTTGCAGGTGCCCAAAACTATACACAATACTCAAGATTATGCATACAGAGGCAGTATCACTCTGCTTTCTATATTTCTCAAGATACAGCCCAATGTTTTTGTTTGCTGTATTTGCAGCTTTTTGACAGAGCTATTAAGAGGACAGATTTTGTGAAATGATTATACCTAGATCCCGTTCCTGGTTGATAACTGGTATGTCCTTACCGTATAGTGTATAGTTTGCATACCTGTTCCCTTTCCCTATGTGCATTATTTTGCACTTTTCAAGGTTGAGTTGTAATTTACTGTATTGTACCCATGCCCACAGCTTACTGATTTACTCAGTAAGGTGGGAGCGTGGGTACAATACAATAAATTACAACTCAGCCTTGAAATAGTTTCAATTTATTGATGACATCATATGTGTTTGAAGGGGAACAAAGGAAGAGACATCAAACTTTATGGAATTTTTTTTAACAATGACTTGAATCTAAAATCCACAAATGTATTTATTTATTTAGTTTTTGCTGACTGGGAAAGGAGGACTAGACAATTGGGGAGGGGGATACAGATGGATGCCAAAACAGACACTGAACTAGATTATGCGGCTGGTGGTATTTTTAGTGAAATGGGGAAATCTGGCCAAGACACCGTGGGAAAGTCCCTGCTCTTGCAGTGGGGGGAGCTCTTGTCTCTTCTCCGCTGGACAAGATGGCCGGCCATGGTGTCGGGAGTGCTGTAGCTAGTGACGGACCTCAGCATTCTGCTCATTCTACTGACGTTATGGATATTGGAAGTGATTCATTATCTGAACCTATGCATATTGAGACTGTTGTGGTCTCTGAAAAGATGGATTTAGAAACTACTACTTCTGCTACTACGGACCAAGGGCATTCACACCCTGAAATTGTGGCCTTTCAGCAACAAACAGCTAAAGCTCTCGATAAGCTCTCTCCTGAAGCCGATACTCTACGGGCTACTCATAGGAGGCATGATCTAGCACCTGAACCTCAATGATTTATAATACAGAAGCGAAGGGAAGCATTGTTGCACTTACTGCAAAAGGAAGATGAAGCTTTGTTACATCTGCAAACTTCACAGGGTCATATTCAGATGGAGAATCAGGACTCTCCTTCTGTTCACCAAGGCATATTTTCGACTTCTGACAATGCTCAACCCCACAACCGACTTGGTCCCCGGATCGCACCTTGTGTTCTGCAGGCTGGAAGCAAACAGCTGATGGCACCGCTTGGTTTTCTAATTTAGTTCCAACTGCTACAGAGCTGCAAGGCTTGGCAGCTGAGTTGGCGTCTGTCACACTCTATGTTATTCAGCCTCGCCCTGCCTATTCCGTGGTTCACTCAGATGGTCTGCTTGCAAGGTCCTGCAGAGATTAGCCAAAGGTATTTTGCTAGTTTGCTGATCACAGAACTGGGGATGAATGTAATGCCTGCTTCTCAGCCTGTGTTGGAATCTTCAGTTCCTCAGTGACTTTCAGTTTTCTACCTCAGGCGTTCTCCCTATTGCACCCCTGATGCATGAGCCTCCTTCTACTTCCTGGGCTGACTTGGTGGAGACAGCTGCTCCCATTGAGCTCAATAATGAGACTCACTTACATTCTTCTTTACCCTCCATTTCTACGGGTAACCTAGATGATCAGCGAGGCCCTCCTGCTCATGCTAAACCTTTTAAATTGTCAGATATGTTTGCAAATTTAGGGGAACCAGCTAAACGTAAGAACACTGAGATTTAAATATGCTGGGGGCTTAGATGTACCTCCAGACAGGACTTATGTTGCCAGAACCTTGCTAAAGAAGACTATGCATTTCACTGCTACTGAAATCTTAGCACTTATCCATACTGCTGGGGACTCCCAGATTGACGTCAGCTTTTGCTCTCCCGTTCTGCTAGATAAGTTTAGGTTGAAATATGGTTCTCTAAAGCATACCGCTGCCTGGTCCCCTTTTATAATTATTCCTCTGACGAAATCAGTTTGGAAAACTGTGAACATTTTATTTAAGAATGAAGGGGTGGACATTTCTAATATCTTGCACTGGATAAAGCAACATGTGGATGCCATAGATAGACCCTCTCCTATTCTGGATTCTGAGAATATATGGACAGGGGGCTGGCGACTCAAGGTTAAACTCAAAACTTTTGACTCTGGTATTCAGCACCTGCCTAGCAGTTTTTTTATTGGAAGGGATAGAGGCTTTTGTTTTTACCCTGGGCAGCCTAAAACTTGCCATAGATGTGGCTCTTCAGCACATTTGAGTAATACCTGTGAGGTGCGGTCTGTGACTTATGTCTTGAGACTGGCCATTCCAACCATTATTGTCCTAATCCCATCTGTTGTAACCTTTGTGAAGAGAAGGGCCATTCCTATAGAATGTGTCCATGGGCGCACATAATAAGGGTTCCTGTTATGACCAGGAGGAGATGGTCCTGGAAGCACAGGAACAGAAACAAACAAAAATTGGTCACTGATTTCTCTCCCTGCTCACCCTCCTATTCTTGGTCCCTCAGAGGAGGTTGTGTTAACCCAGCATGCTCCTCCAGCTCTCAGCTGGTGGAACCCTCACTTGCTTTACAGGCCCAGATGGAAAACATTCCAGCTTTGGATACAGACGCTCCCTGATGATGACTTTGTAGTGGTGGGTGGTAAGAGGAAACAGGACAAATTACAACCTAAACCCAAGATCTCTCGAAGGGACTCTCTTAGATCTCGAAACAGTTTTGTGGCGCTACAAACCTGTGAGGCCGATGAGAGTGAGGAATCTGACTTGTCCGCTGTGGCTTCTTCTCACAAGGAGGTGTCAGAGGGAGAGGAAGAACGGAAACAGGGGAAAGCCTATAAAAAAAAAACTAGAAAGAAAAATGTTCGATTCTTTCTTTTCCTGCCCTGTCTATTACCGATTTACATTTGTTAACCTTGAATGTTGACAGTATTTGGAATGTCAAGTGCCGGCTTACTCTATTTTCTTCTTTACAAGGGTCTGCTGCTAATGTCTTGCCTTTTTTTTTTTTTTAATATAAACAGGACACAAGGTTGAGGACCACTTCCGACATTACTCATGCCCAACGTTCTTGGCCTTTTGGTCCTTCTTTTTGGTTGTTGGTACGAGTCCTTTTCAGAGTCGGCATACTCTTTAATTTTGGGATTTATGGATTCTAAAGGTTTTGGATATTGAACTGGGCACGGTTATTGTTAGATATTGTTTTGGATGCTGTCCCTCTTAGGATTGGTACTATTTATGCCCCACAAACAAAAAGCTTGAGGATTTCACATTTTAAGATTTTAAGACCGTACTTGCATACTGCTAAACTGGTTTTGATTGGTGGAGACTTTAATTGTCTTTTGGATTTTGTGGACAAAACAGGTTTAACCTCCAAACTTTTTTGTGACACAATTTTTTTTTTTTTTTACTTCTGTTATGCATACTGTTAGGATAATTGACTCTTACAGGCAGTTTCATCCTAAAGGGGGACACACTTACTTTAGAAATTCTATTTCCACCAGGATTGATTTTCTTTTAGTTTCAGAGAATATTCACCTAAAAGGTGCCTGGACTACAGCCAATGCTACCTCTGATCATATGGAGTTGCATGTTTTGCTTTCTTTAAATGATTCCAGACGTATGGGAAGAGGATTGTGGAAGTTGAATATTTCTTTATCGACAAATAATGATTTTTTTCAGGAGTGTTTGGAACTTTTTAGTCTCATTTTTTTGGTTTTTTAATTTTTTGTATTCCTTTTAGACTGGTGGATAGTCCAAAATTGATTTACGTTGTTTCTTTTCCTCCAGGGGTAAGAAAAGTAGTGAGGCATTTTTTTTTTTTTTTTTGCAGTTACGTCAACAGCTTTTTAAGCTTATTTCCTTACAAACTACCACTAAGCATAATTATGCCCCCCAAATGGATATCTTGAGATCTGATATGAAAATCTATCTATATGACAGGGCTAAATCTTTAGTAACTGAACAACGTTTTGGAACTCAACCGGTGGGGTTCTTTGGATATATTAAATATAATTCCAAAATTACTAACACTAAAGTTGTCCGGGTTTGAAAACTGGTTTGGGGTTATATTGCAGACTAGTAAGGAGATTCTATATTTTGCTGAATCTGTTTATGCCGATTCTTTTCTAGTACTGTGGTTCTACAACCTGGTGATGCTTTTTTTTCTCATTTAGAACCACATGCTTTGTCTGACGTTGAATCCTGATTACTGGTTAAACCCATTACACAACTAGAAATTGAGGCTGCTATTAAGGTTCTCCCTTCAATAAAGTTCCTGGCCCTGATGGTCTCCCATCTGAGTTTTATAAGCAGTTCCAGCAAGTTTTGGTGCCTGTGCTGACGTGCCCTATGCGATATTCTTGATACCAGTTATGTTACCTGTGATTGGTTACAGGCCTGTATGGTTTTGATTTTTAAAAAGGGATTACGTGATCTTAAGAACTGAGGCCTATCTCCCTATTGAATACTGATTTAAAGATACTTACTAAAATGTTGTCTAAATGGCTGAATGACATCACGCCTCGCATTGTTTCACTTTTTCAGACTTGTTCTATCCCTAAAATAGGATCATAACAGATAACCTTATACAGATTTGTGATATTATTCAATTTGGTATAGACAACAAATTATCTGGTGTTTTGCTTTCTATTGATCAAGAAGGCTTTTGATAGAATTGCCCATCAATTCCTGTACCAGGCCCTCTGGTTTCATGGTATTCTGATACATTTGTCTCCTGGATACAGTTACTTTATTAAAAGGCCACCTTTTGACTGCTGATTAATGGTTTTCAGGGTCGGATTATTAATCAGTCTATAGGAGTTAGGGCTGTCCGTTGGGTCCTATTTTATATATTTTGGGGCTTGATGTGCTCTTGCAAAGGATTCATCTAGCCCCTCAGATTACTCCTATTAGAACATCTACCCTTTTTACTGTACCAAAAATATTGGCTTATGCGGACGATATCTGCATCTTTTTAGCAGATTTCCACTCAGGAGACACTTTACTTCATATTTTTTGGCCTTTTTCAGATATTTCTAATGCCAAAATTAACATTCATAAGTGTAAGGCTCTGCAGCTTGAGACTGCATTGAGTGGGTATACAACAGTGGCAGGTATTCCAATCACTACTGATAATTTGAAAATTTTAGGTCTTTTTTTGGTTGTTCTGATGCTGGTACACTGAATTGGAATATGAAACTGAAGGAAGGCTATGCTTTAATGTCTAAGTGGAAGAGTATGCAGATTTCCAAGCTGAAGCGGGTTGTTTTGATTAAAACTCTGCTTCTTCCCTTGTTTATGTACCCTAGTGTGGTTTTTCCCTTTACCTCAGGATTTGGAGACTTGTTTATATAGTCTTTTTTTTCAAGCTTTATGGGGTTCTAGGCTTAACCCTATTAAACGTAATTATACCTACCTCCCAGTGGTTAAAGGTGGACAGGCAATGGTTAATCCTGTAGCATTTTATTTTTCATAATATTAAGCCTATTCTTGGTATTCCTACTAAAAATTGGCATTTTTGGCTGTTGCATGACTTAAAGTGTCTCCTTACTTTATGGGAAAATGGGCATTGGCATTTTCATACTCTTTGGAGGCAAATTTATGTTTCGAACTATATGGAGGTAACTTTCAAAAAGATAAAACAATGGCATATTACTAGGGAAGTGGTTATGTTGTTCTCCGAAACAGAATTATATGATCATGTTATTGAAAGTAAATTTTGGGTCCCTTTGATTTTCACTTCTGGATCCCCTGATAATGTTGATTCCACTCTCCATCTATTAACTGAACCCAGATTACCTGCATATTTATGGGATATGATTTGGCTTTCATGTCATGGTAAGTTAAATGTCAGGAACTCATAAAAATAAACAAATCTCTGATAGATTTTGTCCCAGAGATACTTGTAATGGTCTTTCTGAAACACAACACCATTTATTTTTTGACTGTCCTTTTATTTTCGACATTTTGGTCTCGTTGGCTGTGTTTGACACAGTCCAAAATTGAATTATGGACTATGGTACATTGATTTGGGGTGATTATAACTCTGTTTGGAAGTAATATCATAAAAGTACTCTACATGTTGTTATGGGCTTTTGAAATATTATATTTAGTTGGCCAGATGTACTTGGGTCTTTCAACATGTTTGGTGGACACAAGTAGATGTTATCCGTATGGTCACTGCTCAGGTGAGGTCTTTATATTCCAGAGAATTGGCTCTTCTTTCCAATTCAAATGTGTTACACTTTTGGAGGAATTGTGAAAATTGGTGTTATGCACCTCCTTGAGTTTTTATTTTTTTATTGTTTAGTTTTTTTTTGCCCTTGTATTTTTTGGTTACAGTATTTTTTGTTACTCTCATGCATAATCTCTGTATATTTTGTATTTTGATTTAGTTTCTTATGTCCTTAATAAAAAACTCCCCTGCTCTTTTCAATAAGTGCCATAGAATCTTTAACATCCACCTGAACTACCACCTGAACAGACAGATGGGGCCACGGTTTAACATCTCATCCGAAAGACAGCACCTCAAAGTGCAGCACCCCCTCCTGCTGCACCACAGTGTCAGTACTGGGATTTAGCCCAAGTGCCTGGTGAGGATAGAACCCACAGCCTTCTGATTTTCCGGCCTCAGAGGCGGCGTGCAACCTGCTGAGCCATTGACACTGCTAAACTAGTATAGCTAAATAAGTGAATAAATCAGAACTCAAATTTTCTTAACATCACACTGATGGTGAGACAAGATAACATGGTACAGACTAAGGGCTACAGGAAATCCACGGCCTCCAATAGCCATGTATACCAAATTCTGGCCTATTTCAAACAAACAAACACTGGCAAAGTTATTAAGGTGCAAAAATTGAGGTTTAACATTAAACAGTAGCAGTGAACAAAACAACTTGCACCAGGCATCAGCTTATACAAAATGTTTAATCCCTTGAGAAAGCCTACAGGTGAAACCTGGTCGGGAGTTCTGTTGCTTTGCGGCTTGCTTGCTATTTATTATACTTCTTGCGTTAAAAATGTTGTATATGCGATGCCAGTTGTTTTATTCACTATTGCTTAAGTTTAACCTAGCACGGGCAATTCTGGAGTGGAGCAGTGAGTTTTGGACTTACGTTTAACATTAAACAGCCTACTCAACCCTAACTATAGGGGCACTACCACACCCCTATAACAGAGAGAGAGAGACACACATATACACACCGATACAAATATATAGTACATTATATGCTGTCTAAAAGTATGCTGCTTAAAATGTAAACATTTGACCTTAAAGGAGACCATGTGCAACATGCTGTACTTGTTTGATGCATATTTTAAAAAACAGTTTTTATGAAATTATTTGCTGCTGTGTTAACTTTGAGTTGTAATACCGAAAGATAAGCAACACATTTTACCTAAAATGTATTGTTGGTTTTTGCATAGCTATCTTAGAAATATATTTAGAGATTTAATTTACTATGATACAGAAAGAGGGAGAAGGAAAGAAAACTAAAGTGCTAGAGAACTAGAGAGCTAGAATGAGACAGATAGGCCCGGACCATTAGTTGAAGGAGAAGTCCACCCAAAACTTGAAAAAATATATGTTGTACAGAGTGTTTTAATTTGTATGTGAAGTTCTAGTGTTTCCTTCCCTCTGACTAGTATTAGGAGTTTTTCCTAAATTAGCTTGCTAGCTTTAGGGTAGTTTTACGACCCTTGGGGCTCTTCATCCCTGACAGCTTAATTGTATTTCTTGTTCCCACAGTGCATCTTGTCTCATGACAGTGATATAAGAGAGACCCAACATACAGCACACACATGCCTAACAAACTAAATATCTTGGAAGCTTAACAAGCTGCACAAAAATTACCAGCAGCAAAGTTTTTCAGGACAGTAAGACCTTTACGATGAGGGTAGTCACTAAGCTGAATTTTATAGAGTTTAAAATATAGCCATCTCTACTGTTGTGAACTAATTGTAAAGCAATGCTTTCTGCTGAATTTATGGTCTCTGCTACATCACTGTCACATGAAACAAGGTGCAGTGTGGGACAAAGGGATACAATTAAGTTGTTTGATATGGAGATCTCCAGGGGTCGTAAAACTACCCTAAAGCTAGCAGGCTAATTTAGGAAAAACTCCTATTACCAGTCATTGGGAAGTAAACACTAGAACTCCACATACAAATTAAAACACTCTGCACAACATATTTTTTTTTCAAGTTTTGGGTGGACTTCTCGTTTAATTTAACATACACCCATCAACTAGGACTGCGCTAGGCCAAAGATCCTTCAGCTACCGTGCACCCACCTGGCTCAACGAACTCCCATCTACTATAACCCTGGTGCCAACCCTAGGCCAATTTAAAACCAAAACCATGAGACACCTCTTAGCCTCAGAGCAATGCAGCTGCAATTGAGCATCTATCCCCCCTCGACGCAGGGTACTAATTAACCCCTAGTATTCCCTTATCCTCAAATGTAGACTCAGAAAGTGGAAAGACTGCCCACACACCATTTGGTGGATGCTTATCCTGCCCAGGGATGTATACAACAAAGCATTGCAACTCTCCGTAAAGGTCTGTTGTTAACTTGTAAAGCAACACTTTGTAACATTAAGTATTGATGCTTGTGCACATGTTTCCGTAAACCATTGTCTATCATAATCTGTTCGTTTGTCCTGACGTGGAGCCTTTGCAAAGGAGTCCTTGACTCAAAGGTTGTAATTCCGAAAATTTAATAAATAAAATAAATAAATAAAACTGAATTTATATACCACAGTGATAAAATCTATATAACAATCATCATTAAAGTTTATTGCCTCTCTTAGTATTATACCTTAAGTACTATAGCACTGATGTGTTATGTAGTTGGGCAGCACACTTTTTACTGACCTGAATTTGCCCACTGGTTCTGCTGTACTCAAGTTGTCTGAAATTACCTTGGTATCTTTTGGCCAAATAATTAGCTATTCCATCATGGTTGACCCCTAATCGTCTTGTATCTACCTCGATATTTTCCATAAAATGAACATGCAGTTAGATATACCATCTCTGTCCTAAATCTGTATTCCATTTCCATTTATTTCTGTATCATTTGTTTGTCCTGTCCAGGACCTCTTTGTAACTAGTACTGCTCATCAGAGCTTTCTGTTAAAAAAAAAAATATATACAAAATGCAGCTGACAAGGACGTCACAGGATTTCTACCGCTCATTCACTTTAACAGAAAGCATGATTCTTGCCGGCTTTAACTCCTACTTAAACATTATGGCTTGGTCCTTGAAATACTGTGTACAACACCCATGTCCCATTATTAGAATTCAGGAAACCCAAAAGACATACAATTCACAAACACTGAAACACTATATTCATGAAGCATTCCATTTCATTCTATATCAAGACAGAAAGCTAATTCCATTGATAAGAGTACAGTCCCTAATGTCTAGGCAATGGTTACTAGAACGGCTGGCAGCCCCTGCCAGTGTTTGTTTATTTAAGTTTAGGATTAATACATTTGAGCCAAGGGCTCATTTACAGAGGTTCCAAGTCAAACAACACAGTACAAGACCTGGCATAACATAACATGACATCGCTTAACAGAGGTTACACAGTAAACACAGGTGATGCTGCAACAACAAATAGGGAAATATTTACAACATGGAAGTGCTAGCAGTGTTATCACTCACTGAGTGAGGTACAGTGCCTTGAAACTGCCATGCAGGTTCACTACTGAGGAGCAGTGAAATGAGCAGCCATGTTCCGGCCCAGTGGCCTGAGGGTTGAGGCGCTGGATGCCGCACCTCACTCCACATGAGCGACTCAGGTTCGGGGAATGGACTTGGGCTGCCAGGGGTCGGCAGGGGAGGAGGGATTGAGCATCCGATGGACTGCTCTCCCTCTCTGGGGTGGGGGCCTGCAGTTGTCAGCACACTTGTGGCCCTTAGCAGAGTGCAGTGCGTGACACTGTACATTACGGGGGTGAGTCGGGCATGGCACCAGGAAGGAGCATGTGTCACATGCACACTCCTCCCATTGGAGTCATTGCACGCCCCACTTACAACAGGCTAGAACAGGAAAAATGGTGACCAGTCGCAGCGGCTTGATGGCCATACCACAGAACACCCAGCTTCAGGGGCATCGCTGAACACTGTATCCAGTCCTGGTTGGAGAGTGTGAGGACTCTCCGCCACGCCGCCGTTGGGGGCAAGCCACGGGGGTAGAGCAGTGAGGGCCCGACTGGGAATTGGGATGGACTGGACTGCGGCTGGATGAAGGGGATGCGCGGACGCAGTAGGCAGACTGGGAGCCAGGTAGGAGAAACAGAACAACAACAAAAAAAATGAGCAGCCAGAGTAGGCTTTGTCAGGGTGTATCAGTGTGGTAACTCCATGGTGGCCTACAGGAGAAGAATCACAAATGAAATAACTTCCCTTGTTACATGTAACCTTCCCGTAATGTTTAGTGAAGCACTAATGGAGTGAACAAGCAGATATCACTATACTGGTCAACTGGTTATAACTTCCATATCTACCACCTTAGATCCAGTTATATGGTGGCTCCATTATGGATGCATTAATCTTCACAAGGTTTGAAAGTACTTTTCTTATTACATAAATAACAATTGTATGTAACACATAAATGTAACTGATAAATCAGTTTTGTTTATATGAATGTGTACCTTTGTTTGCATATGCTGCTGCCACTGTCCACTAACCAGGATATACTTAGACAGAAAATTGCTTACATTAAGTCTAAATGTACATTTTATGAATATTGAAATATTTTTTATAAATTACGATAGGTGGTAATTGAGAGCGACTCTAAACAGGACATTTGCAGCAGAGGCAGTTCAGAGGATGGCAGGGGGGGCAGGATGGGAATAGCGATGGGGCAGAACTAGTAGAAAAGCAGATAAAAACAGAACTATATACTACAGGTATCTATTGTGAGCCATTCAGAACACAGGACAACTGGCAGTTATCCCCAAAACTACCAACTACACGCCCACAGTAGGCCATCCATATCTAGCCACACCCATGATAGGCTGTCCACATTTTAACAAAGCCCATAGTAGGTTATTCAGATTGTAACCATGACCACAGTAGGTTATCCATATTCTGGTCTCCGCTGTCAGCTCTAGAGTCCGCTCACACTCGTGCTCCCCTGAAATCCTTACATGTAGCCCTTCCACAGTGTAGCTAACTTTACAATTTATACATTGAACACTATTTAATTTATCTGAGAGTTTGAGCAAAAGAGTCCAACCGGGGAGACCAAGGATGAGCAAGGAGCAAGAGGGGATTTTCTTACTGAAGTGAGCCGTGCATGAGGGGAAGACAGAGAGAGGGAAACAAGCAACTTTGTGCATTGCGAACAGAAGGGGTCGGCAACAGTAACAAATGAGAGCCGTCTTCTTTTTAATCTGTTGCTTTGACAGCTTATTTAGCTTGAGCAAAGTTACAAAATGAAAACGGGTTTTCAAAAGTAAAGCTATGACTCTGTGCATGAGTACTGTATACCACCAGCACTAATGCGCATGCACAAAATCACAACTTTACTTTTCAAAGCCTGATTTTAACATTCAGCATTGCTCGTTTTTCATTAGGAGTTGCATAAAAAAAAAAGATCTATGCAACTCTTAGTGGTATAATAGTAATAACATTCATTTAGCTGGAGTATACTCGCAATAACCAACTTCTGGGGGGCCTCTGCATTTTATCATCCACATAAGCTGGTTATTGCTTTGTATACTCCAACTAAATGAATGTTATCACTTAAGTATATCTCTTTCTAGGGAAACCAGGCCTTGTGGAAACCTTACAGGCTTGATTCAATAACTAACAAGAAAGAATGAGCAAATGAGACAATATGGAGAAAATGGGTGGACAAGCACATATTTGTACTTGTCCAAAACGTCTGCCTGCTCCACTGCCAAGCTACTATTCCTACATAGAAATAGGTGTTAATGCACCCTAATGGCAGCATTTAGCACATATGGCACTTGCCCTTGTGTTTAAAATAATCTGTTGAACTGGTCAAATGCCCAAAATGACCTGATCTCTGATGGCACTTTGTTCATTTCTGATTAAGGCAATACGTGATTTAGAGAAATCAAATAAAGATTTGCTACACATGGAGCTAGAAAAAACAACTACTGAATATGACGGTCAAATAACTGAACTAGTAATAAATTCCTTCCAATAAATGGAGCGAGATAAGGGGCCTAATATTCAAAAAAGGGCAAAGCGAAGTGCAAAGTTTTCTGTTGCACTTTGCCCTTGCCCAGGAGTCCAAGGATGCCACATTCAGTTGGACAGCACTTCAGTGCTATCCAACTGACTATAGGGGCATGTTGGTGCAGCGTTAACTCAAGTAGCACTACCCAACATGGGTTCCTGCTGCACAGAGAACAGTGCCATCAGACCCAGTAGCGCTGGAGTGCTAGGCGAGATATTCAAAGGAACCGATGCAAATGAGGCCACTGTGCATGCAAGGTGGTAAGAAGCCATTTGCGTTCCCATTATGGGCTAATCTACATGATGAACCCCCCACCTACCCCCACCTGTCTCAGCCCGGTAAGGATACAAGATGTCCCTGGCGGCCAGTGGTCCCCACCCATCCCCTGCCCCTACCACTCCCACACATAGCTTGATAAGGCCTATGGCCACCACTTCCTACCTTTCTTTCTCCGATCTTTATCCTTCCCCTCTCACCTATGCTTTCCTCTTACTAGAACAATAATACTGCATAAAGATACATATATATATTTGTCCACGTTACTGTTTTGGAAACATTGTATTTTACCCCTTGTATGTTTCATCTCCTCTCCCCACTGACTTGGAACCTTTGTAAATGAGCTGTCTGTGCTCAGACGTATTGTAATCCAAGAATAAATAAACACAGCAGGTTAGTGTGGCACTGCCCCCCCAACCGAGTGCTTGGCCTCATAGCTACATACCATTCCGCAGTACCTAGTGCCCCCCTCCCGACTGTTGGTCAGCAACACAAATATAATTCCCCTGGTGCCCAGTGTCCAACCCTGCCCCCACCAGTCTCAGCCCAGTGAGGGTACAAGATGTCCTAGGTGGCCAGTGCCCCCCCATCCCCAATCCCCAGCTTTGTTAGGTACACACATGCCCTGGTGGCCAGTGCCCCCCAACCCCTCACCAAAACAACATCCATTCCCATGTGAGTGCTGTAGGTGCGATGTGCGGTTGCATGATGACCAAACAAAAACTATCCTCTGTTGTGTCCCAGTGCCTCCCCAGCCTGGAGTGTGCTGTTGGAAATTATGTAATCCCCGAGGTCTAGCAGTCTCCACGGCACCAACCACCCATACTGTCAACACCCCTTACCTGCATTGTCAATGTTGTGGAAGCCCATGGTGACTGGTGCCGCCCACGCATACCTCCTTGGCCAGTCGCCACATGACGATGCTGGGCTCGCAACATCTTATCTATAGCACAGGGTGCGCTGAACTGTATACAGTATACATCAAGGCTGTGCCCGTGCATTCCAGGCCTACCACAGAGCATGTGTCTGCTCTACTGTGTACTATACTGCATGTACTGTATACAGTAGAGAAATTGCATGCCATATGGTATACATAGGACACATAAGCCCAGCCTGATCGTATGGTGGCCGGCAGAGGAAGTGAGCAGAGGGCTGTGTCAGTAGCTGTATGGGCTCCAACGGCACAGACGATGTAGGTAAGGGGGAGATGGTAGGATAGGTGGTCACTGCCGTGGGGGTGGGGCACTAGACCCCAGGAATTACATCACTTGTAATAACGGACTTGGCAGTTGGAGGGGGGTACCAGGACACAACAGGGGACAGCTGTATCTGGTCACCATTCACTGTACATTGCACTTACAGCATTCACAGGGCAATGGATACTGTTTTGGTGACAGGGCCAAGGATCAGCGACCGGGGGTGGGCCTAATGGCCACCACGGCACGTGTGTACCTAACGGGGCTGGGGGATCAGGGACCGGGGAACCACTGGCCACCAGGTCATGTGTAACCTTAACAGGGCCAGGACTAGCAAAGAACCACTGGCTGCCAGGGACATTTTGTCCCTTTAATAGGCTGGAAACCAGGGTGGCTGGACACATGGCACCAGGAGAACTATAGTTCTGTCACTGACCAGCAATTGGGGAGGCCACTGGTCACTAGGGCTGCATTATGGTGTACATCAGGCTAGCACTTGGGGGCCCCACAAACCACCAGGGGTCAGGTGTGCTCCCCCACTGGCCACTAGGGTTGCCTGGTTTAAGACGAGATTTTGTTGGGCGACATTTGCACTGCACAAAGTGACCGCGCTAACCCCCTTTGTGCAGCACAAATCCGCCAACTATGGGGTTTAGATAACTATTGAAGTCCCCCACCCCTCCCTTTGCCCACCCACATACATTACGTTTTGTGCGTGCACTAACACCATTAGCATGTGCACCTCCCCTCTTTTGAATACCAAGCTCCAGCACAAACCCCCATCTGCACACACAAACATCCATTTGTGCCATCTCGAACTTTTAAATATTGGGCCCCAGAAGTCTTGAGGTTAGAGAAGGTGAACATTATCATAGTTAAGGCAAAACAGGGATTTGTGCCAGCTAGTGTAAATGAGGAGGCATTTTGAAATCTTCATTGAAGTATCAAACAATGACATGTTTAACCCGCTCCCACACCTGCTCAGAACTGACACATTATATAACTGATTAGAGAAGAGGACCTCCCTAGACAGCACATATATACTGCATCAGTGTCAATTACTTGATATTGCCTGTTTTTCTTCCCACAACTTCATTAGACTTTGTGCAAATAGGCTGCTATAATGGAGCCAGTAACACATGCGGCTATGCACCCAATTGTCTAGCCTAACAAATCCAGCTTCTGCTTTTCAACATACAAGTATAATACTGTGTTTCACCAAGATAAGGAAAATCAGTCAGTCAATCACTTTATTTAACCAGGCATAAACACCACTGAGCAAGCTCATTTTCAAGGTGGTCCTGGGTATTAATACAATACAGTACACTTCATAAGATTACAATAGCCAAGGTCAGCTTTCAGGGGGTGAACAGTGATTCCAGGCCTAACAAGGGGTCTGGAACTCTCTTAATGGAGTTCCAATAAGCTTGGGTTTTAGGACAACTCCAGCGTAGGTGATAAAGGGACCCAGGAGATTTACTGCAACGGGGACACATAGAGGAGATCAACTTGCTCATCCTATACAATTTGACCGGTGTAAAATAAAGTTAATGCATTACATTAAATTGGGTCAGATGTAGTCTGTCTTGTTTGATAAACTTGTATATATTGCTCCAAACCTTATTCCAAACAACTTCCCCAGCTGAGAGAGATAACTCTTATACCAAACAGTAACATACCCTGAGGGCAGTTGAGGGTCTAGGGACTGTAGACATTTGTAAACGTTGGAGACCGATGAGGATGGTTAGCTGCCATAAATAATGAGGACATAACCTCTGATGTTGTAGTGTACCAGGGTTTTGGACCCAGGAAAGCTTAGGAGAGCATTTTTAATTTGCAACAAATTGAAGCTATCCTGGGGTTTTAAGCTGGAGCCTAGCCTGTAATGAGGGAAAGGAGATTATGTCTGACTCAGAGAAAATCAGCTAGAGTACACTCTATGGGGGGGGGGGGGAGAGAAGGAGTGCAGATAGGGTAATGATCAATTTGAAAATTAGGGTCATCACATATCAGTTGGGAAAGCAACCCAGTCCAGTTTAGGGAGACATGACCCTGAATCTGTCTCAGGGACTTCAGAGGCCACCCAATAGGGAAGCTCTTAAGAGACTTGGGCAAGCGAGAGGGTGGAATGTATAAGAGAGAAAGAAGAGAACAGTGCAGTTTGGCTGCTAAGGCCCATTCAATGTCAAGCCAGAGTGGTATAAATGAGAGAGTCTGTTTGTTTCCTCTGCTTTCCCAGAGAAAGAGCTTGCTGATATGCTGAGCAATATGGTACATGAATAGGAGGGTAAGGCAAGTCCCTTTTGATTTGGGGCTGTAAGCTTATTGTAGGCCCTACGTACACCTTATTACACCAGAGGAAGGCATTAAATAGCCTCTGAAGGTGGGAGAACCAGGCTTTGGCAGGTAGAAACCGAACATGCCCATCAGGTAGAGTAAGCGGGCAGAATATTCATCTTCTGAATACTGATACGACACCATAGGGACATGGGGAGTGATACCGACCTGTCTAGGACAGCTTTTAGAGCTTGCAACAACTTGTGGAAATTGTCCTTTAGCATAAGAGGAATGGAACGGAAATTTTAATGCCCAAATAAGTCAGAGCTTTAGGCTCTCATGCCAGACCATAGTCCTTAACATCCGCCTGTCATGAATCGGTTCTTAAAAACAGCTTCTGCTAGAAAAATGACTTGTAGGTTCAGTGCAGTTCTCCTTTAAGTTGCTAAGAAATTGATGTAGGTTATAAGGATAAAACCATTTTAAGTGGAACAGCTGGCCAGTGGGTATGGCAAGTAATGGCAAATAAAGAGGGATGAAAGAGGGGATGACTATTCCTGTTTCTTTCCCTCCCAGGACCTGCACCCTTACCTACCATACCTCACTCCCACTGCATCCCAATCCTGTCTAAAACCTTTGGCTTATCCCCTATAATAGGGCCAGCTACTTGGAACCCCTGACAGTCAGGAAGAGCTGAAATGAAATGATGTGGTTGAGGCAGAGTCTGAGACATGGGGAGGTGAAATAGGGAACCAAGTGCCTGACCATTTGCTCATTTTATCCGCATCCACCAGTTCCTTGATTCTAGCATGAAAAAGTCTGGTTACTGATGTGCGTGTGGCATCAGCTTCCCGCCACTCACCCTTTTTCTGTTTCTCCTGCATCTGATGCCACTTGATATCCAGAGCCTTTGAGAAAAGGCATTTTATAAATAAAGCTGCTACTACTACTTGTTCAAAGACCATCTGGGCCATGATGATCCCTATTAATATAGGCAGACCATGTACTTCCAGCTACCCAGTTCAGGAAAGCAGTACGTGAGGGATATGATTTAAGTGTCATGCTAAAATAATTTATTTGGTGGCATTTGCAATGAGACAAAACTATTTGGGTCTGGTGTCCGCAGTAAAATTAGTAAAACAAAGAAAGTTTGTAAAACTACATTGTGGAGCAATTTTGCACCACAGGAATTAAATACTGTGTGCCCCTCCCCAAACGAAGAAAACATGTTACTTCAGAGGACACAAATGGCCTTTCACTAAAATGTTTGCTCTGTGTGTGTGTGTGTGTGTGTGTGTGTGTGTGTGTGTGTGTGTGTGTTTCAGTCTGTCACTGTAGTTCCTGAATCAGGCTTCTGAACTGAATATTCATGTTCTTCATGGGGGGGGGGGCAACTCCTCGTATGTATCTACAGTAGTTCACTCTCCCCAACACTAGTGAATATGGCATCAACTTCCACATCATGGCTGCAAGGGGCAAGGACAAGCAGCTTCCCCAGAAACAGTGAATGTGCAGACATGAACAATAAAGCCATCAGGATATTTTATCTGAAGCAAAAAAATGTTTACAAGATAAAGAGATGGCATGAAAGTTCTGAGCCACTGTTTAAACTGTAGGTACAGTACACCAGATCTCTCAGTTTATTCATTTGCCTTGTTCCTTTCTCGCAGCAAGTGGTGTTTTATGGAAAATTATTCATGTCAACTTCGATTAAGTTTTCTGAAGGAAAATCATTTCTTTAAGACCCCTAAGAATGTCGATTCTTGAATTTCTTTACCACCTGATGCTCTTTTATTGCCAGTGCTTAAAGCTGCACTCAAGTCATAGTTTATGACAAACTGTTTTAGTGCTAGATTGTTTAAGGATTTAAAAGTGATTCATAGATTACTGTGGCACTGGGTTGTCCGAGTGTCATACTGGAGCAATAAAACACAGTATCTCATTTTGCCAGAGCATTCGTTTCAAGTTTGAACCTTTCTACCAATCACTGGGATGGGAATAAGACTGCTATGTAGAGGTGGTGAGCAAACTGGTCTTTGTCCTCTGTGATTTGGAGTGCAGCTGTCCTCTTTCTCTTAGGGAAAGAAAAACTGCTGTCTGTCACCTTTCAAACAGACATATGGCACTGTTCTAAGAGTGGGCATCTGACATACAACTGCCTCAGGGTGTCTGTTGTCACTCTAATGACAGTTTCCTCTAGAAGGTGTCACTGTCACAGTAGAGTCAAAATCCCTTGAGATGAGGAAGAAATGGGGTGAAATGACAAATGTTGCTAAAAACATATCAATACGCAAAGGAATATTTATTGAGCCAATGGCTAAATTACTCTGTAGTTTTCTAGTGCTAGTACAAGGTAAAAACAAAAATGATTTGCCTGGTGCCTACGAGGCTGAATGTGAACATACACTGCAGGGCTGGTGTTACCCTAGTACTAGCTTTCTCTATGCAAGCATTTCTATTATTTACAGCATGTTATCTGGTGATATAAGCTGTCAATGTCAGTGGCTCAGTAGGTAGCACATTTGCCTCTGGGACCCGAAGACCAGAAGGTCCTGGGTTCTAGCCTACACCAGGTACTTGGGGTAATTGGGTTAATACCATAACTGACACAGTGGTGCAGTATGAGAGGGTACTACACTGTTTGAGGTGCCATCCTTCAGATGAGACATTAAACTGAGTTTCCTTCTGCCCGTCTTTGGTCACTGTCCAGGTGGAAGTAAAAGATCCTGTAGCACTTACTGACGAAGAGTAGGGATTTTTCCCCAGTGTCACGGCCAACATTCCCCCACCAATAAAACAGGTCCATGTAACCCAGTATGCACCTGGAAACAATCTGCGACAGCTTAGTGTACCTTTCCTCATCAAAAAAAAATAAATAAATAAAAAATACAGATATTAGCGCAACACCAGCCCTGAGTTGTATAATTGTTCAGACCCCAAAGAACATACCACCACCACCTACTTGGCAAGTTTCCAGAGACTTCTACCCCTAATTTTTCATTCCCCTTTTGGCACTGTAACTCAAATAGATTTTTTAGTACGGTTTCTTCAATTGTTCCTTAATTTTTGAAAAAAAGATTTTTTTTTTTTTTTTTTTTTACTTGACACCTTTCTTACACCCCATAAACGACACTGCAAAGTGATGCTCACTGCAACAGATTCGTAACCTGCTTTGTGAGTAACCCTGTTGGCCAGTAATGAAGCAACTGCATAGTGACACACACTGTGCTAGACCTGTAGCATTCTTTGCGAGTGGGGATCCTGTAGGTCACTCTAAGAGCAACTGTTTAAAGAGACAACTGTGTCAAACTGGTGACCACAACACTGTATATACAGTATAACTCGGGAAGCAAACAATAAAAAGGAAACAAAATAATGCTCTCAGCTACAGTATATTTATAGGAAAGCTAACTGGGGTAAGATAAAGAAAGAGCTACGAGAATGGTATTTAAGAAAACAAACTATTTAATAAACTCAATTAAGAGATACTTTGGTCATAAAACCAAAGAACTACTACTACCAATTTATAAACTGTATGTAAAGACCACACACAGATTACTATTCACAGTTTTTTTTTTGGGGGGGGGATTCAGGGGGCAGAGATAAAATCAGAAGAATCAAAGCAAAGCCACCAAAATGATGAGAAGCCTGGAAAATGTATATTATGAAGACAGGCTTAAACAACTTTCATTACATGGCCTACACAGGAGAAGAATCGGGGAGACCTCTTACTATTTTAAAAAAATACAGTATGAAAATGAACTATTAAATCATCTCATTATTGCCATTAGGAATGAAGCCCATAATACAAGCAGTAACAATAAGCAAATTGCAAACACAGTTTTTAGGACAAACAGGAAACTGTACTATAGACAGAGAATAACTATGTTGGAATTCACTACCACATGAAATAATAAACCGTAACAACACTGATTAAACGAAAGTTAGATATATTTATGGATGGAAGTAACTTGAAAGCTAATGTCAGGGTAGCTGAAATATGGATGTATAACGTCTACTGCTGCTTTGACTACTCCAAGTAATGGAACTGGACTTCAGCAGAATTACAGCTCAGAAATAAAAACAAACTGGAAATACTGAAGGGTAAAATGCTCAAACTACAAATGAGAAATATGTCCTCACAATGGAAAAATATAATAAGGAAGGAACCCACACTGGCTAACTAGGACGAGTGCTAACTGGTCAAAATGAAGAAAAAAAACTGTACAGAAAACAGAAGGTGACAGTCACTAGTAGATAAAGGGGACTATGCTGAAGCAGTAAGGGAATGCAATAGGCTGATTAAAAAAGGAAAAGTTCTTATTAGAACAGACATTGGCTACAAAACAAAAAGGCTCAGTAAAAGAATTCTACGCTTATGTAAAATTGAGGAAAACAACAAATACAGGTATATGACCAATAAGTACTGAAGGCAAATTGATAAATAACCCAAAAGAAAGCGGCACAAAATTTTAATAGTTGTTTTTCAACAGTTTTTTTTTCAGAAATTAATTCATAAAAAAAGAAACTCTGAATCCACCAATCTTCCTGAGATAAAAAAAAACAAAGCAACAGGATTTAATAAATCTCAGCACTGGAAATGTAACAAATGAAATGAAAGAACTAGACATAACTAAATCTCCTGAGCCGAACAACTGTCACCCAAGGCTACTTAAGGAACTATCAAAAGAACTACCCCCCTTTTACTTTCAGTATTCATGGAAACATTCCTAACAGAGGAGGTCCCCGATGATTGGAAAAGAGCAGTAGTAGTCCTCATATACAAAATGGGTAATATGTCTATATGTAGTAAATATAGACCCATTAGTTTAACATCAATAGCTTGTAAAACACTAATTTCTTAAGGGATCACATAATCAAACAGGCTGAAGAACTGGAAATAACTGACAGCACAGGTTTAAAAAGGGGTAGATTATGTGCATCAAATCTGATAACTTTTTAATAAACCAGTCCAAGATATGCTGGACAATGGGAGGCCTGTGGATATTTTCTACCAGGATTTCTGCAAGGCATTCGATGAAGTACCACACAATATACTTCTGAAAAAAATATGAGACTACATATTCGATAACAACACAGTAAAATAGGTAGGAAATTGGTTACACAATACAACACAGGCAGTCAGAATCCTAGGACACGATTCACCAGACATCACAGTACTTAGTGGTGTATCACAGGGATCAGTCTTGGGTCCAACACTCTGCAGCATTGTTATACCTGACCTCCACCATAATCTCGCAAATAACTTATCCAATTTATCGATGACAGCAAATTAGGAGGAACAACAGGTACATTATCAGAAATAAAATCCCTACCGGAATACCTAAATAAGATAAAAGAATGGGTTCATATCAATAGTATGCAATTCAACATGGAAAAATAGAAAGCGATTCATTTTGGCACGAAAAAGCTCAAGAAAGTACAGTTACACAAGAACTTACCGTAACAGTAGATCTCTGAGAGAGGCTCTTGCAGTAGGTAATTACATATAGGACTGATGCCAGCCGGCATCAGAACCCAACGGAAAAATTTCTAGCTAGCAGTCTCTGGCTGGGGACCGCCCCCATGTCAGGTGACAGACGTCATGCGGCATCACTATAAATGGGCAGTCCCCCACGCCCGCCTTCCAGTTCTTTCCCGCCGAAGGTCAAAACACAGAAACATAGAATTTGACGGCCTATAAGGACCGCTTGGGCCCACCTAGTCTGCCCGTTTCCCTACCTAACGGATAAGCTGCAGATCCTAGTTAACCAACAGCCTACTTCCTCCTACCCCCCATTAGAATTGCCTTATGTCTGTCCCATGCATTCTTGAATTCCCCACTATAGAAACATAGAATTTGATGGCAGATAAGGACCGCTTAAAGGTAAAAAGGCAAGACGAGAGAGAAGCGGATATTTCCTTCCCAGAAAAGGAGCTGAAAAAGCTTAGGGGGATGGAGGGCAGGAAGGTATTACCTACTGCAAGAGCCTCTCTCGAAGATCTACTGTTACGGTAAGTTCTTACGTAACTGTACTATCTTACTTTAAGATGGCTCTTGCAGTAGGTAATCACATATAGGATGGAGTCCCAAGCAGTCTGGAACAAGGAGAAGCAAACGGGAGGAGGAAAGATACTCCGAAGTAGACCCTCTGGTTGTGAAGGCCTTTGGAAAGGAGGCCTTGCAAAACAGCCAGCCCGAAGTCTGCTCTACGGCGAGAGGCAATGTCCAAACTGTAATGTTTCGTAAAGGTATGGACAGAAGTCCAAGTGGCGGCTGAACAAATGTCAGCCGCTGACATGTTCTTGAAACAAGCCGCAGAGGCAGCGACCCCTCTGGTGGAGTGGCCTCTAACTTGACCCGGCAGGGTCTTGTACTTGTCATAACAGAAAGTGATACAATAAGCCAACCATTTCGATAGGCATTGCTTAGAAACAGCATTGCCTTCTCTTTTATGAACAAGACAGATGAACAGTTGATCAGTCTTTCTGAGATCCTTCGTCCTGTTGGTGCAGTATCTCAGAATTCAGTGAGCATCCAAAGTATGCAGGAGGTACTCTCCTTGATTCGAGTGCTGTGTAAAAAAGGCTGGCAACTCTATGGATTGATTCAGTGTCGATTCGGCTACCACCTTTGGGAGAAACTTAGGGTTGGTATGCAGAGCCACATGTTCCTTGTGGAAAATCAAATACGGATTTTACATATCAGGGCCTGAAGCTCAGAAATCCGTTGGGCAGAAGTAATGGCCACTAGGAAGAGTCTTCAAGAAAGGAACTTTAGGTCCACTGAGGCTGCTGGCTGAAAGGAGGCAGCGTGAAGCTTCTCTAAAATGAAATTCAGATCCCAAGGAGGGCAGGAATCCCGGATAGGGGTCAAGTGAAGGACCCCTCTCAAAAGGTCTTACAGACCTCCAGCTGAGCAAACATTCTGTCTGCAAAGGGACATGATAGGCGAGAAATAGCGCCATGTGACCATTAAAGGATGAATAGGAGACCCAGATTGAAGAAGTGTCGTAGGTAATCCAGAAGTCGGCCGACAAAGCATGAGAAGGGCTCGACATCATTGGAGGCAGCCCAAATAGAGAACCGCTTCCATTTCATGGCATAAGTAGATCTGGTTAAGGGTTTCCTGGCCTCCATCAGAATCTCAGCTACTCGGGGGACCCTGAATTGGGCTTGAGCTACGTCTGCAGGAGCCACGTGTGCAACTGAAGGGACTTGAGGCCTGGATGGACCAGGGTCCCCCGATCTTGGGTCAGCAAAAATAACGACAGAGGAAGAGAAGGTTCCTCTGAGTACTGTTGCAGAAAAGAGAACCAAACATGCCTCGGCCAGAAAGGAGCGATCAGAATCATTTGATCTCCTTCCGAATAAAGTTTCTGCAAGACCCTTGTAATCAGTGGAATTGGGGGGGGAAGGCATAGATGAATCTGCCCTTCCAGTCTAGAAACAGAGTGTCTCTCAAAAAATGCTGCGCCCTGGAGTGAGCGAGCAGAAGACAGGAAGTTTTGTGTTTTGAGGGGAAGCAAACAGGTCTACCTGTGGAGTTCCCCAGTGCAGGAAGATGTCATCTACAACCCCCTGATCCAGTTCCCATTTGTGAGCTAGGGCAGATGACCAGCTTAGCCTGTCTGCCAGTGTGTTCTTGACCCCCGGGACATAAGATGCCATGAGGTGAAGGTTGTGATGCACTGCCCAATCCCAGACTCGCATCGCCTCTCTGCAAAGGGGGTAGGAACGAGTTCCTCCCTGTTTGCTGATGTACCAGACCACACACACATTGTCCATCTGTACAGCTAGGTGACCAGGAGACAGATACAGATGCAGAGCCTGAAGAGCATACAGTACTGTCCTTAGTTCGAGTACACTGAAGTGAAGACGACTTCTCGAGCGTGGACCAGGAACCCTGGGTCCTGTGAGGATCGAGATGGGCTCCCAAACCCTCGTTGGAGACGTCCGTAGTCAACGTCTGCGAGGAGGGAGGGAGACTGAAGGGAACTCCCTGGCAGAGGTTCTCCTGAACCATCCAACACTGCAAGTCCCGAGCCATGGGAGTGGAGACCAGGACAAGTTGATCTAGGTCACCCACCAGCTGATCCCATTGAGACCGAAGCGTCCACTGAGAGATTCTCATGTGGAGCCGAGCGTGAGGGACTGTCGGAATTGCAGCTGCCATTAGCCCGAGGAGGCAAAGGACTGATCTGGTGCTGACCCGCCTACGGCTGGACAACAGGTTGACCTGGTCCTGGAGAGTGGCGCCCTGTCCGGTGGCAGGAAGGCCATGCCAGAGGTCGTGTCCAGGATTGCCCCAATAAACTGGAGCCTCTGGGACGGGATCAGACAGGACATGGCCTGGTTGATGGTAATACCCAGGGAGGCAAAGACATACTAGGTAAGGGAAAGAAAGCACAGGAGTTCCTCCCTGGATGGGGCTGCCAGGAGTCAACCATCCAGGTACAGGAAAACCTGCACCCCCTGGGTACATAGGTTGGCCGCTACCACTGAAAGGCATTTGGTGAACACCCGGGGCGCCGAGGAAAGACCAAATGGGAGGGCTTTGAACTGGTAGTGGTTCCCCTGGAATGCAAAATGCAGGTATTTGCGGTGGGAAGGGTGGATAGGAATATGCAGGTATCACTAAAAATACCACCAACAGCTTAATCTAGTTCAAGGTCAGTTGGCATTCATCTGTAACCCCCTTCCCTGGGTCGTGCCTGAAAATAGGCAGGATTTGTCTAGTGCACTTACCCGGTCAACAAAAACTAAATAAAATAAATAAAATAAATATCCAAAGCGCACAGCCACTGTCCCGGCCGGAGAAGGGCAGGAGACTCTGGCCAGGCATCCTGAATCTCTTGTACTCCACGAACAAGTTCAGGGAGCTGAGGTCGAGAATCGGCCTCATATCCCATTTTCTTCGGGACCAGGAAGAAATGGGAATAGTACCCCGTTCCCTGATGAGGAATGGGGACGAGTTCTATCCCCTCCTTCAGCAAAAGTGCCTAAATCTCTTCCTGGACCAGAAGATGATGTTCCCGAGAGTACGACGACCTTGGAGGACGGTGTCGAGGGGGTTTCTGAAGAAACTCTATTGAGTGTCCTTCTGCAATCAGCTGGAGCACCCAGGAATCTGAAGTTATCCTCTCCCAGCCCGGGAGGTGGAGGGAAAACCTCCTTCCTACTGGTTCCTCTGAAAGGCCCAGAGGCTGAGGGAGAGGAAAGGAGTTGGGTGGTGTGGGGCAGTGTCGCGACTGAAGCACCCGCTGCTTTTTTGGGTGGAGGGGGCTTGGCAGCTGGAGGGGTCCGGCGTTTATTGGCCCGCTTTCCCTAGGGTTTTGCCTTTTGCCGATTCCTCCTGCGAAAGGGACGGCACTGCATTTGATGGGGGTGGTACATGGAGTTCACAGACTTCAGTGCAGTCCCCTTCTCCTGCAGATTGGTGATAATGTCCTTGACATCACCACCGACCAGCACCGAACCCCGGAAGGCGCTTCCTGAATAGCGGACTGCACTTCCGGGACCAACCCTGACACACAGAGCCAGGCATGATGCCGTAAGCCTACGGCGAAAGGGCGGAGCTCCTACCAACAGTGTCCACTGCATCGTATGTAGCACGAAGCATGTGCTGACTGGCCGAACGTGCAGAGCGGACGAGGTCAGCCACTTCCTGTTTGACTTGAGAGTCAAAAAGGGAGTCCAATTTGGATTCCACTTCACTAAGAATCGCCTTCTGGTAATCCCCCATGTGACCAACATAATTTAGGGCCCTAATTCCCAGAGTGGAAGAAGCAAAGATCTTCTTCCCATACTGGTCCAGAAGACGGGATTCTTTGTCAGGTGGAGACGAGCTCAGATGTTTCGGGTTAGCTGTCCGGCCATAAGCGGCGCTAATCACGACCAAATCAGCTTGAGGGTGAGAATCTAGAAAGTCAACACCCTCGAGAGCCTGATATAGCCTGTTCAACTTCTGAGGAAGCGGGGCTAAAGCCGATGGTTACTTCCAAATAGTGGAAACAAGATCGGCATGAGACTCAGTCTAGGGTGGCACTAAGGTAGGAGCCATCTTGGGCAGGTCCAGATGCTCAGCGAGTTTCTTACACTGCGGATCCGGCTCCAAGGAATGTCACTTGTGAACCTCCTGGATTTTGTGCAGCAACTCCGTAAAGGAAGGATTCTCCGGAGGAGACTTAAGAGGAGTCCTAGGCCTGGGCTAAGACGGAGAGCGTGGCTCATCGTCCGGCTCGGAGCAACGGAGTTGTCCGAGAGAAAGAATATGAAGAGAAGGACTCCTCTCCCAGCATGGGGAGGAACGCACTCTGGAAGGTCCTCAGGAAGTGTATCCTGCCCTGCCCTGGAACCAGAGAACTCACCCCTGGTATCCGGAGGTGGGAGGGAGTCTGTCGTCGGACATATGGGAAGCAGGACTCTCGACTCTCTGGTGAGCTGAGCCTTGGCTTCAGCCCACCAGGAGGCCAGAGTCTCCTTCAAGTCCACCAGTGGCTGAGGAGAAGGAGGAGGGGGATACGGGTATTGATTGTACCCGTAAGGCACATATCCATAACCCAAACGGCAAGAAAACTGGCTTCGGGTATTGAGCCACCGGTTACCGCGGCGTCGGATAGGCTGGCATCGGGTACTGGGGCGTTCAATACTGCGGAGCCGGGTAAGACGGTGCCTGATATGAGGGGGTCAGATACCCGGGAACCGGGGGTCTGCTGGAGACGGCCCGGCCGGAGGGCCCACAGACGGGCCTGGAGCAGAATGCCCGGCATTGGAGCAGCATCCGGGAGCAGGATGTCGTCCGGCATTGGCAAGACCGGCGTCAGAGCTGGTGTTCGGGGAACCTACGTCAAGTCAGTCGGCTCAGCGGGCGGATGGCCTGACGGGGGTGCAGCAGGAATCTCAGCATCGCCCAGGGATGGAGGGGAAAAATCCCTGGGGTCAGGCTGAGGAGACCCAGAGTCCCCGGAGGGCAGCGAAGGCTGCGGGGAGCTGGGAACGGTGGACATGAGAGGGTCCGGCATCGGCTCAGCCGCCGTGCGGGCGTCGGGCAGGCAGATGTCCGACTTATCAGCAGAGTCCGGGCAGACGCCAGAGGAGCTGATGCCAGACTTAGTGGACCCATCGCCCGAAGCAGGTCACGAAGGAGGAGTGGCCTGGTCGGGCGGAAGAGGGGCCATGCACTGCCCCGAAGGGCAGGATGACTTATCGACCGTCTCCGTGCGGGCATCAGAGGAGCCGACGTCCGGCTTACCGGAGCCGCTCGAACCAGTAGACCATACAGTGGTGGCTTTACTAGAAGCAGAGGCCTCCAATAGCCCGGAAGCACCCGAAGGGCCCGAGCGCGACCCAGACGGGCAGGTCGATGCTGCTTTGGAAGCCTCCTAGGCGGACGTCGCGTAGCAGTCTCCTGGAGGGAATGTTACCTGCAGCACGGCGACTCCCGAAGACGGCGCAGTGGATGAGGAGCTCTTATCCCGGTGCTTCTCCTTGTCTTTCTTCTTACGATGGCCTTCAGGGGAAGTGGACACCTGCCGGAGCTTTTTTAACTCCTTCCCCATGCAGGACATTTTCTTCTTTAGTATGTGGGCCTCCAGGGACTGCTGCCTCCATCTGCGGGTGGTGGCGCTGAATTTGAGGCAGTGCTGGCACTTCTCCACCTGATGATCTGGGCCTAGACAGAAGAGGCACTGGAATGGCAGTCCTTGTGTGGGAGTTGGGCGCCGCCGAGTCTCATTTTGTGCTCGGAAGATGTAGGGGATGACACACTGACGAATGCCTGACATTTAGTCAAAGATTGAAAAAAAAAGATGGTAAAACTACTGACGACAGGCTGATGAGCGCTGAACTTTACTGCGAGGCGTGACACGAGGAGCCAGCGGTGGGAGAGAACTGGAAGGCGGGCGTGGGGGACCACCCCTTTATACGGACGCCGCATGACGCCGGCCGGCATCAGTCCTATATGTAATTACCTACTGCAACAGCCCTCTCGAAGTAAGATCATACTATATAGAGGGAACCTTAACCACAGAAAGTAAAAATGAAAGGGATTTGGGAATTCAAATCACAGAAGACTTTAGAACAAGCACCCACTGTGATCTGACAATAAGGAAATCAAGACAAATATTGTACTGGGTTGTATCATGAAAGCCTTTAAAAGTAGAACAAGAGAATAACTGCATCACTGTATAACTCGTATGCATGCTCATACTTAGATTACTCATCACAGTTTGTCACCCCATTTAACAGAAGACATTTGAGCATGAGAGAATGCAAGGAAATGCAACACAATCAAACTAACTGAAAATTTCATATACGCAGAAAGGCTAGCAGTTTTAAATATGCACAGCCTGAAGAACAGACGGTGATAGATGATGCACTACTTCTGTTTAATACTGTAAATGACAACACTTCTGAGTGATTTAGGATTGGTTTACAGAAACAAATCTCATTACACTAGGTTCATAAATGGCAGGCTGAAGTAAAGGGATTTAGACCCAACTCAAGAGGGGCATATTTCACTATTAGAGCTGGGAAATACTGAAGCAGTTCACCAGCTGAGACTACAGAGGCAAGACCATTCGACAGATTTTAAAAAAGGCTGGGCAAATACATGTATACAAAATTCACTTCTCAAACCTGCTGAAAGGCAGGGGGACATTCTCAACAGACCAGATAGTTTTCTTATGTCTCTAAAATATAAGGATTAACCTATGTATAAAAAGATTACACAATTTTATCCACACAACAGTGTATACAAGAGTTCCACCATTTCAAAATAATAGCACAAAGTACAAGATCCTGTATTTTCTCATTTCCCAGTATCTGGATGGAGCACGGAATACCTTCAGTTGTCCAATTTCTTTAGGAACACAGAAAGTGTCAGCAGATAAAGACTGGCAGATCCATCTAGTCCGCCCTATTTTTCCTGCCTGTTACTACACTATGGACCCTATTTGGTCACAGGTGTCCTCACTCCTCCCTGTCCTCTACCTGTTATGCCCATGAGCCTATCCCACGCATGCTTGAAACTGCCTACAGTCTTCACCACACCACTTCGACAGGCTGTTCCAGGCATCCACCACTCTTTCTGTGATAAAGTATTTCCTCACATCTCTTGACTTCCCATCAAGCTTCATAGCATGCCTGTGTTCTGGTGTTGCTCCTCCTCTGAAAGCGACTGCCTCCTGCACCTTGTTCACCCCCATGAAGTACTTCTAGGTCTTAATACTTTGTGTTAGATGGAATACATGGACTCTTCTGCCCCAGCTAATATTATACACTGGGGTAATCCATGTTTAAAAAGGTGAACGATCAACACTCTACTGACACCTGGCAAATGAGGTTCACATTCAAGCCCTGCAGTCATACTCATGGGCCAGTTGGGGGCTGGGAGTTTTGTAATCAGAGACTGTCTGCTCCTTAGAAAGGAGGGGGCAAGCCATCCAGCATGCACCCCCCCCCCTTGCTGGCTAGCCAGAAAGAAGCACTGGCATTATCTGTGAAGGAAGCCCATCACCCCACCGTCCTGGTCAGAGGAAAGGTGCAACCATAATGGCCTTTACTGTCAGTCTAGGAACAGGAGAAACAGTAGTGTAAAAGAACCAGTTTAATTTGGGTGGAAACAGAAACATAAAAAGTGATGGCAGACAGAGGCTTACTGGTCCATCCAGCTTGCACACCCCTACCTAATACTTTTGTGACTGACCTAATGACCCTCTTTCCCCATCTCCTCCTTTCCAGCTCCTCCGTCATTATCAGGCCACTGTGCCTGTCCCACCATATTTGAATCTACTCAGTCCTTTGACAAAGACCACCAACTCTGGCAAGTCCATTCCTCCTGTTCACCACTCTGTCTGTAAATGTTCTTGTGGATACCCCTCTTGAAACCTCCCCCAGCTAGCTTTAATGTGTGTTGTCTCTGGTGATATTTGTTCAAACTGTGAACAATTCCTTATGTTTCACTCTTTTAATCCCATAAAGATATCTGTACCTTTCAATCATGTCAACCTACTCTCATCTTGTCTCATTTCTAGTTTTGTTTCAAACATATGCACACCGCACTCCTTGATAATAAAGATGTAATCTAATATCTGCATCTCCAGGGTGTGCATTTTGAGAAAACGCTGAGTGCCCATGGGCATCCTCAGGTTCCAGTTGTCCTGGTGGCACAGCTGTTTAATGTAGCAGAACAGTATTGCAGGCAGAACTGGGTTCAAATCTGAGCTGAGGCACTTACTTCTTTCTCATTTTTTCCCCCATATACAATTTTTGCTCCTCTGCGCCCTGGCAGGTGGCTTCAGCCCTCTGATCAGAGGGACTCTCTCTCTGGCTCTGCTGCTCCCATACTAGACAGCCCCGGAAATTCCCCTGCAGATTGCCCCCTGCGGCAGGGACGAGGGAGGTTGCAGGCTTCTCCCTCCCCCAGGAGACCCAACCCAGACGCCAGGACCGCTCTAGAGTACGGCAGGCCATCAGTAAGCCTCCCAGGCTCAATTTCCTGGTTTTCCCCCCTCCTCACCAACTCGTACGTTGGTTCGAGCTTCCCGATCCATATCCCCCTCCAGCCGTCGCTAGAGGACGATCAGTGGGCGGAACAGCTATTCCTCCCTCCTCAAGAAAGGAGAGCAGTCCTCCAGATGCTGAATCCTCTCTCACACCTGCCGACCCCCGGTGGCCCGGGCTCATTCCTGAACCCTGGTCACCGGTGTGGCGCGAGGTGTGGCGTCCAGCGCCTCAACCCTCAGTGCCACCACACCGGCATCTTTCTCACTTCTAAAACCGTCTATCCAATTTCTCCACCCCCCCCAATACTCTTGTGATGGTCCTGCCATCTTTCACTTTTCCCCTTCCTCCTCCAGCTCCTCCTGTCATTATCACACCACTGTGCCTGTCCCACCCATGTTTGAATTCACTTTTTTTTTTTGATTTTGTTGTTGTTGTTGTTGTTGAAGAGCACAAACTCTGGCAGTCCATTCTTCCTGTCCACCACTCTGTCTTAAAAAGTTCTTGTGGATATCCCTCCAGAAATATCCCCCATCCAGCTTTAATGCATTTCTTCTCATGTTCTTGTTTGTTCTAAGGGCAAACAGTTCCTTGCATTCTACCACATTAATCCCATAGAGATATCTGTATGTTTCTATCATATCAACCCACTCTCTTCGTGTCTCCAGGATTAACATGTTAAGGTCCCTCAATCTTTCCGTTTATGTTTTCTTCCCAACCCCTGTAACATCTTGGTCACCTTTCTCTGTACAGACTCCACCCTGTCACCATCCTCCCACAGATGTGGGCTACAAACAAAAACATAAAATGAGCTAGGCAGTATTCAGACCAAGCAGATGAAAATATATTTCAGGTTTGTGTGGAGAACACACTTGTTCAGACAAATACAGTAGTCTGTCATGTAAAGTACCAGTTCCTCCTCTACCTGCAGCTTTCTGCTTGTTTGCAGTATGATCTATGAAACAGTCAATGCACTGTAAACTGCCAAGTCATTCTGCAGCAAAGCTTTATTTTTCAGTTTCGGAGTAATACCTTTGAGGCAAGGGCTCGTTTACAAAGGTTCCAAGTCAGACAAATACAATACAGTACATCGAGTTACAGGAAAAACACTGGAGGACAAGATATCAAATGCAGTAAATACAGAATCTGCATTTAGGTTACAAGGTTACAGTTAAAGAAGTGCCAAGTTACAACAACACTACATCAGTGCACTTCAGTGCTTTGGTAACTGCAGAATACAGACTTGTGTCAGTATAAATCCCAGGCTACAGTGCTAGGTAGAGTAGAAATATAAGCAGCCAGAGGTGTCTTTGTCAGGGGTGTAACAGACATACATGGTACAGAGGGGTGTATGTTTTCCTCCCAACCCCTGAACCAGCCTGTTAGACCAAACTTAAAGCATTTTCTACACCATCAGAACTCCAACTATGATTTGTGCCATATTTTTAATCTGTTGTTCTTTAATTCTTTTTTTTTTGATGATGAAACAAAGTGTACGATCAAACTAATTATAACAGCACAAAATTATCTTTAAACTAAAAAGGTACAAATTCACCTGAATTAATTATCAATTAATCGCAAATAAATTATGGGTCCTACCACAATGAGAGAGAGAGAGAGAGAGAGTGAGAATGAATGACAGCGAACATCTCATAGGTGTTAGATATGAAATATCACATCAAGGGTCAAACAAAGCATTAAGCCAAGAGCCAGAAGGGCGAGTTGACTTAATGAGCTTATTTGACCTAAGATGGTGATATTTCATTAATGTCCAAGATTTAACCATCAGATTATTACATTAGGTTGGTCTGTTTCTCTTTAAACTGTTTGTGCCTTTTTTCCCTTAGCTAGTTTAGTGTGCTTGCACACTGTACTACATTTGTGGGTAGTATTGTCATTCCAATGCAACTCCCTAGTGTTTTTCCATAGTGCAGTTGTGTTTGTAGGAATGTACTGTTTTGACCTTTAAGGTTTCCACAGTGTACTGGCCTCCTATAAAAGGAGACATGGTTTTAGCATGATGTCCCTTAGTGTGTGTCAGGATGACCAAGTGGTATGCAAATGTGCCATTTTCAGGGTTGGGAGTGGTGGTTTTGCAGGTGGGAGCAATATGGTTAGAAGCAGCAGTTTCTGCAGTCGGAAGCAGCATGGTCAATGTATTTGTGTAGTCCAGAGCTGTGGCGAGCCGTTTGTGATCAGGAGCAGCCACTAGGGCACTGTCACTGAGAAGAGCAGCACAAAGCCAGCAAAAACAAGCACCTGTCAATGCCGAATGTTCGCCGCGTGCATTGCTGTTGTATCTGATCTTGCTTATCCACATTTTTTGCTACATATTTACCAAAGACAGACCATATGAGATGTAATATGTCACTTGCAATGGGGTCCTGATTTTACACAGTTTTAAACTGCATTTACCACGAATTGTAGAGGTGAGGTGGGACATCTCATTTTTAGCATGGTCCTCCTTTTGTAATATATTTTTGTAGGACAGATCATTTTAGATGCAACGTTTCCTTTTCAATGGGGTTCTGCTGTAGGGTCCTGTTTTTACACAGTTTTGCAACATATTTACCCAGAATAACCCAGCTGAGATGCAAGATCTAATTTTCAAAGAGGTTGTGCTTTAACACATCTTGGTACTGTATTTGCCCATGATAGCACAGTTCAGATGCTATCTTGTTTTCAATGGGATTCTTATTTTCCCAATTTTAACTCTGTATTTATCCAGGATATCACAGCTAAAAGGAAACATATTTTAAGTGGGGTCCATCTTTCACAGTGTATTTTTCTCCAGGATACAGCAGCACAGACTCACAGCTGAGTGGAGGCTGTACCATACTGGGGTCCTACTTTTATACATTTTCACTAAATATCTGGCAGGACAGACCAGATGAGATGCAATATCTCATTTTCAGCTGTGTCCTCCTTTTACACATTTTTAGACTGTATTTACTCAGGATAGGACAGCTGAGGGGAAATATCTAATTTTCAATGTGCGCCCATATTTTACCCCAAATTTCCAATAGTCTTTTTATGATCTCACGTTATTATCAAAGACAGGTGCAGTGTTGTAAATCCAATCCAGGAGGTGATTTCACAGTGTGACTGCAAAAACATGTTTGGAAGGAATCTAGAAAATAACACCTGTTGTGTTCAGGAAGTGGGGTAACAAAGGATATGTTGGACATTTGGGGTCAAATTTGCAAAAATAAAGTTACGATTAAACCTGGGAACAATTCAACAGTTCATCATAACTTAGGGTTTTGGTTTTTTCCACACTTTGACCCCAAATTTTCAACATAGTCTTTTATGAGCCCTCCCTTCTAAACATGACAGGTGTAATTTTTAAAGAGCGGCTGAAATGTCATTTTCATACAAGTGCAAAAACACATTTTAGCCAGGATTTGAAAATGACAGTTGAAATACGGTCATGAGGTGGTGTAAAATCGCTATGTTGAAAATTTTGGGTAAAAAATATTGAAACGTCACCAAAGTTACCAGCATGCCTTGAACATTTTCAATGTATGTTTGTAACTTTGTTGTTTTAGTTTTTACCCCAAATGTTTTAACATGGCCTTCTTATAACCCCACCTCATGAACAAGGGTGGAGAATTTTTTCAAATCCTGCCCAAAAGGTAATTTTGCATGGCAACCACAAGAAAAATTTACTCACCATAGTAATCTTCTTTCTTCCCAGGTGTCCTTTAGCATCAGTAACTACTGCAGTCAGCTGGCTAGCTATCACTGCCCCGGAGATGGAATGTATGGTAATGAGATTTATGAATTAGCCAAATCAGATTGCAGCTATGGAATGTGCTAAGCAGAGAGAAGGAAGGAGGCTTCAGAATTTTTTCTGCGCTGGACTGAGCAACACCACCTCTGAGGTGCTCTCTCTCCTGACAAGAAAAAGTTGTTTTTCTTGAGACTGGTAGCTATTTGTTAGTTTCTTATATTATTTTAGTGTGCGGAGTATTTTTATTTAGGTTTTAGCGGTTCCCCACATTTCCCGGGAACCGTGGTTTTTCTCTCGGATCCGCGGCTCCTCGCAGTTCCCTTTTCTTTATTTTTTAAAGTTTTAAGTTATCGTGTCTAGTATTTCTGTAGTTCCCCATTATTGTTTATTTTTATTGAGGTTCCCTTTTCAAGTGGGAACAGACTTTTATATATTTTTTACCTCAGAAAAGTCATGGTTCTTTACCGTGAGGAAACTGACCATTGGACCTTAAACAGTTCAATATTCTTTTTAGGGGATTTTTGTTAATTCGGCATGTCAGAAACCCCAAAGAAAAGGACTGGACCCACAGGTTTTAAAAATTGCTTGAACTGCCATATAATTTTAGCTAAAGCTGATACTCACGATCTGTGTTTTAAGTGCTTAGGTCCAGTTCATTACTGTGTTCTTTGCTCCAAATTTTGTTCCAAAACGTTAAGAAATAGAGCAAAAAGGCTTGGAGAAATGGCAGAAGGGTCTTCATCTGGTCCCAAACACAAACTCAAGGTTACCGATGAGGGGCCCATAAAAAATACAAATAATGCAGGTGCTGATGAGGCATCTTTGCAATCCAAGCCTTGTACAACTGCTGATGAAGTGCCTTTGAAACCAAAGAACACTAAGCCTTACACTGATGAAGGATCTCCTAAAAATAAGGCTAAAGGGGCTGATGAAGCTCCTAAATCAAAAAATTCAACGGGTGCTGATGAAGTGCCTAGTTCTAAAAGAAAACCAGAACAAGCTATTGATGAGGTGGCATCAAAAAAGAGATGTAAAAATTAACATCCTGTTGCTCCCCTAGGTGGTGTCAAAGGTGAAGCTGAAATGGGAAAGAAGCATAAAGATAAAACAAAAAATAATGAACCCCAGGAGGGTGGCCCTCAAGATTTTTCAGTGGACCCTCCCTCTATGGAGGATATGGCAAAAGTCTGGCATCTTTACCAAACTATCCAGGGCATGGGCTCTATTTTTGGTACCTTTGATTTTCCTAGGCAAAACCGTTCTGATGCTCCCTCTGCTGTAGGGGCTGACAGGGATGATGATGATAATGAGGATTTTTATGAGCCCTCCCCCCCGATGACACTGGAGGGTAAGGTCCCGAATCGATGCGCTCCTGATCTAAACTTTGGAGCTTCTCCTTACCAGGAGGGCAATTCCTCCCAGTTTTCTTTCTTACAACACATGGCAGACTCTTGATCTCCCCTCTCAAGAGACTAGCCAGGATGAGGAGGAAGACCAGGACTAGAGAGAGATGAAAGGTCTTCCCTCTCCTAAGAAGCTGGTTTTCCCTATCTAGAAACCCTTCAGGAAGAACACTATGAAAATTCTTCAAACCTCCACTTCTGTACAAGGGGCTGAAAAAAGGGCTGACAAAAAAATACCAGTTTTCAAAGACTGATACAGAATTTTTGTTTGTTTGTGCACCCAAGTCATGAAGGAGTAATACTTTCTTTTTACAGCTCTGTGGCCGATTGGTAAGTGATTTGGGAGGCTGATATTTTACATTTCAGGTTAGGGACACTTTATTTTAAATGTCTACTTTTTTTCCCCCAAGGGCTGTAGCTGGATAAGCTGTTAGGGCTGTAATGTAGGTGTCCTGTGTATTTTGTAGATGGTTGTTACCTGTGTCGTTAAACTAGCTATTATATATGTTATTAAATTGGTTATTATATATGTGTTAAGATTGTGATAAGGTGGTTTGAGTATGTTTGTCAGGTGGTAATGTGTTATTAAGGTGTTAATAATATGGTCTAAATTATATCGGATATCAGACATGGGAAATATATAATACTGGATCTTACAGGACAAACTCCCCAACCATGTAATATATAAATATATACGTAACCACTCAGTCCCCTGGGGTTACTAGAATCCCCTCAGTGTCAGTGCTAGGTAGGGAAAGGGAACTGGTGTATAACTAGTTAAATGAGTTTTTCACCACTCACACTCTTGCTTACCCGGCCTCAGCTAAGATGAGAGAGATGAGCTCATTTATAACTCTCGCAGCAGCATAAGCCACAGCAGCTGTGAGTGGGGAGTTTTTAGAATCTTGGGACAGTAGTCAGTGGTAGTCTATGTAGTCAGCAGTTGTAGTGAGCCTGTGGAGCGAGTCGGAGCTGCAGTCTGAGGTGTGAGGAGAGCCTGTTTTCTCACCCTAGTCCTGATATTCTCCAGTTTGCCAAGTGAAGTGGTGGAAACAGTTGTCTACAGCAGGATCTCCTGATTTTCATCCCCAGAGGGGTGAAAATGACTGCTCGGGAACAGATCCTAGGGGCAACCCCTTTTTGATCCAGGGTAATTTGAAGCTGCCTGAAATGTTCTAACAGTAAGTAAGATCTGAGTTTGTGCTGCCAAAGGAAAGTACCTGTGTTTGGTGTTTCTCTGACTAAAAGGGAAATGCACACCAGTTCTGTTCCGAAGTTTGAGACTGTTCTCAGTTTAAAGTTGGCTGATAAGTGTGGGGTCCAGATGTAGGACTAATTCACACTGTTCAGGACTTTAGTTCTCACACTACCAGTGTAGTATTTCTTAAATGCTGGATGCGAAAGTTCATTCAGTGATGCATTTACCCAAGTGCGTTCAAGATATTTAAGGTGCAACTCTGAAAGAATGACTGGGTATGGATTTGGGAGCAAAGGGTGGGCAGACCCCCATCTGGAGCAACCAGTTCAGGACGGTTACCCATGAAAACGGCGACTACAAATCGCGACTTCATGATAGCGGCTAATTTTCAGCGACTCATTATAAGCAACTTGCTAATTTCAGTGATCTTGCCTAAATAGCGATTGACCATAAGTTTGCTTTGTCAAAATAGCAAAAATGCAGAATGCATGAAGGCAGCATGAATTTGACTACAGGTCCCAGTATATAGCGTAGGACCCCCACCATGGATGTCTGCTCCACGAGTGACATAAAGCAGCCTTCCAGCTGTGGCATCCCACCCACCCACCCTACAGAGCTCCAGGGACCCAGCGCTGATTGCACCCGCACCCAACAGAGTAAGGTTATCTGAGCTCCAAACAGCGTGAGAGAGAGACAGCACAAGTAAGAGGGGCTGCTGTTTCAGCAATCAGCACACAGACACAGACATTGAAGAGCAGAGTATGGGACAGAGACAGAGACACACAGCAGTTCACCACGGTCATCTCAGTGTATGCAGCTTCACTGTGTGTGGCTGGGAGAAAGAGCAACGTGCAGCAGAGAAAGACTAATGTCATTGAGAGAGAGAGAGACACACACACACACACACACACACACACACACACACACCCCACCCACACCCACCCAGTGTTGTGTCACTGTTTTAGTCCGTCTCTCTCCTCTCTGTTGCTCTGTCCACCGGCACGAGCCCTGCTTCTCCTCTTTTCTCACCCCCCCACCACATGCTCACCAGCTGTACAGAGCCAGAGTGTCTCTACAGTTATCTGCTGTCCACCACATTGTCAGTCAGCAGCATGCAGAGTGAGAGGCACAGATAGAGGATGCACAGTTTTGAGCCACAGTGTGTGCAAGCATTGGAGAGACTGATGCAATGCTATTGCCCAATGAACACAATTAAGGTGGCAAGTACAACATTCATTACCCGGCGCTATTATTACATGTTTGCTAATTTTGAGAGGCACTAAAGTGTACAATCACTAATACTGAGGTCGCCGAAAAAAAACACGCTATTATTGAGGTCACGATTTTTTAATCACTATTTTAACACGGAACCGTTCAGGACTACAGATTCTGTAAGGGCACCTGGTTACTTTGAACATAGTTGCCAATGTCCGAAGAGAATTTTATCCCCCTGAATTGGGATGTGCTAGTTATTAGCCATGTGTATGCTCCAGTTGTGCCCAGTGCTAAAGGAAGAAATGTAAACGTCCCATGCCATATGGGAAATGTGTGTTCAGTTGTGGTAAGTGCCACTAGAAGAAATGTTCGTGTTGTGGCCAGTGTCACTGAGAGAGTGTTTAAAAGTCCTATGCCATATGGGGATGCCAGTGCAAGAAGAACAATGTCCTATGAAATATAGGAATACGTAGAGTTTCTGACAGATTTCAGTCTTTTTGTTGTTCTGCAAGTTCCTAGTGCCACAATGTATAAACCCTGGGGCCGACCCTTGCTTTAGAGAACATCTTTTTGGTATAAAGCCACACTCTAGAACCCCAGCTATGGTTTGGACATTGTTACTGCTTCTTGTGTGTGGAGTTACTGGGTACCCTCACAGGCACAGGTCTAACACAGCCCGAGCAAAAGTTCTCCCCAGGACCTGGTTTTGTAAATACCTAATAGGTCACAATTTTGCTTTTGTACACCCCCACCCCTTTTGACCTCTAGAAATAATGAGCCTAGTATACATTCCTAAAGCTAGGGATGGTACCATTTCTAAATGTGTTCCAAGTGTCTGTGCCCAATTAAGGGTGCCAAGGGTTGCTAACTGTGTAACGTAGCAGGGGTTGGAGGGTTAGATACATACATACATATACATTACACACAGAGAATATCTGATGGCAGAGTGTGGTATACAAGAAAATATCCCCAATGGGGGGAACTAATTAGCTCAACCCATGAGCTTGAAGGGTGAGTGGGATTATGAGCTAATTAGCCCCCCCAAGGGGATATTTCTTCAGTGTACAGCACTTTGCAATCAAATGTTTTATATATTGCATCTGGTTGGTGTGTTTTTGCTTAGTGTAATTTTTGTAGTGTAGGGGGTGTGCTCGTTTTGTGTCAGTGTGCATGTTTTCACATGCACATTGCACATTTTTCGTTTTGCTATAAAATGTGGACACGTGGAGACTAGGGATGTCACAATAACATATGAGGATACATCACAATAATTACCACAGATGATAATTTATCGTGCAAAAAAACAATATCATGATTATTGTGCAGCACAATATACCAGGATATACAGTGACAAAGTGCCCTAGTAGCTTGCTTTTCTAGCAGCGTGTCCCTTTCCATGTGCAGCCATGATTCCCGATTCCCCACCATCCTCCTTTTGGATTTTTACAATGTTTCCTTTAAATCAGAAATGCAATGTCAGCCCAGTGGCACAGAGGGCTGAGAGCCAGGGCACCTCACTTGCTGCCACACCAGCGACCCGGGTTCAAGAACTGACCTGGGTCGCTTAAGGGCTGGCTGCATGAAGGAGTGCTGCGCATCCATTGATGGCTCTCCTCGGGGGGGGGGGCGGCGCAAGCCGCTGCTCGATCGCCACCAAGCAGAATCTGGGTGATGCCACAGTAACAGCCTTCTGACTGTCCAGACACAGGGGCCGAATATGTGTAACATCTTTTTTTTTAGTATACTTTATTTTTATGATTTTCCAGACAGACAAAACAATGGACATTACATATAGTGAACAGTCCATAATTACACAACGTTTCAGGACAGATGTCCCTTAATCAAAGAAAAACATGCATTCACTATACAGAGATACCACATGGGAGGGAAATCTCTAGTAATTATAAACCTATAAGAATGCAAAATAGGTTGTGTTACTGAGTCCAACAGAAACATGGCTAATTCATAATGTCTGTAATTGTCCAGCAAGTCCAACAAAATATCATGTCCCAACTGGGAATTATGGCGCCATGTGTATTCCTAAAGTTAACATGGTGTCTAAAAGTAAAGTGTTTAAGCAGCATACTGTTGCTAAAGATAGACAGAAATAAATCTTACCTCCTCCCAAATCTGTAATCCCACCTTGGTCCATCTTTAAACAATCAAAGCAGGTTTCAGTACAAAATTGCACTTTTAATAAACTGTTGCACTGTAAGAGAGGAATGTTTTAATAACAGGAACACAAAACCATGGTAGCAAAGAGCCACCTCATGGTAGACAATAGAGAACTGTGAAGGCTAATGGGAACAAACCTACAAACATAACTAAATGTCCAGATAAACAGGATGTCCCTAACATGTTCACTAGTATCTTCTTCTGCCGATCGATCCCAGCTGATGGCTGCTAGATGGGTGGTCCACTTACAGGCCTCCACAGGGTCTGAAAAAAGGTATACCTTGTCTTCGAAAACCATCCGGAGTCGAGCTGAATAAATCATCAAGTGGGGGACCCCAGCATCCCTCAGCATTTGCCGAACCCCATCAAACTTCTTCTGACGCCTTGTAGCGTAACTAATGTGACAAAACACAGATTTGATGATCATCTGTCTTGCATGATGGGGCCAGCTCTGCAAGCGAGTTGCAAGATGTGGTCCTGGATGCGGATTCCTGCTGTCACCACCAAGAGAGTCTGTGGCTATTCCAAGCACTGCTGTAGTCCATGAGGTGTAATATTATACACTTTTTGGATACCTGTAATGGCAACCACTCCCGCCAGCACCAACTTCTCTGTCAGCCATTCTTTAATGAACATTACAGGGTGATCTCTCTCACACGCCTCCAATAGACCCAGAAACCAAATAAGAGAGGAGTGAGCCTGATTCTCAATGGTTCCTAACCTGGCTCGCAAGTGCTGTGGTTCTTCTGCCTTAAGTGCCATAGCTCCCACTGAAGTCTCAGCCTGCTCAGATCTAGAGTAAGAATATTACATTTATCCTCACTCTAGGTCAAATTTATCCACATAGTAGCTCCACAGTGACAATGAAGGAAAGTGATGCACAGTGATGACAAATATTGTTGATGCTGACGCTGGGCTAACATCACTGTTGAAAGTGGCCACTCACCAATCATGATGCAGGATTTTTCTTGCGATTTTATAATAAAAATGACTGCATGAATCATATACACCATGACCGCTGAAAATATCACTAATATTTTACCTCATGACATCATTTAGGGCTTCACCACTTGTGATGGCATAAGGTGGAGGAGGAGATATCACTGATATTTTCAGTAGGGCGATGACATATCCCTTACATACATAATACAATAAAACAAAACGCCAAACTAAAATTAAAACATTTAAAATGTTTACTAACATGTATTCATTTACTTAATTGGCCCAAATATTAGTAAGCATAAGGCAGTAAAATATTAAAAAAGCAAGAGTTTGAATTAAAGAATACAGAAAACGATTTCTGATTCGCAGCTATTTATAATGTTCCCATTTACAGAAATGATATCCAGAAGGCTAAATGATCCATAGTGTACTGTACCTTAACAAAAACTGATGTGAAAAATCTATATTTTGCACTGTTTTGTTTTTATGGGCAGCATTCTGTTACAGTTCGTCACAAAACCACTTATCTGAAGTTTTAACTATGTCACGGTTTGGGTACAGAACTCAGAGCATGGTTCTGATGGGACAATAGCTTATGTTTAGCATTCTGTACACAAACCGTGACATAGTAAAAACTCCAAATTACTGGTTCCATGAAGAGAATTGTGCACAATGTTGTCCATCAAAAGAAAACAATTGAAACACAGTTTTTCACACGAGTGTTTATGGAGGTTCAGTTAAAAACGGTGCATTTGGAAGCAAGTCTTATTTCTCTTACTAGGAACATTACTAGCTGCTGCCAATTAAAACACATTTCCTGTCCCATTCAAACATTTTACAAGAACACCAGAAGTAGGAACAGTATTTATAAGCATTTACACCAAGTTTCAGATTTTACTGTGCATTTAAGTGAAGATTTAAATTGATAAATGTTTTGGGCATTTCGTATTTCCAGTGGTAAACTATTTCAAAGCTTTACAGCAGTCTGCCTGAAAGCCTTCTGATTTTTTTTTTTCAGTTCTGCACAGAGGCACCGTGTCACTGCATCATCAGATCTCAAAGATTTTACATTTTGTTTTTGGCCAAACAGTCCGGCGAGAGGACTGCCTTTTCATATGCATGATTTTATATACACAACAGGATTTATACAATTTATCTCTCTGGATAAGTGGGAGCTAATTCAACTTTTCATAAAGAGTGCAATGATGCTCTCTTTGCCTGGCTCTCAATAAGAATCTGCTTATCATACTATATACATAGGTTCATTGTTTTAAAAATTTTTTCAGATGCCCCCAGCCACCAATGATACTCCCATACTCGACAGAGGAAGAAAGACAACTTTAAGCCAACACTTGCCTGGTATCAATCAAATAACCTTTTACTTCATACAGTGCACCTAGTTTTTTTATGTAGCTTAGCAGTATAATCAGCATGTCTGTCAAAATTTTAAATGTGAATCTAACAAAATGCCCAGATACTTAATTAACTTCACTGACTGCCTCCAGGCAAGTTCCTCCTCCTACTGTGACTTGAAACTCTTAGACGTTTTTCATTTTGAGTTTTATAGATCAATGCCTTGCTTTTTTATTTAAAACAAGCCTATTTATTGCAAATCAGTTTGCCATTCTCTCATATTCAATTTCCAAAGATGAATTCAATTTTTTTTATATCTTTATTTGCTGCATGTATTCCTACATCACCTGCATAAAGAACAATTTTTGCAGCATTACACACTGAGGGGAGTTAGTTTGTAAACAGAGAGAAAATATCGGTCCCAATATGGAAACCTGTGGTGTACTTACATATGTAGTATTATTTTCCCATATCTGATGGTAATTATCTGATGGTTTTCATAACTGGAAAAAGCCCCAACCATACACTATACAGATTTATAAAATATGGACGTACAGTAATTATCGGTGTGTGTGTGTGTATATATACGTATATTATATATACACACACACACACACACACACACACACACACACACACATAGATAATACATATATATAAAATTACACACACATATATATTACATATAAACACTCATGCTGTAATAATGTGCAGTGAAATTAGAAATGTATCACCACACATGAGTAGTAAGGCCTTTATGACTAACTTGTGACTTCATCAACCATGTGCTGGGTTGGGTCAGAAGTTGGTCAACTGGGTGGCAAACTGGTTGACGGGCAGAAAACAGAGAGTGGTGGTAAACGATATACAGTCAGAAGAGGAACAAGTCACAAGTGGGGTACTTCAGGGATCAGTCCTGGGGCCAGTCCTCTTCAATATCTTCATCAGCGACATTGCAGATGGACTGGAGGGTAAGGTTTGTCTGTTTGTAGATGACACCAAGATCTGCAACACAGTAGATGATCCAGATGGGGTGGGCAGAATGAGAAGAGATCTGATTAAGTAGCAAAATGGTCGGAAGAGTGGCAACTGGAGTTTAATACAAGTAAGTGCAAGATCATGCACACAGGGAAAAAAAACACTGAAGCCACCTATAGGCTGGGAGGGAGTTGCTGGCAGTCACAAGGGAAGAAAGAGACTTGGGTGTCATCACCGATGACCTGAAATCATCAAGCAGACCACTAAAGCAGTAGGTAAGGTTACAGGGAAGTTGGGGTGTATTAGTAGGGTATCACAAGTCAGAAGAGGGAGGTAATAACCTCTTTACAAGACACTGATTAGGCCCCATCTGGAGTACTGCTTGCAGTACTGGAGCCACACCTTCACAAGGACATTAACCAAATTGAGGCAATCCAGAGACTGGCAACAAAATGGTGCGGGACTGCATCAAGAAACATATGAGGACAGATTAACGGAGCTCAATATGTATACCCTAGAGCAAAGGAGGGAGAGAGAGGTGATATGATTGAAACATTCAAACACCTTAAGGGCATTAACAAGGTGAAAGAGTAACATGTTTCAATATGGAAAAAAAAAAAAAAAAAAAGAGCAGGACAAGAGGACACAGCATGAGATTAGAGCGAGGCCGATTAAGGGGTAATGCGAGGAAGTTCTTTTTTACAGAAAGGGTGGTGGATGCATGGAATGGCCTACCTCAGGAAGTGGTGGATATGAAAACAGTGCAGGGCTTCAAACAGGCATGGGATAGACATAAGGGAGCAATACAGATGAGTATGAATAGATAGGCAATTGATAGAGCAAAGGCCGATGGCACATTCATTAGGCAGAAAAGAAATGGGCAGATTGAATGGGCCTTGTGGTCCTTATCTGCTATCATATGTTGCCATCAACATTTCCTGTCAAGAACCTTCTCGGTGCACACTAAAGCCATCACAGTTGTCACAGTCTACATTCCACTGAGAGAGCAAGGTAATGAGCTTAACGCAGCCCTGAGTTTACTAAATCTCTCACCTGATTCAGAAACCATCCTCCTCAGTGACTTTAATATTAACTGGCCTGCTGCAGAGGCAGGGGCATACAGGGACTTGATAGCGGCAGCAAACCTTTCTCAGATGGTTAGTTCCCCAACCAGGACAAACTATAAAAAAGGGGTACCAGCACCCTTCTGGATTGGATCATAACAGGCCATCCCGCCAGGATCACAAACACCACTGTCCTCCCTGACACACTTAGTGACCACTCCCCCGTCATCTGCTACTGGTCCAATAAATCATCAAGCCCCCAAAAAAAAAACATTACTAGCCAGGTTCTACCTAGAGGTAAGCTACCTCATCTCAAAACCTTTTTCGTCAAAAGGACTGGTCCCCAATTCTCCTGCAACCAATGTGAATACCGCACTGGAACACTTCATCAGGATCTTCAACCAAGCATGCAACATATTTGCACCCTTCAAGAGGTGCAAGGCCAAAGCCCTATGCAACCCTGGCTCACCAGAGACTTACTCAGATGACTAAAGCTCGATATCACCTTTGGGAGATTGCCAGAAATACCAGGAGACAAGTTGATATTGCTAACTATAAGCGTGCCGAAATGACTGCACCAAATATATCTGGGATACTAAGACCACCTATTTCCATAGTGCTCTCACTAACTCATGGGGCAATGGTAGGGACTTCTGGAACAACATTAAAGAAGTCATTGGGAAGCATTCAAAATCTCCCCAGTCAGTACTCTGTATAAATGGTGAAACTACACTTGACCAGAAACTCATTGCTGATACATTCAATGACACCTTCACGGGACCTCAGTGCTGTACTCCCACAGGGTTTTTCGATGAGGTGGTTCTCTTGCCCCCAGCCACCCTCCCTTCTACTTTAAAGCAGTAAAATGCATCAAGTCTGCAGCTATGTTACCAAAGCCATTTGCAACTCCAGAGCCAGCAGTGACCCTCGACCTCAAACTGCTATCACTCACACTTGAAGAAGTACTCCAACCACTGACCAGGATTTTCAACCTCTCCCTCAGCCTCAGCCAGTTCCCTGACTTATGGAAATCTGCCACAGTAACCCCAATTCATAAAAGTGGTGACAAAACAGCTACTGAGAATTACCGTCCAATTTCCATCTTACCTCCACTTTCCAAGGCCCGAGAAGGGATGGTGTCAGACCAGCTCACCAACTTCCTAGACAATCACAACATCCTGTGCAAGGAGCAACATGGCTTAAGAAAAAGGTCATAGCACCTCCATGGTGCTACTTGAATTCACTAGTATAATCTATCACTCACTCGATAACAGTCATCTTACTGGGTCCATCTTCATCGACTTAACCAAAGCCTTTGATACCGTCAACCACAATCTCCTACTTGCCCAGCTTCAACTAGCAGGGCTCACATCTAACTTCGGTGAACTGGTTCAAAGCTACTTAGACAACCGCTCCCAAAGAGTGAGAATTGCTGGCACACACTCAGACCAAAGACCAATCTGGTCCGGTGGCCCAGAGGCTCAATCTTGGGCCCCTCCTTTTCAGCCTTTTTCTGAACTCACTGCCAGAATCCTGCGCTGAACAGATCCAGCTCTACGCAGATGATGTTGTCATCCTGGCATCCCACCATGGTCCAGTTCATCTACAAGGTAACCTCCAACAGGCCTTCTCTGCAGTTGAAAACTGGTTCACAAAACACAGACTTATACTTAACCAGAAAAAAAACAAAGCCCATGATCTTCTGCAGCTCCCAAAACAAGCACAAACAATATCAGCTCTCCATTAAAACCAAGCAAGGAATCACCCTCGAACAAGTTCATACCTTCAAATACCTCGGCCTCACCCTTGACTGTAATCTCTCCTATATCCCACATCAATAACATGGCAAAAGTAGCCAACTCCAGGATGGGCCTACTATTCCGACACAGAAAACATCTAACACCAGAAGCTCTATCCATAGCTGTCCAGAGCTCAATCATCAGCATAATTGACTCGGCCTCATTATCTATGGATCTGCCACAACCTCATCTCTCAGGAGTGTTTCGACTTCCTCTAGTCAAGCCTGCAGACTCGTTACTGGTTCCAACCGTCTCACCCACACCTGCGACCTCTACTCCAAAACAGGCTGGCTGCAACTAAACAATCAAATTAAATACCAAACCTGCATCACTGCTAAGAAAATCATGATGGGAATGGCACCACCAGGAGTCAGCACCCTCCTCAAACCCAAAATCACCAACCACAACACCAGGAGCTCTAAGCCCCAAATCCTTCAAATCCCCCACTGCCGCACGTCCCAAGGCCAAAGGTCGTTTGCATACAGGACTCCGAGTTGGCTGAATGAGCTCTCTAGTGACACCTCATCCACAGCAACGCTTGGAGCATTCGAAAAAAGCTCCGCCACTCCATAACTGGCACCTCCACCTGTGCTTGCACCCTATAACATCTTCATTCCACGCTGCTTCTGACCTTACAGATGTCGTTTCTGCCCTCTTCTTGCACTTGCCTGTCCAATGCAACTTCTAATGCACTTGCCCTGTGTCTGTCCTGACAAGGTCCCTCAGCTGCCTCATCCTGACCTTCTACACCTATGCCTTCCCCTACCCTCAGCCCTCTCCCCTTCTTGCCCTCTTCCTCCTATTGTTTCTTGAGTTACTCATCACTCAGTCTGATTTTGTCAAGCAAAGTTACTGTCTAAAATCATGTACCTGTAACTGTTTTATGTTTTAGTCTCTGTTACCCTGTAACCAGCATGACATGGAACCTTTGTAAAAAAGAGCCTTGGCTCAAAGGTACTTTGTAATCCTAGACACAAACAAACAAACAAACTTCTATGTTTCTATGTGCCTTGGGTCTTACTAAGAGAAAAAGAAAGCAAAAAAAAAAAAAATGGTGTATAGGTTTGTGACCTATCTGGAGTGGAGATAATATAGTTTTGACGCATCTAGAGTGGAAATATTAATAATATCTATACTGTTGATTCATCATTTCTTCTGAACACTAAGCACTTAAGTAGTTCAAACCATGATGAATTTTGTTCTTGTGCACAATGCTTATTTAAACCACAGCTCCCCAAACTTCCATCCCACTGACAAGAACTCTTCATGCACCATTATATTCATTAAGTTAATTAAGAGATCATCAAAAAGTCCTTAAGCCAGGCTCATTTATAAAGACATCCAAAGCAAGTGTAGGTATAAAGTTACATGTATGTGTAAGCAAGTGTAGGCACAATGTGAATGTTTCATTAACAGTAACAAGCAGCAGATACAATAAAAGTCCAAGGAAAACAGGAATCAATATCACTGGTAACATAGCATGGCCTCTCATCAGCAGTTATGAGGAATACTTGCTTGATTACTAAACCAGTGGGATACTAGTGAAGTTGAGGGGAAAATGCCACTGCTGGGGTACTAGCCGACTCGCAGGGAGTTCCAGGTAGCAGGTATGACAAATGAGACTAACTGCTGCCCAAAATCATGTTTTACTGCTGGGATTGAGAGCTCATGACTAGCAACAAACCTGAGCCCAGAAAGAGAGGCCTATGTAACAAGTAGGCTGCCCAAGTAAGGAAGGCAGTACCTTTCACATCATCTCTACAAGCGACAGCAAGTGCAGGCATCTCCAGGTCTGCCAGCGAGGTGCACTGTAGCTATCATTACATAGAAACATAGAAAATAGAATTTGATGTAGATAAGGACCGCTTGGCCCACCCAGTCTGCCCATTTCCTACCTAATGGATAAGCTGCAGATCCTAGTTAACCAGCAGCCTACTTCTTCCTACCCCCACCCCCTAGAATTGCCTTATGACTGTCCCATGCATGCTTGAATTCCACCACTGTTTTTGACTCCACAACCTCCTCCGGAAGGCCGTTCCATGCATCCACAACCCTCTCTGTGAAAAAATACTTCCTTAAATTACCTCTGAGCCGCCCCCCCAGCTTCAAATTGTGCCCCCTTGTTCTTGCACACCTCTTTTTGAAAGATGCTACCCTCTTGGACTTTGTTGATTCCCTTGAGGTACTTGAAAGTTTCTATCATGTCCCCCTCTCCCTCCTTTCCTCGAGGCTATACATATTAAGCTCCTTAAGTCTCTCTTCATATGTCTTCCGGTGCAGACCCTGCACCATTTTAGTTGCCCTCTTCTGGACAATTTCCATCCTGTCTATGTCTTTGCGGAGATTGGGTCTCCAGAACTGCACGAGTAATCCAGATGGGGTCTCACCAGCTGTCTGTACAAAGGGATAATAACTTCCTGTTTTCTACTGGTGATGCCTCTCCTATGCATCCCAGTATCCCCCAGCCCTCCTTGCTGCCCTCTCACATTGCTTGCCCACCTTTAGGTCATCTGATATGACTACCCCCAGGTCCCTTTCCATTTTGCTGTTGTTAGTATCTCACCCCCATTGTGTACTCTTCCCTGGGTTTTGTTTCCCAGGTGCATTACCTGCACTTCTTAGCACTGAATCTAAGCTGCCATACATTTGACCATTCCTCTAACCTTGCCAAGTCCCTTCTCATCCTTTCCACCCACCTTGTGCATCAACTCTGTTGCAGATCTTTGTGTCATCTGCAAGAGACATACTTTTCCTTCCAGTCCTCTGCAATGTTGCTTATAAAGGACATTGAGAGGACCGGTCTAATACTGAACACTCGGTATCCACTAGTAACCCCTTTCTTCAGAGTGGACTCCATTTACTATTACTCTCTGTGTCCTATTCTCCAGCCAGTTCTTTACCCAGGCTGTCATCTTGGGACCCACTCCCAGGCTGGCTAACTTGTATATTAATCTTTTGTGTGGGACTGTGTCAAATGCCTTGCTAAAGTCTAGGTAGGCCATGTCCACAGCCCCTCCCTGATCTACTACTTGGTCACCCAGTCAAAGAAATCTATCAGATTTGTCTGGCATGACCTTCCCGCTGTGAATCCATGCTGCCTTGGGTCCTGTGCCCCTCTGGCCTCTAGATACTCGACAATTCTTTCCTTCAGAAGTGATTCCATCATTTTCCCTACCACTGAGGTTAAACTAACAGGTCTGTAGTTTCCTGCTTCTGCCTTGTTCCCACTTTTGTGAAGGGGAATCACATCTGTCCTCCTCCAGTCCTCGGGTACCACCCCATCCTCCCATGATTTGTTAAAGAGGGTAGTCAGCGGTGTCACTAGTTCTACCCTTAGTTCTTTTAGAATTCTGGAATGAATCCCATCCACCTTCAGTTTTAAGAGTTCTTTCAGAACCCTTTCTTCAGTAAATGGGCTGGTATCAACTTCTGTATCCAGAGTGTTTCTACTGTTTGTTTTAGGTACCTCCCCTCTTCTTTTGTAAATACTGAGCAAAAATATTTGTTTAGTATCTCTGCCTTTTCACAGTCACCCTCTGCCCACCCTCCCTCCCTTTATTAAGCCTCACTATCCCTCCCTTGGTCTTCCTTCGCTCCCTGATGTACCTATAAAAGGTTTTATCCCCCTTCTTAACTGAGTTGGCTATCTTTTCCTCGGTTTGGGCCTTTGCTGTTCTGATTGCCTTCCCAGCTTCCTTTTGCTTTAACTGATACAGTTCTCTGTCCTGCTCCTTCTGTGATTCCTTGTACTTCCTGAATGCTTTCTTTTTCTCTTGAACCTTCACTGCCACTTCCTTTGAGAACCATAGTGGTTTCTTACATCGTTTCGTTTTGTTTATTTGCTTCACACAAAGGCTTGTTACCTCTGTGATGGCAGTTTTTATTATTCCCCATTGTTCTTCCACCCCTCCTTCCTGCCCATTTGCTAGTGCATTCCTTAGGCACTCACCCATTTTAGCAAAAGTCAGCCCTCCTAAAGTCCAGTACTTTTGCCTTTGTATGGCTTGACTCTATTGCTGTGTTTATTGAGAACCATACTGTTCGATGGTCGCTAGTTCCCAGATGGCTACCCACTTCTACATCTGTGATCCTCTCTTCATCTCCATTTGAGAGAACCAGGTCAAGGATTGCTCCCTCTCGAGTGGGCTCCAATACTACAACAGACAACAGTTTTAATCCAAGGGCCGGGAGAGAAACAGAGTAACCAGATCAGTGAGCACTCTCACCACTCATAACTCCTCACCACTCACAACTAAAAAAAGAATACAGTACTTACTGTAAGCACCAAAGTAGAAAAGAGTCCGGCACCCAACCAAAGATGTTCCAGCCCTACAGCTAACCGGCCAATGAGAAATCAATTTGATCTTGCTCCGGGTGCGGTTGTTTTATTCACTTGCGGCACAGTTCAAAGGCCGTCACCAGATCTTTATGACTCCAGCTGCTATTCCAACTCCTTACGGCTCACCGCCAGTCGAAAGACCGGGCTATTTCGATGTTATTCACAATCCACCATGAACCAGTATAGGCAGTATAGCGCAGTGGTCTAAGGCTCTGAGCTGAAAATCTGGTGACATCCAGCAGACCAGACCTGGGTTTGAATCCCACAGCTTCCACTTGCATACTGTGTGACCCTGAGCAAGTCACTTAACCTCCTTGTGTTCCCAGGTCGTTCCTGTAAAAAAGCTTTCAGCTTAGTGTGCTATACCTGGTTAAACAACAACTAAATGAAAAAAAAAAAAAATAATAAAAACCCTTTTCAGCTTGTGATCTTCCTCTGCCTTCACTCTTCAGGCAGGGTTTCTTGTTGCTTCACAGTCAGTGTACAGGAATGCTGTTCCAAATCTCAGAGCACCAGATCTCCAGAGCGTCTCCCTCCCACAGGTGCTTCTTTCTCTGGATTCACAGCCAGCAACCTCTCAGGTCAGAGAACAGGTCCCTCTTTCAGCCAGGGACCCCTAGCTTAGTTATTTTAATGCACAGTCATCTGGACAGAAGCCGCAGGGAAAAACTCAAAATAATAAAACTAAACTCCTGCGCTGACTCAATAAAACCCCTACCTGCAACTGAAGACACTACCCTAAAGCTCTATCAACTACGTTAAAAACAAACAAAAAATGTCAAGGATCACTCCCCAAAAGGATGACACCTCTGCAGTCCAGCATTCCCCTAGTGCAGCAATAGTGTCAGTATTGAGTATCAGCCTAAATTCCTGGTGTGGGAATAAAAGCTGCAACCTTCTGATCATCCAAACCCAAAAGTGAGCGTATAACCTACTGAGCCACAGAGAATGGCATTTTCTAATATTCTACAAGAATACCCTCACAGTGCTGTGTTGGACAAACTTTATCAAAAGACACGACCCTCTTCCCGCAACTCCATTTACGGTATTCTGTCAACAAAGGCTGAATCTAAGATGTAGGTGATATGATCAAGAGTGAGAAAGTCTGAACTCAAACCCTGAGACCTGGCGAATAATGAAAGCTCAAATACAAGTGGAGACATGGCAAGAAGCTAGCACTGTACTGCCCATAAGCAAACATTTGTTTCCGTTTTTTAAACACCGCAACCGCAAGTTTAGCAAGATGGTTCCCTCTAAGAAATTAGATAAGCCATGAAGCACTCTATGTAGTTTGGACAATAGGCCAAGTTCACTGGCTCCACTCATTTTATTTTTACTTGAAATATATTTTACCAGGTAAACAGAGTACAAATGGGCTTGTTTCCATCTGCAACCTCAGGAGACAGGGAACATCACAGATACTACATACAAATAAAATGGGGTATACAATTCAAGAGTCAAACTGAACAATGGGTAATGGCAACATATATTTTTATCCGATTTCTGGAAAAACACCTTTGAATAAAGTGTGTTTATTTATTTCTGCTTTGTTTACTAGGTGAGTACCATAGCCAAAACATGACTATTTTCAGGCACGACCGGAGGTTACAATGACACAGGAAACACAGTAGTTTCAGGGTGAGACATAGGAAACCAATTTACAGTACATGAGTGAAATAAAAACAAGATAGGACAAGAATTCAATAATGCAATGACCAATTACAAAGGTTCCATGTCAAGTTAAGATACAAAGAACAAAGCAGCTCTGGCGGAAGCCTAGTCATACATACAAACATGCCAGCAGATACAGGCCAAATGGTCATCGTCAGCTCAATTCTGCAGCACAGAGGTTAGATTCCTGCTGCTCCCCAACCCTTGCCTCCTCTCCCCCGACTAGTATATTGCTCTTAACCTTATCCCACCCCTTTAAAGCTCTCCACTGTTTTGAGAGATACCACTTCTTCAGGGAACACATTTCATCTCCCTACCACTCTCTCTGTGAAGTAATGGCTTCCTCGCCTCCATCCTGACTCTACCCCCAACTTCTTCAGGCTGTGCCCCCTAGTAATCTCTTCTCTCCTTAATCAAAACATGCCCTCTGTACTAACCCTGTTGATGCCCTTTAAGTACTTGAAGGTTTCGATCACATCACCTATTTTCATAATCCATAATCGCAAAGGCAGGAAGAATGCACAGATTATTACAGTTAATGGATAGATAATTACAATTAATCATTATTACAGTGATCAGAATTAGGAGACTGCAGTCAAACAGTGTTGGTCTAGAGTAGAAGTGGTCAGGAGATACAGGAAGCAGAGGAAGGACAGACACCTGAGAAGAAAGACTGGAGGGGGAGACAAGGGAATGGTCAGCTGAAGCATTTGCAGCAAGAGCTGACAGTGAGCTCTCTTTTTTTCCATACAGCTGCTTATGCTCCTTTAGCGGGCCACTGCTGCCATCCGCCACCCTACCTGTCTCCGGGGGTTGCTCAGGGTCCTGTTACGCTGTGCGTGCCCCAGCGGACCCCCAGGAGCCGGCCCGGAGGCATCATCCTGTGGCAGCCCCCAACTTTTCCCTGTTTTTTCCACCCCAATTATACCAGGGCTCCAGACAGAAAGGTGCATACACGTAGAGGCGCGCACATGCGCCCTCTTGTTCTGGTGACTGCCCCATCCTCCCACCCAATTGGCCTAGTGCCTCTGCTGCACTGCCCCCTGGCCTCCACCGCGAGGCAGTCAAGCTCCAAGGGAGCTCAGATTCCCTCCACGGAGAGATCTGCCCGACAGCAGCTTATCCTGCTCCGCACCACTCATTTCAACCTCTGGCAGCCGGCACTCGCTCCCAAACACAGGTCACTGGCGTGGAGACAGGCACAGCGTTCGGTGCCTCATCACTCTATGCCACCAGGCCAGCTCTTTTTTTTTTTTAATTTTTTATAATTAGTATTTTTTCCACCTCCTGTGTCGACCAGCCACCTTCCACCAGTCCCCGGAGCCACGTCCCCTGGCATCCACCAGGTCTACTTGGATAGCATGGAGGTGCCCAGCTGGCCGGGTGCAGAGCCTGTGGAGGACTGCTGTCATCCTGCCGGTCAACACAGTTTATTAGATTGATGAGAGTCCATCAGGGACACCAGTACAAATTGAGCCAGGGTGTGATACACTGGATGTCAAGTTTGTGTAGGACAACACAACACTGGCAGCCTGCCCACAGAGGGTGTCCCCATACTCAAAGATGGAAATAATCATGGAGTTAAGTATTTTCAGCCTGGTGACCACAGAGATGCTGTTTTATTTTTAGAACAGAAAACCAATTTTGGGTCTGACTTTGCTACTTATTTTGTTTAAACTGGCCTCCAGCACTAAAGCAGGGGTCCAGTCAGATGTCTAGATATTTGAAGGATAGTACTACTAACAACTGGGAATCATCGTGAGTGGTCAGAATTAGAAGACCATGGCTCTTTTCTAATGGTGACCTCTGAGTGCACAGGTTGGTTATCTAGATCACTGATAAATATCACAAAAAGTAGGGAGGCCAGAACCAAGCCCTGGGGAACTCTGTCCGTACAGCAATGAGAGAGACTGGACTTGGAACCTCTGATGGCAACAAACTGATAAATAGCTTTGAAAACTGCACAATGGAAGAGGCAAATTCACAATCATCCAATGTTCTCACAAGAATGCTATGCTCCAGTGCTGCAGTTTAGCAGAGTGAGAAAACCAGTCTGTTTTCCTCAGTGCCACTGCACATCTAAATGAAACATTTTGCTCAGACATGAGCTATAAAAGTGCTGAAGAGAACTGATGGATTTTTGTTACTCTGCTAAATTTTGGACCTATTAAGAAGGTACTAAAAAAGGATGGAGGGATTTTTTATGAGCTGGGTGTCAATTTGGGGTGTGATCATATAGCAGAGGCACTTCAAGGGAGCAAGCACTGTATACAAAAGAATATGGCCTGTCTCTACTGAAAAGTGAATATAGTCTTAGATTACAGACAGGAGACAGACAAGCAGGCATATATTGCTTGCTTGTGAAAAGGTAAGACTGTACAGCACGCAAAAAAATAGCATGTTTTACACAGTACAATATATAGAATAATGTATGGCTTACTATGTACAACAAGACTGTTTCTACTGAGGGTTTCTGATGATCTCATAAACCTTGAGAGTGAAGTTTAAGAGGTCCAGGATCTCATCCAAAACTGAAAATGGAACCATATTCTTGTGGAAACACAGACAATGACAGCAGAAAAAGACCAATGGTCCATTCAGTATGCCAGCAGTTCCATATCAAACTCTGGAACTTCTGCTTATCCACCCCCTGTTCCCTCCCTACTGCTACCACCCTCAGTAAAGAACAGTTACGTAAGAACTTACTGTAACAGTAGATCTTTGAAAGGAGCTCTTGAAGCAGGCTATAACTCTAGAACTAATGCCACAGACCTTAGGACCCACCAGAAAAAAACTTAGCTAGCAGTACCAGCAGGGGACCACCCCAGACATCGGCTCCACCCTGGTCATGCCATAAAAGGGCGGACCCTAGCTCCACCTCAGATTCACCGCCAAGGACCAGCGAATGGACCCCAGCAAGCGAACCAAGCGAAGCTTGCCCCAGTCATGCCAATACTCTCCAGGGGGAAGGAGGGCAGAGAGACTTGCTGCAAGAGCTCCTCTCAAAGATCTACTGTTATGGTAAGTTCTTATGTAACTGTACTATCTTACTTCAAGGGGAGCTCTTGCAGCAGGCTATAACCATTAGACTGAATCCCAAGCAGTCCCACGCTAAGGAGGTGACTATCCCGGAGGAAGATGACCGAACTATAGTAACGGCATCGCCTAAAAGGTCAGAGACAGCACATCAGGACAACAGTCCCTGAAGGACCGCCAGGTCGAAAACCGGCTCGGCGCCTGAAGCAATGTCCAGGCTATAATGCCTGGACGAAGGTGTGTACCGAACTCCAAGCAGCAGCTGCACAAATGTCTCAGACAGAGAAATTTTTAGGAGGTGAAGGAGGTTTGCCAGCCGGTGGCACTGAGGGCTGAGGCACTAGTCCTTACCTCATGCTACGCTGGTGACCAATGTTAGAGAGCGAGCATGGGCTGCCGTGGGTCAGCCCGGGGGGAGGAGAAGGATCGGCGTCTGCAGGACTGCTCTCCTTCTCAGGGAGGACACCAGCAGTTCGGTGCATGACTGGCACCTGGCAGAGGCTAAGGGCTGGGCGCACTTTCGCCGCGCCAGAGGAGACAGATAAGGCAGATGCTCGGAGGAGCACGTAAGGCATGCTCACTCCTTGGGAGTCATTGCATACCACACCTAAAGGGGAAAAACACAGAAGGAAAAAGGGTACGGATGCTCCAGGATGATGGTTGGTTCCCGCAGGCGCTGCCCCTGTGATAGGCAGTAACCCTTCCAGCACCGAATCCGTAGTTAGGTGGGTTGAGGGATCCCCGCTGCCCCACCACGGGGGCAAGCCATAAGGCAGCTGGAAGGGTATGCTGTGAGCGGGGATGGGGCTGGGGAATCCGACTGGATGCATCACCAGCAGGGATCGGGCAGATAAAAAGACATTAACTGAAAAAAAAAAAAAAAAGAGGCGAAGAAGGTAGAAACTCCCTGTAGAATGACCTCTAACAGTTCCCGGTAGAGGTTTGTTTTACTCGTTGTACTAGAAGACTGTGCAGTGGACTAGCCACTGAGATATAGTCAGTTTAGACACCGGTTTGCCCAGGTGTCTGCGACAAGGAGCCACAAACAGTTGCTCCGATTTGCAGTGTGCCACTGTAAGCTTGAGGAAGTACCTCAGTGCCCTGTGTGCATCCAATGTATAAGAGAGCTTCTCCCTGTTAGAAGGGGTTGAATAATAGACAGGAAGGTCAACCAACTGGTTGAAGGTTAATTCAGAAACCACTTTGGGTAGGAACTTAGATCTGTTCTGAGGGAAACCCTTTCCCTATGAAAAATTAAATAAGGCTCCTTGCACATCAGGGCCTGAAGCTGGGAAACCCTTGAAGTAACAGCAACTACAACAAAGATACTTTCCAGAAAAGATAACGAGCTCACACTCTGCTATGGGTTCAAAGGGAGGGAGAGTAAGCTTCTCTAACACAAAAGGAGATCCCAGGGGAGAACTGATCCCTAATGGGGAGGCCTAAAAAGGCAGAATGCCCTGTAAAAGGTGCAGGCCTCATCCAGCTGGGCTAGGGTTCTGTCGCCAAGAGGACGGATAAGCAGAAATGGCCCACATATGCACCTTAATGGAGGAGCAGCTCAAGCCTTGCTGATACAAGGAGAGGAGATACTGAAATGCTGAGTTCACTGGACAGGTAAGGGGTCCAGGTGATGAGACAAAGCCTATAAGCAAAAACGCTTCCACTTCATAGCATAAGTGGAATGAGTAGAGGGCTTTCTCACTGAAAACGGGGACGTCTGCCACCTCCTGGGAGACCCCATACTTTGATTTAACTATGTCTGCAGAAGCCATGCATGAAGGTGCAGGGACTTGAGATTTGGATGTACCAGCCTGCCCTGATCCTGGGACAGCAATTGCAAGCATACTGGCAGTGGAATCGGAGGCTCCAATGACAACCGCTGAAGTAGTTGGAATCAAATCAGCCATGGCCACAGCGGGGCGATTAGGATTATCCGAGCCCCCTCGGTCTGTACCTTCAACAGAACTCTCTGACTGAGAGGGAAGGAAAGGGAGGGAAGGCGTTAAGGAACCTCCTTGCCAAACAAAGGGACAATGCATCTGGCCAAAAAACACAACAGGCGCGCATTCTTGCAAGCAAAAAATTGTCAGTTTGGTGTTGCACGGAGACACAAAGAGGTCCAACTCTGGACGACCCAAGTGTTGAACAGTTGGTCCGCTACTGACTGGAGTAGCTCCCACTCGTGTGCCTTGGACCGAGACCGGCTTAAGCTGTCCACCAAGGCATTTTGGGTGCCTGAAACATGAATGGCGGACAGACAGATGTGATGTTCCAGCACCCAAAACCAGACTCTTGGGGGTGTGGCCAACCACAAATGAAGATGGCCGCTTAATCACTTAGCTCTCCATACCTTTGGGGAAAATACAACAAAAATCAGGCATCGGGGTAATTATTTTGCTACTGACCAACAGTGCATCACCCGTGTGAACCACTCTGGCACCTATCTGTCTTGGCTACCCTATTGCATACCGTCGGAAATAGCCCTCTACATGTCGGTTCAGTGCCCAGCTCCAGCTATGGCCTGCAGTGTTCCCACATCAGGGGAGAACTCCCATACTGAGCAAATGTTTGCCCAACTGATGTCCCCGATGGCACAAATTACCTCAGCAGTTAATGCAATGAACCAAACGCAGCACAATATCGAAGTCTGCATATTTCATACAGAGCAGAGGCTAGGGTTGCATGATGCTGCCATCCAGGATGTCTTGGCCACTCTGTGGAAACAAATGAAGCTGATACACTCTCTTCAAGACAAGGTCGATGACCTCGAAAATAGAAGCCGCTGAAACTATCTGAGATTTGCAGGCTTCCTGAGGGGTTGAGCAGGCGAACACTGTATCCTTTTCTCCAGAAAACCCTCCCAGCTCTTTTAGGTCTCCCTGAAGATTTCAGGTCTCAGATAAAGGGGCTATCGCTCGCTGGCTCCACCTCCTAAACCGGTGAGTGGACCAGGCCATTACTGGCTAAATTTCTGGACTACAGGAAGAAGGAAGTCATCTCAAAAGCAGCCAGAAACTCCAACAACATTATGGCAGGGGCATAAGATCCAAATTTTCCAGTAATACTCTAGGAGCTATCCAAGTGCCAGAAGGAATATGGCCCCGCCAGAAAGATTCTCCATAAGCCTAACTATTCATTCTCCTGCTCTACCCTGCTACTTTGAAGCACTAAGTTTGATCAACAGTAAACCTGTCGATCACCCACACAGCGACAGCATAATACCGACACAGGTATTGTGCTGCCCAAGCCCCCAGTGTTTTCTGTGGGGGGCTGTGCCCCCCCCGCACCCCCCGGGTTTTAAGATTCTCAACTCCAAGTCAGAGTTGGTCTGGGAGGGGCAGGACACTGGGGGACTGCAAAACATGGAAACGGACCATTACAGTGACTGTCGCTGTAGTGGTAATTTTCTGTGTTTCGCCATCGCGGTGTCGGGCAAATGGGGGCCACCCACCATTTTGTGGGTCATGTACAATGGTGTTCCATTAACATTTGCCACACCTAAAAGCCTCATGGACTTTCTCAGAACACAACATCCAGCCAATTTTCGGGAACAAGATTTGCACATAGCCACTCCTACACTAGTAGCCTCTCCGGAGCCCAAACGCTCCCAGTCGGGTCCAAAAGACCCCCCAGCCAAACTGGAGGTCAGGCTCTTTGAGGCTGTATTACCTCCCAAGTCCAGAAAGTGGCATCCCTCGTCATTCCAAATACCAGCACTGACTGCTTATGCAAACTCTCCTAGTCCTCGACTGGAGATGAAGCCCGCTTCCCACCTGGCTCGGATCTTATGGGCCTACTTCACCCCGAATCCATATGCACCGCTACAAATGGATACCCAGAAAATGATGGCAGAGACCAGCACAGACATCACCCACTCTGAGTAAGGCATCATGCCTACTACAGCCCCAGCGAATAGATCTTGGGCGGACACTGTTGCCTACCCATCTGGGGTGCCGGCTGCTCCGTCATCTCCTCTCACTGCTGGCTCTCTAAGGCAATCACCAGTGGATCAACCTTCAGACAAGGCCAAACTGTAAACTTTGGACGGTCCTACCTGACTTTTCTATGGCTAAGTAGCTTGTTTCAATCTACTGTTGGCTTAAGGCGGACTAGGCCTGACTGATATGCTATCCCCCCGTTTGTCTCCACCCCTCAACCCTCATGCTGGGTGACCAGCTTTGGTGCATAGGCTGGAGGTCCACCCGATGTGTACACAGCTCGCACTTGGGTGTGAGCTTCTATGAGGGGCAGACTGCTCAATATACAGGGGTTGCTACCCCTAGCTCCCTTTTTTTCTTTCTCCAACGGCAATTAGAGCTGACGAATGCATGACTTGCTCATATACAACCTGTAGCTGTGCAGAGTTGTGGGTGCTCCAGATAGGTGGTTAACAGACCCCCAAGTCCTAGAACATCCCCACTGGCTTGGAGATTGTACTTCCCTCTTTGGATACTATGCTGTCTTCATCTCCACCCCTCAGAAAAGCCACTGGGAGTCTTGTAGCTTCGACAACTGACCCTGCACCATGGGGCTTTCTACTGGCCATAGTTTGGCCTGTTGCATATAATTATCAATCATATGTGTTTACTAGTTCTTACTGGTTGTTTGTTATACTGTTAATACACCATTTGTGCTATGTGCAAACTTTTTGTGTACAGGGAGTTCTCTTATGGGTAGAGTCTGAAGGGGGCAGCAGCACTACTGCCTCTTGGAGCGGGTCCCTCTCCTTTTCAGCCTTTTCCCAGGTACTCTGTCCGACTCCTAGTTTTGCCTTTTCTGGGATCTGGGATCATGGCTGACGATGTTTTATCACCTGAACGTATGGGGCTAAACACCCCGGTGAAGCATTTGCAGGTGCTCACTCATCTTAAAAGGCTGAAAACAGACATCACCCTGAACCAAGAAACTAAGCTCAAGCAGGATAACCATGATAAACTCAGGCGGATGGGGTTGGCCAAGGACTTCCTCCTCTGCCTCCACGCCAGGAAGCGGTAGCCATCCTGCTACATAAGTTCCTGCAATGGTCCCTGGTTAAAATTAAACGGGACTCTCATGGTCGATGGGTGGTGGCAGTATTTAACACTCCGGAGGGCCCACTAGTGGTTGCTAACACATATGGTCCTAATGAAAATCAGCCCAATTTTCTCATGCCTCGCGCATGCCGCTCATCCATGGCATCTATCAAGGTACCATTGGTAGTAGGAGGTGTTATCTCCCTTTAGACCCTCTCCTAGCTCAAATGCCCCAGACAAGCACCCAAAAGCTCAGCTGGCTCTCCAGCAGCTACTAAATGACCAGGGCCTGCAAGACGCCTGGAAGATTCTTCATCCCAGGGAAAAGGATTTTATCTTTTTCTCCCCTGCCAATAACTCTTATTCCTGTCTTGACTATTGGCTACTTTACCCTTCCCTGATGCCTGCGATGCTGGATTCTTTGATCCTCCCAAGAGTTCTCTCAGATCATGCCCCAGTCCAACTTTTGATAACACATGGTCAAGGGGCCACCTCGCCAGGTAATTGGTAACTAGACCCATTACTGCTGCAGGATCCGGACTTCCCTCCCTGGCTCACCACTCAGGTCGAGTTCTTAAAGGACAATCCTCTCGCAGAGCCAGCATGCCATTGGGAAGCCCTAAAGGTCACCATAAGGTGCTATCATGGTCTATGCTGCCAGTCGCGGGAGACAAAGGGAACAGCAGCTGAGATCTCTCAAAAAGCAGCTGGCAGATTTGGAAGCCAAATTTAAGTGCCACCCCCCTGAGGCCATGCACTCACTCACCCCTTCACCTTGAAATAGCATGCATCCATCATAATATTAATGAGCTCCTTGCTAGGAAGGCTGAACTAGCCATTCTCTGTTTGAAGCATAAGTACTGGAATGGGGGTGAGAAGGGGGGTTGCTAGCCTACAGGCTGCATAAACAGAGGGCAGAGCGCTTTATATCAGGCCTCAGGCGGCCGGGGGGCAGTACAGGTTAATCACAATCACATAAACTCCATTATGGTGGATTTCTATAAAGATTTTTATACCTCCTCGAGGGTATTGGAACCCACAGAAATCTGCCAGTTTCTTGACTCCCTCCCCATCCCTCGACTGTGCAAGTGCGTTGGAGAGCCCAATCATGATGCCAGAGGTTATAGCTGCCCTCCGAGCTCTGAATACAGGTAAGGCACCAGAAGGAGATGGTTTTCCCCTGGAACTCTGGTCTATTGTTGCCCTCCAAATTGCCCCATTGCTGACGGACCTTTTCAATATGGCACTAGCTACTGGCTCCTTTCCCTGCACTTTTAGAGAAGCAGTTATCACAATCTTCTCCAAGAAAGGGAAGGACCCCTCACTCCCATCTAGTTATCAGCTGATATCCCTCATCAATACAGATAGTAAAATCTTTGCTAAGATCCTGGCCACCCACCTTAGTTCTTTACTTCCCTCGCTCATTCACCCATCCCAGGTTGGTTCTGTACCAGACAGCAGAGCAGGTACAGCAGAGACCATATCCATTCCATGATCAACATCATGGCTTTTGCTGACCATTGTCCCAGCCCCGCTGCAGCTGTGGCAATTGACTTCGAGAAAGCATTCGATTCCCTTGAATAGGACTTTCTGCTCCAGGTCCTTGAGGTTATAGGATCTGGATCCCACTTCAGGTCCTGGGTTGCTGCCCTGTATAATCAGCCCCTGGTGTGGGTTCTTACAAACTCCACCCTGTCTGCTCCCTTCCCTCTCAGGCAGGGGTGCCCTCTGTCCCCTCTCCTCTTTATCCTTTCAGTGGAACCCCTGGCAATAGTCATCCACACATCTTCAGATATTGCTGGCTTCTCTATTGATGACAAGGTCTTTGCTACATTTCTACTGTATATGCAGACAATCTGTTAGTGCCCCTAGCTAATGCCACAGCTTCCATTCCCTCAACCTGCTAGCCGAGTTTGCCAAAATTTCAGGGCTAAAGATTAATCGTTCCAAAACGGAGGTGTTGCCACTTAACGCCCACTGTACAGAACCGCTGGTTTCCTAGTTCGGGCTACAGTGGGCTGCCCACTCGTTAGTATACTTGGGTGTTCACCTAAATACGGATCTGACTAAAATTAGGGAGGACAACATAAGACCCTGCTGGCGGATGACAAAACAGAATTCAACCGATGGCGTAAACTCCACCTTACCCTAGCTGGGAAAATCTCAGCCATAAAGATGGTCACTGCTGCCAAGCTCTTGTACGCTCTTTCACATATCCCACTGGCGCTCCCAGCAACTTGGGTTACCCTCATAGATAAGCTAATCTATTGGTTTATATGGGAAAACTCCAGACCCAGGTACAGTACGGTAAACTACATGTGCATTGGAGGGGGTGGAGCCTGCTCTGGATAGAGGGTACAAACTAGCATAACTACGGTGCAAACCTTGCTTGGTTCCTCCCACCTGGGGCGGAGGCCCTGCAGTGGGATGGTATAAGGGCTGAGGTGGCGGACGGCAGTCTCTATCGGCCCTGTTGTACACCTCTGCCAAAACACCTGTGAGACCACGCCACTATCTCCGCTTCTGTCTCCACATGGTTCCTGGTCCACAAGAGTTGGAGGCCAATCCACGTCCCCAGTTGAAATGCCCATTTGGTAATGGTGCTCTTCTGGTAGACAGGAAACTCCTTTTCTGGGCAGACTAGGCCAGCAAAGGTATTTTTAAATTGTCCCAGGTGCTGGACAAAGAGGGCTCTACTTTGTGCCCCTTTCGGGAGCTACACTCCGAATTCCACTTGGGAGGGAAAAAAGCTTTCTGGCAATACCTGCAGCTACGCAGCGCTGTTTCGGAACACATTAAAAACTCTCCTAGAGCTGTACAAGGGGGTTATGCCCCGCTTTTTAGATGGCTCTCTGCTAAAAAGGGTATAGCTAGTCCTATTTATTCGGGCCTTAGGAGTCACTTCCCCTCCGGCTCCGAATCGGCTAAAGCAAAGTGGGAAGAGGCCCTCCATCAACCCATCATGGATGCCCAATGGGAGGCCTGCTGGCAAAATGCCCATTACTGACTATTGGAGGCACAAAGTCAACTCATTCAAAACAAGACCCTTTCCCATTAGCACCGCACCCCCTTATGCTGCACCGTATGCATATATTTTAGATTATAATCGGTGTTGGAGGTGTGACATCCATATGGGGGACCTTATTCATATACTGTGGCACTGCTCGTGGCTCTACTGCTTTTGGTCTGCAGTGCAGGAGCTTGCCGAACAGGTATTGGGTTTTGCCGTGGGTCATGACCCTATGGTCTGGATTCTTGGGCTTTCTCCCGCCAATGCTAAACTCCACAGTAAGCGGATGAGATGACTCACTATCCTTAGTCTGTAAGCCAAACGGCTTATTCTCTGCCGTTGGAGAACCACAGAAGTCCCCTGCCTGCCTGAGCTGTACAACTCCTTTCAGCGATTGCCCAGTTGGACCGCTTGTCTCATGTGGTATCTAATAAAATGCGCCATTACTACTTGTGCTGGGCTCCATATCTGGCCTACCTCTCCCCTCGTGCAGGTATAGGTTGAAAGATAATACAATTGCTTCTTTGGTTATGGTCTAATTAGCTGAATGGGTGCAGTATGCTCACCACCTGACACCCTCTGTCTCTGGACTCTGTATATTAATAAACTCCCTGTGCCCAGTCCTATGTATTGGGCAATATAACTCCAGTTGGATATGATGTTTCTCTTTTGGTGTTTGTATATATGCTTTCCTTCCAGGATGAGATTTTGCTTCAGTATCCCCCAGAGGATCCTTGGACTCTTGATCTCTGGATGTCAGATAGACTGGGGGATTTTGCTGATGCCTCATCCTACTGTTTTCTCCTGTGACTGCTCAGGTGTTGCCACTCTGATGCATGCTTAATTTAAATATGGTTCATAATTCAGATGGGCACTGTCACATATGTGCCACTCTCATGCTGGATGGTCTTGTTCTTTGTGTTTGTACGCCCGATTGTCTTGTACCCTTATTACATGCTATATGGCTGTACTACTATATATGACAAATACTAATAAAAAGTATTAACCAATACCAGACTCTCATCACCTCCCTGCACAGGGGTAGGAGTGTGCTCCCCTTGCTTGTTGATGCAGAACACAACAGCCCGTGTTGTCTGTCTGAACGAGGAGAGAGCCTGCACGAGGCCCTCCTGAAAGGCCCGTGAGGGTATTAGGACCACTCACATTTCCAGAACATTGATGGGAGATTGCGCCTCTGAGGACCAAATGCCCAGAGTCTGGCAGTCCCTTAGGTAGATCCCCAGCCTAGGTCGGAGGCATCTGTTGTAAATGTCTGACTTGGAGGCTCCTGTCAAACAAGAACCCTTTTCTAGATTATGGGGTCCAACCACCAAAGAAGGGTCCTTCTGACTGGCTTGGAGATCCTGACCAGATGGTCGAGACCGTCATAGCTTTGGTCCCACTGCACCCTGAGCATCCACTGTGGGACCCTCATGTGGAGGCGGGCCAAGGGAGTTACAGGGATGGCCACCGCCATGTGCCCCAGAAGTCTGAGGAAGGTCCTGGCTTGGACCCGAAGGGTTACAAGGACTGTTCAGGCCACTTCTCGCAGGTGATCTCCCCTTTCCTGAGGGACGAAGGCCATGCTCTGGACTGTATCCAGGACCGCACCTATAAAGACGAGTCTTTGGCTGGGGACGGGGGATGATTTGGCAGGTTCAGGGTGATCCCCAACTCTCAGAATAGAGTATAAGTGTCTGAGAGCTTGAATGAGGTGCACTCTTGACGAGAAACCAAAAGCCAATCGTCCAGGTAAGGAAGACATAATGCCCTTTGTGCCTTAGAGCCGCAGCTACCACTGCTAGGCACTTAGTGAAGACTCGGGTGTGGAGGAGAGGCCAAATGGCAGAACCCGAAACTGGTAATGTCCCCCTTGGAAGTGGAACCTCAAGTACTTCCTGTGAGGGGGAAAGACCCCCGATATGCATGTACGCATCTTGCATGTCCAGGGAAGCCAGTCTCCTTGGTGCAGCAGAGGAATTAGATCTGGAAGGATCACCATCCTGAACCTTTGATATTCTTTATAATCATTTAGGGAGCTGAGGTCCAAGATGGGCTGAAGATCCCAGAGCTTTCTTTGGAACCAGGAAGAAATGGGAGCAATATCCTTTTCCCTACTGCTGCAGGGGGACTAGCTCTGTGCCCTTTTGTAAGAAGAACTGGATTTCTCCTTCTTTGAGAGATATGTGAGAGGAGGATACCTTGAGGACCGTGGAGGAGTTTCTGGGGATCGGAGTGAACTCCAGCATATGTCCCCTCCCTTATAATATCTAGGACCCAATGGTCTGAAGTGATTCCAGGTGGAGGGAGAAGTGACCCCCTACAGTCTCCCCTTATGCCTCCACTAGAGGAGGAGGGTCAGCAGGGAGTCAGTGGGAAGAGCTGGAGGTTGGCAGAGAGATTTGGGAGGACTTTGAGCCTCAAAAGAACATCCTGCAGGCAGCTGGTTTAGACCTTCCTTTTAAAAGCCCTCTGGGCAGATTGGTTGCCATGGGTGGACTGGCCTGAGGACTTACGGAAAGGTTGTTTTCGAAAACATTTCTGGTCCCCTTTACATCTGTCGGACGGACCAGATGGTTTTGCCAGACTCCTGGAGATGAGAGATAAGGCCCTTGGTCTCTGACCCAACAGCACGGAACCATGGAATGGAAGGTCCCGATTCCGTCTGCAGATCGTGGGAGAATCTTGAGATTCTGAGCCAAGCATGGCGCCTTAGGTAGACACCGGACACCAATGCCCTAGATGCCAAGAACATGGGTGCCCACGCCCAGCCCAATTTTGAATGTCCAGGAGCTCAGTTTTTGTGTGGAGTCTGGCAAGGCACTGGCTAGCCCCTGTCCCTTCTCGCAAAGGGCATTCTGGTACTGGATCATATGCATCAGGAAGTTCAGGAACGAAGCAGGTGGATGCAGAGTATACCTTTCTGCCCACCTGGTCCAAATAGCAAGACTCCTGAACAGAAGGCTGAGAGCTGAGGTGTTTGGGCTGCTGAGATTTGTCACGAGCAGCGTTATAACCATAAAGTCAGCCTGAGGGTTTCCACCAGATAGGGCTCATCCTTCGGCGCTCTATACAGCCTTCTCCGATTTTTTAGGAACTGCCGGGACAGTGACTGGATGCTTCCAAGTTATCCTGGTAAGGTATTGGAACATATCCACCAAAGGAGGCACCACCAAAGGTTTTGGCTCCTTTTGCCTCAGGTAACGTGCCAGCCTCCGGCGTTCCGGATCCAGGTCCTCCATCTCCCATTCGTTGGAGGCCTGGATGTGCCTCATGACGTCCATGAAAGTTGGATCATCAGGAGGCGAATGGGGTAGTTCCTTATCCCAGGAGAACCCCCTACTCCTAAAAGGGATGAGGAGGAAGAGGCAGACCGGCTCCTGAACCATGAAGAGTCCAAACTGTGCCTGTGAGGACTACCCTCCCCAAAGCACTGGGTACTTCCAGACTGATGACGGTCCTGGGACAGACGGCTCATGGACCGACGACAGAGTGGGAGACCGCATCGGAGAGCGAGTCCACCAGAGAAAGTTCTATGGCGGCCAGGACTTGCTCTTGGGCCTGGACTGATGATGACAACTGGAGGACTGTGAATGGTGCCATCGGTGGTCCCTAGACCAAGATCGGGATCGAGCCACTGAGGACGAGCAGGACTTGGAAGGCTTATGCCGCTCAATGGGGGTTTGGGACGGTGACTCGACGGGGAGATCCCTGGTGTCCTGGATGTCTGGTCGGTCGGGAACCGATGTCAGGTCTGGCTTCGGGGTAGACTCATCCTTCTTGACTCGACTCCACCAGAAGGAGAAGAGCTTCTGCAACTCCTTCTTGTTGAAAACAGAGGCTGCCGTCCCCTTCAAGGGAATAGGTGAAGCCGGTAGGAGCTTTGGGGAAGAACCCAAAGAACAGCCCTCTGGAGTGGAAGACTTCAGGCCAGCAACTGCACCTTGACCGCACTGGCTCACCTGTAGTCCCGCCAGCCTTAGACACAGTAGCCGGTGATGGTGTCTTGACCGGGGTCGGCTCCAATTTAAATGATTTGGAAGGACGGGACCCAGAAGAGGCCTTAACCTGAGAGTCCCGGTCCTTGCCTGATGGCCTACCCGACCCGGGTAAGGCCGTGACCGAGGCCTTTTTCCGTGGGGCTGAAGCATGCCCTAAGGTAGAGGCCTTAGTAGAAGCCACTGAGGTCGAAGAGATACGTAGCGATGTAGCCTTCACCTTGGCCACTTTGTCTGAAGGAGCCCCTGCCGGGACCAGCGTTGGTGTCTTGGAGGGGGTGTCGGGGCCTCTATCGTTCCTCGTGTCTGGAGTGCTTTGAGCGGTTGGACCCGCCCGAGCTGGAAGAGGAGGCTTTCCTATGGGGAGAGCGCGATCTGGACCGATGGTGGGACCGGCTACAGTCCTTCTCATGGGACTTGCAGGATTTGTCCTGGTGCTTGCCCTTTTCCCCAGGTGAGCTCTGCAGGACATCCATCTTTTTCTCCAAAAGGTGGGCTTTTAAGGCCTTCAGGCACCAGATCAGAGTCCTGCTGGTGAAGCCCTTGCAGATCTTGCAGGAATGAAGGTCATGGTCTAGCCCCAGATAGAAGATGCAGGCTTCGGTGCCAACCTTCAATGAAATGTGGTGGCCACAGGCACACTTAGTCTTCTTGGGACGGAGGAGGAGACAGACGACAGGGACAACATGCATTAAAGAAGTACCAGAGAAAACAGAAACCACTGCAAAAACAAGAAAGAGAGAAAACAAAAATTTTCACCAAATTTCGCTGGAACTGCTGAAGAACACACTAAGACTTTCCCAATGAGAGCGGGTCTGTGGCTGGAAAAGAACTAATGTGGAGCTAGGGACCGCCCCTTTATGGCATGACCGACACTGGGGCAGATCCGATGTTGGGAGTGGCCCCTGCTGGTACTGCTAGCTAAGTTTTTTCCAGTGGGTCCTAAGGCCTGCGGCATTAGTCCTAATGGTTACAGCCTGCTGCAAATAGCTCCCCCTCGAAGTAAGAACCAGTATACCCTTCACTCTGTCCCAGCCATGCTTGAAACAATTTCTGGTTTTGGCACTCACCACCTCAGCTGGCAGACTATTCCACGGTTTCACCATCCTTTCGGTAAAATAAAATGTTCTCACATCCCTCTTGAACCTCCTCCCATCAGTTTCAACTTGTGCCCATGTGTCTTTGAACTTTTACTAATGCTAAATAGCTCCTTGCAGTTCACCTTGTTTAATCCTTTCAGAACTTGAAAGTCTTAATTTATTTTACTTATTTAAAAGTTTTACCAGGAAGGCATGCTGAGCAGACTACCACTCTATTCCAGATGCAGACTACCACTCGATTCCAGATGCAGACTACCACTCGATTCCAGATGCGTCCTGGGGGTGTGGGGGATTGGAGGATACATACAAAATTCAAAGTACAGACAATTCCCAAAATAAGTACAAAAAGTTAACTACACATATATAGCTATGTACAATATAAATACAGAATGCAACACAGCAAGCAACCAGAACAATCTGGGTAATTCACGGCAGCAAAAATACTATGCAGTGCAAATGAATACAATCTCCAGAATCGGAGATAGTTATTGGGAATACCCATAGTAGGAGCCAGTTGGAGGGCTAGTATCTGAACTAGTGTGAGTTTGGTCTGCATGGGCAATTGGTTGAGAACTGTCCTTTGAGGAGTGAGTTAAATTGCCTAGAGGAGGGAGCATGCCGAATATCTGTAGGCAGAGAGTTCCATAGTTTGGGCATGCAAGCTCTGAAAGCCAACTGGCCGGCAGAGGTCAACATGTTGGGGACTAGCAGGAGCCAGGAGTCGAAATTCCTGAGTGAGTATGCTGGAGGTGTTTGGGCAGTTAGGGTATCAGCGAGGTAGGAGGGCAGTGAATGGGTCCAGAATCTGGCCGTGAGGCTATTGCAGTGGGACTGTCGCCTTTCGTTGAGCGAGGGGAGGTTAAGGGACCAGTAGAGGTTACAGTGGTGGGTGGGGGGTGTACAGTCCATTGTGAAACAACAGAAGGAGTGGAAGAGGGGATCCAGTCTAGTCAGGGTGGACTTTGGTGCGGCACCGTAGACTACATCCCCGTAATCAAAAATAGGGAGGATCATTTTCTGTACGATTGCCCTACGGGCTGGCAGAGGAATACTGCCATGGTTTCGGAATAGGGCGCCCAGTCTAGGGTGCAATTTTTTATGGGTAGCAGTGATGTGGGCAGAAAAAAATTGAGGTGCTGGTCCAGCCAGACCCCAAGATGTCTGAAAGAGGTGCAATTTTCTGTGGGAGTCCCTTCTAGGGTTTTAAAAGTAGGACTGGCGGGGAGACGGGAGAGCCTCTGCCTTGTACCGAAAGTCCAGGAGACTGTTTTTTTTTTTTGCATTTAAGAACAGTTGAGTTGATTGAAACCAGTGTTGGATAGCATTGAAATCTTGCTGGAGTCTGGGTGCCACTTCCAGTGGGGAGAAGCCTGAAGTTTACAGAACTGTATCATCTGCGTACATGTGAATGGATGTGTGTGGGCAGGCTGATGGCAGATCATTTGGGAAAATGGAAAACAGCATTGGGCCAAGGACCGAGCCTTGGGGGACACCAATGGTGGCGGGGAGGGAATCCTAAGTGGAGGTCCCAATTCTTACTGATTGGGACCTGTCCGCCAGGTACGATTTGAACCAGCTGATGGCTGCAGTGGACAGCCCTGCGTGGGAGAGTTTCATCAAGAGAAGGGTATGCAAGACAGTGTCGAAGGCCTTAGCTAAGTCGACAAAGATGGCAGATGTGATGTGGCCTTTATCCATGCCTGTAAGGATGGAATCAGTGAGTCTGAGGAAGGAAGTGATAGTGGAGTGGGATTTCCTAAAACCTGATTGGTAAGGGGTAAAGAAGGAGGAGGAATCCAGGAAGGAAGAGAGTTGCGAGAGGACAAGATGTTCCTGAATTTTAGCAACAATGGGGAGGTGGGAGATCAGGTGGTAATTTCCAGGGGAGGATGGGTCGCCACCTTTGGAGAGGGGGATGAATGTGGCATGCTTCCATTCATTCAGACAGGGTAGTAGAAATAGTGAAGGAGAGGTTGAAGAGGGAAGCTAGGGGACTGGCAATGGCTGGGGCTGATAGGCAGAGCATTTTGGCGTGCAACCCAGAGGGGCATTTACCCTTAGAGGGATTGAGGGCCTGCAGGTCGTGGAGCACTTCGTTCAGAGTAACATGTGAGAAAGAGAATGCCAGGTGGGGTGATTGTGTTGGAGGGGATGCGGATGTAGGAGGGTGTGGTGCAGGCGGTGGATTTTCATGGAGAGAGGTCACGCTACTGGTGAAAAAGGAGTTAAATACAGAGGCCAGTGCGTGCGATTCTGATATTGTGGAGCCCCCTATGAGTAGGACAGGGGTGGAAGGGGGGAGAAGAGTGATTTGATCGACTTCCAAAACTTGGCCGGATGATTTAGATTTTTTTTTTGAAGGATGAGGAGAAGAAGAAGGCTTATGCCTGCTGGATAAGCCTGGTGTAGGTATTTCTAAATGTGAGATAGTGTTGGTGGTCAGCGAGGTACCTGATGCTTTGAAGCCTTTCCACGCCTGGTCCCTAGCTTGGAGGTGGGCCATAAGGTCAGCTGTGATCCAGGGCAGATGTGCACCCCCTTACTCTGGCCTTTTTCAGTGGGGCATAGTAGTCCCAGATGGCAAGAAATCTGGACTTCAAGAAGCTTAGGGCGGAGTCAACAGAGTTGGCCTTGTGGATGAAGAACCAGTCAGAATTTGCTAAGTCGTTTAGGAGCCCTTCAAGGTCAAGGGGTTTATAAGACCTGATGAGGACAGTCTGTGGTGGAGGTGCTCTGGCTTTAAATATTTTTCTTACTACTTAAATCATGTGGTGATTACTCAGAGAGTCGGGTAGAAGGCCAGCGGCAATTCTCCTGTGTGGGTGCGAGGTGAGGGCCTAGTCCAGTAGGGAGTGGTTCTGAGTTTTGTGATTTAGGCATGTGGGCTCAGTGATATATATGATAATAATATCATCCCTCTCCTGTCTGATCTCCAGTTAGTACATGTTCAGTTCCTTAAGCCCATCACCATAAGATCTGATCTTTTGGCACTCACTCACCCCGGTCACCTTTAGTTGCACCATCTCTAGCCTGCCCTCATCTTTTCTGAGGTAAGGACTCTAGAACTGGGCACAGTACTCCAGGTGAGGCCTCACCAATGATCTATAAAGAGGTAGTAATACCTATTTTCTTCTATTATAAAACACTGTTTCCAATATATCCTAATATCCTATTTACTTTACTATAGGCCTTCTGACACTGACTATTGTTTCAGGGAATCACTAATGATGACTCCTGGATCCCTTTCCTCAGCCGTAGTGCCCAGCTTTATTCTCCCATCCAATACTCTGTTCTGGGATTCTGTTCCCTTGGTGCATCATCTTGCAATTTCGGGCATTGAATTTTAACTCCAAGACAGAAAAAGCAGATCCACTTACAATCATGCCAGCCTGGAAATATCATATGCAAATTAAAAAAAAGGCAATGAAACCAGGCACTAAACTTCCACCAGATAATTTTATTCACTTTACTAAACTAAAAGTAACAAAATTACAAGGTCCAGTACACTCCTTGGATACCAGACAAATGTTAAAAGATGTCCTGACCAGTTTCATACATGCACACTTCCTCAGGGCTGAGGAAGCCAAGGAGAGTAGTGGGCCTCAAAAGTTTGTTAATTTTCTTTACTGTACTAAAATAAAATCATCTGGTGGAAATTTAGTGCCTGGTTTAGCCTTTGTAGGTCACTCTGCATCTCTCCCCAGTTCTCTCTATCATCAACCCTCCCACAGAGGTTAATGTCTTCTGCAAAGATGCAGAACTTGCCCCAGATTTATTCTCCAATGTCGCGGATGAGCTTATTGAAGTGGACCAGACCCAGGACAGATCCCTGTGGCACCCCAGTTGTGGCCGCCTCTTTTCTGATTTAACACGTTTAATCATAATCCTTGGCTAGCTCACCTTTGTCTGTATACAGTTAGGAATACAATATTTTTAAAGCACATGGTTATGAAAATTTTGAAATGACTGCTGCCCCACACAAAATTTGCTGTTTTTTTCTTAATTTGTAACAACAAACCCACCAAGCAACTAGCCATCCAGCATGCACAAACACTTGCTGTCCTAAAGAATACTGTGCATGCTTGGTACAGGTTACTTTTTATTGTTACTTGTTTACAACATTCTAGTGCCATCCGATGACTCCTCGCTGCAACTGTTTCTGAGTGCTAATCAGCTCAATTAGATGGAAAAAAGTTACAGAAAGCAGTCATTATGTAGTGCCATGTGTTTTAAATAAGTTACTGAAAAATAAAGTAACTGTACAAAGCATACCTAGTATTCATTGGGTAATAAGAATCTGGGAGCGGGGTAAGTTTTAGTTTTAAAAATAATTGAGGAAAAATATAGGTTTTCTTATTAATACTACAAGATAAATTTTTACTGGGAGAATTTAGACTAGTAACATATGTATCCCCCGATAAAAAAAAAAATGTTGGTTCTTTAGGTTAAAACAAAATTCCAAAGATGTGGACATGCTTACTGTTACTTCAGCTCCACAGATGTTTTTGAGATGCAAGCAACCCCATAGCAACGGGCATATTTAAACTCATTTATTAGAGATGGTGTACAGCAGGACTGGTGGATAATCTTAAATTGTATAAATTTTAGGTCAGGAGTCGAGGTTTCACTTTTCTCCTTAGATTTCTTTAATATCTCTTTATGGTTCTTTGACATTTGTATGGTATTGATACAGTTCTGGATTTGTAAAAGTTTAAGTAGTCTATAGTCTAGACCTTTCTCCTGTTAGTAAGGTTGTTAGGGTATTTTTATTTTCCTTCCTTAGTATTTCCCTACTTACATTCAGTGTTGGCTCTGGTCAGAGTAAGATGAGACATATACTGCAGTAAACACTGGCCCGTGCCAAAGCTATACCTAGCAGTGATGCATAACTGCCAATATAGTTCAGACTGAATCCTATCTATGTTACTAAACACAAAAGCTCAGTAATCTGCCTGTGCCCTAGTCTTTCTTAATTCCTTGAGCTATTATTGCTGCAATTAAGATATCTGAATATAATTAACTGTCCAGAGGATTTACATTTATTTTTTATTTCAATAATATGAATGATTTCAGTGTGTTACTCTCATACAAGTCTTTACATTTTTTTTTATATTACCCTTATCCCAAGTTGTTCATGAAATATTTCTGAATATACAGTATGAAATAATCCAAGTAGTTATCTCAGCCAAGCAACAAACACTCACAAAAAATGATTTACTCAAAAATTTGGTGCATAATTGAAGTACCACTCAGTCCAACATAAAAGATCATTTTTATTTACTTCTGCTGCTTATGCAGACTACACCTTCAAAGCACAGGAAGATTGACAATTACGAAGCAGAAGTGAGGATGTATGTAATGCAATTAGACTCCTTCATAAACAGATTGTATAACAAAATAAAAAAAATCAGACCACCGCAAAGGTTTACAAGGTGTTCTAGTTTTTTTTTGTTCTTTTTTTTTTTTCTCTCTTCATCCTAATTGATGCCAGATGTCTTCTAGTTCATTTTGGTGGTAACATTTTCAGTTTCTATCATTTAAGAATTTTATGAAAGTTTTAAAATAATTATCTCTCAAGAAAAAAAGATGGCCACCTCATTTTTGCACAGAATAAATATTGAAGACCCGAGGAGGGTAAGAATCCAGACAAAAATGCAAATAAAGCATCCAGAAAACCCAAATCAACAGTTCTGCTAATAATTTTCATAATCATAGTAGAAAATGTGCTTTTTGGAATAACTTTTTTTCATTGTACTGATGCTTTAAAGTCTGTCATTATAGCATAAGTGTATCACTGAGCCTTAAGAAAAATGAGCTGTACAAACAGATTTGCCTACTAGTAAATTGATATAGTATATCTGCACTATATCAATATGCTTGTCAACAGTGGAAGTGCATTCTTAAAACAACAATATATTAAAAATACATTAACATATCGCTATAGTACAAGTCCATTTCCAGTATACATCAACACATTCACAGTGCAGGGATATATCATGTCCAAGTTGATCGGACTATATAACCTTTCCATAAAAAAAAAAAAAGTTTATATCCCTAATAGATCCAGAGTTAGCTATTTTAAATAAATTAACCTCAGAAAGGGTTAATGCAGGATTTGGACTTTTAAATTAAAGTGTGGAGTCTGGTTGACAGGAATACATCATACTGATACGCTTATATATATATATATATATATATATATATATAGGAAATTCAGTTTTACTATATTGACAACCCTATTTACTGTACTAAACACTTCGACATTTTTTTTTTATATAAACACAATGTAAATACTGCATAGTTCCTCTACATTATAGCAATATACTACTAATACGTGAACAAAAAACATATATAGTAAACATTCTATTACAGATACATAAAATAAAAAATGAATTTATGACATTTTTGAAAGATATCTATTGTACATATTTAGTTTTTATTTCATGAGGGGAACAAACTCATTAAGGTAGGTGTACTGCACCACTTTATTAGAGAGTACACTGGGACATCAGACAGGTTTTCAAAGCCCCAAATCCAGTCTTGTGTCCAGGCTATTTTCAAAGGGACTGTGCTGGCCCCATATCCCTGAGCACAGGCAAGCAAGTGAAACTGGCAAACAGTGTTACATCCAGCAGTAGACGCATGCATCTGGGGACCAAGTCTACTTGTCCATCATTTTGTGGACTAAGCAGACTTGGCAAATATTTAGGACTGGCAGTATAGCCTAGAGGTCAGAACAATAACCTGTGAATGAACTTATTTATAACCAGAGGACCCATGTGATCGAAACAATTACAGGCCCATTTCAATTCTGCCTATCCTCTCAAAAGTTTTTGAAAAACTGATCTATACTCAAAACACCATATCGAAACCTTTTCACTCCTTAATCCAGCTCAATCCGGCTTTCACCCCAATCACAGCACTGTCAACTGCCTAAGCTAAAGTAACCAATGACTGGGTCTCTGCTATGGATTCTAAAAAGATTACTGGAGCAGTCTTCTTAGACCTTAGCAAAGCGTTCGACACCATAGATCACAACCTTATAGTGTGCAGCCTTACTAAAATAGGTGCCACCCCTTCCACCACTCAGTGGTTTAACAGTTACCTAACAGGAAGGTCCCAGAAAGTCAAAGCAGGCAGCCTGCTCTCAGCCTCCTTGCTGATTGCCAGGGGGGTCCCGCAAGGCTCCATCCTGGGTCCTATCATTTTTTCCTTGTACCTCAACAATCTCTATTCTCATATAACCAATTCTAACCTGCATTTCTTTGCAGATGATACAGTACTATACTCTTCCGGCTCGTCATTCTCAGAAGTAAGGGACGTACTCCAAGCTGACTTTACCCAGCTTGAACATAATCTTATTATTAACACCAAACTCCTCCTCAATGCCAAGAAAACCAAGGCTATGATCTTGTCTCTTAATAACTTCTCTACTACTACCCCTGACCTACCCAAATACTTTACTGTCACCTCCCTATGTGAAACGTTGGAAGTCATCTCCAAATTTAAATACCTTGGCATTTGGCTAGATAATAAGCTTTCCTTTAATGACCACCTTGACAACCTGGTCCGGAGGTTAAAAGCAAGGTTAGGTTTCTTCCTCCGAAATAGGTTTCTCTCCTCTCAAGACTAGAAGCAGGCTTGTCCAGGCTACTTTCTTCCCCTTACTCTATTATGGGGATATATTCTACACTTCTTCTGCAATCACTGACCTTAATAAATTGGACATCCTCCATCATCATGCCCTGCGACTCATTACAAACTCCCCGTAGCGGACCCACCACTGTGATCTGTATGCAGCTGTTGGTTGGACGTCACTTGCCATTAGACGTACGCTCCATGCTGGTATTTGAACTGTAAAGTTACTCCTGAACAAGCTCACGAGCTACCAAACATCCTTCATCCGCATCTCATGCAGTGCATACTCGCTTAGGAAATCAGACTTTATCTTCCTCAATGTGCCTTCAATTCAAACCTCCTTTGGCAAACGCGCCATATCAAGTACTCTTCCAACCACCTGGAATAAGCTTCAATCCTCACAAACTATCCAGCATTGTCTTCATCAACTTCTATAAAAGGTTAGCTGCATCCAAAATAAAAGATATTTGTAGCCATTTCTAATGACCCTTCTCCACCCACCCTCCCAACAAACAAAATCTGTTCCAGTCCTGATGGAATCCATATAGCTTTTGCACCAGACTTCCATCCCAATTTTTCCACCGTGGCCTAACGTTAAGATCCCTGGATCTATTCCCACTACTCTTCTTTGCCCAGAATATTGTTTTCTCTATATTCTACTCCCCCCACTCTCCCTCCATCCCTCTTATTACCCCTCCCTACTCCTATCTTCTGCTATCTCTCCCTTCCCCTCTTACTCGTTACCTATTCCTTTCTCTACTACATCCCCATTAGTCCTCTTGCTCTCTTCTTGTTCCCCTTTCTCCCTTGCTTCAACCCTTCCTCCTCATTTAAAACTACTCTCTGTCGACTTTACAATCTCCTCTTCCAATGCCTCCCACCAGGTTATGCTCCTTATACCTACCCTGTTATGTCTTAATCGAGCACTATGTATCCTATGTAATTAAACTGTACCTTCTTGCTGTTATGTCTATTTCTTACATGTAATGTGTACTTGACTGCATATTTGTTTCAGGACCTCCTTGTGAATGAGCTTGCTCAACTGAGTGTTTTTCCTGCAATGAACTTGAGCTTGGTACATCCAGCAGACCAGACCTGGGTTTGATTCTCACAACCTCCACTTGCATACTGTGCGACTCTGAGCGAGTCACTTAACTGCCTAGTGCTCCCATGTTGCCCTTAAAAACAGGCACTTGTGCCTAGTGGGCCTTACCAGGTTACCAAAAGACTAAAATAAATAAATAGTGGCAGATTTCATCTACCACTGGATGCATGCTGCCAGAAACCACAGCCAATTGTGGCAAATCAACTGCAGTATCGAAAATAGCATCCACTGCATCTAAGCAGGTTGACACAGTGACTGCTGCAGGACACGGCCATACTGTCTGTGTCAGCATGTTCAAAAATCCAACCCCATGCAAAGTTAAACAGTGTACATACAACACAAGCCCATCAGTAAACTCTTGAAATAATTACAGACATTCAAACATGATCAAAAAACAGAGACCTGATAAAATCTAAAAGCAGTTGCTGTTATTTGTTTAAATAAGATACCATAATTTCAAATGTATTTGGCAAGTGGTTTAAGGTATAAAGAAAATGCAATTCAAAGATCAGATAATCAAACCACAAACTTTAAGGTTTTGGACTGCATATACTGTTGCAGACAACCAGTTATTCCACTGGGATTCTTTTTAATATCCTCGTACTGTTCAGGTCTTTCTTCCTAAGCATCTGAACTATGTTTCTGATTTTTTTTTTTTTTTAAATAGTCTAGCCTGTTACCATGAATACATCCATTAAAAGACAGCAGCACAGCCAATCTGCTGCAAAATCTCCAACTGAAGTGTAATAAAATGACAGCACTGTCATAAAGGCATAAGTCAGGAAGCAGAGAGACCAGGAGGAGTTATACAATTCATAAGTAGTGTTTTACTATCAATAACAGTAAAACAAATCAAAATGGTACAGGATAGCTCTGCATACAGGCAGTACAAAACAAGTCCTACATCTGAGAGTCTGTCAATTTACACTCTCTCTCTCTCTCTCTCAACAAAACACTGCCCTCTTTTTATAAGATGTCTTTTCCTGGCAGTTTACAATCTGTATCCTGTTCTTGTAAGTGCAATCTCCTGTCATTTACAAAATGTACCCAAGCTTTGTCAACTGGTTTCCCGAGGTCAGCCTGAAGAACACATCCAGCCTTTAAAAGGTGCAATAAAACAGAACATTCTGCCCCAGAGCTAGTCTTCTCTGACAATTCTGTAAACAAGCTTGTGGAGGTTAAAATAAATCTCAAGGCGAATCCCCTATATTACAGATTGTTAGTGAAGAGATCGAAATAGCTTTCTACAACAATATAAATTTTTATTTATTTAAACATTTGGTAATGGGGAAAGGTACACTGAGCCAAGGCTCGTTTCCAGGTGCGACCCAAGGAACAGGGAGCATAGGATAAACAGTATACAGGATGCAAATATAAAAAACAAAACTACAGGATACAATAATAGCATCATACAAGTGATATCAGCCGTGGGTATATACAATGCAGACATACAAAACAGTGCAAGTGCTATATGTTGTTATGGGAACATGTGGGGGCTGGTAGGTGGCACAGCTGAGATTTGACAAAGGTGTGTGAGAGAGAGAGTTATGTAGGAGAGGAGGCTGAAAATTCCAGAGAGAGGGGAGCCGATCGCTGTAGGCGGATTTCCCCATGTTTGAGAAGGGAGAAGGAGCGGGAATCCCTAGAATATAAGGAGTATGGTGAGGAGGGAGCAGAAGTGAGATGGACAGAGAGGTAGGAGGTGAGAAGGTTGAACCAGTATTTGGACATAAGGGAGATAGATTGGATGAAACACCGATGGGAAAGGGGAGGGAGCTCCAGGGAGGAGAGAAGAAAGCAGTGGCGAGTCCTAAAGGGAAAATTAGAGGCAAAGCGACAGAAGGTGTAAAAGAGGGAGTCAAGACTAGCAACAGAGGAGGTGGGTGCGGTGCAGTACACTGTGTCAGCAGAGTCAAAAATAGGCATTATCATTTTAGTTGGAAGTTCCTGATGAACAGGGAGACGGAGAGAGTCCCTGTTGCAGTAAAGGATGCCGAGCTTAGGGCAAAGTTTTGAAGATATGTAATTGATATGGTTTGAGAAGTTTAGTAGAGTGTCCAACCAGATGCCTAGATAATTATAGGATGCAACTTTGTTAAGTGAAGTGCTGTCTAGAGAAGTGATCGGCAGGGTGGGAGAGTTTTGGCTAAACCTTGAGAGGTTCCGAAAGTCATACAGTTTTTGATGCGTTTAATTTGAGTTTTTTAGCCTGGAACCAAGATTGAACCAAGTGGAAATCCTGTTGTAGGGTGCCTTGGATCGCAGTAGGGTCAGAGCTGGAGGTGAATAGGATGGTATCATCCGCATACATATGGATGAGGGATTTGGAGCAGACAGACAGGAGGTCATTTATGAAGATGGAGAAAAGGATGGGGCCAAGTATAGAGCCTTGGGAGTCACCCGCTAGGATAGGGAGGGGAAGGGGAAGAGGAGTTTGTGATCTTGACCGATTGGACATCTGTTTGTGAGGTACAAGTTAAACCACTGTATGGCAGGAGGGGCAAGCCCTGCATCCTCGAGTGAGTTTAGGAGCAGTGGATGGGATACTGAGTCAAAGGCCTTAGCCAGGTCAATGAAGAGTGCAGTAGTAAGGTGGCCTACTATGATTGGGTAACCAGGCAGTTGGACAGGGGCCATGCATTGGATGTCCTGTATCTGGACTTCAGCATCATGCAAATCAAAAACAGTGTTACATGAGGTTCAAGACTTGTTTGTTTAGGGTACAGTTTCACATAAATAAAGTGCATTTCATTAAGGTAGCAGGGTAGGGCTAGCCGTAGTAGGAAATAACATGTCAGCAATACAGCGAGTTTATGGCAGAAAGATGATGAGGGAAGGGTGATAGTAAGCAACCAGAGCGGTGTTATCAAAAGGACGTGACGTGGGTAGGGAAAAAGGAGGAGGGGTAAGGTGGTGAAAGAGGGAGGAAAGCCAAAAGTATGAAAATCAATATAAGAGAGGTTAGGGAGGGAGAGGGGTAGTCGAGAAAAGAGGTAAAATCAAGTGGCTCAGTTGGTCATTAGTTTACACAGTTGCAGGTTGAGACACTCTTTAGATGGGACCGAAGCCCTCTTTTGAAATGACTCAGTTTTGTGCCTCTGGTCAGCATGTCAGGCAGATCATTATACCATTTAGGGCCCCTAAAGGTAATGGATTTCTGGGCCAATGACGTGTGCTTGAAAGGGACTTGGAGTCCACCTTTTGATGCACTTCTAGTTTGCTTAGTTTGCACTGCCTTCTTGAACAGACTGTATAGGGAAGCTGGCATAAGGCCTAGTTGTGCTTTGTTTAAAAAAAAAAAAAAAAAAAAAAAAGTCAGGCAGGTTTGGTACCAGACTCTTAAGTGCAGCAGAAGCCAGCCAGTCTGTAGAGGACACAGGTGTGAGTCCAGCGGTCGGCCCAAAGTGCCAGAAGACAGGCCCTGTTAACAACGGTTTTTATCCTGCTAAGGGCAGTGTCTGACCCTGCAATGTATATTGGTAATCCATAGTCAATGGATGACAATACAGTGCTGCCTGTGGCTATTTTGAGGGCAGCAGGTGCCATCGAACGCTTGTTTCTATAGAGGATGCCCAGTTTCATGTTAGCGGTTTTGACAATATGATCAATGTGGTGAGAGAAATTGAGAGTGTCGTCTAGGTAGACACCCAGACGTTTAAAAGAGGAGACTTGTTCAAGTGTGTCTCCTTTTTGGTTCAGTATACGAAGTGGGCAGAAATTCCTTTTTTTCAGGGGAACAGAGAATAGCATGCTTTTTTTTTTTTTTTATGGTTTCGTATCAATTTGTATTGGCAGAACCATGTTTCGAGTTTGTGGAAGCTGTCGAGTAAGCCTTTCATGATGTCTGCATGGTCCCTACCAGGGACTGATAAAACCGCATCATCTGAATATAATAAGATACTTGCTGTGCAGGCATCAGGGAGGCAGTTAATGAACAGGCTGAAAAGGAGTGGTCCTAATATGCACCATTGTGGGACTCCCAGGGTCACTACCTTAAGGTCTGAGAGTGTCACCAATTCTAACTCCTTGAGTTCTTTGAGACAGGCAGCTGCGAAACCAGGTGACTGTGTCTGGAGCCAATCCCATTGTGAGCAGGGTGTGTAATAACAGCTGGTGGTTAACTGAGTCAAATGCTATCAGAAACATCATAGAGAAATAAAAATATACTGATGATGAATTGAATTAGGTTCAAAATATATTCTTGCTAAAAAAAAAAAAAAAAAAAAAAACACATGATGAAATTTTTTGCTGACTGACAAATACTGCTGCTTTAAATAAACTATCTGGCCGCCCACTGGCCCAGATCATATGGCCAGGCTGGAAGAAAAAATTACTCACCTTAGTAATTGCTTTTCTTCTCATGGAGTCTTGATATTATACAATAGCAGTCAGCCACTGCAGCTGAACTGCCCCGAGAGGAAGGAGTTAACCCAGAAGATCTGAGTTCTACAGCGAGGGCTGTCCAGCCTAAAGTTTCATCTGGCAGTTTCAAATGAAACTGTCAGATCTTTACGCTAACATCAAAGGACGGAAAGTCTGTGTGAAAAACTACACTAGCCCATGGCTACCTACTAGTAGTAGTAATAACAACAATATAAAGAACAAAGAAACACTCAGAGCCATAACAACAAAAATTGATGGTATTATGGTTCGTTTTACCACCCTTGACAAGCACATATGAACCCCCCCTTTCCCCAAAGACTCAAGTCCAGGAAGGGGGCAATATGAATAACCTAAATGAAACAATCTAGATCCCTAACCCAAAGGAAAAGAGGGTAAGGGAAAAACTACAATGGCATGACACAGTGCTTGCACCAATTCGCCACCCCTACCCAAGTGGAAGTTCTGAGAGGGGCAGGAGGGTGGTTATAATAAGTAAGACTCCATGAGAAGAAAAGCAATTACTAAGGTGAGTAATTTTTCAAACACCATGAAGTCTTGTATATTATAACAATAGCAGATTACACAGCAGTACCTCCATGGAGGAGGGTCAGAACCCACTTAGGAAATAGGCTCTGAAGCAGCTGTGCCAAACCGAGCATCTCTCCTGGACTGGACATCCAGGAATAATGCTTTGTAAAGGTGTGAACTGTCTTCCAGGTAGCAGCTTGACAAATCTCCAGAATGGGATGTCTCTAGCAGCCGCTAGAGACGCAGCTGTACCCCTGGTGGAGTGGGCCCTCAATCCTGAGGGGGGTACTCTACCCAGTTTCTGATAGAATTGGATACAAGAAACAATCCACCTTGCAATTGTTCTCTTAGTGGCAGGTTTCCCTTTGCCAACCTCGCCATAGGTAAGAAAGAGTTGGAGGGATTCGAACCTATGACCTCTGGTGCGCTCCAAATAGTAGCTTAAGGCTCTTGATATCCAAGCTGTGCAGTCTCCTCTCACCTGAGGAAGAATGCTCAGTGAAAAATACTGGGAGAGAGATAGATTGATTCAGGTGGAAATCAGAAACCACCTTAGGTAAAACTTTCTATTAGTCCTGAGGACTACCTTATCTCTGTGGAAAGAGATAAAATCTTCTTCCACTGACAGGGCCTGTAGCTCACTTGCGTCTGGCAGAGGTGATAGCTACTAGGAAAACGGTTTTCAAGTTAAATACTTGAGCTCTGCAGAAGACAGAGGCTCAAAGGGGTTGCATTAACTGAGCAATGAAATATTCAGGTCCCAGGCGGAGCTGGTTCCCAAAAAGGAGGGTTAGTATGAAAACCCTTTAAAAACTTGAGAACACCGGTGAGAAGAAAGGGAGGCAGGCTTCCTGCTGACACAAAAGCAGAGACAGCTGCCAGATGAACCTTCAGGGTAGCTGGTCTAAGGCCTAGGGAATTCAGATGGACCAAATAGTCCAGTAGAATGGGAAGATCAGCAGATTCTGGGATAATCTGCCTCTCAGAGCACCAGATGAAAACCTCTTCCACTTAGAATTATAAGTGGCTCTAGTGGAAGGCTTCTTGAAGCCTTTAAATATCCATGACACCTTGAGAAAGGTGGAAGTCAGCAAATTCTAGCTCCTCAAGAGCCAAGCCTTGAGGTGGAGGGATTTGAGGTCCGGATACCACACTCTCCCCTGTGCACAGGCCAGTAAGTCGTGGACTCTGGGCAGGCTCAGGGCAGGGTGGACTGCCAAGGACAGGAGCAGAGGGTACCAGGGCTGTCTGGCCCAATCTGGGGCAATCAGAATCACTCTGCAAGGTTGAGATCTGATTTTTACTAGTACCCTGAAAAGGAGAGGAAAGGGGGGAAAGGCATACAGGAACTTCCCTTTCCAGTCCAACAGAAAGGCGTCCAGAGGGACTGAGCCCAGAACTGGAGGCCTGCAACAGAAAAGAGGAAGTTGGTGGTTGTCTGGGGCTGCGAAAAGATCTATCTGAGGAGTGCCCCATCTGGCAAAGACAGGCCCCAGCACTTGTGGATTCAGAGCCCATTCATGATGGCCTGAGAAATTCTGCTGCGGGCGTCCGAGGACATTGTCCTTCCCTGGGAGATGAACCGCCATCAGGAGGTGTTCAGAGAGTAGTCAGAGACCACAACTTCATTGCTTCGTGCACAAGGCTGAAGACCGAGTGCCCCTTGCTTGTTGATGTACCACATTGTGGTGGTATTGTCTGTCCTGACTTGAACCACTTTGTTCTGGACAGAATCTGAAAACACCAAGAGCTAAAAAGACAGCTCTGGAGTTCCAAAAGACTGATGTGGAGCAGAGACTCCTGAGGAGACCATACCCCTGAGTGGCAAGGTCGCCTAGGTGAGCCCCCACCCTAACAGGGAGGCATCCGTGGTGAGGTGAGGGAGTGAGAAATGGGAATGAAGGGAACCCCTGTCTTAAATTGCTCTGGACCTGCCACCAGTGGAGGGCTAGGATCAGAGTTTGAGTAACTGGGACCAACTTGGTAAGGGTCCTTCCTTTGAGACCAATAGGCCCTCAAATGGAACTGAATGTCCCTCATCTGGAATCTTGCTCCCTGCACGACAGCTGTGGAAGCAGCCATGTGCCCGAGGAGTTGCAGAAAATGCCTTGCTGGTCGAGAGACCGAGAGGGTAAAGGAGGATGCCAGGCGATGAGTCTGTCCACCCTTTCCGAGGGAAGAAAAGCCCTGGCTAACCTTGTGTTCAATTCTGCGCCTATGAAAGTTAGGGACCTGAACTGGTTCCAGAACTGACTTTGGTAAGTTTAGCAGGAATCCCAGGAAGTGAGAAGCTGGGTGACTTGCAGAGTGGGATTTCACCTGACCTGGAGACTGACCCAAAATGAGCCAGTGGGCAGGTGAGGAAACACAGCAACCCCTTGCCTTTCTAAGTGAGCCACTACTACAGCGAGACATTTTGTGAATACCCTTGCGAGAGGTAAGGTCAAGGCATTGCCCTGAACTGGTAGTGGCCTGAGGGCAGTTGAACCTGAGGTACTTTCGGTGAGAAGGCCTGATCAGAACATGAAAATAGGCATCCTTGAGGTCCAGGAAGCTAGCCAGTCCCTGGCCTTAGGGAAGGCAATATCATTGCCAGAGTCAACATTTTGAACTTTGGTTTCAACAGATGCTTGTTCAAGTATCTTAAATCTAGAATGGGCCGCCATTCTCCTGTCTTTTTTGGGGTAAGAAAGTATCTTGAATAAAGCCCCTTGCCCTGATGGCAAGGAGGAACCCTTTCCACTGCTTTGCAGTCCAGCAGAGCAGAAACCTCTGCTTCCAAAGCAAGGGCTTCTGAAGGATTTGCAGGTGGAAAATGCCTGGCTCTCATCTTTGAAAGTGTTTGAAGTTGAGAACCAGACCCTGGCCTATTACCTCCAGAACCCATCTGTCTGAGTTAGGGACAGCCAGTTCCGCTGAAATAGGCCAACCTGCCCCCCACTGGTACAGGAGAATCGCCCTGACACCCCATCAGGGTGCCTGCTTAGCAGCAGCCTTAGGCTGAGGGAGGGGACGGTCTACTTGTGCCACGCCTACCCTGCCTCTGAAGAAACCTCTCACAGACAGCAGAGGAGGCTTGAAATGGTAAAAGGGCCTGCCCTACCTCTGGGAGACGCCTTTGTGGCATGGCATGCTTCTCCTTAGCCTGGGCACTTTTGTAGGTAGTTCTGTATTCATCCATCTTTTTATATAGTTTTCTGTTTGCTCCCAAAAGAGAATTTCCCACTACAGGAAAATCCATAGCCTTTGACTGGGTATCTTGGGACAGATTAGTGCATCTGAGCCATGCCAACCTACGGGAAGCTACAGAAGTGGCCATGACCCTAGAAGAAACATCATTAACATCAACAGCAGTATGAAATTGAACTTAGAGGCTTCAATGCCATCAGCAGCCACCTGTTCCAACTCACTAGCCAGCTGGCCATGGGCCTGCTTGGCTAACTGCAATACTGTGTCCCACCTAGATTTCTGATATCTAGCTACATAAGCCATATAATTTGCCTGCCTGAGTCCCAAAGAAGCTGCCATATACTGTTTCTTCGCCATGGCATCAATCTTCCTGGAATTCTTATCAGGAGGATGTGAGGCCAGAGGAATATTAGCCTTGTCACAGGCTGCAGCTTGTACCACACCTACATGACTACACTGCTCAGTAAGGAAGTCTGTATCCGAGCCTGACAAAGTATACCTTCTGTCCATTTTTTTTTTATCTACAGGAGGGACAGAATGAGGATTTTTTAAAATCTTTGTTGTTTGCTTCCTAAATGACTTATGCAAAGGAATAGACAACCTCCTAGACTCTGGAATATCCATCATTTCCACATAATCAGGCTCCTCTTGCTCATCCACAGCCTCCTCTAAAGGAAGCTGGAGGGTTTCTGCAACCTTTTTGTAAAAAATAAAGAAAGAAGGGGACTCAGACAGAATAGGAGGAGATTCTAAAGGTCTGTCTGGAGAAATGTCCGGTTCAATGGGCACGTCCAGACCCCCCCAGCCACACATATATTGATCAAATTCCTCCTCCCCCTCCTGTGGTTCATAAAAATCCTCAACTTCAAAATCCTGAACCACTGGGACTGAACGAACTAACCTTTACCAGCTGTTGGTGGTTCTACAAGATCCCTGAGACAGTTACTGGACAATCTGAATGGCTTTAGCTATCTCTGCAGCAGTTGGAGACACAATTTTGGACTCAGACCTACTGATTTCCTTGTCTTTTACTTGGGACTGGTTCCTCTGAACCAGCCTTCCTTTGCCGAGGAAGTCTCGCCTGGTCAGAGGCACTCCCTCTGGTCCAGTGGGTACTGGACCGGCTGGCCATCCGGGTCAGCGGACTATTTGCCTCTCGCTCCTGAGCCGCCCAATCTCTTCTCCAGGGTGGCTGCAGGGAATTTTTACACACCTGGCAGTCTGACAGGAGGTGGTCAGCCCTCAGACAATAAACACAGTGGTGTGTGGCCTTGGCAAAGGCGCCCCACAGACATCACAGTGTTGAAACCCAGTGGGCCCGGTTTTTCTTTTGCCTTCAGACATAATGCCAGCCTAACCAAAACTTGCCCTTTGATGGCAGTGCCAGGCAAGATCTTATCGGTTCCTAACCGTGTCACGGGTATTTGAAAAACCGTTATAATTCCGGTTTTAGAACCGATAAGAACTGGGAACCGCACTCTAAAACCCACTGTACACTTTTAAAATGCAAAAAACAACCGATCGGTTCAAAACCGAACCGATAATTAATTTTCCACACAGACTTAAATTTTAGTACTTACGGTTACCAGATAGAGCTTTAAAACCGAAATGCGGTAAAATAATAACTTTTGCCGGTTCAAATGAACGAAAATACTGCTTGAACCGAGAATGAACCGAGCTGAAGGAGCTGATCTCGAGCGACTGTTCAGTGAAGCGGAGTAAAGAATCTGACAGTTTCATTTGAAACTGCCAGATAGAGCTTTGGGCACAGCGCCCTTGCGTTGTAGAACTCCAGATCTTCTGGAGTTAACTCCTTCCTCTCCGGGGCAGTTCAGCTGCAGTGGCTGACTGCTATTGTTATAATATAGCAAGACTTCATGGTGTTTGAATACAGTGCTTTAGAAGGCTACACTTACATAGCTACATAGACACAGTCCGCAGACAAGGGCCTATGGCCCACCGAGTCTGCCCATTTAAGCTTGTAAGTTCACTTTATGTTTTTCTAGAAGTCTGTTGCCCTTTAACCCCGACCTCCAGAATTCCCTTATGTCCATCTCATAGTCTTAAATCCCGTGATTGTTTCAGGCCCCACCACTTCCTCTGGCAGGGTGTTCCACTTGTCCACCACCCTTTCTGTGAAGAAATTCTTCCTCACGTTTCCTCTGGTTCGCCCTCCCTCCAACTTCATCCCATGCCTTAGAGTCCTGGAACATCTTTTTCGCAGGAAAATAGTGTATTCCTGCACCCTGTTCCTCCCTGTAAGGTACCTGTATCATCATATTCTCTCATTCTCTCATTCCTCCAGGGAGTACATATTCAAGTCCTTTTGCCTGTCCTCATAGGACTTGTGATGCAATCCCTGTACTATCTTTGTTGCCCTCCTCTGAACCTTCTCTACCTTATGTCCTTACGTAGGTAAGGTCTCCAGAACTGTACATTGTACTCTAGGTGGGGCCTCACTAGTGTCTTGTATAGTGGAATTATGACCTCCCCTTTTTGCTGGTGATGCCCCTGTCTATGCATCCCAGCATCCTATTTGCTTTACCTGCTGCACTGTCGCACTGCTTCCCTACCTTGAGGTCAGAGATGATAACCCCAAGGCCCCTTTCCTGCTTGGTGCATGCTATATCCTCACCCCCCCCCCCAACTGATCTGTTGTTCCAGGCTTTTTGTGCCCCATATGCATTATCTTGCACTTCTCTGCACTGAATTTCAACTGCCAAACCCTTGACCATTCTTCAAGCTTCTGCAGGTCCCTCCTCATTCTGTCCACACCTCTGGCGTGTCCACTCTGTTACAGAGCTTTGAGTCATCAGCAAACAGGGAAATTCTGCCTTCTAGGTCCTGCACAATGTTGCCGATGAAGATGTTGAATAGGACTGATCCCTGTGGTACCCCACTGCTCACTCTTCCCTCTGTGGAGTGACAGCCATTTACTACCACCCTCTGTGTCCTGCCACCCAGCCAATTACCCACCCACCGCACTACTGTCCTGCCCACTCCCATATTCCCCAGTTTGTTTCATAGCCTTCTATGTGGCACAGTGTCAAAGGCCTTGCTGAAGTCCAGACAGGCCACATCCACTGCCCTCCCCTGATCCATCTCCCTTGTCACCCAGTCGAAAAATTCAATGAGGCTGGTCTGGCATGACCTCCCCCCGGTGAAACCATGTTGCCTTGGGTACTGTAGTCCATTGGCAACCAGATGTTCCACAAATCTCTCCTTCAGTAGTGCTTCCATGATCTTCCCCACTACCGAGGTCAGGCTGACTGGTCTTCAGTTCCCCGCTTTTGTACAACAGGACTACATATGCTGTCCTCCAGTCTTTGGGTACCTCCCCTGTTTCCAGTAATCAGCTAAACAGGATTGCCAAGGGTACAGCTACCATCTCTCTTAGTTCCTTTAGGACCCCGGGGTGCACCCCATCTGGCCCCATTGCTTTATTGACTCTTATTCCTTCCAGTTCCTTTAGGACCCCTTTCCCATGTAAAGGGACTTGTGTCCATTTCTGTGCTATTCCCACCTGTTGTAGTCCCTTCAGGCCCATTACCCTCCTCTTCCTCACTAAAGACTGAGCAGAAATATCTGTTCGGTATGTCAGCTTTACTGTTGTCATCCTCCACGCAGCTCCCATCCTCCCCTTCAGTCTCACTATCCCTCCCTTTGCCCTTCTTTTTTCACTTATGTACTGTAAAAGGTTTTGTCCCCTCTACCCACCGATTTTGTGATGCACTCTTCTGTCTTTCTCTTACTGACCTCCCCCCGCCTCCCTTTGCTTCACCTGGTACTTCTCCCTATCCCCTTCTGCCTGTGTCTTTTTGTACTGCCTGAATGCAATATTTTTGGCTTTCACCTTCTCCGCTACCTCCTTGGAAAACCATAATGGCCTCTTCCTTTTCCCCTTGCTAACCTGCTTAATGCATAATTCTATTGCTTTGTAATCCCCTGCTTTAAATATTGCCCACTGTTCCTCAACCCTGATTCCCTGCCCATTCCCAGTAATGCCTCTTTCAAGCATCTCCCATTTTCAAAAGTCCCCCAATCCAGGATATGTGTTTTTGTGTGTTTTGGTACTGCTCCTTCTGTGATTTCAAACCACAGTGACAGGTGGTCACTGTTCCCCAGGTACTCCCCACCATTACCCCATCAGACTGTCCCAGTTTATTAGCACAAGATCCAGTATTGCCTTCTGCCGAGTCGATTCCATGACCAGTTGCTTGAGGAAGGCACTTTTTGTAGACTATTGGTTCACCCTGTGGTCCGGGCATCCTTCCAGGGTACCCACTTGGCAGGGTCTCTACTCCTGCCTGAAACCCCATATGTCAGTGAACTCATCCGACTGCCCAGGCAGGTCCAGACCCCGGATCACCCGGGGTTGGTCCCACCCTCCCTTGGCAGCGGTACCACGATGAAGGACCTACCTGGTGGCGGAGTGGCTGTGATTTCACTGCGCGCCAACAGTGTTGGATGACCTGCCCCTGGGGTCCCCAGGTCCCATCATCCCCATGGCTCTGCAGCGGGCTTTTCTGTGCTGCATGCATTGCTCGGGTGTGGACGTGCAATGGCGTCCTGCTCACGCTAGGCATGCTCCCGTGCCCGGATGAAAGACACCTGCCACCACCCAATCCCCTTTCACATCCCCACGCTGACTGCAACCACTATCCCTTCCCTCCAGAGGTCGCTAGTGCTGCACGCGGGAGAGCCCATCCACCCCAGGAGAGGAGATGAGAGCTGTCCTCTGGATGTTTGATCTTACTCCTCCGCTGCTGACCCCCGATGACCCAGGCTTGTTCCCGAACCCAGGTCGCCACTGTGGTGCGAGGTGTGGCGACCAGCGACTCAACCCTCAGTGCCACCAGGCCAGTGAGGAAGGCACTTTGAAGGGAGTCCAGGACAAATCTGCTCCTGGTTGCTGCTACTGCTGGGAGGCTCCAGTCCACGTCTGGAATACTGAAGTCTCCAACCAGCACTTCCCAGCTCAGGGAAGAAAACTGCAGTTCCCAGCACTGCAGCAAACCCTGTGGGGACCAGACAGCATGCACCCACTAGGGTATGGCTAAACCATTCAAAGCCAGCAGTAGTCCCTGGGAGCAGCATCCAGTGGATGACATGTGGTGGGTGGTTAGGGAAATAAAATGTTGGAAAACACTGGGCCATTCTGATGACATTCTCAAGCACTGCATAGTGGACTCCTGTGATCTTGATCCTACACCGCTAATGGCAGACAGGGCATCAGCCCAAGGACTAGTTGTACAACACCGGGAGGATAAAAAGGTAAAATAACTACTGTAGAACCACATAGATATGTCATTCTATAGTAGTTGCCTTTCAACAGTAGATGTCACACTGCAGTAAATTTCTAAAATAAGCAATTTTTTTTCTTTTAATGTGGGATGCAGTTCTTCTATGTTATGTCACAGAGCACAGCTGCATTGTCCCACCTCATAGCCCAGGGAACCACTGCCTGCAATTAAATGTGCTGCTCAACTGTCTGAAAGTGGATATAATTCTTCATTTATGAGCATGAGACAACCAAAGGTTACCTGGATATTTTAATGTTCCACAACGAAAGCATACCCAATTTTTTTTTTTTGTTTACTGTATATCACTTCAAATGTAACAAAAAAGCAAATTAACATCCTACTGCAAAATAACTTATTACTTGCTCTGTTTATTGGTAATAACATGTCTTAAGATTTTTTCTCCACAGAAATGTAAGTGAATTTCCAATTAGCCTCCAGTTTTCACATATCCACGCTCTAGATCATTTTATTAGCGATCATCTAAAAAAAAAGAGTCCCGGAGTGAAAATAATTAATGCAAATTTTTTTTGTGTTAGAAAAATCCTCATTAAGTGGTTCATTATTTCCTATTGATTTACCCATAAAAGGGGTCTGAATGAGAGGGGGACCTAGTAGCATGTGGTGCTGTTAAGACAGTAGTTTCTCTGACCCCTGGTGCTTTGCTCACGCTTCACAGAACCATCTCAATGGAAATGATAAAGCATGACACTAACACCGGCACCAGGCCAAGAAATAACATTTAATTTCCAAGTTCAACATTTTAATTTTCAGTAAGTGAGAAATATTGACAATTGTCTGTGAAAAGGACTCAAAAGCTTCTGATTTCTGAAAAACGTCTCATAACCAGAAAGCATTTTTCTGTATTTTGATACAAGTGTTTTATGTCTATTGTGATCCCTTTCCCTAGGAAATATTTGCATAATTGTGTGAAAAAACTTCTGGTAAAGCTATGAGGTTATCACTTTCTAAAATGCTGTAAACATCAATAGATAAGTGCTGTGAATAAATGAGGGTTAAAATGGATGGCTACTGGCTCAAAGGCACACAATACCACAAAAGGGTGGCCGTTCTGAAGTAAGGGAACCCATTATTGCGACAATTTCTAGTTTCCAGAGCATCTTGTGACTGCTATACCTAACCTTTGCAGACAGCTAAATGCACTGGGACCTCCCTCTTTTACCATTCGCCCCTGTATAGCCCTACCCTGTTGCTGCGCTATTCCACATTCAGCACTTCCTTCCTTTATCCTTTTCCTGTCCCCATCCCTGCCCTCTTTTCACCCTACCTCATCCCCCTTCCTCTACCCTCCACTCCCTCCTCCTCCTCCGTCTGTTTCCTCACCTTGTTCTCTCCTTCTACCCCGTGGATCTTTTCCTACATAAGCTACATTGTGGCACCTCCCTCCTGCTCTTATTTTGCTCCTTCCACTCCCCAATTTGCCCCCTATCTTTATCTCTTTGTAATCCCTTCCACCCCTCTTCAGACAAGGCCACTGGCTGCACTTGACAATATTTATCTTGCCATATTATTCTTTTGTTTATGTAATTACTTTCCCCATGTTGTACTACTTACTGAAACCATTGTAATTTGTTATTCTTGTGACTTGATGTGGAACTTCTGTAAAAGAGCCCTGGGCTCAGATGTCTTTCCAATTTGTTAAATAAATAAAATTATAATCTTTTTCCCCCCCCATTGTAGGTTGAAATTCAAGCAGATGTCTTCATATTTGCAGACTGTAAAAACACCAGAGAGCATACTGAGAGAACCAGGGCCCATTTCATGGATAATCTGGCTTGCACAGACACATGCTCTTCCACACGGAAACATTTATTTTCCTCAAGGTGGTCAGATCCTATGATTAGGACAGAATGATGATGTGAGCCAGGATGTTCTTGTTCAATTCCCTCCACTGCCACAGACACTCTGTGCAATCACTGACAAGTCACTTAAAGGGGTATGGTCAATCCATCTGGCCAGATATTATTTCTAGTTCAAAAAAGAGCATATTTTGTGATTGCTCACGTACTATACAATGTGATTACATAGCTGGTTATTTTTAAAAGGGGTACAGAAAACTGATCATGACTGGCTACCAGACATTTCAAGTCCCTTGAATAACTACTAGAAAACCCGAGCTCTTCCTCTCTGAAGGCATACATAAAATAGATATATAATATTCATGTTGTTGCCTGGATGTTCCAATAAAAACTGTAAAGAAGGCATTTTAATTTAGACAGGAACAGCAAATAAAAATACCTTACAAATTTTGAGCCATCAGGCATCTGTTCATTTGAAATGTTATTAGATGAAGTTTCTCCATAGTGAAATACCATTAGTATCTTCTGATGCTGTAGCCAATATTTTATCAAGTGTTGTTCCCCTCCATTTACATACAAAAGCTGGATACTCGCCCTCCCGAAGAAAGAGACTGGAAGCTAGTACAATGCTGAAAAGCTACCTGTTAGCGTGAAACACTAAGTGCAAAGGGTCTCACTAAATGTATCTTTTTACTTCTGTGTGCACCTAATAAAGCACCTTTTCAACACTGGACCAGATTCCTAGTCTCTTTCTGCAGGAGAAGAAATACCCAGGTGTTTGCTCGGAGGAGGACAAATTGGAGCAGAGAACTCACTACAGCGAGTATCAGCAGGTAATCACCCTGAAAAAGACAGCATTCCTCTCACGGGTGATTACTGCTGGGAGGAACTGGATGGATCAGCTCTTCAACACTGTTGAAAGACTAGTGACAGAGTAACAAACCAGGTCTCTGTACAGTCTTGTACAGCTTCCCCCCCCAAACAATGCAAGGAGTTCGACCAGTTATTTTTGGACAAGGTGTCTGCCATCTGGGCTAGGATCTCCCCAAGCAGCCTGTCACTGGCTGACAGTGTCCATTCTCTGCAGGCTGTAGGCTCTCCATCTCTGTGGGATGAGTCTGAGCCAGTTTCTGTGGATGACATCTCCCAGGTGCTCTCTAGTTTGCAACCCACCTTCTGTTCATTGGATCGTGGGCTGACCACACTTCTTTTAGAGTGCTGGGATTCGCTCAGTCCAATTGTGGTCGAGATCATCAGGCATTCCCTTTAAGAGGGTGTCTTTCCATCTGCCCTCAAAAAAGCTGTGGTGAGGCCTCTCCTCAAGAAGGCTTCTTTGGACCCTGATGATCTCTCCAACTACAGACCAGTTTTGAAACTTCCTTTCTTTGGGAAGTTGATCAAGAAGGTGGTGGAGCTGCAAATGGTACAGCACCTGGAAACATACAATCTCTACAATCTGGTTTCCGGCCTTGCCATAGTACGGAGACTGCCCATAGTCCAGATGCACATGATCTCCTTTTAACTAGGGATAGTGAATGTCGTTAGAGCCTCGCCTCATCCTTCTTGACCTATCAACAGCATTTAAAACTGTGGATCATGGGGTGCTTCTGGATCACCTTAGAATTAGTCAGACTGAGAAGGACAGGCAGGTGTATCAAATGAAGCAGAGTGAGGCAGGGAAAGCAGTCAGGTGTGCAAAAGTGCAAACAGAGGAGAAAAATGCCAAGGCAGTAAAGAAAGGGGATAAGATATTTTTAGATATGTAAGTGAAAGGAGGAAAACCAAGACAGGGATAGTAAGATTAAAGGGGAAAAGGGGGGTGGAAGGGGATCAAGTAAAAGCAAACATCCCTAACAAATACTTTTGTTCAGTGTTTACAGTGGAAGACAAAGGTGAAGAACCACAGATTAGGGGCAGGGGCATAGAGGGAAATGAGGCAGGCACAAACCCATGTACAGTGGAGAGAGTCATGAAGAAACTAGCACATCTGAAAGTTGACAAGGCTATGGGGCCAGACTGGGTACATCCCAGGATATTGAAAGAGTTCAGGGAGGTGCTAGCTGCACCACTGACTATCTTGTTCAATCACTCACTGGAGACGGAGGTGGTTCTGGAGGACTGGAGAAGGACTGATGTAGTCCCACTTTACAAAGGTGGCAGCAGGGAGGAGGCTGGCAATTACAGACCAGTCAGCCTGACTTTGGTGGTGGGGAAATTAATGGAGTCACTATTAAAGGAAAGAATGACGTGGAACCTTTGTAAAAGAGCCTCAGCTCAAAAGGTATTGTGCTAATCCTAGACATAAAGAAAGAAAGAAAGAAAGAAAGAAAGAAAGAAAGAAAGAAAGAAAGAAAGAAAGAAAGAAAGAAAGAAAGAAAGAAAGAAAGAAAGAATGAATTGTGGAGTATCTTGAAAACAGGGGCTTACAGGACGTGAGGCAACATGGATTCACAACTGGAGGTCATGTCAAACTAAAGTTGATAGATTTCTGACTGGGTGACTAGGGAAGTAGATCAGGGTGGAGTGGTGGATGCTGCCTACTCAGATTTCAGTAAGGCCTTTGACTCTGTTCAACATAGGAGACTAGTGAACAGGCAGGGTAGCCTGGGTGTGTGTGTCCAGGGGTGTTAAATTGGGTAAGAAATTGGTTGGGGGACAGGAGACAGAGGGTGGTGGTAAACAGAGCTCACTCCGAGGAAGAAAGCATGACCAGTGTAGTGCCGCATGGATTGGTACTGGGTCTGGTTCTCTTTAATGTCTTTATTAGTGACACTGAAGAGAAGCTAAAAAGGAAGGTATGTCTTTTTGCAGATGACACTAAGATCTGCAATAAGATAGACACTCCGGTGGGGGTGGGTAGAACGAATGAACAGTGACCCAAGGAAGCTTGAAGAGTGGTCAAAAGAGTGGCAACTGCAATTCAATGTGAAAAAGTGCAAAGTCATGCACTTAGGGCACAGAAACCCAAGGCTGGAATACAAGTTGGGGGCGGGGGGAACTGGTACAGACGTACAGTAATCCACTAAGCAGGAAAGAGACCTGGGGGTAATAGTCTCTGATGACCTAAAGCTGGCCAGGCAGTGTGAAGGGCTACTGGGATATTAGGGTGCACAGGGAGGGGTATCACGAGCAGAAAGAGGGAGGCAGTTATGCCACTGTGTAAGAAACTGGTGAGACCTCACCTTGAGTACAATGTTCAGTTCTGGAGACCACATCTTAGAAAGGATGCAGACCAAATTAACAAGGTCCAGAGAAGAGCGACTAAATGGTGCTGGGCCTGCATAAGGAGAGGTTAAAAGATCTCAATATGTATACCTTTGAGACTGGGGGAGATAATAGAGACGTTCAAATTTCTCATGGAGTATAAACAGGGTTCAAGTGGAAAGCATTTTTCAGAAAAAAATTTTCAAGAATAAGGGGACATGCTATGAAGTTGGAGGGGAGCAGATTCAGGGGAAATGTTAGAAGATACTTCTTCACAGAAAGGGCGGTGGATGCTTGGAACAATCTCTCAGCAGAGGTGGTAGAAGCAAAAACTGTAACATGATTCGAGAATGCATGGGTAGATACAAGGCATTTTATTAGTTTGTGATGATAGGGCAAAAGCCAGAGACCAAGTAGGGTCTACAGTATCACAACAGGTAGCGAAAATGGGCAGGCCAAGTGGGCCTTATCTGCCAACAATATCTATGTATTACACAATAGGGGTGAAGTGATATGCCATCACTTAAATGTCAGTATCTCCACCTCAGATTGATAATACAAATGTGATGTGCACACAGTAGAAAAAAGGTACAAGATATATATATATATATATATATATACACACACACACACACACACACACACAGTACATGTTGTCACCAACCAATATCACCACTTTATACATATCACTAAGGTGAGGTTCCGAACTAAATTTTTTTTTTTTTTTTTCAGGGTTGATAAAAGTATCAAGGTATATCAAATTATTACCAAGCGCCAGTACTATTCTTTGTACAAACTGTGGCTACAAAGCAAACATACGGACTGAGCAGCAGCTACAAAGCAGCCCAAAAATCGAGAAAAAATAAATGTAACTTACTAACTACAGAATGGGCCGTAAAGACTCATACCTGTCACTCCCACTCCCGATGCCCCACACCTTCAGCATAAAAAAACAGAATAAACTGTACTTCTGCAAATATCACCACATGTACAGAAAGAAAAAATTACTCACCTTAGTAATGTTGTTTCTTCTAATGGAGTCTTGCTATATTGTGACATATGCAGTATAACCCCAGGTTAGAACTGCTCCGGAGGTGAAAGAGTTAACTTTCCATGCAGGGCATGGAATCTTGAGCGCGAGCTCGGTTGAACACTCTGTCTGTTGAAGCTCAAACTTAAACTGTCAGATCTTTACGAGCAAATCTCACTAAGGTTCTGTGTGAAGTCAGAACCTACACTAGCCACTGGCTACTAACTACAAAACATTTTTGATCTTGATCCCAAAACAAAGACTCAAGTCAGGGGATACAAAAAAGAAAAAATAAGAACAACACCTAAGCACCCTAAGAAAGGGTGAAAATAAAGTGGGCATCTATGAAGTGCCAACATTGCATTGCCCACCCACATCCCAAAAAAGAGGTTCTGAGAGGGGCAGGGTTGGGAGGTCATAATAGCAAGACTCATTAGAAGAAACAACATTACTAAGGTGAGTAATTTTTTCTTCAAACAATATGAAGTCTTGCTATATTATGACATATGCAGACTACACAGCAGTACCTCCATGGAGGAGGACAGAACCTACTTGGGAAATAGGCTCTGAAGCACAGCTGGCAAATCGAGCATCACTCCTAACCTGGATATCCAGGAGTAATGCTTAGTAAAAGCGTGAACTGTTTTCCAGGTAGCTGCTTGACATATCTCTAGGATAGGATGTCCCTGGCAGCAGCCAGAGATGCAGCTGTACCTCTGTAGAGTGAGCCCTCAGGCCTGAGGGAGGAACCTTACCCAGTTTTTCATAGCAGAATTGATACAAGAGACAATCCACCTGGCAATGGATCTTTAGTGGCAGGTTTCCTTTACCAACCTCACCATAAGTGAGGAACAATTGAGGATTGAACCTGTGACCCTTGGTACGCTCGACATAGTAACTAAGGGCTCTTTGACATCTAAACTGTGCAATCTCCTCTCACCAGAGGAGGAATGGTCAGTGAAGTATACAGGAAGAGACATGGATTGATTAAGGTGGAAGTCTGAAACCACCTTAGGCAAAAACTTCCTGTTAGTCCTGAGGACCACCTTATCTCTATGAAAGGAGATAAAATCAGACTCCACTGACAATGCTTGTAGCTCACTTATGCACCTGGCAGAGGCGATGGCTACCAGAAACACAGTTTTCCAAGTCAAGTACTTAAGCTCTGCTGAAGACAATGGCTCAAAAAGGGGGTTGCATAAGCTGAGCAATGCAAATATTAAGATCCCAAGCAGGGGCAGGGTCCCTGAACGGAGGGTTGGTGTGAAGCAACCCTTTAAAAACTTGGAGAACACAGGGTGAGCTGAAAAGAAGAGGGCTTACCTGCTGATAAGAAGACACACACAGCTGCCAAGTGCACTTTAGAGTAGCTGGTCTCAGGCCCAAGGAATTCAAATGCACCAACAATCCAGGATCAGGGGCACCCAGCAGATTCTGGGGAAATATGCTTACTAGCACACCATATGGAAAATCTTTTCCATTTTGAATTATAAGTAGCCCTGGTGGAAGGCTTCCTAGAGGCCTTCAATATATCCAATACACCTTGGGAAAGGTGTAGGTCAGCAAACTCTAACTCTTCAAGAGCCATGCCTTGAGATTGAGAGATTTGAGGTTCTGATACCAAACTCTCCCCTGGGCACAGGTTAACAGGTTGTGATTCCTGGGAAGACACAGGGGAAGGTGGACTGCTAAGGACATGAGGAGTGGGTACCAGGGCTGCCTGGCCCAATCTGGAGCAATCAGGATCATCTTGCAGGGTTGAGATCTGATTCTGACTAGCACCTTGAAAAGGAGGGGAAGGGGGGAAAAGCATAGAGAAACTTCCCTTCCCAACTGAGTAGGAAGGCATCCAGAGGGACTGAGCCCAACACTGGGGGCCTGCAGCAAAAAAGGGGAAGTTGGTGATTGTCTGGGGCTGCAAAGAGATCTATCTGCGGGGTGCCCCATCTGGCAAATACTACCTCCAGTACTAGGGGATCCAGTGCCCATTCGTGATGGCCCTGGGAAATCCTACTGAGAGCATCCGCTAGGACATTGTCCTTGCCTAGGAGGTGAACAGCCGTGAGGGAGGCGATCAGAGAATAAGCCAGAGACCACAACTTCATTGCTTCGCTGCACAAGGCCGTAGACCGAGTGCCCCCTTGCTTGTTGATGTACCACATTGTAGTGGTATTGTCTGTTCTGATCTGAACAACCTTGTTCTGAACAGATGTGGAAAAAACCTGGAGTGCTAGAAAAACTGCTCTGAGTTCCAGCAAATTGATGTGGAGCAGAGATTCCTGAGGGGACCACAGCCCTTGGGTGGAAAGGTCGCCCATGTGAGCTCCCCACCCCAAGAGGGATGCATCTGTAGTAAGGGTCAAGGAGTGAGACTGGGGAGTGAAGGGAATCCCCTGTCTCAGATTGCTCTGATCCTGCCACCACTGAAGGGCCTGGATCAGGGTTTGAGTCACTGGGATCAACTTGGTTAGAGGATCTGTCCTTTGATACCAAAAGGCTCAAATGGAACTGGATGTCCCTCATCTGAAATCTTGCTCCCTGTACTACTGCTGTAGAAGCAGCCATGTGCCCCAGGAGCTGTAGAAAATGCTTTGCTGGTCGAGAGACCTGCAGGGTGAAAGAAGAGGCCAGAGAGACCAAGGTCCTTGCTCTTTCCAGAGGGAGGAAGGCTCTGGCTTCTTTCGAGTTCAGTTCTGCACCTATGAAGGTGAGAAGCTCGACAGGCTCCAGGATTGAGAAGGAAACCTAGGGATGTCAACAGTTGCTGGGTTACCTGTAAGTGTCGTTTGATCTGTTCTGGAGACTGGCCTACAATGAGCCAGTCGTCCAGATAAGGAAAGATGGCAATCTTTTGCCTTCTTAAATGAGCAACTGCTACTGCCAGGCATTTTGTGAACACCCTCGGGCCGAGGTGAGGCCAAGGGCATTGCTCTGAACTGGTAATGGCTTGAGGGCAGTTCGAATCTGAGGTACTTTCATGGGAGCTTTGATGAGAACATGGAAGTAGGCATCCTTGAGGTCCAGGGAGGCTAGCCAGTCCCCTGGCCTTAGAGAGGTAAAATACTTCAGAGTCACCATTTTGAACTTTGGTTTTAAAAGGTGCTTGTTTAGATACCTGAGATCCAGGATGGGCCGCCATTCTCCTGTCTTTTGGGGTAAGGAAGTACCTGAGTACAACCTTGCCCTGGTGTATGGGAGGCACCCTTTCCACAGCTCTGAGAGCCAGGAGGAAGAAACTTCTGCTTCCAGGGCAAGTGCTCTGATGGGTTTGCAGGTGAAAGACCTGGCTCTCATCTTCGGAAATTTTTTGAAGCTGAGAACCAGTCCCTGGCTTACTAGTTCCAGGACCCACTTGTCTGATGTTAAAGACTTCCAGTCCTGGACAAAGTAAGCCAGCCTGCCCCCTACCGGTAGTGGAGAATCAGCCCTGGCCACCCCATCAGGGAGCCTGTTTTGCAGGGGCTTTGGGTTGAGGGGTAGAAGCAGGCTTACTAGAACCCCTTCTGCCCTTCCTCTAAAGAACCCCCTCTGGGCATAAGCAGAAGAGGAGGCCTGGCTTGGTAAAAGGTTTATGAAAAGGCCTGCCCCTGCCCCTGACATGCTGCCTTTGAGGAGTGGCTTGCCTTTCTTTGGCCTTGCACTCCTATAGGTGGTCCTATACTCATCCATTTTCTTTCATATAATTCTCTGTCTGCTCCCCAAACAGAGAATTGCCCACAACAGGAAAATCCATAGCCTTAGACTGAGTATCCTGTGACAGTGCAGTACATCTGAGCTAGGCCATTCTGCGAAGAGACACAGATGTAGCCATGATTCTTGATGAAACATCATTAGAGTCTACTGCAGCATGAAATTGCACCTTGGATGCCTCAATACCATCCGCAGCCACCTGCTCCAGCTCCCTGGTAAGCTGGTCAGGGGCCTGTTTTGCTAGGGCCAGGACAGTATCCCATCTGGATTTCTGATACCTAGCTGCGTAAGCCATATAATTTGCCTGTCTGAGTCCCAAAGATGCTGCCATGTACTGTTTCTTTGCCATGGCATCCATTCTCCTGGAATCCTTTTCAGGAGGGTGAGAGGCTAGAGGAATATTAGCCTAGTCACAGGCTGCAGCCTGCACTACCCCCACATGGCTGCACTGCTGGGAGAGGAACTCTGTATCAGAGCCTGATAAAGCATACCTCTTGTCCATCCTTTTATCCACAGGGAGGATAGAATGAGGAGTTTTCAGAATTTTTACTGTCCATTTCCTAAAAGATTTATGCAAGGGAATAGACAGTCTCCTAGACTCTGGAATATCCATCATTTCCACAAAATCAGGCTCTTCTTGATCATCAGCAGCTTCCTCAACAGGGAGCTGCAGAGTCTCAGCAACTTTCTTGTAAAACAAAAAATGAGAAGGGGACTCAGATAGCCTGGGAGGGGACACCTGAGGGTCTGTCTGGAGAGATGTCCGGTTCAATGGGCACATCCAGACTTTCAAAATCACACTCACTCTCCTCATACCCCTCCTCCCCTTCCTCCGGTTCATAAAAATCCTCCAAATCATAATCTTGAACCGGGGGAACCGTCCGAACCGAGCGCTTCCCTAATGTTGTCGGTTCGGACAGAACTGGGGAAAGAGACTGGACAATTTGAATAGCTTTGGCTATTTCCTCAGTGGTCGGAGAAAGAACTGTTGGCCCCAAACTAGCTGACTTTCTAGTCCTTTTAGTTGGAACTGGCTCCTCAGAGCTGGCTCTTCATTTGCCCGAGGAAGTATCGCCCTGGTCAGAGGGCAATTCCTCAGGTTCGGTTGGAACCGAACCAGGCTGGCCATCCGGGTCAGATGACTTTTTGGCCTCCCTTTTCCTGAGCCTACCAACTCTCTTTTCCACGGTGGCAGCAGGAAAATTCTTACAAATCTGGCAGTCTGCATTGAGGTGGTCAAACCTGAACAATATACAGAGTGGTGTGTGGGTCAGTCTTAGCAAAGGCTTCCCCAGAGGCCACAGTGCTGAAACCAGTGGGTCTGGTTTTCTTTTGGGTTTCTCAGACATAGTGCCAGCCTAACCAAAACTTGCCCGATAATGGCAATCCACCAAGCAAGACTCTCTTATCGGTTCCCAACCGCGTCACGGGTCGTGGAAAAAAATCGTAATAAAATCCATTTTTTTAGAACCGATAAGAACCGGGAACCGCACTCTAAAGGACTAGAAAGTAATTTTAAACCCAATCTGATCGGTTCAGACCGAACTGAAAAGACGTTTACAAGTTCCACACAGAAGAAAATAAACAAAAGCCTATCTATCTATTACTTACAATACCACAGACAGAGCTTGAACAGACGATTGCGGTTAAATTTCGGTAAAATAAACCGAGAATTACACTTTTAAACCGACAAACGAACCGAGCAGCAGGAGGAATCTCGGGCGACTGTTCAGTGAGGCAGAGTAAAGAATCTGACAGTTTAAGTTTGAGCTTCAATAGACAGAGTGTTCAACCGAGCTCACGCTCAAGATTCCATGCCCTGCATGGAAAGTTAACTCTTTCACCTCCGGAGCAGTTCTAACCTGGGGTTATACTGCATATGTCATAATATAGCAAGACTTCATGTTGTTTGAAAACATTACCAACTCAAATTAATGAAATAAAAGCAATTAAAACCTGTATTACACGAAAAAAATAAACACAAGCGAAACGGACAAAATGCTGAAACCAGAAACACCAACAAAATAACTTCCACTCACACCACAGGACAACAATCCCCATCTAATCAGAAAGCAGCACACAAACCACAGGACCAATCAAATAACACAGTAAAAGACCAATGAAACAAACCACCAAACCCACATATCATACACCTAACCAAACATCAGAAAAACACTTCATTCACAAAACCGACCAATAGACATGTACTAGAAAACCCATTCACAAGAGCATGACGAACATTGCTAAAGGACATAAAAAACACAACTGAACACCACATACAACAGCTAAAACAAAGCAATAAACCATAAAACAAAGCCACTAAACTCACAAAAATTTAAAACCTCTATTGTATAAAATGGATACGTGCTGGAACGTTATGTGATAGTGGATATATCAACACTCGTAGCAAGTGAGCTCAGGGCTCAAATCACGAGTGGCACCACCATTCGTGATTGAACCCCGAGCTCACTTGCCACGAGTGTTGATAATATCCGCCATCACATATCCCCTTTATTATATAGGGCTCTGTGGTACCATGTTGCAGTAGACTGAATCCTACACAACTGGCAAGATGCTGCAGATGGCTCTTGGCTCCTTTACATCAAGTGGTGCTGCACTTTGATGTGTTGTGCCTCAGGAGGCAATTCTGGCTCCAATGTTCTTTACAGTGCACATGTTGCCATTAGGGGAGATCATTAGATACCACAGCTTGGTGTTTCATTGCCTTCCTGATGACACCCAGCTTTATGTGTCTTGTGCCCATGACGATGGGACAGCTATCTTGGAACTGAGAGACTGCCTTAAAGAAGTCCAGGGCTAGATGGTGGCCAGCTGACCTAGGCTCAATCCATCTAAGATGGAGGTGTTACTGGTGGAGCCTGGCCGATCTGGTTCTATGGCAGCTACTGGGGACATAGATGTTCCTTTGTTGGATGGTGTGACCCTTTATGCTGTAAACGGGGTGAAAAATCTGGGGGTCATTGTGGATTCCAATACAGTTTTAGGTGTCAGCTGTCGTCCACACTGGTTATTATCTTCTTTGTAATATTGCCTGGATTAAACCCTATCTTGAGCCTGCTGACCTGGCAACACTAGTGCATTCCTTGGTCTCGTCTAGGCTGGAACACTGCAACACTCTCTACCTGGAGCTATCCGCGAGGCTCATACACCGCCTGCAGCTGGTTCAGAATGTGGCAGCTCGGCTAGTTGCTGGGAAATCTCGGTCTGAGCATATCACACTGGTTCCCCGTGCTCTTCACTGGCTTCCAGTCAGGTGGCGTATCAGTTTCAAGGTTTGCCTGCTGATGTACAAGGCCCTATATGGTCTGGGCTACCTGCAAGACCTGCTGATGCCTTACGTCCCTTGTCATACTCTCTGGTCCATGGGTGCAGACCTTCTCACCATTCCTAGGTCACTCTTAAAATCCTTGAGCAATAGGGCATTTGGTATGGCTGCTCAGATTCTTTGGAATGCCCTTCACTGAGATGTGGGAGGTGCTCCTTCTCTGTTTTTTTTTTTTTTTTTAAATCTTTGAAAATGCACTTTTTTTTAATCTATGTTATGGCCTGGATTCTTGATTGTTAACTGTGGTCAGTTTTATAAAATAATAAATTTATGTATTTGTACTGTAAGGTGCTCAGAGCCCTAGGTATTGGGCACCACATAAATAAAACTGACACTGACAGTTACTAGTACTCGGACTAGTTTATTTTCTATAGGCACTGCTAGATTCCGAGCAGATATTTCCTGTTTCCACCTCCATGTAACCAACTAGCATCTAATTCAATGTATACTGCTGCATAAAAAACTGTACTAAGACATGCTACGTCAACTGCAGTCCAAGGTTTCACTTAAAATAAAAAGAAGTCCCTGGTCCAAACAGTTCTAAAGTTATCCCTTTTCAAAGAAATGTTCTTTAGACAGGACAAACTTTGTAACCAATAAGGCTAGTAACAAAGTAGGGGCTTCTGTTCACCAGGGGAACACATCAACTGACTGCCCCTCAGACGCTCAACTCACACAAGCAGCATCCTTCAAGTTCAAGAACCAACTCCAACACCATCTCGCTTCCAGGAGCAGCTGTTCCTGTCATCAGATCACTACTTCTAGCAATCTATGTCTCAGGGACTACTGGAGATTGGTGCAGGCATGCTTTGATTGACACCAGAGCAGATATCCCAGTCATTAACACCAACATCCTAAACAAACAAGCGCTTTGTCAGTCACCTCATGTCTTTCCAGACGATTTAAATTACATCGTCACAGTTACCGGTGCTATGGTACCTATCATAGAAGTCATCCACCTCAAGCTGCACTATGGCTCATGTCAAGCTACTGCCAAGTTCTGCCTAGTGCCTGATCTACAACCATCAGTGATTCTTGACACAGATTTCTCAAATATTACAAAGCCATCCTGGACTTTGCTTCAAATAAACTGACTGGACCAACAGAGGCAACTCGAGCTACAAACTCAGTTACTGTGCCTCCTAAGACAAAGATGGTTTTGACTGACAAAATTCAAGATGAACCACTTCCACAAGGTGTGGTTGTGGAACTCATCCCCAGCGACCTTGTCATCAACATGGATGAAACTGGAGTTAATTTGATCCCTGCTCAGAGTGGACTATGGAGATGGTGGGTAAAAGCAGGTAGAAGTGTCGGATCTCGGGACAAATGGCAGGTTACTGTCGTGTTTGCCTGCTCTTTGTCATGCCACTATCTACCCTCGAGATCATTTATCAGGGCAAGACCACACAGTGTCACCCTAGTTTCCTGTTTCCTGATGGATGGGACATCACGAAACTGAAAAGCTATTTCCTTCCCTCTCTCACAGAATACATCTGAAACAAGCTGTTACAAGCTCAGTATGTATTTTCTGGTTACACTTTTAAGTAAATAAATAACTATGCATTGCCATCATTGGTTCAGTTTCATATAGTTTGCTTCGTTTCAGGTCTTTAGTGATGATGATTTCCATAGCCCTTCCCTCCCCTGCTTTTAAGTGGCGAGCATAGCCTGTAGTATGTCAAAGTCATGAATACTCTTTTTATGCAGATTTTAACAATTATTTTCAGTGTGTGTCAATTAATTGTCAGTAGTGACATGGCCTACAGAATGTAGTGCCTGTTGAGATTTCCTATACAGCATAGCCCCAGCCACAAGGAAGGATTTGCATACCCATGATGCTTAGCATAGTTTTTTAATGCTTTATAACACATGCAAATACCTTAGAGATTTTGGAAATAATGTCTTCTTTTATTGTTTATGCATCCTGAATACTTTTTTCTATCAAATTGCCTCCCAAACTACCCCAGAGTGCATTAGAAGCAATTTATTTACATATGATATCTGCACCTCAATGCCACATTTCATTTTTAGTGGGGTCCTGATTCTGCTTGGGATAGCTTGATGCCTCTCAGTATCATTAGTCCTTTCATTTCTTAGTTCACTCTCATTTAGGTAATATTCAGCTTTTATGTTCATTTTCTCAAGGTGTGTTATGGCACATTCTGTATGTCTACTGTTAAACTACCATCCTATCTCCTCCCCCACTGTCCAAGGCGCCTGAGCATGTAGTCTTGGACCAATTTATTGAACATCTCAAAAAATACCATATTCAATGTACCATATTCAATGTCAAAACAGCATGGGTTCCGTAAAGGGTACAGTACTACTACTGCTCTCATGGAATTCACCAGCTTTATCCACAAGGCTATTGATCAGGGTCAAGTAGTAGGTGCACCCTTTATTGACTTGACCAAAGCTTTCGATACTGTGAATCACTCACTACTTTTGGAACAAATGTACCTCACTGGTCTCTCAAATGGTGCAGTCAATTGGTTCCAGAATTACCTGATGGACTGGGTACAGCAGGTGAAAATAAATAGGATACTATAAGACTCTCGTAAGTTCTAACGGTGTCCCCGAAGGCTCAATTCTTGGACCACTACTGTTTAGTTTATTTCTAAATCGCTTACTCCTAGTCTGCCCTGACAAAATCTTGCTATATGTTGACAATGTGGTAATTTTCACCTGTAACACTTACCAGTGGTCTTACAGAAACAAATACAGCTCAACTTCACCAAGATTGAGATAGTTCATAAAAGCAAAATTGCTTATGAACCACAAAACACACTAAGTCATGAGCTTTACAAACCCACATAGCAAGAACAGAACTTACCACCTCTCAATTCTAAATCTCCAAAACTTTGAGATGGAACAGGTCTACACCTTCAACTTCCTTAGTGTTACCCTTGACTGCACCCTATCATTTGGCAAACATCTTGAACAGGTACTGTAGCTAAAGCTGCCAACATAAAACGGGGCCTATTACACAGATAAAAATACTGCCTAACTACAGAGGTAATGCAGACAATAGTGGGAAGTGCAATTATTCCCATTATTGACTATGGGCTGGCTATATATGGGGCTGCGTCAGACTCAACCCTCAAAAGGGTCAAAATAGCATCGAGCAAGGCCTGTGGACTCATTACAGGAGCGCAACGTCTCCTTCGCACCTGTGAATTGTACAGGCAAGTGGACTGGCTTAATCTAATGGGGAAGCTGAAGTATCAGACCTGCTTGTTTGCAAAAAAGTCCTCATTGGGGCTTCTCCCTCTGAGCCTTCAAAATCTCCTCAGCCACACAATTAACCCTCGGTGCACCAGAGGATCAGATAAACAGATATTCAGAGACCATTTCTGTCACACAATGCAGGGGCAAACATCATTTGCATATCATGCCCTCTTTGGCTAAATACCTTATGTCAGAATTCTGGTCTGAACCTAAGCTTGGTCCCTTCAAACACTATTTAAGTGATCACCTTTTAGCATTTGGGGACTCAGACTGCCCTGCCTAATTCTGTGGAATTGGCTGTTCTTATCTTCTAGCCTCTGCCTGCCATTCACCATCTCCTCTCCTCCTAAATTTTGGTCCTTAATTTTTGGCCCCTGTATTTTCACCTTCCTTATCCCCCGCCCATTGCATTTACCTTTTGATTGGCCTTGGCTCAGTAGTCCCCCTCACTTATTTCTACTCCCAACCTGCTTTCACTTCTTTTTATCCCCTGCCTTCTTTCTTCCTTACCTCTCTTTCCATCTCATCACTGCATCTACCATCTCCATTCCTTTCACCATGTTTATTCTTCTCAACTAATCTTCAAGACTCCTTGGGGTTAACTCCCCTCTCTCTCCTAACTGGTGTATTACTATGCAACAGTTTTAGTGTTTAATGCTGTATTCCCATACGCTTGTAATTCTTGTTGAACTGTCATTGCAGTACTTTGTTGTACTTGATGAACTGTAATTACTTTGGAATCACTGTATTATTAAGCACCAGTTTCAGTGTTTTAATGTTGTATTCCCATACATTTGTATTTCTGGTTGAACTGACGCAGAACCTTTGAATAAGAGTCTTGTGTTCATACGGTATTTCCTAGTATTGAAATAAATAAACTTAATTTTCCATTTCTTTACCCATTCTGCCACTCTATCAATATCTGTCTGAAAGAACTTAAGCTAGTTCTGTGTTTCCACCGCTTCCCCCTAGTTTGGCATAATAATCAAATTCAGTAAACCATTTTTTTCTAGATCACCATTTAGGCCACTATGAAGATAGTAACACAGAAACAGAGGCAACGTCAGTTAAAAAAAAAAAAAAAAAAAAAAAAAGAGACCATTGGTCTATCCAGTTTTACCCTTCTCTAACCCATGACCTACTGTCCAGATAGGGTTTTCACCCTTGTCATCCCCCCTTTTTGCTCCCTGCCTTACTTATACCCCCTCCTGAGAAACTATTAAGCACTTTACTCTGTCTAAGTCGTGCTTGAACCCATTAATGGTTGCTGCATCCACCACCTCTACTATTAGGCTGTTCGATGACTTAACCAATCAATCAAAATCTTTATTTATCCAGGCGAACATCATTGAGCAGAGCTCTTTTACCAGATGGACTTGTTTAGAACACGGTCGGGTAACATCCATCATAAAACATATAAATACATGTAAATAAGTATATAAATACAAACTCAATAGTGCAGTAATAGGGGAGTAAACATAGAAACATAGACTTTGACGGCAGATAAGGACCACTTGGCCCACCCAGTCTGCCCATTTCCCTACCTACTGGATAAGCTGCAGATTCTAGTTAACCAACAGCCTGCTTCCTGCAAACCCCCCCCACTATAATTGCTTTGTGTCTGTCCCATGCATGTTTGAATTCCCCCACTGTTTTAGACCCAACGACCTCCTCAGGAAGGCTGTTCCATGTATCCACCACTCTCTCCATGAAAAAGAATTTCCTCACATTACCCTGAGCTGTCCCCCTCTATCTTTAAATGTGCCCCTTGTTCTTACACATCTCTTTTCTTAAAGATGCTACCTCCTGACTTTGTTGATTCCTTGAGGTACTTGAACGTTTCTATCATGTCCCCTGTCCCTCCTTTCATCAAGGGTATACATATTAAGCTCTCTCAGTCTCTCTTCATATGGTTTCTGATGTAGACCCTGCACCATTTTAGTTGCCCTCCTCTGGACTGCTTCCATCCTGTCTATGTCCTCGCGTGAGAGGGTCTCCAAAACTGCACAGTACTCCAGATGGGGTCTCACCCACTGTCTGTACAGAGGATAACCACTTCCTTTTTCTACTTGTGATGCCCTTCCTATGCATCCCAGTAAAATGATAAAGGAAGACAAGACAAGCTGTAAGAGAGGAGGATTCAAATATAAGGGCAGGTCACCACTGAACCATGCAACTGTATATAAACCATGTTCTCTGTATAGAAGTACCAGTTAGTTCATTTACCAGGGCAGTCACTAGTACTAGCCATGAAAATGGCTTGGAGAACCACCAACTAATGGCAGACAGGTTACCAGGAGGGGTATGTAATATGTAAGTGAAGGATAAATATTGTGAGAAGTGAAGTCCCAAGGATAGGTCGGTAGAACTGATGCAGCTGTGGGGACCTATGGGAGAGGGAAAGGAAGTTAGGATTTTAAAGTATGATTGCATGTAGATTGTGGATGAGTGCAGTATAGAGTTGTGACAAGAAGGCTGGAGAAAGTGGGATGATACACCAGTATCAAAGGAGGCAGAGGCATCAAGGCGTTATATGAAAGCATGATGACAGACCAGGGCCAAGGAGGAGACAAGCACTAGAAGTAATTTGTTCATGGTTAAATGGTACAGGTTAGCATGATGACAATTCATGGCCATGGGAAACAATTGCACTGATCATTTCTGAGACGTGAATATAAGAGCTTGAAGATGAGATGCTGATGGGTGACCTCAGTTTCAGTTTTGTTTGCAATTTATTCCATAAGGAGGACAGTGTAAAGCTTATAGCAGCCCTGCCAAAGCAAGAGTTAACTTTGGGAACCATCAATAGAAGAGATTTGCAACTTCTCAGGGTGCAATTGCCTATTGGTTTTATAGGAAGACAGTCTATAATGTATTGGGGCAGTTTTTTGGAGATGGCTCTCAAGGTCCATAAGGCTACATTTTTATCACGCCTGAAATGAAGAGAACTCCACCCCACTGATTGACATAGGGAGCAGTGATGAGTGGAATAAGGCAGGCCTGTGATGAACCTCAGAGCTCTATGATATAATGTGTCAAGTTTGGTGAGGTAGGAAATGGGACAGTGACTGTAGAGGATGTCAGCATAATCTATCAAGGTCAGAAAGGCTGATTGTACCAGCTGTAGTTCGGCATCTCTAGTTAAGAAGCGGACTATCCTAAAAGAACAGGCCAAGTCTCTGTCGTAATTTTTTGAGTAATTCTTCAACGTGCTCTATAAAGGAGAGCCTATGGTCCAGCCATACTCCCAGGTATTTGAATTTAGGGACAAATTCCAACTTCTCGCCAAGAATTGTAGTAATCTGCAGCACAGGATCTGATAGGGCTGAATTTACCATTTGGGCAGAGGCCGAGGGAGAAAAGAGCATTGCTTTTGTTTTCTTAGCATTAAGTAATAGTTTTTTTTGTTTAGGAGTTGGTGTTGCAGCAGGTTGAACTCAGATTGAAGGTCATTACATGCAGATTGTAATGACGGGCAGCTTATGTAAAGAACTGTGTCATCTGCAAACAGATGAATGTTGGCCTTAGTTATGCTTTCAGCAATATTGTTGATGTATATTGCAAATAAGATCGGTCCTAAGATAGAACCCTGGAACACCTCTTAGGAGGCGTTTGAGAGTTGAGAGATCTCCTTCGCTTTCACCTGCTAGAAACGATCAGAGAGGTAGTTGAACCATTGTAAAGATAATGGGTCAGCACCTAGTGAGGTCAGGGAAGAGAGTAGCGAGAATGGTGGACAGTGTCGTAGGCCTTGCTCAGGTCCAAGAATACAAGCGCAGGTGTAATTCCTGTTGTCTAGCTCTCTTTGCCAGTCATTAGTCACTTTGGCAAGTGCTGTGATGGTGCTATGTTTAGCTCTAAACCCTGATTGGACTGGATTAAGCAGGTTATTATCTTCTAGATACTGCCTCAGCTGGTCACTTATGACTTTTTCCAAGTAATTTTGACAAGACTGGGAGAATCGAAATTGGTCTGTAATTATTTAGATCACAGGGATTTCTGGACTTGAACAAGGGTATGCTGTGTGCTGTTTTCCATACTGAAGGAATGGATCCTTGAGTTAATGATAGGTTAAATAAATGGGTTATGGGCATGGCTTACACATGGATGGCCACCTTCAAAAAATATGGGTCGAGGGTATCTGCACCAGCACTTTTTTTTTTTTTTTTTTTTTTTACACATCCAGTTTTAGCAATAGGTCTTCAACTTCTTTCAGGTAGTAGGGCATGAGGAAGACTGAATCGGTGACGCTAGGATCTGCACCTTGATTATTCACCTGACAGTATCAGATTCACAGGGAATTGTCAAGGCTAGCCTGCAGTCGCAGTGGATTATTGAAGGCATCCAGAACTTCCAGTCTGTCACTAATGGTGTTATTGTTTAGGGAGATTCATCAGGTAGTGAGCCACTGGACGTGTGACCAGACAAGTCCTTGACAGTTTCCAAAATTTTGTAGGATTTTGGAGGCAGAGATAAATTCATAGAAACATAGAAACATAAGAAGTTGACGAATAGGACAGCAAGGCCCATCAGTCTGCATTTCTTTTTCTACCTTATAAATGTACCATCGTCCTTTGCTATATCAGTGACCTATCTATTCATAGTCATTTGTATTGCTCCCTTATGCCTATCCATGCCTGTTTGAAGCCCTGCACTGTATTCATAGCCACTACTTCTTGTGGTAAGCCATTCCATGCATCTACCACCCTTTCTGTGAAAAGAATTTCCTCACATTCCCCCTAATCGGCCTCCCTCTAATCTCATGCTGTGTCCTCTTGTCCTGCTATTTTCTTATATTTAAACATGTTAGACTCTTTCACCTTGTTTATGCCCATAGGTGTTTAAATGTCTCGATCATATCCCTCTCTCCTCCTTTGCTCAGGGTATACATATTGAGCTCCGTTAATCTGTCCTCATATGTCTTCTGATGCAGTCCCTGCCATTTGGTTGCCCTTCTCTGGACTGCCTCAATTTGGTTAATGTCCTTGTGAAGGTGTGGCCTCCAATACTGCACGCAGTACTCCAGATGGGGCCTAACCAATGTCTTGTACAGAGGATTATTACCCCTCTTAGACTTGTGATACCCCTACTAATACACCTAACACCCCTAGCCTTACCTACTGCTTTGAGGTCTGCTTGGATGATTTCAGGTCATCAGTGATGATGATGCCAAGTCTCTTTCTTCCTTTGTGACTGCTAGCAACTCCTCCCAGCCTATAAGTGGCTTCAGGGTTTCTCTTCCCTATGTGCATGATTTTCACTTCTTTGCATTAAATCCCAGTTGCCTCTTCCCAACATTCTGCTAGTTTATCCAGATCTCTTCTCATTCTGCCCACCCATCTGGATCATCTACTCTGTTGCAGATCTTGGTGTCATCTGCAAACAGACAAGCCTTCCCTCTAGTCCATCTGCTAGGTCACTAATGAAGATGTTGAATAGGACTGGCCCCAGGACTGATCCTGAGGTACCCCACTTGTGACTTGCATCTCTTCTGACTGTATACCATTTACCACCACTCTCTGTTTTCTGCCAGTCAACCAGTTTGCCACCCAGTTGACCAACTTGACCCACCGAGCCTACCTAGCTTATTTATCAATCTTCTATGCGGAACAGTGTCAAAAGCTTTGCTGAAGTCAAGGTAAGCGACATCAACTGCTCCCTTGGTCCACCACTCTGGTTACCCAGTCAAAGAAATCTATGAGATTAGTTTGACAGGACCTTCCTTTGTAAACCCATGCTGTCTTGGATCCTGTGCCCCCTATGGATTCCAGGTGTTGCACTATCCTTTCCTTAAGGAGTGCTTCCATAATCTTGCCACTACTGAGGTAAGACTGACCGGTCTGTAGTTCCCGCCTCCTCCTGCTACCACTCTTGTGGGTGGGATCACATGAACCCTTCTCCAGTCTTCTGGGACCTCTCCTGTGCTCAGAGACTCACTAAACAATTCTGCATAATGGCTCTGCTAGTTCCTCCTTTAGCTCCTTAAGTACCCTGGGATGTATGCCATCAGGTCCCATTGCCTTATCCACCCTGAGCTTAGCAGCTCTTGTGAGGACCTTTCTTTTGTGAAGGGAGTAGTGCTCACCTCCCTCCCCTGTGTCCATGCTGCTGAGCTGTGGGCTGCCCTACCTTCTCTTCAGTGAATGCTGAGCAAAAGTATCTATTTAGGATAGATGCCTTTACAGGGTCCTCCTCCTCACATGCTCCCTTTTCTCCATTAAGCTTAGCAATACCCCTCTGGACTTTCTCCTTTCACTAATGTATCTATAGAAAGTCTTGTCACCTTCTTTTACTGTTTGTGCTAGTGTTTCCTCAGTTTGGACTTTGCCTGCCTTACTGCCTTACCTGCTTCCCTAGGGCAGTTTGGTATGCCCCTCATCTTCATCCCTGTGTGTTCCCTTATATTTTCTGAAGGCCAGCCTTTTGGCTCTGCCCTTTTCTGCTACTGTATTTGAGAATGATTCAGAATGATAGTATGCAGCTTTTGTATCTCTAACCATTCTAGTATATCAGTTCCGTGCCCTTTTGAACTTGCACCAGTCCGCAGCACACTGGGTTTTGCGTGCTTCTGCACAGAGAGAGTGGTGGACCCATGGAACAGCTTACTAGTGGAGGTGGTGGTGACGGAAAGGGTGACAGAATTCAAGAATGCATGGGACAGACACAGAGGAATCTTAGCGTTGGGGGGAGGGGGGAGACCGGAGACCAAGTAGGGTCTGCGACAACACTATAGGTAGAAAAAATAGGGCAGACTAGGTGGGCCATCAGGTCCTTATCTGCCACTAGATTCTATGTTTCGGTGTTAGAAAATGGCTTGTTACCGCACACAAAACTGAGTTGGTGATCTGAAACTATTCAAATGAAATATTTTCCAAAGTCATCTCTTTGCAGGCGACTCCATTATTTTAGCACTACCGCACAATTTCCCAACTTTCAACATGACAATCTGGCTGACTATTAAGTAACAAACAGAAAATCTCCTGGATATGGAAGAAACCAAATGGCTTGACAGGCCAGACACAAAGATAATTCACATGCTCCGTGACTGTTCAAGAAGAAACTATTTGCTCTGACATATTAGCATACTGGTGAAGAAACTACTGAACACAGTATTCCTAACAGATCTGTTTTCTTCACACTGGAGCCAAGGGGCCTCATGACAAAATGGTTCAGCTTACTGACTTCACGTTTTTATTGAAATATAACAGCTATACAAAACAATGCACTCTGGTACTTCCTTGCAGACTGTTATAGATCACCAAGAGTTGGAACATGCAACTGGCATAAATAAAAGTTAATCCATCCTATGAACTGTGCTAAATATAAAACATCCTTTCCATGAAATTTCCACTCCCAAACAAAGAACTATCACAAATTGTGCACATTTTTTAGAATGTTAAAGTTGAAAACACACACCAAAACAGTTAAAAGTTTCTATAAAATTAACACTCCTTGACAAAAATGAAGCCCAAACTCGTTTCTTTTACACCTGGATCCAATGACAGTGAAGGGATAACTTTGAAACAAAATGTGTGCTGCTCTTATTATTGCACCAAATACTGCTGAAAATACAGTTCCTGAAAACACTTTGAAATGTTACATTTACAAACATCAGAGTATTCTACATGATCTTAGCACATCAATATTCTGTTTATTTATGTTGTACCTTTTGGCCAGGAAAGTCACACTATGCAAGGCTTGTTTCAGGTGAGTCCTGGGCACTGAAATTAAGGAACTTGCTCATGGTCAAACAGTGTGCAAGTGGTGGCTGTGGGATTCAAATCCAGTTCTCCAGGTTTGCAGCTCAGTGTTGTTAACCACTAACTACACTATACTGCCTCCATTAACTTTTAGCTGCATATATTTTTAACCTAAATTTGAATTTAATTTGTATTAAACATGGTCCTTTCTTTTCTTCTGCAGAGTTTTACTATAAACATGTCATGATAATAATTAAAACAATTGCAAATAATTTTCTATCTCGATCACAGACTGATGTAATGTTGAAGCTCACAGCCATTCTAATTAGCAATTTGTACAGTAAGACATTTGTTCTTGTTGCAGTGTTGTCTTCTTAGCTCACTTGTTTATTTTACAAATAAATATATATGAAAACTGTAAAGAAAAAAGATCTTTTGTTATCATGTTCTTTTCCCCCACCATTTTAGTGGGCATTAGCATGCACTCCTTTTTTTTCTGTATGTATTTAACTCTGCATGCATGACATGGGAGGACTAAACGAGGAGAGTCTTTTCACAAATGCACCACTCTTTTATACTTCTGAATAGTCTTTCAAAATATTTATTTTATGCCACACTAAATTAAACATTTTCCTACAATACAGATATACATTAGCTGCAGATTTCCTTTGATCCTTTTTCTTCCAGAAAGAAATTACTTTGTTTGGCATGATTTCCTTTGTTAAAGCCAGACTGCAGTAGTAGTAGATTTTATTTGTTTATGGCACCCTTCTCCAGAGGCTCTGGGTGCCAGTACAACAACAACAGAGACAGCCCTAAAATAAAATCAATACCATCCAAAATACAAATATAACACAATATAAAAATATACATAAATAACCCCTAATAAGAACAGACTCATAACAAACAACTAGGTCACACTGCTACATATCTTACATAGCCACAATTTAATACCAGAAGGGATTACTCACTCTCCTTAAGTCTGTATAAATAAATACATTTTAATACCCCTATTAAACACCTTCACTGAACAGGTCTCCCTCCCTCACACTCCTCAGGACAGAATTTCACAGTAAAGGTTTTGCTACTGCTTCAAAGGAACGCTCCCCTGAGGTTTTTAGCCTTGACCTGGGAACCACTAGGACTAGGAGGCAGTATAGCGCAGTGGTTTAAGGCTCTGAGCTGCAAACCTGGAGACCTGGGTTTTAATCCCACAGCCCCCAACTGCATACTGTGCGACCCTGAGCAAGTCACTTAACTTCCTTGTGTTCCCAGGTCGCACCTGTAAATACGTTTTCAGCTTAGTGCGCCTCTTGGTAAAAACAAAACAAAAAACTTCCTCGGAGCAGAGGGGCGTGCAGGACTGCAGGGATGCAGGAGATCACACAACCTGGGCCCAGCCGTGTAGGGCCTTAAGTTAGTAATCCAACTTTATAGGAGATACTCCACTTTTACTGGCAGTCAGTATAGTTCCCAAGGGACTGGGGAAATGTGAATCAGCCACAAAGGCCAGTTAACTACCTAGCAGCTGTGTTCTACACCAACTGCAGGTGCCACAACATACCTCCACTGACCCCAAGGTAAACAGCGTTACAGAAATCATGTCATAAGGTCACAAAGCATGCACCAGTGAGGGCAAGTTCTCCGACAGAATAAGAGATCAAATCCAGCTGATAGTTCTAAGATGGTAAAGGCATTCTAGACTAGCCGACACCTGAGCCTCAAATGTCATCCCTTCATCCACAATAGCACCCAGATTCTTAACCTTCACAGCAGCCATAAGTCTAGAGGTGAAGAGGTGACAAAGCTCTGTCTCCCTCCTGGTTGCTGCCACTACCACCCCCCCCATCTGACTCAGCTCAAATCACCAGTACTTCAGTTTTGTCCGGAGTAAGTCTCAGCCAACTTGATGACATCCAGTCCTAGATCTCAGCCAAGCACTGATTAAGTACATCCACCATGCCCCTTGCCTCAGGTGCAAAAGACAGAGCTGCATGTCATCTGCACAGCAGGCAAACTCAACTAAATACAGTTTAATGATCCTACACAGGGATAGCATATACACTGCAAACAGTATGGGCGAAACTGACTTTAATAAAAAATCCTTTCTTTGATAATATAACATAACACATGAACAAATGAAAGGAAGGATGGAAGAAGGCTTGTCACCTATCAGGATCGGCCCCACTTCTTGGTGGCAATATCCATTAATGGTGGCATCCCATAAATCAATTTTTTTCTTAAACCTTTCTTGGCTTTCTGAGTGTAAGTTCCATATACAGTACTTACAACTTTCTGTAAGAAAAGACAGTTACCAGTAACAGTAGATCTTATGGGAAATCTCCTCTACCAAGTCACACCTATGGAACACAGATATTATCAGCATTGAACCTATCCTAATCTTGTGTCTAGCAGGCGCCAATGATAATGCATATTTTGGCACCTATATAATGTGGTCGTATCAAACTTCATCATTTTGCCTGTCTGCTGGAGACAAAGAAAACAATGTTATGCCAGCCCAACAAATGGCAAAGACAAGCATGCCAAAGCCCCAAAATGGAGTGACGACCAGCACAGAAAACCCAGAACAAGGTAAACAGAGTGAAGCGATGCCTTGTACAGTGGTGTCATCTCTTCCTGGATCTGCTTACAAAGTTTCTCTTTATGTAGCCTAGTATTTGTGACATCTTTTTGCACTGGTGTCCCTGTTTGAATTTTGATGTTATTGTAACTCCTGTATGTTTCTCCATCAACTCCTCTTAATTCTACCCCATTTAGATGGTAGCTTGCCTTTGGTGATTGTTTTCTGTATGCAGCACTGTGCATTTCTCTTTGTTAAACTTCATATCCATCTATCTGCACAGTCATTTTATTTTACCCTTTGGATACTTCTAGTCACTTCCTCACTTCCTGCTACGCCTCTACGGTTTGTGTCATCTGCAAACTTGGTAACCCAATTTATTACTCCTTCATTAAGCTCCTTGATATAAATGTTAATCATAACATACTGTACAGTAACAATGTAACGCAACAACCTAACATAGCATAACACATCATAAACATAACATAACACAATGTTCCTTAATTCAACTTCATTTAGATGGTAGCTTGCCTTATGGTGATTATTTCCTAAATGCAGCACTATGCATTTCTCTTAATTAAACTTCATATCACATCTGTTTCCACATTCTGCTGTATTGTGTAAGTTCTTTTGGATACTTCTAGTCCCTTCATCACTACCTCCTACTCCTCTTAATGACATCTGCAAACTAGTTAACCCAATTCATTACTCCTTCATTAAGCACCTTGATATAAATGTTAAACAACAAAACATACAGTAACATACCATACCATAGTATAGCATAACATACATTAAAAATAAACATTACATAACCTAATGTAAGGTAACGTAATATAACAAACATCACAGAAGTTCTGCTACAGGTTTTTTTCCTGACAGTGTCATAGTGGGCTCTACAATGCCGGTTCAATAACACTTTTGTTGACTGGCATCACAGCAATGGGATTTATGCTGTCCATAAGTTGTGGTAGACATAAATCCCCAAATGCCTCCTGGTCCCGTTTTTCTATTGGAGGCTTTGCCCCCTCCCAAACACCCCATGTGGGGGGTTCTGTCCCCCGCAACCCCAGTACTTTAAATTATTAACACCAGTCAGAGTTGATTCAGGGAAGGGGTGCAGGACCAGGAGACAGTGTGCCCCTGTCTTGGGCGCAACAACACAGCAACCTGCAGGCAAAGTGTCGATTTTGCTGACAGTGAGGTATGTCGCTGTGTTGGTGTCGCCATTGGGGGGTGACCCATCACAGTGCAGTAAATGTATTCTCTCTAAACCCCTCCTTTTAGCAGAATAACTTGCATTCAAAGAGAAGTAATTATATGTTGTCCATGTATAACACAACAGGAAAGTCACTGCCATTGTTGTTACTGTACTAATGAAGTCAGTTTTAGAAAGCTGAAAAATGAAAAACAGTTGCTGCTACTATGGCAAGAGCAAATTCTGTTTTATGTTATTTTTAGATGATATATTACATTTCCTATATTTTCCACCTTTTCTTCCGTGTACATGATTTTGGAATGGAGGTAATGATGAACTGGACAGAAGACTAGGACTGAAAGCTTTTCTAACTTACAGTAACTCCACAGGTGACTTGTTTTAGTGGATGAAATTATCCTGTGGTATGTTTATCTTCATTCCTATCATTTTTAAATGACCACAGCAAAGGCAATTTCTGGTATGAAGCTATTATGATTAGTTATAAAATCAGCATCTGCCAATGTTGGCAGTAATCTTGCTAAAGCATTATATTAAAGGAAATCCTAACCTTCTATAGTACATGCTAAGAAGGTAATGTAGCCATACAAACATACAAAACTGTCAACAGATAAAGGCCATTATGGTCTGTCTAGTCTGCTTTTAGATTGCAGCTCTTCTGTGAGATATCAGCAGAGCTTCCCTCCCTTCCTCTCCCCTGCCCCAAGTTACCCACCAGCCATCCGCTTTCACCATCCCACTTCCTCACTGTGATATTCCTGATAAGCTTAACCCATCCTCTTTTAAAGCCTCCCACAGTATTGGCTGAAACCAACTCCTCTGGAAGCTTATTCCATCCTGAGAGCACCCTTTCGGTGAAGAAATGCCTCCTTACATCTCTCTTAAATCCCCCCCCAACTTTAGTTGATGTCCCCTTGTTATCCCTGCACCCTTTATGTTAAATAAAGCCCTCAGTGTTGACTGTTTATACCCTTAAGGTATTTAACGGTTTCTATCATGTCCCCCTTCTCTCTTCTCTCCTCCAATTTGTACATGCAGAGTTCTCCTAGTCTCTCCTGATGGGGCTTGTGATGTAGGCCCTAAACCATCTTGGTTGCCCTACACTGTACTCTCTCCAGCAAGTTTATGTCCTTTTTATGCCAGAAGTGGATCCGATACTCCATTTGCGGCCTCACCAGTGATCTGAACAGGGGCACTATGATCTCCCTTGTCCTAGATATGAACCCCTGGCAATGCAGCCCAGCCTTCTCGTAGTTTTAGATGCTGCTTTGCTGCACTGCACAGATTGTTGCAAATCATTGGTGATGATAACCCCCTAGGTATCTCTTCCACAGTCTCTACTACTTTCACCTCCCAAACAGTACTCCGCCCCTGGGTTTCGTGTGCCAAGGTGCATAACTGCACTTTTGGTGCTGAATACCAGTTGCCAGGTAGTTTACCATCTCTAATTTAGCCAGGTCCTCTTGTAGCTTCCTTCTCCTTCTTCTGTATCCACCCTTCCACAGAGTTTAGTATCATCCATAAATAAGCTGATCTCACCTGTAATCCCTTCACTATGTCCCCAATAAAGACACTGAAAAACACAGGGCCAGAACAGAAGTCAGTGGTACCCGCTGGTGACTGGCCAAGATTCCCCTACCATCACACACTGACTTCAACCCTGCAACCATCTCTTTATCCAACCCGCTAGCTTCCCCTACACCCAGCCCTTCAAGCTTGCTGATATGTCATCCTGTGTGGGACTGAACGCTTTGCTGAAATCTAAATAAAGCACATCCACTGTCTGTCCCCTGCCAGCGTGACCCAGTTAAAGAAATTGAACAGATTTGTTTGGCATGATCTTCCCAACTTGAAAGAGTGTTGTCTAGGGTCTTGGATTCTGCATGACCTCAGCAGCTTTCCCACAGTGAAGGTCAGATGACGGGACAATAGTTCCCGGTCATCCTTAGGCCCACTCAATTTTTCTTCACTGCTTGTTCTATCTCAAATGTAAAATGACTGTTAAATGCTTGTAATTTGTTTTGTACCTCTTACCTGGGTTGCACCTGGAAATGAGTCCCAGCTCAGTGTGCCTTTCCCAGTTACCAAATGTTTAAATAAAAACCAAAACAAAATAAAATTCTCGTGGAGCATGCACCAGCCTCCAGTCCCTTGGCACATCCCCGGACTCTAGAGAGGTAGTAAACAGGTCTGCCAATGGGCATCCAGAATGTCAGCCATCTCTTTTAACACCTTTGGGTGCACCCTGTCTGGTCCTGGTGCTTTGTCCATCTGGATGCTCCTGAGATGCTTTAACACGGTTTCCATCAAGATGGGTGCTACCAGTCCCCACCTTCCCCTGAATCAGCTTCCCTACTTCCCTACATACTGGTCCCTCTTTTTCCCTTGTGAAGACCGAGCTGAAGTACTGGTTTAATACCTCAGCCTGTTCCTCACTACTCTCTGCCCATCTCCCCACCTTCTTCAGTCTCACTATACCCCCTTCCTCTGCCTCTTTTTCCTTCACATATTGGAAGAAATCCTTTTCCCTGACTCGATTCCCTCAGCTAGCTGAAGCTCCCACCTTGCTTTCACCACCCTGACAGTATTGCTTGCTACCTTAGACCTCATTAGATAAAATTCCCTCTCCTCACCCCTCTGTGTTACTGTGTATTTAATAAAAAGGCTATTCTTTTCTCTTTTGCCCTGTTTGCAACTTTGGTGGTGAACCAGCTAGACCTATTTTGTCTGGGGTTTTTGCTCTTGATTCTGGTACAAGACTGTGAGCCTCTGTGATACCAGCCTTTATTGCTTCCACCTCTGCTCTACCCCCATCTCCAGCCTAATCTGAGAGAGATGTTCCTTCATGATTTCTCCCATCCTTCTGAAATCTGCCCTTTTGAAGTCTACCACTTTGGTGCGAGTTTTTGATTTTTCATGTCCCAATCCCAGAATGAACCATACTGCCCTGTGGTCATTCACCGCCAGTGGGTCCACTACCCTAATATTATGGACATGGTCATAATTGGCTAAAACCATGACTTTGTTTACCTGAAGCACGTTCTAGCCCTTGCTAAAGATGTAACTATTGTTTGATATACTGAAGCTAGTAAGACAATACAAATGTAGATGAAACAAATCATTTATTAGAATATCTGTATTTACTTATTTTAATTTGTGACCAGGAAATGCATACTATGCTGTGACAGCCTGTTTCCAGGTGTGTCCTGGGGGATGGGTTACATGGACTCATTTTAGACAGTACACCTAGGAAAATCCCACTACTCTTGCAATAAGTTCCACGGGATCTTTAACTTCCACCAGATAACTGCCAGTATTGGGCAGAAGGGATCTTAGTTTAAAAGTGTGAAAAGAACAGCACCTCAACAGTGCAATACACCACAGTGTCAGTACTTTCTATTAGCCCAAGTTACTGGTGTGGAATTAGAATCCATGACGTTCAGAGGCGAGTGAGAATGCAACATATGGAGCCACTGACACTGCTTATATAAATATTATAGGGGCAAAGTAGTACCCAAATATTTAGTTTCATAGTTTCATAAAGTGATACGGGCTTGGGAGGCAAAATGCCCTTATGGAGCCTCGCCACCAGCATGGTGGAATAATTCTAATGTAAATACGATATTTTTTTTTACTTCCCTATAATTATCTGTTTTTGAAGGATTCCATAGTAACACTCTCTACAATTTTCCTTGGCAAAGCATTCCATTGAGTCACCACTCTGTGAAAACCATTTATTCCTTTTTGTGTTTTACAGTTCACCCTCTAAGTTTGTAACTATGTGATCATGTATGGGTCTGGGAGTTGTTCTTTATCAGACCTAAAGTTTCAAAAAGACACTGGTCACTAGTTGCTTTATATATCAAGCATAAATCTCCTCGTATTTGTCTATATTCTAGGGAAAAAGACCCACTTCTTGTAGTCTTGATTTATATTGTAGGGATCCCAGATCTCTGATTTGTTTGGTTATTTTCCTTTGGACCCCCTCCACTAATTTCTTTTCTTTTTTTGTGATTGGTCCACAAAAGGAAGAACAGTATTCAAGTTGGGTCCTAATCATACTTGTGTAGAGTGGTAGAATTACTTTTTGGTCTCTGCTTTTAATATGTTTAAGAATGCATCCAATAATTTTATGACACTTTTTACTTTAACCAAAGTATGATTATCAAAATTAAATTATCAACAAGAACCCTAAATATTTCTCATTTGTTGTTATTGCAAGTTGAACATTGATTTTATAGATGAAATTTTGGTTACTATGTCCAAAATGCATTACCTTACATTTTGTTCATTAAAACACATCTTATTTTCTGTTGCCCAGGAGCAGACCGCATTTAGTTCTTCCTGGAAATGATTTGCAGCTTGTATGTTATTAAATATACAGCCAAGTTTGCAGACGTCTGCATACTTGGCCATCCATACCTTATTAGATGGTTGCATTGTTGATATTAATAAACTGAACAAGATAGGGCCCAGAACTGATCCTTGTGGGACCCCACTACTAACCTTTGCCCATGATGATAAATGTCCTCTGACAGTAACTCTCTGGTATCTGTTCTGTAAGCATGATTTCACCCAAATAATTATATTAGGATGAAAACCAAACATGCACATATAATTTATCATAACCTGATGTAAGACTTTATCAAAAGCCTTGGAAAAATCAAGGAGGACAACATCCATGGGTAACCCCAAGTCAAGGGATGCACTTACATTCTCATAGAAATTTAACAAGTTAGTCATGTATGATCTGCCCTGGGTAAATCCATGTTGCGTTAAGTCCTGTAAATTATATTTAGAAATGTGTGATTCGATTCTTGTTAATAAGGTTCTTTCGAATAGTTTACCAATAACTGAAGTGAGACTAATAGCTCTATAATTGGATACTAGCTGTTTATTACCAGCTTTACAAACAGGGGTAACAATAGCCTTATTCCATACTTAAATTGTCTCACCTTGATTAAGTGATGCATTAAACAAAACTGACAGGGGGCCAGTTGAGCAGTTGAGTTAGGGTTGAGCACGGGTTTCTATGTTTAACCTCAAATTTTGCAACTAATATAATCGAAACTGTTCAACAGATTTGAACTTCATTTTGCATGTGCAGTCTCGGGTAGATCTCTTGACCTGGCAAGTTGCATTCCAGTCGGATGTGCAGATTCGAGACCCAGATAGTGAAAAAACATTTTAAAAATATGTGGGTTTTTTTTTTTACTGTTTTTTGTCATTGCCTTGTGCACAGACTGGAATTTTGGTCTGCAATTTTCAGGATAGAAAATGCTTGGGCCACAATAGTGCCTTTCAGTGGTTTGATGAAAAAATATTAATCTGTTCCAAAGTAATTAAATTTTATAATTTCGGGTTCTGAGCGTGCTCAATACAGTCTTTTGCATAGGGGTCCAAAATGAAAAACGAATTTGGTCCAAATGAAAAAGGATCCTTTTTCATGATGGAAAAATTCCCTTTTCTTTTGCCATCTTGTTTTCCTTTTTTTTTAAATGGCATCCTGCAGTGAGACCAAAACATGTACCTTGCTCTTCGACTCTGTTACCTATATTGTGCATGTTACCATTGAACAAATTACCCCAAAATGTCTTTATTTTAACATGTTAAATCCTTTTCATCATCTGCTTCACTTTTTTCATTTGAGCTTTTTATTCAAACAAAAAAAAACTCATATGACAAAAAGGATTTAGACTTGAGTATTTCCCTGGTGTCTAGTGGCAACCCTACCCTCCAATTGTAGCCCCATTATAATTATTTATCTGGTGTCTAGTGGCACCCCCACCCTCTGATTGTAGTCCTCGCTTATTATTAAGTATTTCCCTGGTGCCTAGAGTGGCACCCCCCAACTGCAGTCCGCATTATAATTATTTCCCGATATCTAGTGGCATCCCGACCCTTGGACTGCAGTCCCCATTATAATTACTTCCCTGGTGTCTAGTGGCACCCCCCACCTGACTGCCCTTCCCATAATAATTTTGTATTTCACTGGTGTCTAGCAGCACCCCTCCCTCCCATGTCCATTGCTAACTGAAATAAAGAAAATGATCCCTTGATGTATTTTTTTACCTGTAAAAAAAGAAAACGGTCCCTCGCCGATGGCACCCCTCCATCCTCTTCCTCTCTGCACCTACCACCCCACATTCCCCAGTGCACCCCCACAGCCTCCTCGCCTGAACAGGTCACAGAGTGAAGACCCACTCTCCAGTCTAAGACCTTGTTGCTGTTGGAACCGCAACTGCAACATGAGAAACTAAGATAAATGCTGTTCAATGTATTTCAATGGAGTTTTCAACTTTGATGCACAACTTGCCAATTTTTGCATATTCTGGCACCAAATTTTCACATTGGCTTTTGAGGACGCACCTCATGAAAAATATCAGTGGAATTTCGCAAATTCTGCCTGGAATGCGATTTCGCTTGTCAGCAAATCACCTTTCGGGTGGGATTTCAAAATTTTCACTGCTCTTGTTCATGAGGTGGGGTCATAAGAAGACTATGTTGAAAATCTGGGGTCAAAATATATAAAGTGGCAAAGTTATGCACATTCGTTAAAATTTGCCTATGCTCCTCGTAACTTTGCATTTACATATTTTCACCTAAATGTCAACATAGCTATTTTTTATACCACCTCATGAATGTGATAGCTGTCATTTTTAAAATCTGGGCAAAATGTCTTTTCATCTCTGGTGTGGAATTATGTTGTGGTGGTGCAGAATGACGTTTCAGCCAGGATTTCAAATTTGTAGTACCTGGTTCATGAGTTGGGGTATTAAGAAGGCTATGCTGACAATTTAGTTTCTGTTGTCCTACAAATGGAAGTGGAGGGTCCTGCACTTCCTTATCAACTTAAATGTACGCTTCTATGGAGCGACAGGAGCGCAGTGCTCAGAGGCCCTGTGCTCCTCGGTCAAATAAGGATACAGTTACACTATCTGAAAATGGATAGATGGATGGGAGCACAGGGCCCAGAGGGCACTGCACTCTGACAGGCAAATAAGGATACGATGATACTATCTCAAAAGTAAGGACATTCTTTGCAAAAGCTCTGTTAATGCAACATTTGGGGTTCAGACTAAAAGCAACAAAGAGTAGGGAAATGTGGCTTTAGGGTTTCCAACCTAAAACCCACCTCCACCATAAAACAAATCAGAGGTGCAGTCTTTCTTGGCGTTGTCATCCTAAAGCTCACTCCATTCTATACACTCCTCAAATGCACACATCTAATGTGGTGCGCTTTTAGGTTGACAATGCCTAGGAAGACTGCACTCCTGATTTGTTTTATGAGTGGGGGTGGGCTTTTAGGTTGAAACCCTAAAGCCACATTTCCCAACCTGTGTCACTTTAGCCGGAACCTTAACTGTTGCATTAATGGAGTTTTTTTTTTTTTTTTTTTGCAAAGAATATACTGTATATAATGCAAAGTAAATATGATAATATTTAGTTAAAATGAGTCCATAAAAATGTTCCTGTTTCTTACTGATCATTTAAAAAGGCAATTTACTTTCTGCTTTACGTCCTTACATACTGTACTTTTTTCCATGTCAACAGCATAAAGCACATGCAAGTCCCTGATGCTGGTTGAAGTACTTTTCATACTCTTCTCGTGACACACATCAGAATTTCACACTACATTTATTGAAAATTTCAGAAAAGTCCTTTGAGCGCAAGTGCTCTTTTTACAAAGGTTCCAATGTCAATAACAGATTACACGGCAAACATAAATACACTCAAGTGGGTTTGTAGAAGAACAAAGTAAAGCAAGTACAACATAGTCGAACGAGTACAAATAAATTCGCTTGGTTAATTGCATACAATTGTACACTAAGGAAGGTAAACAAAAACACTGTAAAACAAGCACAGTAATGGCAGATGGCCATAGAGCCAGAGTCTATCACAAAGCACACATTAGTAGCCATCTTACTATGTATCTAGCATTTATCGCAACTGTTCGGAAACACCTGTTCAAACTTTGTGGAAATGACGAGTGTGACTAATGTGCTATTTCTAATAAACCCTCAAAGGTCTTAATCCATAAGATTCGAATGATAAACTATCAGATCCAGAAAATTTGACCAACTGTTGAATACAAATTAGGTCCATTGCACAAGTAAACAGGCATCTGAACAATTCTAAAATCTAAAAGATTCTTCTCTGCAAGCAATGACAGAAAGCTAAGTGGTCAAGCACTCTTGTGAAAGGAAAAGAATGGAACATGCTAGTGCTGCAATTTGTTGGATTAATTCGAAACTTCATGAGTAAAAGAAGCTGCATTTTTGTCACAAGCAGGCACTTCAGTGTCAAAAAATGAGAATAGTTTGAGGGCATTTTCTAATCAGCCATTACTTGTCTTTGATGTACTGTTACTGCACAGAATAACGATGTCAATCATGTTACTTTCTCTTTGGAAATACAGTCCACCCTCTTATACAGTGGCACTGATAATATGACTAGTTTTCTGTGCTGTCTATCACTATCAAGGAAACTGTCTTCTAACATGATACACTATGTCCTAGATTACAAAGGCTTGATTCAGCCATGAGAGCCCCACCCCTCCAAGGAAAATCTGAAACAAATGATAAAATGTTATATTAATAGAAGGTTTTAATTCTTTTTAATATTTACAAAGTTTGTTCATTAATGCTTACACAGCTGAATTAGACAAAACAATCATTTATTTACTCGTGTGATCTGTTACATGTCACACCGTTTTGATTTGCATATATATATATACAGTATATATATATTCTTTTCAAAGTATATGCTAAATCTGAAAGTACATTATGGGACTGTAAAATGTATTATTAGGACATGATATCTTACCTAGTCCTTTGGGGTAATACCACTGCTGTCAGCAGGATTAACTACCCAATAGTAGTATTTAAGAGTGTGCATTAGCTGTAGTACGGTTCCCACTCTGCGAATGGTATTGTAGATCGTGGCAGTGCCAATGAACTCAGCTGACAAGTATGTGTATAGGGAAAGTTGGACCTTTGCAAGAGATCATGACAGAAAACAAATAGACATTTCATTACATAGGAGTTACAGACCAAATTAAGTTTAAAACCTGTTACTACCGTATGCCAACATTGAGAAACTTGTCATTTAACAGCTACAGATGCATCAGTGAAACTTTAGAAATAATATTAAAGCACAGTAAATTGTTTATTATCATATCCTTTCTATGGTTCTTTACCCTCATTCTTGAAAAAAGGGCTGGATGATTTCTGATGGACTCATGCTGCTTGTCCACAGGTATCATTACAATCCTCAGTTTAAGACAGCAATATATATTGCTGTGGACATGATTATAAAGTCGCAAGCAGAGTTTACTTGCAGACTAGCAGAGGAAGGTCAAGGGACAGAGATCCTGTTTTCAGACCCATGCCCTTAGTAATAACGTAACAAACTCTTGTCAGAGCCATATACAGCTGCTCAGAGTTACGAGAGCTTAGTGAAACAGTAATTGGAGCTCTTGCTGCACTGAGTCAGACGTATGGAAGAAGGTTGGGAGAGCAGAACCGCACATTGCAGTTTGTTGTTGCCATGACCAAGATGGCTGCTGTAACAGAACTGCAGTTGGCTTTGGTGGCCATCTTGGGTATGGTGCCATCACCGGAATTACAGAACAAAAAATAGTTCCTCGCAAAGGGGGTGTGTTTCTATGGCCAGCAGAGGGGAAGGGCCATAGAAACAGAGCAGTGGAACTGTGCCCCTGCACTGTGGAAGCACTCTGAGCACTGTCCGTCACGTGCTTCCACAATGCTAGAAGAGATACAATGATGGCAATAAGTCTGTAGAGCTCTGCCCATGCAGCCATAAAAAGGAAGGATAAATGCAAAACAATTCACAGAAACAGAGAAATGATGGCAGATAATAGTGCCCCATCACGTCCGCCCAAGATTATCTTGGGACTGCACCCATCAGTCCTCCCTTCTCCCTCTCCCAGTCTGCACCTTATGGACTGTTCCCATGTGCCTATCCATCCCAGATTGAACCTTCCACTATTTTAGACCTGATGACCTCTTCTGGAAATTTGTATAAAAGTGTTTCCTGACATCCATCTTGAACCCCTCCCCACCATGAAATTAAATATTAGCTACATTGTGTATAACTATAAAAGCATTCCCATATCAGTAGCTCATATGTTTTTGTAATGCACTTTACTTACAAGACAACAAATACATTTGACATCTGTCCAATGTTCAAAGATCAAGTGACCAGAAGTTTTGCTACAGTACAAGCTTAAATGAGACTTGCAGTGTCAGTGGCTCAGTAGGTAGACACTTGCCTCTGAGGCTGGGAGATCAGAGGGCTGTGGTTCAGGTCCCACATCTGGCACTTGGGTTAATATCCCAGTACTGACACTGTAGTGTAGCATGAGAGGGGTGCTGCACTTCCAAGGTGCCGTCTTTTGGATGAGATATTAAACCGAGGTCCCATCTGCCCGTTCTGGTGGTAGTTCAGGTGGATGTTAAAGATCCCATGGCACTTCTCGAAAAGAGCAGTGGAGTTTCCCCAGTGCCCTGGCCAAATTTCCCATTCACTAAAAAAATACTACCAACAGCTTAATCTGGTTCAAGGTCAGTTGGCATTCATCTGTATTCCCCTCCCCTGGGTCGTGCCTGAAAATAGACAGGATTTGTCTAATGTACTTACCCGGTCAAAGCGCCCTCTCTACCTGGGGCTGTGTGGCTGGGTGTTTGTGTTTGTCTCTGTCAATAGTTTAGTTTAGTTTTGTGGATTTTCATGTGTTTTGGCTTGGAGGAACTAGACCATTCTTGGATATATGATCTATGAAAGTTTCCTGGACGAAGAAACTGGAAAACATCACCAGCAGATATTGGATTCTCATTATAAATCAACTTTTGGAAGTCATCACAATCAAAGCACGTACAGCTGAGAAATTCTACAGCTCTGACCTGGGAAGTGCAAACTGAATCCACATTTCCATCTACTTTGTTGCTAAAGGGAACTGCATGTCTTTGAGAACCATTCACAACTATTTAAACAAAGGGAAGACACTGACAAAGGGTTTTAACTTCCTGCATATGCCCCAGGCCAGTGTTCCAGGAATTTAACACATCCTTTGTCTTGTTACCGTAGATCAAACAGTTTACTGGTCATTTTCATGTGGATTTGATTATTTGTCATCATTTGGCAATGGGGTAAATCCTCCTGGAGGCACACCACCAAAATTGATCTGTCCTTGCTCATGGGAGCCTTGGTTTACCCATGTAAACCTCCTCCTGTCTTTTTCTATCTCTCTCCATTTGTTATCCACTGTGTCAACTTCCTCTCTCCTCCTACCCCACGCAACCCCCACTGTAAGCATCTTGACATCCTACCTTCATTATGGAACCATGGCAATACCCTTTATTTCTATCTGAGGCACCTCATTACTAGGACTGGGTGCAAACGACCGCCTTGGCTGGAAAAATCATATTTGAGCACCTGTTGTTAGCAACCCTCCTTTGTTGGGACCCTAGGCGACTGCACTGTATCCAAACCTGCAGCATGCAGAGGAAAGACGTTACATGGTATGAGCTACGGGAGATATCCCTCAAACTGCTGCTCCTCCTACTTCTCATGTCTGGTGGGATCCACCCAAACCCTGGCCCTGGCTCAAACATTAAGATAAAGCCTGCAAAACTGAAACGGGCTATCCATTGTTACCCTAAATATCTGCAGCCTCCTTCCTAAGCTGGCATCTCTTCAAGCCTTTATTGGACAACATAATCCTGACATACTTGTAATTGTTGAGACCTGGCGCAACACCTAGCACTCTAGATCATGCAATCTCGCTCCAAGGCTACAACCTCTTCCAGACTTGACGGGTAAAAGAAAAGGGGATGTGTTATCTATATGAAGGACTATCCTCGTGCCACCTTGCCAGTTTCTCCCAGAAAACACCTAGTACAACTTCTCCTGTCAAGCTTCTCTTGGTGCCCATAACAAAGTGCTTACCGTGGCTGCAGTCTATATCCCCTAAAGACCCACGAGCTGGGCTCCAGTCTATCCTTGAATTTGCAAGATTACAACTTCCTGACTCTGAGCTCCTCCTTCTGATGATGTCAATATAAATTGGCTTGCCTCAGATATCGGACCCAGCAGGGATACTATCCTAGCAACCAACCTAACACAGATGGTCAACTCCCCTACTAGAAAAAACTACAAGACTGGAACCAGCACTCTCATTGACTGGATTCTTACTAATCGCCCAGACCGGATAAAAAACACCACTGTTCTCTCCGACTCCCTCAGTGACCACTCCCCTGTGATCTGTATCTGGACAAATAAATTCCACAAACCACCTCCTACAACCATCCTAGAGTGAATGCTACCATGCGGAAACCTTGCTAAGCTAAGACCTGCCTCCTACAACAAGACTGGTCCCCTATCTACAATCGCTGGATGTGGATGCTGCCCTAGACTTCTTCATTAAAACTTTCAACACTGCCTGCGACACCTACGCACCTTTCAAAAAATGTAAAATCAAAGCCCTCTCTAATCCCTGGCTAACAGCCAAACTACTGGCTCAGCTTAAAGCACGTGACCATCTTTGGGCTATAGCCAGGGCCACAGGCTCCATAACAGACTCACTTAACTATAAACAGGTGCGCAACCTATGTACTTCACAAATCAGGCAAATGAAGAGCTCCTATTTCAAGAATGCTCTAGAAACCACCTGGGGTGACGGGAGATCCTTCTGGGACAATATACGTAATATTACGGGCAACACAGAAACATAGAAACAGAATTTGACGGCAGATAAGGACCGCTGGCCCACCCAGTCTGCCCATTTCCCTACCTGATGGATAAGCTGCAGATCCTAGTTAACCAGCAGCCTACTTCTTCCCTACCCCACCCCTAGAATTGCCTTATGACTGTCCCATGCATGCTTGAATTCCACTACTGTTTTGACTCCACAACCTCCTCTGGAAGGCTGTTCCATACATCCACAACCCTCTCTGTGAAAAAATACTTCCTTAAATTACCTCTGAGCGACCCCTTCTATCTTCAAATTGTGCCCCCTTGTTCTTGCACACCTCTTTTTTTGAAAGATGCTACCCTCTTGGACTTTGTTGATTCCCTTGAGGTACTTGAAAGTTTCTATCATGTCCCCCCTCTCCCTCCTTTCCTCGAGGCTATACATATTAAGCTCCTTAAGTCTCTCTTCATATGTCTTCCGGTGCAGACCCTGCACCATTTTAGTTGCCCTCCTCTGGACAGCTTCCATCCTGTCTATGTCTTTGCAGAGACTGGGTCTCCAGAACTGCATGCAGTACTCCAGATGTGGTCTCACCAGCTGTCTGTACAGAGGGATAATAACTTCTTGTTTTCTGCTGGTGATGCCTCTCCCTATGCATCCCAGTCTAAAACAAACAGTCTAAATCCTCTCCCACGGCAATGAACATTGATGGCTCCACTACCCATGACCCTAAGACTATGGCCGATGCCCTAAATAAAACCTTCACTGACCTCAGTGGTGTCCTCTCACCAGACTTCTTCCAGGACTTGTCGGTTCCAAAACTCGTATCCCAAACCACCTCGCCAGACAAACCGCTATTTCACTTTAAAATAGTTAAGACATATGAAGCCTACAGATCCATAAAAAAGGCCTGCTCTAAATCTAGAAATAGCAGTGGCACCATTGATCTAAAACTTCTGTCCCACACCTTGGAAGAAGTGATCCACCCCCTCACCAAAATTCTCAACCTCTCCCTGTGCCAAAGTCAATTCCCCAACACATGGAAGGCTGCTATAGTCACACCAGTGCATAAAGGCGACAAATCCACACCAGGGAACTATCGGCCCACATCTATACTTCCACCCTCTCCAAAGCTCTTGAGCGGATCGTGGCAGATCAACTATCAGACTACCTGCAAAAGTATGATCTACTCTGCATTCAGCAACACGGATTTAGGAAAGGACACAGTATGTCGACAGCCCTACTTGATTTCTCTAGTGAAACTCACAAAGCCTTGGATAAGGGTTATTTAACTGGAGCTGTTTTCATAGACCTCACAAGGCCTGTGACACTGTTCACCATAGCCTCTAATCTCTCTTCTGCTCAACATTGGGCTAGCCGAGGGACCTGGAGCCTGGGTAAAAAGTTACCTGGCACAACGTTCTCAAACAGTAAAAATCTCTGAGGTTCTCTCTGACTCCAAACCGGTCCTCTCTGGTGTCCCCCAGGGCTCAATTTTAGGTCCTCTCCTCTTCAGCCTATTTCTAAACTTGCTTCACAAATCCTGCCCTGAAAAATTAATACGCTATGCTGATGACGCTGTAATTCTCTCCTCCCATAAGGATCCAAATCCACTACGACAGAGCCTGCAGCTTGCTTTCTCATGTGTTGAAAAGTGGTTCCTTGAGCACAAACTGGTCCTAAACCAAAAAAAAAAAACAAAAGTCATGCTTTTCGCCAGTCATCAAAATAGAAATGGGCATACTCCACTCATCATAAAAACTTCTCTTGGAAATACACTAGAACAAGTGAACACCTTCAAATACCTTGGTATCACTTTTGATGAATGTCTTACTTTTGCGGTCCATATCGATAACACTGCAAAAACAGTGCACCAACGCATTGGAATTTTGTACCGGAACCGTCAATTTTTCAACCAAGCTGCCTTGAGGATTGCTGTTCAAAGCTCCATCATCTCAATCATAGACTATGGTCTAATTGTCTATGGCTCAGCTACTACCACTGCACTAAAGCCGCATCTCAACAGCACTAAACAACACCTGTCGACTCCTCACTGGAGCACAGAGACGGACCCACACTTATGACCTCTACACGGAAATCGGTTGGTTGCATCTTTCCAATCGCCTCATGTATCTCACCTGCGTGATGGCAAAAAAATCAATCTTGGGACTCACTCCTCCATGTATCCGGGACCTGCTCTGCCTGAACAATGGCACTCATACCACCAGAAGATCTGACCACCAACCTTTCCTTGTCCCTAGATGCCGGACTGCTCAGGGACAAAGATCTTTTACATACCGTGCCCCTACCTGGTACAATGCCCTTAACCTGCCCTCCACGACATTGGGAGCTTTCAAATCCATACTTTACGCTCACCTCACAACCTCCAGCACCTGTGACTGCTTTGACTAAAGTCTCATCCCACTGAGTGCACTTACATTTGTTTCACTCAACCACCATGGTCTCCTCTTTGACAAAGACAACCTGAGTACCACTAACCTGGTTCTGTCTGCTCCTAAACTTCTTATTTCTCCCCTCTTCCTCTCAAGCTCTCCAATCCTTATTCCTTGCCCTTGACACTGCCTCTGAGTTCCTTTTTCTTTTCTGTACATAAATGTTACTGTTTAAGTTGTGGCCTTGTTAAACGGCTTGATTGTTTGTAACACTGTCTACTATGTTTTTGTACTTAATGTTGTGGAACCTTTGTAAAAGAGCCTTGGCTCAAAGGTATTAATTCCCAGAACAATAAACTTCAAACAAAAACTAAATAAATAAATCAACAAATTTTGACTTGTACATGATCTACAGATATTTGTTTCCATCTGACTGCCCACAAAATTATGTTTCTGAGCCTCAGACTACAATTCCTCTGAAAGCAGATTTGACCAAAAAACAGGTGGCTTCCATGTTCTTTTAAACTACAAAATTATCTTTAATTCCGCACCACAGAAAATAATGCGTTTACCACAGGCCATGCACCTCTCTTGATCGACTGTAAAAGATTAGAATAACATTTTCCATAACAGATATGTTTTCTACAAAGTTCCTTTCCCTAGTGGTCAGATGGGCCTAGAGATAAGAATGTATCCTTTCGTGCAACCTAGTGCTGTCTAAATCCCCAAATAAGTGTATACTGTTACTCAATAAATGTTCCATGCACACACACAGCAGCAACATGTGATCACAGCCCCCTCATCTGCGCATATCAAACATGCTCAAAGCACACAATGTCTCCTATGAACATGACAAATTTATTTATTTAGTTAGTTTTTGTTGACCATGTAAGTGCACTAGCCATAATATGCCTATATTTAGGCATGACCCAGGAGAATACAGCAATCAGACAGGAATAAAACAGGGAAAACAATGCATGACAATAGGAAAACATACTGAACACATTACAAATTAAAACAGCAGGTTCAGTATGGCCACCAGATCGAGCCAGGACAGTAATATACAATAGGCAACAGGAAAGAAAGTACTAGGTTACAGTAAGTTGAAATATACAGCACACAATGTATGACAGAATTAAGTAAGCATCATACTGAGGCAGTAAGCAGCAGACAGTATTTAGGACATTCTAATAACCCATGTAGGCTCTAGCAGCTTATCTGTATAATGCATGCATGCATGCTCAACACTTTGCAGAAAAGTGCATATGCAAAAGATTGCTTTTACTTTGAATATCTAGCTTTCCATGTGTACAGCAATGAAAACCAAATCAATAGCAGAAGACCTGCTGTGCAGATACTTTGAATGGTTATCCTTTATAGTTCAGGTACATTAAAATCGTATTTTACTCATACAGCTTATTTTTTAAGCCATGGCTAACCTGATGACTTGCACTTCTCTCTCTATATATAAATATATATATATATAGGGTGGGATATTCAAAAGGTTGCGCCTGCATAAGACCAACAGTGGCCATTCTAGATATTCAGCAGGAGGCAGTTGCCCCGAAAACATGCTGAGCAACAGCCTCAATACAAAGGAAGGCATGCGCAACCACATGGGTGGAGCCATGCATAAAGAGCGTAATGCGAAATTGAAAGACTTTGCATTGCGCAATAGCGAACTGCCAGAAATTAAGACGAAGCGGAAATGAGCCAAAAATAAAAGGCTCAAAGAAGCGCGCTAAGAACGCTCAAGCAAGGATGCCAAGTGGGGTAGAGAGAGAGACAGACAGACAGACAGTGACAGGCTAGGGCAGGCAAGGCAAGCATTAGGGGTCATAGGCTGCAGAGGGCTATTGGGGTGCCCGTGCAGGAAGTAGTAAACTAGGACAGCAGGGGAACACACAACACCAGCCGGGGGGCAGCCAGGAGATGGATAGTGCCAGCTTCCACATGGAAGCTGTAATGAGGGGGGTGAGAATGCAAGCTGCAGGGGGACGAGGCCGTGGAAGGGCCCGTCGGCGGTACGCCCCCAACAGGCAGTACCATGCCCGCATCAGCTATGAGCTGTATACAGATGTCGAGATCGTGGGCCAGTACCGCCTGAACAGGGCAATACTGAGGCGGCTTTGTGAGCTGTGCAGTGATGTGATGCAGGCACCCTCACGACGGAGTCACGCTCTGTCAGTGGAGACCAAGGTGACAGCCTGCATGTGCCTGCTCACCACGGGCACCTTCCAGAGGCCGACAGGGGACACCACAGGCATCACACAGTTGGCCACGTCACGCATCCTCACCCAATTCCTCAGCGCACTGCTGCCACATGCTGCGGAGCACATCCATTTCCCCAGCACCGCAGCAGAGTACAGCAAACATCACGGGAGTTCCACAGGGTAGCACGTATGCCTGGCGTGCAAGGGGCCATAGACTGCACCCATGTGGCCATTCGCACGCCACCTGGCCCCAATGGGGCAGTGTATAGGAACCGAAAGGGCTACTCCAGTGTCAACTGCCAGGTGGTGTGTGATGCCACTGGGCAAATAATCAATGTCTGTGCCACACACCCCGGCGGAGCACATGATGCCTTCATATGGCATCAGTCCGCACTGTGCCATCGATTTGAGTGGACTCCCCCAGGCCATCTAGTGGGTGAGTACGCATATGGAATGCAAACATGGGGCAAGGGTGGAATGCCACAGGTGCCATGGTAGTGGCACACAGGGATATGGGCAAATGGACCTGAACATGACACTGATCTCCACTATCTCCACACAGGTGACAGCGGGTACCACTCCATCCCTGGCTGCTCACACCGCATCGGGCCCCATGACCCCATCGCAGCAACGCTTATAATAGGCACATGCTTCACACGCAACATCATAGAGCGGTGTTTGGGATGCTCAAGGCACGCCCGATGCCTAGACACCTCCGGCGGTGCCCTACAGTACAGCGCCCCAAAGGCCTGTGGGATATTCCTGTCTGTTGCATCCTGCACAACATGGCCAAGGACTGTGGGATAGCCGTACAGGTTGAAGAGGGGACAGCGGGGGACGCCAGTGGCGCCTGTGTTGATGTTGATGAGCAGCCCCCAGGACGGCGGACCCCGACTGATCCGGCAGGCCCAGCTGCACCGGACACCATCACAGAGGAGCACTATGCACAACACAGGTAAGTCAAGGGACATGTGCAACCAACACTGTCCATGCGAAACCACAGGCACACAGGTAACACACCAGGAGTGCAAGACGGCCAGGGAGTGGAAGGGTCCAGGCATACAAACACACCATCAGGGAGGGGTGAGCACTCATTGGACACACACACACCAGGCACAGAGCGACATGGCCAGATGCACAGCACAGCAGAACCGACATTTAACACACAGCACCACTGACCACCCCCACCACCTGTACTGTCCAAGCACGTATGTCAGATGCTGGGCACCCTTGCACCTTGGTGGACAGTACAATGCAGGCATCATCATGCACACGCACCTGTGGGCAACAGTTGGGAGGGTGTGCAGGTGGTCCGTGGTGTCGTGTTGAGCAGAGCACCCGCAGTGCACTGCCCACCATGACACACATTGCACACAGGGCAGCACCAGACAGGGCCCACACTGGGAGACAGGTCAGTCATGTAGCACTGTCCCATGGCCACCGCGGATGCGGCATGGCCCCGCCGCGGACCCAACAGCACTGGCAGGCTGAGCAGGGGCACATGGGGTGGCACTGTTGGACCACCAGGGTCCCACTGTGCCGAACGCGACCTTGCCCGCACAGGGGTCTGCAGCATGCCGAACACACCTGCACCAGGGTGCTCGGGATGCCCACAGCAGAACCCGGCGTCGACAGGCCTGGTGTCACACAACGCCGGAACGGGAGTGGAGCGTGAACTGTGTGGGGTGTGCAGTACAGGGTCACCTGACTGTGTGCCCAATGCATCCACGACAGAGACCACTGCCTGGGTCAGCCTGTCAATGGCGGCGGTCACATCCATCTGCATGTGGACCATCTCTGCACGGTCCAGAGCACACTCCCTACTGTGCCGCTCCACAGCCACACACAGTGCCTCCACGGACACTGCAACCCGCCTCTGCTGCTGTACTGATTCCCGCAGCAGGCGGGTGTGTTCGTCCAATGGGTACTCTGCCACAACGGCAGCCTGTCCCCCAGGGTGTTGAATGTCCTGATGCACAACACCCCTTGAGGGTGGGCGCTGTTTGCCAGGACCAGGAATGGGCATATCACAGGGCGGCGGGCATGTGCCACTGCTGGACACTGTACCCCCATATCTGGTGGGAGACTGCTGCTGCTGCCCTCCAACCGCTGTGCCACAGAGTCCACTTTTTCCACTGCTGTGGCGCACAGTGCCAGACACCTGCACAGCCACCGTGCTGCCCCACCGGTGCTGACAGGCTCAGCCTGGTAGCCGACATGCTGGCTCACGTTGGAACCAGCAAGGCCCAGGGGCACGTGATGGCCTGCTGTGTGTCCGTCATGGGACACACACATGTCACTGCCCATTGCAGTCCTTGCATCATCAATGGTGCAGGTACGTGCTACAGCCACAGTCACAGCGTGATGGCATGCTTGCATGCCAGACTGCTGAGACACAGGCTGTGCACCCCCCACACCCAAATCACCGACACCAAGAGTTGACAGCCCTGCGTGCATGCTGGTGCAGTGCATGCTGGCTGGTGACAGAGGTGGATGGACCCTCCTCCATGTCCAGCAGGTCATCCTCACTGCCTGGTCCCACCACCACCGCCTCCTGGAGATGAACAGGATCTGCAACAGAAAGAGAGGACATGTGAGTGCATGTGACCAACCTCCCCAACACCACCACCATGTCATACTGCAGTGATGGGCTTCCCCTATCTGGAATCCACCTCCTGGTACCCCAATAGCACTGCGCTGCATAGTTGCAGCCAGTCGGTCCTCAGCCGGGTCAGCTCCACCACCGCTGGCTGGCCCCGCCAGTGTTAGCGCGCCGCCCTGAGGCCGCCACCTTCTCCTTCACCCTCCTGCGGTCTGTCCCAATCTTTTCTTGCATTCCTGCATGGGAGCGCTGGTGGCTTCGTGCAGGTTCACTGCCCGGCTACCCTCCCATGCAGCCGCACGGGCCTGAGGGTGCCCCGCTTCCACGCAGTAGTGCCTCATGCTCCAGGTAGGCCTGGAAGAGGGCCTCAGTCTCTGCCGTGGTGAAGTTGGCCTCCTCCTTCGCCCACCATCCTCACCTCACCTTGTCTCTGCTCGGTCATGGCGATCTGTATGGGTGTGAGGTGACACCTGTCACTGTGCAGTCTACAGCATTATCCCATGCCCATTGTCCAGAACATCCCACAGCATGCAACTCACCTCTCACCTGCAGTAACCGACTCTGTCCAGCACAGCCCACTGTCACACTTTTATAGCGCAATGCATGCAAATTAGAGAGGAGCAACTGTAATGAGATGCAAATCGCGCTACCGCGCCTTTGAATGGCTGATCAGATGATTTGCATGTGTCGGCTGAATATCGCGCCATTGCGCTTTTCGCGAAAACGGTTGATCCGCTGAGCCAATAGCGCAGATCTGTGACTGTGCGGTACACCGCATTGGCGCATGCCCAGGTAGCTACGAGGCGCCTGCCGCGCTGATGACGCTACAGCGCGATCGGCAATTCAGGCCATGGCCACCATTGTGCCAGTGGCGCTACAGCACTGGGCACTATATGGCACTGTGGCACTACTCGCGCAATAGTCCACTGTGGCACTGGTACGCGAGGTGGTCGGTCGCGCAGGATGCGTGATACGTCAGATGGCGCCAGCGTGGCCTGTGTCACAGACCCTGACCTGGTGTCCACCTTGCCCCTGGTGCTGTTCGGCTGTCATGTGTACGGCCTCATTGGCGCTGTCTGGTGACAGCGCTTATGAACTGATGGTGCTGTTCGAACAGCGCGATTGGAACCTATGGTGGTCTATTGCGCAACATCTCCATCGGCAGTCACGCGCAGCAGCTGGCCATTGTCTGCTGTAAAATTGTAGCATGACATGCAGGAGGGCAGTGCAATGGAGCCCTGTGGAGGTGGCCAACTTGGTGGCCTGGTGGAGCCCCACTGTGGGCACTGATGGTGAGGTGCCCTCACCATGGCAAGGACCCAGGTCTGGCAGCAAGTGGCCAGTGACCTGGTGGGGTCACTGGGCAGCGCCAGTCTGCTGAGCAGTGCCGGCACAGATACAGTGACCTCCGCAGAAGGGAGCCTGAGCTGCATGAGCGGCTACGTTCACGTGCCAGGAGGGGTGTGGTGCCTAGGCCAGGTGGGTGTACCGTCTATGCACCTGTATTCTCTTTAGGGGTGTGAGTGTGTTTTGGTGGATGTGCAAAGGTGATGGCTCTGACATGGTTGGCTGTGTCAGTGTGTGAGATGCATGGGGCTGGCTGTGTGGGCAGGCACTCTCACTGGGGCAGGGGGCAGTCAGCTTTGGAGTCACACGGATGTTTTTCTCAACATATGTCTCCCACAGGCAGGGATGTGAGGATGCAGGCACATGCTGAGGAGGGCCGTGACAGGGCCCCAGTGCCAGTCAGTGGTGCAGCAGGAGGTGGGCCACAACAACAGCGGCAGCAGCAGCAGCAGTAGCAGACACACCTTCTTGCGGAATGTGAGTATCATTACATCATGGATCCTATAGCATGCTGGAGGGGGTGGGCATGACCACCAGCCATGCACAACACAGCCATGCACGACACAGGTGACATTCATCACTGTCCAGTGTCACTGCACGTCTGTGTGTGCATCACTGGTGGTCCATGCATGCACTGGGCACATGGCTGTGTAACTGGCATCGACTCACATTGCCACGCTACTTGACAGCCTTGTTTGTGCTGTGATGGACATGGGCAGTGTGTGTGTGCAGTGGTGCACATAGCTGGTGCCGCCTGTTTGTGATGGCCATGTGCATGTTCACTGTGGGTGGGTGCATGCCATCACAGGTATGGACATTGGGCTATATGGCTTGCAGGTTGGGTGGTGTTCAGGGTTGTGGTCAGTCATAGCCATTGACTGTGTTCCCATTTTCCTAGGCCTCAGTGTTCTCAGGAGGATACAGCGGGAACTGCATGGGCTGACGCAGGTGTCCTTGGACAACCAGGCCATCCTCAGGGACATCCAGTGACATGGCCTATGGAGGAGGCATCGCCAGGCACAGCGGCACTGGGCAGAGGAGGACCAGCCTGCTGGGCCTTAAGCCAGATTCCCTTCCCAGTTCACCCATCCCTCCCACCCTGCCTTCCCTCTCCAAGTTGTTCATCCCTACCCCTTGCCCACCCCTACCTTGTACCCCTACCCCCCCTTGTAAATAGTTATGGTTGATTGTTTTGTGATTTACATTTTATAATACATTTATATTTTGTTATGAATACTGTGTTGGTCTCTGATTTGCAGCTGGCTATGGTTGTTCAAGTTGTAGTGGTGTGTATGCCATCCTGGGTGGTATGGTCCTGTATGTGTGTGTGTGTGTGTGTGTGTGTGTGTGCATGGGAGGTATCTCCAGCATGGCAGTGACTTTCTGTTGGTCTTGTTGTCTGCTGCCACCCACTGCTGGGTGCACAGGGTGGGTCTGGCTTTGGCGCTTCTCTCGCTGCACGGGGTTGACGTGTGCCGGGGATGCATGGTGTTTCCTGCAGTGCCAGTCACTGCACATGGGTGGTGTCTTGGGTCATGGTGCAGGGTGTGCTGTGCGACGGGGCTGATGTGCACTGTGGTTGTCAACCCCTGTGTGGCACTCTCAGCTTGCCAGTGGTTGTGCTGGGGCGTCATGGCTCTGCTGTGCTTTGTTGGCTTGTCCCCATGGGCCAGTAGATCATCCATCCCACCCCCAGTGATGCTGTGCTTGGGGTGTGCAGGTGTCTTGTTGGTTCTGCAGTGTGTTCCTATGCCCATGTGTGGCATGGCTGGCGGTGGGCCCCAGCCTGCCTCCCTGGTTGTGCACTTCCATTGCTCTGCTGGGGGGGGCGGGCGCTGTGCTTGCGCTATGGCACCTCTGGACTGCTCAGCTGGTTGCCCTTGTTGCGCTATGGCGCAACCTTTCTGCTCAGCTTCCTTCCTGGTTGCGCTATGGCGCAGTTAGTGCGATATTCAGACGTTGGCTGCTTGCGCTATTTGTTCTGCTCCATGTTTGAATATCACGTCTGTTGCACATATGCGCAATTGATTTGAGCTTGCTCCTGCTGTTGAGCACATTTTGAGCGCAGTTTGAATATCTGGCCCATATTGTGTGTGTGTGTATATGATATATATATATATATATACACACAGTATATAGTAAATTAAGTTGTGAATGATAGCAAATAGAACTCAAAATGTGGAAGAGGTCTGCTGCATCAACATATTCTCAAGAGCTAAGAAAATATTCACGTAGCTTTAAGTATTAAACATAATGGAAACAAAAATAAATATGCTTTGTGCATATAGATTTTACTGTGCAGATATTAATGTTGTAGGACAAATGTGTCTCTTTATATATCAGCAGGGGGGCTATACACAAGCAAAAAATCAGATAAAATACTCAGGTTTAAAAATAAATCAATCTTGCACAGTTCAGAGCATAAACTGGAACACTGCTGTCCAGCTCATTAGGTGTCAATGCTGTAAGCTAAATTACCACAGCGCACTGCTATTATCTCTAGTCCAGTTTCCATGAGTACTTCGGAAAGAAAACATGTTGTGCTCTCTTAGGGACTAATGTTAATGTCTAGCCCATGCAACCTTTGGGAGGGCACATGATCATCAGCAGTGGATTAGTAAACTGGTATCCACAAGAAATACAACACATTATAAAATATCTTTGGATTATTTATGCTTTCTGACTAGGTTACATTCCTCTATCCCACAGAAAACACTACCATGAAAACAAAAAAGAAAAAAAAGTTAAATCAGAAAGGCAAAAATAAAATATTGTAATGAAGGAAGGCTGGCACACTGGTATGAAGAATATGCCAGAAGAAACTAAAAGAATGTCAGCACTTAGCAACTGTATACCGAAGGCACTTAATCACAACACGCTGAAAAGTAAGCTTTATTAAAATGCAAATGTGCCAACAGCATTTAAAATACTAAGTCAGTGTAGATACAGTACTTTCAGGATGTCTACTAAAACCACATAAGATCCATGATTTTCAGCAGACTTCTGCAAATACTGTATCATTAAACAGAGTTGAATGAGGAGTCGAAACAGGTATTTATAGGCGACAGATGACAGACATGGAGGTGAATGGTAGGTATGTGCCATTTGCCACTGCAAAGAGTAGATAGGGTGTGGGGCTGGAGACACCGGACACCAGATGTGTTACCTTTGGAGAGTGGGCACTTGACATCGATACTAAGAGGGGGATCACTAAACCACCAGAGATTTTAATTTCTAACTGGCACAGTGATTGGGGCAGGAGGGTTGTCTCCTAGAGTACCTGGGCATTAGTATTTATTTCTAACTTGCATGGGGATTGGGATGACGGATGGTCTACTAGTCTACCAGGGAACTGGTACTTATTTGTAATCAGCATGGAGACTGGGGTGGGAGGGGGTCCACTAAACTATCACAGAAATGTTTTTTAAAGGACAGGCACTGGGATCAGGCAGGGGACAGGGATATCACCAGTAGCTTGTTATACAGTCTTATGACTAATGGCACCAAAGATGGCAACAGGGTGGGTTTTGAGGACCACACAACAAAGATATCCTCCATGCAATCCACAGAGCAAATGCTTGTGTCTCACTGCTTATAAATTATCAGTGAGCTCCTTGTAGGGGGAAGATGTAATCTGCATGAGGGACTTTAAATGTAGCAAGGTACTACAAGAGCCCAAACAGATTTGGGATGCTCTGACTGCTTCTGCTTATTGATATCCTGTGTTCATTATAGGCACATACCTTTATGTGGGCAGCAGGGGGCTGTGTTTTGCATCGAGTACACTCTGTAGTGCCTTAGTTGTCTGTACACTAGGAGGTTATAGCCAAACAAGTTTAGGGCACTTAAACTGTGCTCAGAACTTGACATACACTAGCAAGTGTAGTGCCTTATGCTAATATGCCATCAGGATATGGTATTTGCAAGGAGCAAACTCACAGTTTTGAAACTAGGCCTTCGACCTCTGAGGGGAGCAATACTTTCATTTCCACACAAGCTGCCTCATGCAGGCTGGTAGAAGTCAACAGGACATAGCATGCAGCTGCAGAAAAGAGTAAAGCCATACTCAGTATGAAAGGATAAGGTATGAAGGATAGCACTAACTCAACTCAAACGCTAATGTCTGCTGTAGTAGTCCCTGCCTACAAACTGCTGTGGAGAGCCAAAAACAAAATAAAAATACAACAAACAACAACATGGAGAAATCAGATTTTCTTTGAGGATATTTCTTTCATCAGGCTACACTGAACTATACCTGCATCAGTGCTAGGACCACACAGAAACATTTGCAAGCCAGGGGCTTGCCACGATGACGTCATGCACCAGTGTCAACCATAAACATGGGCAGCCCCAACTCTCCTCAGTTCTTTTCCCGCTGATCCTACTCGTTGGACCTGCTACGGAAACATAGATGGCTAGTTGTCATTTATTATTTTTCAAACCTTAAATAATCACTAATTTAGTAATGTTTGGCTCTCCTGTATGCCGCCATAACCACCTAAGTTATTCCAGTATTGTGAGTGTGGAGAAGACATTTATAAAGAGGACACACATGAGGTATGTGTCTGCTGCTTAGGCCTCTCTCACAACATTATTGTCTGTGAGATTTGCAGAGGCTTCAACTCCACTACCAGGCAATGTTGGAAAGGAGCACTGGAAAAGTTGTTCCTGAAGAAAACTTTGACACCGATGAAGAAGCAAATGCAGGTGAAATCTGAGTCATCTGCCCTGTCCACTGAATCGCAGTCATCGAAACTGAAAGAAAAGACAGTGTTGGGAAGCACAGGGACAAAGAAAAGGCCTCCCTGACAAGGTCCAGGTAGCTGCTGTGGCCAACAGGTAACCTTCTACCTCATCGTCCACCTTGGCAGCACTGACAACAGCTCCTCCCCAGCCATCAACCAGACACCAAGGTAGGGGCTTGGGTGAGGCACTACCTGGCCTAGTACGGATTGTATGTCACCATCATCTCTGACAATCTTAACCCCTAATAAAAGTGTCATCAATGCACAAACAGTGCTGGTCTCATTTTCAGAAATGATATGACGCTTACTACCAGGCTTGCCCAAGCAACTCGTGTAGCAGGATTACTTGAGCAGAGTAGCCTGTTGTGTTGACAGGAATTTATTTATTTAAAATTGGTAACTGGGAAAGGCATACTAAGCCGAAGCTCATCTCCAGGTGCGACTGGGGGACAGGGTATACAAAGGAAATGAAAGTGTACAATCTATGAAACTGGTTGAGGTTACAAGACCAAGTTACAAAAGGTGGAGCATTTATATACAATAAAAGCACATACATAAACTGGATACAAAAAAATGCAAATAGCTTAGGAGCTTAGGACACGGGATATACGAGAAAACTTTTTTAGCAGGAATCAATATTTGAATAATATATTTGGTCTGAGCTTGCTCACCTACCACCAGGGCATAGGGAAAAGAGAAGAAAGAAAGAAACCAGACTTCTAACAAGGAGCGTCAGCTTGGGTAGTCATGGGGGATAGAGAGCACTGAGGGAATGGAAGGAGCCTGAGGAGTCTCCTGAAAGTGTATAAAGAAGAGGAAAGATGGAGCTCAGTAGGAAGTTTGTTCCAGAGAAGAGAGACAATAGGAGAAGGCAGATTGGCCTGTGGCAGAATGGGGGTGAGGGATGGCGAAGGTGCGTGGGTCTCTGTGCTGAAGGAAGTGCGTAGAGGTGGTAGCTTGTGAAAGGCTAGAGGATAGGTAGGTGGGGAGAGTACCAAACCAGTACTGCGCAATAAGGGAGGTAGAGTGGATCATTCTCCTGTGCGATAAAGGTGCAAGTGAGGCAGCAGAACAGAGAAGACAGTGGTGTGTAAGGGGAAGGGAGGCAGTTACAAAGTGGTAAAATAAGTTTAGGAGAGTGTCCAGTTTGGAGAGGGATGTGGTAGGAGCAGTGCCGTAGACCACTTCCACATAGTCAATGACTGGTAGTATCATTTTGAGTACCAATTCACAGTGGGTGGAGAGGGAGACCATTTTATGATGGTAGAGAAGAGCAAGCTTTGGGTGGAGCTTGGTACAAATGGAGTCCACGTGGGTAGAAAAGTCCAAGTGACTGTCCAGCCAAACCCCCAGATAGTTGAAAGCGGAGACACACTCAAGGGGGGAACCGTTCAGAGTAGTAAGGACTGGAGGAAACTGGAGGGTGGTCAGTTTCTGATGAGAGCCAAAGGTCATACCGACAGGTTTTTTTGTGTTGAGTTTCAGTTGGTTAGCCAGGAATCATGACTGCACTCTGCTGAAGTCTGTTTGTAGTGCGGAGAGCATACTGATGGAGGAGGGGCTGGATGTGAAGATGACAGTGTCATCTGCGTACATGTGCATATTAGAGGAGGTACAGACAGAGGGGAGGTCATTAATAAACACGGAGAAGAGGATGGGGCCAAGGATGGAGCCTTGCGGGACCCCAGTAAGGATGGGGGAGGAAGAGAGTGCATCGCCAATTTGGACGGATTGCTGCCCATAGTGCAGACAGGAGCAGAACCAGTTTATAGCAGGTTTAGTGAAGCCTACAAGTTTGAGTATGAAGCAGGAGGGGGTTGGAGACTGAATCAAAAGCCTTTGCCAGGTCAGTGAGAATGACAACTGTTATGTGGCTTTGATCCACAGCTGAGAAAATGGAATCGGTGATGCACAGCAGGGAGGTAATGATTGAGTGCTTCTTTCTGAAGCCTGACTGCATGGGCGAGAGAGTGTTTGTTGAGGCAAGGAACTCAAACAGCCTAGTGTGAATGAGTGACTCCTGGAGCTTGGCAAGGGAGGGGAGCAGTGAGATTGGCCAGTAGTTTCCAGGTGTAGAGGGGTCTCCACCATTGTGTAGTGGTAGCACCTTGGCAGACTTCCATGCTTTAGGGGCAGTGGAGGCAGACAGCAAGAGGTTATGTATATGGGCTAAGGGAGCAGCTATAGCAGGGGAGAGAGGTGGAGAAGCCTGGAGTGGAGCCCATCAGGGCTGCGTTAAGAGCAATGAGGGTTGAGCAGACTTCTTGTGGGGAGAAAGGGGGGTAAGAGGAACTCAGCGGGGGAGAGTGGGTCAGGTGTAACAGGAGAGGTATCAGGAGGGTCTGAAGGCGGGTTGTTGGGGAGAGGGCAGGTGGCAAAGAACTCACAGAAGACCTCTGCCATTGAAGCAGGGTCAGAGATGGAGAAGCCATTAATTTTGAGGACTGGAGAGGCTTGCTGAGCAGAGGGATCAAGCAGAGAGTGTAGCACTTTCCAGAAAGAAGCATGAGTATTTTGACTGTTTTACAAGTAGGACCTACAGTAGTTTGCCTTGGAAAGGCAGATAGCCTTGGTGCAGTTATTTCTGAGTGCTTTATAAGCTTGAAGATCTGCCAGGGTAAGGGATGCTTTATAATGTTTCCAAGCTTTATCCCTGGCACAGCAAGAGGCTAGGTGGTCAGTCATTACTCAGGGGAGATGGTTACGCTTTACCCTGGCTTTCTTCAGGGGTGTGTGACGATTCCAGATGCTGTTGAAAATATTACAGGAGGGATATGGCAGAGTCAACATCGAATGCAGAGAAAACAAGCTGTCAATCAGTCTCGAGTTCCTTTTGCAAGGTTGCTACATCTAGGGTGTGAAGAGGCGGGACCATATGTATTTAGGAACAGCGTGGGGGGAGTGTATTTTGTGTACGCAATAGGTGATGAAGTGGTCACTGAGAGAGTCAGGTAGGATGCCTGCTGCAGTGATACGGTGGGGATGAGGGGACAGCACCCAGCTGAACAGGGAGTGGTTTTGGGAGCGATGATTTAAACTGGTGGGTTCGTGGATCAGTTGTGTGAGGTTGACAGCCTCGATCCTGAGGAGGGTAGGTTTGAAGGAAGGGGAGAGCCAGTATAGGTTGACATCACCTAGAAGCAGGAGTTCTCCGTTAGCTGTGAGGGAGGTGACTGAAGAGATAGAGACTAAGGAGTCTGGTGAGGTTTTGGGTGGAGCATAGAGGGCGCCTATATAGATGGGTGCCGATGAGGGTAGAGATAGAAGGGCAATGATTTTCCGCCTGTTGCCACCTGTACTTTCAGCTTGCCAGGCCAGCTCCTGCGCTGCTTCTATAAGTTTTGCGGGACAATTTAACCTTCGGGAGCTGTTTTGGATTTCTACCCTCAGGGAATTATATCTGAAAGGGACAGATATCGTGGCTAAGGGGACTTTCGTGGATTTCTACCCTCAGGGAATTATATCTGAAAGGGATAGATATCGTGGCTAAGGGGACTTAAATTAAATCAGTAAAGACCCAAGATTTTGGCCGTGGACTATCTTTGTTGGCTTCTTGCTCGAGGTTTCCAGGAGCAGTGTACAGAATTGGACAAATTCCTGATTTGGAGCAGGGACTTGGATTTTGGTCGTTGATTTTCTGTGGATTGTTGGCAACTTGCTTGAGGCTTCCAGGAGTAGTGTATATAACTGGACAAACTTCAGATTTGGAGCAGGGAGCAGGTTTCCTGATCCTGTTGGTGGACTGACTGCAATGTGTGACCAAGCGGGGGTCCCAATCTTATTTTGCTGGGTAGCCAGTGATGTGGTTGGTGTACCCCTAGGAAGTCTGTTGGGCCTGCTAATAAGTGGGCCTGGCTGGGAACCATAGCATCGGCCACAGACTTGCAGTCTGGTCCCTTTTAGATTTATTGGGGGCCACTCCGGCTTCAGAGTAACATCTTCAGAAGTGGATTTTTCGATAGTTTTCCATTCAAAGATACAGTCAGACTTTTTCATTTTCAAGTTTAAATCTTGTTCAGAAGGCAGTGAGTGCGCCTTATTCTTTAGTCCTGGAACTGTGAGGGTACAGAGACTGAAAAGGGTTTTGTCATCTTGGCAAAGTCTCCTAATAGTGAGAGTACTTTGGGGACTGAAAGGAATTGAGTTATCTCCAGGAAGTGAGAATCCCTGGGGAACTTGTTGGCTTCCGATGGTGGGATGGCCATTGAGGGGTTGAGAAACCTGGACCTCTTCTGCTATTGAATTATCATGGACTTTAGTTTTACAGTTATTATTTAAAGGTGTCATTGTTATATGCATCTCCTGATTGTCTTGGACTTGGTTGGGATTGAATGATTATGCTATTTTAATTGTGATTAGAGGGAGTTTCATGTGTTAATTTGGTTGACTGTGTAATTTTCTTGTTTTATTTAACTTTATTTTATTCAATGATTATAATTTAGTGAATTGTTTTGTTTTTTGTGGAGTGACGAATTTATTGTTATTTTTAAATGAGTTGGAGGCCTGCCCCTGTCGTGATGCTACTCATTCTCCACCTTCGTGCTCCTCCGCCTTTAACTCCCCCATGCAGTTTGATATCTACCAGTGCTGTAGAGCACTGGGTATTACCTGTCGGGGAGAAGGGGTGTTGGGGTGCAAACAGTGGAGGATGAATGAGCGGGTCACCATATTGGGGTTGTGAGATCCAAGATGCCCTGTGGTGAATGGAACCTGGAGCATGGTCTCCATGCCTGGTTTCCATACCCAAGGCACCACCAATTTTAGTGGGCTGGTGGCCTGGATGGTCATGGAAGTCCATCCAACTCGCGTGGTGTTATGCAATGCCAGGTCCATTAGAAACAAGACTGCAATTATTGCAGATCTTATTGGTTCAGTGAACCTGGCATGCATTACTGAGACCTGGCTGGATTTAAACTTTCAGCCCAATACTAGAGGCTGTAATTCCAGTCGGGTACTGGTTATTCACCGCCTGAGATTGGATTATGGGGTGTAGCGGTCTGTTTCAAGACCAAACTGTGCCTCATGAGTGTACCAGTTGAGGAGATCCAGTTATTTGAATGTACCGTGGTAGCAGGTGTACTGTAGGTTGTAGGACTATTCTCATCTACCATCCACCCGGAGATGGGAAGCGGTTCCTTCCAGGAAGTGCCAGACTTTGATCGACATAGCATTTGAGTCACCCAGGCTGATGGTCCTGGGCGACTTCAATGCCTGGGTCGATGACTAACTTTCTGCATTTGGTCAGCACTTCCTCCAATTAATGTCATCTCTGGGCCTTACACAGATTGTTTTCGCTGCTACCCATAAACATGGTCATTCTCCTGACTTGGTTTTCCTCCTGGGGTCGATGCCTCGGAATTGGGGTGGAACCAGTCAGATGGTCCGACCACTACACCATGCATTTCAGTTTTTGTGTCCCCCCTTTGTAGGCCTGCCCCTGTGGAGATGATAAGGTACCGCCCTTTACGAGACTTAAGCTCTGAAGGCCTGGCGGCAGTGATTTATCTGTTCTTCCACTGGCAACTAATGACCCAGAAGCCCTAGTTGTGGCCTATAATCAGGCCATAACTTTGGCTCTGGATGTCATTGCTCCTGTCTGTGTTCGTCCTCTCTCCCTTTGCCCTCGGTCCACTTAGTTTGATGGATCTTTGAGGGAGATGTGGTGACTAGGACGAAGGTTAGAGCGTTGCTGGCAGAAATCTGCCCTTGATGCTGACCACCTTAGATTGATGGACCATTATCAAGCCTATCAATCCACCATCACCCATAAGAAGGCAGAGTTCCTGTCCAGGGAGATTGAGGTTGCTCGGAACCGACCAGCTCAGCTCTTTTGAACTGTGGACAGACTGTGCAACCCAGCCTGTCTACAGGTTCGGAGAGCATTTTCGAAAGTTGAATGCGAGAAGTTTTCTCAGTTCTTTGCGGCTAAGGTGGCCGACATCAGGGCAGAACTCCTTCCGGCAGACTCTGGCGTTGCTCTAGACTGGCATTTGGACACTGCGCCTCAGTTTTCCTGGAGTTCCTTCGGCCGGCTGGGGCTTGGGGACATCTTGGGGATTGTCCAGGGTATGCGCCCTACGTGCTGTAGTTTGGATCCATGTCCAACTACCCTGATTTTGGGTTGTAGTGACATTCTTGGGCCGATCCTAGCACGAATAGTCTGTGCTCCCTGGAAGTAGGTGTGTTTCCTAGCTCCCTGAAGGAGGCAGTGGTGACACCACTCCTGAAGAAAGCTTCCTTGGACCCAGACTGTCATGCGAACTACAGACCAACCTCAAACCTTCCTTTTATGGGGAAGTTGTTCGAGAAAATAGTTGCCATACAACTGGAGGACCATTTGACCATCCATGATGTCTACGAGCCTCTCCAGTCCAGTTTTCAAAAGAGGCATAGTACTGAGACGGCACAGGTTCGGGTGCTCAATGATCTCCTGATGGCTAGAGATCAGAAGAGTCATTCCATCTTGGTCCTTTTGAATCTCTCTTCAGCATCTGACACTGTGGACCATGGGGTCCTGCTCGATCATTTGAGGTTCATCTGTGGCCTGTCAGGTACAGTCCTCAGGTGGTTTTCATCTTTCCTCACCAGAAAAACTCAAAGGGTAGTGTCGGGGATTTATCCCTCTGACCCAACCCCTTTGTCATGTGGGGTATCTCAGAGTTCGGTGTTGTTCCCCATGTTATTCGCAGTGTACATGCTACCCCTCAGAGACATTGTAAGAAGGTATGGGCTGAGGTTTCATTGTTATGCCAATGATACCCAGCTCTGCCTTTCTTTTGTGCCTGACCAGAATAGAGGTCTCTCGGTATTTAATAACTGCCTCGCAGAGATACAGGAGTGGATGGATTCGAGCTGGCTGAAGTTGAACTTGTTAAAGACTGAGGTGTTGGTGGTGGATCCGGGTTGCCAGATAGAGGGGCTGGGGTGGGGTTACCCTCAGGACTTTTTCTCGGGGGTCTCTCTCTCTCCTGACCACTGAACGGGTGCAAAACCTGGGGGTAATTTTTGATGCAGACTTGACATTGTGTTCACAGGTGTCAGCCGTTGTCAAATCCTCCTTTTATCACCTGAGGACTATCTCCAGAGTTAAGCACCTAGTTCTGTCTGGTGACCTTCCTACGCTGGTCCATGCCTTTGTGTTCTCTCACCTGGACTATTGCAATGCCCTTTACCTAAGGCTTCTGGGTGGATATTACGCTGCGTGCAGAATGCAGCGCCTGGCTATTGATGGGAACCTCTCGGTCCTGTCATATTTACGCCAGTGCTGCATCGGTACCCCTGGCTGCGGGTTCAGTGGCGAACCACCTTCAAAGTCAGACTTCTGACTTATAAAGCCCTACATGGACTTGGCCCAGACTACCCAAAAGAGCTCCTGGTCCCTTACTACCCTGGGCGATCTCTCCGCTCGACTGACAAGGGGTTGCTAGAGATCCCAAGGGTTTGTTTAAAAACTTCTGGGGCCCGTGCTTTCATGCACGCAGCCCCTACCCTTTGGAATTCTCTACCCCATCAGGTACATGAGTGTCCGACCGTGGAGGGATTCAAGCAGGCGCTCAAAACTGTTTTATGGAGTTGTGCTTTTGGGGACCAGTTTTATAATTCTGACTGCTTTAAATCTTTATTTTATTTATAATATATGTCATTTTTTGCTCACGTTGTCCAATTTTATGTAAGGCACCTTGGTATCTGAAAGGCACCATAAAAATTAAAATGAATTGAATTAGTTCATGTGCGGAGGGACAGGATTCTTTAAAGGTAACAGAGCAGGAAAGAGATTGCTTTGTGTACAAGGTGACACCACCACCGCGTTTACCTCAGTCTTGCCAGAAGATAGTACAGTTTGGGACAGAGAGAGCAGAATCAGGGTTTTTTTTGTGGACAACCATATTTCGGTGAAGCAGAGAATGTCAGGTGGATGCAGAGTCATCCAAACTTTGAGAAAATCCATTTTGGGGAGAAGGCTTCTAGCATTTTGGTGGAATATGTGTAAACCCTTAGGTAGAGGAGAGGAAGTGAGTATCGACGGGGTGCTTAGATTGGCTGGGGATGTGAGTGGACCAGGATTGGGGTGAACATCGCCAGCAAGGAGCAGCAGGAGTAAAAAGAGGGACACAGGTGGGGGGGTTACTTGTGCCTTCTGGGGTTGCGAGAGGTGAGAGGAGTGGAGGTGCTTATACAGTGGAACAGGACCTCAATGATAAGGAGGTAGCAGGACAGCAACGAAGGGTGGCTAAAGAAAGAGGTTAAGGATTGGGGAGAAAAAGAGGGTAAAGTATGAATTAAGGGGAGGGGGAGAGGTCAGCTTGGCTGGGCGGTAGGCATAGCAAAAAGATTGAGGCTGTTATCAGTAGGAGGGAGGGGAGGAGATGTGTGGGAAAGGGGGCAGATGGGTGGAAGCTGAGAGAAGGAGGGGTGAGGGAGTGGGGCATGTAATGAAGGAGGCAGGAAGGTAGATGAGAGGAGCAGTGGAAGGAGATAGACAGGAAGATGAGAGATTACAGTCATGGTGAGGCAAGGCAGGAGCACAACCGCTATGAATACATATGAATAGGAGTAATAAAGGTGCAGGACAGAACAGGAATTGAACTGCCAGAGTAGAACAGGGTTGGCTAGGGGGTGAGGTGGAGGAGGCAACAGTAAAACAGAATTAGATGTTAGGTGGAGATAACAGAGCCAGCCACTAGGCGGGGGTGAAAGCTGAGCTGCAGCACAACTAGTAGAGGAGACTGAAACTACGCACGGAAGAGAACTCTATTGGGCTAAAATTATGTGCAGAGGCATACAGGCAGGAGCAATTAATTTAGTGCATGGCCAATTGAAGAGAGAGTGTTTAAAAGTGGGACCCACTCAGGGTGGGGTTTACTTTTACTGGCTTGGAAACAATCAGCCAGTATTGTAGGATAACTAGCTGCGGTGATGCTACGGGCAGCGCAGGATTAGGAGCGGCAGTCGGGGGAAGGCGTGGGACCCATCCAAGGTCCCTTCCCTGCCCTTCTGTCTGGAGGGGAGAGGTGCGAGCGGATGGCCCTAAAATAGTGGAAGAAAGAGAGACACAATTAGCTGGTCTGTTCAGTGATTCGCTCAGAGAGCTAAAGGTTTCTCCTCGGATGCAGAGGCGTTGGGGAGCAAAGTTCATTTACCACCAGCCAAAAACCAATACCTGAGTCTAAATGGATCACTTTAGTTATCCCTTGCTGACTAACTCCTGAATCACTACTTCCCTGACCCCACTGACACCTCAAACCAGCACACTGTAAAAGAGACCTCCTCAACCACTGCAAGCATTGCCGGTGCAGTCTGTCGTCAAGGAGATGAAGACAAGGCTGAATATAATCACAATCTCATAATGGAGAAAGATTATGAGGAGGAGGAGGGAGGATATGCTGAAGACCAGTATTCATAAGGCACCAGCTTCACCTTATCTTCCTGTAGTGAGGACTCTGTGGTGAACACTCCAAGGTCAACCCCAGAAGATCCTTCTTTTCAGTCCATGATGCAGAAAATGCAGTCTGCCTTGGGCTTTACTTTGGAGGACGAAGACTCTATGAAGAAGAATTTAATGGATTTCTTGGAAGTGCCAGAAACTCCATTGTCATTCCTGTATTACAGGTACACCCAGCTTTGGAGGGAACTACATATGCAGCCTGGTATGGACCACATGTATACCAGCTGTAACTAGAATAGCCAAGATTACCCTGCACCATCTAATAAGCCTTACTATGCCAATCAGCCATAAACTGATTCAGTGGTGATTACAGCTGCCCATGTTAGATCCAGGGCACCTAAACACATGAGCTTCCTCCTGACAAGGAGTCCAGGAGGTTGGAAGTCAATAGAAAAATGCACTTATGCCTCTGCAGGCCTGCATATTGCAAACTGCCGAGGCCCATATGATTAAATACCAAAATACCCTGTGGAGAAGTGCCAAGGTGTAGCACAGGCATTACCTGAGGGTAATGCCAAAACATATTAAGTAAAACACTGACTGCACAGGTTGAAATGGGTAAACATTAATCCGCTCAGTGGACAATGTCTCAGATGCATCTGCTAGGGCAGCTAACTTTGGGCATTTACCTGAGATGCTATTCTTGGCTCAGAGTAGTGGGTTTTGCCAATGATGTCCAGCAAGCAGTTTTAAATGCCCATTTTGGAGGCAGCAAACTGTCTGGATATGATGCTGAAGAGATAAAGAAATCTTCAATCATCCAGGATTACACTAGGTCAGTAAAACCCCTGTACCCCACACCAGGCAGAGGTGGGGCAGAGTCAGTTTCATTAGCCTATTGCAAGAGGTGGCAGACAGGCCTAGAGGTAACAAGGAAGAGGTAAGGGTGCTGGAGCCTTGCTAGTCCCCTCCCCCCAGGTGCCCATTCAAAAGTACCTAAAGGTGGTACAGGCTGTGGTGTTTCCCACACTAGTTCAGCCTGACTCACTGAAATACACCCCCAACCACTACTGACCCCAGGGGTGGTTGTGGGAGGTCATTTCTCTCTTCAGCTAAGTCAATGGAGGGAGATCACCACAGGCAAATGAGTATTGGACATTATAGTGAAAGGTCCTGCTCTGGAGCTTCTGGATACCCAACCAAATCATCCGCCACCTGTCTCAACTTATCATCCAGGACACATGTCAGTGGCTCAGCAGGCAGCACACTTGCCTCTGAGGCCGGAAGATCAGATGGTGGTGGGTTCTAATTCCACACTGGGAACGTGGGATAAATCCCAATACTAACACTGTAGTGCATCAAGAGGGGGGTGCTGCACTCCTGAGGTGCTGTCTTTTGGATGAGACGTTAAACTGAGGTTGTTCAGGTGGACGTTAAAGATCCCATGTCACTTCTCGATAAGAGTAGGGGAAACTTTATTCAAAGAAAAACTATGTACAATCACAACAAAAAAAAAAAACAGAAGAATCAATATTCAGATCACGTTATTACATAATTAAAAAGAACAGTATAATCAGTGCATGCAATTAAGTAATTGGAAAATCAGAGTCAGTTATCCATGGGAAACATTTCCATCTTTCTCACAATTCACTTCTTTGTATAATTTTCTTTTCTGAAAAATAAATCTGCTTTCGGTTGTTACTGATTTTCCCCAAGAGTTCATGATAGGATACCTGCTTTTGTTGTAATGTAAACAATCATACAGTCCAGATATGCCACTTGAAAACTGTGAATATTACACAATGCATCTTTAGCCAAAATTTCCAAGGGACAGAGAATTCTCCATACATTATATTAATATATGAAACTGGAAAAAAACTGGCGTGGACCAGGTATGTGCAACAAAATTCCAGATTTTTTTTTTTTTTTATAAAAGAACAATGAAAAAAGAGATGTTCTACTGTCTCTTGTCTATTGTATACATTGAGGCCTACTACATAATCTTTCTGACACTTGTTTATGGTCGGTTTGTACATTAATTTTCTCATGGCAGCTAAGTCAGTGAATATCCCACATGGGGTATCCTGGGATTTTGTAAAATCTTAAAAGGGCAGTCTATGATTATCCGGGCAATTTTCAAAACTATTGGGACTTTATAAACGTGATCTAATAAAAAGCATATAGCACTTTCCTATGTAACATGATAATCATTTGACTAGTGATCTGCCATTGTCTAAGTCTGTTGAAAGTGTCTCTCAAGTATCTCGGTGCAGAAGACATATTTTTCTCAATTCTCAGAGTTAGTTTCCCATTGCCGAAACCAGAATTTACAGTCATTATACATTCAATCTTCCTATCCTTTGCCTGTATGAATAAGTAAGGGCCTTAAATTTGCTATAAAAAATAAACTGTTTAAAAAAGCAGAGGGTGAATCATATTTAAGACACCTTGTTTTATGAGAATGTAAGTAATGTTTCTCTTGATTGAACTGAGGCAAGCAGGGGAATTTCCCCCGTATCCTGGCCAAATTCCCACATTCACTAAAAATACCACCAACAGCTTAATCTGGTTCTGTAAGTCAGTTTACATCTGTACAAATATTGCCCTTCCTTGCCTCAGATCGCATGGACATGAGTTAGAGCTCAGTGTTCTCTCCCAGTCACAAACTTTCAAATAAACAAAAGATCAGTGCTTGGAGAAGAACTGCAGGCCTTATTCCACAAACATGCCATAGAACCTGTCCCTTCCAAGTAGAAGAACAAAGGATTCTACTCCAGATGCTTCCTAGTCCCCAGGCGGATACAGGATCTGAGGCCTGTACTAGATCTGAGAGATCTCAACTTCTACTTGTAACATGGCTCTGGACACAGAACCCAAATAGAGGTGACCGACTGGTGCAATGCCACAGGTGACCCGCTCCCAGAGGTGATTAAGCCACCAGTAACGTCCGCTGGGCTAGTACTGGCTGTGGCCACCATGGCAGCAGAGAGGAGCAGCCTGCTAGGTCACCACCTAACCTCGCCAGGCCTAGCGCTGGTGAGACACACCGAGGATCCAGTCATCAAGCACCGAGCAAATCCTCAGCAGAGTTCTGCACCCCCCCCACCCAGAGTCCCACGATCTCACAGACACCACATCAGTTACAGAACTGTGGCAAAAAAGCAAACAAATAGGAAACATGCAGATATCGTTGCACACAAAGAGACAAGCCACAGAACCGCAGTAAACCCATAGTAAGTGTCGGAATATTTGTTACTGGGACTGAATAGGTTTCCTATAGTGCAGTGCTTCCATCGGCGATCCCTATATACCATCTAAGGGAAATCCATAGAACACCTCGTGACGAATTCAAAAAATCTGCCATTCTTGTGTCTTTCACACAGCAATCTTCTGTTTGTGTTCCGTGAGAAATAGGCGCCACTGTCTAAAAGATTGTCCTCTGTGCACCGTGAGTGCACATGCTCTCACAGCTTCACAGTGAGTAGAATGCGAACAAAACTGCCATACAATAGCAAGCAGCAGCATGACTTTCAGCACCTCTTGTGTATGTCTGACTGATCTACGGCTCGCATAATGTCCCCGTGGCGCTTGCCATGTTACAAGTGCATTAATCACCTCCAGCGTCGGGCTCTGCCGGTGATTAATGCCCGCTGGGTGGTTGAACCACTCGAGCTTCGCCCTCAGGCATTAATCCACCGGCAAAGCCCTCCTATGTCGGTGATTAATGCTTACATAGAGTACAAGAAGTTCCATATAGTTTCTCTGCAGACTTTGATTTCCCTATTGCAAACAGAGGACAGGATATGCTCACTAGATATGAAGGATGCTTACCTTCATATAAAAATCAGGAAACATCACAGACTATATCTGAGATTTATGCTGGAAAGGGACCATCACCAGTTCAGAATACAGTATTGCCAGTTGGTCTAGCGTTGCAACCACAGATGTGTTCAGATATTTCCAGATATTTTGTGATATATCTAACGAGGTTCTGTCTCGTGGCCCATAGCAGTACTGCAGGCTAGGGCTGTGCATCCCCCTAATATCATTTTCCGAATTCCATGAATAACGAGCTATCCGAATATTCAGACCCAAATACCAAATAGCCCACTATTCGAGCAGTATTCGGTATTCGGCCAGGGGATTGACTAAAATGAAAAAATAAAGTATTTTTTGGCCCCCTTCCTGGCCAACAGTAAAACAACAACTATAATCCCTGGTGTCTAGTGGTCCCACCTACCACACCCCGCGATCACCGGCCCAAACTGAAGAATCACCCCCGGCCGAGATTGCGTCAATTTCCGGTCCCCTTTGTCTACAAATAAAAAATTCTGTCTCCCTGGTGTCCAGTGGACCCCCCCACCCTGCCAACAAATATAATCCCTGGTGTCTAGTGATCCCACCCCTGGCTGATCACCAGCCCAAATTAAGAACCCCCCCCCCCACCGAGATTGCCATCAATTTCTTGGTCCCAGTTGTCTAAAATAAAAAAAATGTCCTGTCTCCCTGGTTTCCAGTGGACCCCCACCCTCCATCAGATAAGATTCAGTGCACACACACTCCGCTCCCCACCAGTACCCTGGCGGGGCCACTGGCACAGTCCTCCGCGGTCATTCATTGAAGTGCTCAGTTGGGCTGCGGCCATGGAGGTGATTGGAGGGATGTGCGTGTGGCCGCCAGGTACTAGGGAGAAGTGGTGTGTGTGTGTGTGTGTGTGCACTGAAACTTATCTGATGGCAGGATGGAGGGTCCACTGGACACCAGGAGACAGGAATTTTTTTTATTTGTAGAAAATGGGGACCGAGAAACTGATGGTGATCTCCGCGGGGGTTCTTCAGTTTGAGCCGATGATCAGCGGAGGAGTGGGGACCACTACACACCAGGGATTATATTTGTTGGCAGGGTGGTGGTAGTCCACTGAGAGACATGACATTTTTTTACTTTTAAACAATGGGGATCGGAAATTGATGGCAATCCTGAAGGGGTGATTCTTCAGTTTGGGCCATGATCAGGGGGGGACCTACTAGGCACCAGGGATTATACTTTTTGTTCTATTGTTGGCCGGGTCAGGTTTTTTTTTTTTTTTTTAAACATTTTAATCAACCTCCCTCCTGGCCACGAATACCGAATATTCTGGCCCCGAATACCGAATATTCGAAAAAAGATATTCGCACAGCCCTACTGCAGGCAGAGAATTTCTGTAGCGATAATTCAGGAAATATCTGGCCATGTCTTTGGCTGCAACTATATATTCTGCACCACGAGTCTACCAAATGCTTGGCAGTCTTAGTAGCAGCCCTCTGTTGGAAAGGCCCGAATGTTTTTCCCTACCCAGATGACTGCTTATTAAAGGCCCACTCCAGGGATCAACTACTGCACACCCTGGCTCGAACCACGAAACTGTGCGACAATCTGGAGGTTAGTCAATGTGACAAAGTCAGTACTGACTACCTGTCAAAGACTACAGTACATAGGGGAAGTCCTGGACACAGCTCCGGGATGTGCGTTCCTGCCTTTGGACAAAGCACAAATGGTATACAACAGTCAGTATGTTCCAGTCAGGACTTTGCTGTACCTTCTGGGTCTTACGGCAGCAGCCACTGTCACTGTGCCACTGGCCCGCATACATATGCGGATCCCACAATGGACCTTAAGAGTCCAGAGGGACAAACAGGCTCTAATCATGTCTCATCTGCAAAAAACACTGACGTGGTAGATGGATCATAACTTACTAAAGGGTGTTCCATTCCTGATTCCAACCCCAACACAAATTCTCACCTCGGATGCCTGAGAATCCGGGTGGAGAGCATACCTAGGACCTCATCGGGCACAAGGTAATTGGCCCAGGTGAAGACAAGATTGCATATAAATGTCCTGAAGATAAGAGCTGTGTTAAACAGTCCCCAGACTTTTCAGGAGCATCTGACTCTGAATCCACTGTTAACACAGACAACATTAGTGTGATACATCACAACAACAAAAATGGGTGGGCACTCATTCCTGTCTGCTATGCAAGGAGGCAAAGAAAGTATGGTACTGGGCTCTGAAACACAGCCTAGAACTATCAGCTGTGCATCTTCCAGGTGTCCAGAATGTCTTAGCAGACAAGTTAAGCAGGTCCCAGTCAAAAGTGCATGAATGGGAATTGCTGACCTCAGTAGTGAAAGACCTCATGCAAGGTGGGATTGCCCAGAGTTGCACCATTTGCATCCCACACAGCACTAAAAGTACAGTTATGCAAGAACTTACCGTAACAGTAGATCTTCAAGAGGAGCTCGTGCAGCAGGTGATACCATTAGGACTAAGCTACCAGGCATTGGGACCCCATGGAAAACTTCTAGCTAGCAGTCTATGGCGAGGATGTGGTATAAAGGGGCAATCCCCAGCACTACCTTAGTTCATCAGCTGGAGACCCGGCTGAAAAACAGATGGAGAAACAAGGAGGATCTCCTATCCCAAAGAGAAAAAGGAATACTATTCCTGGGGGCAGGTGAGTGGAATGCACCTGCTACAAGAGCTCCTCTCGAAGATCTACTGTTACGGTTTGTTCTTACATAACTGTACCATCTCACTTGAGTGGGAGTTTGCAGCATGTAAATAGAATGGAGTCCCAAACAATACCCAAGAAGAGACCCAGGTCAGAAGGGTAGAGGACTATAGTGCACAGCTGTAGGCATCTAAGACAGGAGTCCCTGAAGGACCACTAGGCCAAAACCTGCCCTCCTTCTGGAAGCGATGTCCTGACTGTAGTGCCTGATGAAAGTGTGCACTGAACTCCCAAGTAGCGGCTGCACAGAGGTCCACTGAGGAAACATTCCTGAGTGAAGTGAAAGATGTCGCAATCCCTCTGGTGGAGTGACCCTTGGCCGGTCCCAGTAAGGGGCTGCTGTACTGCTAACAGAATGTGATACAATTCACAAGCCACTTAGCATCTGTTTTGTCACTGGGGCCCCAACTTTCCTTTGGGCAAAAGAGACACACAACTGGTCTGTCTTTCTAGAAGAACTGGTCCAGGCAGGGTAGTAATTAAGAATTTTATGTATATCCAGAGTATGTAATAAATCCTCCTCTCTGTTTGAGTACTCTGGATGGTAAACTGGTAGTTGGATGCCTTGGTTCAAAGTGAACTCAGACACTACCTTTGGAAGAAACTTAGGGTTTGTGTGCAGGGCTACCCTACCCCTGTGAAAAATAAGATACAGCTCTTTACACATCAGGGCCTGTAGCTTAGAAATCCTCCAAGTGGAAGTAATAGCAACTAAAAATAACACCTTCCAAGAAAGAGGTGTAGCTCACAACTAGCGGCTGGTTCAAAGGGGCAAGTTAAGCTTTTCAATACAGACAGGAGGACCCAAGGCAGCACAGAATCACTCCTGGGAGGTTTAATAAGCAAGATTCCCCTTAGAAAGGTCTTGTATAGGTCCAACTGTGACAGAGTCTTCCCATTCAGTAGTGCATGATAAGCTGACAGTGCACAGAGATGCACCTAGTGGACAAGTAGCTAAGGCCCAAGTCCGAGAGGGAGAGAAGATACTCCAGTACAGATTCCACTGAACAGGTGAGGGGGTCCAGAGAATGGTGGGATGCCCACAAACATAAGTGCTTCCACTTCATGGCATATGTTGTCCTGGTAGAGGGCTTTCTCGCTGTCATGAGCACCTCTGCCATGCTGAGTGATACTCCGAAAATATCCCTAGCTAAGTCTTCAGGAGCCATACATGCAGATGCAGGGACCGGAGGGCCAGATGGACCAGTGCCCCTTGCTCCTGGGAGGGCAAGTGAGTGGACAGGGGCAATGGAAAAGGCGGTTCCGATGCCAGCTGTTGCAACAGCAGAAACCAAATCGGCCGAGGCCAGAAGGGTGCGATTAGGATAATTCGGGCACCTTCTGCCTGTAACTTGAGCAGGATCCTCTGAAGAAGAGGGGAAGGGAGGGAAGGCATAAAGGAACCTCCCTGTCCAAGAGAGGTACAATGTGTCTCGTCAAAAAAAAACAGGCCCTGGACCTAAAGAGCGGAAACTGGGCAGTTTGGCATTGTGTGGGGACACAAAGAGATCCAGTTCTGGCTGACCCCACCTTTCGAAGAGGTCGTCTATGACTTCTTAATGTAGTTCCCATTCGTGGCTCTGAGACTGAGAGCAACTTAGGCTGTCCGTGAGGATGTTGTGGATCCCTGGAACATGGACTGCTGAGAGAGCCAGACTGTGAAACACTGCCCAGGTCCATGCTCTCATTGCCTCTCTGCATGGGGGATAAGAATGCATGCCCCCTTGTTTGCTGAGATGGAAAACTACTGGGGGTATTGTCTGACTGGACCAGAAGGGGCCCAGGAAGGAGTACCCCTTGAAAGGCTTGTAAGGCATACAGTACGGCTCTCATCTCTAGAATGTTTATGTAGAGAGACCGTTCCATGGATTCCAGAAGCCCCTCGTCTGTGAGAAGCCAGATGTGCTCCCCATCCCAGTCCCAAGGCATCTGTCGTCAAAATTTGTTGCGGGCTGGGCTGCTGGAAGGAACCCTCTGTCTAGATGAGCGGGGTGACCCATCAAACCAGGTACTGATGGACCACATTGGAGACTCGGACCAACTCTTGAGCTCATCCATGCCCTGGTCCCACTGGACCCTGAGGTACCACTGCAGGATCCTCATATTCAAATGAGTAGGAGGAACTGTGGCTATGACTGCAGCCATATGGCCTAAAAGGTGCAGAACCACCCTCACTGGGACTTGATCCAGGCCATCACCCTGTGAGCAACCTCCCTTAGCCTGACTGCCCAGTCTGCAGAAGAAAGGCTTTCCTTGGACGGTATCCAGGACTGCTCTGATGTATTGTAGTCTCTGGGCAGGCCACAGGAATGACTTGGGCAGATTTAGAGTGATGCCCAAGGCCTGGAATAGACTGAAAGTCTCCTCCAGTGTTTGACGTAGTTGGTCTTCTGACGAAGCTGTGATAAGCCAATCATCTAGGTAGGGGTAGACAAAGTGACCCCTTCTCCTGAGGGCTGCCGCCACTACTGCTAGGTACTTGGTGAAGACCCTTGGTGCCGATGACAGGCCGAAAGGAAGTGCCTTGAACTGGTAGTACCCTCCTTGGAAGGTGAAGCGAAGGTACTTCCTGTGGGATGGCAGGATCTTTATATGCATATAAGCATTCTGCATATCCAGGGACCACAGCCAGTCTCTGTGATGGAGCATGGGCAGCAGGTTTGCTAAGGTCACCATTCTGAACCTTTTGTATTCGATGAAGGTGTTTAGCTGTCTCAGATCCAGAATGAGGCGGAGGTCTTCCATCTTCTTCAGGACTAGGAAGATGTGGGAGTAGTATCCTTTACCTCTTTGGGAGTGGGGTACCTCCTAGATAGCTCTTTTTTCAAGCAAGGCCTGTATCTCTGCCCACAGGAGAGCACGTGGGATGGTGAGCAGTGAGAGGCGATGGGCGGATTGTCCAGTGGAATCTTGATGAACTTGAGAGAGTATCCCCTCTCGACTATCTGGAGGACCCATTGGTCTGTAGTGAGGCTGTACCATCCTGATAGGTAAAGGGAAAATCTCCCTCCTACCGCCTCCCCTGTGCTTACTCCAGAGGAGGAGGGGCTGGTAGGGAGTCATGCTGTGGTGGAGGGAGTGGGCAGGGGAGGTCTGGACACCTTGGCACTTTTGGGGCTCTGGATGCCTGAAGAAACAGGGGGGCATCTTCTCTTAAAGCCTCGCTTGTGCTGCATTTGGAATCTTCCCTGTGGTCCCTGGTTCTTCCAAAAGGGACTGCGCTGAGGTGCCTGCGGTTCTGATCTGTACATGCGATGGATGTCAGACACTGCCTTGCCTGAATCTTGTAGCCCTGTCATGTGTTTTCTGTTTCCGTGCCAAGAGGATGAGTCCCTGAAAGGATGCATCCAAGACGGCATCGTGCAAATCCTGGTGGAAACCAGAAACCCTCAACCAGGCATGCCTCCTCATACAGATCACGGTTGCTGCTGCCCTTGCTGCCATGTCTGCAGTCATAAGAACTCCTCAGCACATGTTTGTCCACATCCATGCCTGACTGGATGACAGCTAGAAACTCTGACTTGCCCTCAGAGTCTGGTTGTGCTTTAGCCAGATCCATAGCTTTTCCCCAAAGTGACTTCTGATGCGTGACCATATGAGCCAGGAAATTCAGTAACCTGACCGTGCATGTAGCTACAGAATAGACCTTTTGGCCCATCTGGTCCAGCTTTTTTGACTCTGGATCCGGGGGCTGAGCACTCATGTGTCTCAGCTGCTGTACTCTGCCATGTGCAGCCGTGTGCACCATGGAGTCAGCTTTTGGTTGTTTGCTTAAGTAAAGCTCTCCTTTGGGTGTCTTATAGAGCCTATCTACTTTCCTTGGCACTGCAGCTGTGGTAGCTGGGTGCTTACAGGTCAATTCAGAACATCCTGGAAGGGTTCCACAAGTGGGGGATGACCAAGGACTTGGGTCAGTAGCCCTAGGAATTTGCAGGCAATGGCATTCTGGATCCAGCTCCTCTGTATCCCACTGATACAGGGCCTGGATATGTCTCATGATGTGCAAGAAGGATCAGTCATCTAGGCGTGACGTGGTGAGTCCTTCTCAGATCCAGGGAAGGTAGGTAACTTGTCCTCCGAGAGTACTCTGAGGAGAAGTCTCCGTCTTCCCTGAAGAAGAGGTGGACATCTGCTGGAAGACTGAATGGGTGACGGGTGCCTCTTTCTGCTGCTTGGAACTGGCGGTTGCCGGTCATCATCATCGGGCGGCGGACGCTCTGTTGGCGGGGAAGGTCACCTGGGCGATTGTTCCCTGGGTGGTGGCCGTACAGGGGATGGGTCCCTGGGCTTTAGGAGCAAGTCCCCTTTGATGGTGTTCCACCATGGGTTGAAAAGTGCCCCCACTTCCGCCAGCGGGATGACTGGAGGCGGAGGCGTCGGGATAGGTACGTTTGAGTGGCTTGGCATCAGACCCTGTGGCTCTCTGGGTAACAATGTCTGGTCCTGAGACATCTTGTCCATGGGTGCCTTGGCATCAGGTCCAATAGGGCTTTATCCAGCGGTACCAAGCCCCCTTGTGGTCTGGCATCTGGCTCCTTGGGAAGAGACGGGGGAGGCGTTTGGTTATCCACAAGCCGGGTGTCTTATCCTTAGGGCCTTGGGTACCTGGACTGACATCCGATCCTCCAGGGCAGCCGGCCACTCTTTGGCCAGCAGCACCTGGTCCATTTCTTACGCAGAGTCAGGTAACTGGTAGTCTGTCAATCTTTGAAGCCAACATCCCCTTTCCTTGGGTGGAGGCGTCCGGTACCCTGACAACTTTCTGGCATCTAGTGGAGTTGTCTGACCCCTTGTGTCTATCAGACGACCCTGAATGTTTTTGGGCATTGAGCTCTGATGTTTTGACTAAAGCGGACGCCTGCCCCTCTGGTGTCAACCCATGCGTATGCTTGTGAGGCCTATGTGCCAAGTGAAACTTGGGTGGACGAACACCTTTGAGAGGAACACTCCTTACCTTTGGAGTGTGAAGAGGCAGTAGTCTTCTTGGAGGAAGTCCCAGAAGTGACTGTTGTACTTGGGGGCACTAACTCTGACCTCCCGCCAGAGGTGGAAGAAGCAGAAGTCCTATGAGGAGACTTGGGGCGGGATTCTGACCTTGCCTCTTCTTGTCATTATGGTGGTGCTTCCTGTCTGATCTTTTCTCCTTGGAAGGAGGATCCCTAGCTGAGGAGGAAGAACTTTGTCCTGACTGAGTCCTCTGCATGGCAGCCACTTGTTGCTCCAGTAGGTAGGCCTTGAGCATCTTGAGGTGGTGGATGCAAGTTTTACTGTTGAATTTTTGGCAGTGTGGGCAGTCGTCAGGCGATGTGCTTAGGGCCTAGGCAGATCAGGCAGACAGAGTGACCGTCCCTCACTGGGATCTTCTTATTGCATGCACTTCAACTTCTGCGCTGGGAGGGACCAATGAAGACATGCACTTGTCTGAGAAAAACGACTGGAAAGACAACAAATGATAAACTGCGTGAGGTGCAACATGGTGGTCGACTGCAAAGATGGCATCCATGGAGCTGATGTTGGTGGGAAAAGAACTGAGGTAGTGCTGGGGGACCGCCCCCTTTATACCATGTCTGACGTCAGGGCGGAGCCGACATCAGGGGTGGTCCCCTGCCATAGACTGCTAGCTAGATGTTTTCCGTGGGGTCCTAATGCCTGGCGGCTTAGTCCTAATGGCATTACCTGCTGCAAGAGCTCCCACTCGAAGTGAGATCTGCCATGTTTTTGCTCACTCACTCCAGGGCTTGGGCTTTACTGGTGAGATGCATTGTCCCTCTCTTGGAAAGGGAGGTTTCTTTGTACATTCCCTCCCTCTCCTCTAATACAGAGAGTACTATTCCAAATGAAGATGGATAAGGCAACCGTCATCCTCATTGCTCCACTATGGACTCAGCAGATATGGAATCTACAGCTGCAATAGTTTGCAGTGGAACCCCCAGTTCCTCTACCGCTGTGCTGGGCCCTGTTGTCACAAGACAAGGGGTCTCTGGTCCAATGTGCCTGAAGTCCCTATACATCTGCATGCATGGCTCCTGAAGACATAGCCATGGAATGATTTGGAGTACTGTATCACCTAAGGTGGCTGATGTTCTGGTGGCTGCCAGGAAACCCTCCACCAGACATACCTATTCTTTGAAGTGGAATCAGTTTATGCTGTGGGCCGCTTCCAAGTGACTGGATCCATTTACCAGTCCGGTCAATGCAGTGCTGGAATACTTGCTGTCCCTGTCACATTCCAGTCCTCAGTAATTCTCACTCATAGTGAATTTGGCCACTACTTTAACTTTTCATGCCCCGTGGATATTCGTACAGTTGCCCAATTAGAAGTATCCTGCACTTTTCTGAGAGGTATATTACATATGAAACCTCCCATTATAAATCCAGTCCTGGCTTGGGATCTGAATTTTGTTTTAGAGAACATTACTCTGGCTCCTTCTGAGCCAGTCATGAGCTGTGGCCTACACGTCCTTTCATGGAAAGTGTTATTTTTAGTTGCAGTCACTTCTGCTCGAAGGACTTCAGAGCTACTGGCTCTAATGTGTGAGCCTCGCTATTTGATTATGTACCAATCCTAAGTTCTTACCAAAAGTGGCGTCTGAATTTACTTTGAATCAAACCATCCACCTCCCAGTATATTACACACATGCCAATACAGGGGAAGCATTACTCCATGGATGCACATAGAATTCTCAGATATTATGTGAAGCGCACCAAGGACTGTTGAAAGTCCTCTCAGCTTTTTGTTTAATTCGCCCTTGTTAAAGAGGGTGCCCCTGTGTCTAAACAGTGCCTGTACATATGGCACATTGTATTATGTTCTGTTATAGAAGTATGGTAAGGAACTTCCTGGAGTGGTGTGTGGTCATTCCACAAGAGGCATGACCACTTCCGTTACTTGTTTTTGAAATACTTCTGCTGCTGAGATTTGTGCAGCCGCCACATGGAGTACTGTCCACACTTTCACTTAATATTACTGTTTGGACATTTAGTCTCACAGATTAGCAGAATTTGGTATGGCTGTATTACAGGGCCTGCTCTCATGAACATAAATACAACATTCACCCAGACTGCCAGTTTTTGATATTACTTGGGATTCGTTCCAAAGGTTTGGCCTGATGAAAGAGATATCCTCAAAGAAGACAGAACAGTTATGTACCTACCATAACAGTAGATCTTAGAATCTCTTTCATCAAGCCATGCTGTCTCACCCACCTTCCTCCTTAAGGGTATGGCAATGGATTCCTACATTGCTTGTTTCTCATAGCTGCCTTTTCTGGCTCCCATTATTGCCTGGTATGCTGGGTGCTGGCATGCTCTCATGGTTTCCACCAAGAGGTCTTCCAGGCATAATATCTGGTGGGGCACTGAGGAGAGATGGGGCCACACATGTTTATGTAGAGTCTGGTGCATGACATTGTCATGGACAGCCCCTGGCTTGCAAAAGTTTCCATGTGGTCCTAGCACTGATGTGGGTATAGTTCTAAAGGTGTGACCTGATGAAAGAGATTCTCTCTACCGTTAGGTAAATATGTAACTGTTCTTTTTCTGAAGTTGGCCTAATAGTGTAGTGGCTGGGAAATGGTTTGCCATGCAAACAATGCAGGTTTGTATTCTTTGCCCAGGACATCTCATGGAACATTTAATACACATCAGATGCTTTCCTCCTCTGAATATGTATCAACTGCTGTTCCATTGTCCTAGTGGTCTAGACTAATGGTAGCAGCAAAAACAGTCATTGTCCAGCAAACTGAGGTGGACAAAGTCAATGGCATTGCTCAGTTCTGCACCCTCTGACTCTGCTTCCAGGAAGGGTAATAGCAGGTATGTCAGAAAAACAAAATATAGGAGCAGGCACTCAGTTTGGCTATCCCAGCCAGCACATCCCTTCCACCTGCTGGATTATGGGGTATTCTTCCACACAAGAGCTGTAGGGGAGACCCACATGGATGAGATAAGCTATGAGTGCTGTGGTTGTGAGCTGATCACCACAGGTTGCCTATTCCAGAGAGCGACTCTCCTGTTGGAGAAACTCAGGGCATGGCAAATGGCTAAAGGTGTGCCATGCCACCCCCAACCCCATACCTAAAGAAGGCAAAAAAACTTAAAATATGAAAAGAGTTTTCAGACTGCAAGATTTTAAGTTGGAGTTTTGCAAGCAGCAGCTGCTCCTTTAAGAATGGCTGTATTCCCCCTTGTTTAAGATTAGAAAGTGCTGAATGATGAAACGGGAGAGCCTAGGTAACTGTCCCATCACAGTTTGTCTCACTCAGTGACCTTGGGCAAGTTATTTGAACTCCTTGTACTTCAGTCTTACCAGCTTTAAACTGGGGGGGGCCTGTATTAGTTACCTGTAAAATAAAATACTAATGGCAAGATGTTTCTGTGTTGTTTATTTATTTATTAAAGCTTTTCACCAGGAAAAAAACATACTGAGCTGAAATTGCTCTTTCCAGATGTGTTGTGGGGGAAGCATATAAATGCAATAATACAAATGTAAAAATACAGGGCGCACAGAATTGGATACAATATACAGATAGCAGCAGAAACAGAAAAAGGTGTATACAAAATATACAATATACAGTGGCAGCAGTTAGGTGTTTGTGTACAAACAATGTACAGGTGGGTACCATACAATAAGTGCAATATACAGAGGCAGCAGTTAGGTATATATAATAAGCACAATATATAGTGGTAGCAGTTAGGTACCTGGGGAACAAAAGGGAGAGGCAGAATATACCTCACTAATGACAACAGAATATGGGGTCAAGGAGTAATATTAGCCGATATGAAGTACTACAAGGGGGATAGAAGCAGGGAATAAAAGAGAAATTTAACAGGTGCACAGAAGAAAGGGCAGGAAGATGGAAGAGTGACAGGTGAAAAGCAGACAAGGGAGGAGGGGAAGGAAAAGCAAGGCCAGTCACGTTACGGACAGTGGCAGGAGTGAGAGGTGTGAGAGCAGAGAAGAGAGATAAGGGAGGGTTTCGAGGAGGCAGAGTGAATGTTTAAGGGGAAAGAATTCCAGAGCTTAGGAAAGCAGAAAGAGAAGGCTGATTGACTAGCCAGAGTTTTACGGGAAGAGAGCTTGAGGGTACGAAATCCAGAGTTTTGGAGTGAGTAGGAGGGGGTGGAAGGAGAGAGCAGGGAGTCGAGATGGGGGGTAGACAGGATAGCAAGAGTGTTGAAGTGAAGGAGGCACAGTGGGACAGACGGCAAGCCTCCAGGGAAGGGAGGGAGAGAGCAGAGTAGAGAGTACAGTGGTGGGTGTGGGGACAGCAGTTGAGAGCAAAGTGGTAGAAGGAGTGGAAGAGGGGATCCAGTCTAGCCATGGTGGACTTAGAGTCAGCACCATACACTATATCGCCGTAATCAAGGATGGGGAGAATCATCTTGGTAATGATGTCATGGTGGGCAGGGAGGGGGATGTAGTTCTTATGCCTATAGAGGGCACCAAGCTTAGGGTGGAGTTTTTTATGAATGGTGTCTATGTGCTGGGAAAAATGGAGGGACGGTCCAAGCCAGATGCCTAGGTACTTGAAGGCAGGCACATCGCCAATCGGGACTCCATCAAGGGTGTGGAAGGAGGGGATGGATGGGAATTTTGAAAGTCTAGGTCTTGTACCAAAGCACATAGAGACCACCTTTTGGCATTTAGTGATAGCTGATTTGACTTGAAACCATTTCTGACTGAGTCAAAATCAGGTTGGAGCTTGGACATGAGCTCGGATGGCGATGAACCAGAGACAGATAGGGCTGTGTTGTCTGCGTACATGTGTATGGACACAGATGGAAGGTCATTCAGAAATGAGAATGAGTGGACCAAGTACAGAGCCTTGGGGGACACCAGTGGTAATGGGGAGGGGATAAGGATCCTCCAAGCCACACAGATTGAGATCTACCTGTGAGGCAGGAGCTGAACCAATGAGTGGTGAGGGCAAAAAGACCAGCTGATCTCAGTTTGTGAAGTAGGCATGAATGAGAGACAGTGTTGAATACTTTTGCTAAATTGCAGTGAGAAGACCCTGGTCCATAGCTGTGTGGATGGACTCTGTTGCGGAGGAGGGAGGTAGTAGTGGAGTACAATTTTCAAAAGCCACACTAGAAAGGGGTGAAGAAGGATGAGGAGTCAAGAAAGGGAGAGAGTTGGGATAGAACTATGTGTTCTTGAAGTTTGGAGAGGGTAGAGAGGATGGATAAAGGTCGAAAATTCCCAGGAGAGGAGTCGTCGCCACCTTTGTAGAGGGGATGACAGTAGCATGCTTCCAAGATGCTGGAAGGGAGGCCAGAGAGAAGGAGAGGCTTAGTAAGGAGGCAATAGCAGGTGCAGGAGCTTAGGGTCAAGCCCATCAGGGCTACTATTATGTAACAGATTGAGGGCTAGAAGGGCTTGCAGACAGGAGGATGGGCAAAGAAGTGAAAAGAAGAAAGGAGATGGGGAGGGGGAGAGAGGTCAAAGGAGGAAGGGAGGACAGGAGGGTAGATGCACAAGTGGTGAAATAAGTGTTGGAAAGCAGCTACAGATGGGGGTCAGAGGCTGTGGAGGCCCCTAAGTTTAGTATGGGGGAGGGAGAACAGGGCTTGAATAACGTTCCAGAACTTTGAGGGTGACTTAAATTCCTCTGAAAGATGATGAGAAAACTTAGCGTTGGCTAACCTAGTGGCCCTGGTTCAAGAATTTCTCAGGGAGAGATACCTGTGCAAGTCTGCAGGGAAACCGGAGACGTTACAGGATTTCCATGCCAGGTCTCGAGCAGGCCAGAAGTTCCACTGAGATCCAGGGGAGGTGGGAGCCTCTGACCCTGATTTTACATAGGGAAGCATGTTGATCCCATATCTATATAAATATGGAGTGGAAGTAATTAAGGGCAGTGTTAATGTCAATGGCATTGGAGATTGGGGGACCAGTCAGTAGACTGTAAATCAGCATATGGGAGGATAGGTCTAAAGACAGGAAGGAGATGAGGATAGTTTTAGGGGTGTTTTAGGGTGGTGAATTTTATACGCAAGAGTATACCATGTGATGGTCGCTGAGAGCATCGAGTAGGGGTACTGGCATCAAAGAAGTGGTGCGGATAGTTGGTGAGGACCCAGTCCACGAGACAGTGGTTTTGAGATTTCAGGTTTAGTCAAGTCAGAGTGCAGATGAGTTGGGTAAGATGCAGGGATTTTATATTTTGGCAGAATTTGAATTGGGTGGAGACAGCCAATTAATATTAAAGTTGCTCAGGATGAGAAGATCCCTGAAGAGCGAGAGTAGTTATGGTAGTCAGAGCTCAGAGATCAGCATGGAGGATAGGCCCAGGTAGCAGAAGCCCACCACATAAACTGAGAGAGAAAAGAGAGGAGAGTTTGAGTAAGAAGAGTGCAAAGGCTACAGGAGTGGACACAGAAAGCACTGTGGAGAAATGAATAGTGGTCTTGGTGGGTGAGAGGGAACCCTGGGAGTGTGATGGCTGAGTCAGGAATTTTGGGGGAGAGACAGGATTCTGAAACAATGAGGACATCTGGTAGAAGGGAGGCGATAAGAGGTTGAAGCAGGTACATTTTTGGAAGGATACTGCAAATGTTGATATGGGCCACCCAGAGCCCTTTGGGATAATTGTCAGAAAGGGCATGGACAAGGTCAGGGTTGGGCTCAACATCTCTGGCCATAAGAAGTAAGAGGAAACATAAGTTTTTGATAGAGAGAATGGGGCGCCGAAGGTGGCGGGGAGGTATGAAGGGAGGGGAAGGAAGGTGTGGACGAAGGGAAAGTCTGACGTGTATAAAAGGAGCCAGGAGGAGACAGATGGGAGGAAAGAGGCACCTGGATGCCAAGAGAAGGAAAAAACAGTTTGCAGAGAGCCATGGAGTCAATTAACAGTGAGTTAAGGAGATTATTGACTCTGCAAAGCTAGTTTCTGTCAGGTTTTTGCATCAACTTGCTGAACCTTGCACCTAATTTTTCCCTGTACACCTTTATCACTTGCATCAAAATGTTGCACACTTACAGTGGTGATCATATAAAATTTTGAAATGTAAGCAAGACAGTTTGCAATAAGCTACCCCTAGCCGGGGAGCAGTTCTTCCTGATTGGCAACAGTAAAATGTAAGAGGGCACTCTACAAAACAATACTACTGTCCATCTAGCAACTGAGAAACTCGCATAGAAATATGTGGAGACCAGCTAAAAAAAAAATCTACTTTGGATTTAGGCAACTGAGACAGAAGAAAAGTGGAACAAATTTTGCAGTATTACTGGACTGAAATCAAAGTTGGGACTCAGCAGAAAACAAGGTGAGTCTTTGCAACTTTTGCATATGCTAATTTGCACAAAGCTTTTTCAGAATGCACTGTGAGCTGATTTTTTTTCCCCCTGCTCGCTGGTCCTCCACTCCTTCAGGCTCTGACAAGTTCCCCTGACCTCTTCTGTCCCTTGCCCTCCTCTAGTCCCCAGATTGAGCTGACTCCCGGGATATCCCAGTGTATCCCTTCACAGGCGGGTCCCTCTCCTCCGGGGAAGGCACCACGGGGAGGACAGCCCAGCGCATGCTTCTAGGGCCCGGGAATGCTGCTGGGGAACAGGAGGCCCGGGAAGGTGCTGAAGGCCCCTAGGAACAGAGAGCCGTCATCCGGAGGGCCAGCGAGTGATTTTCCCTTTTTTCTGTTGGGGTAGCGCGAGACGCCACGGTGCTATGCCGACGTCCGCCTCCCCAGCGCTGGTATTGGGCCGTGTGTCCTGTGATACTCCCAGACTCCGCTTAGTAGGAGCCAGCAGCACCGGACCAGTCCCCTACCCTCCCCAGAGAAGGAGAGCTGTCCGGGGCGCTCAATCCTTCTCCCGGCCGCCCTCCAGTGACCCGGGCTCGTTCCCAAACCCGGGTCGCTGGCGTCACAAGCGGAAATCCAACCGCTGCACCGGTGGGCCGGCCGAGTTGATGTTTTTGAACTAAAAATGGATGTTTGAACTGTTAGTTGTCATCTTTAGCACATTATTTCTCTGCTTATTTTGAATAAAAATGAATAAAAGTCAGCAGTAGTTTTGTGATTTTGCTCATAAAGCGCGCGGATGAACTACTCCATTGGACTGCTTTTTCAGTTGTAAAAGGAGGGATGTTCAGGAGGGACCTGAGGAAGTACTATTTTACAGAAATGGTGGTGGAGCCATGGAACAATCTGTCAGCTGAAGTGGTGGGTGCTAAAACCATTTGTGGTTTCAAGCACGGCTGGGACAGAATGGAGGGTATAGTGGTTGCTCAGGGTGACAGAATCAGGGAGGAGAATGGGGAAGGGTTGAGAAGGGCTAGAACCCTGAAGGACAGTAGGTCCCAGTGCTAAATATGGAACTCGGGCAGACTGGATGGACCACTGATCTTTTTCTGCTGTCAATGTCTATGTTTCTGTGTTAATTAAAGCAGTGGTCATACAGCACCACTTCACATGAAACAGGAAGTATTCTGTAAACAACAAGACACTGAATACAACTGCACTGTAGGTGCATTTCCATCTCTAGTTCGGTGTTAAAGGTGAATTATCATCTACATGATTTCTCAATGTCTGAAATCCCAGAAAAAGCTAATTTGACTGAGCCACTGTCTTTATCTGTGAGTCTTTGCAGTTTAGAGTTATTCATATGTAAATCAGCCTGTAATTAAGGGCTGGGACAGCCATGTGTTTTAGGCTCCTGACGGAAATGATGTCACCAAGGAACTTGGCCCTCCTTTGACTATAGATAATCCAACATGTTAAATAGGAAATAGTCCATTTTGTTAAGTGTGTTTTAAGGTGTTATTACAACACTTTCTTCATTTATAATAATTGTTTTGTATGTGCATTGAAACTAGTGAGTTAGCACCTTTACATTTCAAACAAGGGCACAATTCGAAGATAATGGGAGCGCTCAGAGGTAATTTAAGAGTATTTTTTCATAGAGAGGGTTGTGGATGCATGGAGCGGCCTTCCGGAGGAGTCGTGGAGTCAAAAACAGTGGTGGAATTCAAGCATGCATGGGACAGTCATAAGGCAATTCTAGGGGGTTGGGGTAGGAAGAAGTAGGTTGCTGGTTAACTAGGATCTGCAGCTTATCCAGTAGGCAGGGAAATGGGCAGACTGGGTGGGCCAAGCTGTCCTTATCTGCCGTCAAATTCTATGTTTCTATCTTCAGGATTGCTTTACCCTCTAGCCTATACTGTCAGCTGATCATCAAAAACTACACATTTCAAGGCTGGCTCTGTGGTGCCAACAGGTATTGGGGCCCCATATCAGTATTTCTAAACCCTGGCTGTGTTCATGTCAGTGCAGATTTATGGGGCTGCCACAGCACCAATTTCTGTCTTTTTCTGTTCCCGCACTTACAGCCTTTTCTCTTACAATTTAAAATCTTAAAATTAAGAGAGGGGATGGAAAAAGACAAACTGGTGCTGTGGCAGCCCCAAAAATCTGTACTAACATGAACACAGCCAGGGTTTAGAAATCCTTATATGGGGCCCCAATATCTGTTGGCACCACAGAGCCATCCTTGAGATGTGTGGTTTTTGATGATCAGTCAACAGTAAACCCTAGAGGTTAAAGCAATCTTGAAGATGGATTATTTTTTACTAACAGTTGGGAAATGTAAAGGTGATGAATCACTAGTTTCAATACACATACAAAACAATTAGTATAAATATAGAAAGTGTTGTAATAACACCTTAAAACACACTTAATAAAACAGACTATTTCCTATTTAACATGTTGGATTATCTACAGTAAAGAAGGGCCAAGTCCTCGGTGACATTATTTCCTGTCAAGAGCCTGAAATACATGGCTGACCCCAGCCCTTAAATAAAGGCTGATTTATATGTGAATAACTCTGGACTGCAAAGACTCACAGATAAATACAATGGCTCACTCAAATTAGCTTTTTATGGGCTTTCAGAGATTAAGAAATCCTGTAGAAAACCATTCCCATTTAAGGGTTATCATAAGCCACAGCATTAGTTCAGGTCCTATGTGAATGGACCAACACATTAGCAGACAATGTATCAGAGTATTCATACGTACAGAATTTTTTTAATTAGAGTGCAAACCACTTCCTGCTAGCAAACTTACTACTGCACTTGTGCAACTCCTTTAGGTAGTTTGCCAGACTCCACTGTGGCCATGCAACTAATATGATTAAGACATTGGTGAGAAGTCCACGTCTCACAGGTTCATATTCTCTGTGATGTATTGTTTGGTCCTAAGCTAGCTGAAACACTAAGGATGCTAAAAAAAAAATTCTGCTGTCAGCAACAGTCAAAAAATGAAAATTATGTATTCACCTAATAGTTGATCCTCCAGAATACTGTTACCATTCACTCACACTTACAGGACTAGCTGGAGTCACAAGGACCCAGCAGGGCAAAGTCTTTTGCAGCCTAGGGACCAAAGTTGGTCCCTGCACTACCCATAAGGTAGATGTAGTGACGACATGCCTGCTGGTTGGTCAGTGACAGACACTGTCCCCCTTTTCCATTTTGTTTGCCAGGAAGAAACCAGTGGGAGAGAGGATAGGACTCCTAGCCCAAAGGGATAGGAAAAGGATATGGGATATAAAACCATAAAAATAATAAAACTTGACTACCAATTAGAAGAACTTAAGGGATGAGCCTAAGTGGTACATGGGCAGCAGCTGTAAGAACCAGGCATAGTAACCAACCTAGACAAGAAGGTGGAGGGAAGGCAGTGGCCCTGGCATATAGCTCTGCCTGGTCTAGAGAGACATACTGGATGAGTCTCAAAGATAGGATGGTAGAAACTGTAACAGGATTGAATAAGACTCGGTCCCATTTGTTATGCAGAAAGAATTAAATGCAAGGGTATGTTCTATCCTCTCCTTCCTATCTCTTGTCTGTCTGCCCAATCAAATTTTCTTTTGAGACCTAAGGAACTGATCACTCCTACAGTCTCACAATTCTCCCCTCACCGATCTCCTGCCTTCACTTGCTGTTTCTATCTTTTCTTCACCCCTGATGATTTGTGGTTATATCTATGGTTATAAAAATATATGTGAATCTGTGTGTGAAACTGGGATCACTTGGTTTGAAAATGTATATAGTTATATTGTTGAAATGATTGCAACAAGCTGTTTGGAACTCAGGGGTTAACTTTGAGATGCAGTCTGAACTCCATGAACTCTTCTGCAGAGCTGTCAACAGAAGACTGGTTCTGGGACACAATGTTCTATTTTGTTACACCTGCAAAGAAAGAAACTGACAAGAATGCTGATACATTTTGTGAGACACAGGAGGTATCTTAACGAGCTCAGAATACAGAAGTTAACTGTCAGGCAAAGGCATCTTATAAAATGTGCAATCTTTTATTAAGAGAGAGTTTGACATTTGAAATGGAAAAGAAACCCTCAGATGAACGAGACTGTTTTCTCTGTTTGCATTGTCTTTGTAAAGAGCTATTCTGAACAATTTTTTTATTTTACTGTTAATAATAAAATGCTACTTGTGAATCTTATAACTGCTCCTGGTTTTCCTATGATTCCTGACCTTTGCTTCAATGACAGATAGTGTCAGACTGGGATTTACGCCATACATACTCTATGCCAGGAGTTTTGTGCATGGGTACTAGACCTGGTACCAAGGAAACATACAAGAAAGGTATGGATCCTGCAACAGCAAGACCAGGAGTGATTACTAGAGGAATGGCAGCCAAAACAGCAGACACAAAAGTCCAAACTGAGACTGTACAGCTGGCACCAGTCATGGCAGAAGCACAGGCAGGGACCGAACCTAAAAGCCTGTCTGCCTTCTTCAAATGGTGGGCCATACAACAACTGGAGACAGAGAAGCAGAGAAAAGAAGAGATGCAGCAACAGAAGCAGCAGAGAAGAGAAGAGATGCAGTGACAGAAGCAGCAGAGAGGAAAAGAGATGCAGCGACAGGAATGGTGATGGCTGAATTCCTTGCAAGCTAACAAAGCTGGAGGATATGGCACAGGTCCAGCAACAAAACACAAATTTAAAAGACATTGAACTTACAAAGTTGTGTCCCTTGGATAATATTGAAACATACCTCACATCTTTAGAAAGGGTTGCGGGAGCATGCCAGTGGCTGAAGCAGCAATGGGCAATCAGGCTGATACCTTATCTGACAGGTAAAGCCCAACATGCCTACAGCAATATGGACACTGCACAGTCAGAAAACTATAACCTTGTAAAAAGAGAAATCCTTAAAAGATATGACATCACAGGAGAGACCTACAGAGAAAGATTCCAGTCCCTGAAGGAGCACTTAGTCGACATCCTCAAGAAGCCTTCACCTGACTCAGAGAACTCCTCATTAAATGGCTCCAACCAGAGGTCAAAAAAGTCCCACAGATCACTGGCATATCTGCAATGGAGCAATTCATTAACATCCTGCCTAAAGACGTGCAGCTTTGGGTAAAAGAACCCCCAACCAGAAAGTGGGAAAAAGGCTGTTTCTTTGGCCGAGGACCATCAGATGGCCAGATGGACCGTGCAGAAGCGACGTAACAGTGAAAAACTGGTAAGACACTCTTTTTGCTTATTTAACTCCAGGTCAGATAAGAACACTGGTGGGGGTAACAAATCTGCACCCAAAGACTTTATTCGCAGTAACTGTAATAAGCCAGGCCATACCGCAAAAACTGTCATAAAAATAAGGAGGGTAACACTGAAGCAGATTTGTCCTTATCAAACTGGGGCAAGTATTTAACAGATGTCAAGGTGGAAGATAAGACTGTGAAGAGACTTACTGATTCGGGAACCAGACAGACCCTACTGCACGTTGAAGTGCTGGGAAAACACTGTGCAAAAGGACCAGATACTGGTGACACCTGAATCCAGGGGACAGTCCATACTATTCCACCACCAAAGTGACTAAGTATTAATGGGGTGTCGCACCAAATGAAAGTGGGGACAGGATCTAAGTTACTTGTACCTGTGATTATTGGAAATGACTTTCCAGAATTTACTGAGTTAATCACAGAGGGAGCAAAATCTGTAGTTTCAGCAGCAGTAATGACAAGATCACAGGCAAAGAAAATTTCAGATGGTGGGGGACACTTTTCCTTTTGGAGACTTTGATGCAGACTTGTTTGAGCCCACCTCCAAGATCCAGAAATCCATGAAAGAAAGAAGACTTCTGAAAAAATAGTGGCAACAAAAGGCTGGCAGAAATAAGGGGTTAATATATGAAAACGCTTCTCTCCAAGGTTATCGTAAGCAGCTGCGGAGGAAACCAAAACAGGCGGAAGCAATGTTTAAGAAATGTAATGTGCTACTGTACACAGTGCAGTGGGTGTACAAGGTACTGTACAAGGCGCGGGGAGAGATACATCTTCCAATACAGGAGGTATACAAAGAACAAGGGGAATGACATGAAATTGGAAGGCAGTTAAGAGGGAATGTGGAGGAAGTTTTTATTCACAGAGAGGGTGGTGGACACATGGAATAGTCTGTCACAGGAGGTGGTGGGAGCGAGCACTGTGGCTGGATTTAAGCATGCATGGGACAGGCATAGGGAAACCATAAAGGTAAAGCAGGGAGAGGGTCAGAAGCCATGATCAAGTACAGGGCTTATGAGGCAGACTGGATGGGTCTAGTGGTCCTTATCTGTCGACAATTTCAATGTTTCTGTACAGAAATTGGGTTAAACCTCAGACACAGGAACAGACAGAACAATTGGTTATACCATGAAAGTACAGAACTTAGTTGTTACAGATAGAACATGATAGTCCTGTGGCTGGTCACTCGGGGGAAGGACCACACCCTTGCCAGATTGCTGTACAGATTTTACTGGCCTGGAATTGATGAGGATGTTGCTACCTATAGCAGTTCTTGTGCTGAATGTCAGGAAGTAGCCACTGTGACTAAAAAGACGAAGTGCCCTGATGCCCCTACCCTTGGTAAATGTGCCTTTTGAGAGAACTGCAATGGATTAATTGGCCCCATAGACAAAGTCAAAAGGTAATCAATAAATGTTGTGTATGTGACTATGCTACTCAATACCCAGAGGCAATTCCAATGCGTATCTGTCATAGCCCCAGAAGTGGCAGTAGAGCTTGCCAAAATTTTCAGCAGTGTGGGTATACCTAAAGAGAATATTACTGATCAGGGTAGTAATTTTGGTGCTGCATTGCTGAAGGACTGTACCGACTGCTAGGTATCACCGCCATAAGAACCTCCCCTTATCACCCTTAGACAGATGGTCTTGTTGAGTGTTTTAATCAAACCCTAAAATGCATGTTAAAAAGGTTAATGAAAGGGGAAGGGAAAGATTGGGACCAATACTTAGCTTACCGTTTTGTTTACAGAGAAGTACCACAAGCCTCAACAGGTTTTTCACCATTTGAAATGCTGCATGGTAGACAACCTAGAGGGTCACTAGATGTAATAAAAGAAACATGGGAAGATAACCCCACTCAGAAAAATTATATTACATCTTATATGTGTGCCCTGAGAAAGAAATTGGCAAAATATGTTGAAATTGCCCATAGTAATCAGGAAGAGGCCCAAAACCAGCAGAAGGTGTATTATGACCATGGGGTAAAAGGAAAAGATTTTGAGCCAGGTTATGGAGAGTAGCTGGGCCCTGGACTAGGGTTTGCAACCTCTGCCAGAGTTTAAACCGCCTCTGGATGAGGGGTGAACTGCAGGCCCAGTGCCCTGCTTCCTCTTCTCACTAGTACTGACCCTGTTCCTGGGCCAAGCCTAAACTCTAGGCAAGAGCCTCCACTAGAGTCAGCCCAGGATCTTGTAAGACCAGCAGCACTGGCCCAGTCCCTGACACTGCGGACAGTGCCAGAATCAGACCTAGCACTGGAAGCAGCACTGGAACATGAACCAGCATGTAAACAGTGCCAGAAGGGGTGCCAGCACTGTCTCCAGCATAAGCCTGAAGGGCAACTCCAGAAGAGGCCCCCCTGGACCCAAGACCAGCTAAGAACCAGGCCCAGAAAGGGTTCTATCCTCGACGGCCCCCTCCACAGGCCCAGGGTGGGTGTCATCATCATCATTCCCCCAGGTCATCCCACCACTTGGGGGGAAAAAACAATAATAGCCTCCAGGACTATGAAGGTCCGGGCCCAGAATCCTTCCCCCTCTTCCAGTCGTGAATGGTGCCAGAAGGGGCCTGGTCTTATGGCCGGGCACCACCCGGTCACAGGTCCCAGCTTCAGTACCAGGATCCATGGCGGCACCAGGCCGAAATACAGGGGTGCCCACTGGTGTAGACTGGGCATATAGATTTTGCATCACCACCAGGGGTGTACACTGCCCCAAAGGGCCAATGGACTGGGAGGGGTATTTAGCCAGCCCCAGGAGGCAGCTGACTGTCCACCTGACACCCCCCTTAGGGCCTCCAATGTCTTGGTGAGGTCAGCGCGGGAACTGTCCTGGTCTTCCTCAGTACGTATAGTACTGGGAAGTGGCTCAGAGGAAGAGCCCAGGGACCTTACCTTGGCATCCCTGGTGCAATGCCTGCCTTGGAAGAGTGGGCTAATGACCCTACTTCAACACATGAAGCTCAAGGGTGCAGCAGTCCATTGAGAAGCAGATGTTGCACCAATCCATATCGTGCTCAGCACAAGGCCAGCCAAAAGTTGTCATGCTGGTCCTGAATAGCATATTCTACAGGAGCACCAGTGCATTGGGGGAAGGGGCTGCCGCAATACTAGTACTTCTTCTTGTTCCCATGCTCCTCAGGTCTGGGCATGGCAATGCAGAAAAAGCAACTAAAAATGAAAAGAATTTGGTACTGAACGAGATGATTAAAATAATAAAGTGGCACCAAAGATACCCAGTGCCGTCGAAAAAATGGAGTTGGACTAGGAAGTGATGAAGTGAAGAAGTGTGATGCAGTTAGACAAACACAGCTCTCATGGTGTGCACTTGACAGTGGGAAAAACAGAACTGAGAAAGGGAGGGGTCCGACATCAGTTACTGGCCAACCCACAAGCGTGACATCACTATGTCTGCCTCAGAGAGGTGCTGGCAGCGACATCAGTCCCCTAGGCTGCAAAAGACTTTGCTCCCCCTAGGTCCTAGCACCTCCAGCTTACACCCACAAGTGGGAATGAATGATGAACACAGATTCTTGGAAAAGCCTTTATGCTATACATCTGGGAACTGGGGTTAACATAACTCTTGGCCACCTCATAGTGATTTTTGATTCTCCTATTTATGGAGGTCAGTGTTACAGAGAAGCCTCTCCACTTTCAGCTTCAAAAAAGGCAGCAGGTCCTTTTCTTACAAACGTTATTCCAGTTCATACTAAAGATGTGATTCAGATGAAGGTTTGCAGTTTGTCACTGTTCCAGATGAACTCATTCCACTTTAGGCAAGGTAAGACAAGGCAAAATTTATTTAAAAGATGCCCAATCCCGGAGGCTCTGGGCGCTGTACAAATTTTAAACAGAATTTTAAAAGCACAAAAATTTAAAACACAAAATTTTATACAAATTGAATAAATAAATCTAATACAATTACAGTCTTTACTGTATATACTAATCTAAATATCAAAAGTTTGGGAAAAAAGAAAAGTTTTCAAGCGGGCCTTAAAAATATCCACTGTGGGGGCTTCCCTGACCGGAGTTGGCAAAGAATTCCACAGAACGGGAGCCGCAACACTAAAGGCTCTATCACCAGCTGATTTTAGCCTTGTTCTGGGAATGGTCAGGAAGCCACCACTAGAAGATCGAAGAGGGCAGGTGGGGAGGGTAGGTAACAGAAGGTCTGACAGGTAACCAGGGCCCTGCCCATGTAGGGTCTTATAGGTGAGAAGACCCACCTTAAAGAGGACTCTCCACCTGACTGGCAGCCAGTGCAATTCGCATAAAACCGGTGTAATATGACAAAACTTTTACTGCCCAGTCAACAACCGAGCAGCTGCGTTTTGCACCAGCTGCAGTCTGCGGAAAGATCCTCCTGTGACCCCGAGATAGAGCGCGTTACAGTAGTCAAGCCTAGATGTGACTAAGGCATGTATCAAGGTAGGGAGGTCCAGAGGCGGAACAAGGGGCTTAATTCTGGCAATGTTTCTGAGATGGAAAATACAGGTACGAACCGTGGAGGATATTTGAGCCTCCATGGTTAAGTTCCTGTCCAGAATCACTCCCAGATTTCGCACCCAAGAGGAGGCCTTCAATGATGCAGCTCCAAGGACAAGCCCAGTTTCTGAGTCAGAGGCCATCCTATCACGATCTCTGTTCGACTCCAGTACCAATACCTCCGTCTTGTCAGAGTTCAGTCGCAGCCAACTGGAGGCCATCCAGTCGTTAATCTCAGCCAGACAGATATTAAACATCTCCTGCATTAGATGTTCCTGGGGCAAAGGAAAAATATAGCTGAGTGTCATCGGCATAACAATGAAGCTCAAACCATATTTCCTAATGATCCCTCCCAGGGCCAGCATATGCACCTGCAAACAACATTGGGGCCAGTACCGATCCTTGAGGGACTCCACAAAATAGAAGACTGGGTATAGATGAGGAATTCCCCATCATAACCCATTGCCTTCAGTTGGTAAGAAAGGACTCAAACCAGTTGATGACAGTACTGGTGAGTCCACATAGCTCCCTAAGGCAGACAAGCAACACATAATGGTCCACAGTGCCAAATGCAGAAGAGAGATCAAGGAGAACAAGAATTGTCCTGTCTCCCTGATCTCTAGCCCCGAGGAGATCATTCTGCACCTGAACAAGTGCAGTTTCTGTGCTATGTCTAGCCCAAAATGCCGACTGGAAAGGTTCGTACAACTCGTGAGTCACGAGATGCTCTTCCAACTGAAGCGCTACCACCTGTTCCACCACCTTCCCCAAAAATGGAAGGTTGGATATAGGATGGTAATTCACCTTGATCTCCGGGTCCAAAGATGATTTCTTTAAGAGGGGTCTCACCAGAGCCTCCTTCAAGGCATCCGGAAAGACCCCCTAAGAAAGGGAGCACCATACAATCAAGGCGAACACCGGGCCAAGAGAGTCAATGCATCTCATTAAAAAACGCATTGACACCGGGTCCAGTTCACAAAAGGTATGCGTCATGCTGGCTGCCACCTCAATAACCTCACTAGCCTCCACTGGTCTAAACTCTCCCCAACTAGGCGGAGTGCTCTCAGAACACATCTGGCGACCACTGTCAGCTATATTACTAGCTGAAGAAGCCACCTGCCGGATCGAGGACACCCGGTCCGAAAAAAAACGAGCAAACTCCTCACAATCTAAATTAGAAAAAACCCTCCCGGGCTGCAGACAGGCAGGATGAAGAAGCCTGTCCACAGTCCGGAAGAGTAAAGTTAGTCGGTTCTTCCCGGCAGCAATCTCCCTAGACAGGAACACTGCCTTCTTATGGTTGATTGCCTCCTGGTATGCATTATAATGCGCATGCAGGACCAGTTTGTCCGCCTCCAGGCAGGATCTTCTCCAGCAGCACTCTAATCTCCGACCCATCTTCTTCATCTCCCTGAGCTCCCCGTCAAACCACGGGGACCTCAGGTATGAAGTTCTGGGTCATACACGGACAGGTGCGAGGAAGTTGATGGCGTCGGATAGCACCCTATTATAGGTATCAACCCCGACATCAATGCCTCCAACGCATGCAGCACCCACACTAGACAATTTAGCTGCCACCAGAAAACCCTCAGGGGTCAAACCCTGCAAAGGGCAACAGCTAATCATCTCAGCAGGGGAAGGGCTTATGGCGGGAGCCCCAAGCGTGAACTGCACCATGCAATGATCGGACCAGTGTACTCTATCAATCCTGAGATCACTGATCTCAAGCCCCAGTGAGAACACCAGGTCCAACATGTGGCCATCCTGATGAGTTGGCGCAGTAACAGCCTACGTCAATCCTAAAGAAGACATAGTCTGCAGAAAATCACGGCTGCATCCATAATTCTCGTCGTCAAGCCAAACATTGAAATCCCCAGAAAAACACATCTGGGGATCCCAACGCCTCGCCGGTGACTAATTCTGCGATCTCCTGCAGGAAATTCCCATCGACCCAGATGGGCGATAGATGAGGAAGATCCTGCAGCCCGCATCAGGTCCTCCACGAATAGCCACACATTCAAAAGAACCTGGAGTTCTCACTGGGTGCACGGTGAAGGCCAGGCTGGATCTAAAACAAATAGCTACACCGCCACCCTTACGTTCCACTCTGGGGCAGTGCACCATGGTATATCCAGGAGGGACTGCGGCCTCGAAAATTGGGCCCGCATCATCTCCCGCCCAGGTCTCCGTGATGCAAGCCAGATCGACCCGAAGAAATCAAGGCAGCAATAATTGCTGTCTTATTTCTGATCGATCTGGCATTGCAATTTACTACCGTCAGGGGATTGGAGGTGGTGCAGCCCTTCGGGTTACGGGCCACTCAGTCTGGTGGACTCCCTGGGGATGGGCACCAACCACGTCTGGCCTCTACCAGGTCCCGTCGTAACAGGCGCCTTCTGGACCTAAAACCCGATTCTACCACCACCCATACATAGGTCTCCCACTGTCCATGACCAGCACAATCCTTCCAATCCCACTTCCCAACAGCGTCTGACAGTAGTGTCAGACACTGGGAGGGATAAAGGGGCAAGTCACACAACAGTGAGCTCCATAAATAATCCTAGCCCCTTAAATCCTCCCATATAGCCCTACACATCCCAAACAGCTAATACAGTACTTGACTATCAGACAAAAAGCAAACACAATTTATATCTAAAATATCTGCCTAACCTACTTAAATAACAGAACTTCTACTATCTATTAATATTTAAAACAAACCACAACTGCTTCACACTAATGCTCCTAGCTAGGATATTCCCTTCTCAATAATAATTTTAAACAGTAAAGTATGAACTAATAAATTTTAGCACTACTTAGAAGGATAAAGAAAAAACCTACCTTTTCCTCCATCCATTACTAATAAATTTTCTATTCCCAGTGGCACTCCGCCACTCATGCCTTCAGCTACACTCCAGCTTCTTGAGCAGCGTGGCAATTTAAGGAATAAATCCCACCCCTCGGACTCTCGGGTCCTAGCTCCCCCCAAACACCTCTATTGATGGAAAAAACCAAAGGACCCACTGCACAGCCTCTCACGCCGTGCAGGTCCCTCAGTCGAGAGGGTAATTTTCAGGCTTCACGCCCAACACATAGGGGCACAACAGTCGTTCCAGTTCCTAGTCATTATGCCGGCATTGCAGTCCACAGGCAAAAAGGTTCCAAGGCACACAGGTGTAGCCGCCACAGCAGCGCGGCAATTTAAAGGAATAAAATCTCCGCCTCGGACTCTCGGTCCTAGCTGCCTAGGTTTCCTTCAAGTTTAGTGACAGAGTCCTCCTTGCTGCATTCAAAGGACTTGGTTCTCTAAAGACTAATATCATTAAAACCCAGGATTATTATCAACAGATCACATTTTGACTAACCTGCTCACCACAGAAATAAGAGAGAATGAGCCTTGACAGTTCCTGTCACTTTCCAAGAATTTAGGTAGATCACTCAGTTTTGATATCGGGTCCTATCATTTTTGTCAGACCAGTAAATTCATGATGTAATCTTAAGATCTGTTCCATTTGGTGATTCCAAAGCTTACATAGACCTATATGAATCATATCTGTTTATCCCAATCGATAGCTTTGTCAGAGGTTGCAAATCAGACTGTGCACCTAACTACCAGTCTCCCCCCTTTGGACTATGCTCGGCACTGACAGCCCTCATGGAAGTCCTAGTGACATCATGACCCTGCTCTGAGAAAGGGGTCACTGTGTGCAACTTACTGGTACAATCCTCTTTCAGTGCACAAGTTGAGATTTTTAGCTCACAAACCAGTCCAAGGGACATCAGAGATCCTGTATGATCTTGGCTAGAAAATGAACATGAAAGGAGTTGCCCACAACCCTACTAGGACCTGGGATATTCAGGAGAAATATCTGTAAAGGGTAAGTTCTGTGTTGCTGTCTCAACAAAGAATGCAGAAACTTGAGACACACTCTTATCCTTCTTCAAAGTGTCTAGAGTTTTTGGACCCAGTGACAGTCCCACAGGGAGATGGTCACTGAATGAATCTACACTACATGAGACCTTTTCAGGTTCAATCTTCAGTTTCATGGATTCCCAGTCTCAGAACAGTGCCAGGTTCCAGTACAGTTTCAAGCTTTAACTGCAAGTCACTAGAACGCCAGTAGGAAATACCCCTTAACAGAGTCTTGTCCCTATTTTCACTATTTTCAGAAATGATCCTGGGACAAGTACTAGCTGGAGGTGTTCCAATGCTATATCAGATACCAGTGCAGGGATTGTGGTCCCAGAGAATCAGAATCTCCAGATAATTCTTTCCTCCAGAAATGTGAGCAATTTATTGACTGGAGAAGCTCCAACTTCAAACAAGTTGTTGGTTAATAAGAGCACAAATGCAGTGACAGTCTTTTAAATGACTAAAATGAGATGGCATCTTAGACAAAATGATGCTTGCAAAGGTGTACAGGTTATAATTTGGATGGAAACAAATCTGTTATCCTTCTGTGATTCATATGGTGAAGGACCAGAGTTCTGGCCAGGCCAACAGAAATGTACACACAAAGGCAGAGTGAATGAGTTAGAACGTTTTTTCTGGTACACAGCATACGTCAGCACTCCAGGTATTCTGAAAAAGTTCTCTTCTCCCCAGAGATGATAACCTTCAGGTACAAAGTTCAGATCAATTAATATCTGTTGCCATACAGATGTTCGGTATCTAAGGTACTAGAAGCAGTTTGAACTGTGAGACTTAAAAAAAGCCTGTTTATGTTGATTCCCCTCATTCTGGTGGTTTCCAGAACATTTGCATGTCTTGTAGAAAATTTCCTGATAGCTCAAGAATGGTCAAGAAGGCTCTGTGTTTCCATCAAGCCAACCTAACAGCCTGGAATCATCCAGCTTTCACCTAAAAAAAAGTTACATACTTTATGTAACAGTAGACCTTGAAAACCTCTTTCAGGCCACACCTATGGAACTATACCCACCAGGCACTAGGGGCCGCTCAGAAGTCTTACGTTGACATCCTCTCTAAATAAACATGGGTGGCCCCTCTCCCTCCTCAGTTCCCTGCAAGAGATCATACCCAAGAGAACCTCCCTCTAGGGAGCCAGGAGGGAGCTGAGATTCCAACTACCAGGCAAGGCTGGAAACAGCATGTAGTCTGCCCAAGAGAGAGAGAGAGAGACAGGAGCAAAGAAGCTCTGAGTCTAAGAGGGACGGAGGGTGGGACGGCATGGCCTGATGAAAGAGATTCTCTCGAAGATCTACTGTTACGGTAAAAGTATGCAACTGTTCTATCTTCTTCAAGGATATCTCTTTCATCAGGCCACACCTATGGAATGAGTCCCAAGCAGCACTGCCAGAAAGACACTCTGGGAGGCTGGAGGCTATAGACCTAAGAAAGGAGGCCTTGAAGCACAGCCAGGCCAAAGCCTGACCTTCTTCTAGAGGCAATGTCCAGACTGTAGTGTTTACTGAAAGTGTGAACAGTACTCCAAGTTGCAGCAGCACAAATTTGTGCACCTGAAATATTCCTGAAACAGGCAACGGAAGTGGCCATGCCTCGGGTTCAATGGCCACGAACAACCCCAGGATGTTCCTTACTGTACTTCCTATAACAAAAAGTAATACAGGTGGCCAACCATCTGGACAGGCACTGTTTAGAAACTGGTACACCCTCTTGCCCAGGGTGAAGGAAACAAAAAGCTTGAGGACTTACTGCAGTCCTTCTTCGCATAACAAGTACAATATCAGAGTATTCTGTTTTATGCACAAAACGCTATTGCTTTTTGTGGGAGGTCGTTCCTGCAACTAGCTGCTGGTTGTTTGTCTTGAAAATAAAATGAAATGAATGGACATTTTATACTGCCTGCATCAAAGCTGTTTTCTATGGCCAGGCCAGTGCTGGTGTAGCTGAACTCACCATCTGCTATGCGAGTAAAATAATTTCATTTGTCTCCATCTGTATGTTTGCAGCCGCCTTTTTGGTAATTGGAAGAATTAGAATGGCTCCCTCCATTTGGAGCTTGATTAGCACCCTCTGATCAGAGGAAAGGGAGGGAAGGTGTAAAGGAAGCTCCCTTTCCAAGAGAGGTCAGCACATCTCACCAGAAAGCTCCAGGCTCTGGAACAAGCGAGCAGAAAAGCGGCAGTTTTGCATTGAGTCGGGATGCAAAAAGGTCCAATTCTGGATGACCCCACCTGTCGAACGGGTCTTCGACCACCGAGGTAGGCAGTTCTCCCTCATGCACTGTCGACTGTGACCCGCTTAGCTTGTCTGCCAGGATGTTCTGGATGCCTGGAACATGGACGGCTGGCAGCTCTAGACTGTGTTCTAGAGCCCAGTACCAAACCCTCATCGCTTCTCTGCACAGGAGGTAAAGAATGAGTCCCCCATTGCTTCATGCTGTGTACTACACTGACGTCTGTCGGCATCAGCAGATGCCCCGGGGACAGATGGTTCTGGAAGGATTGCAGAGCATACAGAATGGCCCTCATCTCTAGGACACTGATGTGGAGGGAAGTCTCCACTCTTGTCCAAGTTCCTTATGTCTGATGAGGTCCCAGATGTGCTCAGCCCATCCCTGAACCATCTGTGGTGAGAATCTGCTGAGGGAGGGTATGAGGAAGGAAACCCTTTCAGCAAACTGCTGGGTTCCATCCACCACTGGAGTACCTTTTGGACAGAAGACGTTACTAGAACCTACTGTTCTAGATCATCAGTGCACTGATCCCACTGGACTCAATGTCCATTGAAGGATCCTCATGTGCAGCCTGGCCAAGGGTACTGTGGCAATGGCTCCTACCATTAGGCCCAACAGTCTCAGGAATGTCCTGGCTGTGACATACCTGTTGTAAATCAGCTGTGCCTGTGCCATAAGGCATTCCGCCCTGTCCTTTGACAGTAAGGCTAAGCCCTGTGTAGTGTCCAGTACTGCCCCTAGGTACTGCAGATGCTAACAAGGGGTCAAGACTGATGGGCACCTTGACCATGATCCCTAGGTCATTGAACAGCTGTCTGATACATGCTAGGGTGTGAAACAGTTGCTCTCTGGACTGAGATTTGAGCAACCAGTCATCTAGATAGAGGAAAACATACAGTCCCTCTCTCCTGAGAGCTGTTGCCACAACTGCCAAGCATTTGGTAAATACCCATGGTGTAGATGATAAGCCAAAGTGAAAGACCCTGAACTGATAGTGTTCCCCCTCAAACAGCAGCCTAAGGTACTTCCTGTGGGGTGGACAAATCTTAACATGCAAGTAAGCATCCTGCATGTCTAGGGAGCATGTGCAGTCCCATTTTTTGAAGGAGGGACAGCAGGCCTTCTAGAGTGACCATCCTGAACTTCTTGTACTGAATACAGAAGTTCACATTATTCAGATCCAGAATCAGCCTCAAGATCCCTGTGGATCTGGGGAATAAAAAGAAATGAGAATAGAACCCCTGTTCCTTTGTTCCTAGGGAACTGGTTCTATATCCCCCTTCTGCAGCACTGTATGTACTTCCTCTAGTAGCACTGGTATATGGTCTAGAGGATCAGTTGAGGAAATTGGTGGAACGTTTGCAGGCATCTCCAGAAATTCTAGAGCATGGCCCTGTTCTATTAGCTGCAGGACCTAAGCATCTGTTGTAACCTCCCTCCACTGTTCCAGGTGGAGGGGAAGACTAACCGCTTCCACCACCTCCAGATTTGGCACTGGAGGGTGGGGGTCTCAGAAGGAGTCATCCTAAGCAGATCCAGCAGCCACATCTGCACCTCCTCCTCCTCCTCCTCTAGGGACTTTGGAGTGGGCCCCTTTGGAGGAGGGTTGGGGGACCGGCAAAGCTGACCCTGCTCTGCTTTTGCTCTGTTTTTGCTCTGTTTTCTTGCCCCTGAATTAAGTCTGTTGGTAGCTCAGTGAAAGGTGACCCTCTGCCTAATTCTCGATTGTGTGTGGTAGAGGGAATGGACTCACCTTAGAGTTCTCCCCGAGGCTTGCAGGTCAGAGAGGATATCCTGCATATCTGATACATAGATACCAGGGTACACAATCTACAGAAGGGACAGGGAGGGTACAAGAGGAGGAGGAGGAGGAGTCGCTCTTTATGTAAGGGAAGGGATCAAAGCAATGGAACTAAAGGGTAGGCAGGGAGGAGAGGAGACACTGTGGGTCACCCTGGAGACAGGAAATGGCACCACAATCCGCACTGGGGTTGTATACAGACCCCTGTCTCAGGGGGAGGAAATGGACAAGGAAATGATAGAAGGCATCCTTAGAATGGCAGAAAAAGGGGAGATATTATTGATGGGGGACTTGAATATGCCAGATGTTAACTGGAGCACCTTTGCTGCAACCACATCCAAGAGCAGTATCATTCTCGATGCCCTACAGAGGCATGCCTCAGACAGCTAGTGTTGGAACCCAATCAGGAGGGAGCAATCTCAGACCTGGTACTCTCAAATAGGGACGGAGAGAGGATCTCAGATTTAGAAGTGGGTAACCATCTGGGAACAAGCAACCACCAAACAAGTGTGGTTCACGATAAACACAGCCGTAGAGTCAAGCCATACAAAAGCGAGGGTACCGGACTTTAGGAGGGCTGACTTTGGCAAAATGGGAGAGTGCCTCAGAAAAGCACTAGCAAATGGGCAAGAAGGAGGGGTGGAGAAACAATGGGGAAAAATCAAAACTGCCATCACAGAGGCAAAAAGCCTTTGTGTGAAGCAAATAAAACAAAACAAAGGAAACAAACACCATGGTTCTCAAAAGAGGTGGAGGGGTAGGTTAGGGAGAAAAAGATAGCATTCAGGAAGTATAAGGAAACACAGAAGGAGCAGGACAAAGAACTGTACCACTTAAAGCAGAAGGAAGCTGGGAAGGTACTCAGAATAGCAAAGGCCCAAACTGAGGAAAAGATCGCCAACTCAGTTAAGAAGGGAGATAAAACCTTTTATAGGTACACTAGGGAGCGAAGAAAGACCAAGGTAGGGATAGTGAGGCTTAATAATGGGGGGTGGGGGTAGGTAGAGGGTGACAGTAAAAAAGCAGGGATACTGAACGAATACTTCTGCTCAGTATTCACAAAAGGAGAGGAGGGAGAGGTGTCTAAACCAATCAATAGAAGTACTGTGGATGGGGGGTGGGGGGGGGTCGATACCAGTCCATTCACAGAAGAAGAAAGAACTCCTGCAACTGAAGGTGGACAAGCAATGGGGCCTGATGATATTCACCCCAGAATTCTACAAGAACTAAGTGGAGAACTAGTGATACCACTGACTACCCTTTTTAACAAATCATGGGAGGATGGTGTGGTACCGAAGGACTGGAGGAGGGCGGATGCGATTCCTCTTCACAAAAGTGGGAGCAAGGCAGAGGCAGGAAACTACAGACCTGTTGGTTTGACCTCAGTGATAGGAAAAATGATGGAATCACTTCTGAAAGAAAGAATTGCTGAGTACCTAGAGGCCAGTGGGGCACAGGACCCAAGACAGCATGGATTCACAGCGGGAAGGTCATGTCAGATGAATATAATAGATTTCTCTGACTGGGTGACCAAAGTAGTAGATCAGGGAAGGGCTGTGTACATGGCCTACCTAGACTTTAGCAAGGCATTTGGCATAGACCCACACAAAAGATTAATAAACAAGTCAGCCAGCCTGAGAGTGGGTCCCAGGGTGGTAACCTGGGTAAAAAAATTGACTGGACAACAGGACGCAGAGGATAATAGTAAACGGAGTCCACTCTGAAGAAAGGGGGGTGACTAGCGGGGTAGCACAGGGTTCAGTACTGGGACTGGTCCTCTTTAATGTCTTTGTAGGCAACATTGCGTAGGGACTGGAAGAAAAAGTATGCCTCTTTGCAGAAGACACAAAGATCTGCAACAGGGTTGATACACAAGGGGGGTGGAAAGGATGAGAAGGGACCTGGCAAAGTTGGAGGAATGGTCAAAAGTATGGCAGCTTAGATTCAATGCAAAGAAGTGTAAATTGATAGTGTATTTCTAGAAAGTACTTCACCTTCTTGATGCTGGTTAAAATACCTACCCATAGAAACATAGACTTTGACGGCAGATAAGGACCACTTGGCCCACCCAGTCTGCCCATTTCCCTACCTGTTGGATAAGCTGCAGATTCTAGTTAACCAACAGCCTACTTCCTGCAACCCCCCACTATAATTGCCTTATGTCTGTCCCATGCATGTTTGAATTCCCCCACTGTTTTAGACCCCACAACCTCTCCAGGAAGGCGGTTCCATGCGTCCACCACTCTCTCCGTGAAAAAGAATTTCCTCACATTACCCCTGAGCCGTCCCCCCTCTAGACTGTATAATATTGTATAAACCCGCTCTGAACGCTGGGTCCACCAGGCCCTAGATTTATTGATTTATTGTTCATCTCCATTTCATTTTATTGTTTCTTCTCTACTGTATCACTATTTGTTGTGTACTTCACTATACCGCTATGTACATTTCTACCTCTGTAACTTTGAAGTGAAACCTTTGCAAAGGAGTCTATGATTCAAAGGTTGTGATTTCTGATCATGTATTAAATAAAATAAAAGTAATGCACCTGAAAACAAAACCCAGGGAAGGGTACACAATGGGGGAGGTATTAACAACAAAAAACGGAAAGGGACCTGGGGTAGTTATATCAGATGACCTAAATGTAGGCAAGCAATGGAGAAGGCAGTAAGGAGGGCTAGGGGTATACTGGGATGCACAGGAGAGGCATCACCAGCAGAAAACAGGAAGTTGTTATCCCTCTGTACAGACAATTGGTGAGACCGCATCTGGAGTACTGTGTGCCATTCTGGAGACCCGTCTCCACAGGGAAATAGGATGGAGGCAATCCAGAGGTGGGCAACTAAAATGGTACAGGATCTGCACAGAAGCCATACGAAGAGAGACTAAAAGAGCTTAATATGTATACCCTCGAGGAAAGGAGGAGAGGAGGACATGATAAAAGCTTTCAAGTACCTCAGTGGAATCAACAAAGTCCAAGAGGAGCATATTTCAGAAAAGAGATGTACAAGGACAAGGGGCATAATTTGAAGATAGAGGGGGATGGCTCAGGGTCAGCGTGAGGAAGTATTTTTCATGAAGAAAGTGGTGGACGATGGAACGGCCTTCCTGAGGAGGTCGTGGGGTAAAAACAGTGAGGAATTTAAGAATACATGAGACAGACATAAGGCAATTCTAGTGGAGGGTAGGAAGAAGTAGGTTGGTTAACTAGGATCTACAGCTATCCAATAGGTAGGGAAATGGGCAGACTGGGTGGGCCAAGTGGTCATATCTGCCCATCAAATTCTGTGTTTCTAGACATACATAGATACTGTAGGCAGATAGGGGCCACCAGGCCCATAATCTGCCCATTTATACTACCTGATAAAATGGTCAGTGATCTTATCTGGTCACTGGCTGTAGCTTTTCTTCCCATCTCTAATATTCCTTTATTCCTGTCCCATGCTTGTTTGAAGCCTGCCACCGTGACTGGTGGCCACCACTTCCTGGGTCAGGCTATTCATGCATCCACTACCTCTCCATAAAAAGAACTTCCTAGCATTACTCCTCATGTGGCCACCCATCAGTCTCATATCATGCCCTCTTGTTCTGGCACTACTTTTAAACTGGAGTATGTTGTTGCCTTACACCTTGTTCATGCCCTTGAGGTACCTGAATGCTTCTATCACGTCACCTCTCCTCCTCCTTTACCCCAGAGACCTTTTATCCTCTGAAAGGGGCATTCAGAATGCACTGCTGGACATCACTAGCAAATCCTAACACCCTTAACCAAGAATGCCTTCTTAGGCAGATGCCAGTCGCAGCTGCTCTGGCTGAGGCACCCAAAATGTTGTAGGCGGTCCTTAAGAGGTGCTTGCCCACATCAGCCCCAGTCTTGAGGGCCTTGAGCATTTACTGCTTCTGGGTACCCTCTCATAGAGACTGTGCTGCTGCTGCTTTAGCCATTTTCCAGAGGGTATTCTGGTACTTGACCATATGGGCCTGATAGTTTGCCATTCTGAAGCCCAGTGTGGCAGAGGTAAAGGTTCTCTTTCCCAGGAGGTCCAGTTTTCTCAACTCCTTATCTGGGGGAGAGAACTGAGATGTTTAAGCACCTTAGACCTATTATGGGCTGCATTTATCACAAATGAATCAGCCTCAGGTTGGCTCCTGTGAAAAAGGCTTTCATGAGGGGCCTGGTGTAGCTTGTCTGTCTTCCTGGACATGCAGGGATCAAGCTTGGTCTGTGCCAGGTGGCCAGGGTGGCATCCACTAGTGCAGCCAACAGAGGAGGAATAAGAAGAACTGGAGATTCTGGCAGAACTAGAAATTCAATCAGCTTTCTCCCAGTGATGTCTTACTTCTCAACATCAAACCTCATTGCAGCTTGGAGTTGCTTCATCACAGAGATGAAGGAGGGGACCTCTCAGTATACAGTATGGAGTCCTCACTCCTGGTGGAAATGGTGGAGCCAGACCTCTCAGATGGGCTGCTTTCCATATCGCCCTCTCCCTCCTCTTCTTCTTCCTCTTGTAAAAGGAGATCAGGGTTGTAGCTCTGATCCTCATCGATGGGCCCTGAAGGCCACAAAGAAGGAAGCAAGGACATCAACACTCTGGAGTGTGTGGGGTGTGTTGACCAAGCAGGTACTGACATGGGGGATGGTCTGTGAAGTCCGTCATCATGCCCGGGGTAGGTAGAGAAGGGATAAGGAGCTGTATTATTTTCACAAAGAAGGAAAGCACCATCTGAATATCGACAGTGGCCTGCGTTGAAGTCCCAATGTCGATGGGCCATTGCCAGATGTAGTAGGTCGATTGGAACTCACAGCCAGATGACTGAGGTTCTGTGGTCTGAACAGCATGACTTACGAGAGTCGAGGGCGGTGTCTGGAGCCCCTATGTTGATGGACCTTTGCTGGCCATAAGAGGTGTGGTGGAAATCAATGACAGAGCCGACTTTGTGGGTGCTAAGGTCTAGCGGCAGGAGGTGTCAACACTGAAGCAGTCGACAGCACTTCAGCGGTCAGTGCTGAGTTAAGTGCAACCAGGAGCACACCAGGGGGATTTATCCTTGCACCACTCTCTCCTGGTGTTTGTGCTTCCCTGAAGACTTCTCGTGGGCCTTGGAAGACTGTAAGCCTGAGGAATGGGCTGGAGACGTGGTGGAGCTCTTCACCTGGAGCTCTATCTCCCTTCTGGCTACCTGCTGCTTGAGCAGAAAAGTATGCAGGACTCATTGATGGTATCGGTGGGTAGCTTGGTTAAACTTCAGGCAGATCTCACAGGCCTTAATGTCGTGGGCCTCTCCAAGATAGCACACGCAGACGCTGTGGTCGTCGCTTGAGTAGATTTTTCCACTGCACTCGCAGTAACGGAAGAGTTTAGCAGTGTCTTTCATTGACATACATAACAATGGCAATCACTTTAAAATAAAGTGATAAATAGGGTGAGAAAAATAGTGAAACTTAGAAAAACCAGAAGAGTTAGCAGTTTACTGTAGCAGTGGCATCTCCATGGAGTCCAGTGAGTATGGTAGACAGCATGAAAAGAACAGAGGAAGGAAAGGAGCCACCCACATTTACAGGGAGGACATCAATATAAGATGCCGTTGTGGGCAGCCCCTAGTGAACTGCTTGCAAAAAAGTTTTAATGTGGTCCTAGCACTTGGCAGAAATAGTTCCATAGGTGTGGCCCAATGAAAGATATCCTTGAAGATGTTGGATATCCTGAGCCACAGACCATTTTCCAGCCAAGTTCTGCTCAACTATTCTTAGCCACTTATTTTCTGAGCAAAGGAATCTACTACCTTTAAGCTGATTAGAGAGAGGTGGTAGATGCTTTTCTTCAAGGGAGCAGTACACATCTATAACATGTGAAACGACTTGTATAACCTTCAGGTATGCCAGATGCTTGATGGTTCACCCCACAAGGCAGTGGTGCAAAATCTCACTTTGTCTAAAGGCAGGAGCGGGCAGGCATTTTTCCACCAGCAGTGATTCTGGTGCCTGCTCTTCAGGCAGTCCTAAGATTCCTCACAAGTTCCTTCGACGGGGGTCCAATGCAGATGTATGCAAAACTTTAGGACTGTGAACACATCCTGACTTGACCTACTGCATATATACTTGGTACCATCTGGGGATCTTTACACCATTCTTCAGGTGTTTGTAAGCCTTCAGATATTCTCAGTAAGGCCTGCTACTACTGCATAAACTTTCTGTTCAGCAAAAGGGCTTGGAGAGCACAAGATCCTCCATGTCAGAGCCTCTTGTTTGTTTTCATCAGAATGTGGTCAATCACCTCACCATTTTTTCTACCAAAGGTCTCTACATAGTTCTCTTGTTAATCAAAAGATTTTCAGCCCTTGTGCTGACACTAATTAGCTAAGGTCACGGAGCAATAGTGGAACAACTTTCAACTTTCTCAGGAAGGTTAAAATGTACCTAGTAGGAATGTTACCTTTTCACCAGGTACATAGTCTATTTCATTCTGTGGCATAGCATAGAAGAGTCAGAATGGTCCAAGCAACCTTGCCCAGGTCGTTCCTTTTCATGCATAGAAAAGGCTAATGTAGCAAGAGAACTGCAACCATGAACAGTGATCAGAACACATGCCACCATGGATGTGACAACATCCTGGATGGAGAAGGTGAAGCTTTTGTTTCTGCTTCAGCCTCTTTGCTAGTCTTCTAGACATTCTACAGCTAGTGTCCTGTGTCTGCAGCATTTAGGAGCAAACTGCTACAATCAGCTGTTGATGACATCCAAGTTTAAACTGGAAGAATATTATCTCCATACCAGTGGGGATGTTGTGTACTGCTTATCAGATCCCAGCAGTTTTGAATAATCCAGTAACAACATGGAATGGCACAGACATTTTTTTTCATACTTACTTCGTGACTACCATCATTTCTGTTTGTTAGTTTCAATGCTGTTAATGGGACCCACTCAACCATCATTTCTGTTTGTTAGTTTCAATGCTGTTAATGGGACCCACTCAACAGCCTTCTCTCTCAGGGAGAATATTCTCCTAGTACATGAAAACCTGTTCTGTTTTGCTTTGGCTGTTAGAAGCTTACTGTTTTACAGGCACAGAAATTGAGTTATGCCATTGTTATGTTCACTCAGGTATTTTTCAAAATGCTGTTAAAATTAGGTACTGCACCACTGGCAGAAATGAGGACATGTGAATTCTCCTTCTGACGAGAACACACATCTGAAATATGCCCATGAGTTCACTGAACAAATACATTAAGCAATGTGCCACAGTAGAAGGATGTGATCGATGCCTGTATCTTAACTGAGGCAGGCCAAACTTATTTAGGAATGGTTTTAAGAGAATGAAAACAATATTATATAGTTTGATATACTGTATCTTGTCAACTGCAAGGCAAGAATGCAACTTGACAGTCTCAAGCTCTTAAGTGCCTAGTGGAATGTTGAAGGAAGCTAGGTTTTGTGATGATGTCACAGCTTTGTGACTGTTTAAGTCCCCAGCAGGATGACCTAACTGCTGGGCAGTTTTGAATAATCCAGTGACAATGTTGGAACTAGCAGCAAAAGAAAAGATGGTACACATGATAACATTTCCTCTTTATCCTCCCTGCATCTAAATGAACACAGGAAAGTACAAGATGTGCCACAGTAATGTCTGTACTGGGATGTGTGGGAGGAGTGAGACAGTGGCACCCTGGTCTATTCTAAAATCTTTCAAAATGTAAATAAGACACATATTTGCTCTTTATTTAATAGAGGTGGCTTAGTCTTGACTAAGAATAACAGCAGACTAATGTATTCACATTTAATGAGTAGACTCCATTTAAGGGTTTTGTATACAGCTGCAACCAAAGACATGGGCATATATTTCCTGAAATTTCTGTGATATGTTTAGAGAAATTGCCAGCAGTTCTACTGTGGGCCACCAGACAGAATCTTCTTAGGTATAATTGTAAACCCTCCACCCCCCCCCCAAACAAATGTGGGTTCCCAAAAAGTCTTCCTTGAGCTTGCCTAAATGCTCACTGCCAGGCTGGTTTCCTGCATTTTAGCAGTTTAAATGTATTGCCAGAGTGCCTGTATAGCCTCTGTGTACTGTCTCTTTAAGAGCTGCCTGGATTGCAGTCATAATTAATCTGAGAGGGATCTCTGTTTGAAGATGTACTTGTTTGCTGATCATTTATTACAATAGTAATAATATTGGAGTTTGTCTAACCTGCCTTACTTGCAGCATGGACATTTCTGTTTATCTCCACCATCTTGGTCATGGACTGCTGAAATGGGCCAATCAGTACCTTTGGGGACTCTAAAATGGAGCCTATCCCCAGGAGTCTTCTGGGAGCAAAATTCTGTAGGAATTGTAGTTTTTGCATTTTGGCACCCAAACAGACCTGGAGGGGGAGCCCTTGAATTGACTGACAGATAGATCAGCCAACCAAACCTTTTGGATCCTGGGGAAAGTCCCAGGCTGCTTGCAGCTAGAGTCAGTCTGAATTGGGAAGTGAAAGTGGTAACAGCTTGAGTGATTCAAGCAGCAGCCCCTGTGTAATTCATGCAGGAGAACTGTGAAAGGGCTGAGTTTTGTCCTACCTGTCTGCCTGCTGTCCCAGAGAGGGAAAATAGAGCTTATTTGGACTGAATCCGATTGTGAGAGTGAGATAAGCCACAGAACTGTGACCAGGCTTTAACCTGAAGACCGAAGATTTGCTGACACGATCGGCCTGTCAGGATTTCCAGCCACCTTGAACTCCGCTTGCAGAGACCCTGTAATTGTGACCGGATAGCAATCTGCCTGGTACAGTAGAATTTCTTACATGTAAATGTGCTGTGTGCTGATAGTGGATCGTGATTTGGTTCCCCACTGTGTGCTGAACTGTGTTCTGCTTGCTGGAGGCTGCATCCCGCTCCAACTGAATGAATCCGTATTCATCTCCCTTTGGCCTGGGCCTTGCCACACTGGCCCAGCCAGAATACCCACTGCACAGAGAAAGCCATCGACAAGAGATCTGCCTGGGGATCACCTGCTCAACACTTTGAACAGGAGCAGCGCCTTGGTGATTCATGTGGGCCCTGCTTCTCCTGGCACTCCAGCTCAACAACCTGCAGTCTCGATTTCGTCCAACCTGTGTCCTGCATTGGGTATCATGAGTAGACATCAGGGTAGCTCCCTGCAACAACAGCTAAATCTAAAGTGTTGTCATCTGATTGCTTTGTTGTCTTTTCTGTCATGAACTGAGCACTCTGGCTCCAGATTGCAAATAGTGTGTGTTGTGCATGTTGCTTTCTTCCATTACAAGGCCCCAACCAGCGGCGACACGGCCTACCCGAACATGATCTGGCTAGCCCACATTCCTTCTACCTGGGTACACAGTGTGTGTGACTATGTAGGGACTCTGAAGTGCAGCATGACTGTTTGATTGATATAGCCTTTTAGCAAATCAACCTGATTATGCCCTCCCTTGTTCAAGTCCCTGAATAAATCAGATCTAACTCTTTTGCATTTAGCTTGACTGTGGTTCCAGTTTGTGCCAAAAGTACTGTACTGTTGCTATTTGCTGTGCATAACCTTATTTTACAAGGGGTCTCCAGGGTTGAGCTAGAGGAACTAGCCCTGGTGGTAAGTGCAAACAGTGTGAGTAATTGCATGGTGAATAAGGGTAATTGTGAAAGTGATTATTGTATATTGCTCAGGCCACTAGACAGGAAAGAAGGGGGTTACAGTGTCCTGGAGGGCTGTGCCTAGGTTAGCTTGACCACTAACAACCCTAACCTCTGGGTGGAGGCACCCGTTTCAGTACCCAGGCCCCTTAACCTGCAACCAGCCACGCAGGCAGGCGTAGTAGCCCTTGGGATAGCGCTGCCTAAGGGTCACATAATCACAAAATATATGGAAATATCTGAATGTCTCTAGGCTTGCAACTGTACAACCATTAAACAACCAGAAAATAAGCAGCAATAGATTTACAGGTCATCAAATTCTTGGCTACTGAAATTATGTATTTAGTTCAATAATTTACCTTTGCAGGAGTATGAATCCAGATTGCAGGATTAAAAAGGATGTGGTCACACAGCTGCTTCAATAAAGGTGCTCCATGCGAAAGTCCATCCAAGTATTTTGCAAAGGACAAAAACTGCTCAAGGACTGCTCTTGTTATGTGCACTCTGGATGACTACATAAAAAAAAAAAAAAAAAAAAAAAATTTTAAGAACACCAAAGAGAATAAACTGAACCTTATATATGCGTTTGTAGGATATGTGCACAATCCACTAATTAAAAAGGAAAAGGGTGGGATTTACAGTAAGTGATAGTTGGCACTCTCTCCCAAACAGCACAGAAATACAGGTTACTCACCTGTAACAGGAGTTCTAGGAATGGTATATGTTGTTCATCACACTTATTGGCAGGTCCTTGCGCTTTAAATCTTGCGGAAGGTCTTCAAGCTGGCTCCTCCCACCCACCGGGTGGTAAAACTCTCGGCTCCGCCCCATGACGCCAGATCTAGCCCGCTGGAAGCCAGGTTGTGCGTCGAAGCCGGGGAGGCCGGGTGGGTCGTGTGGATGAACAACATATACCATTCCTAGAACTCCTGTTACAGGTGAGTAACCTGTATTTCTAGGGACATGGATATGTTGTTCATCCACACTTATTGGCAGACTCCTAGCAGTTCTCCGGGAGGAGGGAGGCAAGGCGCACACCCCTACTTAGGTAGAAAGACTGGAGAACCGAGGCCCCGACCAGCACCCCGGCGCGACCCAAGGTCGATGTGGAGGAAGGAATGAAAACCTGCTTCGGGCAGAAGCCCTGCGGATATCCTGGACTGCAGTATCTTGAAAGCAGCCACCGATGCAGCAGAAGGATGGGTAAAAATGAGCACTTATCCTCTGGGAGCTCCATGCCCGCCCGCCTATAGTGGAGACCTATGGGGTGACCCGCCTAACAAATGGTCACTTGGCTGCAAGTCTGCCAGATCGCGGCTTCAGCGAAGATGATAAACAGCTGGCGAACCTCTCCCAAACTTTAGCTTCGCTCCCTAGGTAGGTGGCGTTAAACAGAGTTCCTATGGAACCTGCATACGGCCTCCGAGGTGTGAATGGGGATAAACCCCGGCAGAGGCAATACCCCCGAAAGGAAGACTCCGCCACTGCCTTCAGAAGGACTTCGGGTGGGGCGCAGGACAACCTAGTCCCTGTGGAAGACCGGACAGGGAGATTAAAGGAGCGCCTGGAACTCTCCCCACCTTCTGGATGGTGGAGTGGCCCCAAGAAGGTGTCCTTCCACAACAGGTGGGGGAAACTCGCACCTGTGCAAAAGGTTCAGATGGCTTGCTCATGAGCTAAGCCCATACCAGCAAGGATCCCACAGAAACGAGGATACTCTCCCCAAAAGGGGAGGCGTGATCGAGGCCTAGAAGTGCAGACCACCTTCTCCGCACCACAGCTGCCTCCGCCCGCCTGGGAAGACAGGGTGACCCATGAAGCACCAAGAGGGTCGTCGGCCAAAGCCCTGGTTTAAGGATGGACCGCAGATGGTCCGGAATGCTCGCCCAGGGACGGGGGAGGGCAAGGCCCTATCCCATCATCAAAAGGGAGAACCTCTCCCAGAGGACGAGCATCTTGGCCGACTTCTTAGCAGGACGCCTCGAAAGGTCGAGGACCTTGCTGAAAGACCCTAGGCCTGGCCCCTAGCCGCACAGGGATCGGCCTACAGGTGCAGGGATTGAAGGTCCAGATGGATAACCTTCCCCTGAAAAGGAAAGACAGGACAGGGCGGACTAGAAGCCGCCTCGGGAGCCTGGGGCTGAGACTGAGGAGAGCTGGATACCAGAGCTGGCAATCCAGTCTGGGGCTACCAGCATCACCTGCACCAAGTCCCTCCTCGCCTTGCCCGTAGGTCAAGGGAAATGGGGGAGAGGCACGGAGGGCCGGGGTCCGTGGCCCCGATGGCATCCCCTGCAGCAGGCCCTGCTGAGGGGGCGGGCATAAAACAGTCTCGGCCTCGTATTCTCCCCGGAGGAAAGAGGGAGAAGATCCTGTGCTACCTCAGGCAGGGGAAACCACTCATGAAGCGCAGCCTATGCCCGGCTTAGGGCAGCAGCCAGGAAATTGGGGGCTCCTGCCATCAAATGGCTGGGAACCTGCGACTGCGCAAAAACCCAATGCGGAGAACCTCCTTGCACCGAGGCAAGGGGATCGACCGAACCTGGTGGGGGTAGGTAGCACATGGTCGTGGTGTTGTCCTACTTGGACTTAGACCACTAGACTCCGTACAAACGGAGCGAGCGGTGCAAGCTAAGCAGACCGCCTGGTGCTCCAGCGAGCAGGAAGGACATCAGGACTCGTGAGAGGACCAGAGGTGAAGCACTCTGTATTCCCCTAGATGGGCACCCCACCCATCCGAGAAGCATCGGTCGGAGAAGACCGCCGACTCAGGGCGAACGAACAGGATGTTCTTCTGCCGAAGTTGGAACGGTCCAAAAGGAGCGTTCTCTTAACTCCTGGGCTGTAGTCACGAACTGGTCCAAGGGCATGGAGCTGTGACCTCTGGCTGGCCCTCCCACTAGGGAAGGCCGCCCTGAGGCCCAGGAGGTGCAGGAGGTCTTGGCAGGATATAATTACTCGGCCAACCCGACTGGGTAAAGGAGGAAGAACCTCAGCCCTGTCCGCCCGGAGCCGAGCTCAGACTCAAGAGTCGAGCTTAGTCCCGAAGAAGCCTCACCACTAAGGAACGAGTTCCCACTTGGCTCCTGTAACAGGAGACCAGTGTGCCTTCCGGGTGGGGTTACATCCGGACCCTTCAGTGCCACAGAGACTGCTGAGCAAAAGAAGGGGCTGGCTAGGAACTCGTAAGGAGATCCCCCGCTAAGAAGGGGAGGATCCTCCCAAGAAACGGACAGAACGAGGAGTAGGTACATCCTGGAGGCCCAGGAAACAGCCACACGCCATGTTCTGAGGATGGAATATCTGAAGCAGAGAGACCATCCAGGCGTGCGGGAGAATGGGTGCGAGCCCCCGTCCGTTTGAGGCCAGGAATACCTGGACACGAACCCAGGGTTGGAGGGGGGGAAAGGGGTCCACGGCCTTCCTGATCACCTCAACTAGAGGGCCAGGCGTGTCGGTACAACCGACAAAGAGGCAGTGGACCCAAAGATCCCCATGGGGCACGACTCAAAGGGAAACGCTCGCAACCCTTGACAGGATCTACCCTTAAATACCTCCAGAATGAGGTGGAGCCCGTCCCCATGGGAAACCCGGGCTGGACGGCAGGGCTGGGCAGTGCCTGGCCGTCACTGAGCAAACTTGGAGGGGAAGGAGCTGAGGGCTCGGTTTCCTGCCTCCTGCTTCCTTTGGAGGAAGGGCTGGACTGGCAACAGACCGCCCAGCATATGCCTGCTGGCCTTTGTACTGGGCAGTTGACACGCAGAAGCTCAGGGGCAAAGGGCTTATGCAAAGCTGGCAGGCTGCCCTTGACCCTCGGGCGAGAGTGACAGAGTCGGAGTGGCATCGGACTTCTCGGGCCCTTGGATATGTCCCTCCACTCCAGGGCCGAAAGGTCAGTCCCAAAGGGATGTCCCCAACTCGTGTTGGGTTTCCAAGGAAAGGAGGATAACCTCAGCCACGCCCTGCGGCGCATAGCCCTCGGCGTCACCGATCTGGCACAGGAGTCACCCAGATCCAGAGCCGTCTGGAGCTGTTGTTTTGCCACCGCCCTACCCTGGTCCCGTACCCGCCGGACTGTGGTCCGCAGATCGGTCAGGAGATGAGGTAGAACCTCGTCCAGAGTGCCCAGAAGGGCGTGGGAACAGTGTGCCATAAGAGCTGCTGAGCTGGCCTGACGGAGGCCTAGGGAGGACGCAGCGTAAACCTTGCGCCCAGCGTAGTCCATCCTTTTGGACTCTGTCAGGGGGTCTATCCACATCCCCAGTGTTTCCAAGACATTGGAAACGTCGTCGGTGACTACCCTTCAGCGAGGGGTGCTCGAGAAACCGGGCAGAGAACCGACAGGGATAGGGTACCTCGAGCCACCCTGGCGAGAGGCACAGGGCAGGAAGTAGGCCACCACCATAGCTCCAAGGCTGGGCCCACGATAGCCTCAGCCACTGGGAAGGCCTCCGAGGGAGAACCCCCTCGGTCCAGAATCTCCGTAAGGGGGTAAGGTGCCCGCTTGGAGACGGGCTCGAGCTGCATCCCAGTGAATTCTGAAATGAGCTGAAGCAGACCCCTCAAAGACGATGGGCTGTCATCTACAGAATATTCCTGGGAAGACCCCGGGTCCTCCCTGCTAGGAAACATAGCAGAGCCGGCTTCAGGCTCCGAAGGGTCTGCAAAAAGCTGCCGCAGGCCCAAGGCACTCTTAGTCTGCCGGGGGCGGGCAGGAGTGAGGGGACCGAGTAACCTGAAGAACAGGTCATGGCCTGGCCTGTACCCCGCCGAAAGCGGAGGGGCAGCGAGAGTCGGACGAGCAACCGGCCCTGGAGAGGGCTCCTCAACTGATTCGAATGGCTGCCGACCGAGTGGCGGCTGCTTGCTATCCGGAGAATGAATCGGGGTCGATTGATACCTGGACAACAACTGCTGTCGCCACATAAGTTCCTCGTAACGACGCAGCCAACGGCATCGAAACCGCTCCTTATCCGAGGAGGGGGACGAGGAAGAACGGCAAAGCCACTTAACTCGGTGTCCCGACCGAGAACGCCGAGATTGGCGTAAGCGGCTAGACCGAGAGGACGACCGAGACCGAGACCCAGACCCAAATCCTCGGGGGGACCGAGGGCAGGCCTGGGAAGGAGCGGGACGTGCCGCTCCTCCTCGGCTCAGAAGAAAGGCCGAGGGCTGTCGACCGAAGGATGGACAGAACCTCAGCCTCCACCGGGCGGAGGATGGCGGCACCAGAAGGCCACCCAAAGATGGGTCGAGAGACTCGACAACGTTGAGGGGACCTAGCCGGCTGACCTGGCGGGGACAACGTGAGGCCAGTGGCGGCCGCGCATCCGACTGAAGCCGGCGTCGGCCCGATGAGGAGGAGACTTCCCCCCCGACGAAGACCCGCCTGCGGCCCCTTAGACTTAGGCCCGGCGGCAGGGCTCAGGGTCCCTCTCCTTTGGAGAGAGGGAATGGCAGCTACTTGAACGAAGCTGCATGAGTTGAACCCAAGGAGAGCGGGATAAGCGCCGCAACCGAGGGAGAGGAGGGGGAAGCCGCCCCCTTCCCGGCAGGATCGAACTGCTGAGAAACAGTCAAAGCAGACACCCGCCGGTTCGAGGGAATCTCCGGAGCGGAAAAAACTACTGGATGTCCGAGCCCCGAATGGGCCGCGCGGTCCTCCAGAGAGCTGACTGAAAGGGCAGAACAGAAACTGCAAGCCTGAGGATTGTGATCCAAGTCCAGGCAAACATGCCGTGGAATGCGAATCTCTCCTGGAGGAACTAACCGTCGCCTCTCGGGCCAGAAAAGGACCAAGCCATCGCCGTGTGAAGAAGAAGAAAAGATCGAAGTTTCAGAAAAGACACTTCCAATGATTTCGAAGACCGAAATTTTCAGGAACCAGTCGAAAACGCAGAGCGCTAAGGAGGGAACCTGAGCTTCCAAGCGGTAAGGAAGATCTGGCGTCATGGGGCAGAGCCGAGAGTTTTACCACCCGGGTGGGTGGGAGGAGCCAGCTTGAAGACCTTCCGGCAAGATTTAAAGCGGCAAGGGACCTGCCAATAAGTGTGGATGAACAACATATCCATGTCCTAGAAATGAAAATTACAGTACCTACCGTAATTCCTGATCTTTCTGTGCATCTTCACCATTCATCACAAATGGGTTTGGCCAGAGATCCGACCCTGCAGGAGTATTTTTTGGATGGGCAGAGTCGACACCGATGGCACCCGCCCTCAAGGTCGATGCACTGTGTGGCGCTCATGGGTTGGCCGTTAGGTGTCATCGACCCCGCCCTCCCACCAGTTCTGAGTCACCGTAGAGTAAGAAAGAGTCGGGAGGGAGCGACAAGGAAGTCCAAAGGACAGCCAAAGGAAAAGATATACAAACTCAAAGAAGAAATAAACGACAGATAGGAGAGTGAGAAAAACTAATGGGATTAGGAAGGGGCCCCAATCTCTGGAATCAGAAAAGGAAAGGGAAGGAGGGAAGGAAAAACAAGAAGTGGGAGGGGGAGGACATACCGCATATTTATTGACTGTCTCCAGACTGGATTAAGAGCTATGAAGGAGTTGCCAGAAGGCTGAATTGCCAGAATTCAAGGCACAGAATCACTGGCAAGTAACTCCAGCATGAGCAGAAGAGGCTATTCTGGGAAGAAAGGGACAGAATTCAGGGTTGCACCCCCCCCGAAACCAAATAACTGGAAGGTGAGTAATAAGTTTCTTTAATGAGGATGAGTCCCTAAGGACAAGGATGGAGGAGGATAAAGGAAGCGAGAAGAGAGAAGAGGGCAACTACAACCCCACTCCAAGGGGTGGAGCCAAGGCATTGAGGAGAGAGTGCCTCTCTCAGATCCCTCCCTCCTGCCAGAAGGTAAAATCCCCATGTGTCCAAGGTCACCCGCTCCTGACCAGCGAGAAGGAAGGGGGAGGGCACAGAGGAGGAACCCAGAGACTGAGGCCCCAGGGGATGGAGGGTGGGATTTGTGATGAATGGTGAAGATACACAGAAAGATCAGGAATTACAGTAGGTACGTAATTTTCTTATCTTATCTGTGTCAATCTTCACCATTCATCACATTGAGTCAATACCGAGCCCCCCCCGAAGGGCCCCAGACGCTAAAGGGCTAAGTCCCTTAGCTCCAACTGGGGGTAAAACACTGAGAGGGAGAACCTTTACGGGTCTGGTGAGGCCCGAGACTGGGGAGAGTGAGACGGTGACCCCTCGGAGGGGGCAGGAGGTTGCCCCGACAGACGCCGCCTCACCCTACGGGAGAAAAGGTGGGTTCTCAAGTACATGAAGGAAATTACCCTACGCTGGGCCAAGGGTGACAACCGGGAAAGACGTAGCCATGTCGTCCGCCTAGTGCAGATCACTGTCCCTATGACCCTGGAAGCTACCTCGCTGGCGTTGTAAGATGCCCTCGCTTGGTGCCGTGCTAGCTCCAGGCCATGTGCAGAGAGTGCAATGGCTTGTCTGGTTACCTCCAAATCAGGCATAGAGGCTAGGAGTTGACCTAGCCTGGACCACAGAAACCTCTCATAGGTAGCATAGTGGGCCTGATGAGCAGAAATTGAAAGTAGCAACCGTGCCGAGTAGAAGGTCCTCTACAAAAGGCAAAATCCACGGAATCTTGATCTGGGGTCGGTCACGGTGGAGGGCGCAAAGCCCATCGGGAGTATCCAGCTGCGTCAGTCCTGACTGAGGATGAGGCATATGACCTGGAGAATCCGGGGAGGGGGGCACAATACCTCTGGCTCAGATCCCTAGGGGCTGGGACTCCGGAAAAGGGCCTTTGCCAGAACCGCAATGATGCCTCCTGGAAAGGAGCAGGCCAGGTGGGCACCACAAGGGTGGCCGCATTGAAATCACCTAAGAAGACATGCGTCGAATGCTCCAGATTGAGCTGAGTGGGTGGGGTGACATGCAGGTCTTCCATCATACTCACGAGGAAACGCTGATACTCCGCGAGATCAGCAGCAGGG